>CM038465.1:52066734-53566734 GCA_021464415.1 Lonicera japonica
GAAGCTCCTTTGATGCTGGCTCCGACTCTGAGTTTGATCTTGATATGATGACTGGAATGATTGAGCCCCAAGCCGACCTGATTGGCCACCACCGTTCCCGCTTCGCCCATGACCACTTCTTCAACTAACCCCTTATCTCTGATCCCGATTGGGACAATCCCTACAATAATGGTCACTATCACCATAGATAAAGCATCCAGTATGTGGCTCACTACTACCGCCACTATTAGCATTGGTTCATCTATATGATTTTGACCTTAAACGGGATTTCTTGTTTCTTTCCCACGTGTTCCTTCAATCGTTTCCCCTTCTTTTTTTCTTGAGGGTCCCATGAGGTGTGCGGTTTGCTCATATTGGCTATCTAGCTTTAGGGCCACTTCCACACAAGCTTTGTAAGAGGGAAAGTCTATAAACCCCATAGTCTGATGAAATTGGACTCGAAGGCCATTAAGGAACCTTTCTTGTTTCATCTGATCAAACATACTGTTGCGCGTCTCTAATCCTATCAAGACTGCAAACAAAAACCCTTATATGCAAAAATCTAATTAGGCGTAGTAAAGTGGGAAAATAAGGGTCAATCCAAATCTCGGGAAAATGAATTAAAATTATAGAAAAAACTTAAGATTACCAAATTAAAACCAATTTTGATTTTGGAAAAGTCTTTTTTTTTCTTTTTTTCTTTTTTTCTTTTTTTAATTAAAATTAAAATTAAAAGATAACTAATTAGCAATTCACAAGAGAGATTAATCAAATATTGAGAGAAATCAAGGGTTAAGAATCCACCACCAATTACTTTAATTTAACTATTTCATTACCACATGTATGTACCCAAGATAAAATAGAAATTCTAATTTACTTAAACACTTAGGAGTGACCTATGGTATGTATCATGATCTTAATAATCAAGTAAACTAGTAATTTCAAGATATAACTTAAAACTAATTGTTATCTTTTAAATCTTTTGTAAAATCCAATTTTCTTCTTTCATAAAAATAATAACATGGATTAAAGTAAGCTTCCAATGAATCGCCACTTAAGGAAAACACAAAGGTTCAACACCCATCCATATTAACAATTAAAGTTTAGAAGAGAATTTAGTGATTAAAATCAACTCAAGAAAATTCTATGGTGTGTAGTTTGTTTCTCAAATCAATAATCACACTAAATTGGATTGCCTTTTTTGGAGGTCAATCAAAAGGATTTTTTTATTAAATTAAGCACATGGGTACTACATGCAATAATATAAGTTACATTAAATATTGGGGTTTCATCTCTCCCCTTGAAAGGAGATTAGCCTTCCATCATAAATATTGAACACAAGAATGATATTAAATAAAATTAAATTGCTCAATTAAAATATTAATCTCAATATCAAAGAGGAAATTATAAAATAATAATGAAAATTGCAATAAATAAAACTCTTCTTGAAATTTAGAACTCCGGTTGAATGATTCTTCCGGCGGTGGTGCGCGCGACTCCTTCTCTCTATTCTTCACAACTTAATTTCTCTCTGTAGTTGTGTGTTTAGAATGGGCGCTTAGGACCTTTATTTATAGGTGTAAGGATTAGGGTTTAAGGGGAGAAAAATGAAAGGTTTAGAAAAGGAATTAATTTAGATAGAGTGGAGAGCAAGAAAGTTAATTTTAGGAATAGAAGATGCTTGATAAGGTAAATTAGAGAATGGGCATAGTTGATGGGATGATTCAAAACATGGACTACTGGAGAATGTTTAAGTGGGCTTCCATTATGGATAATGAGATAATTGGTTTGGGAGAGGGCCTGTAAGAGAGAAATACAAACACTCATTTTCGCGGCTGTGCGTAGTAAGTAAGTTTAGGGCCATTTTTCACCATCAAGATGCTAGAATCTGAAGATCGTCAAAACACAAAAGTTGTATCCCTTTGAGTCTTCTTTCCAACCATATATAGTGCGCAAAATTATGAATTCTGAGCGTAAAGTTATGATCAAAATACCAAACTGTCACTTAAATGATCAAAAACAGATTTTTCGCGCATTTAAATATTAATGCACTTCTTCTTGGATTTGGACTTCCACACCTCTTAGAACATGATCAATCATTAATTTCAAGCTTGCCTAACCACCGGAACAATTTTTATTTCTTCTTGACACATCTTTGCTGCATTGTTAGTTAAATTTGGCACAAATTGTGCTACTTTCACTTTTGCAGTTTAAAGCAACAAAAGATGATTAATTAGACAAAGTTTAGCAATAATAATGGACTATCAAGAAGATTTTGAGTATAAAACTCTCGGCATTTGGAGTGGTTTATCACATACCTCTATGTACATGCTCAATCCTCAAACTTGAGATGATAGTCCTTGACCGTATCCTACGTTGACTTTAGTTAAAAAACTCATCTCTATTGGCGCTGCAATAAGCATCCAACACATACTTATTGTAGAAAACTTTTTTAAACTTAGTCCACTAGTAATCACATCAGGTCCACCCATAGAACCATACCAACGTAATGCGCCACCTTCAGTTTCAAAAATGAAAATTCAACCCACATGTGTTCTGGAGCATTTAGAATTCGGAGTTGGGACTGAACATGGTAGAGCCATCTTTCGGCAGCCTCGGGTCCAGATGACCCGTCAAACTTTGGTGGGTGAAGATGATTGAATTCTTTAAGGTAGTAAACCTCATCACCCTCCCCTCCCTGGGGGTCACGATCGATGTTCACCACGTATTCATCATCATTCGTGGTGTCCCTAGGGGCTTGGGTGTGATTCAGACCGACACTGCTAGTATTACCATAACTATTCTTTAGGACCCTTGTGAGTTTATTGAAAATTCACTCATCATTATTTCTACCTGAGCAGTTAAATCATGATTGGGTCACCCTCGGCCGGTTCATTGCGTTGATAGACTGTCCTCTTATTTTCCTTCTTTGGCCCCATTCTATATGAAGAACAAAAGAAGTTTAATATCACAAGCATAATTGGATACCATGAGATTGAAAGACAAGACATAAATTTGAAGAGTGAAAATAGCGAATACTTTGGGTAAGGCTCACTTTGTTATTCTATTTCAGTTCTATTTAGAGATAGACGACTAATGATTTATAGTGTAATCATCCGTTGCACTGCGACATACTATAGGATAACCCAATAATCCTTCTATTATTATATTAGAAACCAAAACTGATTCCTCAAACCATTCCCAATTACTAATGTAATAGTTAAAATGGTATAATATCAAATTTCTAGTATACCCCACTCTTCGATAAAGGAAGAAGAAACCTATGCTCTGATACCAACTTGTGATGCCCCAAATTTCGTTTAAAGGATTTATCCACCAGGGTCCGGTTAATCACGGGGGCTGTGTGCTGATGGCAGGTAAATAAGACAAGAGTTATTAAATATATACATAAAACAACAACTCAATGATTAATGAACCAGATTAAGATCAATAGCATATCTGTCCATACAACCAAGTCTACACAAAAAAGTAATATAACATGCAAACAAGCCTCCAACGAGGTCCCAACGTATTGGGTTTACAATTCATACAAGATAGATAGGATTTACTAAAAGTAAAATATATATGCCATCAAAAAAACTTTAAACATATTAGCCCTTTTGTGGTGAAGGGCTTTCAATTGGATAACAGTATAGAGGCCAACTAAGAATATGCGCCCTTCCATTTCCCTTTTCCTGTAGAACTTGCTGAAATACCTGTGAAGAAAATAATGGGGTGAGTCGAACGGACTCAGTGGGAATCATATACAATAAATTTAATATAAAAATAATAGTTACAAACCTTGGATGTAATTCCATAATCAAACCCTTTGTTCAATAGATTATATGGCACAACTCAACCTCCATCGATTTTAAAGGTTTAGAATCACAAACTTCGGTGATTCACGCCACTGTCCAAGCGTACATCAGGTCTACATTTCGTGGCCTTTCACCCACGAGGTAGTAGGGCCTCTAGTTCGTTTCTGTGCACAATTTCGGGTCTTGCACTTAGGAGATTATGTCACAATTTCTAACCCATCTAATGAGATCATACCTGGGACCGTTCGTGTACCAACGCTAATGTGTAATCTCAACATCAATCCACCGGTTCATTTAAGAGCCATCGTAATACATACATAACTTTCATTAATCATATATATAACAACAAGTATGAAACTAATAGGAAGATTCTTATATTAACAATTTAGTATAGAGCAACCATTCATAACAAGTGGTTTATATAAAGAACCCATCATTTGAACCCTTAAGATTAAGTATTAAACTTCATAAATATGGTTATTGTCAACAAAGGGGTTCCAAACGAGTTTTTTTGTATAAATAAAATGAATATTTGTAAATTCTTCTTGAATCACATAATCTAAGTCATATTAAGTTCACTAGAAGCATCAATTGCAACCTCAACATAAAATCTCAACATATATATATATATAGACCCACTTAGATAACGTAGGGTTTTTGTGTAACCAAGTGATAAAAGGAAAATCAAACCATAATAAATTAGAAAATGAGTCTTAATACTAGATTCCCACCTCTAAGGAACTTATACTCCACAAATGACAGCTTAATGGTGCTTCCTCCACAAGAACCTCAAACCTTAGAGCTCCACCAATCTTTAATGGAGGTGTGGGAGGTTGAAGATGATGAATCTTTAGCTAAATCTTGATAAACCTTGGATTAATTGAACCAATCAACAAAGAATCTCCTAAATCACCCTATCTATCTTTCTCTAGGTCTTAGGACGTGTTGTAGGGGTGTATGAGGTTTGAGTTTGAGGAAAAATCTAGTCAAAGCACTAAAAACGTTACTTTTGACCAAATATGAAACCATCAGTCAACTGATCAGTTGACTAATACGTGACTGAGGTAGTTCTTTGATAGTTCAGCCACTTCGCACTTGGTTTTAGCCCCTGAGGAGTGAGAACTAGATCTCGGCCATAATATGAAAGTTTTAAATAAATGAATTACTTTTCCAATGACGCAAACGATGACTCATTTGGATTTCAGATGAAGAAGTTATTGCTTTCCCAAACTGGGAATGTGACTTTTCAATAAATGCAATTTAGGCGGTGAAATTCCGAATTTCACCTGGACCACCCGAAATAGATTATGACCTAATAGGCAAATGTAATAAAATATAAATAGTGTGTGGAAATGTTCTAAACCACCCAAGTACCACCTAAACCTAAACTTGCCTCTCAAACGCACGATTTTTGCATAAGTGGAGATTCGTAAAAGAAATTAATAAAAGAATTACACCGTGGGTGTTACACTATAACCATATATCCAAAGTTTGAAACCACAAATAGGGCCACCCGAATCCTAATAGAACAATCTGAAACAAAGCTTATCAACTAAACGAAACGAAGTGAGAGTTTAAATGTAAACTAAAGCTAGGGATATTTCATAATCAATGCCTCAATAATATAATCAATGCTTCAATGACTTAAATAAATCACAAAATTAAGTATTGGACAAAAAATTTCAATATAAACTTAAACACAAAGAAAGACCAAAACAAGGTGTACCTGAAGAGAAAGATGCCAAATTTTTTAATCGATCATCCCACTATCTGACATTAAAATGACAAAGTGAATTTGATTATTTGAGCAAGAATTCTTACACGAGAAACTAAGAAGAGAGCTACGAGCTTTTTTCCACTTTTGGTTTTTCTTTCTGCTAATGACAGTGCTCTATGTTAATTTGTTGTCTTTTTAAATAAACATAATTACAATTTTATCTCCAAAATTTTAAAACCTTACAATCCTAACTTCAAACTTTAAATATTTACAAAATAATCCCAATATTATTATACCTATAAAAAAAATCCCAAATTCATGTCCCACACCCCTCTGCCACTAATAATGATAATGAGAAATGGCCATGAAGGTGAAGCTCTTTCCGTCAAAGAATGGAGGATAATAAGAAAGAGAGAGGTGTTTAGTTTATTTTAGTGTTTTTTTTGGGCCCTTTTTTTCTTAAAGCTTTATGTAAGGTCATTTATGCTATTTTGGGGGGGTTAAATTGTAATATCTAATAGCTTAGGGTGGTTTAGTGCCAACTTTTATTAATCAAGGGGTTTAGTGAATTTTACCTCATCACCTTTATTTTTATTTCCTAATACGTGATATAAAATTTGATTTGACTTTAGCCTTCCCCAATCTTGTTTATAGTACTTGTCTTCTGGTGCAATGAAATAATACATTTCTTTCTTTTGGAAAGTCAATTTTTTTTAAGAATGAACATTCGAACACATATGATGCATGTGCACGCTATCTTTACAAATATTTAATTTAAAATGAAAAAAAATTACTTAATTAAAGAAATAGCTAAACGGTAAATATCTTATTTTCTAGCTTAGATTTTGAAGGTTCAAGTCCTACCAAATGTGTTTTTTATTAAAAATATAATAATAAGGGCAAAATAAGAAAGTTACCAAATTTTGATGTCATAACCGCTTTGTGTTTTTTCTACTAAAAATATAATGGCAGGGGCAAAATTGGGTGCCATAATCACTTTTGTTACTCTTCTAATTTATATATAGATGTCTCAAATTAGTAATACTATTTTATTTTTCGCTATTTTCATTTTGGACATTTAATATTTTGGATCTCACTCTAGAAATAAGTTATATCTTTAAGTAGGCGTGTTTAGAAATTGAATCGAACCACCAAACTAAATGTACTGGACCAAAAAATGGACCAATTTAAATAGGACTGTTTGAATTGTCTAATCTTCAATCTTAAATTTTTTAAATTTTAATCATGCCAAACCTATATTATATCATATATATAATTTAAAATATATAATATTAATATTAAAATTAAACCCTAAATTTACCCGATCGTCATTCCCTCCGACTCCCAAAGATATGAAAAACAATACCCCTTTTAGTCAACTCTTTACTGCCAATAAAAATGCATCGACTAAAAGTCTAAAACTAACATTAAAGTGCGCCTCGCTTGACAAATGCAGACCGCGTTTTTGCAGTAAAGTCAACTCAAGTTTAGTATGCTCTGGTTCTTGAATTAGTTGCTTCATCCAAGCTTTTGTTACAATCATTTTGATCCATCCAGTGCAATCAAATCTATACTATAAACAGCATGTTCCATCTTCAGCTTCCAGTTCTCATCCTTCTCTACTTGTTCTTCATCCTCAATCATTCTATTCTTTGCTTCTCAGGTAATTTTCCAACTCCCAATTCTCCTTATGATAATATTGCCAATTATGACTACCCGAGTTCCATGCCTTTGGCTCCAAAGCAACGGAAAATAGTTTTTGGGCGTGTAAACACAGTTGCAACAGTTGTGACAATCTTACTTGCTCTCTTGAATATCGTTGTTTATAAGTTGCGAAAACTTCAAGAATCAAGCTTTTATGAGCAATTCAATGTACCACAAGGGCAATTATGCCGTCGCTTTTTGCTTAATGATATCCTATTGGCAACCAACCATTTTGATGATGCATTAGTCATCGGGCAGGGCGGATTTGGGAAGGTATACAAGGGGGTTATTGACAATGGTACGATAACTGTTGCCATAAAGCGGTTAAACCGAACATCCCATCAAGGTGCACCGGAATTTTGGACTGAGGTTGAGATGCTGTCAAAATTTCGACATAGCCATCTCGTCTCTCTAATTGGTTATTGCAACAATTGTAATGAGATGATCCTTGTTTATGAATACATGATTCAGGGGACTCTCGCTGATCATTTGCACAAAATTGGTAAAAATGTTAATAATAATTCCAGTTTATCTTGGGTGCGACGTCTCAAGATTTGCATCGGTGCTGCCCGTGGGTTGGATTACCTTCACACGGGTACTGGTATCCAGCACAGAGTCATACACCGCGATGTGAAGAGCTCAAACATTCTATTGGATGAAAATTGGGCGGCTAAGATTTCGGACTTTGGGTTGTCTAAAACAGGCCCTGCAGATCAATCATGCACCCATATAAGCACTAACGTTAAAGGGACATTTGGGTATCTAGATCCTGAGTATTTCTTGACCCATAGACTGACAAGGAAATCCGATGTTTATGCCTTTGGGGTTGTATTGTTTGAAGTGTTGTGTGGAAGGCGAGCAGTCGATGTAAGACTTGAGGAGGAGCAATGGAGTCTCGCTGGGTGGGCCCAACTATGTGTCAAAGAAGGAAGACTACAAAATATAATTGATCCCAGTTTGAAGTGGGAGATCTTTCCTAACTCTTTGAATGCATTTGCACAAATAGCAAATCAGTGTTTGGATTATAGTGCTAAAAAGCGCCCTACAATGGCCGAGGTTGTGGCCGCACTCGAGTCTGCATTGGCATTGCAACAGAAGCGGAACTCTTCTATGATCGAGATGGAGATATTTGATATATGCAGTAGTCATGAGAACCAAGAAAATGCTGATTCTTCCACAGAACAACAAGAAGTTATTGGTGCTGGTACTGATGGTGTTTGTGAGGAGGAGCAGATTGATGGTATCAATGTTGAGAATTTTGATTCTCGTAAAGGTCAACAGGAGAATTCCTCTAATGTTGTTAATGAAGAGAAGCAGATTGATAAGATTATGGGGTTAGGTGATGCAAACATTAGGTCATCACCGGCAAAGCCTGCCAGGATAGTGGCATTCACAAAAATTGTGCGGCAATTTTTTCATGGGACTGCTCAAGTGACCTCAGGTAAACTCAAACTCTTTGGTACCTTTCTTTTTTTGCCTACAGTATAGCCTTTAGTGTTCAGTAGCAATTTAGAAATAGCTCAGTAGAAAAGGATATGAAGATCAACTCTTCTCCTTTCAAAGTTGTTCTTGACTTTTGTTTAATTAAGCAACATCGTACAATATAAAAATCCTTGTTTGGGAAATTCAACATCCTTTTGGTAAAAGTTGGAAAATGATTGGAAACACTACTAATTCTTTTGAGAAGGTGAAAAAAATAAGTCATTCGGTGAGATGTTATCCATTGTTTTCTTATTTTCTGTGGCAAAATTTTCTTACCCATCAAAGAATTTTGAAGCCAAAAAGTATTAGGACAATTCACAAAATCATTCATCTCTTTTTCCAACTTCTCATATAAATTAGTAGCGTTTCCAATTAGTTTCAAACTTTTTTATCAAATGCATGCACCCTAATCAGACAATATGCCACCATATAACAAATAGATAGAAACCTGCATAATATAAGTGGATTTTACTTTGTCAATGCCAATCAAATTAAGCTGTCCTTTTCCCTGAAAAAAGCATCCTTGTTTTGGCAAAGCCTTAAAGGATTTGGATAAAAGGTAAAACAGGATCTTCAAGCTATTCTGTGCTGATACATACATGGAAAAGTTGGAAATGTGTCACATGTATGGAAATAAGAACATCTTAGTTGATATTGTTCTGTTTACATTTTCATTTCCATCATTTTGATGAAAAATATAATCAGGGCAAAGGCTCTAGATACAGCATATATCTATCCCTCACATCAGCACAATGAGAGAGATAAAATCATACTGTAAGTACAAGAAAGTTACAATGAATATTTAAACATGTCAACCAGAATATCAAAATTTAAAAAGAGCTAGATAAGAAATGGTCTTTGACTCTTTTCTTATACCACAGACACTGAAAACACTGACATCAGTACAATCATTGTTAAATGGATCTTGTGTACTCTGTGTTTCGGAATGTCATGAGTGAGGTCCTTGGAGTGCAAAAGCATTTCACCGTTTCTATTTTTTATCTTATCTCAGTTCAAATATATTCTCTTACTTATATATGCATACACGCTTATTTCTCTATATTATTCCTTCTGTAATCTGGTGGCTTGACCTTAAGTGTTATAAAGAGTCATACCAAAATGCTACTGGTGATGGAGATCGTGTCCTCTCTTATTCTGTACTCATCATTTGATTCTTAATAATATTTTGTTTCTTATTAAAAAAAAAAGTCATACCAAATGGGTCGACAATGTAATTCTAAATTATACAGATCTAAAGTGTATGGGAAAAGCAATAATAAAGAGAGGGAGGGAGCTTGGAACTGTGAGTATTTTGAGAAATTTTTAGAGGAAGATCCAGAAAAGAGTGTTAAGATGGAGTAGTTAAGACTGAGATTCAAACTCATTAGTGTTCCTTATACATATATGTTACGAATTTGTTTGATAGATGAAAATATTGAAACAATTTCAAGATTCTTTTAAAAGCAGTATTTGCTAACTGGGCTGGCACAAGGATTATTTTTTCTGTAACTATATGCATTAATTCGATGAGCCTTTTGCAGTGGGATGGGATTATCAATTGATTTTCATTCTTTTCTTCTAAATGCTTATATGAACTTATATATTTCTATTAGCGCATAAATCATTCCCTTTGTTCTTATTTTTTTTTTCTCTTCTATCAGTCCATGGAACTGGAAAGCCACCAAATAACGGTAAAAGCAGCAATAAAAATGGGGAAAACGGCAATGGAGATGTCCAGCAATTGCCTCTGAATTTGCAAATGGAGACTCGTCATTTGAAAATTTTCACTTATGAAGAACTGGCAACTGCCACGGGGAACTTTGGATCGAGATTGTTGATAGGCAAAGGAACTTTTGGAAGGGTTTTTAAAGGTTGGGTCGACAAGAAGACATATAGGCCGTCAAAGGATGGCGTAGGGATGGCCGTTGCTGTTAAGAAATTTGATCTGGGAGGCTTTGAAGAATATATAACATGGCAGGTAAATCAACTTCCATACTACCCTATGGCTTCAATTTAAAATGGGACGAAAAAATTGGACTTTTTTTTTTTTTTTAGAAAACATTGTCGTCTCGGAAGGTACAATCCGTATTATGTACTCCACCTGTCTCAAAAATGTAGTCCCACTTTGACTTTGGTACTGTTTGTGGGAACATTAATTTCAACTCAATTAATCAATGGTCAAGTTGTAATACAACTCAATCATTTGGTACTTTTATATGATAGATGTAGTTAGTATCTGCCTGCCTATCTACCTACCTACCTACCTACCTACCTACTAATATAGCTCAAACAATCCTTGAATTCTTGAGGGGTATATTTTTCATGAAAAAGGAAACAACACTAAAGAACAGTTGTGCTTTTATAAATAGTATATAGATATACATATATAAGTATAGATTAACACTCCATCCATCCCAATTAAGAGCCTTGTTTTGTCTGTCACATATTTTAGGAAAGAAACTAATTTTAACGTAATCAATGATCAAGATTCAAGAATAAAACTTAGATAATGAGATATGGTGCATTCCAAAAAAGGAATTTGACTCGTAATTTGGGGCGTCACAAACAGGAGAACTTGAATCTTTATTTGGGACAGAGGAAGTATTTCTATTGTGGGATTTGGTATATTGATTATGTGCAGAAAAAAGGAAACATCTGTTAATTTCACAGAGGAAGTATATATTATGCACATGAATAGGATCACTGGAGCACCTTATCTTTTATTTTTTTTATTTTTTTGCTTGGGTAAGCTTAAAAGTTGTAAAGTTGTCTCTTTAAGTGATGAGCATTCAGTTTGTTCGATGCTTCAATGAAAACATAAAACAGTAGTGGAATCTATTTTAACTAGTTAACTTTATTGAATGTTGATTTTTTTTACTGGATGCAGGCCGAGGTGGAATTATGGGGAAAACTCAGTCATCCAAATATTGTTAATGTCTTGGGATACTGCAAGGAAATGGAGAAATTCCTTGTTGTCTATGAATACATGGAGAGGGGAAGCTTACAAAGACACCTTTTCAACAGTAAGCAACGTTTCAAAAACTCTAGATATTGATTCCCATTGGTGCCATTCGTAACACTTTTTATGAGTTTATTTTTTTTAAATTGCTTTTCATTGTAAACAACATGGCAATGGGTTAGTTCGGATCATGTTCACGCCGTTTCTTTTTTGATTTGGGTGTTATCAGTTTGGCCTAAACGAGTGGTATTTTTATCGGGTGACAATATCACATTCAATTCATTGTCTTAATGAATTACCCAACATGACCCGTTATCAATCATTAAGTATATGAATTGTTTTGAGTTGGATACGGGACAACATGTTAATCTGTTAACAAAGCAAATTAGACCCGTTAACTCAAAGTATATAATATTATATGCTATACGCTCCCCCGGATTAACTAATACATGTGTGATATTATTCAAATTATACACATATAGAGTAGAAAGTATACATATATACACGTGTATGTGTAATATTGTACAGGTACGTATATAATTAATGAGTCCTAGTGGATGGTACCGGTTAGCATATAATAACTGATATCAATTCGTTAACTATCGTTTCTTATCAAGTTAGCACAGTCATGACTCGAAACTGTTAAGGCTAATCCTATTACCTTATAATGCCATGTCATATTATTGTGTTGTGTCATGTTTTTCGAGGTTATGAACTGTTTGCAAAAAAAAAAAAATATTATTTTAAGATGGTGCGTGTTAGACTGAACTCTTTGTTGGTAATCCTCTCCCTAACATAATGTAAAAATAGGGGGAAAGCCCAAGGATTACTTAAGAATACATAGATATTGCTTTATGTGTTTAAGAAAATCCTTTGGGATATCTGTAAACTTGCAGGTGATGGAAAACCACTATCATGGGGTACAAGGCTTAAAATAGCAATTGGAGCAGCTCGGGGCTTTGCTTTCTTGCACTCGACTGAGAAGCGAGATGTATACCGCCAGTTTAAATCCCATAACATATTGCTGGATTCGGTACATTTCATTTCTGCAAACTTAATTATCTGTGCTAATGAAGTGATATTGCTAATTCACTATTATTTCATTTTCTTTGAATTTTGCTTTTCCAGGATTTTAGTGCAAAGCTTTCAGATATTCAACTTGCAGAGATAAGTTACTCATTCGCGGATTATTACTTTCCTGGATTCCTTAGGACAATTGTAAGGACATATGATTTTATTGGTGTCCCTCCCGAGTACGTGGCAACTGGTATGTTAATATTTATTTGAAGTACTACCTTGTGAGTGTACGTTATAATAAGATTCTATGGTAAAAGTTGAACATAGCGAGAAGGAATAGGTTCACATACTACTGAGTAGCATCTGGCTTTGATTCAGCAGTTTAGACACCAATCAAATACTTTCTAGTTTTGGTCGTTTCATAGATGATAGCTTAGAATGACTAAGTTTTGAATTGTGTAATTTATATACGTAGCTATATGCGAAGGCAGGGTATATGCTATGAACCAGTTAGTTGGATTTTCTTGGATGTAGGGAATTTTTCCAGTTTGACGAATCATTATTGTTGTACATAATAATAATTCTAGTAGTTAATATTTGTTTTATCTCCCATGTTTATTAACTGTTTGAGGGTCGACTTGTTGAGTGTATCATGTATACATCAGAAGTCAAAAAATTGTACACTTTTAGCAAAAGAAGTTGATTTAGTGTTGGATATATATATATAGGTCATTTGAATAAGAGCGGCCACGTCTACTGTTTCGGAGTGGTGTTGTTGGAAATATTAGCAGGCGCCCCAGCGAGTGTTGTGACTAAGCGCAGTGGTAACCGTAGGTTGGTGGATTGTACCCAGAAGTTGGTATCTAGGAAACGGAAGGTCAAGGAGCTAATAGACCAGCGTCTACGAGGCGCCTACCCTATCGAAGACGTATTCCAATATGCTCAACTTACACTGAAGTGCCTCGACCCCCTCCCTAAGAATCGACCGTTGATGGACGAAGTCTTGGAAGCTTTAGAACATATCCACAGGAACTAGTGCTCAACGCTGATACTGGATGCCACAAAAATATACTTCAAAATGTGAATGTTAAAAGATCGATCCTAGTGCTTGATGTGGTGGTTAAAGAATTCGCCCCTGTATATGAGAAATCGCTAGCGTGGGTATATATACACGTATATTTATAATTAATAATATCCTAGTTGCTAGATTAGCACTCGAGTATTATTTAACATACACTGAGTATTGCATTGAAATCTTGTGAATTATGCTCAATCTCATAATAACATATTGCTCTAACATAAGTTAATCGTATTTTGTAATTCCACGATTCATGGGATATCATTATTCGACCTCTAGATCAAATTTATCCACCTTTGTCCCACTTTTGCTACGATAAAAGGATATGATACATTGTCCAACTTATCCCTGAATATGGGATAAGATAAATCAAATTTGGGCCATGATAACTTTATATTCGCCCTTTATATTCGGAGTCCCAAACACATTACAGGGATTTAAGGAGTGTATATTGAAAGGGGAATCATGTCGACCCCAAGTTAAGTAAAATGCTAGGAAATAAACAGTGGTGGATGGGCGGAATCATGAATTAAAAATGACTTGGGCTACAAATAATATTTACTATAATATAAAGTCGGAACGCATTTTACGCCGTGTCATATTTTTAGGTTTTTAATGTTGCCCCAGTGAGCCTTTATTTCAAAAAGATGTTACATACTTGCAAAGCTACGGATATTTTCTATTGTGATCCGTCACTTTGTTGTAGCGTGGCAGTAGATTTATCTAACTATGCTTATACAAATACAAACAAATTATTTTTTTATTGTGACAAGCTTTCCAATACTTTTAGTATTTCGAAAGCTTTAAAAATATCAATTTTTTTAAAGCAACTGAGATCCTGGCCAAGGCAATCTGTGGCTTTGCTTTGAATGTCCATTATGAATAATTCATAATATGGGTTATGTTATAATGCATGTCCAAAGGACAGATGTTAAGTACTCATATTTAAAAATGAACAAGTTTTAACATGCATTAAATGATCCTTCCTTCAGCGTTTTGTTATCCAACAAGAGGGACTTTGTCCAATTTACCAAAGCAGCTGAGATACTGCTAACCCAATACATCTTTGGTTTGTCTTGAAGGTCTATTATAGATGATATATAATATGGTATGTGTCACGTTAACGTTTGTCCCGAAAACATGTCAAATTAGACAGTCATATATAAAAAGAAAACAATTCTAACATATATTAAATAAGACATTCTCGTTCAGGAACTTACTACATCTTTTCTAGTAGCTTTAACAAGTCACTTAGCCATCTTTAGAGCCAAGTCAAAGCTAGCTTCAATCAAGTTGATGCCATGACAACATAAGTTTATATTATTTCTTTGTCGATTACATTTATGAACAGAACAAAACAGAACAATCCCTTTTAGCTGTCACACATAAGAGCTTTTTACAATCTTTTTTTATCCATTTGTGTAAACATGTTGCATATCTGGCTTCATATTATGGACCTTCTCTTCTTCCTCCTCCATTTGGTTAGCTCCAAATTCCTCCTCCATTTGGTTAGTTCCAAATTACCCGGCTTACGGTTACACGTATTAGGATGCCAAACTTGTGGCTCGGGGTTCCATGCCTTCAACTCCAATGCTGAGGTAATCGCTGCTGGCTTTCGGCCGTGTGCAGGCGCGTTACCACATAGAATTTTGTGGGGTCAATGACCCCCCAAATATTTGTAATATACCGTTAAATGGGATAGATCTAGGATATATTTGGGCTCATGTATATAATTAACACCACTTAAATGTAGAAAAAATAGCTAGTTATGGAGTCAACTTATAAAAAGTGTGCGCCTCAAAAACAAAATTTGTTTTTTTTGTAAGAAATAATATTTCGTCCAAATTGTTTTTGAAATACATTTTGACTAACAAACACTTTAATATTAGAGAGAAAGTTGGTTGAGTGATACAAGATGCATTCATACTCACTATTTAATGTCGCTTTTTTTGTGTGTGTGTGCGCGCGCGCAGAGTAGCATTACTCATACTTTATTCTTTTCTATTGATAACTTAAGTCACTACAATTGGTGTGAATTTGGCAATCCTAGTTACCCTATCAACCAAATTTTCTGGCCAAGCCGATGGCCTTGTGAACGCGATTGCAACTTTTGTAAGCAATCCTTTGAATATCATCATTTGAGCTGTGGCTATTTCAGGAAGAAGACCTTCACGTCAATATCATCGGAACAACCATGCCAAGTCTTCTCATTTGCTTATATTCTACAATGTTGACAAATTATTGGTCATCAGGGCAGGAAGATTTTGCAAATATGTACAAAGGGAACCATTGACAACGAGACTCGCTTGAATATGGTTAACAAATTCTATACTCGTCTGCACTGGTAATGCTGATGCTCGCTTGAATATGGCTAACAAATCTAGATTCGTCTGCACTGGTAATGCTAATGCTCGCTTGAATATGGTTAACAAATCTAGACTCGTCTTTAAACATTTCAAACCCGCATTCTCTTCCTCTCATAATTACTTTCCCAGAGCTTCAACAAAATAAGGTCATAGACTCATAATTTGGGGCTTTTACAAGACTAGCTACAAGAAGAGCAAATCTCAAACAAACTTTGATCAAACCAAATAGAAAATGAAAGATGCCAGCTTCGTATATCTGGATTTAATTGAAGAAAATACAGTCAATATTGCAATTTCAATTTGTGGGAGCCGCAAATTCACAGTGTATGGTGTGGGAGAGAAGCCAACACAAAAGCATACTAATAACACATGTAGATTATGGTGAGAGAAAGGAAGAGATCAATTTAGAGAAGTCATTAGAGTGATGAATGTGAGGAGAACCTCAAGGATGCCAAATGCAAGAATCTCCAAATGACAAGATAGTAGGTTCCACACTGACAGGGATGAATGTCTTATTTTTTGGATGGGGTTAGTGCCACCCCCAATTCTCTCTCACACTCTCACATTGACTCGGTGTAATAAAACTGAGTAAGTTTGCATTCATTCGGTGTAACAAAGTCGAGTATAGACACATTTATTTTATGCAATAAGTTCAAGTTAATGTCTTTCTTTGCTTTCAATAATAATTCGGCTCTATTGCACTGAGTAAATAATTATATTTTAGGCCCTATGCACTGAATCAATGTAAAAAGTGTTACAAAAAACTTTGTAGTATGGCAATAGCTCCACCCTAATTTTTAGCAAGTATATATTTAATTTTTAAAAAAAAATATGTTATTGAATCAATAGTTAAATGGCCAATGAAATCAGAGAGGACCAAAAATTTAATGTTATAATAGAATCCGGTACCTTATAGTTTAATATAATAATAGATTAGAGGATAAATAAATAGGTTTAGGGTTCATTTGAAACTCCAATTCCATAAATTCCCAAGGATCGAATGTAATGACTAAAATTTTTAGATGCTCTTCGCTGCAACGTTTTCAGTCACTCTTGGCTGACTAACATTTTTTGCAAAAAATAAAAAAGGACCTATTTTTAATTGTTGGTTAAGGTAAGGTGTCAATTTAGTATTTGTTATTACATTTTTAATTGAACTATTTTACCAAATTTAAATATTATTTAATTATTAAAAGCATTTTACGTATTACTTTAATTACTTTTCATATACTATAACAATAAATTGATAGTGGACATATTTATGGATTGATTATGTGCAAAGACATATTGTAGTCCTTTTCACATTGCACCACCATTTTCCACTGTCAAAGCTCGCGTGACCTTCGCTAGAACTTTGACAACCACGCATCGGAGCTCTGGAAATCACTATTAGAAACGTCATTGGAACTTTGGCATAATAGTGCGAACCTGTTTTTGCACTAAATCCATAGACAACTAATGATTTAAATTTTAATGCAAATATATTTTTGCATTAAATCTGTAGACAACTTAAAAGGATAAAATTTAGTGCAAATTTGTTCTTGCACTAAATTCTAGGTAATTAAGAATTTAGATTTGAATGTAAGTTTGTTTTTTCACTAAATATGTGGACAACTTGAGATATAAATTTTTGATAAATCTATTTGTGCACTAAATCCGCAGGCAAATATGGTTTTTGCATTGTATAGAATTTCTTGCTGGAATTTTAACAACTTGGTTGGAGCTTTGACAGTGGTGGGATGCTGGAAAATTAGTAGATGAACCCTGGAAAATTGTATCCTTGCAATGCTTCAGCATCAGCTAGACTGCTAGAGGTTGGACTTCCCTCTTGATTTCTTCTTTATAGAATTAATATGTTCTAAACTACTCAAGACCTCTTCCATTGGAGGTCGATTTTTGGGGAGATATTGAAGACATTTTCGTGCAAGTGAAGTGAGTTTGAATGCGCCTTCCAGAGGGTACTCATCTTCCAGTCGTGGATCCATTACCCATCTCATCTTTCTTTTATCAAGTAGGGAAGGAGCAGCCAATTCCACCAAATTTTTCTCCCCGATGGAACGATTTGCATCGTGTGCTCGTAACCCTGTTAGTAATTCTAACAACACCACTCCCAAACTATAGATGTCGCTCTTCACATCCGAATGACCTATCAAAATGGAGGGTGTTAACCAATTGCAAAACTAAAGGTACATGTATAACACATGGCTGGTTTACACTGCACATATTGTGCATGTGTGATTCGTATAGAAGAAAATGTTAAGCAAAAATAATTGTGCGTTGACTTAGTAGTCAAGTACAAGTTTAACTTGTTTAACAGTGAAAGTTCAAATCTCGTTTAGTCATGGTTTAAGATAACCCCATTATGAAGTTTTGATTGTTTGTGTGAAACTTTTATACCCTACCAATACAATTTCAAAATTTCAGATTGTCATGTTCATAATTCTGACTAATCTTAAATCAACCATAAAAACATCAGAAAAATAACTTTCTTATTTTTCATATTAACTCTAACACATTGGATTTGGCAAAATTAATTGAAGACTGTCAAAACTGAAAATGCCTAGAGATTGTTATGAGTTTTCCGAAACAATCGTGATGTAAGTGCAACAAAACCCAAACACATGGAGAGCAGCTGTTGTAAGAAAATAAGTAAATATTTACGCACCAGTCACCTTGTACTCTGGAGCTGCATAAGCAGAGGTGGCTGTAACTCCCATCCTTGTTAGAACATTTGAACAGCCATATAATTGACATAGCTTTGCCAGATCAAAATCCGAAAGCTTTGCATTAAAACTCTGGAGGATGCAATAAAAAAAAAATAGAAGTACCGGATCGATTAGTAGTGAAATAGAACCTAGTGGTTAAAAAATGGCTATGCACAAGTATCTGTAAAATGTACCCCATCTAGCAATATATCACGGGTCTTGAATCTTATATAATTGACTTGTTCCTCTGTTGCGTGCAAGAAAGCGAGGCCTCGAGCTGCTCCAATAGCTATCTTTAGTCTTGTAAACCATGGAAGCGGTTTTACGTCTTCTGCAAATGCAAAAAATATAGTTGTCACGTAATTTACTTAACTAGTATTTATTGAATTCCCTTAGGCAAGGCTTTATAACACTTCTTTATTAGTATATTTTTGACAATAAGAACACTAAAACCAGAAGAGGAAAAAAAGGAAAAAATTACTTGAAAGGTGGCGACATTTATTTGAATCATTCTGGAGTTTTTGTAAGTATTGCTTACTTTTGAAAAGGTGGCTTTCTAAGCTTCCCTTCTCCATGTATTCATAAACAAGGAGAACTTCCTTGTTTTCGAAGCAGTATCCCAAGAAGTTAACAAAACTTGAATGACTAAACTTACGTGAAAATGCCCTCTGTAACTGCAACCACAAATATATGATCAACACGAGGCAAATTTAGCAGGGGAAGTAAATGTTCTACTATATATGCAAGATGCATAAATATATAGACAATGTTTATGGAAATATGGAATGAATACTCCTACAAAACCATACGTGAGTGTTTTCAAGGCACAAAACTAATTTACCTGCCAATCTTTGAATCCTTTAGAGACAATTGGATCAATTTTCTTAACAGCGATGGCCATTCCTGTGCCAAATTTTGATGGGGCATAGGTCATCTCATCAACCCAACCAATATAAACCTTTCCGAAACTTCCTTCACCCAACAACATATTCGGCCTAAAGTTGCCTGTTGCAGTTTTTAATTCAGCTAAAGTGAACATTTTCAAATTAGGAGTCACAATTTGCACACTTGGAGGCACTTGCTTGGAAACATCTCCATCTCTGTTCTCATCATTTTCGTTGTTGTTATTGTTGCTGATGTTGTTGTCCAGTGGCTCTGCAACCCAATTATCTGTAAAAGCAAATAAATAAGCAAATATTGAGTTATTGACACACGGAGCTTGAACCTGGGTGCCTTTGTGTGAATACTCACATTGTCGACCATTTGAGCTTAACCTTTAATTGTTTGTTTTCCTTTACTTGCAGTATGCTAATTTTTCTTCTATTACTGAAGAATGAAGATGCATGAAGAAGAGTTTTGGTATTTTCATGCACATCAAATTAAGTGTTCCAGTTTAAAATACAAATATGTAAACAGCAGAAGACCGCTGCAAGTCCAACAGGCTCAAAACGAGATGGAGTCAGAATCTTTGTGGGGCCAAGCTACTTTGATATGAAGCAGTCCAAATAACAACTCACCGCTTAGTTAGCATTCATTGTGCCATTTTATATAACCATAGTAACACCAAATCCTTATTCTTTGAATGAACTTATACTTCCATGGTTTGGTCCACTGTGTGTAAAAGGAATGGTGTGAATGGGGTAATTGGGAACTTGAGAGTGCTAACTGTTTCCAGGAGAATAAAGGGAGGAGCTTTAAATCTAGACTGAGACGTCTTACGCTAGCTACTGTTATATGTGTTAATTGGGCTGAGAGGAACGCAAGAACATATATTTCAGCAACAAGCTAGAAATTGTGAACTGATTTTGGGTAAAACTGAAGATTTGATCAGATCTGCCACTTGGAATTGGAAAGCTAAAAGGAATTATGAGAACTGGAAGTTGTGCAAAGAATGGGGTGTTAATGATATACATGTTTTGGAGTAGGAGAAAATTTTGGTTTTCGCTACTTCTGTTTTGCTTTGCAGGTCTTTTGTTTTATTGTATTTGATTTAGTGTAATTTTTGTTGATCTATAAAATTTTCACATTTTACCAAAAAAAAAAACACCAAGTCCTTATTGCAGCCCACGCTATGACGACAAGCCTTCTGAACAAAGTTGAAACTTTAATGAAGGAAACAGAGTTGAGAGACAAAGAAGAGCTCAAGAGACCAAAACGAAAATTCAGAGTCAAGTAGGGCAGGACAAAATTTCCACGGAAGCCATAGGCTTAGACCTCCATTTTTTTGTTATTTGTAGTAAAAGGGAGAGACTTAGACCTCCATTTTTTTAAATAAACAACATTCTTGGAAAAAGACCATCCGCATGAAAAGAGCCCAATTGCCGACTATTTTAGGTAAACGATATATTCTTCAAATATATTGTAGCAGAGCATGATATATATTGTTGGCCCTTTGCCCTAAAACTTTAAACTTCTCAAAGAGATGTTTTCTAACATTTATTACCCAAAGCCAACAATAGGAATCTCTCAACAGCCAAGTTCCACAATCCTCCTAATGAAGATTTCATCGAATGTGAGTTCAGACAACATGAAGAAGCCATTAATGGAAGAGAAATAGTTGAAGCCGTAGGTGTAGCATTTTTTGAATATATGAATATTCAATATTGGAACATTAGAGGGTTGTTTCATGGTTTTTTTATGTACCGGTATTACTTTATGGATTGCAAGCTTTGGCTCCTAGACCACAAGACAGTCCATTTCACATTCTTTTGTAAGTTTGTTAATGGCTTCGTGCCTCTTTTGTTTAAGCCTTAGAGGTGGGCTTCTGTCACTTGGTCTTATTATATTTTTGTTTTTGGAATGAGAATACTCTAATGCCCTAGTTTGGGGTTAGTGGGTTCCAAAAAAAAAAAAAAATAAGCAGCAGCATAATTCATGACATTCAGCAAGCTTTGTTCCACTTTTATTTCCCAAATCACCCAGAGTGTGGCAAGAACAAGTTAAGGAAACTATTTTAGTGGTAAAGGACGGGTTAGGTCCGATGATTGGAATCAATCATGGAGACCCTTTTCTGCATTCCAAATTTGACAATTTTCTTTTGGTGAAAGGTGATACATTAACAAAACAAGTTCACTTTGTTAAAATAATAAATTTGATATTCGACAGGTGTACCAAATTTCCTAACAATTGAAAAGGTTAGAGCAAAAGGAAAAGGAATAGTTTTCTTTGACTTCACCTGCCAACATGTAACTGCCCGCTGTTCCCCAAAAGAATTGACTTTCTCTTGGCTGTCATGAGGTCCACTTTTGTCGAAAATCTCCCACTCAGACATAGAGGAATAACGTCTCTGTTGCAATTCCAATGCGCGCTCAAGGGAGACCACAACCTTGGCCATTGAAGGGCGTTTTTTCGAAAGACTGTGCAAGCATTTATTTGCAATTCGTACAAATTCTACCAATGAGTTGGGCACTATTTGCCACCTCAAAGTGGGATCGATAATCTGATCTAGCATCCCCTCTTTGATGCAGCGTTGGGCCCACCCAGCAAGACCCCGCTGCTCCACGTTGAGTCTTAGGTCCACTGCCGGCCTCCCGCACAGCACTTCAAACAATACAACCCCAAAGGCGTAAACATCTGATTTCCTCGTGAGTTGGTGAGTCAGGAAGTATTCCATATCCACATAGCCAAACGTGCCTTTAACGTTGGTGCTGACATGGCTGTATGACTGATTGGCGGGGCCTATCTTGGACAGCCCAAAGTCCGAAATCTTAGCTGCCCAATTCTCATCCAGCAAAATGTTGGAGCTCTTCACGTCACGGTGTATGACCCTGTCCTGTACACCCGTGCCAGTATGGAGATAGTCCAGTCCACGTGCCGCCTCGATACAGATCTTGAGGCGTTGGACCCAACATAGAGTAGAATTATAACCAGTTTTCTCGGATTTGTGCAAATTATCAGCAAGTGTCCCACGGACCATATATTCATAAACAAGAATCATCTCATGACAATCATTGCAGTAGCCAATTAGAGAGACAATATGGCTATGTCGAATTTTGCTGAGCATCTTAATTTCTGTCCAAAACTCATGGGCTCCCTGCTTGGACATGGGATTCAACCGCTTAATGGCAATAGTAGTTGCCCCATTGTCCACGACCCCTTTATACACCTTTCCGAATCCACCCTTCCCAATAACCAATGCTTCGTCAAAGTTGTGGGTTGCGGATAGTATATCAGCAAGTGAGAAGCAACGACATGGTTGTTCTGGTGACTGTATGTTGAGGTTCTCCCTAAGGTTTGCTTCATGAAGTTGCCGCAACTTATAAACAAATATATTCAACAAAGTGATTACAATTGTACCAACAGTGGCAATCGTGTGAACTCGACCAAAAGCTAATACCGGTTTCCATGGCTTTGGCATCGAATAACGGTAGCCATAAATCAGAGTGTTTTCAGTCGAAGAATTAGGAGTGGGAAAGTTAACAGCAATGATAAGAATTGAATGATGGAGGAAGACCAAGTAGAGAAGGGTGAGAAGTGACAGCACCCTAGCATAGAACATGATTACAGAAATAGATCAAAAAAATAAGTTTCAAAAGCCCAAGGAAACCAAAGAAAATATGTGACAACAGATTGTACTCTCATCTCATGCATATGATCTCTTGGCATCAATATGATCAAAGGTTGCGTTGACTTTACCCTAAGCTAGCCGTGTGGACTTGGTTAAGCTGAATAATCTATGTCACTTGTTCGCTGACTTTTCTATGAGGGTTCCTATTCACAGCATTAAAATATTAAAATAAGTAAATATATAATAACACTTGTTTTCTGTTGAAATGAACCTTAAAAATTTAGAAAAGTCAACTAATAACAGTCTTAGTCACAGTGTTCTAAAAATCCCCACCTAGGGTTGCCCAGGGACTCGTCGATACGCTAGGCAGTAGAAGCTTGCCTCCTCACCTAGATAGGTGGCTGCATAGGTTGGCAGGATGGCGATTGGGCAAGATTGTTGGAATTTTCAACCCTTTTTTCCGGGAAAATATTAGTTCCAGTTTTTTTTTTTTTTGGTCTATACGTTCCAGTCTTGAATCATAAAAAATATTCGATTAGTGAATTCGTAGTGTCATATCTGCAAACTAGACTCATGCATTTATGTATACTGACTACTTCACTTTCTGATATATATGTCATTTAGGCTATGAATTTGGTCATTTAAGTTGGTTTGTGTAGCAATGTTCTAAAAATAAGTCAAGTTTCATTGCAGGTCAATGGCAAGTGGGTGACTTCCAAACATATATAGGCATTGGTCCTCTTATCATTCTGGAGTCTGGATCATTTAAACTGTAGTACAAATGTGAATTTTAATGTAAATTTTATTTTTATACAAAACTAAATTTGTTTACTTGTGTTGTACCTATCGAGTGACACCCTGTTGCTCATTATCTAGTCTTAGTGTTCAATTGTTGCCCTCCCACACAATACTTCAATTAATCCGACCCCAAATATATAAAAGCAGGTTTACGATTCAATTTCTAGGTGTTAATTTAGTGGTGGTGCTAATATCGCACATCCTTGATTAGTTAGACATCCCAAAGTCCAAAAGTTTAGCTGAACAAATCTCATCAAAAGAATGTTTGAACTCTTGTTGTCACTGTGTATGAATCTATTTTGCACTCTAACAATAATCTGACGGTAGTCTAATCCATTGGTCCAATGGATATTTTAAGGAATTATGACCATTTCAAATAATTTCTGTTATCTAATTGTGGTTGGTATAATAATTAACAAAAGAGACTATATGGCTGTGTCAAACTTGTTGCTTGTCCATGTGTAGAAATCTGAGCTTCTTGACACCATTTGTTTTTTAGATTTAG
Source organism: Lonicera japonica (assembly GCA_021464415.1). Lineage (NCBI taxonomy): Eukaryota > Viridiplantae > Streptophyta > Magnoliopsida > Dipsacales > Caprifoliaceae > Lonicera > Lonicera japonica. The sequence continues at coordinate 52,091,370 of CM038465.1, forward strand.
TGTGCATTTGGTGAGATTAGATTCTACAAGTAATTTGACTTTTGCAATCTATAGCTAGTTGCGTCAACTTGTTCAAGCTTAAACTCATAGCATAAAAGCATCTTCCTAAGAAACAAAGAATGAAGGTTATAATATAGCTGTAAAATGAAAAGATAACGAGCAATTGGGTATGTTACACTGGTACCTAAACTTGAAGGTCCTAAGTTCGAGTCTCACCCACCGGAAGTATAGCATGTATACGATTTGCCCTTTGATGTAATAGCATACATTTGTTCAAAACTATAAATTAAAAGTTGGCTAAACTGTTAATATATAAGTTGTGTATATATATTCACAATTGAGTAAAAGGATTTAACTTCAACCCCATTCCCCTTCAACCACCTCTTGTTCTAGAGTGCAAGTCCGATCACCTCGAAGTCATGATCAGGGTCCCCAGCACCGTCTTTGTAGGTTTTCAAAAACCTGTTAACAGTGAGACCTTTTTCCCCATCGATAAATTCATTATATGTTTGAAACACTTCGTCAAAAACTTCTTCGATTTTCTCATCAGTAAATTTGACTCTTGGGTTTGCAGCGATGACAAGGGCTGCCATTTCTTCTTGGCCAAGACCACCATCTCGACTGAAGTCAAAATGTTGGAAAATTCTTTTCCCTCTCTCTTCTCTAATCCATGTACTCGTCGTTTCTTCTGTTTTCTAGACCGCTGTCTCCTTTTGCCCTTTCTTCTTTGTTATTGGCATCAAATTGTTGGGAAGTTCTTTTCACCTTTGGCAATTTGTTTGCTACAGTTTGTCAACGTTTTGAAATCGTTCGGGCATCAAATAAGAGCAGCAGAAGAGAAAATGATTAATTAATTAAGTGTATAATTAATTGGCTTAAACATTTAAACAAAAGAAGGTATGGAATACCATGCCTGTACTCCATGCATTTCCTCACTACAGTTTCATTCCATGTACTTCATGCATTCCTCACTACAGTTTTATTCGAAGTACTAAATGTTCTATGATATTTATTTTTAATTTTCATACATTCCCCTTTTATATTATTTGACAATTTCTCATAAGTCCATTATATATATTGATATACATTTTCTAATATGTGAACTTTGTTGAAGGATGTATGGACTAACAGAGCGCAATGGTATGTGCAGAATTTGTTGGTTACCATTTTTGCTTCATTTTGGGCAAATATTTGATCTTTCACTGTTTCGAATTTTTTTTTTTTTGATTGATGAATTTCAATACTTATTTTCTGCTTCTAATATTGGCATTTGAAAATAAATTACTATTTTTTTCCAAAATGTAGAGATGTTTATCGCACACGTATTGTGTGTGTCATCATCTCTTGTATATAGATAAAGAATTTTGATTTACCTGAGATCACTCGAGCCGTTCCCAGAAAATTCTGACGTACAATCCTCATCAATACCCTATTTTTTATAGGCTTCGCACGAGGATGTTTGTTTCTTGCATCACCCAGCTTTATAATCTCATCCATTTGCTCCTCCAGATGCTAATCATTGTAAAGACTGATAACACCTTCATGTTCAGTAGTATAAGAATTAGGATTCTCTTGGTTTTCATTAAAAAACTGGACAAAAACAAGAGAATCCACTCTCTCTTGCAATGTCAACGCAAGCTCAAAGGAGACTACGATCTCAGCCATGGTGGGACGCTCTTTCGTAAACATATGCAAGCATTGATCTGCTATTTGCGCAAACGTTTTCAATGAATCAGGCAAAATTTGCCCCCTCAAGCTCAGGTCGATAATTTGATCCAGTGTCCCTTCTCTGACATTTTGTTGTGCCCATCCGGCAAGGCCTCATTGCTCATCTTTGAGTCTTCAATCGATAACCGTTCTCCTACACAAAACTTCAAACAACACAACACCAATGGAATAAACATCGGATTTTCTAGTCAACTTGCGGGTCACAAAATACTCTGCGTCTACATACCGGAATGTGCCTTTGACATTGGTGCTTAGGTGAGTGACTGACGTATTAGCCGGACCAATCTTAGACATCCCAAAGTCTGAAATCCTAGCAGCCCAATTCTCATCCAGTAGTATGTTTGAACTCTTCATGTCTCGCTGTATAACTCTTTTATCACACCTGTGCCAGAATGAAGGTAGTCCAACCCTTGTGCAGTCCCAATGCAAATTTTGATCCATTGAATCCAAGATAGAGTCGAATTACCGCTACTATTCTTTGAACTGATTTTGTGAAATTGATCAGCTAGGGTTCCATGTACCATGTAGTCGTACACGATGTTCATCTCTTTCCCAATGTTACAATACCCAATTAGTGAGGCGAGATGACCTGTGTCAAAATTTGGACAGCATCTAAATTTCATTCCAAAATTCACAAGCTCCTTGTCTGGACATCTGATTAAACCGCTCAACAGCAACCGTAACTGTCCCATTGTCAATAACTCCTTTGTACACTCTTCCAAATCCGCCTTGCCGGAGCACCAATTCGTCGGTAAAGTTATATGTGGCCAATAAGATTTCAGCATGTGAAAAGTGACAGCATGACCCTTTCTGACGGCAATGATGACCGTAAGTTTAGTTTGTCGTCAAGATTTGCTTCCTGAGTTTCCTGCAACTTATAGATAATGATATTTAATAGAGTAATTACCAGTATCAAACCAATTGTAATGGTGTTCCCCCGGCCAAAACCCTTTTTGTGGCTTTGGCGGAGTTTTGACTAGGAAGATTGGTGTTTATGTGCTTTTTATGGACATAAATGTTATCAGTTGGGGAATTTGGAGTTGGGAGCTTATTTGCATAGCAAAAAAATGGTTTATGGAGTGAGAAGATGGAGATAAAGACGAGTAGAATTGAAACTCGAGTTAACAACCATGGTGGATCTCAAAGGATTTGTGACAAAAGCTTTGAGAAAATGGCTGAATAGTTGGTAGTCAATATAAGATAGGAAGAATGGAAGATGATATTCAAATGCACCATTTGTTTAAGTTTATTGTGCATCAGCTAGATGTGTGAACTTTGTCAAGCTCAATAATCTATATTACATACAAAGAGGATATAGTATTGATTCATGTATTAAATTAATTAACTAACCTCGTGTTTTAAATGTTGTGCTAGAATTTACGTTGTTTTATGGTCAATTTGAATCGAGGAAATGGGAAGAAAAAAAAAAGAGGAGAAAAAATTGCATTTAATTTGTTTAGATAGATTTTGAAAAAGAAATAGAGAGGAAACGGAGAGATTAACAGTTCGTTTGGATGGAAGGAATAAGAAGGAAGGAAAAGGAAAAGAGGAGGTGGGATTGCATTTTCTTTATTTGATTAGAATATTTAAAGAGAATGGAATGGAAATGGAAAGAGTTGGAGGGAGTCATTCCTCTTTATTCTCTTACTTTCTTTCCTTCTAATATTGGACGGATTGAGAAGGAAAGGAAACATTTTTAATAAATAATTTAGTTTTTTAATAAATTATATTATTTTTCTTCCTTTCCTTCTTTCTATGCAAACAGAGTTATTTTTATTCCCTTCCTTTCTCTCCATAACTATCCAAATAATAATAAAATTAAACTCATTCCATTCCATTCATTTCCTTTCCTTTCCTTTCCTTTATGACTAGTCATTTCCTTTTCACTCCCTCCTTTCAAGCTAAACGGACTGTAAGAGAGCATGTCAATCCCCTCTATTCTTTTATTTTATTTTGTTTCTTTCCAATATTGAAAGGATTTGGAGGGAATAATATATTAAATCACATTTTTTTCCTTTCTTTTCTTCTTTCTATCCAAATAAGATTTATTTTCATTATATTCTTTTCTATCTTTACCTATCTAAATAACAATAAAATTAAACTCATTTATTTTTATTCTATTATATTCATTCCCCTTATAATTAATTATTTCATTTTCATCCCTCACCTTCAATCCAAACAGACCGTTACTGTTTAAGTAAATAGACCAAGGAATAATGCACTGATGTGTGACACTTTCGATGTAATAAATTTTTTAAAATTAGCCGGTATAATTTGCGCCACATCATTGGCCAATAAATTTTGTCAAATATAAATTTGTCAAGATAAGATTATTATGAGAAAAATAATTGTGTTTCGTTATAAGTCAATGGCAAGTGGGTAGCTTCCAAATTCCAAGCACATGCCAGGAAATGCATGGCTCCCTTCTTGAATATTGTGGACCCTTTATTTTAATCCATAAGAAATTCGGATACCAATGCCTATGCTTAGAACATCTTCGATGGACTATGTAAAAATAGCCAATTTAACATTGTATAAAATTTACATATTGTGCAATTTTTTTATTGTTCTAATAGTTGTGTAAAATCAATGCAAACTAAGCTTTTGTGTATGATGGCTGTGTATTCTGCACATCCAATTTATACAGCCAAGTAGGATTCTCTCTCCACCCACTCATTCTCTCTCCTCATTAGCTCAATCACACTACTCACATTCTCTCTTCACCTACTCATTCCCTCTCCTCATTTGTGTAGTTTCTTATTCTTTAGGTAGCTATTTTTTAATTGACAACTTCTTTTTACACATAAGTATTAATACTGGCTATTGGAGAGTAAATAAGTCTGTGAATTTTTTTTTGTGTAAAACTCACTTGCCATGTACAATTTACACAATAATTTTACACAGCTCTATTGAAGATACTCTTAATTATGTTGCTCCCGAGTACACAGCTACTAGTAAGTTCCTCGTTTTCATCAATAATGCTAGTTTGATTCGAATATACATTTAGTGTCAAGCAGTTTAGAGTATTTTTCTAAATTGGAAAATTTATAAATGTTATCAACTATTAGGCAAATTGTTCAAGAAATTGTGCCACTTTTGAGAGATTTAATGAACAACATTACAACAGTTGTATTCTTTCACATCATAATTCTAAATTTTGTAGAAGATCTGCTGCTAAAAACATTCTGGAATAATGATTGAACCTATGATAGATTATATGATCGATCATACATTGTATATGATCAATCATACACCCATTAGAAGCCAAAAAAACCTATAAAAGGTCGTTGGTGTGTTTAGATACAAGCTAATTTATATTTTTTCTTCGTATTTTTTTTAAGTGTGACGCGGCGAAAAGATATGAATGGAATATAATGTAACACTCTGTGTTTATTTTGATATGAATTATGTTTATTTTGTGTGGAAATTATAATTTTGTTAATTATCTGTTTATAATTTAAAGAAAAGCTCCGTCCGTAAATTGTAGATCTCGGAAATACCTTTCCATGGATAGAAAGATCGTCTCAATCGGAGTTCCGAGTGAGAAGTTATGGCAAAATAAAAACAGGGTAGCATGGCAGAAATCTTGCTTGCGGACCAGTATGGGGAAATTAGCATATCGGTCCGGTGTATGCAAATTTGGAGAAAAAATTGGTTGCGGACCAGTATTTAGTTTTTGCCATACTGATCGGGCGTATAAAAATTTAGGAAAATTTGGTCTGCGAACCAGTATCTTGTTTTTAGTATATCGGTCCGACACCTGCAACAGTCCACCGACTTATCTCGTTTTTAAGTACTTTTTGTCCATTTTTCCATCTATTTCGACCTAAACTCTTCCACCACCTTCTAAAGAGTTCTAGACAGAGAAAGTAAAGAGTTCTTGAGCGATTCTCACTTGTTTTCACTTCGGATCGAAGATTTTTGCTCCAAATCATTCAAATCTCCCTCTATTTCACTATTCATTATCTTCTTCACGAGAATGGCTTGAGGAAAGGCCTGAATCTCCGTCTTTTCTTCTTCTTCTTTCTCACTTAGAACTCGAAGTAAGGGTTCTTTTGCCTTCAAAACTTGATAAAATAATTTTCTAGCTTAATAATCGTTGTATTTGATTTGTTTTGGTTTGAAAACTCATGGGTAATGTAATCTATGGTGTTTTATGATTTCTATAGTTATATTTGTATGATTTAAGGCAAATTATACCATATACACTTGTTGTAAACTGCTATTAGAATCATATACGGTATCTCTTGGTGGTGTGGGTGTTGTTTGTTGGAAAAATAAAATTATTGATGAATTATACATACCAAGAGATATGAAATGGGATTGATTTGAGTGGATATAGCATAGATTGCTTGGTATATGCATGGAATTATATGTTTGCATGCCTTACACATTATCATTGTGTCAATCAAACACTTGGAGGATTCTCGGCATATGTGGATTATTCTTATGGCCCGACGTACGAGGCGTATATCTCATATTGATGATGATAATGATGATCAAAACTCGTTATGATCATGATATTATTCTGGAGATGATATGATCCTGATATGGATCTGGATATGATTCTACTGTGGCCCTTCGATTGTGAAGGGATGATGTATTGGTTGATGCTTACCGGTATGAAAAATAAGTGGGGTCTGATGCCCTTGGGTTGAAAATTCCTAAACCTCTGGAGGAAAGCAACGCGTCGACTGTCTAGAGCCAGCGGTGTGTAACCCAAAAATCTAGACATCGGTAAGGCACTAATGATTTTGTTGCTATGATAGTATTGGCGGACTTGTGGTCCAAATTGATTATGGTCTATTGATATTCTCTGAGGCCGATGGGCCAACGTATGATCACTTTAGAATTATTCTCTCGGACGGGCAGGCCTATGTTCTATTCTAGCTTGGTACGGATATATTCTGGCAAAGTGGTTCTATGGTTGACACAAGGGAGGTAACATGCATTGCCGTGTGCATACATTTCTTATTAATAAATGGCTCTAAACTGGTTTATGTTTTACACATGATGCTTTTGTTGTTACTCACCCCTACTGAGCGTGTAACTCACCCCGTTTTCTAAAACTATTACAGGTACTCACGAGTTCCAGGGGGACAAATAGACGACTAGTTTGGGGATGAAGTAGAAGCCTCTGATACTATAGTTTATTTTGTAATAACTAAGTTGGTCCGGGAAGCCACGGCTAGCCCGGGAACTTGTATATGTTTCTTTTGAATGTTCATATGGTAAATTTTTGTATATCTATAGTGCATGCTCATAAATATAGTATCAATTCATAGTCCATGCTTATCTTTGTATAATATATGTATCCTTGTTGGTTTATACTCTTTTTATCTACCTATCTTAGTCATACTAAAATGGGTTAGTGACACTCCAAGTCTTAATTACGGGCATTACCTTATAGATTAAGGCGGGAGTGTTACATACAAACTCACAATATAGAGAAAAGATTCAAATTTTTATTAAAAAATAGTCTGCCTTCAACAATTACAATAAAATCCTCTTATAAGAGGAGAAAAATGCAAGAAAGGAAACAAATTCGAAATAATTTGAAAAAATTGCCAAAAATAAAAAATCGCAGAAATCATGAAATCCTGTTGCGTTGATATTAAGTATCACTTGGGATTTGACAAAAGTTAAATCTAACTTTCCAAACTCAAGTTATTGCGTCATTGAAACCTGCCTTAAATAATAAAAATGCAGATTCGGAGGCCTAAACGAAGGAATTTGATCGAAAAAGAAGTGCATCACTGCCAAAGGGGTAACTTCGTTACTTTGGGCCATTTTGGCTCAAATTAGTCAGGCCCCATACAATTCTAATCTTGTCACTTTTTGGGCTATGCAGGCTTACGACGATCCAGTATAATTAAGTATATGTTGGCTATCTCTTCTACATCAAAGTGAGAGTGGTTACTGAATATAGTAACAAAAATATAATCCACTTATTTTCCTCACTGTATCCCCACAATGGTGTGGTGTTTCCTTTACAATCTTTGTTTTTGGGCCTTTTCCATGCTCACGTAATCACTTCTTCACTCCCTCCAATCAAATTTGAGTCATTTATTAGACTCTGGACAAAGCAAATTGTTGAATCATGTTACTTTTTGGCGTTGTGTGACTGTCTCATATAAAGGTGTGGGCAGTTTTTGTCAGATCCGACTTAGGGTGCGTTTGGTTTTTTTACTTTTGATTGTTAAATGCTGATTATTAATTATAAGTGCTAAATGTTGAATCCAATATTTGAAAATGATGTTTGCTTTTTCTCCTGAATGAGATTTTGAATTTTATATTTTTGTGTATAACAATGATTTAAATTCAGCAAAACTAATGCCTCTTAATGCTGAATGTTTGATCATTAAAAAAAATAACTGTTAATCTCTTAATTATTTTAAAAAATAAATATTATATTGCACCTTTGATAACTTAATATTCTTTTATTAAATATTTAAAAGTAAAAACAAATACTCGTCAGTTACATTAAATCAGCATAAGAAGAAAAGACAAATCACAACACCAACCATAGAGCTGCGCATCCCAGACATTACAAGTGAACGAACCCATACTTTCATTTCAGGTATGTACTAGTGAATATTTCTTGGTTTATGTATTTATATAGCAAATTAACTACGTAAGAAAACACTAGCAGTAATGGTTTATGTATGCCTCTTTTACTGTTCACTTTTTTGTTGTGATTCTTCAGAGGGAAAAAGGTAGGAAACATATAACAATTGCAGCATTAATTTCTATTTTCTTTTCTGAGTTCGTTTCTGTTTTTGGATGACTTTTCTTTTTGGGGTTCAAATTTTGTGATCTTAGCAATTTCATTTAGTGGGTTGGTAAAAAATATGCAAGCATTGATTTGTGGTTTTGGCTAAATGTCAATGTATTGTTCAAGATTTGCTCTCTCAAATTTGGATCTATAGTTTGATCAACTGTTCCTTTTTTTGAGGTTGTGTTAGAACTTGGAACTATCTTGTGACCCATTTCTCATTATCTAGTTCTAGATTTAGGCTTATTTTAGACATCCCAAAATCAGAAAGTTTTGCTGAACAAATCTCATCCAAAAGAATGTTTGAACTCTTATTGTCACTTTCTACGTACAAATCCATGTTGCAGTGTGACAACAATGTGAAGGTAGTCTCATCGACTGGCCTGATGGAAATCTCAAGGCATTGATCCAAAGAGAGTCGAGCCATTTCCACGAATTTGGTAGCAACCATGTATGTATTGGTAGACAAGTATCATCTAATTGGGATTGATGCAATTAGAATAATAATCAAGAAAAGAGATTATATGGCTTTGTCCAACTTGTTTCTTGTCAATGTATAGGAATCTGAGACTCTTAACACCGTTTTTAAGATTTGGTTTGCATTAGGTGAGATTTTTAAATTCTACAAGTTGAGGTCTAACCTTGTCACCTACAGCTTTGCGTGGACTTGTTCAGAGTCTTAGCCTAAGAGTTATTTCCTAAGAAACAAAGAACTAATAACATAATACAATAGTAAATTTATCCCCCTTCCTCTGTACTTTGTAGTAGTGCAGGTTTGTTCAAAAGTTAGAAGTTAGCTAATTAAACATGTTAATGAATGAAATAAACGAATTTGTAGCTGCTGATTAGTTTTGACCTCATTCCCCCTTCGACTTCTTGTTCTAAAGTTCAAGTCCGAGTGTATCGAAATCTTGATCAGGGTCCCCAGCGCCATCGTTGTAGGTTTGCAAAAGCCCACTAAAAGTGAGACCTTTTTCACCATCGACAAAAACATCATAGTTCCGATAGACTTCCTTAAGAATTGCTTCAATTTGATCATCACTGAATTTGACTCTAGGGTTTACAGCAGCTACAAGTGCTGCCATTTCCCTTGGGCCAAGACCGCCATCTCGATTGGCATCAAAAAGTTGGAAAATTCTGTTCACCTTCTCTTCTCTGCTCCAAGTACTTGTTGTTTCCTCTTTGTTGAGACTGCTGCCTACATTAGCATCAAATTGTTTGTTCCCTACAGTCACCATTTCATCTTTGTTATTGGCACCGGAGTGTCGGGAGGTTCTTTTCACCTTCGGCAGTTTGTTCCCTATGATTTGGGCATCAATTTAGAACAGCAGAACGAAATGATAAGCAAGCTTATAACTAATACAAAAAGAATAATCTCTAAGGATGCATTCGTGTGTTCTATTCCAAAGCTAGAAAATGATTGAATAAACAGAACTTGGAAAGTCAGATGAGTGATTTGGTGAGATACTCTATTATTTTTTCCGGTTTATTGTGGACTCTCTCTTTGGGCGTTTGATAAGAAAAATTTCCCCAAAAATACAGAAAATATGGAGAGCATCTCATCAAATCACTAGTTGCTCTTTCCAACTTCTCAAAGAAACTTAATTATTTTTCCAACTTTGCAATCAAACAGACCCTAGTAGAAATCTAATACATCTTGTACTTTCTTGCACAGTTGCTTCAGCAGTATGATACTGGATACCAGGTACTTCATGAATTTCCTCAAATGCAGTTTCATAGAGGTACTAATTGGTTTATAATATTTGAAAATTTATCATGTCCATTATGTTGATTTAATATTTGTAATATGTCAACTTGTTAGGAACCATCTCTCCCAAAAGCTTAAGCTGTTAGGAGAAGGAACCTTAGACCTCCCAGAAAACCAACCTCTGATACCATGTTAGAAACCATCTCTCCCAAAAGCTCAAGCTGTTAGGAGAAGGAATCGTAATGAATATCATGGTTAACACCCTCCCTCACGTGCGACCCTATACTCGCACGTAGAAAGCAAACAAATTTCGAATTTTGAATTTCGATACCATCTCTCCCAGAAAACCAACCTCTGATACTATGTTAGGAACCATCTCTCCCAAAAGCTTAAGCTGTTAGGAGAAGGAACCGTAATGAATATCATGCTTAACACAACTCTATTGGAGAGTATATACAATTACAGAAAGATCAGTAGTATGTCCAGAAGTTGTTGGCAGAAATTCACTTCATTTTGGGCAAAGGTATGCTCTTTCTCTATTTAGTTTCTTCTGCATTTGAGTTATACATATTGGACCATCTTGTAATTGATGAATTTCACTACTAAAATTCCAATTTTTGATATTGATTTCTAATTTCTTACTAATTTAACAAAAATATATTGCGCGTACAAAATGTTAGGAATTCTGATTTACCTGAGATCACCCGAGCTGTTCCCAGTAAAGCCTGCCGTAAGATCCTAGTCAATGCCGTTTTCTTGACGGGCTTTTCACGAGGATGTTCGTTTCTTGCATCACCTCGCTGTGTAATCTCATCCTTTTGGTCCTGCGGTTGCAAATTGTTTTGAAGATTGGCAGTGCCTTCATTTTCCAAAGCAGAAATCGAATTCTCTTGGTTTTCAGTGAAAAAATCCTCAAAAACAAAAGAATCTACTCTCTCTTGCAATGCCAAAGCAAGCTCAAGTGAGACTACAACCTCGGCCATTGTGGGACGGTTTTTCGAAAACATATGCAGGCATTGATCCGCTATTTGTGCAAACGTTTTCAACGAATCGGGCAAGATTTGCCCTGTCAAGCGTGGGTCAATAATTTGATTTAGTGTCCCTTCCTTCATGTTTTGATGAGCCCATCCAGCAAGTCCCCGTTGCTCATGATCAAGTCTCGAATCAATGACCGGTCTCCCGCACAACACCTCAAACAATACAACCCCAAAGGAATAAACATCGGATTTCCTAGTTAACTTGCTGGTCAGGAAATATTCCGGATCCAAGTACCCAAATGTGCCTTTGACGTTAGTACTTACGTGGGTGAATGTCGTATTAACAGGACCAATTTTAGACATGCCAAAGTCTGAAATCCTAGCCGCCCAATTCTCATCCAATAGTATGTTTGAGCTCTTCACATCACGGTGTATAACTCTTTCTACAACACCAGTGCCAGTATGAAGATAATCCAATCCACGTGCAGCCCCGATGCAAATTTTGAGCCGTTGAACCCAAGACAGAGTCGAAGTACTGGTGCTACTGTTTGTAACTTTTTTGTGTAAATGATCGGCTAAGGTTCCATTGACCATGTATTCATACACGATGATCATCTCTTTCCCAATGTTACAGTACCCAATTAGTGAGACGAGATGACTGTGTCGAAACTTGGACAGCATCTCAATTTCGTTCCAAAATTCACGTGCTCCTTGTTTGGACATTTGATTCAACCGCTTAATGGCAACCGTAACAGTTCCGTTGTCTATGACCCCTTTGTAGACTTTTCCAAATCCGCCTTGCCCGAGGACCAATTCGTTGCTAAAGTTATGTGTGGCCAGTAAGATTTCAGCTAGTGAAAAGCGACGACCTGATCGTTCTGATGGCAAAGACGACGGTAAATTTACTTCCTCATCAAGATTTGCTTCCTGAATTTCCCGCAACTTAAAGACAATAATATTTAACAGTGTGATTACGAGTATCAAACAAGTTGCAATTGTGTTCCCCCGGCCAAAAGTCAACCATTTCCGTGGCCTTGGAGTCGATGGCTCGGGGAATAAGTACTTGTTTTTGACGGGACTGTTTTCGACAGGGGAATATGGAGTTGGGAGCTTATTTGCGTAGCTGAACGATAGATTATGGAGGAAGAAGATAGAGACGAAGACGAGTAGAATCGAAACTTGAGTAACAACCATGGTGGATCTCAAGGGACTTGTGACAAAAGCTTTGAGGAAATGGCTGAAGAGTTAGTTGCTAGTCAATATAAAATAGGAAGAATGGAAGATGAGATTCAAATGCACCAATTGTTTATGTTTCTTGTGCATCAGCTAGACGTGTGGACTTTTTCCAGCTCAATAATCTATACTACATACAAGGAGGATAAAGTTTTGATTCATGTACTAAATTAATTAAATAACCTGATATTTTAAATGTTGGGCTATAATGTACATTGTTCGGTGTTTTAAATAGACCAAGGAAGAATGCACCTGTGTGAAACTTTCATTGTAATAATTTTTTTAAAATTAGCCGGTATACTTTGTGGCACATCATTGACCTATAAATTTTGATGAAGACAAAGACTAGTTGAATCGAAACTCGAGTAACAACCATGGTGGGTCTCGAAGGATTTGTGATAAGAAGCTTGAAGGAAATGGCTGAAGAGTTGGATGCTAGACTTGTGGACTTTTCGAGCTCAATCATCTATTTCACACAAAATGGATATGGTATTGATTCAGGTACTAGATTAAGTAATTAACCAACCTCATATTTTAAATGTTGAGTTAAATATTCATTTTTCAGTATTGTTTTAAATAAACCATAAAAAGAAAACGTCAAGGAAACTAAGTTTTTCATAGTTCGAATTGTGGTGGGATAAAGAAAAGCCACCCATTTACCACTTTCTGAGTGTAATAATTTTTTTTAAAATTAACCGTTATATTTTGTGACACATCATTAACTTATAAATTGGCCAAATTTAAATTGATCTACATAAAGTTGTTATGAGAAAATAATTGAGTTCCTACAAGTCAATGGCAAGTGGGTGATGAGATACCTTACGGGTTAGCTTCCAAATTCCAACCACATTCCTGGAGGCTGGAAATGCATGGTTGTGGACCCTCTAAGTGCATAGTATTTGACCACAAAATTGGATAAAATAAGAAGGGAAATATTCCAAAAATAAATAAATTTAATTGCTTGTAGTAACAGTCTACATTTGTCGTCTCTACTTTTTGTTTCATTCAATTTTTTAAAAATAAATGAGGTACATTTTTAATTTCTATTTTTTTTAAATGGTGTGCTACCTAACACAGTTAATTAAAACAAATTAATTTCTATCCAATAATTACATAATATTTAAGTCACTAAATAAAGACTCAAAACAAAAATCTATAGTACCATCTCACTTTGTCTGAAATTTATAGTACCGCCTTTTGTTTCAAGATGTTTAAAATTAATATTCTTTTTTTAATATTTGGGATATAATCAACATACGAAATTTCACAATAAAAAAAAACAACTATATCTTTATCCATTAATTATTTTTAAATAATTATTTTTTTAAAAAAATACTAAGAGATGAAATATGACTATTAATTTGACAGACAACGTACTTCTCAATAAATTTGTTATTGAGATGAGCGAAACTTCATGTATCGTAGAATGAAGATCCAACAATTTTATTTTATTTTTATTTAGAAGCCGTTAGATTAGTTTGAACAGTGGTTATAGTGCAAAGTTCTCACCCTGGTGCAAATTATACAATAAGCTACACATATATGCTAACTACATTTCTTTTAAAAACTTTATACATATATATTGTTTCCAATTATAAGCCTTTTTCTTGTTATTTATATTCCTTTTGTAACAATTCAAGTGTAGGGTAATTGGGTAAATAACAATAAATTCATGCTCTAAGCCTCTAACAGATATATCTGTTACTATTAAAAGTGGTTTAATGGTTATGACACCAATGTTTCCAAAACTTAAATAACTGAGTTTTTACCATTGTGCTATTATTTCAACTGCTACATATTTTTGGCATGTATACATGCATCATGCATGCGGCATGCTCTATTATATATCTTTTCAAGTTGTCAGTTTTTATGGCATACATAAGGAGCGGTAAGTTCAATGGATTAAATTCAAATTAGTAAAAAAAAAAAAGTAATTAAATTAAAGTGAGACTATTTGTTTGAAATGATTGGGAGCGGGGGCGGAGGCAAGCAGGGATTTTTCAAAAATTTTCCAAAGTATATGTGTTTTTGTGTAATAGTATAGAAAGTTAGGGGGTGCTAACGTAATTAGAAAATTTTAGTGGTGAGTAGCCTTGCTGCGACGCAATTTAATAGTTAGGGGTTGAGTTTCATAATTATAAGTTAGGTTTGGATTTTGTATAAGCAGTCCAGCCCTTTTTTATTTCTTCCAGCTACTTCTTCTTCCATTCTTCTTCTTCGTTGTTCTACACTTCCGCAAACCATAGTAGGCAGCACTGCTGCAGCCAGCAACTATTCTTCTGAGCCCCTTTTTATTATTCCACAGCTCCGCACTCTTCTTTTTCCTCAGCTCTTAAGTCATATTTATTTCTTATACTAATTTTTTTTATTATTATTTTGAATATTAAGATTTAGGTGTTCATTGGATGTAATCTATTTATGTCAATTTGCTTATTAGATTGTTAAATATTGATTTTAAATTTTGTTATTGAAGTTGATTTGCTTATTAGATTGTTACTTGATAAGTTAATATCGAGATTAACATATTTGTTTGTTGGTTATAGTACGTTGAATATTGAGTTGATAAAAATATTTCAAAATGTATAATTAATTTTAGTATATCATTTTTAACTTTTCAGAAACAAAATGAAAAAATATTTTAGTAGAGTATGATTTAAGTTCCACTTCTTGAAATGCAAACATTCCATATGCCTTATTATAGTATATGCAAAAAAAAAATTGTAATGTTATTAATTGATTTGGCCCCACTTGAACAATATTCCTAGCTCTATCTCTAATTGGGAGTATATCTTGTTCTTTCTATTTTTGGGAATTAAATTCTCTTGGTCTCAAACTCTTTAGTCTCATTTTGATTTTAGTGCTTTTTAAGAAAACATTAACTGCAAGTTTAATCAATGGTCGATAATACTATTTTTTTAAGATTTTACATAGATTATGACCCAAATAGAAAATAGAAGACATATCCAAAAAAAAATTGTATTTTAATTAGTTTACATAAGTTGAACAATATATATTCAAAAATCCATTTGAATAAAGAACAAGGGACAACTTTAAAGATTGATTTGAAGTTCTTCCTTCCAAAACTAAATCACATTTTTCACTTGCATACAATTTAAAAGCAACACTAGTCTCATAGTCAGAGGCGGACCAATTGAGGGACAAAAGGGGTTAGCTGACCCCTTGGATAAAAAAATAATAATAAATTTGGTCAAATTGAAAAACAGACCACAGCTGGCAACCACAACGGCTAATTCACCCGGACAAAAAAAAAGAATAAAGCATTAATGTTGTCATCTCCCATCTCACAGATCTCTTTCGCCTATTTTTTCTTCTTTTTCTTAGTTTCGTTTTTTCCTCTTCACTAGCTCCGCAGACCGCAGCTCCGCTCCACCTTGGGCATCCCACCACCGCCGCCTGACTTAGGTATAATTTTCTAAAGTTATTTTTAATCATTTCTTGTCTCTTATAATCTAATCATGTTTTATTTATTATTTTAGATAATTTATTGACTAGGGGTAATTCATGTTAAATGTATTATTGAAATATCATATTTTTCATCACTATGATGTTCTCATATTACCTTCTAGTTTCTTTCTATAAAAATTGTAAGGAGAAAATATACATGCGGTTTACCTTAATTGGTTAAAGTAGATATATTTTACTAATTTATATATATATATAGGCGAAAACAATAATTCTATTAAAAGATGTAACTTTAACACTATATTTTCTCTTATTTTACATGGTATTGATCAGATGGGATGTTACGAAATTAAAAGGGATAAAATAGTTAACATAAACATATATTTTAATTAGTAAAATTAGATTGACAAAAAAATATAATATTATTTCATTTCATTTCATTTTTTTTACTAAAGTATAATATTATTTTTAAAAAAATTATGATAGAATTCATATTTACCTTTTTATAATTTTATCCAAATTAAATGGCTTAAAACTATTAATGTTGTAATATTGGTTCAAGTGTGTCTATTTTTTTTTTATCTTTCTTGATCTTATAATTTTGATAAAAATTAATGATTGATTGAATTAATTGATTTGTAGATTTATGGAACGATTCTTTAAAAGAAAGTTATCTACGGATAGTCTTTCTCCGTCTAATCCAGGTAATTCAAATGCAAGACCAATTGAAGTATATGAGATATTAGTTAATCTTCAGCCAGACCCTAGACTAAGAATTCGAATGGTGGATTATAGTCTTAATATTCGGAATGAGATCTAAAGAGCATATCTACAAAAGGGGCATTGTCAACCTAGAAGTTATAAATTCCCACAAACTAATCAATCAGGAATTAATAGACGCTTCATTGCTCAATGGTTTAATGACTATGATTGGTTGGAATATAGTATTGCTAAAGATGCTGCTATTTGTCTTCATTGTTATCTCTTCAAATTTAATTTTGATCAAGTAGGTGGTGTTGCATTCACTGTGGTAGGCTTCAATAATTGGAAAAGGGCGAAAGAAAGGTTTAACCTTCATGTTGGACCGGTTGGTAGTGTTCACAACAAAGTTAGAGAAGTTGCTTGCAATTTGATGCATCAAATTACACATATTAAAACAATTGTGATCAAGCAAACAAGCCAAGCTCACACAGCTTATCACACTTGCTTGAATGCATCGCTTAAGTGCACTAGGTATTTGTTGCGACAAGTTCTTTCTTTTCGTGGTCATGATGAAAGTGCACAATTAAATAATAAAAAGAATTATTTAGAGCTTTTGCAATTTCTTACAGATCATGATGAAAAGGTTAAGACCGTTGTGTTGGATAATGCTCTAAAAAATTTAAAGTTAATAACTCCTTCAATTCAAAAAGATCTTTTCAATTCTTGTGCTAAAAAATCATTGGTCTTATCTTGACTGATGTAAAAGATAGATATTTTTCAATAATGATGAATGAAGCACATGATGTTTCAATAAATGAGCAAATAGCAATGGTGCTGCGTTATGTGAACAACAAAGGACAAATAATTGAAAAGTTTATGGGGGTTCAACTTGTAATCGACACTACTTCAAATGCACTAAAGAAATCCATCGATGAATTATTTTCTTCTGCAAATTTGAGCTTTTTCAAGTTACGAGGACAAGGTTATGATGGAGCTAGTAATATGAGAGGTGAGTTCAATGGCCTTAAGACAAAGATTTTAAGAGAACATCCTTGTGCATTTTATATTCATTGCTTTGCTCATCAACTTCAACTAGCTCTTGTTGTAATAGCAAAGAAAAACATTAATGTTAACTTTTTTTTCACAACGGCTAATAATTTGGTTAATGTTGTCGAAGCATCTTGTAAGCGTCACGATGCACTTAGAGCATAATGCCAAGAAGAACTTGTGAGAGCTTTTGAAAATGATTGTCTTATAACGGAGCGGGGCTTAAATCAAGAAACTAGTCTCAAACGTGCCAGCGATACACGATGGAACTCACATTATGGTACGTTGACTAGTATCATTTCTATCTTTCCATATGTGGTGAATGTGTTTCAAATGATTGTTGATGATAATCCTAATGATAGTTTGGGTGAAGCCTATAAGTTATGGAGAGAAATACATTCTTTTGAGTTTGTGTTTCACTTATTTTTAATGAAAGATATATTGGGAATAACAAATACATTGTCTTTAGCATTGCAAAAGAAAGATCAAGACATTGTAAGTGCAACGAGTTTAGTGAAAATATACAAGGAAAACCTACAGTTAATGAGGGATAGTGAGTTTGAAAAATTGGTTGAGCAAGCATCTTCGTTTTGTTACAAACACGATATTACAGTTTCTACCATATATGAGGAATATGTAATTCCAGGGAGATCACGGCGTAATGCTCCAAGGAAGACAAATTATCATCATTATTGTGTGGAGATCTTTATTCATGTAATTTATGGGCAACTTGCAGAATTAAATGATCGCTTCAATGAGGTAAGTACTAAGTTACTTACTTGTTTAGCATGCTTGAGTCCGAAAAATAACTTTGTAGTTTTTGACAAATGAAAGCTAGTTCATCTCGCTTAATTTTATCCTTATGATTTTTCGGATAGAGACTTATTGATGCTTGAAGATCAACTTGGTGTTCATATTCATCATATACGTTTGAGTAGTGATTTTTCTGAATTGGAAGAGATTAGTAATCTTGTAGAAAAAATAGTGGAGAAAGGAATACATGAAATATTTCTTTATGTTTATTTGCTCCTTACATTACCTTAATTTGGTTTTACTGATTGTAACTGCGTTATGTTTATTGATTCTTAAAGATCAACTTGGTGTTTATATTCATCATATGTATTTAAGTAGTGATTTTTCTCAATTAGAAGGGATTAGTAATCTTGCAGAAAAAATGGCGGAGAAAGGAATGCATGAAATATTTTCTTATGTTTATTTGCTTCTTACATTGGCTTTGGTTTTACCGATTGCAACTGCGTTATGTTTACTAATGTTTGAAGATCAACTTGATGTTTATGTTCATCATATGCGTTTGAGTATTGATTTTTCTCAATTGGAAAGGATTAGTAATCTTGCAAAAAAAATGGTGGAGAATGGAGTGCATGAAATATTTTCTTATATTTATTTGCTTCTTACAATGGCTTTGGTTTTACCGTTGCAACTGCTTTAGTGGAGATGACATTTTTCGCCATGAATATTATTAAAAATCCACTTCGTAACAGAATGGGAGATCAGTGGTGGAATGATAGCTTGATTGTTTACATTGAAAGGGATGTTTTTGCTTGTATTGATAACGAAATTATAATGCAACGTTTTCAGAATATGAAAACTCATCGTAGACAATTGTAACTTGTATTATTGGCTTTGTTATGAATTATGAATAAAAGTACTATCTTTCTATCTTTTTAGTATTATTTTTTTTTAGAATTTTTTTGGAACTTTTACACTTAGCCCCCTTGATCCCATTATCCTAGATCCGCCAATGCTCATAGTCAAGGCCTATATCACGAGATAGAGATCTTGTACATATTAAGTTTTGAAAAAAAACGGAATTTTTAATTTGAAACATCCCAAAAACGAAAATATTACTTTGTTTTGAGACGGAGGGAGTGTATAAAAAAAAACAATTCATACAGAGTGAGGAACAAAATCGGTTTCATTAGGATCTTGAAAGCTCCATATCTTCTTTGCTTCCTGAATAACTTTTCAGCCAACTCTTAACTAACAGGCACCTCGGCAACTTGGCCGAAAGTAAGTCCTCTCGTATATTTGTTGACCAATCATCACCTTCCAAATTTACGGATTCCGAACACACTGGAGCTGGGTTTTCTGTTTGGATCTATCTCTATGCCAATAATACGTTCCAAAGTGTCTAATACTTCTATAGTTAGCTAGTGTATAGATTGAAAATCAAGACATTTTTGTACAAATACAACGTATTGTAGCGCACCTTCGAGAGGGTAATTACCATTAAGCACCCGATCCATTAATCTCTTCAACCTCCTTTCATTGATCATTGAATATCAAATACCCTTCTTCTGTTAAGCATGATATTCATTACGATTCCTTCTTCTAATAGCTTAAGTTTTTGGGAAAAATGGTTTCTAACATGGTATCAGAGCTTGATTCTCTGAGAAGTCCAAGGTTGCCTTGGCACCTCCATCATCCAATATCAAATATCCATCTTCTGTATACCTACCAATCCAAAACTATAGATGTTGCTCTTCATAGTCAAGGAACCTATACACATAAAATATTAATTATCACAAAAAACAAATTTTCAATAATGAAAGCATAAATTAGTATATAATTGGTCCACTATAAAAAAATGTTATAAATACATGATAAAAATTTTGTTAAATTTTTTTAGTATATATTTTTAATAAGGTTTTAGAATTGGTAGATAGTTAATTCTATTAAACATATGTGGATTATTATACACAATAATATAACATGCATTTAAATAGTAGATTGTATAGCCTGGTGATGGATAACATGAATATTTTATTACAGTACCAAATAACAATACAGCATTCATATAAATAATAGATTATATAACAGCAAAAATATTAAAATGGTACAAAAACAAAGATAACATTAATGTTTTATTGAGCCACATGTACAATATATTCATTTGTTTTGTTTTAAACATTAAATATAATTTTAAATAAGCAAATGAGTTTATAAAATATATAAGTTAATATTAAGTAACTTTGATTTTAATACCATCTATTAAATAGCTTCATTCTTGTGAAATTTGTTACGAAGTTATATAAAGTTAACTCTTATACAAAACATCTAATTCAACACAAACTCTAACTTATTTAATTATTTTGACAAAATAAAGTAGAATTTAAATTTATTTAAAATGCTAATACTACTATAAAAATGTATGGAGTTATACGTACACTTATATTATTTTATTTAATGTAAATCTTAAAATTTATATTTAATTATTTTAACCAAATAAAGTAGAGTTTAAATTTATTTGAAATAATAATACTAATATAAAACTATATGGAGTTATATTGTTTTACTTAATGTAAATCTTAAAATCTTTTATTTAAAATTAATGGGCATATTTGTCTTTACAAAAAAGAGAAAAAATACTTAAACTATTCGTACTTTTATATATAGTATAAATAGATAGATATAAATATAAATATAGATATAGATATAGATAAAGTCATCATAACGCATAGATAAAGATGGAGTAATATAATCACATTCCTTGCTTTGAGGAAAAAATAGTAAAAATTAAATTTAAGTATATATACCCAAAAAAAATACAGTGAAAATAATCTGAATAAAACCGAAAATAAAAATAACAGAAAAACCAAAAACAAAGAAAAACCATATATGTTCAGTTTTGGTTCAAAAACCGAAACCAAAAATACCTAGCATCAAGGTTTGAGTATAGTTCACTTACCGAACCGACCGAATCCCGCTCTTGTTGCAGTTCACCTTATCTTCCTCAGGCAGAATCAAATTCATAGAAAAAGCAGCTGAAAAGATCACTTGCCAGGGAAACAGTAAAAATAATGAGTACGTAAAAAGCTAATTGAAACTAATAAATGTTTCTAAAATCAATCAAGTTGATCTACAAATCAAATAACAGTATGACTCCGTTTGATAATAATTAATATGAAAAACAATAAGAAAAATAACTAATTTGAAAATGAAGATAGAAAATAAGTCAAGAGATGTGAGATGCTCTCCAACTCGTGCTCATTTTTGGGGAAAAGTTTCTTTACCGCCCCTTAAAGAAATTTTTTCACGAAAAAAGTCAAAAAGTAAGTGTTAATCTTCTCACATTTCTCAACTTATTTTTCAATTCTTCACAAAATACATTGTTTTTTCTACTATTTTTCATCTCGTTATCAAACGGAGCCTATATATGTATATATATGAATCTTGATCTTTCTGGTGTTTATATCCCCTCCTGAACTGGATGGAAGAAAGCATACCCCATTATAATTTACAATTCACCAGCTGAATCTGTGTAGTAAATTGATGAAGACAAATTAAAAAGAGAAAGAATCCTCTTCTATTAGAGATGAATTAATGCTAAGCCTTGCTGAATTAGTGGTGCTGCTGATGTCCTCTTCTCTCACTACCATGACAGGATTTTCAAGAGCTTTAAGGATATATTTCATGAGGGGCCGCCTCGAAGGCTTGGGATTGAGGCAGGACTTAGCTAGGACAGCCATGGCCCACACTTCCTCAAACAAATCATCGTCTATCAGTAGAGATGGGTCCACAATTTTGGTCACCAGTTCCTTGTCCGATATGCTTATACAATGTATTGTCTGCTGCAGCCACTCGGTGGTACCATCAGTCGATGCGCTGATACCGAGTTCTCCTGTTACCAGCTCCAGCAACACCTTCCCGAAGCAGTAAACATCGTGCGCACATGTTAACGCAGGTGTAACTGGCAATTTCCAAATAAGAAGAGAAGCTAGTTTACTATTAAATGTAAGATGAAAGTCATGAAACTAATTTTTGTATTCAGCTGTCTTGGTTTTTTTGAGTAATTTTGATTTCGGCTGGCTAACTCAATCAAGAATATTACAACACCATCTTGAATTATTAAATTACGCAAGACTAAAACAAGCCAAAAGCCAAGTAGACTATGAGCATAACCACCAAGCATATATATACCTAAATGTCTACTGATACTCATGAACATGATTGCATGTATTTTATGCTACATAAAATATGAAATAGACCGAAAATGATACCCCTACACCATATCATTTTTCTTAATCTTACAACAACAATTAGATACACTTGTGCTGTCAAGTCTTATCCTTCGATTATATGCACTTGTATTATGGACTTGAACTGTAATATGTTGAATAACTTTCTGGAAAACAAATTGGGCAGGCAAACATATAACCAAATTGTTAGATTTAGACTATGCATGGCTACCCTTCAAAATGGATAACTATTTAAGCATTTAATTATTTACCTTTTCGGAAGAATTGAATAGCAAGTTTGCAGGAAACAGTGCATGCATAAGTTATAAGTATTAAATAGAATGAACAAGAAGGTGCCGAAGAAAGAACAAAAATGTGGGTCTTCATGGATCGAGCAACAAACGTTTTTGGGCAAAACATGACAAAGAGCTCCATTTTACAACGACAAACTACAACATATTTTATCATGAACTTTTTGAGAAGGCGCAACGTCATTAGCTATAGCATAGCATATTCTCCACAAACCTCAACCAATTAGTTGGTGGTTAAAAGTAAAGTTGATAGAAAATAAACCAGGTGAGTACAAACTGAAAAAATTATCAGTTTAATTCAATTTACGTCAGCTACGTACATGCTAAATATTTTTTTGCTTGGGTGATAGTAACTGTCTATACCATATGCATTATAATCGGCTACCTTAAGGTCCAATGACTAGATGAAAAGATCATAATTTTGCTGATATACTTAAATAGATCAAATTATTGGGCAGAAGGCGGACATAATTCAGAAGCTGATGCAAAATTAAATTAACCAGATGGCAGTTACCTGGAGCACTTTGTTTAGATGACCTGCACAATTAATAACCAAGTAGTTTGTGTTACAACCTGTATAAGGCAATATAAATGCGCAATGGAAGGAATTGACTAAAAAAAAGCAAAACGTGTATCTTCTTCTTCCTCCTTTTTTTCAAGGTTTTCCGATTTTAGAACAACAAATTAAATTGGAACGAGACTCATAATTGCATTTCATTTTATATCTAAAAGTGCATTACATGAATGTAACTGCACACAGTATTAATTACTAGCATACTTGCAAAATTCCCAGTTTGGAAAGATCAACAAAAAAACAAAAGGATTCCCCATAGAGAAGACTGAAATCATGCTCATCGTATGAAAATCTATAATAAAAACTTCTATAGATACAGTTAACTAAATTCTTAAACAAGTACTACGTACACACAAATACTTACTGTGGCAACCGCAATAATTTTGTAATCCTGATTTGATGAGCATCCTCTTCTTGAGCACAGACCCCGCTTAGGCTCCCTAAGCACACTTCAAATTTTTCATCGAGAAGTATACTGCTGGCTTGAACATCGCTTCAGCAACCACCGCGAAAAAAAAAAAAGAATGTTATTTTATGCACAACTAGCCATTAATTTTTCTGGTGCAAGATAGCTTGAAATTCATTTAAGTGAAATAAATGACTGCTTAAATGTGTGATGTCCATATATAAATTAAAAAGAACATTTGAATATTATTCCACGCAAAACTAATTAAGTCTTTATGTCTTTTGATTTGATAAGTAATCCAAATTTCATCGATAAAGCACATCAGGGACAGCCATATTACGAAGGAAAATATATGTTTACAACTTACATATAGTAACTACGTATTAATTAAGTCTCTTGTTGATAATACATGAAGTACTTTATACTAAAGATTTCACTTAAAACACATAATGTTAGCAAGGGTCAGTGCGCATGTTCTGTGTGTGAGTGCGAGAGAGGGGGAAGATATATATCTTAACTTAGCTAGACTTCTGTAATTCTGTTAGTAATTTATTGAAGATATATATCTTAACTTAGCATGAAAGAATTTCGGTTACAATTACACTACATAACCAAACAAAAATGACAAGGCGAATCAAATTGTCAATGACATTGAAAGACTTGCACTTTCATTTTCTGTCTATTTCTCAAACTCTCATGGTTTTGCACACTCTCATGGTTTTGCACATATAAAACAAAAAATCCAATAAAAACATGTTGAATAAGAAGCACCGTGAATGCCCTCCCTCCCTCTCACACATTTTGCACAAATTTCTCAGTGTAATATTTTTTTCCGATAAGGTGTTAATATCATCAAATATGCAGATATTATATTATATGACTAAAAAAGACATAATTGACCAAAACATGTCGTCATAGATCTGTTTTTGCATCATATTGTGTATATGAAATACAACAACCAAGTTTGGAACAAAGCAATCTTACTCCTATATGCTCCACCATCCTTGACACGAGTAATAAGATGTGACCTAGTGTTTTCATCACGTAACCTAATTATATTGTCTAACATGCATGGATTAAAAATGTGTTTTTTCTTAAAAATAACTACTGAGAAGTAGATAAAGTATCATAAAGCATTAGCATTTGCAATTTTACATGACAAAAAGAAGGTACATTATGTGAAGCTTTGCTAAAACCTTCGCTGCAATTTGCAACTATAATATAGAGGGGAGTGGCACATTTTTGTTAAATTCCTTATTTAAAGTTCCATTACATGCTCGATCAATACTGAACATTCTATTTCCACAACTTCAGTTAAACAATAATTCTCTTAGGTTAGGTATTCTTTATGTGGTTATCAATTTAGGAAAGCCATGACATCTGTACCACAGAAATCAGATGGAACCAAACAGTAGTAATAACAATCATCCTTATCTAGAGGATCAGCTTTCTATATATATAAGTCACTTTTGCGGAGAAAATATTCCAAAGTAAACTTTCGAAAATAAAGCCTAAAAAAGAACAATGTAACTGTCGATTCTCATCTTAGGAGGCCGGGGGGGGGGGGGGGGGGGGGGTTTGCAGGGTTTCAATTAGGATGTGTACGTGCCTCCCATAAATTCTTAAAGCATGTCACATGTGTAGGAGGGCAGTGAGAGGCGATGCAAATTTATAAAACCCCAAAGGGCATGCAGATGAGAGAGTGGGAGCATAGTCACTCTAAGGGAAGAGAAGGGAACTGAGGGCACCACATAACAATGTGACAGCTAGGTTTCTTATCGGAGCTTTATCTTGCTTCACTGTTCTGTCTATGTCTCTTTAAGTATAATGACTAGGTTTGTATTTACAGGACCAGCTCACCATGGTACAATAGAGCCCTATATGTGCTCGAGCTGCAACAAGTAGCGAGATTCGGTTATTGCTCGTAAGTTGGTGGTCATACAGGTAGAAGGGTTATTCTGATTATTGCATGGAAGTTCGTTGGGATCGATAAGGCTCTATCCTTAGTAGGGTTCCACGAGTAATGCTTATTATAGCCAATATTTATTAACATTCATAAGACAAGTATACTTTCTATTTATATTGCTTTTCATACATGCAACTTAAAAAAGGAAGCTTGGTAAGTATTAAACCTGGATATGCTATAGGCATACTTGCCATCAGAAAATGCTATAGGCACACCTGAGTTGACCTGACTCAATCTGTCTGATATGGCGCCCCTCTTAATACATTTTTGTACAAAATTGCTTATGACAAGTTATACTTACATGATGATAAGAAGAAAAGTTGAAATGTTTGTCTTTCAAAGTAAGAAGATCAATATATTGATCAAATGATTGAATAATATATCTCTTTGTAAATAAGTAGAATGATCGAAGTTTCATAGGTGAATGTCCTGAATGCACGCATGCACTTGAATAATCAGCTCGCTACAAGAGAAAAGTAAAAGTCAAAATAGCAATACGTAATACCTGTGAACAAGGGGTGGAGTACATTCATGATGCAGATAAGACAGACCCTCTGCCACTCCTATAGCAATTTTTAGCCTCGTTATCCAGTCCAATGACGATAATGTATCATCCTCAAAATTGGTTTTCCTAAATAAAGAACTTGACAAATCCCCATTCGCCATATATTTGTAAATCAGAAACTTCTCATTCTCATTTTCCATGCAATGCCCTAGGAGGGGGACAAATCTGGAATGAGAAACCTTATTGAAAGCATCCAACTCGAGCATGTAAGGTTCCTTCTTGACAGAACCCAAATCAATCCTTTTGATCACTACAGGAACCCCACCTTCCAGGATACCCCGGAATAGGCCACCTGAATGGCCATTTTTAAGGAGGTTTATATTATTGAATTCACCTGTGGCTTGTAGAATCTGCTGATATGTAAATACTTCTCCTAAAAATGAAGTTGTTATTTGCCCACTCGGAAGAGCCCCGGGGGCAACATGTACATCTTTGCTTGGAAATGCCTTGTTCTTCCTGACCTTCTTTATGCTACTTTTGCTGTTCTTTGACGACTTTTTTGGATCACTATGGCCTGATAAATGCCCACCAAGGGGTTGGGGGGAGAAGAAAATTTTGAATTATTGACACGCTACTTGAAATTTGTAAGTATATAAAATGAACATCTTGCAATTGATAAATTTTACTACTTAATTTCCAATTTTTTATAATATATTGATTTCTAGTTTCCTAGTAATTTAACAAATACTATTGCAATATTGGATTCAAAACGTTAGGAATTTTAATTTACCTGAGATCACTCGAGCCGTAAAAGCCTGCTGTAAGATCCTAGTCAACACTGTTTTCTTGATGGGCTTTGCATGAGGATGTTCATTTCTTGCATCACCTGGCTGTATAATCTCACCCATTTGGTCCTGCTGTTGCAAATCATTTTGAAGATTGGTAATGCCTTCATTTTCCAAAGGAGAATCCAAATTCTCTTGGTTTTCAGTCAAAAATTCCCCAAAATCAAAAGAATATTCTACTCTATCTTGCAATGCCAACGCAAGCTCAAGCGAGACTACAACCTCAGCCATTGTGGGACGGTTTTTTGAAAACATATGCAAGCATTGATCCGCTATTTGAGCAAATGTTTTCAACGAATCGGGCAAGATTTGCCCACTCAACCTCCGGTCGATAATTTGATCAAGTGTCCCTTCTCTGACGTTTTGTTGAGCCCATCCGGCAAGTCCCTTTTGCTCATCATCAAGTCTCAAATCGATGACCGGTCTCCCACATAAAACTTCAAACAATACAACCCCAAAGGAATAAACGTCTGATTTCCTAGTTAACTTACGGGTCAAGAAATATTCCGGATCCACGTACCCGAATGTTCCTTTGACATTAGTACTTACATTGGTAATTGTTGTATTA
Organism: Lonicera japonica; assembly: GCA_021464415.1. Lineage (NCBI taxonomy): Eukaryota > Viridiplantae > Streptophyta > Magnoliopsida > Dipsacales > Caprifoliaceae > Lonicera > Lonicera japonica. The sequence goes on from CM038465.1 coordinate 52,119,117, forward strand.
GCCGGACCTATCTTAGACATCCCAAAGTCTGAAATCCTAGCTGCAAAGTTCGCATCCAGTAGTATGTTTGAACTCTTCACATCACGATGTATAACTCTATCTATAACACCTGTGCCAGTATGAAGATAGTCCAATCCATGTGCAGCTCCAATGCAAATTTTGAGCCGTTGAACCCAAGATAGAGTCGAATTACCGCTGCTACCATTTGTACCTTTTTTGTGCAAATGATCGGCTAAGGTTCCGTTGACCATGTATTCATAAACAATAATCTTCTCTTTCCCAACGTTACAATACCCAATTAGCGAGACAAGATGACTATGTCGAAACTTGGACAACATCTCGATTTCGTTCCAGAATTCGCGCGATCCTTGTTTGGACATATGATTCAACCGCTTAATGGCAACTGTAACTGTCCCATTGTCAATAACCCCTTTGTACACTTTTCCAAATCCACCTCGCCCAAGGACCAATTCATCGCTAAAGTTATGTGTAGCCAATAAGATTTCGGCTAGTGAAAAGCGACGACATGACCGTTCTGACGGCAATGATGACGGTAAGTTTAGTTCCTCGTCAAGATTTGATTCCTGAATTTCCCTCAACTTATAAACAATGATATTTAACAGTGTGATTACGAGTATCAAACCAGTTGCAATCGTGTTCCCCCAGCCAAAAGTCACCCATTTTCGCGGTTTTGGAGTTGATGGCTCGGTGTATAAGTACTTGTTAGGAAGGTTTTCAATTGGGGAATTTGGAGTTGTGAGCTTATTTGCATAGCTAAAAAATGTATTATGGATGAAGAAGATGGAGACGAAGACGAGTAGAATCGAAACTCGAGTAACAACCATGGTGGGTCTCAAAGGATTCGTGAGAAAAGCTTGAAGGAAATGGCTGAATTGTTAAGTTGCTACTTGCTACTTGTTTAAGTACTTTATCAGCTAGACGTGTGGACTTTTTCATCCTCAATAATCTATATTATACAGAGAAAGGATAAAGTATTGATTCATGTACTAAATTAATCAACTAACCTCATATTTTAGATGTTGTGATAGAAAATAATTGAGTTTCTGCAAGTCATCGGCAAGTGGTAGTGAGGTACCTTATGGGTAGCTTGCAAGTTCCAAGCACTTGCCAGGAAATGCATGGCTCCCTTCTTCAATATTTCATTACTTTAATTTGGACCTTTTAAATGCAGTGCTTGACTTCAAAATCTATATCTATATTATATATAAATTACGAAAAATTTAAATATTTTTTCTTTTATTTTGTAAAGATAATTATACCATTTGATTTTAAACAAAATATTTTAAAATTTATATTAAATAAAATAGTATAACTCCATATATTTTTATATTAATATTAATATTTTAAATAAATTTAAACTTTATTTTATTTGGCTAAAATAATTAAATAAAGATTTTTAAAATTTACATTAAGGTACCTCGATCATCTTAAAATACGAAGGAAATATTCATCTTTTTCTTTTTTTCTTTAGGTTGTCTGTGCATGTATTTATTCTTTTTGTTTGGTAGATTGAGAGCCTCAAAAAGATTGTGGGTGTGGTTAAATACAAACTAATTTGTATTCCTTCTTCGTATCCTTTTTTTTAAGTGAGTGTTACTGGAATTAGTCACAAAAAATATAATCTAATTATCTTCCCCAGTTGTATATATCCCCACAATGCTGTGGTGTTTCCTTTACAATCTTTTTTGTGGGGGCTGTTTCCATACTCACATCTTCAATTCCTCCATTAATCAAATTTGAGTCAATTCTCGTTGTAATCAAGCAATAACATAGACCGTGCATGGAGTATGCGCGCTATTTGTTGAATCACGTTACTGTTGCATGTGTCCAACTTGTTGCTTGTCAATGTACAAGAAAATGATATTCTTAACATTTTTTTTCAGATTAGTGTTTGTGCATGTGCGTTGCACGTGGTTTTAGTGCTTGACAAAAGTTATTAAATCTAGCTATTAATGAAATAATAAGAAATAAATAAAATATAGTATGAAATGTAAAATTCAATTAATAATTATAAGAACGTCGTATCTTTATGGTGAGCTTTAGAATGAAATTCTAATTCACGCTAAAAGCTTTGTAATTTTAATACAATATATTAAATAGCTTTCTTCTTGGAAAGTTTATTATGAAGTTATATAGAAGTCTTGTACAAAACTTTTAATTTAACACAAACTCTAACTTGTTTAATTATTTTAACCAAATAACGTAGAATTTAAATTTATTTAAAATACTAATATTAATATAAAAAATATATGGAACATACTATTTTATTTAATGTAAATTTAGCTTAAATTTTTTGTTTAATTTTTTAAGCCAAATAAGTAAAGTTTAAATTTAATTGGAATACTAATACTAATATAAAAATATATTGAGTTATATACTATTTTATTTAATGTAAATCTTAAAATCTTTTGTTTAAAATGAAGGGGCATATTTGTCTTCACAAAAAAGAAGAAAAACACTTAAGTTATTCATACTTTTATATATATTATAGGAACTAGGCTATAAAGAGGGATTCTCTCACTTTAACAAAAAGAAGGGATGACCATTTTGAGGTGTAAATCGATAAAAAAATTTATGAAAATTTGTAAAGATGATCTATATAGTGAGTAGATCACCTCCACAAAAATTCATAGAAAAGTTCAACCTAGAAGTGAGTGTTTTGAAAAATTGATATATATGTACATTTTCAGCCGTTAAAATTTTTGATGATCATCTCACCCACTTTTAGGTTGATTTTTTTATGAAATTTGATGGAAGTGATCTACTCATAATATAGATCATCTCTACAAAATCTTACGAAAAAATTCATCCAATTACCCCTCAAAATGATCATCCCTTCTTTTTGTTAAAGTGGGGGAATTCCTCTTTATAGCCTAGCTCTATAGTATAGATTTATTTAGTGTGCATTAGGTGAGATTTTTAAATCATACAAGTTGTGGTTTGGCCACCTACAGCTTTGCACGGACTTGTTCAAACCTAAAATCTTAGCCTAAAAGCATTTTGCTAAAAAATTAACAAAGAAGGAAGATCATAATGAGCCTGGGAAATTTATGAAACAAAAACATTCTAAAGAGTGGTTGGGCATGTCCCAGCGGTAAAGGACCTTAGTCTGAACCGGAGGTCTTACGTTCAAGTCTCACCAACTGTAAGAACAACCTTTAATTTGTCCCTCATCCGCTTTAATTTGTAAGTATCGGTTTGTCCAAAAGTTAAAAGCTAGCGAAACATGTTAATGAGTAAATGAAATTGTATTTATAGATTATTACTTTCGACCACATTCCTCTTCAACCTCTTGCTCTAGGGTCTGAGAGTCTTAAAATCAAGATGAGGATCCCCAGCACCATCGTCGTAGGTTCGCAAAACCCCACTAAAAAGTGAGACCTTTTTCACCATTGGCAAAATCATCAAAGGTTCAATAGACTTCCTCTGGAATTGCATCCATTTGATAGTTAGTGAATTTGACTCTAGGATTTACGGTGGCCACAAGGGCTGCCATTTCCTTTGGGCCTAGACTGCCATCTCAATTGGCATCAAAAAGTTGGAAAATTCTGTTCACCTTCTCTTCTCTGCTTAAAGTACTCATTGTTTCTTCTTTGTTGAGATCTCTTCCTACGTTAGCATCAAATTGTTTGTTTCCTATGGTCACGATTTCATCTTTATTATTGGCTTCGGATTGTTGGGAAGTTCTTTTCACCTTCAGCAATTTCTTCCCTATGATTTTGGGCATCAAATTAGAACAACAGAAGGAAATGATAAGAAAGCGTATAATTTACACAAAACAATTGTATTCAAGGGTTCATATCGTGTATTTTATTGCAAAGCTAGTAAATAATCGGAAAAACAGACATTGGAAAATGAGATGAGTGATTTAGGGAGATGCTCCATTACTTTTTCCCGGTCTGCCTTAGATTCTAATCATTTGGTCGTTGGATAAGAAAATTTTCCACAAAAATAGAGAAAATATGGAGAACATCTGGTCAAATCATTCGTTTCTTTTTCCAATTTTCTCGGTTTCTTTTTCTAATTGTTTTTCCAACTTTACAATCAAATAGACCTTAATAGCAAACGAATATGATCTCCTACTTATTTGCAAAATCAATATACCAAATTCAAGTACTTATTTGTATATGATGTTTTCCTCAATGCTCTTGGATACCAAGTACATCGTGCATTTTCCTCAATGTAGTTTTATTCGAGTACTTATTGGTAAATGATATTTCAGATTATGCATTCCTCTTCACGTTATATGAAAAAGAATTATGTCCATTACATTAATTCAAAATTTGTACCTTGTCAACTCTATTGGATAATATATGAAATTATAGAGAGATCAGGGTATGTCCAGAAGTTGTTGGCATAATTTGCTTAAATTTAGGCAAATGTATTTTATTTCACTATTTAGTTTCTTTCGCATTTGAGCTATACATATTTGGACTACTCATTTTCTAATCAATGAATTTTACCAGTTAAATATTGCGTTCAAAATGTTAAGAAATTTGATTTACCTGAAAGAATTTCCAAATATATATAAAATTATATTGATAATTGTTGTGTTACAAAGACTCCCAAAGGTGGGTATGAATAGCACACAACATAAACTTTAATGTAACAATATAAGAAATAAAACGAAATACTTAATTAAGGAAGACTTCATAAATAAAATACCGTATATATGGTATGTTTTGACCAAATACAAATAAAACAATATCGTATTTAAACTAAATACTATAAACTAATCTACCACCATAAATGATAAAATCTTGATTTCTAACACTCTCCTTCAAATTGAAAAAGGTGTGAAACGGAACCAATTTGCGATAATAAGTCTATCCACCGATAAAGAAACTGCTCCCACAAAATCTTCAAATAAACATGTTTTTCTTGTGCATGAAATAAACATATGTCCAGAAAAATACATCCACAATCGACTGTAGCATGTGCAACAAAAGGTGGAAAAATAGATCCACCACATCAGGTGCAAAATGTGAGAACAACCACAAAAAATAATGTTAAAAACAGGACACTGGAAAACACACACTCGGCTGAACCCAAGGATGTTCATTTCTTGCTTCATCTGGGTGTATAATCTCATCCATTTGGTCATGCAATTGAAAATCATTATGAGGATTAACGATGCCTTCATTTTCCAAAGGAAAATTTGGATTCTCTTTGTTTTCAGTGAAAAGATCCTCGAAAACAAACGAATCTACTCTCTCTTGCAATACTAATGCAACCTCAAGCGAGACTATAATCTCGGCCATTGTGGGACGATTTTTCGAAAATATATGCAAACATTGATATGCAATTTGAGCAAAGGCTTTTAACGAATCAAGCAAGATGTGCCCTCTCAAGTCCGGGTCAATAATTTGATTAAGTGTCCCTCCCTTAACATTTTGTTGAGCCTATCTAGCAAGTCCCCGTTGCTCATCATCGAGTCCTAAATCGATGACCAGTCTCCCACACAACACTTCAGACAATACAACCCCAAAGGAATAAACATCGGATATTCCTAGTCAACTTACGGGTCAATAAATATTCCGGATCCATGTACCTGAACATGCCTTTGATGTTTGTACTTACATAGGTGATTGTCGAATTAGCCGGACCGATCTTAGACATCCCAAAGTCTGAAATCCTAATCGCCCAATTCTCATCTAGTAGTATGTCTGTACTCTTCATATCACAATGTATAACTCTATCTATCACACATGTGCCCGTATGAAGGAAGTCCAACCCCCGTGTAGACCCAATGCAAATTTTGAGCCGTTGAACCCAAGATAGAGTCGAATTACTGCTGCTACCATTTGTACATTTTTTGTGCGAATGATCAGCTAAAGTTCCATGGACCATGTATTCATAAACAATGATCGTCTCTTTTCCAACGTTAGAATACCCAATTAGTGAGATAAGATGACTATGTCAAAACTTGGATTGCATCTCAATTTCATTCCAAAATTGGCGCACTCCTTGTTTGAACATATGATTCAACCGCCTAATGGCAACAATAACTGTCCCATTGTCAATAACCCCTTTGTACACTTTTCCAAATCTGCCTTGCCCGAGAACCAATTCATCACTAAAGTTATCTGTGGCCAATAAGATTTCAGCAAGCGAAAAGCGACGGCATGACTGCGCTGAAGGCAAAGACTGTTTACATCCTCATCAAGATGTGCTTCCTCATGTTCCTGTAGCTTATAGACAATGATATTGACTACAAGTATCATACAATCGTGTTTTCCCGGACAAAAGTCAACCATTTTCATGGTTTTGGAGTCAATGGCTCGGGGTATAAGTACTTGTTAAAGACGGGAATGTTTTTAATAGGGGAATTTGGAGTTGGGAGCATATTTGCACAGTTGAACAATAGATTATGGATGATGAAGTTGAAGATGAAGACAAGTTGAATCAAAACTCGAGTTACAACCATGGTGGATCTCAAAGGATTTTTGAGAAAAGCTTGAAGAAAATGGTTGAAGAGTTAGTTGCTACTGCTAGTCATGCAATATATAAAATAGGAAGAATGGAAGATAAGATTTAGATGTACCATTTATTTAAGTTAATTGTGCATCAGCTAAAAAAGAAGAAGAAAACAAAATATTGATTCTTGTACTAAATTAATTAACCTCATAGTTTATTTGATGTCTTAAAATGTTCATTCATTCGTGTTTTAAATAAACTTTTGTAAATTTATCATTATATTTTTTGACACATTATTTACTGTAAAATTGATCAACGTACTAAATAAATTTTTGCACAAATTAATTAGTATACATTCGGACACATGCATCATTTAACTATGAATTTGGGCATTTAAATTTGTGTAGATAAATTTGTTATGAGAAAATAATTTGAGGTTCGTCACAAAGTCAATGGCGACTGGCAAGTGGATATTGAGGTGCCTTATGGGAAGCTTCTAATTGAGGACCCTTAAATATGCTTTAGTTTAAATATGGTTTTGAACTCACAATTGGGAGAAATATTCTCTCTTTTTGTGTGTGTGGCGACGGGGATGATATTTGGACTTTGCACCCCATTTTTTTACCCTTAATTTGAGATTGCATCCCATATTTTAAATTATTTAACTTTACACGCCACGGTTAACTATTTTTGTTAAGTTCTTTCAGTAACCAAATCTAATAACAAAAATGTCTTCTTCTCCTCCTCCTCATCATCCTCATCCTCCTTCTCTTCCTTCTCCTTCACCTCCACCTTTGTGACGCCCTGAGTGATGAGTACTCCCTTGTGTAGAGGAATGGTAGCTCGAGCGATGAGTACTCCCTTGTGTGGAGGAATGGTAGCTCAAAGGGGGCATCCCACACCGGAAGTTGGGGGATCCTTGGAGACCCATATAAGTAAGATATGGTCGCTAATTATGTACGAGGCCTTTTGGGTAGCTCACTGGCTTCGGATCCCATAAGAACTCCGAAGTTAAGCGTGCTTGGACCAGAGAAATCCAGGGATGGGTGACCCCCTGGGAAGCTGGTCGTGAGCTCCCAGAAACAAAGCCGTGAGGGTAGATGTCCTGGGGCTGAGGCCTGGCTAGGACGCTACCCAGAGCGGACAATATCGTACTGAGGTGCGACCGGGTCATTACAACCTTCTCATTCATCTTCTTCTCACTCTGATGATCAATCTTCCTAATTCTCGCCATATCTTATCCTACAAATAGGCACTCCTAAAACTTAGACTTGATGTTGTGAATTAAGCGGGTAACCCATAAAGTTAGTGGTGATTGGAAGGGATAGAATTGGAAATTAGAGGGGAGACCTTCTCCTCAATGGAGCTTAGTTTATTCAATCTAGGACCCGAGCCAGAGCCAACTATGCCAGGGCGTCAAGCTTAGGGGCAAAGTCCTATTCCACGGTTGTTTTTCTTACTTTATTCCCCATCTTTATTTCTCCTCGAAATAAGCCCATTTTTCTCCACCTCCATTTCCAAGAATGCCTATTTGTAGAACAAGAGATAGCGAGAATTAGAAAGATTGATCAACAAAGTGAGAAGGAGAGGAGGAGGAGAAGGGAATTTTCATCATTATATTTGTCTATTAACAAAACTTTATAGAAATAGTTAAGAGTTGGGTGCAGAGTCAAACGATTTAAAATATTAGGTGCAATCTCAAATTAGGGGTCAAAATATTAAGTGCGAAGTCCAAATATCCTTTTTTTTCTATTGTGTTGTGTTATTACGTGTGTAACTAATTTATATTTTCAATCTCAACATTCAATTTTTAGAAAATATATAAATAATTTAAGTATTTAAGTACTATTTTTGTAAAAAGTGTTTATTCTATCTTATGTTGCATACCTTTTATACGGAACATATATCGATGGAACCACTCTTTATCAAATTAAGTAACATTTTTTTTTCTTGTTTTTTAAGGAATGTCTAAGTTTTTCCCTTAATTCTACAATATTCAAAGAAAACCTAACTCTTGACCTGAAGGCAAGAGTGAAAATTACCTACTATTAAGCCAACCTCTCAAATTGGTTGTTTTCCTAAGAAATATTAAATGTAAGAGTGTGACTATTAATTTCACGGACAGAGTTTATCTCATGAACCTGTTAATGAGATAAGTAAAGCGTCATATTATTAGATCAAGATCCAATTGTTCTATTTATTAGCGTGGGCTAGAATTTTTGGCTATTTTTTCTGGTGTGGTGTCGTCTAGGGATTCCGACCACCTCTGTGTGGTTGGTGTAATGGAACAAAGAATTATTGGATGTGTTATAGAAGAAAAGATGGATGGCGGGTAGGGTTAGGAGCGGGTAGGGTTCTACACTGCTGGAATTGATACACAGCAGGAATTTCTCACGAAAAATGCTTTGATACCATGTGAGAATGTGAGAATTATGTTATATCATTGAGTAGAAAGGTACAAAATATATATCCAACGGTGAGACCTAGTATATTAAGGAGTTTCCTTCTAATAAGGATTCTCTAAATATATCATAAACATACACATGCTAGAAATAGAATATACAAATCTCAACAGCAAATATTTATTGGTAGACAAGTATCATCTAATTGGGATTGATGCAATTATAATAATAATCAAGAAAAGAGATTATATGGCTTTGTCCAACTTGTTTCTTGTCAATGTATAGGAATTTGAGACTTTTGACACCGTTTTTAAGATTTTGTGTGCATTAGGTGACATTATTAAATTTTACAAGTTGCGGTCTAAACTTGTCACCTACAGCTTTGAGTGGACTTGTTCAGAGTTTTACCTTAAGGCCTCGTTTGGTTCACGGAAAGGAAATCAATTCCCTTATCTTTCCCATGGAGGTGTGAAACTAAATTTTCTGTCAAATTTCATTTCTTGTGTTTGGTAAAGTATGGAAAGTATTTTAGTAAGGATGTTATTGTCTAAAATTTTTGTAATAAATGCTTGAAAATTACATGAAAAAATCAATCCCATGTATTTTGAGAGGAATGGTTTTACCCCTACTTTCCTCTCTCTCGGGAAAATGTTTTCAGAATTTGTGTTTACCAAATAAAGAAAAGGAACGACTTTCCTTTCCCGAGTAGTAAAATCCGTGAACCAAACAAAGTCTAAGAGTTATTTCCTAAGAAACAAAGAATTAATAACATAATACAATAATAAATTTATCCCCCTTCCTCTGTACTTTGTAATAGTGCAGATATGTTCAAAAGTTATAAGTTAGTTAATTAAACATCTTAATGAATGAAATAAACGAATTTGTAGCTGCTGATTACACTCTGTTTGGGTTGAGGGAATGAGAAGGAAATAAAAGAAAAGGAGGAGAAATGATTATATTTCACTCGTTTAGATAGATTTATAAGAGGGGATGGAGAGGAAACGGATGGATTGGGAGGGAATGCCAATCCCCTATAATCCTTTATTTTGTTTCCTTCCAATATTGAGAGGATTGAGAGAGAAAGGAAAAAATTTTAATATTTTTTTTATACTAGAAATTAGGTAGAAGGGCTTATTATACATTGATTTTTACCAAAAATCCAATGAATAATATTTTTTTGAATGAAGGGCCTATTTTTAATTGGTAATTAGTGTAAGAGGCCTATTTTGTTTTATATTTTAAATAAATGTATTTGAATAAATTTAAATATCATTTAATTAATAAAAACATGTTATGTATTACCTAAATTACCCTTTTTTATGAAATTTTCACAAAAAAATATGGATTGCAAAGTTCATATTGAAATAAAATATGAACTGCAAAGTTCATATTGCAGTGAAATATGTACTGCAATATGAACTTTGCACTAAAAATATGGACCGCAAAGTTCACATTGCAGTAAAATATGAACTGCAATATGAACTTTGCACTAAAAATATCGATTGCAAAGTTCACATTGCAGTGAAATATGGACTGCAAAGTTCATATTGCAGTCCATATTTTAATGCATATTGATATTTTTTTAGTTTATTTTAAGGGTTGGGATGTCATTTTATAATGAAAAAAAAAAGACACATGTCATATTATCAATAAAATAAAAAATAGGCCCTTTATTTAAAAAAAATTTATTCCTTAGCCTTAGTGTGAAAATCTTTCTCTAATAAGCCTTTTTTTTAATTGCCCCTTTTTTATATTATTCCAAATTTAACCCTAATTTGTTAATAATATATTAAATCACATTCTTTTCATTTTTTTCTTATTTCTATCCAAACAAAATTTATTTTAATTCTATTATTTTTCATCTTTAATTATTCAAACAACAATAAAATTAAAGTCATTCCTTTTATTCTATTCCATTCCCTCACTTTCTAATTGACTATTTCCTTTCCGTCCCTCCCCCTTCAATCCAAACAGAATGTTTTCGTTTTCGTCCCTCCCCTTCCATCCAAACATAATGTTAGTTTTGACCTCATTCCCCCTTCGACTTCTTGTTCTAAAGTTCAAGTCCGAGTGTATCAAAATCAAGATCAGGGTACCCAGCGCCATCGTTGTAGGTTTGCAAAAGCCCACTAAAAGTTAGACCTTTTTCACCGTCGACAAATTCATCATAGGTCCGATAGACTTCCTCAAGAATTGCTTCAATTTGATCATCACTGAATTTGATTCTAGGGTTTACAGCGGCTACAAGTGCTGCCATTTCCCTTGGGCCAAGACCGCCATCTCGATTGGCATCAAAAAGTTGGAAAATTCTGTTCACCTTCTCTTCTCTGCTCCAAGTACTTGTTGTTTCCTCTTTGTTGAGACTACTGCCTACATTAGCATCAAATTGTTTGTTCCCTACAGTCACCATTTCATCTTTGTTATTGACACCGGAGTGTCGGGAGGTTCTTTTCACCTTCGGCAGTTTGTTCCCTATGATTTGGGCATCAATTTAGAACAGCAGAACGAAATGATAAGCAAGCTTATAACTAATACAAAAAGAATAATCTCTAAGGACGCATTCGTGTGTTCTATTCCAAAGCTAGAAAATGATTGAATAAACAGAACTTGGAAAATTAGATGAGTGATTTGGTGAGATGTTCTATTATTTTTTCCAGTTTATTGTGGACTCTCTCTTTGGGCGCTTGATAAGAAAAATTTTCCCAAAAATACAGAAAATATGGAGAGCATCTCATCAAATCACAAGTTGCTCTTTCCAACTTCTCAAAGAAACTTAATTGTTTTTCCAACTTTGCAATCAAACAGACCCTAGTAGAAATCTAATACATCTTGTACTTTCTTGCACAGTTGCTTCAGCAGTGTGATACTGGATACCAGGTACTTCATGAATTTCCTCAAATGCAGTTTCATAGAAGTACTAATTGGTTTATAATATTTGAAAATTTATCATGTCCATTATGTTGATTTAATATTTGTAATATGTCAACTCTATTGGAGAGTATATACAATTACAGAAAGATCAGTAGTATGTCCAGAAGTTGTTGGCAGAAATTCACTTCATTTTGGGCAAAGGTATGCTCTTTCTCTATTTAGTTTCTTCTGCATTTGAGTTATATAATTTTTTATTAAAATTAGCCGGTATACTTTGTGCCACATCATTGACGTATAAATTTTGTCAAATTTAAATTTGTCTAGATAAGATTGTTATGAGAAAAATAATTGTGTTTCATTACAAGTCAATGGCAAGTGGGTGGCTTCTAAATTCCAAGCACATGCCAGGTAATGCACGGCTCCCTTCTTGAATATTATGGACCCTTTATTTTAATGCACAAGAAATCCGGAGACCAATGCTTTTGCTTATGCTGCTTCCGAGTACACGGCCACTGGTAAGATGCTTGATTTCATCAGTTGTGCTAGCTAGTTTGATTCGACTATACATTTGAGTGTCCAACATTTTATAGTATTTGTCTAAATTGGAAATTTACAAATGTTATTAACTATTGGGAAAATTGTGCCACTTTTGAGAGATTTAATAAACAACATTACGGCAGCTGTATTCTTTCACATCCAGATCCACATAGTTCAGAATTTTGTCGAAGATATTCCAAATTCGTGGCGGAAATGTTTTGGTAGTTGAACTTAGACAAGCAATTCAAATAGGCACGGATTTGTGAACCATGGGTTTATTCCCACTCATTATTTTCATTTGCTGATATCAAAAACTCGTTTTACGTACTTTGTTGGAAGGGGGTGGCATTATTGAAAAGGACAAACTGTTTCCATTGTTTCATTTGTTCGTGTATTTCTTTTCACTGACTAAGCTTAAACCACTCCGTTTTAAGTGGACCTGAAAATCATGATGACAAACTCCATTTTTGTTGGTCAATTTAGTTTGACAAGCAATGTGCTCGGCTTTGGGGTGGTGTTGCTGTAACTGCTGACAGGCGAACGAGCGTGCTCTTGATCGTAAAGGGTCCTTGGACAGCCAATATTTGTTGGACTGGTCCAGGCCTTTCCTGATTGATAGACTAAAGCTGAAGAGGGTAATTGATAGAAGTTTGGAAGGCCAGTATTCTCCACATTGTGCATTTGAATATGTGGCAATCATAGGAGAATGTGTTGATTCGAACCCTAAAAGCCGGACATCACTGGAAGAAGGCTTGAAGACTTTAGAACATGTCATTGCTAATGAGTTATGAAACCTAGCATGGATGGGCTGAAATTAATAAGAAAATATTTTTAAAAATAATTAGTAAGTATATTTCTAAAAACATTGTATACATACTATGAAGCAAGTTTACATTAATATTTACTGAATGAAAAAGTTAAGCATTTGATAGATTGAGAGCCTCAGAAAGACACACTAATTTGTATTCCTTCTTCGTATCTGTTTTTAAGTGAGTTTTTACCGGAATTAATAACAAAAATATAATCCAATTGTCTTCCTGGCCGTATCCCCACAAAGTACAGGTATCTGATATTCTTAACACCATTTTTCAGATTTAGTGTGCGTTAGGTGAGATTGTTAAATTCTACAAGTTGTGGTTTAACCTTGTCACCTACAGCTTTGCATGGATTTGTTCAAGCTTAAAATCAAAGCCTAAAAGCATTTTCCAAAAAGATTAACAAAGAAGGAAGATCATAATACAACTCGGAAATTTATGAAACAAAAAAACACTAGAGACTGATTGGGCGTGTCCCACTGGTAAAGGACCCTAGTCTGAACTGGTGGTCCTACGGTTGAGTCTCACCAGCTGTAAGAACAACCTTAGTCCCACATCCCCTTCAATTTTTAAGTATCGGTCGGTTTGTTCAAAAGTTAAAAGTTAGCTAAACATGTTAGTCAGTAAATGAAATTGTACTTACGTACAGATTAGTTTCGACCTCATTCCCCTTCAACTTCTTGCTCTGAAGCCCGAGCGTCTCGAAATCACGACCAGGGTCCCCAGCACCATCGTCATAGGTTCTCAAAAGCCCACTAAAAGTGAGTCCTTTTTCACCATTGAAAAAGTCATCATAGGATCGATAGACTTCCTCGAGAATTGCATCCATTTGATAGTCAGTGAATTTGACTCTAGGATTTGCAGCAGCCACAGGGGCTGCCATTTCCTTTGGGCCTAGACCGCCATCTCGATTGCTGTCAAAAAGTTGGAAAATTCTATTCACCTTCTCTTCTCTGCTCCAACTACTCGTTGTTTCCTCCATGTTGAGACTGCTGCCTACATTAGCATCAAATTGTTTGTTCCCCACAGCCTCCATTTCTGCTTTGTTATTGGCATCGGATTGTTGGGAGGTTATTTTCACCTTCGGCAATTTGTTCCCTATGATTTGTGCATCAAATTAGGATAGCAGAAGAGTACAAAAAAATTATACTCCAAGGGTGCGTATCATGCATTTTAGTGCTGAGCTAGAAAATGTTGAAACAACAGAAGTCAGAAAATGAGATTAGTGATTTGGTGAGATGCTTTATTACTTTTTTCTAGTTGACCTTGGATTCCAACTGTGTGGGCCACAAAAAGACTGAAAAGATGGAGAACATCTCATAAAATCATTCATCTTTTTTCCAACTCCTCATAGAAAGTAACTGTTGTTTCCATCTTCGCAATAAAAAATAGCCCAATGGCAAACAAATATGATCTTCTACCTTCTTGCACAGTTGGCATACCAAATTCAATGTTGCTTTAGCATTAAGATACCGGGTACTTCATACATTTTCTCAATACAATTTCATTCAAGTACTAAATGATTTATGATATTTCATTTCATGCATTCCTTTTGATGTAGCTTCTAAATTTATCATGTCCATTTTATTGATTTAATACTTGTAATATGTCAACTCTATTGGTAAGTATATGTAATTACAGAGAGATCAGTAGTATCTCCAGAAGTTGTTGGCAGAAATTCACTTCATTTAATTTGGGCACAGGTATACTCTTTCTCTATTTAGTTTCTTCTGCATTTGAGTTATACATATTTGGCCTAGCTCATGAATTTTACTACTTTAATTTCCAATTTTTGATATTTACACTCTAGTTTCTTAGTAATTCAACAAATATATAATGCATTATTGTGTTCAAAATGTTACGAAATTTGGTTTACCTGGGATCACCCGAACTGTTCCCGGTAAAGCCTGCCGCGCTGTCCTTTTGAGGTCAAATACTATGCATTTTCGTAGATTTGGAGTCGATGGCTCGGGGTATAAGTATATGTTATGGACAGGAACTTTTTCGACAGGGAAATTTGCGTAGCTGAACAATGAATTATGGATGAAGAAGATGAAGACGAAGACTAGTTGAATCGAAAGTCGAGTAACAACCATGGTGGATCTCAAAGGATTTGTGAGAAAAGTGTGAAAGGAAATGGCTGAAGAGTTAGTTAGTTGCTAGACTTGTGGACTTTTCGAGCTCAATCATCTATATCACACAAAATGGATATGGTATTGATTCAGGTACTAAATTAAGTAATTAACCAACCTCATATTTTAAATGTTGAGTTTAATATTCATTTTTCAGTATTGTTTTAAATAAACCATAAAAAGAAAACATCAAGGAAACTAAGTTTTTCATAGTTCGAATTGTGGTGGGATAAAGAAAAACCACCCATTTACCACTTTCTGAGTGTAATAATTTTTTTAAAATTAACCGGTATATTTTATGACACATCATTAATTTATAAATTTCGCCAAATTTAACTTGATCTACATAAAGTTGTTATGAGAAAATAATTGAGTTCCTAGCAATTCAATGGCAAGTGGGTGGTGAGATACCTTACGGGTTAGCTTCCAAATTCCAACCACATTCCTGGAAATGCATGGTTGTCGACCCTATAAGTGCATAGTATTTGACCACAAAATTGGACAAAATAAGATGGGAAATATTCCAAAAATAAATAAATTTAATTGCTTGTAGTAACAGTCTACATTTTTCGTCTCTACTTTTTGTTTCATTCAATTTTTTAAAAATAAATGAGGTACATTTTTAATTTCTATTTTTTTTAAAAGGTGTGCAACTTAACACAGTTAATTAAAACAAATTAATTTCTATCCAATAATTACATAATATTTAAGTCACTAAATAAGGATTCAAAACAAAAATCTATAGTACTTACCATCTCACTTTGTCTGAAATTCATAGTACCGCCTTTTGTTTCAAGATGTTTCAAATTAATTAATATTCTTTTTTTAATATTTGGGACATAATAAACATACGAAATTTCACAAAAGAAAAAAACAACTATATCTTTATCTATTAATTATTTTTTAAAAAAAAATACTAAGAGACGAAATATGACTATTAATTTGACGAACAACGTACTTCTCAGTGAATGTGTTATTGAGATGAGTGAAGGTTAATGTATCGTATAATGAAGATCCAACAATTTGACTTTATTTTTATTTAGAATCCATTAGATTAGTTTCAACGGTGGTTATAGTGCAAAGTTCTCACATTGGTGCTAATTATACGATAAGCTACACATATATGCTAATTAGATTTCTTTTAAAAACTTTATACATACAAATTGTTTTCAATTATAAGCTTTTTTCTTGTTATTTATATTCCTTTTGTAACTATTCAAGTGCAGGGTAATTGGGTAAATAACAATAATTCATGCTCTAAGCGTCTAATAGATATATCTGTTACTATTAAAAGTGGTTTGATGGTTATGACTCCGGTGTTTCTAATTTTGACCCTCTATTTTTTTTAAAATTAAAAAATGTATCTAATTTAACCCCCAAAACTTAAATAACTTAGGGGGTGTTTGTTTGCCCATCTGAAATCTGAAAACTCAGAGTTTTCAGATTTCAGTGGTAGAAGTGTTGTTTGTTTGAAAAAAATAATAAGTGCCAAGGCACTTAAATCTGAATTTTTTGGTCTAAATTTTTAAGTGGTAAAATTACCACTGAAATTTGAAAACTCTATCCATTTAATTGTGAAATACCAATTTTATCCTCACTCAAACTATCAAAATACACGATGTTTTTTCATTCTCCTGCTACTTGTTGGGCAAAGATTGAAAAATTAAATTTGTTAGAAACATACCAAGCTCTCCAATGACGATGACCTGAGGAATTTCTAGCTTTGTTGGACTTTTCTCTATCCAACTGCTTGGTAAGTACCTAACAAAGCGTAGTAGATCAAGTGTGATATTTATTTATGTCAATTAGGTGATTGAATATTTGTAAAATAATTGTACTCCCTGCCCACCATCTTCTCTCACAGGTAGCAGCCTCATGCCCCCTATTTTTATATGTTATGCCACTTCATATATAAACTTCTTCCTTTCATTTTCAATTGGATTCATAGAAGGGCCATTATGTGGTGTTCTTGAAAGAAACCCCATACCTATATATATATATATGCATCTGCCACACTATATTATACGTTTATACACACACACACATATTCAAACAAATCATTGGCAAAGATTTATCATTTGTAATTGATATTTTCCTAGTATTATGGATTTATGGAGTTTGTGATTTTGTTTTGTTTTATTTTGTTGTTTTGTAACTTTGATTTTATGTTTTATTTATGGATTTATGTAGTTTGTGAATTTAGTACTCTTAAATTATGTGGTCTTTTTTATTTTCATTTAGAATCATGTCATCTAAATAAAGTAATAAGGGCAAAGTTGTCATATTAAAAAAAATTCAAACAAACAACATTTTTTCAGATACAGTTTTTAGAAGTAAACAAACAGCTTTTTCAGTTTCAGTTTTCAGTTTTCATTTCAGTTTTCAGTTTTCAGATGTTTTATCAAACGCCACCTTAGTTTTTACCATTTTGCTATTATTTCATCTACTACATATTTTTTGTCTTTTCAAGTTATTGGATCAGTTTTTATGGCATACATAAAGAGCAGTAAGTTCAATGGATTAAATTTAAATTAGTAAAAAAAATAAAATAAAATAACTGAATTAAAGTGAGACTATTTGTTTAAAATGATTGTGAGCAAGGGCGGAGGCCAGGAGGCATTTTTCAAAATCTGTCCTGAGCATATGGGTTTTTAGTGTAGAAAGTTAGGGAGTGCTTGCGTAATTAGGGGCCTTTGTGCGACCCAGTTTAATAGTTAGGGGTTGAGTTTCATAATTATAAGTTAGGCTAGGACTTTGTATAAGCAGATCAACCCCTTTTTATTTCTTCCAGCCGCATCTTCTTCCATTCTTCTTCTTCTTTGTTGTTTTGCACTTCCGCAAACCGTAGTAGACAGCATTGCAGCAGCCAGCAACTATTTCTTCCAAGCCCCTTTTTATTATTCCACATCTCCGCACTTCATTTCATTCTTCTTTTTCCATAGCTCTTAGGTCATATTTCTTTCTTATAATAATTTTTTTTATTATTATTTTGAATATTAAGATTTAGATGTTTGTTGGTTGTTATCTATTTATATTGATTTGCTTATTAGATTGTTAAATATTAATTTAAAATTTTGTTATTGAAGTTGATTTGCTTATTAGATTATTATTTAATAAGTTAATATTGAAATTAACATTTGTTGGTTATAGCAAGTTGAATATTGAGTTAACAAAAATATTTCAAAATGTATAATTAATTTTATTATATCATTTTTAACTTTTCAGAAATTTAATGAAAAATTATATTAGTAGAATATGAGTAAGTTTCACTTCTCGAAATGTAAACTTACCATATACCTTATTATAGTATATGCAAAAAAAAAAAAATGTAATGTTATTAATTTGGCGCCTCCTGAACAATATTCCTGGTTTCGCCTCTAATTGGGGAGTGCATCTTGTTCTTTTGGGGATCAAGTTTAATCAATGGTTGATAATACTATTTTCTTAAGATTTTACGTAGATTATGACCCAAATAGAAGACATCTCCAATATATATATATATATATACATCGAAGAGGGAATAATGTTTAACTGTTTAAGAGAGTTATCCATCAATTTACTTGAATCATAGTAATTGATTGATTGTACTTTAATTAGTTTACATAAGTTGAACAATATATATTCAAAAATCCATTTGAATAAACGAAAAGGGACAACTTTAAAGATTGATTTGAAGTTTCCCTCCAAAACTAAGTCACATTTTTCACTTGCATACAGTTTAAAAGAAACATTAGTCTCATAGTCAAGATCTATATCACGAGATCTTTTACATATTAAGTTCTGGAAAAAAAAAAGAACAAGAAAAAAATGCAATTTTTAATTTGAAACATCCCAAAAATGAAAAATATTACTCTGTTTTGAGACGGGGGGAGTGCATAAAAAAATAATTCATACAGAGTGAGGAACAAACTCGGTTTCATTGGGATCCTGAAAGCTCCATATCTTCTTTGGTTCCTGAATAACTATTCAGGCAACTCTTAACTAACAGGCACCTCGGCAACTCGGCCGATAGCAAGTCCTCTCGTATATTTGTTGACCAATCATCACCTTTCAAATCTACGGATTCCAAACACACTAGAGCTGAGTTTTCTGTTTGGATCTATCTTTATGCCATTAATACGTTCCAAAGTGTCCAATACTACTATAGTTAGTGTGGGTTGAAAATCAAGACATTTTTGTACAAATACAACATATTGTAATGCACCTTTGAGAGGGTAATTACCCGGTCCATTAATCTCTTCAACCGCCTTTCATCGATCATCGAATATCAAATATCCTTCTTCTGTATAGCTACAAGTACAACACATTGTAAGGTGCACTTCAACTGCCTTTCATCATCATCGAATATCAAATAGCCTTCTTCTGTATACCTACAAGTACAACTTATTGTAATGCACCTTCGAGAGGGTAATTACCATTAAGCCATCGGTCCATTAATCTCTTCAACCGCCTTTCATCCAATATCAAATATCCTTCTTCTGTATACCTACCAATCCAAAACTGTAGACGTTGCTTTTCATAGTCAAGGAACCCAGGGACGGAGCCAGGCTTTTAGGTTTGGGGGGACGAGAATATAAATGAATCGACAGCAAAAATTATTCAATCTAAATTTTACCATCAAATAATAAAACAAGTTAACGCAAAAATATAACATATATAATATGTTAATATATATACAATTACAAAAAATACACACACACATATATATATACATATGATTACCCATGTGAGCAAGTTACATTAAACACATTGACTTACTTAATCTTTTCAAAATAATTTGAGAGGACGATACTTAATCTTTTCAAAATAATTTGAGGGGACGAGCTTTTATATTTTTTTTATAAGTACAAAATTACTACTATATCTAATCTATTTTTAAAAAAAATTGGGGTGGCAACCGCCCCCGCACGCCCCCCCTCCCCTAGATCCATCACTGAAGGAACCTATACACATGAAATATTAATTATCACCAAAAAAAATTTAATTATTTTTTTTTGATAACGGAATCTCTTATCTGCAATCAAAACAGGAAGCACAAATTAGTATAGCAAAAGTAATCCGAATAAAACCGAAAATAAAAATAACTATGTTCAGTTTTGGTTGCGTTTTCAAAAAGCGAAACCAAAAATACCTAGCATCATAGTTTTAGTATAGTTCACTTACCAAACCGACCGAATTCCGCTCTGTTACAGTTCACCTTATCTTCCCCAGGCAGAATCAAATTCTTAGATAAAGCAGCTGAAAAGATCACATGTCAGGGAAACAGTAAAAATAATAAGTAAAATGCTAATTGAAACTAATAAAATGTTTCTAAAATCAATCAAGTTGATCTAGAAATCAAATAACAGTATGACTCCGTTTGACAATAATTACTATGAAAAACGATAAGAAAAATAACTAATTTGAAAAAAAAGAAAGAAAATAAGTTAAGAGATGTGAGATGTTCTCTATCTCATGCTCATTGTTGTGAGTATATGTCCTCCATCCCTTTTAATGTTTTGCAGAAAAAAATTCTTTACCACCCCCTAAAGAAAAATTTTCATACAAGAAGTCAAAAAGTAAGAGTTAATATATCTTATCGCATCTCTCAACTTATTTTTCAATTTTTGACAAAATACACTGTTTTTTCTACCATTTTTCATCTCGTTATCAAACGGAGCCTATATATAT
The DNA here is from genome assembly GCA_021464415.1 of Lonicera japonica. Lineage (NCBI taxonomy): Eukaryota > Viridiplantae > Streptophyta > Magnoliopsida > Dipsacales > Caprifoliaceae > Lonicera > Lonicera japonica. Next base: position 52,139,982 of record CM038465.1, read on the forward strand.
ATATATATGAATTTTGATCTTTCTGGTGTTTCTACACCCTCCTGAACTGGATGGAAGAAAGCATACCCCATTATAATTTACAATTCAACAGCTGAATCTGTGTAGTAAATTGATGAAGACAAATTAAAAAGAGAAAGAATCCTCTTCTATTAGAGATGAATTAATGCTAAGCCTTCCTGGATTAGTGCTGCGGCTGATGTCCTCTTCTCTCACTACCCTGACAGGATTTTCAAGAGCTTTAAGGATATACTTCATGGGGGGCCGCCTCGAAGGCTTGGGATTGAGGCAGGACTTAGCTACGATAGCCATGGCCCACACTTCCTCTAACAAATCCTCGTCTATGACTAGAGATGGGTCCACAATTTTGGTCACCAGTTCCTTGTCCAATATGCTTATACAATGTATTGTCTGCTCCAGCCACTCCTTCGTGGTACCATCAGTCGATGCGCTGATACCGAGTTCTCCTGTTACCAGCTCCAGCAACACCTTCCCGAAGCAGTAAACATCGTGCGCACATGTTAACGCAGGTGTAACTGGCAATTTCCAAATGAGAAGAGAAGTTTACTATTAAATGTAAGATGAAACTAATTTTTGTATTCAGCTGTCTTGGTTTTTTTGAGTAATTTTGATTTCGGCTGGCTAACTCAATCAAGAATATTACAACACCATCTTGAATTAGAAAATTATGCAAGACTAAAAAAAGCCAAAAGCCAGGTAGACTATGAGCATAACCGTCATGCATATATATACCTAAATGTCTACTGATACTCATGAACATGATTGCATGTATTTTATGCTACATAAAATATGAAATAGACCGAAAATGATACCCCTACACCATATCATTTTTCTTAATCTTACAACAACAATTAGATACACTTGTGCTGTCAAGTCTTATCCTTCGATTATATGCACTTGTATTATGGACTTGAACTGTAATATGTTGAATAACTTCTGGAAAACAAATTGGGCAGGCAAACATATAACCAAATCGTTAGATTTAGACTATGGCTACCCTTCAAAATGGATAACTATTTAAGCATTTAATTATTTACCTTTTCGGAAGAATTGAATAGCAAGTTTGCAGGAAACAGTGCATGCATAAGTATTAAATAGAATGAACAAGAAGGTGCTGAAGAAAGAACAAAACTGTGGGTCTTCATGGATCGAGCAACAAACTTTTTTGGGCAAAACATGACAAAGAACTCCATTTTACAACAACAAACTACAACATATTTTATCGTGAACATTTTGAGAAGGCGCAACGTCATTAGCTATAGCATAGCATATTCTCCACAAACCTCAACCAATTAGTTGGTGGTTAAAAGTAAAGTTGATAGAAAATAAACCAGGTGAGTACAAACTGAAAAAATTATCAGTTTAATTCAATTTACATCAGCTACGTACATGCCAAATTTTTTTTTTGCTTGGGTGATAGTAACTGCCTATACCATATGCATTATAATCGGCTACCTTAAGGTCCAATGACTAGATGAAAAGATCATAATTTTGCTGATATACTTAAATAGATCAAATTATTGGGCAGAAGGCGGACATAATTCAGAAGCTGATGCAAAATTAAATTAACCAGATGGCAGTTACCTGGAGCACTTTGTTTAGATGACCTGCACAATTAATAACCAAGTAGTTTGTGTTACAACCTGTATAAGGCAATATAAATGCGCAATGGAAGGAATTGACTAAAAAAAAGCAAAACGTGTTTCTTCTTCTTCCTCCTTTTTTTCAAGGTTTTCCGATTTTAGAACAACAAATTAAATTGGAACGAGACTCATAATTGCATTTCATTTTATATCTAAAAGTGCATTACATGAATGTAACTGCACACAGTATTAATTACTAGCATACTTGCAAAATTCCCAGTTTGGAAAGATCAACAAAAAAACAAAAGGATTCCCCATAGAGAAGACTGAAATCATGCTCAACCTATGAAACTTTATAATAAAAACTTCTATAGATACAGTTAACTAAATTCTTAAACAAGTACTACACACAAATACTTACTGTGGCAACCGCAATAAATTAGTAATCCTGATTTGATGAGCATCCTCTTCTTGAGCACAGACCCCGCTTAGGCTCCCTAAGCGCCCTTCAAATTTTTCATCAAGAAGTATACTGCTGGCTTGAACATCACTTCAGCAACCGCCGCGAAAAAAAAAATGTTATTTTATGCACAACTAGCTAGGCATTAATTTTTCTGATGCAAGCTAGCTAGAAATTCATTTAAGTGAAATAAATGACTGCTTAAACATGTCACATGTGTAGGAGGGCAGTGAGATGCGATGAAAATTTGTAAAACCCCAAACGGCATGCAGATGAGAGAGTGGGAGCATAGTCACTCTAAGGGTAGAGAAGGGAACCGAGGGCACCACATAACAATGTGACAGCTAGGTTTCTTATCGAAGCTTTATCTTGCTTCACTGTTCTGTCTATATCTCTTTAAGTATAATGACTAGGTTTGTATTTACAGGACCAGCTCACCATGGTACAATAGAGCCCTATATGTGCTTGAGCTGCAACAAGTAGCAAGATTCGGTTATTGCTCGTAAGTTGGTGGTCATACAGGTAGAAGGGTTATTCAGATTACTGCATGGAAGTTCGTTGGGATCGATAAGGCTCTATCCTTAGTAGGGTTCCACGAGTAATGCTTATTATAGCCAATATTTATTAACATTCATAAGACAAGTATACTTTCTATTTATATTGCTTTTCATACATGCAACTTAAAAAAGGAAGCTTGGTAAGTATTAAACCTGGATATGCTATAGGCATACTTGCCATCAGAAAATGCTATAGGCACACCTGAGTTGACCTGACTCGATCTGTCTGATATGGTGCCCCTCTTAATACATTTTTGTACAAAATTGCTTATGACAAGTTATACTTAGATGATGATAAGAAGAAAAGTTGAAATGTTTGTCTTTCAAAGTAAGAAGATCAATATATTGATCAAATGATTGAATAATATATCTCTTTGTAACTAAGAAAAATAAGTAGAATGATCGAAGTTTCATAGGTGAATGTCCTGAATGCACGCATGCACTTGAATAATCAGCTCGCTACAAGAGAAAAGTAAAAGTCAAAATAGCAATACGTAATACCTGTGAACAAGGGGTGGAGTACATTCATGATGCAGATAAGACAGACCCTCTGCCACTCCTATAGCAATTTTTAGCCTCGTTATCCAGTCCAATGACGATAACGTATCATCCTCAAAATTGGTTTTCCTAAATAAAGAACTTGACAAATCCCCATTTGGCATATATTTGTAAATCAGAAACTTCTCATTCTCATTTTCCATGCAATGCCCTAGGAGGGGGACAAATCTGGAATGAGAAACCTTATTGAAAGCATCCAACTCGAGCATGTAAGGTTCCTTCTTGACAGAACCCAAATCAATCCCTTTGATCACTACAGGAACCCCACCTTCCAGGATACCCCGGAATAGATCACCTGAATGGCCATTTTTAAGGAGGTTTATATTATTGAATTCACCTGTGGCTTGTAGAATCTGCTGATATGTAAATACTTCTCCTAAAAATGAAGTTGTTATTTGCCCACTCGGAAGAGCCCCGGGGGCAACATGTACATCTTTGCTTGGAAATGCCTTGTTCTTCCTGACCTTCTTTATGCTACTTTTGCTGTTCTTTGACGACTTTTTTGGATCACTATGGCCTGATAAATGCCCACCAAGGGGTTGGGGGGAGAAGAAAATTTTGAATTATTGAGACGCTACTTGAAATTCGTAAGTATATAAAATGAACATCTTGCAATTGATAAATTTTACTACTTAATTTCCAATTTTTTATAATATATTGATTGCTAATTTCCTAGTAATTTAACAGATACTATTGTAATATTGGATTCAAAATGTTAGGAATTTTAATTTACCTGAGATCACTCGAGCCATAAAAGCCTGCTGTAAGATCCTAGTCAACACTGTTTTCTTGATGGGCTTTGCATGGGGATGTTCGTTTCTTGCATCACCTGGCTCTATAATCTCACCCATTTGGTCCTGCTGTTGCAAATCATTTTGAAGATTGGCAATGCCTTCATTTTCCAAAGGAGAATCCGAATTCTCTTGGTTTTCAGTCAAAAATTCCCCAAAATCAAAAGAATATTCTACTCTATCTTGCAATGCCAACGCAAGCTCAAGCGAGACTACAACCTCAGCCATTGTGGGACGGTTTTTTGAAAACATATGCAAGCATTGATCCTCTATTTGAGCAAATGTTTTCAACGAATCGGGCAAGATTTGCCCACTCAACCTCCGGTCGATAATTTGATCAAGTGTCCCTTCTCTGACGTTTTGTTGAGCCCATCCGGCAAGTCCCTTTTGCTCATCATCAAGTCTCAAATCGATGACCGGTCTCCCACATAAAACTTCAAACAATACAACCCCAAAGGAATAAACGTCTGATTTCCTAGTTAACTTACGGGTCAAGAAATATTCCGGATCCACGTACCCGAATGTTCCTTTGACATTAGTACTTACATTGGTAATTGTTGTATTAGCCGGACCTATCTTAGACATCCCAAAGTCTGAAATCCTAGCCGCAAAATTCGCATCCAGTAGTATGTTTGAACTCTTCACATCACGATGTATAACTCTATCTATAACACCTGTGCCAGTATGAAGATAGTCCAATCCATGTGCAGCTCCAATGCAAATTTTGAGCCGTTGAACCCAAGATAGAGCCGAATTACCGCTGCTACCATTTGTACCTTTTTTGTGCAAATGATCGGCTAAGGTTCCGTTGACCATGTATTCATAAACAATAATCTTCTCTTTCCCAACGTTACAATACCCAATTAGCGAGACAAGATGACTATGTCGAAACTTGGACAACATCTCGATTTCGTTCCAGAATTCGCGCGATCCTTGTTTGGACATATGATTCAACCGCTTAATGGCAACTGTAACGGTCCCATTGTCAATAACCCCTTTGTACACTTTTCCAAATCCACCTCGCCCAAGGACCAATTCATCGCTAAAGTTATGTGTAGCCAATAAGATTTCGGCTAGTGAAAAGCGACGACATGACCATTCTGACGGCAATGATGACGGTAAGTTTAGTTCCTCGTCAAGATTTGATTCCTGAATTTCCCTCAGCTTATAAACAATGATATTTAACAGTGTGATTACGAGTATCAAACCAGTTGCAATCGTGTTCCCCCAGCCAAAAGTCACCCATTTTCGTGGTTTTGGAGTCGATGGCTCGGGGTATAAGTACTTGTTATAGACAGGAAGGTTTTCAATTGGGGAATTTGGAGTTGTGAGCTTATTTGCATAGCTAAAAAATGTATTATGGATGAAGAAGATGGAGACGAAGACGAGTAGAATCGAAACTCGAGTAACAACCATGGTGGGTCTCAAAGGATTCGTGAGAAAAGCTTGAAGGAAATGGCTGAATTGTTAAGTTGCTACTTGCTAGTCAATATAAAAAATAGGAAGAATGGAAGATAAGATTCAAATTCACCATTTGTTTAAGTACTTTACTGTTCATCAGCTAGACGTGTGGACTTTTTCATTCTCAATAATCTATATTATACAGAGAAAGGATGAAGTATTGATTCATGTACTAAATTAATCAACTAACCTCATATTTTAGATGTTGTGATAGAAAATAATTGAGTTTCTGCAAGTCATCGGCAAGTGGTAGTGAGGTACCTTATGGGTAGCTTGCAAGTTCCAAGCACTTGCCAGGAAATGCATGGCTCCCTTCTTCAATATTTCATTACTTTGGACCTTTTAAATGCAGTGTTGGACTTCAAAATCTATATCTATATTATATATAAATTACGAACAATTTAAATATTTTTTCTTTTATTTTGTAAAGATAATTATACCAGTTGATTTTAAACAAAATAATTTAAGATTTATATTAAATAAAATAGTATAACTTCATATATTTTTATATTAATATTAATATTTTAAATAAATTTAAACTCTATTTTATTTAGCTAAAATAATTAAACAAAGATTTTTAAAATTTACGTTAAGGTACCTCGATCATCTTAAAATACGAAGGAAATATTCATTTTTTAATTCATCTTTTTCTTTTTTTCTTTAGGTTGTCTGTGCATGTATTTATTCTTTTTGTTTGGTAGATTGAGAGCCTCAAAAAGATTGTGGGTGTGTTTAAATACAAACTAATTTGTATTCCTTCTTCCTATCGATTTTTTTAAGTGAGTGTTTACAGGAATTGAATTAGGCACAAAAAATATAATCTAATTATCTTCCCCAGTTGTATATAATGGTGTGGTGTTTCCTTAACAATATTTTTTTTGGGGGCCGTTTCCATACTTACATCTTCAATCCGTCCATTAATCAAATTAAATTTGAGTCAATTCTCATTGTAATCAAGCAATAACATAGACCGTGCATGGAGTATGCGCGCTATCTGTTGAATCACGTTACTGCTGTGTCCAACTTGTTGCTTGTCAACGTACAAGAAAATGATATTCTTAACATTTTTTTTTTCAGACTAATATTTTTGCACTTGATTTTAATGCTCGACAAAAGCTATTAAATCTATTAATGAAATAATAAGAAATAAACAAAATATAGTAACAAATGCAAAATTCAATTGATAATTATAAGAACATCGTACCTTTATGGTGAGCTTTAGAATGAAATTCTAATTCACGCTAAAAGCTTTATAATTTTAATACAATATATATATTAAATAACTTTCTTCTTGGAAAGTTTATTATGAAGTTATATAGAAGTCTTGTACAAAACTCTTAATTTAACAAAAACTCTAACTTGTTTAATTATTTTAACCAAATAAAGTAGAATTTAAATTTATTTAAAATACTAATATTAATATAAAAAAATATATGGAGTTGTACACTTATACTATTTTATTTAATGTAAATTTAGCTTACAGTTATTTTATTTACTGTAAATTTAGTTTAAAATCTTTGTTTAATTTTTTAAGCCAAATAAGTAAAGCTTAAATTTAATTGGAATACTAATACTAATATAAAAATATATTGAGTTATACTATTTTATTTAATGTAAATCTTAAAATCTTTTGTTTAAAATGAAGGGGCATATTTGTCTTCACAAAAAAGAAGGAAAACACTTAAGTTATTCGTACTTTTATATATAGTATAGATTTATTTAGTGTGCATTAGGTGAGATTATTAAATTCTACAAGTTGTGGTTTGGCCACCTACAGCTTTGCGTGGACTTGTTCAAGCCTAAAAGCATTTTGCTAAAAAATTAACAAAGAAAGAAGATCATAATGAAACTGGGAAATTTATGAAACAAAAAAAACTAAAGAGTGGTTGGGTGTGTCCCAGCAGTAAAGGACCCTAGTCTGAACTGGAGGTCCTACGTTCAAGTCTCACCAACTGTAAGAACAACCTTTAATTTGTCCCTCATCCCCTTTACTTTGTAAGTATCGGTTTGTCCAAAAGTTAAAAGTTAGCTAAACATGTTAATGAGTAAATGAAATTGTATTTACAGATTATTACTTTCGACCTCATTCCCCTTCAACCTCTTGCTCTAGGGTCTGAAAGTCTCAAAATCAAGATCAGGGTCCCCAGCACCATCATTGTAGGTTTGCAAAATCCCACTAAAAGTGAGACCTTTTTCACCATCGACAAAATCGTCATAGGTTCGATAGACTTCCTCTAGAATTGCATCCATTTGATATTTAGTGAATTTTACTCTAGGATTTACAGCGGCCACAAGAGCTACCATTTCCTTTGGGCGTAGACTACTATCTCAATTGGAGTCAAAAAGTTGGAAAATTCTGTTCACCTTCTTTTCTCTGCTCAAAGTACTCATTATTTTTTATTTGTTGAGACCGCTAGCTGCCTACGTTAGCATCAAATTGTTTGTTCCCTATGGTCACGATTTTTTCTTTGTTATTGGCTTTAGATTGTTAGGAGGTTCTTTTCACCTTCAGCAATTTGTTCCCTATGATTTTGGGCATCAAATTAGAACAACATAAGTAAATGATAAGAAAGCGTATAACTAACACAAAACAATTGTATTCTAAAGGTTCATATCGTGTATTTTATTGCAAAGCTAGAAAATAATTCAAAAAACAGACATTGGAAAATAAGATGAGTGATTTAGGGAGATGCTCCATTACTTTTTCCTAGTCTATCTTGGATTCTAATCATTTGGTCGTTGGATAAGAAAATTTTCCACAAAAATACAGAAAAGACGGAGAACATCTGGTCAAATCATTTGTTTCTTATTCCAAGTTTCCCCGTTTTTTTTTCTAATTGTTTTTCCAACTTTACAATCAAATAGACCTTAATAGCAAACGAATATGATCTCCTACTTATTTGCAAATTTGGCATACCAAATTTAAGTACTTATTGGTATATGATGTTTTCCTCAATGCTCTTGGATACTAGGTACATCATGCATTTTCCTCAATGTAGTTTCATTCAAGTACTTATTGGTATATGATATTTCATATCATGCATTCCTTTTCACGTTATATGAAAATTTTTCATGTCCATTATATTAATTCAAAATTTGTACCATGTCAACTCTATTGGAGAATAAATGAAATTACAGAGAGATCTAGGTATGTCTAGAAGTTGTTGGCATAATTTGCTTAAGTTCAGGCAAATGTATGTTCTTTTACTATTTAGTTTCTTCTGCATTTGAGCTATACATATTTGGCCTCATCTTCTAATCGATGAATTTTACTACTTAAATATTGTGTTCAAAATGTTAAAAAAATTGATTTAACTGAAAGAATTTTCAAATATATATGAAATTATATTGATAATTGTTGTGTTACAAAGACTCCCAAAGGTGGGTATATATAAATAGCACACAACATAAACCGTAATGTAATAATATAGGAAATAAAAGGAAATACATAATTAAGGAAGACTCCATAAATAACTGTTGACCTAAGGTCTTAATCTTATTTTGATAATAATAATAAATAAATCATGTGTAATTTGGAAGCATATTATTCATTTACATTTATATGCTATTTATACTTGTTATTGTTAACACACATTAATTTATTGTGATCATCAAAAAGGGGGAGATTGTTGACCTAAGGTCTTAATCTTATTTTGATAATAACAATAAATCAATCATGTGTAATTTAACATGTTTCTTGATATAAGTATACATTTTATTTATTTGAAAAATTCAAGAAAAACATGACAAAGATCATTCTTTCACTATTCGATCATTGGACAAGACAAGGTAGATCAAATCTTTCAATGCAAATCATGAAGCACAAATGATCAAAAGACTATATGAAAAGCTTCTAGAAAAAAGTTTCAAGTGAAGATCAATTCGAAAAAACAAATCAAAGTATTCGAAGACTCGTTAATTTAGTATTTGAGTGAGTGCTTAAGATTTATGTAAAGTTACTTTATTAATCAAATCCTTATAACTCAAAAGTATTCATGCACCTTTTAAATATTGATTCAAATAAGCTTGAAATTGAATTTATTTGAAAAACATCATTTTACAAATACCGAGTTTCAAAATAAATTCATATTAATTTTAAATGATCATATTTTAAGCTCTGATAAAAATAGGTATCTTAGAAACATATCTTTGAGGTTCACAAATCATTAGAATTGTATTTGGAACTAAATTGTTAAATTGAAAAAAATGTTTTTATTTTACATTTACAATTTGCTCAATTTTCGTACAGTTTTGATCTAACGGTATGATGGAGGCCTTCCCGGATTTCGATCATTTTGAAATTTTTCCAATTGTTAGAAAATATCTTGTAGCACTTTTGACCAAAATTTGAGTATGATCCAACGGTCAAATTCGGAGAAATTATCAAAATAAATTTGAATTTTTTGTCAAAAATAGCTGCTGAAAAATTTGAAAATGTATACATTTGACCTAAAACCTTTCTTAATCACCCCCAACGGTCATATACTTTTGCAAGCTATATATATGAGATCCTAGACATGTTTTAATACACCTTGAATGATTCTAATACTCTATTATTCATATATTTAAATATACAAAGATTCAAGAACACATTTTGATTAAACTTTCATCTTTTGAATTATATATTTTTTATCAATCTTGATAACTTTAGTGTGAGCTTCATTTGTAATCTTCAAATACACTTGAGAGTTATTATATTGGTGTGTATCACCACAAACAATTCATTCTTCAATTCAAAAGAGAGTTTGTCTCTTTGTAGAACAAGAGAGCATATCTTATGAGAAGTATAGTGTGTATAACTACATTATGAGTGTTGCGTGCATAATAACATTTGTATTGAGGTTTGATCTTCACCCGAAGAAGATTGAATATTGAAAATTCTCGGAGAACTAACCGAGTGCGAACGTATGGTTTAAAAAACCGAACCGTGAAAACAAAAAGTCTCGAGCTTCAAATTGGTTTAATCTTTCTAAACTCAAGCTCTCTTTTTATTGCTATATTATTGCTTATATTTTAAGATTGCTTATTTTCTTGTCTTGGGATTGATTACTTGAAATTGATTATTTTCTTGATATTATTGTTTAGCTAAGTTGCTTTGTTTAAATATTTTAAAAACGTTTTAATTCCACATTAAGTTTTTAAAACCCTATTCACCCTCCCTCTATGGTTGTTTTTCGACCAACAATAACAATATAGGAAATAAAACGAAATACATAATTAAGGAAGACTCCAAAATAAAATACTGTATATATGATATGTTTTGACTAAATACAAATCAAACAATATCGTATTTAAATTAAATACTATAAACTAATCTACTGCCATAAATGATAAAATCTTAATTTCTAACACTCCCCCTCAAATTGAAAAAGGTGTGAAACAGAACCATTTTGCGATAATAATTCGATCCATCGATGAAGAAACTACTCCCGCAAAATCTTCAAATAAACATGCTTTTCTTGTGCATGAAACGAGCATATGTCTAGAAAAATACATCCAAAATCGACCGCAGCATGCACAATAAAAGGTTGAAAAACAGATCCACTGTGACGCCCCAAATCTCGTTATGAGATTTTCACCTCCGGGACCCGATTAATTATGGATGCCGTGCGCGACGGCGAGTTTAAAGTAATAAAATCACAACTTTTAAAAAAAAATTCTTCAATAAAAGTTAATCCAAATGAAATCTCGTTTTATAAAATTTTGGCATGTTGAGTTTGTTTAAACAATAAACCAACCTGTAATAGTCAAAATCATTTCACACAAATACCTCCACAACCAACCACATTTAAATCCACTCTATATATGACAACACTTATACAAGTTACATTAAACACCCTTTACTTGAAGAGTTTCAAAGTCCGATTACAAACACAAATGGTTTTACATAAGAAAATAATCACATATATATGCTAGTCCTTAATCTAAGGACTACAAAAGGTCGATGGACAACAGAGGCTTTTAAACTAGTGTACATCATGCTCCAATCCCCGAAGCCCAACCTGCAAAACAATTGAAAGAGGGAATGAGTCAAATCCGAACTCAGTGGGAACTATAGAGTTCTGTGTAGAAAGTACATAGAGCAACCACATGCGCGTGCATGTTTTATAGAAAGTAATTACCCTACTAAAATAGTTTAAAAGCAATGCTATACGATGCAATTCACACAACTATGCATGCTGAACCCCTACTAGAATTCCCGTCCTAGTCACTGGAAGCTATTCCGTTCACTATCCGATCATGTCCTCCCGAGTTCCTAAATACGAACCCCTTCTATGGGTTTATGTCCTTAATATATCCAGCCCTTGCCACAAGGAGTATCTCGATAAATTTCTAACTTTCTACGGTTCGTCATGCTACGGTGAGTTTGTTTTAACGTGTGTATCAATACTATCCCACACTTACTCTGATAGACTGTAACTATAAGCCAAGTATTCATTGTTCCTTCTTTGTTATTATTTCATTATGAATTCCATGCTTGGCCAATTAATAGGCATCATTACGAAATCATTCGCCTTAAGCATTATGTTACGATGTTTTCTTATTAGCTACAATTGGCACTTTAATCTTTAGTTCTTTGTATATGTCAAACAATCCGGCCATGTACCTCAAAAGGTCATACTAGTCCATCAACAATCACATACGAGAAGTTTATGTTGGCAACTAAAGATATGATGGCAATAATAACAATAATAATAATCAAGTAATGATCAACATCCTCATATCTCTAGTGTAAAGCCTCAAGCTTACACCCCGCGATTAACTAGGCTTAGAGCATCAGTTCCCAAAGGACCCCAAGCTCTAAACTAATCATGTATCATCCAAGTGAGCGAACTGCTCAGGGACTTGGACTTAACTTATAATTCATTTGGAGTTAAACCCACGCAAGACATTTTTCCGGGAATTACGCTTTAAATACTTAACAAGAAGAACACATGTACAAGCTGGTTCCTCCATGAACGGAACTACCTTAGGATCTTTCACCTAAGTGTAAGGCTACTACTTCAAACAAGTTTTAATTGTTGATTTACTGTATTGGCTAATTATTAGTGTGGATATTAATTTTAAGGTTATAGCCTTACCATGGAGGGTTGTAACCCATTAAGTGCAGTTGTAGCCGCTATGTTTAAGTACCGGTACTAGTTATGGCTGGAGTGGAGCCACCCAAAGCGGATAATGGAAAGGGCTATCCAGTACAGTGCGGTGGTAGCCGCCTGTTATGTTATTGTATCGATGTATATTGCCTCCTCGCGGATGAATATTCATAGTCCTGTATTTTATAGCTTCCTTCACTTGTGGATTAATTCATGTGGCTCTATCAACGGGACTGTGTGTTCCGGGAAGTAGTAGCTCTACACTTAGGTGAAAGATCCTAATGTAGTTCCGTCCATGGAGGAACCGGCTTGTACGAGTGTTCTTCTTGTTAAGTATTTGGAGTGTAATTCTCGGAAAAATGTCTTGCGTTGGTTTAACTCCAAATAAATTACAAGTTAAGACCAAGTCCTTGAGTAGTTCGCTCACTTGGAGGATACATGATTAGTTTAGAACTTATAGTCCTTTGAGAATCGATACTCTAAGCCTAGTTGATGACGGGGTGTAAGCTTGAGGCTTTATACTAGAGATATGAGGATGTTGATTGATGTAAACCACGTACGTTCCTTAATCGAGTTTAAGTCAAATTATGACTTGGAGTGGTCATTTTCAATTACGAGTGCTTTTTAATGATTCGGACACTTCGTGCAAATCACGTTAGTCATATTACACACGCGTGTAGGCTCAAACTGCACTTCGAGTAGCTGTAGCAAATTTTAGCGCGCTAACGGCAAGAATTGGAAATTTCGGAGTTCAAAATCCACTTGTTCGATTTGGAACCTTAACCAGTATATTGTGGACCATCCTATAGTCGTTTACACCTCTTTATATCCCTTTTGTATGTCATAATACTTTGCCAAAGCATTGGATCGAGTTCGGAAGAACAATTGTAAATCTAGCCCTATCGTGACTTCTTTAGAAATTCAACACAGCTGTAGTATTTTGGTTATAACTTCTTCATCCGAATGCTAATCGAGCCCCTGTTTATCCATTGGAAAGCTAATTCAATTATTTACAACTTTCATGTTTAGCTCAAGTCCAAATTTCTGCATCTTCAAGGTCAACTCAGTAGTTAAAGTCAACAGCATGATGTTTTTCAGAACAACATGCTGTTGGAGAAGCCTAGATAGGGCTGTGGGGACTGTCCCAAAATAGCCTAGGGACAGCATGATGTTCATAAAAACAACATGCTGTTGGCCCTGGGCATCAGATTTTATTTTCTTTTCTCCCCCTTTTCTCTTGATTTTTCTCATACACCATGAGAGCTTCAAGAGAGAGAGAGATAAATGGGGAGATTTTGGGATATTCTTGAGAGAATCACCATCCCCACTTGAAATTAACCAACACACACCTTCCTCCACCATTCTCCTTCACTGTTCATCATCTTCCTCATCAAATTTCCTCCATTAAAACTTGGTGGAGCTTTATGGTTTCTTGTTCATGAGGAGGAAGCATCATCAAGCCATCACTTCCGAAATTAAATATTATTAGAGGTGGGAACACTATATTAAAAGTTGTGATTTTATTACTTTAAACCCACTGTCGGGCACGGCATCTATGATTAACTGGGTCCCGAAGGTGAAAATCTTATAACGGGATTTGGGCGTCACAAGTTAGTATCGGAGGTATAGGTCCAATTTTTTTTGTGAGGTTCATAGGTAGTTATGCGTTTTCGGCGAATGTTGCGAGTAAATCCCGATTGTGTCTCATGTTGTTCTGCGTTAGAAATTGCCCGATTATATAGTAAACCCTTACTTCTTGTTCACTTTGTGTTTAATTCATTTGGGAGGATTTATTTCAGCGTTATAAGTCTCACAATTCACTCTATCATGAGCATCGTGTTAGTACTGACTCCATTTTGGGAATAGTGGAGAAGGTGGATAGAATTGTCTAGACCAACAAGTTCTACATTATTTTCTTTGATCCGCGTATCATTAGTGTAGAGCTTGAGTCTCCGGTCCGTGTATAGTCTGTTAGTAGGGTCTCCGAGCATAAGGAGAGACATTATCCTCATAGAATGAGAGGTTCTAAGCGGGTGTAAGTGGAGGGGAGCCATTAGTTTAGTGTGATCGCCGAAGGCTAAAGGTGGGAACCGAGAAGGTTCCTCCATCCATAGTTATTACCCTAGTGATTATCCTTGATGAGAAGGATTTCATTAGAGTAGCACAGCAAAAGTGTAGTGAGACCCTTGCTCTAGATATTTATGAGAAATCGCATAAATATCTCTTCGGTGAGCGTTTGCCTCAAATAGAGGTGTTTCCTTCTTTCCTCATTCCATATATATGTTCACCATCTTATAGCTTGTTTTGTTGATGAACCGTATTATAATTGTATTGTTTCCTTGTGAATCCAATATTTTTCTTGAAAATGTGTTTTGTACTCGAGATAAGTTTTGCTACCAAGTTAGCAGTAGGCGACTGTCGAGTTATATTTTAGTCAGCCGCCTGATCAACGGATGATTAACTTATAAATCAACGATCTTTTATTGCCAACGAAAAGTGAAATATGGCTTACTAGTGTTAGTGGCCAGTCCCATTCCTTGTATTCACCCTGTATGTTTCTTTGATTCCAATGGGTGAATACCGTATTTTATAATATTTAGTTTTGGAGTAATTGATCTAGCTTGATTGCATTTGCTTTCTCGAGTGCCGTTACGTTTAGATTCATAGGAACTTGATTGTGAGACTTGTTATTTTTGACTTGAATATTATTTATGGATGCGCTTGAAGAGCCTTTGGGATTAAGTGTCGAACCGCGCGAGATGCGTCTAGATAAGAACCCTTCGGTGTCTAACCGTGGATACTCTTCATTATAGTATAATCGTTCTTGTGAGGAGGAATTAGAAAGTTCAAACCCTGTTGCTCCATTATTTCGGTGTCTAATGTGGATTGTGGTATTGCATCCCGATATGCTTGGAGCTGTTTCTTTTCGAGTCCCTGATTATGGGTTGATTCTAAAGTACTAAGGGTTATGGGCCTCATTGTACAGGTATATCGTGTTGATGATTATTCCTTCGAGAGTGTGTCAGAGGGTTCTAGCCTTGTTGTTATGTTTTCTTATCATTCATGCAAATCGTTCATCTTATTTTGTTCCTTGGATGAGTTACATTTCGTTCGTAGCCGTGGTTCCTTTCTTAAGGAGGGGAGGTTGTAATATCCCGTTGGTTAATTAATTTGATGTAAATCACGTATGTTCCTTAATCGAGTTTAAGTCAAATTCTGACTTAGAGTAGTCATTTTCGATTCTAAGTGCTTTTTAATGATTCGGACACTTCGTGCAAGTCAAGTTAGTCATATTAGACATGCGTGTAGGCTCAAAATGCACTTCAAGTAGCCATAGAAATTTTTAGCTCGCTAACGGCAAGAATTGAAAATTTCGGAGTTCGAAATCCACTTGTTCGATTTGGATCCTTAACCACTATATTGTGGCTCATCTTGTAGTCCTTTACACCTCTTTATATCCCTCTTGTATGTCCTAATACTTTGCCAAAGCATTGGATCGAGTTCGGAAGAACAATCGCAAATATATCCCTATCGTGAGTTCTTTAGAAATTCAACATAGCTATAGTATTTTGGTCATAACTTTTTCATCCGAACTCCAAACGATTCCCCCTTTATGCCATTGGAAAGGTAATTCACTTATCTACAACTTTCATGTTTTTCCCGAGTCCAAATTCTTGCATCTTCAAGGTCAACAGAGCATTCGAGGTTAACAGCATGCTGTTTTTCAAAACAACATTCTGTTGGAGAAGCCTAGAAAAGGCTATGAGGTCTATCCCGAAATGGCCTAGGGACAACATGTTGTTCATAAAAACAGCATGCTGTTGGCCCTGGACATTAGATTTTTTTTTTCCCCCTTTTTTTCTTGATTCTTCTCATATACCATGAGAGCTTCGAGAGAGAGAGAAATAGGGCGATTTTGGGATATTCTTTAGAGAATCACCATCCCCACTTGAAATTAACCAGCCATACACCTTCCTCCACCATTCTCCTTCACTATTCATCATCTTCATCATCAAATTTTCTCCATTAAAGCTTGGTGGAGCTTTATGGTTTCATGTTCTTGAATAGAAAGTATCATCAAGCCATCACTTTCGAAATTAAAGCTAATTAGAGATGGGAACACTATATTAAAAGTTGTGATTTTATTACTTTAAACCTGTCGTCGCGCACGGCATCCGTGATTAACTGGGTCCCGGAGATGAAAATCTCATAACAACATTCAAGGCATCACATCCACCGCAACATGTGAAAAAGGTGAGAACAACCACCCAAAATAATGTGAAAAATAGGACACTGGAAATCACACTCGGCTGAACCCAAAAGAACACCGAAAAAACATCGGTAGCATCAAAGAAAAGAAGCATATTGAACACATGCACCACAAAATACCAATAAATTTGAAGCTTGTTAATATAAATAATAGTAGACTCAAGAAGGCCGAATTTACAGTGTACTGCATTGGACAAATATGAGTATAATTGTCTAGAAACACGACAATAAAATGGCAACAATAGCAATAAATCTTGCACTGGATAGGCGGTTGAAGGTTGCCCGCCTAAAACAGCTGAAGAAAAAGGGGAAAACTCTAGTTTATGATATTACCCCTTTGATACTAAGAAGAATTTTAAAATCTGAAATTATATTGATATTTGTTGTGTTACAAACACACCTAAAGGTGGGTAAAAATAGGACACAATCTAAAATTAACCCTAATGTAACAATATAGGAAATAAGAGAAGGGAATATGTAATTACAGAGACTCCATAAATAAAATACTATGGTATGTTTTGACAAAAGACAAATAAAACAATACCAAATTTAAACTAATTTACTACAACCAATGATAAAATCTCAATTTCCATCAGATTACCCGAGCCGTTCTCAGTCTACTGTACAATCTTAGTTAATGCCGTTTTCTTGACAGGCTTTGCACGAGGATGTTCATTTCTTGCATCATCTAGGTGCATAATCTCATCCATTTGGTCCTACAGTTGAAAATCATTCTGAGGATTCACAATGCATTCATTTTCCAAAGAAAAATTTGGATTCTCTTTGTTTTCAGTGAAAATATCCTCGAAAGCAAACGAATCTACTCTCTCTTGCAATGCTAATGCAACCTTAAGTGAGACTACAACCTTGGCCATTGTGGGACTTTTTTTTGAAAATATATGCAAGTATTGATCTGCAATTTAAATAAACGCTTTTAACTAATTAGGCAAGATTTGCCCTCTCAAGCCCAGGTCAATAATTGGATCAATTGTCCCTCCTTTAACATTCTGTTAAGCCCATTTGGCAAGTCCCCATTGCTCATCATAAAGTCCTAAATCGATGACCAGTCTCCCACACAACACTTCAAATAATATAACCCCAAAGGAATAAACATCAGATTTCTTAGTCAACTTACGGGTCAAGAAATATTTCGGATCCACATACCCGAATGTGCCTTGATTTTTATACTTACATAGGTGATTGTCGTATTTGCCAGACCAATCTTAGACATCCCAAAGTCTGAAATCCTAGCGGCCCAATTCTCATCTAGTAGTATGTTTATACTCTTCATATCACGATGTATAACTCTGTCTATCACCCCCGTGCCCGTATGAAGGTAGTCCAATCCCCGTGCAAACTCAATGCAAATTTTGAGCCGGTGAACCCAAGATAAAGTCGAATTACCACTGCTACCATTTGTACTTTTTTTATGCAAATGATCGACTAAGGTTCCATTTGTTAAGAATGGTTGGCTCAAGCCATTGATCCCAAATAGAAAAATTGTAGAACTTAAGATGGGTATATAAGTGGGGAAGAGTTTCCACATAGTAACGAGGCCTTTTAAGATAAAACCCCACACCTGTGGCCTAAAAGTGTTTTAAGTTAGGGACAATATCGTTACAATATGTTCAAACCATCGGGCCCGGTTGGTGCCCTGGGCCTGACCCATGTGCCAACGGGCACAACAATTAGTATCAGAGCTCGATAGAGGATCCACGTACTTCTGAAGCAATACCGGTAGCTAGACTTTGTGGAGTCAGGAAGAACTCGGTAGAACCTAAGGTGTTAAGTCACTACAAAAAGCATCCTAGTAGCTAGACTTGGTGGAGTTAGACTCGTTGAGAAGCCGTGGATGGAATCCCTGCCTACGTACACCCGGGATACTGTCAAGGTGATTGTACATGTCCCTCGAGTAAGGTGAAATAGGGTGTACCTCAAGATGTGCATTGATAAAATGTGGACAATCTTACGGACAATATTGAGTGGTGATCTACATGGACAGTCCAAATGAGGTGGATAAATTGTGGACTATGGTATAGGTTCAGGTTGAGCTAGATGGACCGGTGTTAGTCCAAGGTAGAGCCAAGGTGGACTGGTTTGATCAAAGGTGGAGATTGCTGAGAATGGTCGACTCAAACCACTGATCTCAAATGAAAAAATTGTAGAACTCAACATGAGTATATAAGTGGGGGAGAGTCTCCACACAATAACGAGGCCTTTTAAGATGAAAACCCCACACTTGTGGCTCAAAGATTTTTAAGGTGTGGACAATATCGTTATTATGTGAGCGGATCGGCGGGCCCGGTTGGTGCCCTGGACCTGACCCGAGTGCCAGCGGGCATAGCAATTATTATCAGAGAGCTCGATGGTGGATCCACGAAATTGCCAAGCAGTACCTGTAGCTGGACTCGGTGGAGTCAAGAAGAACTAGTTAGAGCCTAAGGTGATAAGTCGCTAAAAAATGCGTCCCGGTAGCTAGACTTGGTAGAGCCTATGGTAGAGTTAGACTGGAAGAGGCTAGAGGTAGGGTCGCTAAAGCCTATGTACACCCGGGGTGCTGTCAAGGTGGTTGTACAGGCTCCTCGAGTAAGGTGAAATAAGGTGTACCTCGAGATGTGCATTGACCAAAGTTGGACGATCTCGCAGATGGATATTGTTGAGTAGTGATCTACATTGACAATTAAAAGGTAGTCCAAGGTGAACTAAGGAATAGGTCCAAGTGGAACTAGGTGGATCGGTGTTAGTCCAAGGTGGACTGATTTGATCTAATGTAAAGATTTGTTGAGAATTGTTGGCTTAAACCATTGATCACACATGAAAAAATTGTAGAACTCAACATAGGTATATAAGTGGGGAAGAGTCACCACATAGTAACGAGGCTTTTTAAGATAAAACCCCACACCTGTAGCCCAAAGGTGTTTAAGTTGGGGACAATATCGTTATTATATGCGAGGACCGACGGGCCCGATTAGTGCCCTGGGCCCAACCCATGTGCCAGCTGACACAAGGATTGATATCAGAGCTCGATGGTGGATCCACGTACTTGTGAAGCAGTATCGATAGCTGGACTTGATCGAATCAGAAAGAACTCGGTAGAGTCTAAGTTGGTAGTTGGACTTTGTGGAGTCTATGGTGGAGTTAGACTCGTTGAGAAGCCAGGGGTGGAGTCGCTGCCTACGTACACCCGAGATACTGTCAAGGTGGTTGTGCATGTTTCTCGAGTAAGGTGAAATAGGATGTACCTTGAGATGTGAGGTTTTCAACACCTTGAACACCCTTGGGCTACAGATGTGAGGTTTTCATATTAAAAGGCCTCGTTATTATGTAGAGACTCTCCCCAACTTATAAACCCATGTTGAATTCTACAATTTTTTTATGTAGGATAAATAGATTCAGCCAACCATTCTCAACACCATGGACCATGTATTCATAAACAATGATCATCTATTTCCCAATGTTACAATACTCCATTAGTGAGACGAGATGACTATGTCGAAACTTGGACGGCATCTCAACTTTGTTCCAAAATTCGCGCGCTCCTTGTTTGGTCATATGATTCAACCGCTTAATGGCAACCGTAACTATCCCATTGTCAATAACCCCTTTGTACACTTTTCCAAATCCGCCTTGCCCGAGGACCAATTCATCACTAAAGTTATGCATGGTCAGTAAGATTTCGTCAAGTGAAAAGCTACAGCATGACCGTTCTGATGGCAAAGACGACAATAAGTTTACATCCTCTTCAAGATTTGCTTCCTGATGTTCCCGTAGCCTATAAACAATGATATTTGACATTGTGATTCCCGTAGCTTAATTCTATAAAGTATTGATTCTTGCACGAAATTAATTAACCTCATAGTTTATTTGCTGTCTTAAAATATTCATTCATTCGTATTTTAAATAGACTCTTGTAAATTTATCAATATATTTGTCAACACATTATTAAATGTAAAATTTATTAACTAAATAATTTTTTGCACAAATTAATCACTATACATTCGGACACATGAATCATTTATCTATGAATTTGGCCGTTTTAATTTGTGTAGCTAAAATTGTTATGAGAAAATAATTTGAGGTTTGTTACAAAGTCAATGGTGACTAGCAAGTGGATGCTGACGTACCTTATGGGCAGCTTCCAATTGGGGACCCTTAAATGCTTTAGTATAAAAATGTGGTTTTGAAATCACAATTGGGGGAAATGTTTAAGGACATATTTTTTCTTTCTGTTCTTTTCTTTTTATTGTGTTGTGTTATTACATGTAGTAATTAATTTATATTTTCAATCTCAACTTTTGTTTCATTATATTTTAAAAATAAATAAATAATTTAAGTATTTAATTGCTATTTTTGTAAAAATTGTGTATCCTATCCTATGCTACATATCTTTTACACGGAAGGTATATCGATAGAACCTCTCTTTCTCAAATTAAATACCACTTTTAGTTTCAAGATGTTTTTAATTAATATTCTCGTTTTATATTTGAGACAGTGTGTCACGGGGTGCCACCCAACAGCACTCGTCACCGGCTACACTTCATCAACACCGTGCACGCGCCTGAGCGTAGCACGGCCCAACAGGAGATTCAGCACCAGCACAACCAGGTCCTCAAGCATCATCTAGTTTTAGACTTGTGTTTAGGCTAATTTTTTTGGAGAAGTGTATTCTCATATGTAAATATTGTTTCCATGTAAATAGATACAGAAATTTCCTTTGTAATTACATTTTTATTTCCCTTGTAATTATTCTTGTAACTTGTGTGAGCCAACGTGCACTACTACAACTTTGATATTTTCATTAAGTGGTTATATGTGGGGATAAGACTATCTGCCTCACACCCGAATTGCCTACCAGTGCACGTTGTCTAACACTCTGTTTCAAGCTCTTACTTTCTTTCGTACTGTAATAGCTTTCTATGTAATCAAGTTTTATGCAATGAAATGATTTCAATTTATGCTCAAACTCTTTTCAAATTACTGTTGTTGCATGTTGTTTGTAAATAAAATTCGATTGAACTCGACCGGGCTATCGGTTAGCACGGTCGCTCACGCGGCCTCCTTTGTGCCATCAAAAGACGCCCCGTGACACATAGTCACGTTTTTATATTTGAGATGTAACCAACGTTCCAAATCTCATTATAACAGAAAAAATGTCCAATAATTATATTCAAATTAGTTTTTTCATACCAAATATTAAATGACAGAGTCTTGACTATTATTAGACTTCTCAATGAACTTGTTAGTGGGATAAGTAAAGCGTAGTACCGTTAGATCAAGATCCAACTGTTTTATTTAATAACAAAATTATAGGCCAAATCAAAGTTTCTAAAAGATGCTATTTTTGTCCTAGCTAAGTGTCATTGTTTGAATTTTTAATTTGGAAGGATTCATTCACTTCACATAAAGTTTATTTATTTTTTATACATGACTACCTTTTCAAAAATTATATCTAGAGATGAGATCCGGTACATTGACTATGTTCTAAAAAGAAATTTAATTAATTTGAAAGATGGGAACATCTCAAAAAGAAAAGCATGACTATTTTGGGACAGCCAGGGTGTATTAAAAAAAACCAATTCAGAGAATGAGGAATAAAAACGGTTTCACCGTGGTCCTGAAAGCTCCATATCGCCATTGTGAAATGAACATTCAGGCTCCGGATCTTCGTTGCAAACTGAATAACTATTTGGCGAACTCTCAACTAACCGGTACCTCGGCATCTCGACTGAAAGCAAGTCCTTCCGTATTTTTGTAGACCTATCATCACCTTGCAAATCTTTGGATTCCGAACCCACTGTTGCCGAGTTTCCGTTTGGATCCATCTTTATGCCATTAATATGTTCTAAAGTGTTCAATACTTCTTCCATGGTTGGTCGGTTTATGGATCGAAAATCAACGAGACATTTTTGCACGAGCAAGACATATTGTAACGCACCTTCAAGAGGGTACTCGCCATTAAGCCGTTCGTCCATTAATCTCTTCAACCGTCTTTCATCGAATATCAAATCTCCTTCTTTCCTATTCCTAAAAGAATATTTGCTTATCCTGAACCAATAATTATCAAACGTTGGCAAGCCTGTAAGTAGTTCCAGCAACACCAATCCGAAACCGTAGACGTCACTCTTCATAGTCAAGGAACCTATCACGAAAAAAAATTAATTTAATTTTTCTCGATAAAGAAATCTCTTATCTCCAGCGCTACAATCAAAACAAGAGCATAAATTAGTGGCCTAACCAAATTTTAGCAATTCCTGGATGAGTAATACACTGATATTTGATTTGAAACTTATTCCAAATATCTCAGATTAACTCATCATCCTCGAATCCCAGGTGTAGGATGGAGGGCGAATGACAATCAACAACAGTTAGCGATTGTAATTATTAATTAAAAGGTTATTTTTCACATCTCTTAACATGGCCCACCTAAATATGGCAGGACCCAACAAACATCGTTATAGTTATTATCAAATTTTTGTCCATATTGCTATATCTTTCTTTGAGGATATGGATTTCCTCTCTTGTATTGAATTGGATCAAAGGCTTATGGAGTATCCCTTAGTTCTAGTTCGATCTATAGCAGATGCAGACAAGAAAACGATGTTGATAAGAAAAAATAAAATCCCCTAAGAAGACGACTTAGTCAATGTCTCAAATCTTAGGGAGTGGGCTTTTGTAACCCCCATCAAACTTTGTTTTATTTTTGTGATAACACACTATATTTTATGCATTTAAATTTGTTGACATTCATTCAAGAAGGCTTACAATGACCCCTCTATTAAATGTTTTCCTCTACCGAATACTCTATTTTAAATAATGTGGCAATAATATGAATATGTATTAACCAATCATAAAAAAACCCTCCTTGGTGTGAGTCAACAAATTTGAACTCCTGTTTTATGGCCTAAATCTATACTATATATAAAAGTACGAATAACTCAAGTGTTTTTCCTCTTTTTTCTGAAGACAAATATGCCCCTTCATTTTAAACAAAAGATTTTAAGATTTACATTAAATAAAATAGTATGACTCAATATATTTTTATATTGGTATTAGTATTTAAAATTAGTAGTTCAAACAATATATTTTTATATTGGTATTAGTATTTCAATTATTATTTGGCTTAAAAAATTAAAACAAAGATTTTAATTTGGCTAGATTTACCTTAAATAAAAGCTAGATTATAAGTTAAATAACTCCATATATTTGTATGTTAATATTAGTATTTTATAAGTATTTTAAATAAATTGAAACCCTACTTTATTTGGCTAAAATAATTAAACAAGCTAGAGTTTGTGTTGAATTAGGAATTTTGTACAAGACTTCTATATAACTTCATAATAAACTTTTCAAGAAGGAAGCTATTTAATATATTGTATTAAAATTACAAAGCTTTTAACTTGAATTAGAATTTCATTCCAAAGCTTACCATAAAGGTACGATATTCTTATAATTATCAATTGAATTTTACACTTTATACTATGTTTTGTTTATTTCTTATTATTTCATTAATGGATTTAATGACTTTTGTCAAGCATTAAAATCACGTACAACGCACGTGCACAAACACTAGTTTCCGTAAAAATATATAGAAAATCGCATTCTTCTTCCCTTTTTCTCCCTTTTCAATCAAGAGGCCCCACCACATGCAACAGCCACCGACCAAGACCAAAGCTCTGGCAGTAGCTAGATGAATCGTTTTATATATTTATATTATATATAAAAGTACGAATAACTTAAAATATTTTTTTCTATTTTTGTGAAGACAAATACGTCCCTTAATTTTAAACAAAAGATTTTAAGATTTACATTAAATAAAACAATATAACTCCATATATTTTTATATTAGTATTAGTATTTCTAATAAATTTAAAGTCTACTTTATTTGATTAAAATAATTAAACAAAGATTTTAAGCTAGACTTACATTATATAAAATAATATAAAGGTATAACTCCTATATATTTTTATATTAGTATTATTATTCCAAATAAATTCAAACTCTACTTTATTGGCTAAAATAATTAAACAATTTAGTGCTTGTATTGAATTATGTGTTTTGTATAAAACTTCATGACAAACTTCCAAAAAAGGAGGTTATTTAATAGATCATATTAAAATTACAAAAAATTTAGCGTGAATCAGAATTTCATTCCAAAACTCACCATAAAAGTATGTATATTAAACTATATTTTGCTTGATTGCTTTTAACATTATAATAAATCAAATTTATATTAATTTATATATTATAAAACTTAATTGTTTATTTATAATTATGTTTAATGTTTAAATAAAAAAATATGAATATATTGTAGTTGTGGCTTAGTAAAACATTCATGTTAAATTTGTTTTTCTTTACCATTTTAATATTTTCTCTATTATATAATCTATTATTTATACGAGTGTTATATTACTATTTGGTATTGAGGTAAAACGTTCATTTTAAACATCATCGAGCTATATAATCTATTATTTATATGAGTGCTATATTATTGTTTGGTACTGTACATAATAACCCACATACGTTTAATAGAATTAATTATCTACCAATTCTAAAAACTTAGTAAAAATATATTACTCTCTTATATATCTGATTAAGAGTTTGCTTGACCACTTATGTACTAAAAAAATTCAAGGCGACAAAATTTTTCATGTATCTACAATATTTTTTCTATAGTTGACCAATTATATAATTTTCTCATAATTATTAATTGAATTTTACACTTGATGCTATGTTTTGTTTATATATTATTATTTTTATTTCATACTAATTATTCAATTCATTAATAGGTCTGGTTTTCAAATTCCTGCAAATTTTTGATTAAAAAAATGTTGGTTTTGTAATACTTGAAGACTGCACCCTGCGAGTGTGAAGTATGTCAAAGGATTACGTAAACAATAACCACACATGATACCGTGTCTCTAGAGCGATCGCAAAGTAAATTAGATTTTATGAGCATAATAGATATAACTAAATCAAAACTACTGAAAACAAGTAACTATAAAATACATAAAATATAGAGTTCTATCGCATGTAGGTATCAGAAAATAAATAAAAATTCAGCGAACAAGTTAAGTGGACAAAATATTGAAATTTTAAATACACTAACTCACCAGTGGTCCAGTACTCCGGATCTCTGTACAAATATTTTCCCGTCAGACGTGTTGGAACATATATGGTGAAGGGTGAGCAGGAGATTGCTCCTGCAAACTCAAAATTCCAGAGCTTCACGTTAAAATCCTGAAAAACAAAATTCGAAGCAGAAAATAGTAAATTAATGGACTAGAACCACAGGTTGATCAAAGTGGCTTTACAAGAAATAACCAGAACAGCTAACTTTACCCCATCCAACAATATACAGCTGGTTTGGAACTGATTGTAAATGACCTCCTTCACCATTGTGTGAAAGAAAGCAAGGCCTCGAGCTGCTCCGATAGCTATTTTTAGCCTTGTAAACCACGAAAGTGGTTCTACGTCTTCTGTAATTGCAACAGCTACTTCATCAATTAATTAAATTTACATGGGCAAAATTTGTCAACGCTTATAACTTTTGCACGTGCATTTCCAAAACGAGAATATAAAAAATAAAGAAAAGGCTCCCTCTGTCTCAACTTTTTTTCTGCAAGCATAGTCACCTCGTAATGCTCAAAGCCTCAAAGAATTGTGTCCATGGCCCCATAATAGATCTGTGTGTCTGATCCATTGTTTCCTAATTCGCGGGACACTGGTACGAGGTACATTACCTAGTGTCACGGGGCGTCCTTTGATGGCACAAAGGAGGCCGCGTGAACGACCGGACTAACCGATAGCACGGTTGAGTGTGATCGAATTTTGTTAACAATCGACGAGCAACATGCAACAACAGTAATTTGAAAGAGAGCGTGAGCACAAATTGAGATTACTTCATTGCAAGAAAATTAGATTACATGGAAAGCTATTACAGTTCGAAAGAAAGTAAGAGCTTGAAAGCAAGTGCTAAACAACGTGCACTGGTAGGCAACTCGGGTGTGAGGCAGATAGTCTTATCCCCACATATAACCACTTAATGAAAATACCAGAGTGGTAGCAGTGCACGTTGGGTCTTACAAGTTACAAGAAAACAATTACAAAGGAAATGTAATACAATTACAAAGGAAATTCCTAGATCTAATTACATGGAAACAACAATATTTACATAAGGGAAACCTAAACAGAATAATAAAACTAGGTGCCGTGCTGCGCTCGGGCGCGTGCACGGTGCTGATGAAGCGGGGCAATCGATCATTGCCTGTCGGGCCGTGCTGCGCTCGGGCGCATGCACGGTGCTGATGAAGTGTAGAAGTCGGTCACGGGTTGTGTTGGAAGGCACCCCGTGACATCCTCCCCCACTAGAGCTGTTGACGTCCTCGGCAACTGGTTGAGGTATGATGTGATCTGGTCCTGGAAAGCGGATAGGTCTGATGCTCTTTCCCAAGTGTTCTCTTCTGGGTTTCTTCCTGCCCATTTGACAAGGAACTCTTGGTGTTGTTTGCAAGAAGCTGTCACAACTCGATCGGCCAGGATGGCTTCCACTGACTGCTTCCCTTCTGCTCTCTGCTTTAGCCCTGGACGACTAGACTCTCCTCGGGATGGATCGGTTGTGTCAGCAAAGTACGGTTTTAGCATGCTGACATGAAATACTGGGTGAACCTTCAGCCAGCTAGGGGGTTCAATCCGATAAGCCACTTTCCCAATTTTCTTCACAATCCTAAGCGGCCCCTCATATTTTTGCAGAAGGCGTGGGTCTCGACCCCTCAAGAACTTCCTATCTTGTGGAAGAAGCTTCACCATTACGAGATCTCCTACTTGGAACTCTAACGGTCGCCTTTTCTGATCTGCATACTTCTTCATTCGATGGGTGGCCTTCTCTAGGTGCGAACGAGCCAACTCAATATTTTGCTTCCATTCTTCTGAGAAGTTACGGGCTCTAGGAGATTTGGAAATTGGCATCGAGTTGGCGGTGTGAGGAAGGATGGGTTGTTGGCCGGTAACGATTTCGAAGGCGCTCTTGCCCGTCCCAGAGTTTTTCTGGGCGTTGAAGCACAATTGAGCCACATCCAATAACTTGACCCAATTTCGTTGTGTTGCACTAGCGAAATGGCGCAGATATTCCTCAAGCATCGCGTTGTATCTTTCAGTTTGTCCATCGGATTGAGGGTGGTAACTGGAACTCATACACAGCTTGGAGCCGAGAACCTTGAAAAGTTCCTTCCAAAAATTTCCCGTGAATCGTGAGTCCCTGTCACTAACTATGCTCCGAGGAATCCCCCAATACTTAACCACATACTTGAAGAATAGTTGTGCAGTCTCCTCGCCCGATGTGTTCTTTGGAACTGCGATAAAAGTGGCGTACTTCGAAAAACGATCAACGACTACAAGGATAGTTGTCAAGTCCCCCACTTTGGGTAAACCTGATATGAAATCGAGCGAAATGCTCTCCCAAGGTCGTTCCGGGATAGGTAGAGGTTCCAGTAACCCTGCAGGCTGTCTCCGCTCAATTTTGTCTTGTTGGCAAATCAGGCAAGTTCTAACATAGCTCTCCACATCATCTTCCATTTGGGGCCAGTAGTACCCTTGCTTAAGGAGGGCCAACGTCCTTTCTTGACCAGGGTGTCCCGCCCATAAGGTATCATGGCATTCTCGAATCAGGGTGCGCCTCAACTCCCCTACTCGAGGAACAAAAACTCGATTTCCCTTTGTCGAGATGAACCCGTTGTCCAACCAAAACTGCCGTGTCTTCCCCTTCTTGATCATCTCTAATAGTTGGGCAGAAACAGGATCTTGCGGTAGCGCGTTCTTGATTTTGCTTCGAATTTCGGTAGACACTTGACTGTCGATTCGAAGAATGGCATTAAGGAACGCGTTAGCCTGTTCGTTGAACTCCACCCTGCGACTCAAAGCATCTGCTACTTGATTGGTCGACCCCGCCTTATACTCCATCCAAAAATTGAATTCAGCTAGTAACTCCTGCCACCTTGCTTGTTTAGAACTCAATTTTGGTTGACTAAGGAAATGGCTGACCGCAGTATTATCTGTTTTCACAAGAAATCGAGAACCGAGAAGGTAGTGTCGCCATAACCTCAGACAATGGACCACTGCGAGTAACTCCTTTTCGTGAGCAGAGTACTTCCTCTCGGTTTCATTGAGCTTACGACTTTCGTATGCTACCGGGTGGCTCTCCTGCATTAAGACTCCTCCGAGGGCAAAATCCGATGCATCAGTGTGCACTTCAAACGGCTTGGTCACATCCGGTAGAGCAAGAACCGGGTCTTCAGACATAGCCTTCTTCAAAGCATCGAAGGCAGCTTGGCACCCTGTCGACCATTTCCAAACTTTTGCCTTCTTTAGCAGTTCCGTCAGGGGCAATGCGATACTGGAGTAGTCTTTCACGAACTTTCTGTAGTAATTCGCCAGTCCCAGAAAAGAACGGAGTTCCGACACATTGGTGGGCGCTTGCCATTCCTGAATAACCTTGACCTTAGTCGGATCCATTTGCACTCTCCCATGTTCAATGATGTGGCCAAGAAACTTGATACGCTTTTGCGCAAAAGAGCACTTCGACAACTTGATATACAACTCATGTTTTCGAAGTCTCTCAAATACCTTCTTCAGGTGCTCTTCATGTTCTTCCATGTTTTCGCTGTACACAACGATATCATCGAGATAAACAACGACAAAATCATCCAAGTAGTCCCTAAGAACCTGATTCATTAAGGTGCTGAAAGTGGCTGGAGCATTGGTTAGCCCAAATGGCATAACAAGGAATTCATAAGCCCCGTATCTGGTGACGCATGTGGTTTTTCCCTCATCTCCTGCCGCAATGCGAACTTGCCAATACCCGGATCTGAGATCGAGCTTAGTGAAAACTTTTGCCCGACTGAGTTGGTCAAAGCAATCGGCTACAAGAGGGATCGGGTAGTTATTCCGGATGGTTACCTTGTTAAGAGCTCGGTAGTCGACACACATTCTCAAGGAGCCATCTTGTTTCTTTTGAAAGAGAACTGGGGCCCCGTACGGCGATTTGGCTGGCTGCACTAAACCTGCATCCAATAATTCCTTTAGCTGTTTTCGAAGTTCTGCCAGCTCGGGCTGGGACATCCGATAAGCTGCGCGAACTGGAGGCTTAGCACCCGGCACTAGTTCAATCTGGTGGTCCACTTCTCTACGTGGAGGTAGCTTCTTCGGAAGGTTGTCGGGCATTATATCTTCGAACTCAGTTAACACCCGTCGAATGGATTTCGGTAACGGTCCAGAAGTCTCCTGAATTTCATCCCACTTCAGTGCAGCCACAAAAGTAGGATTGTCGTGCTTCAGTCCCTTCTTCAGTTGAATTGCCGATAAAAACTTCCCACTGCTTGACGGGGTCGTCACCGGGATAATGCATGGATTCTTGCCGAGCATCATGAGGCTATTCGTGCTGGGCATGACGCTAGCCTTAGTTTCCCTTAAGAATTCTAACCCCAGGATAACCTTGAAGTCGTCCATCACCACAACCGAGAAGTTAGTTCTCCCTTCGTAAGGACCCACTTTTACTAGCACAGATTTCGCCATTCCGGCGACAGGTTGAGCGGCTGAGTTGATGGCCTTCACACGACCTACTCCTTTTTCTAGGATAAGGCCTAACCGTTCAACTTCGGTGCTCGCCAGGTAGTTATGCGTTGCGCCTGTGTCCACCATGGCCTGAATCGGCTTTCCGTTGATCTTGATATCAACATACATCAGACCATTTCTTTGAGGACTCTTCTCCACACCTGCTTTCCCTTTTTGTCGGGGATCTTCTTCAACCGTTACTGCGTTGTAAGAGTGAATGAACTGCCCCTGATAGGCACCCAATGATGCTCCTTCATATTCCTCAGTTTCTTCTTCAAACTCGGCGTGGTCATTTTGCTGAGTCCGATAAGATTGCCCCGAGGCGGCTGGGGCTTTCGGAAGCATGCCACCACCTCTAGCAACGAGAGCACTCAGAAGTTGCTTGTCGGGGCAGTTGGCCATGAAGTGAGCACCGTGACACAAGTAGCATGTTCCGGGGCTCAAGGGCTTTTTCCCATTATTGCCGGTTTGGGAGTTCCCTGTGAACTTGTTCCCATTTTTGTAATTATTTTGCTGGGTAAACGGCCTGGTGGGTGTGTTGCCTCTCCAATCAGGTCTGGCAGGAGAATTCGGTTTTCTCTCCCCCGCATTCTTCGTCTGCCCACTTCTTGGAACATTTGATTTGGGACCGGTGGTGTAATCTTGCAGGCTTTCAGCAGCTGATATGGCTTGAGTTAACGTCTTCACTTGCCTACGATTTAACTCCGTTTTGGCCCACGGTTGTAACCCGATCATGAAGAAGAACAATCTATCAGCATCATTCATATCGTGGATATCTAAAATGATGGTGGTGAACGCCTTGACGTACTCCTTGATGCTCCCTGAGTGCTTCGTTTGAAGGAGTTCTTGTCGTGCATT
Source organism: Lonicera japonica (assembly GCA_021464415.1). Taxonomy (NCBI): domain Eukaryota; kingdom Viridiplantae; phylum Streptophyta; class Magnoliopsida; order Dipsacales; family Caprifoliaceae; genus Lonicera; species Lonicera japonica. The sequence goes on from CM038465.1 coordinate 52,171,236, forward strand.
GTGGGAGGTGTTTTCGGGAAGGAATCGATCACGTAGCTCCTTTTTCAGATCCTCCCAAGTGCTAATCTCGCACTCCCCAGCTTGAACCTCATTGTACTTGTTCCGCCACCATAATTTGGCATCCCCAGACAAGTACATGGACGCGGAGGATATCTTTGTTTCCTCCTCGTCCACCTTTGTTGCCCGAAAATATTGTTCCATGTCGAAAACAAAATTTTCTAATTCCCTAGCATCACGAACACCAGCGAATGCTTTGGGTTCGGGCACTTTCATCTTTGTACGCTCCCCACCTCCAACTGGTGAGTTAGCGACCGCCATTGACAATATAGTCAATTTCTGGGTGAGTTGATCGATTTCAGTTCTCATCTCATCCATCATCTCCCCATAGTGATCCCCTGGTGGGTTTCCCTGAAGATTTTGGAGGCCTTCCTCCAAATCTTGCACACGATCGATAAGTGCGGGCGAGCTGCCCGATGCATCCCCTGCTGGGATACTTTGGATGCGTAACTCCAAACTTTGCACCCGATCGACGAGAGAGGGCGATCCGCCCATTTTCTCCAATAGAGAGCCAACATTTCTTTCGAGTTGTTCGATTCTCTGTCCATTGGTTCCCATTGTAACGTAACAGGATACCTAACTGTGATTCACAAGGCAGCAATCGAACACAATCCCTCTGATACCAACTGTCACGGGGCGTCCTTTGATGGCACAAAGGAGGCCGCGTGAACGACCGGACTAACCGATAGCACGGTTGAGTGTGATCGAATTTTGTTAACAATCGACGAGCAACATGCAACAACAGTAATTTGAAAGAGAGCGTGAGCACAAATTGAGATTACTTCATTGCAAGAAAATTAGATTACATGGAAAGCTATTACAGTTCGAAAGAAAGTAAGAGCTTGAAAGCAAGTGCTAAACAACGTGCACTGGTAGGCAACTCGGGTGTGAGGCAGATAGTCTTATCCCCACATATAACCACTTAATGAAAATACCAGAGTGGTAGCAGTGCACGTTGGGTCTTACAAGTTACAAGAAAACAATTACAAAGGAAATGGAATACAATTACAAAGGAAATTCCTAGATCTAATTACATGGAAACAACAATATTTACATAAGGGAAACCTAAACAGAATAATAAAACTAAGTGCCGTGCTGCGCTCGGGCGCGTGCACGGTGCTGATGAAGCGGGGCAATCGATCATTGCCTGTCGGGCCGTGCTGCGCTCGGGCGCATGCACGGTGCTGATGAAGTGTAGAAGTCGGTCACGGGTTGTGTTGGAAGGCACCCTGTGACACCTAGCCAGGTACGCGGTGCAGTGGATGTGGGCTTAGTTGGAACACTATTTCAGGTGGCGATTTGTTTTAACAGATATACTCAAGCAGCTTTGAATACAGACATGTTACAAATATATATGTCGCTGTATATATGTCGAACACATACATGTTATAATTATAAAGCATGTGTGCTGCTTGTCGCTGTTGCTTGCAGGCACCTCTCTTCCTCGCAAGATTTACAATAGTTTGCATTGTAAAAGAGCTTAATATCAGTACGTCACTCTTTTTTCTGTCTATTTTTAGAAATGTGACTCTTAACTTGAGATGTACCAAAAAGGAAAGCTCCGAATATGAGGAGGGAGTACTCATAAGCCTAGTTTTAGAAATGAGATTCTTAAGTTACAACAGATCAAAAAGAAAGTAAGAGCCTTAATTTGAGAAGAAGGGACTACATAAATATTACACATATAAATATAGTCATATACATGTAGAAACGTTTCAAATATCACTTAATTTTTCATTATATACGAGTTTTTGAAGTACTACTTACCCCTGAAAAGGTGGCTTTTTAAACTTCCGTCCTGCATGTACTCCCGCATGTATTCGTAAACAACAAAGAATTCCTGGTTTTCCATGCAGTATCCCCGTATGCTAGCAAGATTGGGATGACTAACCCTTCCCAACAATCGCAACTCTATCTGCACCCACAACTCTATAATCAATATTCAACAAAATTAAGGGTCTTTTCTTTTCTATATTCCCCCTATCAAAAATAGAATACATGGCATAACCCACTTAAAAATCACAAACATAACTTTGGCCTATATTGGTTGACACTGTCAGTAATATTAAAAGAATAAAAGGATATGACCAAAATGTCCTTGTCTTCTTCATGCATCAAACCTATACAAATCAAAAACTAAATTGTAGACCCTAAACTCAAATTGAAAGCAAAATCATCTTTCATTAAAGTATACTTCATGCCTTCCAATTTGGGAATGTGAAGCTTGGAACTCAAATCGTGTCAGTTCAACAAAGAGTGATGATATATATATATATGAAATAGGAAAAACCATGGTGCATGAAGCACAAACACGGGTACATGCAATGTACCCACAAGAAACAAACACACCAAACAGGCAAGTCTCAAAAAATAGGACAAACACAGCAGGAACAAGACAATAGCTAATACCTTAAGGGCGCGTTTGATAAAAAAGAAAGTTGGAAAATGATTGAACAATACTTCTCATTTTTCATTAAAATATTCATCTAAACCCTCCAAATAGACATCTCTTCTTTTTTGTTAAAGAGGGAGAAACACTATTTAAAGCCTGACTCTACATATATACGTGTAAATAAAAAGATGGAACAGTTATGCACACTAATAGTGTCACATCTCCCACTTTCTTGCCAATACACTGTTCTCGCTTTCTGTTTGACGAGGATCTTTATAGTAAAACTGGAAATGTTGTGAAATAATTGCTAAAAAGGGGTGAGGGATAATTGAATCTTTGGTCAATCTCCAAATATCTTTTCTCCTAGTAGATTTATCTTTTTCTTATATAAATTCGGTCGTTTTGTGGTATCTGAATCAATTTTGTTTTGTTGGATTGTGATATATATATCTAGAGAGAGGAGGAGGAGCCTTTGGGAGAGGGCATGTGCATTTTGGTCTACAAAATATTTTGTTAAATATCAAAATTGACAATGAGAAATAGGGGGCAACGCCTAACTTATAATCTTTTAGTGGTTTGACACAAACGGCATGTTATTAGTAGGGAAAAAGTCAAACGGTACCCAAAAATACTCACTCCATTGCAAATTTAAGAGTCTTACGCATTTTTCGACACAATCAATTACCGTGAGAGTAAATTGATTATGCCCCTAAGAAACTGGAATCCAATTCAGGATGTTTCAAAAATGAACGGTGACTTCTTAGTTTGGGACAGACAGAATATTTCAAGTAAGATTCCAGAGTATTTCAAGTAGGATTCCATGATGATAATGTGCTTTTATATTTCTTAATTTCTTAACCATTTTTCAAGAAATGTATCATTATTCTTAATGTATATATGATGTATATGTTAACCTGTAATGAATCACTGCATTTGAAAAGCATGCTAGAAATTATATAAAGGACAGAACATAAATTATACCTTCTGAGACTACAACATCTTCTAATGAATAGGTCCATTTTGCAAACTCAAAATTGAAGGGAACGGGCAATATGAAAGCTAATTTACCTGCCCTCCTGAATGTCGTTGAAAGTCTCTTGGATCTAATTTCTTAACAGCAATGGCCATTCCGACACCGACCAATGATGGGGCGTATGTAACTTCATTAACCCAGCCTAAGAAAATATCTCCAAGATCTCCCTTGCCCAACAGCGTGTTGAAGTTCCTGGTCGCAGTTTTCAACTCATCCAATGTGAAAATTTTCAAATCTGACGTTGATATTTGACCACTCGGAGGCACCTGCGGGACAACATCCGCATCTTTGCTTGGAAATGCCTTGTCCTTCCTGCCCTTCTTTTTGCTGTTTATGCTGTTCTTTGACAGCCTTTTTGGATCACTATGGACTGATAAATGCCCACGGGGGGGGGGGGGGGGGGGGGGAGAAAAATATAAATTATTGACACGCTACTTGAAAATCGTAAGTATATAAAACGAACATATAGGAAAAGAATGAAGAGACATAAGTTCTACCTGCAGTTTAATATAGTTCTGTTAAACTGATTTTTTTAATACCATGCCCCTTTAATCAGTTGCCATATTATGAATTGAGAACTTAACGTTAATGCTCATTAATTGTCTAGGCTTAGATTATTGGACCCATACAGAAACAAGTTGCACTTGGAAAGAGCTATTCAAACATGGTTAGTTTTTCTACTTGGCCACACAACTAGATTTGTTCTTTGCAGTTTTTTTCCAATAAACTGTCGCCAAACATAAAGCGTGCAATTCGAAATCTACTATCACTTAACAGCTTAATTATCAGCATAAGTTGAAAGAACATTAATTAGTGCATGCTGCACACTCTATTCTAAATTATATTACAGTAAAATTTATGTACTGAATTATTTTCTTAGAGGAAACAAGGAGATATTAGTAATAAATGACCAAATTAGGAGATGGAGGACATGCTGCTAATGAAAGGGAAGAGAAAAATAAAGAGAAACAAGATTAAGTACAAACTTGGAGTCCTATCTACTCAAAACAAATGAAACATAGAAGAACCAATAGACATGATACTGATCCTGAATAGAGCCCATTAAATAGGCAACGTAGTGACTTCTTTAATACCAGTTCCAAATCAACTAAGCAAGTGGAACTATATAAACATTTAGGATTTAGACAAGATGGATGCACAATTATAAAGCTTAATAGAATCCAATTATTTATTACCGTCAAAAAGAATGCAAACATAACTTCTTCAAGTACATTACTATAAAATTTCTCTTTATTGTGTTTTATAGGTATAAATAACATTTTTGACCATTCTATATTCATCACCAATTCAGAACCCTCTGAATCTAAATTCACCTTCATAAAAGATAGGGATACTACCATAAATCACCTCTTAAATTTTTTATGAATTAATTTAAACTGGTTATTTTAATTAGGGAAAATGACCCATAAATACACTTTCCAACCCACCTTTACCCATTAACTCTTAACAGGCTAAAATTTGACCATTAATTACAAAGATTGCCCATTCTTTTTCTCATTAATACAATTTCAAAATACCATTCCGATTTTACCTTCCTATTTAAACATAGGTAAAAAGTATTTTAATTTTAATTAACATTCTTGCTCAGCACGACTGAGAAATTTTTGATCTGTAGCAAATTTTAAAACACGAGGAAAATAGAAAGTGTCGTTCACGATCATCATCTCCATTGATTTTCACAAATTTTCATTCTTCACAAACTTCCATTCTTCATCTCCATTCTCCATTGCCATGGTTAACGTCGATGTGCCTTACGCTAACATTATTGGTGGATAAGAGAGAGTAAGTGGATGGGAGATATAAAGAGAAAGAGAGAAAGTGGAAATTTGGTAATAGGAAATAAGAGGGGAGGTATTAGAGAGAGAAAGTGGATTTGAAAGAGATAATGTTTAGGGCATCATCTCCATTGCGAACATTTTGATTTGTGAGATGGATAATAATCGAGTTTTATCTTTATCTCGATTTAATTTTTTATATCATCTTTTTTGTTGTTTTTTGCGTTTTATTGTAATCTGGGAATTACTGCCCCCAGTAATCCGGATTACTGTTCTTAGTAATCCAACAATAAAGTCAAGAGGATGAAGAAGAAAATCCGGATTACTACCCCCAGTAATTTAACAACAAAGCGAAGATGAAGAATAATGAATGAATAAGAATGAATGTTCTACTTTTATTTTTTTTGAGTAATCTGGGGATTACTGCCCCCAATAATCCAACAATAAAGCGAAGATGAAGAAGAATAGATGTTTTACTTTTTTTTGAGTAATCGAGGGATTACTGCCCCCAGTAATCAAACAACATAGTGAAGATGAAAAAGAATGGATGTTCTACTATTGTTCTTTTCGGCGTTTGAGTAGGTTTGCTTTAGTAGTTATGCGAATTACTGTGCGATAATTTCTAGTAATCCAACTACAGAGTGAAGATAAAGAAGAATCGGACTTCACCGTTATATCGGTTTGATTTATTGCTTTGGTGATTTTCGATTCAAATCTTCGCATTTTTCATGATTTTTGAATCTTCTAACTTCAATTCTGATTGTCGCGAGTTCGTTTTGTGCCATGGATAATAGTCGAGGAAAGATAAAGTAAGTGGAAGATATAGAGAAAGTGGAGATCATGTAATAAGGAGAGATATGAGGTTTTAGAAAAAGAAAGTAGATCTAAAAGATTAAGTGGAGGAGAGAGGGAACACGGAGATCTTGTAATAGGGAGAGATTGGAGATTTAAGACAGATAAAGTCGATCTAAGAGAGAAAGTGAAGGAAAGAGAGAGAAAATTGAGATCTAATAATGGGAGGGAGAGGGTAGTTTTGGCCAAGAGTTCAAAATGCAAGTTAATGGTCATTTTTTAGTTGGATAGGAGTTTGTGGACAATATTCATCTTTGAGTGTACTTATGGGTCAATGCCCCTTTTAATTAAAAAAAATCTTAGATTTTTCTAAAAATCACATTTTAACACCCCCGTATTTATCACATACACTCCCCTCCATTGCCTAATGTTAGGCGAGTGCTGCAACACACTTTTCACATTTGAGCCGAATTTATGTAAGTGCACCCACCTCTCATTAAGCGGGCTTTGTTTGAAAAACACTCCAGTACTCCATTGTTAGGCGAGCTCTTACCAACAAACTCTTCTCAAGTGGGCCGAGTGTATGTGAGTCCACTCACCTCTGATTAGACAAGTCTTAGGGCGATGTTAATGATAATAAATTTACTTTAGGGGGTATTTGTGACAAATATGGAGTGTAAATAATACCACCTGAAAAAAATGGAATATTGAAAAATGAAGCATCTTTGAAAAAGTTTTTTACAAAAGAACTTGGGAATAATATTTTTATAAATTACTTATATTTGACCAATCTTCAAAAGAAGTGCAACGTTAAATTTGCAAAAAAATTTCAAAGTTTAATATTTTATGTTATTGTGCCAAATTAAGTTTGCAGTGCACGTTTTTTAGTAGATTGCTATGTCTAAATGTTTAATTGACAATGCAATATATTCATTTCAACAAGTTATAAATTTAAACCCATTTGTTAATAAAACATACACGATAAGTTTTTTGGGTTATGTAGAGTTAAATTTGAACTATTCGTTTTGTAATATATTATTATGTATTGGGCAAACTCTCAACTTAACCCCCAAAATGACTAAGCATGCGTTTATTTCTTTTAACCTTTGATTATTGAATGTTATTTATTGAATTCTGAGTGATGAATGCTAAATCCAAGCTCTCAAAGATACTATTTGTTTTTATTTTAAATGGGGTTCTAAATATTAAGTGTTTGTATAAATAATAATTTAATGTCAACATTAAACATTCAATGGTGTTAATGCCTTTAAATGCTAAATGCTTAATCATTAAAAAATATAGCCATTAACCTCTTTAATATTTAAAAAAACAAACAACTTATCATACCTTTGAATACTTAAAACTCTCCGATTAAATATTAAGAGGCAAAAATAAGCACCCCTAAGTTCCCAAAAGGAAACACGGTTTCATCCGCTGGTCCTGAGAGCTCCGTATCTTCTTAGCTTCCTAGATAACTAGGCAAACTCTCAACTTCCCATGACCTCGGCATCTCGACCAAAAACGCATCTCGACCAGAAGCGAGTCCTCTTGTAATATCTGTCAACCAATCACCTTCCAAATCTACAACTTCTGAACCCATTGGAGGCCTTTTTACGTTTGTATCCATCTTTATGCCATCAATATGTACTAAAGTGTCCAATACTTCTCCCATGGTAGGCCGGTTCATGGATTGATCAAGACATTTTTGTACTAGTAATATATATTGTAACACGCCTTGAAAAGGGTAATTGCGACGAAGCCGTGGGTCTGCTACTCTAAGCAGACTTATTTCGTCAAATGTGACATTGCTTACCCAATTCACCAAAAATTTGCCTTGCCCCATCCGATGAGCATCGAACACCGGCAAGCCTGTTAGTAGTTCTAGTAACACCAATCCAAAACCGTAGACGTCACTCTTCATAGTCAAGTGACCTACACAAAATGAAGTGTGTTAATTATCGTGATTTTTCAACTTTTATTTTTTCCAATAAATGAATCTCCAGCGGTATTATCAGTTAGAAAATAGGATAAAGGATTTTAATGTATTGAGAGAGAGAGAGAGATCATTGCTGAATTAGAGCTGTGTGTTAATACACAGAACCTAAGTGTATTTAAACTAATGATAAGGAACTGACAATTACAATTGTACCCTACCTAATAGCCAAAATGGTGAACCCCAATAATTCTATAGTCAAAACAAAATAAGAGTATCTTTTCAAATTTCAGTTGATATATCCATCCGGTGTTCTAAAAATCCAAGCCCAAGAGGCAAGGATAGCAATTGAGAAGGACTGGTCAAAATTTTCACTCATTTTGGTTTTGATAATTGTTTTTCTTCACTTGTGAATTATGAGAAAGCTCAAGAAATCTTAATATATTTTCTTGAAATAAAGTTAGATTTATTATAATATTACAGTTCTAAAAAGAAAAATTAAACAAATAACCGGTCACCTTGCCCTAGCCATCTAGACACCAGACCCCCTCCTACTGCCAAGCACTTTCTAGAACACATAATCCGTGGAAAATATAAACTAAGCAACTTGTCTCGTATCAAAATAGCAGGGCTTCCGTTTTGGTAACTAAGAAAAAACAACCATTATGATTTTTACCGTTGTTAACTTCAACTATCAAGTATCAACATATTTGATTAACAGAATTTGCTTGTGCTATCCAATTTTGATTAAACAGTTGGAGTGCTCTTAGAGCTTTCCAGTGGTCTAACTTGATTAAAAGAATGAAATATTGCCTCCTCCGGCTTTTGATTATCACTTCAGTTGATTGCTAAAGTTAACAACACTGTACTACATAATGGTATTTTTCTATCAATAATCAAATATTATATGTCACTTCATCTGTGTAGCATGATAAATTTTGTAGTGTTTTGAAGATGAAAGTAAAAAACTGGTGGCAGAGAGAGATATACTCACCAGTGGTCAGGTACTCAGGATCTGTATACGCATAGTTCCCCATATCTTCTGTGACCAAAGTTGCAACATTCATAAACACGCGCGAATAGCAGATTACTCCAGCTAAATTTGCAATTTCAAAATTCCAGAGCATTGCATTAAAATCCTAAACAACAAAAAATAAATAATAAAAATAGGGAAATAATGGACTAGTACCACAGTGATCAGAGTGGCTCTACAAGTATAGATTAGTAATAAAAAATAGCTCACTTTACCCCATCCAACAATATGCAACTGGTGTTAAACTGCCGGTAAATTACTTGCTTCACTGTTGTGTGTAAGAAAGCAAGGCCTCGAGCGGCTCCAATGGCCATTTTAAGCCTTGTAAACCATGGAAGTGGTTCTGCATCCTCTGCAAATGCAACATTCTGCTCATGTCATTGTTTGCTTCATAAATTAATCGATGCATTAGGTACTATTTATTATGTAACCAAAAAAAAGGTACTATTTATTATCCAACACTTAAAATAAGGACATTTTAATTCAAATTTAAAAGTGTATAATTAGCTCATTTCCAAAATAAATTTCACTCTAATCCTTGACTAGAGTGGTTTTAAAGAGAGAGGAGAAAAAACCAAAAAAGATGTAATCATCATTACTGTGTAGAGATGAATATGAATTTATTAAGCATGTGTGTGGCTTGTCACAGTTGCTTGCAGGAACCGTTCTTCCTCTCTTCTACATTCTATTATTATTCTGCATCCTCCCAAGATTTACAGTAGTTTGCATTGTAAAAGAGGTTAATATCAGTACGTCACTCTTTTTTTTGTCTATTTTTAGAAATGTGACTCTTAACTTGAGATGTACCAAAAAGGAAAGCTCCGAATATGAGGAGGGAGTACTCATAAGCCTAGTTTTAGAAATGAGATTCTTAAGTTACAACCTATCAAAAAGAAAGTAGGAGCCTTAATTTGAGAAGAAGGGAGTACATAAATATTACACATATAAATATAGTCATATACATGTAGAAACGTTTCAGATATCACTTAATTTTTCATTATCTACGAGTTTTTGAAGTACGACTTACCCCTGAAAAGGTGGCTTTTTAAACTTCCGTTCTGCATGTACTCCCACATGTATTCGTAAACAACAAAGAATTCCTGGTTTTCCATGCAGTATCCCCATATACTAGCAAGATTGGGATGACTAAATCTTTCCAAGAATTGCAACTCTATCTGCACCCACAATTCTATAATCAATATTCAACAAAATTAAGGGTCTTCTCTTTTTTCACATTACCCCCTATCAAAAATACAATACATGGCATAACCACTTAAAAAGTCATAATTTATTACTTTGGCCTTTATTGGTTGGCACTGCCAGTTTACTAATGAATAGGTCCCTTTTTTAAACTCAAAATTGAACTGGGTAATATGAAAGCTAAGTTACCTGCCATCCTGGATCTCGTTGAAAGTCTCTTGGATCTAATTTCTCAACAGCAATGGCTTTTCCAACACCGAGCATTGATGGGGCGTATGTAACTTCATTAACCCAGCCTAAGAAAAGATCACCAAGATCTCTGTTGCCCAACAGTATATTGAAGTTCCCGGTTGCAGTTTTCAACTCCTCTGATGTGAAAATTTTCAAATTTGAAGTTGATATTTGCCCACTCGGAGGCACCTGCGGAACAACATCCGCATCTTTGCTTGGAAATGCCTTGTTCTTCCTGCCCTTCTTTTTGCTGCTTTTGCTGTTCTTTGATGGCATTTTTGGATCACTAAGGACTGATAAATGCCCACCAGGGAGTTGGGAGGAGAAGAAAAATATAAATTATTGACATGCTACTAGAAAATTGTAAGTATATAAAACAAACATATAGGAAAAGAATGAAGAGACATAAGTTCTACCTGCAGTTTAATATATTTCTGTTAAACTGACTTTTTAATACCATGCCCCTTTAATCAGTTGCCAGATTATGAGAACTTAATGTTCATGAATTGTCTAGGCTTATGTTATTGGATCCATACAGAAACAAGTTGGACTTGGGTAGACATAATCAAACATGGTTAGTGTTTCTACTTGGCCACACAACTAGATTTGTTCTTTGCAGTTTTTTCCCAATAAACTGGTGTCAAAAATAAAGCTTGCAATTTGAAATCTACTCACTTAACAGCTTAATTGTCAGCATAAGTTGAAACAACATTTGTGTATACAGCACAGTATATTCTAAATTACAGAACAACTTATGTATTGAATTATTTTCTCATAGGAAACAAGGGGATACTAGTATAAATGATCAAATTATGAGATGGAGTACCTGCTGCTAATGAAAGGGAAGAGAAAAATAAAGAGAAACGAGACGAAGTACAAACTTGGAGTCCTATTTAATCAAAAAAAATGAAACATAGAAGAACCAATTGACATGTTACTGATCCTGAATGGTGCCCATTAAATAGGCAACGTAGTGAATTCTTTAATACTAGAATGTTTTCCAAATCAACTTTGCAAGTGCAACTATATAAACATTTAGGATTTAGACAAGATGGATGCACAATCATTAAGCTTAATAGATTCTAATTATTTATTACCCTCAAAGAAGGCAAACATAACTTCGAGTACACTACTACTTTAAAATTTCTCTTTATCGTGATTTATAGGTATAAATAACATTTGATATTCTGTGCATTGCTTGGGTGTAAACCTAGTACACTTCTACTCCATTACATTATCAATGAAAATTACATTTCCAATCTATTAGACACCGAGGTTGTGGGTATTATTTATTCTCAATTGTAGGCTGCACTTACAAAAATTTAAGTACATTCACATCAATACTGCCTGCCTAAAGACTACTGTTCAGAAATCCGAAAAGGTTGTCCCTCCTTGTGCTACAGACATTGTCCACGTCAATTAACATACTTCTAGTTTATTAGAGTTCAGAGCATCAAACCTGAAACCAACCAGCAAGGGCAAATTAGCGATGGGTGGAGTAGCCCCTCGATCTTATATACTGCTTTGCGAGGCTATGAATTCTCGATGTGGGTTTATAGACTGTACATAGTTTTTTAATAATTTCCGAGTCTCCTAAGTTTGGCAAGATATAGTTAAGGAGGCTCATTTTATGGCAAAATGATGTTGAAGTAGACTATATGTGAATATCGAACTTACTTTCCCTTCGTTACCAAATAAAAATAAATAGCATTTGAGTTTACCTGAGTTCATCCATGGCATGCCCAAAAAAGAGATTGCACCATCCTTCTAAATGTCATTATCTTGGCGGTCTTTACACGAGATGGGCCACCGCTTGCATCACCCAATTCTATAATCTCGTTGTGAAGCCCACCGTTACCATCATTGATAAGCTCCAGTTTTGCAATTGAAGAATCTATATTCTCTTGGATGTCATAAACCCCGCTTGCAGTAAAAATATTCTCATTGAACATGGCAGAGTCCGCTCTCTCTTGAAGTGCTAAGGCACTCTCAAGTGAAGCAACGACCTCGGCCATAGAAGGGCGATTTTTCGAAAAAATATGCAAGCATTGATCCGCAATTTGCACAAACGTCGACAAAGAATTGGAAGAGATATCTCCCCTCAGAAAAGGATCGATAATCCGATCCATTGTTCCTTCTTTAATGCAGTGTTGGGCCCATCCAGCAAGACCTCGTTGCTCCACATCAAGTCTGACATCCACAGCTCGCCGCCCACACAACACTTCAAACAATACAACCCCAAAGGCATAAACATCAGATTTCCTTGTCAACCTGTGCGTCAAGAAATACTCTGGATCCAAATACCCAAATGTGCCTTTAACTTTAGTGCTAACTTGGCTGCAACAATGATTCGTGGGGCCAATTTTAGATAATCCAAAGTCTGAAATCTTAGCTGCCCAATTCTCATCCAACAAAATGTTTGAGCTCTTCACATCACGGTGTATAACTCTATGTTGGATTCCCGTACCAGTATGAAGGTAATCCAAACCATGTGCCGCTCCAATGCAAATCTTAAGGCGTTGCACCCAAGATAGAGTGGAAGTAGAAGTCCTACCATCTTTACCAGTTTTATACAGATGCTCAGCGAGTGTCCCACGGACCACATATTCATAAACAAGGATCATCTCATCATGGCTATCGCAATAACCAATTAGAGAGATGATATGACTGTGTCGAAATTTGGATAGCATGTCAATCTCTGTCCAAAATTCGGGAGCTCCTTGCTTCGATGTGGGATTCAACCGCTTAATAGCAACAGTAATTGCTCCACCGTCCATGATCCCCTTATAAACCTTCCCAAATCCACCCTTCCCAATGACTAATGCATCATCAAAGTTGTTGGTTGCCGATATGATATCAAAAAGCGAATAGCGCCGACATAACTGTTCTGACGACAATGATGGCTTTTCATTTAGTTTCTCATAAAGATTTGCTTCGTGAAGCTGCCGCAGCTTATAAACAGCAACATTCAATAGGGTGATTAAGATTATCACAACAGTAGCAATCGCATTTCCACTGCCAAAAGCTAACAACAATTTCCAAAGCACAGAGTTCGTGTTGGCAAGATTTTTGTCCAAACAACGGCATTCGTAGGCTGCAGGGGAATTACGAGCGGGAAAATTAACAGCAAAGGTAATCGTTGAATGATGGAGAAACAAGAATAAGCGTGTAAGGGTGAGGACTAGTACTCGAGCATGGAACATTTTTCCAACACTTTCGACTATACTAGATCAAAAAATTTCTAACAAAAGCTCAAAGGAGATAGTAATCTTTTGTTTATCAGTGTAATCGAAGATGAGATCAGTTACCTTGTAGCAGCACCTAAAAGTTTTAGTTTGTATGTAATAAAGACACAACTACTACATGATATGACATAACAGTTGACCCCTAAATGCCACGCACGCAGAAGAGAGAGAAGAAGAAATTTCCATGACAGTGGAAAGCTCAAATCAATGTAAGGTTCTAAGAAGTGGACTAATCTAATCGGAGAGGCACCCATCTAAAAAAAAATTTAAATTTTACCACAAGGTGTTTGGGTTAACTTTTGCACACCTCCACTAATACCTGTTCCTGGTTCTTGGTTGTCACTGGCAAGCATTATTTTGACAGCCCATGGTTTTGGGTGGTGATATTTACACCCCACAAAATGCTTGGTAAAACTCTCACTTTTCATTATGTTCTTAACAATCGAGTAAAACGCATGTTACTCGGTTCTTGAGCACCAAATATAAAATTGATAATGCCTTACTCTGCCCTTAAGTACCGAATATATAGGCTTATTCTTGGTCCTTAAGAACCGAATAAGAGACACCTTACTCGGTTGTCAAGGATTGACAGTCCCTTTGGATTGAAGGAGAGGGATTGAAAGGAAATGGTTAATTAGGAGGGAAATGAATGGAATATAATGGAGAGTATTTTATTGTTGTTTGGATAGTTAAGTATGAAAAAAAATAGAATGAAGATAAATCATGTTTGGATAGAAAGAAGAAAAGAAAGGAAATGAATAAGATTTAATATATTGTTAACAAATTAAGGTTAAATTTGAAATAACGTGAAAAATTAATTAAAAACTTTTACTTTCCGTCCCAATCCTCCTAATATTGAAAAGAAACAAAATAAAGGAATAAAAGATATTGGCATTCCCTCTGTCTCCTCTCCCCCCTCTCATAAATCTATCCAAACGAATAAAATGCAATCGGTGCTCCTATTTTCCTTTCATTTCCTTCTCACTCCCTCAATCCAAATGGACTGAGATGAAAGTAAAAATGTTATGGAGCGTTTTGTGGGTGTAAATATCACCGCCCATAGTTTCAGGGGATTTTCACTTAGTTAAAATAGTCAAAGTTAGATAAAATAAAACATATTTTCCAGACCTTTTTTGTAATTTTCGACATTCAACGCTAAAACAACAAATGGACCGAGAGACGTGTGGGCTCTCTCAAGAATTTTAATGATGAAAGGAGGGAGAGAGAGAGAGAGAGAGGGGGGAGTATAAACGAAACTTCGAAGAAATGAAATTAGTGGACTTGACGGAAGGTCAAGCAAATCATGCTGGAGCAAAATAATCAACATGGATGAATATAAAAGCAGAATATCAACACGCTGTTATTTACATATGCAATCACGGTGACATAGATGGAGAGATTTACTTGTAAAACTAGCAGTAGGGTTCTCTAATCGATTCAGCGAGGACGTTGGGTCAATCCGAATGCAATTTGAAGCTGGATGAGTAGTAGTAGTTCATCATCCTACTCATCATCAAATCAGTTTTCGCCCACTTGGAATAATATTAACAATGATTAAACAGATAAATTTATCCACGAAATTGATATTTACAATGAAACTTCACAACATTTCAGTCAAACTAAAAGTGAATGTAATAAAAATTTGTAAAAAAAAGTTATTGTAAATTTTTATTTTTAGTTATTAATAAATGGTGGTGCTATTCTTGTCCTACAAACTTTTTGTTTCCACTTTCAGTTAAACAAAAATGTTTAAACTTTTATTTTCACCCCATTCAATTAATTATTTTTAATCAACTAATCACTCATTAACATTAATTACTATTCATCTTCCTCTTCCTTTTCTTCTTCCTCTTATTTTTCTTCTTCTTCTTCCTCTTCTCTATGGTTTTTACTCAATAGTTAATAATTAAAAAAAATTCAGATTTAATTAACTCATTCTATCTCATTCAGTTCATTTCAAAAGACAACAAAAATTCAAAAGTAACTCACAAAAACACACAAAATCTCCATTGATGTAACACAAAAAAAAAACCTTAAGTTGTAGAGAATGGCAGAGAAGAGCGAATCAAGGATTATCAGGGTAGAAAAACTGAATGAAAGATAGATATGTTTATTTTTATTATGTTTAATGTTTATTTTCTTTAGCTAATATCAAAAAAAAAATGTACCAACAAAACGAATTAAAGCATCAGAATAGGTTACATTGTTTACGGAAAACCGAAATTTGAGCACTTGTTCGGTCCTAGGAGACCGAGCAATTTGATAAATTTCGGTCCTAAAAAACTGAAATTATCCAAAATACTCGGTTGTTAAAGACCAATGTAATGTAAGGTCCTGGGGGTTGAAAATATAGTCCAAAATACCTCGATTTTCAAGGACCGAGGAAGTGAATGAACCTCGGTAATAAGGAACCGAAATTATTCTCAATACTCAGTTGTTAGAGGCCGATGTAAGGTCTCGAGAGCTAAAATATGATACAAGCTGAATAAGAACCTTCAATTCTTACTTCTCTACCATTCTCTATAACTTATAATTTCTTTGTGTTGCATTAAAGATAAATGGATGCAAAAATTTAAAAACCATTGTTAAGAAGAAGAAGAAGAATTAATGATTAATTATATTTAGTTTGTGTTGCATTAAGGGTAAATGAATGTAAAATTTTAGAAACCATTGTTGAGAAGAAGAAGGAGGAGGAGGACGAGAGGGAGGACGAGGAGGATTAATGATTGATGCTTGATTATAATTAATAATTAATCTATGTATATTAAAATGAGAGTGATAAAGGAAGTAATAGAAGTGTTGATGAGTAAAAGAGAATTGATGGGAGTGGTAGTGAGAATGATACCAAGTATATATTGGAGTGGAAATAGCACCACCCTTAATAAAACTTGTAAATTGAATCTTTTAATAAAATTTTGCGAAAAATTCAATTTTGTGGAGAGACTTACCATAAAAATTATTTTCATCAAATTTTATTAAAAGAAATTTTTATACATTTAATCTTCCAACTAGATTCTATTGGATAGAAATATGATTAAATGGTAAAAGAGAAGAATCAACCCTCTCGAATTTTATACCAATATATGAATACACACAGCTATTGTACTTAAGGAGCCCCTTCTCTCAGCCCTTTTTATTTTTTTTCTCCCTTTACTTAATGCTACGTCTTTCCGTTTTTGTTATTCTTAAAACACGATACCATGTTCATTTATATATTGTTGATGCCCATTCGAAAATTTGGTGAAAAATTAAATAGAATTTACTTTATTTTTGCTCATCGAGAAGCGATTGGTGTGATTCATTGGATTGCTTCTAAAGCTATTTTAGCTTCTCTACCTTCAGATTGAAATTCAATTTACCAATTAAAGCTAAAACCTAAATCGTAAACTTTATGCCAGGTTTTTTTTTTTTTTTTTTTTCAAAGGGAGGTCACTCAGGTTTACTTTGCGAAATTCCAACCATTAAATCCCCTCTTTGATTTACATACAAGGATGATTCAGCATGCAATATGCTAAAAAACTTCGTGATAACGAAACAGAGTACCAGAAATGTAACAAAATCCAGAATGACCTTGACAAACTCTTAATCGTTTACGCTTAACACACCATTTTGAAACTCAAATACATTAAGAAATACTGTGAACTTTAAAATTCGCCATCATTTAACGAAAAATGAAACTCTTAATTTGAAACTAAAACAGTCCCCACACTATCGATAGACTAAAGAAAGTTCTCAGAAATTTAGGCACGGCATGGCAACAAAGGAAGCATCCACAGATTTTGCAGCTTAACAATGAATGTCATCACCCAGCGCATTCAATTTATCAACAGACCAAGGAGAGTTCTCATAAAACCAAGAAATGGCAATTACAGAAGGGGGGAATAATGAAGGATTTATCTATAAATCTCTTTCATTTCTTCACCCTACCCATCAAGGCAATGGGATAGATAATAACATGTCACATGGAAGTGAGTTTATAGGCTCACATAGAAATATTACCATTTAGTGCTCATTTGATTCGAGTTTTTGTGCTTTCCAAGAATTTTAAACCGGTAAATTTGCAGATAAAGTCATAAGAACTTGGACACAAACTTTACTTGTGAAAGTAACAATTTTATGATTCCAAGAAAGCACAAAATCTCAAACCAAACGAGCATTTAACCCAAACCCAATCTGCGGGACGCTAAGTGAGGATAAGTGAATTCCTCAGCAACGTCGCTCGCCTACATAAATGGCCTTTTGCAGAGTATTGAAACATGGAATATGTAGCTGCCTTCCCATATTCCAGATCCCTAATAGCGTCAATTTCCATTCTGAAGGGGAAAGAACAGAGGGAAGTAAAAAATAATTAGTAAACAAGAATATCCAACTCAAAGGTTACACATAAAAAAGAAATAAAAAGATTGCCCCAGGAACATTAACGTATTCAGGCTAGTTACTTTTTGTTTATACAGGCAATTCAAGAAAAGATCTGGTGCTCAAGCAAGGGGTAGTGGGGACTATGCAACATCACAGAGCTTAACATCACCAATTCACCACCCACCAGCTGGAGCTCTTGCTAGTTAAGTTTGCCCTGCCTTTATTAGAGGGGAAAAATTTGCTGCTTAACTTGCAACCCGTTTTCAAAGGAATTTTTTATCCACCTAGTCTGTTCAGTTGACGTACTTGAGCCCAACACTACCACTCACCCCTATATTATCAGTAGCATGTCCATGCTTACAGCACAACTGGTATCCACATCTACAGCGAATTATCCATTTCATGGCAATACCTGTTTTGGGGCCACGGGTGTAGCCTGAGATTTTTGTGAGGGGGCAATAGAGCAATAGAAGGGGGAGGGGGGGGGGGGGGAATTAATGAACATAGCATAAATATATACTTAAATATTTGATTCATAACGTTCTCACAAAGTACAATTACAATTGACCACAACGAATTTTCTTGCTCTGAAACCTTTTCACATTAATCTCATCACCTATGCTATATAATACTTCCTTTCTATGTACGCTATCATGTTATCATTCATCTACCGACCTTTCATTCTATTGCGCAACGGAGTTTTTTAAATATTCATGGCAGAAAATGCCCTCTCCATAATTGTTGTCACAACTGGCAATATTGCCAACGTCCCAAGTAAATACACCAATTCGTACATCTTATCTTTCTTTGTTTCAACCATTTTATTTGTAAGAGTGTCCCTTCAATCCTTTGAAGCATGAACTAGAGCGCGAATCAAGAAAATATGTCTCAAGTTGATTATCTATTTCAATGAGTTGGAATGCAGAAATGTAATTTACCGTTTACTCAAAATAGAAAGGAACTAAGGAAATCAAATATTAAAAAAGAAAGGTTAAATCTTAGCACAGAACACTAAATGGCACATGGATTTCATAGTGGTATACTAAGAGATAATTATTTGAAATAAAGAGCCAAAGAAAGAAAAAGAAAGGAGGTAATTTGTAATACTAAATGTCAACAAAAAAGAGGAACAGCCGAATAGGGGATTTTTATATATGTGAACCTTAAACTTATAGTTTAACTACTTCACATTCTACCCCCAAATATATTTTAAATATTATATATACATATACATATATAAATCAAAAGTTGAATTGGGGCTTAAGCCTTCCACTAGGCCTTACTCCCTTCCGTCCCTGCCTGGTGCATTACCCAAGTCAGTGTATACAATGAATAATGCATGCCTACCAGGGGTGTACATTGGAACCGGTTACCCCACAGAACCCAACCAAACCAACCTTGGATTTGGTTGCATTTGGTTCTTCATTGAAGGTTTGGTTCTGGTCTCAGAAAGCAATGAACCCAATGGGTTGGTTTTAGTTTTGGGTTAACCGTGGAATAGAATCAAGAACCAAACAAACCAACTTACCATTAAACAGAACTAAAACC
Source organism: Lonicera japonica (assembly GCA_021464415.1). Lineage (NCBI taxonomy): Eukaryota > Viridiplantae > Streptophyta > Magnoliopsida > Dipsacales > Caprifoliaceae > Lonicera > Lonicera japonica. The sequence goes on from CM038465.1 coordinate 52,190,855, forward strand.
AAAATCAAACTCATTATCTATCCACAAACTTTGCTACTCGACATATAACACCCCATCCCCCTTTTCTCTCCTAAAAAATACAGACTGAAAAACGAAGCAAGAAAATTACAGAATCATATATCAAAGCATTGAAGAATAGTGATATGTAGAGAAAATGATGAGACCAAACTTCACAGACCTGCAGAAGAGAAACTTCTACTCGTTGGCCAGGAACTGTATCGGAGACATAAGGGAGTGGCTGTGAACTCGTATCGCCAGTAGCTTCCCCACTTTTTCCGTGTATCGACAGAGCTATCACATTTTCTTGCACACCCTTCCCTTTATAAGACAAGTTCGGGGTCTGCACTTCAGCTCGTTTTGAGGCAAGATCAAGGCGCTCGATCATTCTTGCAACGCCAGCTATCCCTGCACTCATCTCGCGGTGAACTCCTTTACTCAGTTCCTTGACAGAGCTATTCCGAGCAAGTAACTTCTCCTTCAAACCTCGTGTACTTTTTGAGATTGATTCCTTATACCTGTTATATAGATAATTAAGCAACTTAGCACAAACTTAGGAGTAATTATCAGTTTATATATATATGTATTTATATTAAACTCATACATATATACCTGGATGAAGCAGCAGAGAACCTAGACTTGATCGACTCTGAGAAAGTGAGCAATTCCGATGAACTTGGTTTCCGCAGACTATCAGGTGGTGGCTGGCTGTAAAGCATTCTAATAAAGTAGCCAAATGAGCACTAAACTACATAAAGTTTGTACATGAAAGAACACAAACTCTACCAATAGGCGGAAAAAATAGAGTGAGTAGTGTGACTCACTCCCATCGTCCACACAATTAAGAGACACTACTTCATTTTTGCACATTTGAAGTATACATTAATTCCAAGGTAATAAATGGTCAATAACAAAAGTTATTTAGCCATGGTGAAATTTGGTACACATAGATTTTAGGGACAATAATAAATTTCAAGAAGATATTGTGCACTCCCTGACCATATGGGCAAGAATGAATATTAAGCCCATTGTTTAAGTACTAAATAATTCAGGAAAGCATCTGATTATCACAAATAACAGCCGCGGCAGATACCTGGGTCTAACTGGAGTGTCTCTGTTGCTGACGTTATTGGGCCCCAAATTTACAACAGAAGGTACAACAGTTGCTGATTCTTGATCACAAATAGTAGATGCTGTACTAGAAGTTGGTGAATCAACCTCTGATGACTCGTAACCTGAGCTTTGGAACTCCTCTGGCGAGCTTGGATGAACTTGTGAAGGACCTACTCCTGAAGACCTCTGCCTCCCCCTTCTGGTAACGTAATGAGCTCTGCTTGCAGCAGCAAAATTCCACATAATACGCTCATCAAAATCAGAATCGTCTATGTAAGGAGATTCCTGAAAAATTGCATTCTAATTCAGCATATTATCAAGCACTAAAATTTAAATTCAAATTTAATTTGGGTTATATAACTGACATGATTAATTTCTGGACCCTCATAAATATGGTGAACTTTGATCCTTGACCTCAAGCTCCTCTCATTCTCCACTGCAACTAGAAGCTCTTGGCTAGAGATTAAATGCCACAAAAACAGTAAATTTAATATATCAGTAATGGAGCACAAATTATTGAACTGGAAAAACAATGTCTATAATAATACGTAGATGCGTGTGTGCACGCCTTCTTCTCTGAGGAAAATTATCTACCTAGAAGGGTCCTTCAAGACAAGGAGCTGCCAACATATTGGGCATTCTTTGCTTCTTTGTGACCTAAAAAGAATTAATTTCATTCGGCAAAGATGCCAGCCCACAATAACGTAAGTTGAAGGATGAGCATCCAAATATACTTGATATAACCAAACAAGAAAATTGAATTAACAAAGATAAAGTGTACCATTCAAGAATACACTGGAGATGATACTCATGCTTGCATTGGGTCATCTGAGAGGGAAAAAAGATCAATAAGGTTGATACTAGCCTCAACTCACATATATAGATTAAGTTTTCATCTTGGATAATAACACGGTAACACTTGAATAAGCAGACAGCACCGTAGGAGGAGAGATATAACAAGAGAGAACAAGATTGTAAGCAATCACATTAGGAGTTTCTGAGACCGGTAGAATTTCTTGATCGAAATTCTATGATCTCTCGCTGAAAATGTAAATCTTTCAAATAATAACAATCGCCACCTTTTCAAACTGATGTCCAAGAGCTATCACGACACCCCAAAAAGCTCTTTTTTTTTTTACCAACACACAAAGAAGGAAAGTAGGACATAGCCCACCGAGGTCCGGGTCCTCCCCCCGCTCCCCCCTCCACACACAAACCCCCGGTGGGGGCTGCGCCTTCAATACATTCATATCCTCATCACTAATTTCATTCTTAATCAATGTGGGACAAATGACCGCTGCTGAAGTGTTCGCAAACACACACAAGAGCAGATGCACTAGGCAGTAAAGGGTGGCCAATTCCCCCATCCTTCCAATCTTTACGTTTTGCTATTTTAGCAGTAAAATATTTTAGGAGTTAAAATATGCACATATGGTACACTTTGCACACTTTTGAAAAATATTTGGATGTGCCCTGAGCCTGGAATTGCCTTGATGTCAAAATATAGAATGATTTCCCACAGTAAATTCGAGTTAGTTCCTTCGTAAATACCTCAATATGCACATATGGTACATTTTGCACACTTTAGACAACTATTTGGATCTACCCTGACTGCCTCAATAAACATAGATCAATCCTTCAAATATCCACGAGTTCAAGTTAGTTCCCCAGTAAAGGCCTCGAAAAACATAAATCAACTGTTCAAATATCCATGAGTACCAAGTACATACGCTGCCCAGCTCCCACATTTTTTTCCTAGTGCATGCAAATGGGAGGTTTTACACGTCAGTGGGGATCAGTGAACGTCAAAAACCCCAACTTGTCATATATTGAAGTAAGATGATGATCATCAATCATCATGTACCTTGAACCCAAAACAAAAAAAAATCTACTCCGTCCGCCACAAATTCTATGTCAAATTTTCCTTTTGGAACATAATCAATGTATGAAATCTCACAATTGCAAACAAGTTCCATTCTTGACCATTGATTATGTCGAAATTAGTGTCTTAATAGCAACACAAAACTAGTACTTTTCTAGATGCTCAAAGGCCGACTTTATGATGTGAGACAAGAATTTCAAGAGCATTTAAAGATCCTTAAAACTCCGAGCTGTGTACTGACACTGATACAATCAGTCAATTATACCACATCCAGTCAACTCAAAGTAGTCCCTGTAACTCGTTAAAAATGTTGCCAAACAAAACAACACTACATAATTACATTGATTCACAATCATTCACACATATACGCATAAAATTACATATAAGAGTATAGAAATAGAGATAGAATATGATCATACAGTTGGAGGATCTTGAGTACCGAACGATTCGAGACAAATACTGCAGACATCTTCAAAGGTATCATCATCACCGGCAGCAGCAGGAACAACAGCACCAGAAGAAGATGCTAAATAAGGAGGATTTGATGCTGAAGAAGAAGAAGAAGAAACAAAATCCGCCATTAACAGTAATGTAACTGAAACTCTGTGTATATGGAAAACTACAGATGAGGTTTTTGATGAGGAAGGGAAAGGAACAAAGTGCTTTGTGTGGAATAGACGGAGAATATAAGAAGAGCAGTGTGAACCCTAGAAAAGTGTAGAGAGAGAGAAACGTATAAAGAGGGAGAGAGAGAGAGAGAGAGGGGGAGAGGGAGTAAAAGGTCAAAGAAAAGAATTGATGGAGAGAAAGGGGAAGGTCCAGAAAACGCAGGAAAATTCCTATACAGACGGTTGGTGGAATCAATCAAACCTCCAACCCAATTATTTTACTCACTCCCTTCTCATTTAATTTGTTTTTATTTGAAAAAAATATAATCATTTATTATTTTTTGTGGTGTATTAAATTACAGTTTGTTTGGATATACGGCAGGACAAAACAGTTAATTAAAAGAAGGGACGGCATGGAATGAAAAATACTATTTCATTTTGTTGTTATTTGGAGGAGTAATAGTTCGTTTGAATTGAAAGATAAGAAGGAAATGAAAGAAAACGATGATGTCTAATCATAAATCATAAATCATTTATTTAGATAATGTTACAAGAAAGAAAGGAAATTGAAGAAATGGAAGAATTGTTGATCTCTTTTTTGCTTTATCACGTTTTTTTTTAATATTGGGAGTATTAGAAGGAAAAAAAACAAAAGTATATGATGAAATATTTTTCATATTTCAAATTTAACCTTAATATGTTAATAATATATTTAATCACACGTAATCTTTATTTTATTTTTATTATTTCTATACAAACAAGTGTTATTTATATTATTTTTTTCTATCGTCAGCTATCCAAATAACAATAAAATTTTGTTTTTTCTCTTTCCTTTTTATTCCATTCATTTCTCTCTTTAGAAGAAAGAAACGGAAATTACTCTTGTTTTGATAGAAACAATGAAAGAAAGGAAACAAAAATATGAATTAATATGAGAAAATGGATTGTAAGTTCCTTCTCCGCAATTATATTCAACAAATGACACACCTAATACTTTCAAACCACATGGAGTACTTTCTCCGCAATTTCTTTGAGCCATTAGGACATATTCCACAATTTCTTTGAGCCATTAGGACATATTCCAATCTTTTTTCACTAAAAAGACATACATTTTTTTGAATGGTTAATTATACTCTTATCGGTGATCACTAGGCCTCACCACCCACATTTTCCACCATTGCCGGAGCTCCGCTAAGAATTTATATATAGTGAAAAAAACAAATTTGGACTAAAATCTACATATTTAATTAATTATAGATTTTTTATTTATTTTTTTGATCTACAATTAATTATGAATTTAATACAAAAATAAATTTACATCCATATTGTTAGATGTTCGCGTATTTAATGAAAAAATAGATTTATCCTAAAATCTATATGTCAAGTTGCCTAGGATTTAGTGAAAAATACATCCACACTACCTATGATGACGCTCCGACAAAGGTCACCAGATCTACGGCAGTGATTCTTAGTGGTGGCGATTTGTGGCGGCAATTGGTGAGGATTAAATATTGTTTTCTAAAAAAAATTAAAAAAAATGAAAAAAAAATGTTGTTTTAAGTAAAGTAAAAAAGATTATTCTTATTTTTAAGTGAAAAAGTAAGCTATCCTTCTTTTATATATAATTATAAAGGGAGCTCGGTTAATATATTTATTAACAAAATATAATTAAATTTGAAATAGGATAAGAAATTCACTAAAAAAATATCATTTCTCTTCTAATGTTTTCAATATTGAAATAAAATAAAATAATAAAAAGTTCGACAATCTCTCCATTTCTTTTTCCATTCATATATAACTCGAACGAATGATTTGTAATTACTAATTTTTTATTATAGATAATTAAAAAAATATATTTAAAACAAGTTCTGCTTTAAAGTAAAGTTTGCGATAAAATATTGCAAAAATCTAACATATGCTCTTATTTTGTTTGTTGGTGGGAAATACTTGAGGCACATAAGAGTCCACGCACTATATTATTTATGGACTATTTTTAGTTAAATACTCTGTGGCGTGCAGGGAATCTTTGACAGAGGACGTGATCACAACACGTGATAATTGGAGTTAAAAATTCATTTTCTTTATGTTAAATTACAACAATTTTAATCAACGTTTTGGACGAAATTAATATAATCTCATTCTTTTAGATATGATTAAAATATTAAATTGCACAAAATAAATTATATTATTAACTATTTACTAAAGTTAAAATTTGAGTTTTCTTCAAAAAAATACTATATTTTTTGTTTATGATACAGATTTATCGTATTTAACTCTCTTTTTTTATATATATTAGAGCGTTTCCAATCTTATTGTATAAATTTTGTGCAAATCCTATGTATCAAAGTGGGATTTATACAAAAATAATAAAAAATTTATTTTGTACTCCAATAATCTGTTTTAGAGTTTTGTACAAATACTAAACTACTAATTATATACGCACAAGTGGAACTTATCCTATATTTATTCCCTTGTTTTTTAAATCCATTTATTTTTACATACGGGGGATTATCTGACGTGGTTGTGTAAATTGAGTTTGTATTTTACACAACTTTTTTATACAAATCCTAAGTGCCAAAGTCTCTTAAAAGACTGCTCGAGACCTTTTTCTTTACAAAACATGTAAATTTTACACAAACTAAAATTATACACTATGGTTGGAGATACTCTTAGGATAAATCAATCATACTCCTGCCCTTATAGGTTAATAAGAAATTGAGTTTCTACTAAACACAAATTAATATGTTCAATACAAAATAATTAAATATATTGAATTTTGAATACTGCACTTAATCTTTTGTTTCTATTTAATGAAACATTGAAACTTTAGAATTTATACTTTTTGTGTGAATTCATTTGCAAGAAATGGTATTTACAAATTTCCATTTATTACTATGATATACTGGCCAGATCAAACTCAAAAAGAATAAAAACAGAATGCGATTTCAATTAAATTGAACATTAAGCATAATTGGACTTGCCTCTTAATAATAATTGTTAAAGCTGAATCTTATTCAACATTATACAATGCAAGGAAAAAAAACACATGACCTTATTTTTGCTCAACTTTGGTTATATAACAACAATAATTAATTTATATTTCTTACATCCTCATTCCAAGAAAAAACGTCATGGTGCGACTCGTGTATGCGTATTTGGTTGAGATGTCCCCAATCACCCTTACATGATTCACCAACCACTAAATGCTACATTGGGTAAGGTGGGCTAATTCACCCTAGCTAGTTATGTGAACCACTAACCCTTAATTAACAATTTTATCCATGAGAATCAAATTTGGAACCTTCTTATTATAAGAAGTACGCCATCCAACTATAAAACTATTGGTGCCACTAAGTGCTCATTTGCATAAATTGACCAAAAATTATAATCGTCTTATTTCTATAAAAATTAACTGAATATTTTTTTGTACAAGCAATGGATAAGGATCAAGTATTCGAGAGGGAGTCTTATTGGAAAATTAACTGAATATTTTTTCATATAAGCGATAGGTAAGGATCAGGTGTTCGAGGGGGGAGGGGTGGGGACTCGAACCACTACCCTCTTGCTATTTACAACACACTCTTACCATTTGGGCAGGCTCGAACCTTTAAATTTATTTAGCTTTATGAATTAATAAAAATTTATAATCTTTTTATGTAACTCATTTTATATCTAAATACTAATAATCATATTTTTATATCCCTGGGAAGGTAATTCAGAGATCTACGATTTTCAGGAGGAACTTTTCTCTAAATTATGGATAGAAAATTTTCAAAAATATAAATTCCACACCATATCTAATTAAAACAACATAATTAACATTTAACATAAATACAAGATGTTACAGTCCCAATGCAGCCTAGTAAGATATTGTCCACTTTAGGCCCTCACGGTTTCGCTATTCTTTTAAAAGGTTTCTTACTATGAAGGACTAGTGACCACACATGCATATATATAGCACATCAATTTACCTAATGTGAGACGAACACTTATAATGCGCAACTTGTCAGCACCTACTGGATCCAATCCAAGCCCTTACAGCAGCTCCGCCCACAACACTGGGGTCGTTACATTCACTCCTTTACGGGTCTAACGTCTTTATTGGCACACTTTTGATTAGATTTTTCCTTTGGTACCAACACTAGTAGGGGTGGATTTAGTACAATATTGTACCATACCAAGTGTACCGTATACCTTATCGAAAATTTGATACGTAAAAATTCATTACCATTGCTATACCAAAAATTTTAGTATACTGAAATGTCGGTATAGTACAATATGGGTGCATTAACAAAAAATCAATCCTTCAAAAAAAAGATAAAATAAACTAAAAATGGGTAGTAGCAATTAGAATAACACCACGTACACTATTATAAAACTAAACAATTAAAATCAAAATGCACACCAAAATTTAAAGTCACAAACCATAGCATTACAATCTATCAACTAAAGAGACAAAATCATAAATCTAAAATATAAGTTAAAATTACAAACTAAACACAAATCTCTAACATTTCAACTAATCAATTTTTAGATAAAGAAGCACTCGGAGAAGGCATTGAACATGCGAAAGATTGAAAGGTCACACCTAGATTAAATAAACAAAAAAAATATTGAAACATATTAATTGTATTTATAACAAGAATTCAAGATGAATACCAACTTAATAACAAAAATCACTATAAAAGGAACAAATACACAATAGTGAGATAGTTTAAATTTTAGATTTAGATTTTGAAATAATGAGGTCTTAGTATAGTAAGTCAAATTATGTCTAAAGATCTAATTAAGCATCATTTTCCCTAACTATTTTAACATGGGCCTCTATATAATAATAATGTAAGTGACTAGTACGTAAAAACATTGAATTTTGTGGTCATGGATAGTACAGGGAAAGGAGCCAAAAATCCTTAATTAGTAAAAATGTAACATGCAACATGTGATGGTGCTACATAATTGACTTAAGACATGACAATTGAAACACACTGTATATAATAAGAAGACTTCATCAATAATTAGCTCCCCCACTTCTTCCATGATATATATATATACCCATATAAATAATACATGCATAAAAAATAATAGTAATCTACTTCCCCTATCTTTTTTTTCCATGGGGCGGTCAAAAAAATCTTGAAAAGTGAGCATTTTGGCTAAAACAAACCAATTAAGTTGTTTTTACTTGCCTTTAATTAAGTTTTTGCAATCAATTGTTCAAGAACCCTTAAAAACCAATTAAGTTTTTTCAAGTACTTACCCTGTACAATCTAAGAACACTAAAAATGAAAAGAAAAAACTGGAAAGGACAATAAACCATATATAAATATTGTTGAACTCCAAGAACGCTAAAGCATGTATAAATATTGTTATATTATAAATTATAATCAACACATACACATTTATCAAAACAGAACCATGTATAAATGGAAATAGTAAACTGAGATGAGATCTAAATAACAGTAAGAGAAAATAAAGCAAAAACAAAATAAAAAAAATGAGGATAGATATTTGAAATTTAATACGATTAGCCTTTGATTGATTAAGGGAACTAGAAAGATTAGTAGATATGTTATTTATTTAACCATTACAAACTGCTAATTCATTATCATAGAGTGTAGGATATAGCCAAAAAAATAAATAAAAATAAATAAATAAATGAAAGTGAATAACAAAATATATGGCAAAAAGTTTATACAAATAACAAATGAGAGAGATAATTAACCTCAAACGAAGAAAAGCTGATAAACACATTATAATGCATTTGTATAGGCATATACCACTACACCAAAATACGCGAATAGTCACGGTTTAGAACCGTGACAAATGTCCCTTGTCACGGTCTAAGTACGTGCTAAAAACGCCTATGACAAACCATCTTGGTCACGATTCATAACCGTGACAAATGGCCATTGTCACGGTTTCTAAAGGGATGTGATCCACTATAAATAGATGATGTTGTCTCGGTCCAAGAACGAAACAACATTGTTCACTTTGTCACGGTTTAAAACCGTCACATATTTCACTTTAAGGTCTCCATTTACACCAAACTTGTGACGGTTGAAAACCAAGAAAATATTTTGTTGTGTGACTTTTGTTGTCACGGTTTTGGACCGTGACAATATGTATCATAATTTTAAAAAAATGAATAAAAATAGAAATTCCAAAATTTTCTAATTCCCTATACGATACATCTGCAACAATCAAAAAAATCCCAGCAGAAATTTGGTAGAGATCTATAACATTAATTTATATATTTTCTAAGAAGATATATATAATTTTATTTAAGCAACATGCATTTCATTGCAATTAAATCCATTATTTAAATCAATCTTACAATACATAAAAATATACACAAATTGATCAAAAGCATAGATAAACACTATACCCCAAAGAAGTTGAAGTAAACATTCCTAAAATCATACAAGTATATTTAAATATCTAAGGAAAGATTCACATAAACTTGATAGAAAAATAAGGAATTAGAGGAATTGGACTAATGTTGGGAGGAATTGGACCTTCCAGATTGTTATTGGCAAGATTCCTGAAAATAGACCGATGAAGAAATTAATAATATATTTAAAAAATTAGTAGTACAAAAATGCAGAACGAAAAACTCAAATTGAAAAAGCTTTTCTATTTTTCCAAGTTCAGCAGGAATGCCACAAACTAGTTGATTATCATTTAATTGCCTACAAATGAATAAGGTTTATTAACTACCTCTAAAGAAGTATCGATAATATAATTGAGTTGAATGAAATCAGAAATGTATCTCACAAATAGCTGAGCTTTGACATATTGCCGAGCTCAAGTGGAATACGTCTTGTAAGTTTATTGCCATGGAGGTACCTTCAAACTATCAAAACTTCCCAAAAAATAATTATGTAAGCCAAAATATCAGTTAATAGCAAGCATACTTATAAAACAGTGAGGGTCTGCATTAAACCTATCACTTTCGGAATCTTCCTAGTCGGCTGATTTCCTTGAAGAGACCTGCAAGAAGAAGCTTACAATATTTCAAAGCTTCCACAGTTACCAATATTTTTTGGGATTGGTCTGCTTAGGTTATTGCCTCTAACATCACTAAAATCAATATAAAAAAACTTCAATGTCAAAAAACATGCACTAGATCACAGTCATATAGTGCAAGAAAAACACAGTAAACCCACAATTTACCCAATAAAAGAGGAATTTATTTATATATGGTCATATTCTAAGTATGTTAATAATAGACACATGGATATCCTCAAAATTTAATTTAATCTAATACTTTTCAAGGAAGAAAGCTAAGGGCAAACCTAAATAACCAAGAAGGAAACAATGTCCACCTAATTTTTTGTCAAACTGTAGTTCCATGTTTAAATGTGGAAAAAAGTCTTTAGATTTGGGAAGAGGGAATTCCTGAAAGCCAAGAGCATCATAGTATTTTCAAAGGTAAATAAATAATTCCTACATAGGAGAACCGATAAAAAAAATAACCCATCCATCCAAATTAAGAATCCATTATTCCTTTTTGAATCTCTAAATTTAATAATCCAATTTTTTCTAATTTACACCCCAAAACTGAAGATAAAAAAAATTGCTTCATTCTAAAACCACTAACTGCGATGAAATTAGTGTATTTTTTATCTCTTAGTTAGGGACGGAGGGAGTAGTTTGAGTTCACAAAACCAATGTCATTGAGGAGACAGAAAGTTGAAAAAAAATACGCACCATGTTATACCTGAAAAGATACAATAACTACGGAAATTAACACAAACCCATGCATAAACAGTTAAACACATACAATTTTTTTTATAAAGTTCATGTATATTGAAAATGCATAGTAAATTATACTTAAGGCTATTTAATGTAACTAATGTTAGCTCCTAGCAGATTTTGTGAGGGTTCATAATCCTTACAGAAAGGCTACGCTCTCAAATAACTAGACATATACAATCACTTAAACATTTTTTTTATCATAATAAGGTACTCAATTGTGTGGGCCATGAGAGAGAGATCCTAATAATTCAAAATTTTCTGCCAAGCTGTTAATAAAATAAGTGCAGCAAACGCGTGTACCGACAAACTTGTTAGTTTGTTTAAACAAAAATTGTGTAGTATGTGAAAATAAATCTATAACAAAACAAAAGGCAAATGAAGGAACAACCTGAAGCACTGGCCTCAATTTCTTTAGCAAAGATTTTATAGGTCTCTTCTTGAGCATCACATGATAGCCCAGCTAGCACCAAACAAAAACAAGATAAATAACCCAACTCTCATGCCCCTACTGCCAAAGCATTGAACAAATTTAAATAATAAATAGAAATTATCTTAAGTAGGTTTTGTTGACTTGAAAGTCATTAATCTTGTTTTGATAATAATAATAAACTTAATCTTGTGTAATTTAACTTAGTTGATGTTTTAAGTTATAGCCACAATAAAATTGATCACACGTGGACTTAACCGAAAAGCCGGAATCAAGATCATTCATCTACAAAGTATTGCAATCAAAGTTTTACATCTCACACAACTCTTGTCAACACACCAACAATGGCATCTCTATGAAGTACAAAAAGCCAAGGAAGAATAGATACGAAGATACAAATGAAGCTCTCGAAGATTCATTGGTGTTCATAATTAAGTGAGTGCTTAGATTTTATGTAAAAGATATCATTGTTCAATTACATAGCTCATAAAATGATTTAACCTTGACAAGATTGATCAAAACTAGTTTTATCCTTGAAAACGTATTTTTACCGAAAATTAGTCATCTTGAAAAATTCACTATAAATTTTTATGAATGAATTTTGTTACAAAAACAATGATAGAAGTCTTAGAAAATCAATTTTAAACATCACGTATCCTCAAAATTGATTTTTGAGTTAATTTGCAAAAGTGTGAAAAATGGGATTTTTGGTCAATCTGGCAGCAGACCAGAGGAGACCATTAGTCGATTGATGAGCTTTGCTCAGTCAACTGATTGCCCAGAAACTAACCGTTGGAGTTCTGATTTTTTACCATTTTTGGTACCAAACTTTTACCAACTCCCTCCAAACGGCCATATGGTGTCTTAGACTATATATACACCATCTAAGACTTATTTAAATACTCTTGAATCATTCCTACACTATTCTATTCATCTATATTCAATATTCAAAAATTCAAGAACATTTCTTTTGATCAATCATCTTTATTTTGAGCTATATTTTATTGATCAAATTTGATATCTCTTAGTGTGAGCTTAAGTTGTAATCTTCATACATTATTGAGCTATTGTACATGGGTGTTAGTCACCAAATCATTTATTTCAAATATTAAGAGAGGTTTATCTCTTAAGATAGCAATAGTGAATTCTTGTGTGAGTATTAAGAGAGATTCAATACTCGTAAGAGTGTGTGAGAAGAATACACTTGTAGAGGTTTGATCTTTACCCGGAAGGAGATCGATTATAGTGAAATTTCTCGGGGTACTAACCGAGCGCGGAGTAGGGGCTAACAAGCCGAACCGTGTGGACAAAAAGTCTTCGACTTTGATCGGTTCAATCTTTCTAACTCTTGAACTCTTATATTGTATTACTTGCACCTTGTGATTGGAATTATCATTGTTTATTGTTTGCTTGATTAACATAGACATCGAATATTTTTAAATTAATTTTAAAAATCTCATTAAGTTTTAAAAACCCTATTCACCCCCCTCTAGGGTATTTTTCGACCAACAGGTTTATCCTTTTCCTTTTTGGATTTTAATGGGGTGACTTTGAGTATTAATTAAATCTCAAAATTCATTAATCCATAGAAAAAATCTAGAATTAATACATTTCTTAGTAAATAATCTCCAGGCACAACAAGAAGAGCACCATAATAAGGCATTCTTAGTAAATAATTCCCATCGATCAATTCTGCATTCGATAGCCCAAAATCTAAAACCAACACATACAACCAAATTAAATTTAAGAAAAAGGCATTAGGAAATGGTTATACTTTATTAATAATACAAAACTAAGGGAGAAATATGAGTCGAGTTTCTTATCGAAAACTGGAAAATAGTTTGTAACGTTGTAATAACCCATCTCAAATCAATAGTCCTACTTTTTAACATGACATATTTTTTTTAACAACAAAAGCATTCTATTTAATTTGATTTACCTTGAATTTCTAAGCAGCCAAACAATGTGTTAAATACAAAATATAAAGAAGGAAAAAGGCTTAAAATAAGCTCAAAATACCAATAAATATGATTAGCGAGATAAGCTAAAAATAGAATCAAAGATATATATATATATATATATATATATATATATATATATATATATACGTGTACATATATATAAATATACCCCCTGCAATTTCCTCACATTTGTTATTTTCTATACATGTGAGAAGCGCTAGCAGTGTAGTTTATTTACCTTAACAACGAGTTATTCACCAGAATAATATTGTTCCACGTCTGTTATTGCAGCTTCATATCCTCTTTGACAAACCTGGTAAGGTAATACATATCCGAATTCTAAATAAGGCAAAAGAGAAGCAAATGTAACAACAACGAACAACAATACAAATCCGAATCAGACTCCAAAAATTGCCAGTGCAAGCATCTAATACACTATCAACCATGAATAGTTTACCAAACCATTAGCAAGTTACTCACCAAAATGGCCATGATCAGTGATGATACACAGACCCTTATTGTCAACTATATGAAGCTCATCTATCCTAAGTTTGAAAAATGCGGACAAAAAAAATCTATTCATTTGTATGCATATGTACACTACTATACAATTTATTTTATATGTAGAGAAAGAACTTACTGAATGAACATTTAAGCTTCGAGTAGAGCTAGAGAATGCAGCGTCGGAGGTATCCAGCTTGTTCGTAAAACTTGGTTTGTATTTGGTTCTCCACAATTTGACATTGTTTTTGGCCATTAATTTCTCTGGCAAAGAAATAAAAATAAAAATAAAAAAATAAAACACACACATTGCTATCTCTTTACTTTTTTATTTACTAAACACAAGAATAATATAGAAAACGGAAATTTCTAATCCAGAAATTTAATACTTAATTAGCTCAGCAAATGAAAGTTTTATACAAAAGATTTAAGATAATAAAAAATCAAGTTCCACAAAAAAGAAGAAGAAAACAATGAGAAGATAAAAATGTGAATAGAGAACATATACCAGCACTATTTTAATTGTAAACAAGAACAAACGAAACTCAAGAATTTCGTAGTCACCTTCAGGGAAGCTGTTTGCCCTTCTTAATTAGGATCCATTAACCAACATAGTATCACTTATGGCTGAATCAATCTTATATATAAACAATCAAATCAAAGAACAAAATTATTAATTACACTAGTAATGGAATTAATGTTTCTCTTGTTTTTGTTTCTAATGTACAAACCATTCAAGTTTATATTTGTAGAGTATGAATTAATAACCCTCTAAGTAAGACCATTTGTTTACCAATAGTTACTTAGATCACCGTCCAATGGGACACCAAACAATACAAACCTACCCTTCTCTCTCTTAAACAAATACCCAATAACCAATAACACTAACTGAAAAATAAGGCATTTACCCTCACTAAAAAAATACATTAAAAATACAAGGCTCCACTACCACTCTACATGATATATATATATATGTGTGTGTGTGTGTGTGTTGTTCTTCCTTAGAGAGAAACAAATGGGTATTTAACTAAAAAAATAATCTAACTAAAAAAAACCAAGAAAACTCTTATTTTTTGGTATAGGGATAGGAAGAACACATAAGCACACATCGAATCTGAAGAACTTGATTAACTTGAAGGAAGCAAGTATTAATTAAACATCACCCATAAAATCCACATAAGAAAAAAAATACTATTTACATCTGAAAAGAATAAGATCTCAAAAACATGGAAAACTAGTAATGAAACTGGCAAAACTTTAAACCAAATACTAAAAAATGCTCTAACAACAAAACTGAATGTCGCTTGTTGATTTGCAGCAGTGTATTAACTAAGAATGCTACAAAATCCTAATCCTACACATAGCAGGAGACCAAAAAATAGGATCGTAAGCATAAAAGGAAACTAAATCAAAATAATACGTAAAATTAAAAGATCTTACTAACAAAAAAATCATACACTACACATTTAGCTATTGATTTCCCACACGAAGCAAGTTCTTCACTAAATTCAAAAATCAAATGGAAACAAATAAAAGGGGAAAAAAAAGATAGTTGCTGTAGTTAGTTACCTCTCAGGCGAAAAAATCGGTTCCACAAAGGTTGCTAACCCTATAACCAAATAACGAGAAGTGATTTCTTTGGAAAAAAAAATTATATCTGAATAAAAAAGAAAGTTACCAACATGAATCGATATCTTCAATTAACAACTTCCCTAAAAATAATCAGTGATTGATGAAAGATAAGGGAAAAGGAAACTAATTGAACAATAAAAAAAATTAAAAAAATAGAAGACACGAGCTTACAGAGAAATGGAGGAGGAAATCACAAAGGGCAAGCCTTTAAGGTTGTGTGCGACGTAGTGGACTCAACAACATTGATTGAAGGTCGTGTGCTGCGTAACTGAGATGATAGAGACCAGCGGCGCCAGTGAAACGAAAGAATAAGTTAGGGTTTCATGATTAGCAGGATATGACATTTAGGGCTTTGAGTACTAGTGCATAGAGAGGGTGATTGAGAGGGATAAGGTTTTAAGAGGGTAAGAGATGGTGGTTCGATTGAGGGTAGGAGGTGACAGATGGTGATTTGTGATAGGGATGAGCGAGGCAGAGAGGAAGAGTGTAATACGCTCTATTTGGGATTGGGGGTTGAGAGTGATATCGAGATATTTGGCTGAAAAAATTAGAGGGATTATTCCCGCCCGTAAAAGGTTACATTTTATTAAGCTTTATCTCGGTTCTAAAATTAGAATTATACTAGAAATGCTTTACGACAGTTTATAACCGTGATAATATTATTAAAAGAGGAGTGCACTTGCAGCCTATAGTGACTTTAGTCTTTGGCGCGGATCAAAACCGACACAAGTATTTATCACGGATTAAAACATTGACAAAGGCTCCGCGTATTTTAGTGACAATTTACCCATTTTGGTGTAGTGTACATGCACTTTATAATGCACTTATACGGCTAAACACACTAAATAAACACCAAATTACAACTTGTTAATTATATAAAATAGGTTACTAACTTGATCTTGCAAGTTTGATTATGTATGAAAAGTTGTGCAAAGTTGATGCATGAAGAATAGTCAAGAAACTATTCAAACGATTGAACAAAGTGTTGAAAGAAGAAAATAAGGCAACCAAGTTTTCTAGAAGTAGCAAGATCGATCTTGGTCCTCCTCTGCTTCTCCCTAGTTGAAGTGCTGCTATGTTCCAGAATTAAGAAATGAGAAACAAGATCGACCTTGCTAGCTTCCCGAGCCAACTGCCATACTTCTGCCAGCCCAAAATCTTTGCTAATTCAAAGAAGCAAGATTGGTCTTACTACCAAGATCGATCTTGCTAGTCTCTTGAAGTTCACTGTCATCCTTCTGCTAGCCAAATTCTTAGAGAAACAAAGGAGCAAAATCGATCTTGCTGCCGCATTTCTTCACCATTAAGCAAACTTTGAGATATTTTCAAAGCAACTTATCAAAGTTGCCAACTTGCACCAACTAGCCAAAAGATCTCTTTGCATCTTGTCCACTTGCCTTCCACCTCCTTTAGTACGTCTATAAATAGAGAGCAAGGGCCAAGCATCGAAGAACAATTCTAATTGGAGATTTATTTTTATAATTGAGAGGGAATAAGGGAGAAAAATAAAGTGATACTTTCTTCTTCTTCTTCTTGTATTCTTTTACACTTGTAACAACTTATTACATATTTATTAATACAAGTGTTTTATTGATTCTACTTCTTCTTTAACATGTTTTCATCATTTATGGAAGGGTGAATCACCTAGCTAAGGTCAATGGATGAATTTGTTGTAAAATAAAACATGGTTAAGTTTTAAATTCTTTAAAGTTCTATGCCTAGTGTTGTCAAATAATTATGCTTGTCATATGTTCATTATGTTCCATACTGTTGGTGCTAAAAACTAGAAGGGTGTTTTAGACCACACAATCAAATGATCAGATTAAATGATTGGAATAATAAATACAACAAACCAACAGAGTCAAAGACGTATAAATGAGGTTGGCCTCGTATGAAAATACGGGTTAGTCCTTATCTGTGGAATAAAGTTAGGAGCTCGTTTTGGCTTGTTATTGATATAACTAAGTTGCTATTACAAACTCACAGTGATCTATCTAGCTAGTTTATCCTCACAATATTACAATGAGAGTATGCTTTTAGCTACACAAATTCTAGCTTCTCTGTATCAAGGGCTCTATCGTGTGCTCAGTATCTCTATCTATTTTCAAGCTGTTGGTCACCCTTTTGCCGTTATGTCTCTGTTGTTCTTGTTTGTTCAGAAATTATTGTACTTTTTGAGAAAAATAAATACTTCATCTTTTATATATATGACTGAGAGAAAAACGTGTGTGAGAGCTCCCAGAGCAAGTCTGAAGCCATGCCTTGATTATCACTAACTCTAACCTTGCATCTCCATGAATTTTAGTGCATTAAATGCAGTTGATGCGCATTTAATAAAGGCGAAAGAGGTTATGCGTGTTCTGCAGAGCAGGTGGCAATCGCCTATGCCTCTATCAACCATTATGGCATAGTGGTTAGGCGATAGAGCTCCAGAGCTCGTCAAAAGAGTTCTGAAACCCGAGCTTCGTAATTTATTATGCGTAATTAACCCATAAGCCGGTACCCAACTTATGAAAAACTCGTATTTCCCTTTAGTACTCGAGTTGGGCTCCGCTGAGCTCCTTTCGACGAGATAGGTCAGATTGCTGATGTGATTGCCACATGTTAGCTCATGGTTAGTGGAGTAAATTTGGTTACTAATTTGTACTATCACATACTATTAAATGGCTTAAAACACCTTAAGGAGTATGTAACTTTCATTTTAATTTCCTTTGCCTCTTTATGACAAGTATATGGAGTTCTTTGATCATTAATGGACAAGTTTAGTATATTAATGATACTTAGACGCTTCATGCCTTATTTGATAAGTACTAATTGGATCATTAACATACAAATAAAGTATTTCAAGTAAGCATATATTATTCAACAACCACCATTATTAATAGATGGCTATGCTATTCATATAAAATTTGAGATGTTAATTTCAAATATGGTCACATCTTGTGGTTAAGTGTAAAGTAAGGTTTTGTTTTTCTTGTCATATACAACACTTAAATGGACTTTGTGCCTCTGTTTGAGGACTTTCTAATTGCTCATTTGTTCCCTTAAATACGATGTTATCTTCCCTCATAAGGTGGCCTAATGGAGTTGGATTGGTTGTATTTTCTCGAAATCATTTATTACCAACGTCTAGGCTTTTAAATGAGAAGCAAAACATATAATACACTAAGGTGAATGAATGAGCCGAATTGGATGCACAAATCATGATTATTATAAATAAAAAATGACTCCCCAAAGCCTTTGCTTCCTTTAATATAAGAATAATCTCATCACTGTAAAGTTTGCTTTATAAATTTTACAAAACAATTCAAAATTCACTTTTAAATCAATTATCCTTAATTAAATAAACTCGCAATATACAAAGCTTTTGCCCCTCCATATGGTTCAACACTCGGACTTTTGAAGTACTATATTACAACTTGACCGCTTACACTTGAGGTGTAAACAATTGCACTATTTTTTGCGCATTAAAAGCCTTGAAATGGGTTCGGTAGAATTATAAAGGGCGGGATGGATGAAAAGATTAAAATTAGATATTATGTATGGCAGTGGTGAGATAACGGTGGTGCAATGGGTATGTGGTAGCGGTGGAGTGGCAATACTGTAGTGGGTATGTGGTTGTTTCATATTTACAGATAAGAAGATATGAAGAAGAGTATAAGAAAGAGAAAGAGAAAGAGATAGAGAGAGGCAACGCGTTTGTAACAATGAGGCTGTGAAACCCTATTATTAATGTGAAAGTGAAGCATTTGTTAGCTCAAATATGGACATTTGATCTAAATGTTATTGGTAAAATGTTGTGGGGTATTGGTATTATTTTAGTATTTGGCATAATGGCGCAACTGATATTGGTATGGTATGGTATACCGTGGCAATATTAATATTTTGGTATGGTACAATATACTGTCGGTAATAATTTTGAATACTAATACAGTGCCAAAATAATTCGGTACAATACAAATTTGATCGACATTGTACCATTACCAAATTTTGATACATTTTAACAATAATACGGTATAAATGGTACAATTTCCTACCACTAAGCACTAGTGTGTTAGATCCATCAGAACTCCACAGTTAAGCGTGCTTGGACGAGAGTAGTGTTTTGATGGATTACTCTTTTGAAAATGTAATGACCCTAGTGCTGTGGGCTGACTGTTGTATATGCTTGGATTGGATGCAATAGGTGCTGGTCATAATATGGGTGTTAATCCCACAATGTATGGGTGCGGTGATTTGATGTATTATATATATGTAGTAACTAATTCTTTTTAGTAAGAACCTTTTTGAGAGAAATAAAATTGTGCAGGCTCAAACATTATTTTACTAGGGAGTATTATAATGTGACATGAGTGTATATTTTGTCCCACATTGGAAATTTATTATTATCTAGCTCTGTTTTTCATATATTAATGTATCTCTGGGCTCTCATTTTGACAAAGCCAAGCCTTCTTTGTATTATTTACACTATCCGAATGTGTCACAAACACTTCTTCTAAAATTTAACTATAAACACAATTTAATACTTATTTATTTATCACAAACACCTCTTTACATTGCCTCATATTAGGTGTGCACTCATCTTTTATTATGCGAATCTTATTTAAAAAATATTCCAACACGAGACCTTATTTAAAAAATACTCTAACACTCTATTCTTTAATGTTAGGTGCAAACACACTTTTCCTATATGGACCGAATGTGTGTGACTCACTCATATCTCATTAGACGAGTATTAGAGTAGTGTTAGTTAATAAATTTACCAGTGTGTGTTCACGACGAGAAAGGTATTTACGACAAATACGAGGCGTAAATAACATAGTCATATTAATATTACTCGAAATAAGGTAAAATGGCTTGTGTGATAATATTTTTCGCAAAAAAACAATGAATAATATTTTTTAGAAATAAATTCCTAGATATCATTATCATTCTAAGATAAGGGCTTGTTTATCAATTGCATTTTAAAATAAGGGTTTTGACTGAGTGTATACTTTACTTTTTACTAAATTGTATTGAGTACAAACTTAATTTCACACAAAATTGTGTTTTGTGCAAACTTAACTTTGCGATTAAAAAAATTTAATGCAAATTTGTTTTACATGATTTGCTTATATTTTTCAACAAGTATATTCTTATATTTCATTCATAAAACTTTAAAGCAATATCAAATAAATACAAATACATAATAATATTTTAAAAATAAATAGTATAAAATTAACTTTGCATAACTTTAAAAAAATTATTATATGCATTTTATTAATAAATAAAATTATTTTGAAGTACTGTAAATTAAACATTTATTTATAATAATATACTAAAAAACACGTAATACTAAATTAAACATTTAGTATCCTGTGATTCACTTTCACCTTTGCTGCTTCCTTCTTGCAGAGGGTTCCATGGCGTGCTCCGCTTCAATTCAACTCCATTCTCTCTCTTTGATTTCCCCTCGAAAACACAGAACTCATCGTCCGCCACTTTCTTCACCAAAGACTCAAACTTTATCTTCGTTTTCATTTTCGTCTTCATTTTACAGTAACTGCACGAACCGCACACTTGAAAGGCCCTTATCCACTCGCAAGCTTTCTATCTCCTCTCTCGGAAGCACTTCTCGTGTAACAACCGAAGCCGATGACACGGAGCATAATTTGACCCTCCGACAACTCTGCGAGGGTCACGTGCCCGAGCACGTGCTGCGCAGGCCAGTTTCTTCCTCTCTTCACTTTGATTTTTTCTGCAATTTTACTTCAATCCTGTTTTTGGTATTGCTTGGGAAACTGTATCAATAATAAGTTTCTAGGTAAAAGAATTCCATGGAAAATGCATTTATGGGTGTTCGATTATTTTGCTTTGTGGTTGGATGGAAATTATTTTCATGTATAAATGTAATGATGTCATAGTGTTTAATTGCACACGCTTACAAAAATTTTCCACCTTACCTAGAATTCAAAAAACATAGGGAGGCGTAAGAATTCAATTGCCTAGTATTCTGCATTAGTTCCTGGTACTATAGAATTATGTGGTATTGATCTAGCTGGAAACTTTAGAGGAATCAAAGACCACTAAAATTCTGAAAAGTACATCGTTTTCCATCTTTTGCCAAGTTTCCATGGAATTTTTTTGCAGTGAAATACATGTAGGGAAAGAAATCTAGGTAGTCTCTGTTAGGCTCTTGATAAAGTTAAAAGTTTTGTTTGGTTGCTAGGAGCAGTTGAGTTTCAATTTTGGTCTTAGGATTGATTCTTTATTTGTTGGATTCTCTTAATGAATTTGAATATGCACAATTTCTAAAAAGTCAGGTATGATTGGATTTTTTAACACTAACTTGATATGAAGGGACACTACATGTTGCGGAATGTAGTTTGTAGTAGCCATTAGTTAATCTTAGGGTTGAGATAGTTAATTGCCCTAAGAATTTCTGGTTTGTCACTTTGTTGAGCTGAATCTGTTAAATTCTCAGAACCGCTCTTTTCCAACCCCCTCAAATGCAAGTAAGAAAATGAAAGAAAAAAACCATGAAAACAATGTGTCATGGCTTTGTATTAACAAAATGTTTGTTGTTCAAAGAACTGTCATAGTTCTGATGGATATGTAGGTATTGATAGGAATGCTTATACTACTGCAGGGTTGAAGAAGTTGGATATACCGTGCCAACAGATGTACAACAGCAGGCTCTGCCACTACTCTTTTCTGGACGTGATTGTATACTTCATGCTCAGGTCATTACATGATTATCTTCTGATAATATTTTAATACGGTTTTCTGTTTCTTTTATTCAGATCATATCTTTATTCTGGGACATTATATACTGTTGGTATAGATGGGAAAAGGTCTTACAAGTCTATCAGCTAATTCATGCATCACTGATGACCTTCCTTTAATCACTCACCTGAATTGTAACTATATATTTCCTGGATGCATATCATTGCCCTAAAAAAAATGCATTAAAGAACTGTTTCTTTTCTCTTTATCTATTTTCAACTGCTGTCCTGTCTTAACCTTATTTTGTGCAGTGAACTAATATGTACTTGGCAGTTGGTGGACCTCCTAGCACCTAGGTGGGAACTTTTAGGACACCGACATTCATGAATGTTACATATGTTTAATTGAATCCACTCAATTCCGCCTAATACACCCGAGCCATTCATGTAGGGGATTCCATACTGCTGCTCAACCCATAGTGCCTAGGTGGTCTAGAACAGTGATTTTGGAAAATAATACAACATATAATGGATTATGAATGAGAAAACATCTTCTTTAGCAGGGTGGTCAATGAATGTCAATAAAACCACGAGACAGTATTAAAATTGAATAGTTTTCCGCACTCCTCATATAAGAATGAAGTTATGCCTCACACTCCTCTCCTTAAGGCCTGACGTAGCCGATTTCTTAATTTTCTTCCTTTTGTTTTTGATCGTTCTAGACAGGTTCTGGAAAGACCCTGGCTTACCTGCTACTGATATTTTCAGCTATAAACACTCAAAGGTCATCTGTGCAAGCATTAATTGTAGTGCCCACCAGGGAGCTTGGTATACAAGTAAGATATTGACTACAACTTTTTCAACGTTTCCCATCAATGGAAGTACGGGTGAAATGAACAAAAATTAGACCTGCAACAATTGTGTTGTTTATTGATCTTTTATCTTTTGGTAAGGAAGGTTACAAAAGTTGCCCGTGTGCTGGCTGCAAAGCCTGATATAGGATCTGACCAGAAGCCTTGCACTGTTATGGCTCTTCTAGATGGAGGAACATTGAGAAGACACAAGAGTTGGTTAAAGGTATAGCATTGACTCCTTAGCCGTAAATGCTAGTGCCTGATGAATGATGCCATATTATTTGCCTTGTCGAATTTCAGCAAAACATATAGATGCTTATAATATTGTTTACTTGATCAGGATGTGCCACATTCAAGCCACGTAGGACCTATATGTACATATATATATATGCAAAAGCAAAAACTCTTTGCTGGAACATAAATATAGATATATACACGTATATTCTTAAAAGGTAACTGGTTGGTCCTTTTATTAATTAGTCTGATAGTGTTTGTTGCTTCTTCGTGTTTGATTATGATAATCATGATTAGCCCTTCAAATAAGAAAGAGATGTGCATGTTCTGGTGCCATTATGCGGGGCAATATAATCTATAATTCTAGACTACAGAAGTGTAGCTAAGAGTTGGCATCTAATTAGTATTTAGTAAGCTTTTGTTATCTAATGATTAACAGGCAGATTTTAATTAGTATCCTGAAGGCACACACACTGATTCTGCAGAAAACACTTAATAATACTTGTTCGAAGTTATGAGGTTCCTGTTTCTTTGCTGAGTGTTTATAATAGGAACCTTTCCAATGCTGAATGCCTTTCGTTGCAGTGAGATTGCATGTCCTTGTTTTTTCTTCTTAATATGGTAATTAGTTTTTGAAATACAAAATTTTGGTAAGATGAAGTTGTATTAAATGAGGCATACTACTAAAACGCTTTTATTGTCACAGGCAGATCCCCCTACAATAGTGGTTGCAACTTTGGGGAGCTTATCCCTATTGCTTCGAAAGCAGATTTTCAAGCTAGAATCAATGCGAGTGCTGGTGATTGACGAGGTAATAGAAATGCAACTTTTGTTGTAGTTCTGTTTCTTGGTCACTACTTCCAGTATTAGCCTTTATAACAGGCTATTACTTTCAGTTCGAGTGTTCAAAATCCAAACCAAATAGACAGATCCAATCCATTCCATTTGGATTGAATTCTTTGACTCAATTGACTTGGATAAATCAACCAAAAAGCAAACCTGAATTTAAAAAATTTAATGTTATATGTGTTGCAATATTGTTCACTGCTGCATCATCTATTGTGTATCCAACCATCAAATTACATGCAAGAGACCTAACTCCTAAACAAAACCTTAATTGCTTTATGTATTGTTGTCATGAAAATGTGTTTAAAAATTAAATAGATTTCGAAATCCAATCCAATCCAACCTTTAATGAATTTCCGACCCATTTTGATATGGATTAGACTTAAAAAATGGATATTATGATTTGTATCATGAAATTAAGGTAACTGAGTGGCATTCATTTACTTCAGGAAATCCAAGT
Organism: Lonicera japonica; assembly: GCA_021464415.1. NCBI lineage: Eukaryota > Viridiplantae > Streptophyta > Magnoliopsida > Dipsacales > Caprifoliaceae > Lonicera > Lonicera japonica. Next base: position 52,215,832 of record CM038465.1, read on the forward strand.
GACCCCCTTTGAAATCTGTAATTGTATCGTTGAATTTTAGCATTCTAGTGCCTTCCCGTCAACAATTATATTGGAATGACAAACATGTGTCTTTTTTTTCTTTTGCCATTAGGTTGATTTCATGTTCTATTCTTCAAAGGAAGTCAGTTCTCTTCGAAAGCTCTTAACAACATACTCATCAATTAATACTCGTCATACTATTTTTGCTAGTGCATCAATCCCACAGCACAGACGATTCTTATATGACTGTATACAGCAGAAGTGGACAAAGGTAGGCTGATATTTTGTTCCCTTTTAGACAGTTATTTTATTTTATTTATTTATTTGAATTTGGAATTCCCTTGCAGAAATTTGTTATCTAAATAATTAAATGGGGAATTGATATGGGACTCTATGCTATATATCAATAATTATGACAGAATGACGCTGTTCATGTGCATGTAAATCCTGTTGAACCAATGCCATCACGCATTTGTCACAGATTTGTGGTGAGTCACTTTTGAAACTAATCAAATTTCATTATCACATTGTTGTCTGAACTCTGAATGCACATTCTTCTTCAAGGTTGATATGATCCCAAACTTTGGAGTAACTATTTATTGATTGCATTTGTTTTTTTTGCTCATTGGGGAGATTTTTTTAATTTGCAATACTTGGTTTTTTGTCAGATATGTGGTAAAAAAGAAAGACATTCAACCTTGCTTTCCTTATTACAGTCTGATGCACCTCAGTCAGCCATAATTTTTGTTGGCGAGCAGGTTAGTATCACCTATCTTTCTCAATATTTTGATTTATGTAGACCAGAGGACATCACATGTTAAGTAAATATTTATCTGAATCTAAAATGAAGAAGTATCTAGATTTTTTACTTGAGCCAATCCATTTTAAGGGTAAAACACACTTATTTTCCCTCCCAGTGCTTTTTATTGAGATTAATAACATATTTCATTTCTGATTGGGAAAAGTAAGGGGAAATTGGACCTTGATGACACGCCATTCCCTGTTTTGTTTGTATTTTTGTTTTTGCACATATTGTTATATAAACTTTTATTCCAATTCACAAAAATGCAATTTTCCGTGTTTAAAATTTTACGTCGCACCCTAATTATTGGTGCATTTGTGAGACACCTATAAGACTTTAGAAGACTGACTGATGAGAATTGAAGTTCAAAAAACTGTCACATGAGCATTATGGCATTTACCTTGACCTAGGCCTCACTCCAAAACGGTATATGCTTATATGATTTCTAAGATGCTGTTGACTCTCAAATCGGATAGTGGAGGGGGCCATTTTTGAGTTTTATGGTAACTAGTTTTTGTGCACGTGCGTTGCATGTGGTTTTAGTACTTGGCAAATGCCATCAAGACTATTAATGATTACGTATATAATAACAATTGAATAATTAGTATGAAATAAAAATAATAACATATAAACAAAACATAGCATAAAGTGTTAAATTCAATTAATAATTATAAGAAAATCATATAATCGGTCAACTATAGAAAAATGTTATAGATACATGAAAAAATTTGTCGCCTTGAATTTTTTTTAGTGCATAGGTGGCCAAGCAGACTCTTAATCAAATATATAAGAGAGTAATATATTTTTTACTAAGTTTTTAGTATATTGTTAATTCTATTAAACATATGTGGATTATTATTATGCACAGTACCAAACAATAATATAACACGTATAAATAATAGATTGTATAGCCCGATGATGTTCAACATGAACGTTTTACCATAATAGCAAATAGTAATATAACACTCATAAATAATAGATTATATAATAACGGAAGTATTAAAATGGTAAAAAAAATAAATTTAAAATGAATGTTTTATTGAGGCACAGCTACAATATATTCATATTTTTTTACTTAAACATTAAGCATAATTATAAATAAAAAAATAAGTTTTAGAATATATGAATTTGATTTATTATAATGTTAAAAGCAATCAAGCAAAATAGAGTTTAATGTACATACCTTTATGGTGAGCTTTGAAAGAAATTCTAATTCACGTTAAAAGTTTTGTAATTTTAATATGATCTATTAAATAGCCTATTTCTTGGGAAGTTTGTTATATAAAAGTTTTATACAAAACACCTAATTCAACACAAACTCTAAATTGTTTAATTATTTTAGCCAATAAAGTAGAGTTTGAATTTATTTGGAATAATAATATTAATATAAAAATATACGGAATTATACACTTATACTATTTTATTTAACCTAAATCTAACTTAAAATCTTTATTTAATTATTTTAGCCAAATAAAGTAGAGTTTGAATTTATTTGAAATACTAATACTAATATAAAAATATATGGAATTATACTGAATGTAAATCTTAAAATCTTTTGTTTAAAATCAAGGGGTATATTTGTCTTTACAAAAAAGGGGAAAAACACCGGGGGGTGTATTCAATTTAGATTTTAAAAGATTCTAACTGACTTTTTAAAATCCGCGGATTCTGTTAAGTCTATGGATTGTTTTAAATCCTTATAGAATCTGACAAATTTTAATGCATGGATTCTTTTGGATTTCAGCAGATTTTAATAAGTCCATGGATTTCTACATATTTTAATAAGTCTATGAATTTCTGCAGATTTTAATAAGTTCATCAAAAAAATAAAAAATCAAAAGACAAAAGACAAACACTAAAATAAATTAATTAAGAGTTTAAAGTAACATTATCAAAATCCATATTTGAACCAAATTGAGTAATTAAAGTTTTGATTACAATAAAAAAATTAAAAGAATTTTGATTATAATAAAAAATTAAAGGATAGATAATAAAAGAATTTTGATTACAAAGTAAATAAGAATTATAACATTATTATTCCAATGTATATCTATTAATTTAATATCCACGTTTGAACCAAATTTAGTACGAGATTTTGGTCAGATTACTATTTGGAGTACTATAAAAGTGTAATAATGCATGCTGTGTTAGTCTATGAAATGAATTATATGAAAAAAATATATTATGTCCCTAACCTTCGCTTACCGTAAAAAATTAACAGTTATTACATAATAAGTGAATTGAATTTTACTTTTGTAAACCAACTTTAATTATGGATGATTTTATGCACCCACAAAATTAGACTTCTTACCCCAGTAGTATTTTTTAAAGAAATTGACATGAATTGCTTTTAAAAATTTGAACGATAATTAGCGGTCTAATCAATTGAAATTATGTTACTGTGTGATAACCACATTATTAGTAAAAGAGATAATAAAGACTTTATAGGGATGAATAAAAAATTAATGTGTTCATCACATAATAAAAAATTTGGATTTTGAGAGAGGGGGAGGGGGAAGGGGGGAGAGAGAGAATGTTGAGTAAAGTTCTTAAAGGAATTAGAAATCCATCTGAAATGTCTGAGTAAGTGAGAAGATTTCAAGATAGATTTTTATGTATAAAAAAAGCTTTACAATCCACCAAAATCCATCAATAATTACATTTCTACTAGGTCATTAGACTTTTGAATACCATAAGATTTAGATGGATTTTTTAAAATCCTAATTGAATACATCAAGATTTTAAAAGATTTTTTAAAACCTCAATTGAATACATCATGATTTTAAAAGACTTTTTAAAATCTCAATTGAATACTCATGAACTTTAAAAGTTCATAAAAATCCTATAGAATCTAAATCCAATACAACCCCCCTTAAATTATTCGTACTTTTATATATAGCATATATAGATATAGATATAGATTGGTAAAATATGAGTATGAAGTTCTATTCAATCACAACGTACCTCGACAAGAAGAGAGAAAGAGGGGGGGGGAGGGAGGGGTTGTTTTTTGTGTGTCTGTCTACCACTAAGGCTATGATATTGGATATTGGAACATTGGTATTCTAAAATTATTTTAGTAATGGAAATTTATACTTTTCAGGTTCTTTGTGTTTTAAGAGATGACATATCCGGTAGATTTGACATTTGTATTTCAATTTGTAATGCAGTCTGAAAAGTCCAAAAATGCTGGAAATGCTCAACCAACAACTCTTTTAATCGATCGTCTAAAGAGTTCGCATGTGGGAAATTCGGAAATTCTTCTTTTAGAGGAAGACATGAATTTCAACTCACGAGCGGCTTCCTTATCTGTAAGTCCTCCCTTCTCTCTCTCTCTCTCTCTCTCTCTCTCTCTTTCGCACAAACACTTACTACTCACCTGACCTACACATTCAGACACAGTCATTTAATAAAGAGATCCTTAGTGCAAGTACTGATCTGATCTCTCATCTTTTACTTGGTGAAAGAAGGCGGAGGTTGGATGAAATAAGGTCATTCTTGTGTTGTATGCTCATCGTCTAGTACTTCTATTACTATATATTAAGTGAGAGGAGAACTTCTCATATGCACTTGACATTACAAAATTACCCTTCATGCTTTTTGAAATAGAAATTAAGGCTCTGAACCCGTGACCTCTAATATGATGAACAACAAATGTTATCAACACTAAACTAAATGCCATCACAACTCACATGTTATTAACTTGTTTTATATATCTACATTATTGACGAATTATTAGGTATAATATTGCACATGCATCTAGTTTGCCACAAATTTTAGTTTAGTTAATCTGTTCCTTTTACAGGAAGTGAGACAAGGAGGAGGCTATCTTTTGGTGGCAACTGATATAGCAGCTAGAGGGGTTGACCTACCAGAAACAACCCATATATATAACTTTGATCTGCCGAAAAATGCGGTAAATTATCTTCATCGAGCTGGGAGGACAGGTCGGAAACCTTTCTCAGATGATAAATGTTTTGTTACCAGCATTTTAACTTCAGAGGAACGGTTTGTGTTGCAGAAATTTGAAAATGAACTCATGTTTAACTGTGAAGAGTTGTTTTTGTAGATTTTTGTATGAATTAATTGTTTTCCTTGGCCTTATATTCATTTTACTTTCTGTTTTTGAAACTTATTTCACTTCAGTCCATTTTCCTATGATCTTAAATAGTAAGTGGAGAGAAGTGAATCACTTCTCAAGGTGAGAAAAAGATCAATAAAAGTAATTGAAGCAGGGGTTTGTTGTGTTTTTCTTATGGCCATATAAATGACGAAGAATGCAAATTTATCTGTTTCTCAGTAGATTTAAATTTGCTATTTGCGCATAAAAATTGACATTAACCCTTTTTTTATGAATAAAACTGCATAAAGCTCTAAAATAATTATTTTATCTTCTTAAATTCTCATCTTAAGCTATTAAATATAAAATATAAATTATACTCCCGATAATTCAAAATATATGCATTTCAGTCCTCGACTCGTAAGTGCAACCTTATGGTTCTTCTCCATTCACATTAGACCATAGATTTTCTAAAACAATAATTCAACAAATTGAATAATAAGATATTATTAACATTGAGATGAACACAAACGTTGCATTGATACAAAACATGGTTACGCACATACAAACAGCTTGATAATTGTAAAACTCGTTACACCCTAACTGCTTTTGATACATATCTCTAAATTACTGTTCATAATTCGCATACTAGTCAAGCAAAAGGGATGAAATGCATAAGCGGAGTGATCATATCTTTAGTCCATCGTTAATCGTTGAGTTTTTTAGTATAACTGTAATGCCTGAGCGGATGTAGAATCCTTCTGAAGATCTGTCAGCCTCTTGTACACCCTGCAAATCCATGCACAAAATAGAACAGTCAGATCCACAATTACAAATTCTTCATCTTTTAAGCTCCATGTCCAAAAAATATAGGGTAGTTTGAGAGGCAGTAAGTACAGAAATTGTACCTCTGAGTTTGCGATAACTACATCCTTTCCAATTCTGGCGTTCTTGTCAATAATGCAGTCGCTGCATAATTTCACAAAAGAGCCATGAAACTAGACAATTTAGCGAAAGAATTTTAACGTATAGGGAAATAGATTTTGCGGTAGAGTTGTTTGTACCTTATTTTTGTATTCTCTCCTATTCCAATAGGAACTCTTCCCTCAGCCAACAGTGATTCAATTTCATCACTAGTTTCATAGTAGTCGGCACCAAGCATGACAGTGTCCTGCATTAACAGTGGATCGACATACAATGTGAAACCGAGGACCAAAGGTTACAGGATAAAAAAAAACTAGAGATATTAAAAAAATATACTAACATTGAAGTTCAGATTTTCTATACGAAATCTCGAATCTGAAAGGATAAAACGCAGGATCATTTTTATTTATGGGATTTAAGAAAAACCTTTAAGTGAACATTAGAGTTTATCCTGGATCGGATGCCGACAACACTGTGCTCTACAAAGCAACTTGTTAGGTAACTACCATGTGAAATAATTGAATCGACAATCTGCACAAGAATATTGGAAAGGTAAGTGTGTTATAAGACATCTAAGTCTAGCAGATAATTGTAGAAAACTAAAATATTGGTTTAAATAAAGTCCCAAGTCCCTGAACTAAGGTGCACAAAAGGCAAGAAACAACAAGATGAAGAAACAAACACCAGCATAGCTATATGATTGCAATGGCTTGATGTTCATTTTTCTTAGTGGACTGCCGATCCACTAATCTTGTACTGTCACATATTTATTACTTATATTTCCCTGTTTCTGATAATACATATATGTGTGTACTAAAAGGAGGGTTTACTAAAACATACACAGCATATAATCTCTGTAATTGTTAAGATGGGTATAATTCTCATTTTGTATGAATTTTTTGTATCGATTCTTCCTTTATTGTATAAAAATTTCAAGTGAGTTGCATAAGCTCCATTATTGCCAACGATAGCTAAAACATAAAAGACTAAGACGGGGAAGCTAAATTTAGCAATGTAAATATGCGAACAACACCCTATTTAGGTTCGGGTGAACTTGTACCGTGTGATATGAAAGGGCTATAGTGGTTGCAACACAGGAAAACCTATAGGGTACTGAAAGTTCTTGTAAGATTACGAGAGATTGTAAGAAAAATTGTTATATTATTCACAATAAGAGAGTATCTATTCATACAGTAGCAATCGTTATTCTAGTCAACTACTTAAATTAATAAACTATCTAATCTAGGAATATACAGCTAATATCTACACATAATATTTAACACTCCCCCTCAAGCTGGAGTGTACAAATTGTATGTTCCGAGCTTGTTATAGATATAATTGACCCTAGTACCCGTGAGAGATTTTGTAAATATATCTGCTAGTTGGTCATTTGACTTAACATAACTAGTAACAATGTCCCCTGAAAGAATCTTCTTGCGAATAAAGTGGCAGTCAATCTCTATATGCTTAGTCCTTTTATGAAAGACAGGATTAGAGGCAATATGGAGAGCTGCTTGATTATCACATATTAATTTCATTTGCTGAATCTTCATAAACTTTAGCTACTGGAGTAATTGTTTTAGCTAAATGAGCTCACATAGTCACATGTTGCTTTAGCCATGACTCGATGTTCTGCTTCAGCAGTGGATATAGCGACAACGGATTGTTTCTTGCTTTTCCATGACACAAGATTACCACCAACAAAAATGCAATATCCAGTGGTTGAGCGTCTATCAGATGGACAGCCCGCCAATCAGCATCTGAATAGCTAATCACTTGAGTATGCCATTTGTTTTCATATAACAGGCCTTTGTCTGGCGTTCTCTTGATGTATTTTAGAATACAAAGAGCTGCATCCCAATGGCTATCACATGGAGCACTTAGAAACTAATTGAGAACACTCATCAAAAACGCAACATCAGGACATGTTACCGTGATATAGTTAAGTTTGCCAATAAGTCTCTTATATTTGCTTGGGTCTGATAAGGGCTCCCCCTGATTAGGTAGAAGCTTAGTATTAGGTTCTATCGGAGTCTCTATAGGTTTGCAGCCGGACATGCCTGTTTCTTCTAAGATATCCAAGGAATACTTTCTATGGGAGATGAAGATGCCATGATGGGATTGAGCAACTTCTATTCCTAAAAAATACTTGAGTTTGCCCAAATCTTTTGTTTGAAAGTGGTGGAATAGATGTTGCTTGAGTTTCTGTATACCCTCCTTGTCATTTCCTGTAATCACAATATCATCCACATACATAACCAAATAGATGCACCGGTCAGATGAGTGGCAGTAAAATACTGAATGATCGGCCTCGCTTCGGGTCATTTCAAATTATTGAACAATCGAACTGCATCGCTCAAACCAAGCCCGTGAGGACTATTTAAGTCCATAGAGAGAACGTCGGAGGCGACACACCAATCTAGATCTAGACTCTCCTTGAGCAACAAACCCAGGAGGTTGCTCCATATAAACCTCTTGTTGCAATTCACCATGTAGAAAAGCATTCTTGATAACTAACTGATAGAGGGCTCAGCGATGAATGGCCGCCATAGAGAGGAATAAGCGAATGGAGGCCATTTTGGCAACCAGGGAGAATGTGTCGCCATAATCAAGCCCATAAATCTGGGTATATCCTTTTGCAACTAATCGAGCTTTCAGCCAGTCTATAGCGCCATCAGGACTAACTTTGACGGTGTAAACCCAACGACATCCGATTGTAGATTTCCCAGGAGGGAGGGGCACTAATTCCCAAGTGCCATTAGAATGTAACGCAGACATCTTATCAACCATCGCCTGACACTAACCTGGGTCCGAAAGAGCTGCTCCTACATCTTTAAAAATGGTAATAAGGGACAAGGACGACACAAAGGCAATGTATGATCGAGATAAACGGTGATAATTCATGAAATTATAAATGCAATAAGGATTTCGAGTAGAACAATTATACATTTACGTTCAGCAATAGGACGATCCAAGTCAGGGATCGAAACGGAAGGCATGACCGGAGTAGAAGATGAGTCCATTGGGCCAAGAGTAGGGTTGTCAGGGGTGGTAAGCTCAGTCAGAGAAGATGTAGCAAGGTCGGTCGTAGATTTGATTGTAGGGGCAGTAGTAGGCTCGGTGGAAGGGTTCGCAATAGGAGGAGGACATTGTCGGCGATGTTAGGCGAGCAGAGGAGGTGGCGAGTCTGTGGTAAGTGCCACGGGGCCAAGAAATGATACAACTAGTGGAATAAAACTAGTGTTTGAAAGAGGGAGAACATCAGTCAGACTCTCAGCATGTTCGGAAAAAATAAAGAAAGGAATCGTTTAAAATAAGGTGACATCGGCTGAGACAAGATATTGCTTAAGGTGAGGAGAGAATAAACAATATCCTTTCTGCAAACGAGATTAATCTAGAAAGATGCATTTGAGAGACTTCGCGTGTAACTTATCTTTTCCCGAAGTAAGATTGTGAACAAAACATGTACACCCAAAGACACGAAGAGGAAAATAATAGAATGACTGATTAGGAAATAACATAGAATGGGGAACTTAATTTTGTAAAACTGAGGACGGCATGTGATTAATCAAATAGCGTGCGGTAAGAAGAACGTCTCCCCAAAAACGCAACAGAACATAAGTGTGAATGAGGAGAGTACGCGTAGTTTCAATCAAGTGTCTGTTTTTCCTTTCTGCCACCCCATTTTGTTGAGGGTTATATGCACAAGACGATTGATGGAGTATACCCTGAGAGGCCATAAATGATTGAAAAAGGGCAGAAAAATATTCTTGTGCAGTGTCACTTCGAAAAGTATGAATATTTGTGCCAAATTAAGTTTTGATTTCAGAACAAAATGTTTGAAATATGAAGAATAATTCTGAACGATTTTTCATTAAAAATAACCAAGTATAACGAGAAAAATCATTAACAAACGTAACAAAGTAACTAAAACCCAGACTTGACTTAACTCGACAAGGACCCCATATATCCGAATAAACTAAAGCAAAAGGTGACTCTGCTTGTTTATTGATATGACTAGAAAATGAACTACAAACATGCTTTTCCTAACTGACAAGACTCACACTCTAAAGAAGATAGACTCGTAAGACTTGGCACCATCTTTTGTAACTTTGCAGGTTATGATGTCCCAAACGGTGATGGATGATGGTAGGTGGATCAATGGCAACACAGGCTACAGGGGGTGGGGCTGGTGGGGAGAGGTAGTATAATCCACGGTACTTATATCCTACTCTAATCGTCCTTCCCGGTGTTCCGATCCTGCACAAGAAACGAATTAGCAACAAATGTAACAGACTAAGGCAATGTTTGGGTTAATTTGCTAATGAAAATTAAATTAAAGATATAGAAGGTAAGGGTGTAGCTTGTCCAATTCCTCTAACTTTAGTTTGTGAGCCATCAACTAAGGATAACAGTAAATAAAGTACCATAATAAGTAATATAAGAGAACAGCTCCTTGTTACCAGACATATTATCGGAAGCACCAGAATCAAGTACCCATGACCTAAGAGAGGATGATTGAGAGATGCAAGCAATATGATTACCGGTTTGATTGGTTGAGGATATGCCTGATGACTGGTTACTCTCCTTAAATTTCTGAAATGCAACATATTCAATAGCAGGTACAGTCATAGTCCCAGGTGTAGCTCGAGAGGATAGATCATATTGTGAAATGTTGGCAACCTTAGGCGGATAGCCATGAAGCTTGTAGCAACGATCTATTGAATGGCCCTGATTATTACAATGATTACATTTGGGGTGAGTTCAACATCGTTGCCCACCCTTACTATCCCGTCGAGGAGTCACTTAAGAGGTTAGCAGAGCAGAATCAGTGAATGGCCCTGATTATTACAATGATTACATTTGGGGTGAGTTCAACCTTGCTGCCCACCTTTACTATCCCGTCGAGGAGTCACTTAAGAGGTTAGCAGAGCAGAATCAGTGGAGAGTGGTAGAATCGCTTGGGATGCTTAGAGGTGCGGAAATATGAATCAACTGTTCAAATATCGTACCCATAGTAGGAATCCCAAGATTCGCCAGAATTTGAATGCGAACTGAATCAAATTCAGTCGGCAACCCTGCTAGTGCAAGACCCATAAAAAAATTTCCACGATCTGTTTCTTGTTGCATAACATTAGTTGAGAGAGGCATAAACTCATTAAATTCTTGCTGAAAAGTCTCGATTTGGCCTAGGTACTCTTGCATGTCATGATCCTGTTTCTTAATCATTTTCATACAAGAAACAATAGTGTAAAGACGATTTATGTCATTCGAATAAAGTTTCTTCGCCTTTTGCCATACCTTATAACAAGTGCGATAAGGCCAATATTGGCTAACAAGAGTTTGATTAATGAATTGCCATAGAACATTGCATAAAAATGCATCAATTTGTTTCCGTTGCGACTGTTCTTTTTCAGTGATATCAGTAACACGTTTTACTAAGTGTTCTTCATAACCCTGACCCATAAACCATAATTCAACAGAGGCAGACCATGACATATACTTGCGGGACCCTTCAATTTTTCAGAACATATAATAGGTGTAGTCGCAAAACTTATGAAAGATTTATTGGACACTACGTTACTTGGAATAGCCATTTAGGAGATAACACAAGTAAACGTATAAGAAAAAGAAAAGAGTACCAGAATGAGGCTAGAAACTTTTGGAATCGGCGGAAGCGCGTGAACACTAACACGGGAACAGTACCGGTGAACAGTAATGGATGACCAGTACTCGACGAATAGTGCTCGGATGAAACACAGTGGGTAGAGTTTATACGCTGGGATAGAAACACAGCGGCTAAGGTTTGGTTACTATGTGAAATGGCTAGGGTTTGGTTACTATGTAAGAATCGAATCACTCTGATACCATGTAAGATTATGAGAGATTGTGAGAATAATTGTTATATTATTCACAATAGGAGAGTATCTATTTATACAGTAGCAATCGCTATTCTAGTCAACTACGTAAATTAAGAAACTATCTAATCTAGGAATGTACAACTAATATCTATACATAATATTTAATAGTTCCAAAAGAACACCTATTCCGAAAGGTTTCTCATACTAGAAAATATGATCCTCATTGTTGTTGCAATCCTAGATATTACCTCCTTTGTCTCAAATTGATGGTCAGACATTGATTTTGGTACTTTTTAAGGAAACTCTAATTTCAATCCACAACAGTGAAGTATACAAAACTCATTTTTCTATTGTGAGATTTGGTACATTAATTATGTTCCGAAAAGAAAATATGACTATCAATTTGAGATACACTAACCTTGGTACCGTCAATCTGTGATGGCGGTAAGTTTCTTCTTGAGGTAAACATTGGCTTTGCTGCATCATAGAAACTAAATCTTGGTGGCTGGAAGGAAAATCAAACATAAGAACCTACATGTTATACAAAATTATATTTCCTTGGAAAAGATAGAGCATCAGCTTACTAAGAAAAAGTGATAGCTTCGCAGTGTAAATATGCTAGGAGAGACAATTTTTGCAAAAGGATAAAAATATCTTCACTGACTTGTAACAGTTAAAGGTTTTTTAGAGAACTACTATCTGTATTATATAAATAAAGAACCGTAAATGGGATTAATTTCCATACTACATATGACTAATAGAAAAAACTTGCTATTAGTTTGACGTTCAAAGCCTAATATGCTATGTAATGGCTTTTTTTCTCTCTTAATTGACGAATCTTCTAGTTTGGTTTATAGTTTTAGTCTTGCACGAACTGTTCGGAAATTTGGATACGGTATCTCGAATGTATTCTGACAAAATTGATATTCAACACTTCTATAAAATGCTATTTTGATTGCAAGGGTATTTCAACAACTGATATTGAGTTTTTCAATCTTTGATGGCATTAAGGGTGCGTTTGATTGCAAGTATGAAATTTACATAAAAATAAAATAAGTTCTAGGCAATTGAATTGCCTATAATTGAGTTGCATGGAAAATTCAATTAAATGTATTTGATTGCCTTAATTTTTTACCCGAAAAATATTAGTTGTATTATGGCATTTTTAATGTAGAAAAAATTATGTGTATTTTTTTTTTACATAGTTTTATAGTCATGATGGATCTTGTTTAATTGATCTTGATTAGTAGATTTTAAATATTAAATTTTTGTTAAATTTAGAATTTTGTAGTTTAAGTTATAGCATTTTTAATGTAAAAAATGGGTAAAATTTTGTCTCGAAAAATGTGCAATTGCTTGGAAAATAAATACAAGCCTCCCAAAGAAAATGTTTTCTTTGTTTACATGGAAAAAGTACATGAACAGTGTCAAAAGTGGGAGTTTGACCGTTAGAAAAATTTTAACAATCAAACAACACAAAAGTGACAACTTGATTGAAAAAATCATATTTTTCATTAAAAATATGGCCAATCAAACGCACCCTAAGTTTTACCATTCAAAACAGTTCTAACTTCTAAGAAGAAACTTACATGTGCAGTAAGGGCAAGGTTTGCTTCAAAGAAGGACCTGATTGTACCAATGTCTTCCCAGTAATCATTAAATAAGTAAGCCTGTAGACAGAATTGTGCATACTTTAATCACGAGAGAATGGTTAAATAGTAGCCAACTGTGAAAAATGTACTGAAGCATAGGTCTGAACTTAATACGTTCAGATAAAGGAGTCAATTTACATGCTTTTGTTGATTATGCCTATCTTTTAATTGTTTAAATAAGAAGCTGAATAACTTGGCAACTACTAGCAAGAGGAACAGTGAGCAACTTTTTTTATTTCTTATTTTTTAAATTATTAAGAAGATCAATTAGAAAAGATTTTACTCACCTTTAGGAAGAATTCTTTGGCCGAGGCAGGGATAATCTCTGATCCAAAGTCATTTGCAGTCGGGAAGCGCCACCTGACTCAACAACAGTACACAATACTTATTCCTCTCTTGTTTTACATGGTTTACAATATAATTCTTGAAGGCCTAACTTCAGGTGCTCATTTGGTTCGAGCTTGGGCCCCTTTCTAGGAATCCCAAATTGGTAAATATATATAGGGTTTGGAAAATATCAAACTTAACATGTGAAATTACCAATTTTGGGTTCTAGGTAAACACAAAAGCTCGAACCAGACAAACATCATGGATTGTAACAAAACCGTGCCTACACGTTCCTCATTCCTTTTCATTAGTAACACTTGAAATTAGTTGAGGATAGTTCTTTAGACCCAAGTATGATTAGCAATTAGCAGATCGGGTTCAGAAAATCGAGTTAGATGCCTCTTATAAATCTCCCCCCTTCCCAAAGTAAGAGTTCATATTCCTTTTTGGGATGTCCCAAATTAAGAGTCCACTTTCCTTCTCAAAACATACTCAACGCACCAAAACTCACAATAGGAAATGATTTTTTTTTTATTTTGTCCTCAACCATCAAGTGTGATGAAATTAGTTGATTCTTGAAAAATGTAAATGTGAGTCTTCTTTGTCTTAGGATTTGAATTGTGAACAGCCAAGGGGAAATTCTAGTAGCCTTTACTGAAGATTTATTGCGGTGTTCGTGATGGTATAATGTAAGGGTTTGTAACTAAACTACAAAGGTCCGAGGTCCTGCACAAGAGATAACCCTAAGTACTCCCATATTGTTCTATAACAAGTTCCTTTGCTTGAAATAGTAGTATGTGCCCATAAAGTAACTTCAGAAGATCGGTACCTTAAAATATTTAGAAGTATCTCCTTCTTGAAGAGGTATACTCCCATGGAAGCAATATAAGGCTTCTTTACGGCCTCTTCTTTAGACAATCCCAAAACTGTTGTGTCTACTGCCTGAAGTATGTAATAACAATAGTAAGTGCAGCCACAGCACACTTTGTGTAAACATTTTCAGTTTGAGAGGATATTATAGTTTTCAAGTATCCTTACCATTGCCTTCAAATCAGCCCCTTTAGGCTTTTCACTGAATGAAATTACCCTCCCTTTATTGTCGATTTTCATCAAACCAAAATCTGATGCACGGCTAATCATGGAAACAGAAAAGAAGACTCAGAAAAGGCTCGACGAATTTAAAATTGGATCTTAATGGACATAGCCACCTTCAAAAAGGAAGAAATGGTTAATGGGTTCTAAAATGATGCTTGTTAGGTTCATCTAAGTCAATAGGTAATTTGTGGAGTTTGAAGGCTTGTAGCTGATTAAGGACGACAAAACAAAACAATGATCTACCTGTCATCCATTGGCAAAGAAGAGATACTGATATCTGCACCACTTTGTCGGTGATTCTGCGGGAGGTTTTAAATCCCATTGTCAATTTGGATGATTGAAGAATATAATCAAATGAATCCTGAATATATGGAAATTATATTAATTGTCTTAACCTGAACAAAGTCCATATAGTCCATTCTGTACAAGTGATCTCCTGATAGAATGAGCACGTCTTCAATGTCCTTACTTCTTGCATCCTACATGATCAATTATATTGCGGTGATCATACATGATTGTGTTACATATTTAGATTCTCAGCTAAAAAGAGAATAATAGAATCAATCTAGGTTTATTTTGGAACAGCTTGCTGTTGACTGCAACTCTGTTTTTGGATCTACAAAAAGCATAATTGTGTGCAAGTGTCAAGAGGACAAGATTGTAATGTTCCAGTCCAGCCAGTAAGAAATTGTTCGCTTTGGGCCTGAGCCTGTGTAGTTTTGCTTTTATCCTCAAAAGGTTCGTTACTAGGAAGGACTAGTGACCACCCATAAATAGGACATCAATTCACCTTACCCAAGCCACATGGGATGAACACCCATAGTGTATAGCTTGTCAAAAACTACTATATCCTATAGGTTAGTCCAGTGGTAGCACAGACTTTTATAAGAACCTCAAGAGCCATAGATCAAGTGTTTGAACCCTTTTGGCGTAAACCATCATTGTGTTACGGACCCTAGGGCTTCACCCTTAAAGAGGCATGTATTCCAGAGTTATTAATAAAAAGAACTAGTTCTCAAAAAGAGGTGAGGTACTGGACATGTATCTATATAAATACGAGGACAGCTGTAAGTGATACTACTAGTAATAGGGTACCTCAAAAAGCCAATGGAACTGTCGAACGGCATCCGCAGTACCCTGAAACCAATTTTTACCTGCCTCACCTGGGGTTTGAGTTGCTGCAAGAGCCTGGAAATACAACACCAACACGCAGAGACAGAGATAAGAGTAATGTAGGTCATCGCATATTGATTGTGAAATGATCCTAAAATTGTTAAAAAATATACCTCTACATAGCCATCTCCAAATGTGACGCCATTTCCAAAAGTGTAGGCGCGAGTGAGATGCCTGTTGAGTGATGCCGAGTTGTACTGAGTTAGAATGTAAACTTTGTTGATCCCACTGTTTATGCAATTGCTCATCGGCACATCTATCAGCCTATATGCTCCACCGATGGGTACCTATGTGATACAAGTGGCAACATAGCCGATAATCAACAAGAAAATTTCGAAAGTTATACACTCAGTGCACCCAGTATGAATAACTGGTTGAGGTTGCATTGCTCATTGTTGTATACATTATGAAAATTGACAGCAGGGCATGCCGCAAGCATGTCGTAAAGGGCGTGCGTGGACGCGTAGGCACAATGCATGTGCCATAGGCAAGATTATATGGAAATAAATTTGTGATTTTGTCATCAACAAGGTTAGCCTCTCTCTCGCACGTATCTATATATATATATTCAAGTAGCACTTTGAGTATGGTGAGCCTTTAGAATTTGTGAAAAACTCGGTGATCATGATTGAAACTGTGGCAACGATGTGTGTGAGGAAGAAGAAAAAGACTTACAGCAGGTTTAGCGCGGCGTTTGGTGAGAGGGAAAAGTCGAGTACCGGCTCCACCCCCCAGTATAACTGCCACAACCGTTTTCGGGTCCCTTCTTTCCATCTCAAGGTCCCTCAACTACACAAATCATCAAAACATTCACACCATACGATATCAAACCGTCCAATCTTCATCAAGTATTCAATCCATTGGATTACTACAATCAGTATACACAGATTATGAACTCACCTTAGCCTCACCTGCAACATTAGTTGTGAGGGTCATGCGCACACGTGATTTAACATTCTTGCTTCTACTACTTTGATGAAAATGAGTAAACTTCAACTTCTCTCCCATTAACTCTCCATTGCAAAACTTCAAATTTCCCTTGTGCCTCCCTGCTAAACCGGCAGTGCCACGCAGCTGCCCGGTTGTTGATGGGGTGATCCGGCAGTCCACTGTGACTGCCATTTCCTCCTAACTTTGAGGGTAAAAATGGAATTATGTGATGGCCGGGTAAGCAATGGAGAAGAAAGTTGGGAGGAAGAAGAAAAAGTGAGGAGAGTCTGTTGGTCATGCATGTTAGTGGTGAAGTGAGACATGTTATCCAGAGGCAATTGCATCCACCAATTTTGATTTTTTGGTGTTGTTTGATAGTGTAACTTGTGACTCTTGTGAGTAATTTGTGTAAATTACATAAAGATCCTTCACACTTTCGGGTTTGTTTTCATGCATTAAAGGATATTCTATATGCTGGTGGTGCCTCTCCCTAAAAAGATTTTTGAACTAAGAAGTCACATGTGGCGGGTGGGCGGGCTTACAGTTGTTGATTTAAAGCAAAATCATATATATTAAGGCTCCGTTTGATTGTAAGGTGGAAAAGAAAAATAAATTGAGTTAGTTTTAGTGAAAAGATGGAAAATAAGTTGAGTGATACATGTGATATCCTCTTGATTTTTAAGCTTTTCCATGAAGAAATTTTCTTTGCTTGGTGGTGAGTCAAAATTTTCCACTAAAAACATTGAAGGATGGGGGATATATACTCATAAAATGAGTAACATCTCTCATCTTATTTTCTATTTTTTCACACAAATTAGCTAAATTTATTTTCCTTTTCCATCTTTGTAATCAAACGGAGCCTAAGGGAAAATTTTAAGCAAGGACTGTCATTACGGAACGGGTCATTTAGCAAGTTTCTTGATGGAATTTTTTGATAAAATATAGTGGGGATGTTCTTTATCATATGTAGAATATCTCCATCAAATTTCATACAAAAATTCAATTGGAAAGTGGGTTAGCTAGAGGATTGAAAAATATTGGTCCAAAAATAAATATATAAAATCCAATACTTTTCAATTCTTTAGTTAACCCACTTCCTGGTTGATTTTTTTTCATGATATTTGGTGGAGATGTTGTAAATATGATGGAGAACATTCCCCTCAAATTTCATCAAAAAATTGCATCGGAAAGCCTGCCAAATAGCCCGGTCGTAATACGTAATAGTAGTCTTTACTTGAAATGTACTACACATAATATTCGTGTAACAAAATATGTAGTTAATTAAGCTCAAATTTGAAATGAAGATTGAAAGTATAATTTATAACCATTGAGCTAATAATAATTTTATATGTGCGTAAGATTTGTAGACGCACCTGTATCTAATTAAAAGAAAATTGAGGGTTATTTTGATTTTGACTTTGTCCGGATTTTAAATGGAAATTAGATTTACCTTGTGCATCTAGTGGTATCTCAAATGATTACATAAATTAGATATTGCCCCTTATTTCGACATAAGTATTTGAAAAATCTAAATATCTAATAGTTGGATAGAGGCAAAGTTAAAAAGATACAAAAAGAAACAATAAACAAAATTAAGAATGGAAGAGAGAAGATTGCTTTGGCCATTAAGGATTAGTAAGAATGCAACCCTATGGGATTGGTTTAGTGGTTCACTAGGGACCATTTTAGTATTTGAATCTCAGATTCAATTGTTAAAAAATATATATAAAAAAAATTAAAACACTAAACTCAAGCAAGGAACAGAGGATTACCAAGCCAAAGAACATGCGGTCAACTCTTTGTATTGTTTTTTAACTATCTAAAATATCTTTTAATCTTTTTTTAAGTGATTTTAAAAATGTTAGGCAAGAATTGCCCCTTTCTATGCTTGAGGCATTTGTACAAATTTCGTTTGAGTTTTTATTTGTTTTTAAAATTTATAAATTTATATCAAAAATCTCTTATAAGTTGAGGTTGAGGTTCAATCTCGTGTTTGAGTTTGTATGCATGTGTACTTAATTATTAATTGTCTCAAAACTACTAGTAGATACAATATGTTAATACTACGTTCATCTCAAATTAATATTTTTTTTATCAAAATTATTCATTTTTTTTAACTCAAGTTTGACAAATTTAATAATAATTCTATGCATATTTTATTACATGTCCTATAATTGAACTTACAAATTTTAAAAATTTATACACAAACGTTGTGGTTGCTGTAGCACACAAATCGTGTATGCACATACACTGATCTCTAGTATAGTGTATACATGCCAAAAAATCAAGTGGTGGTTTTATTTCCAAAGAGTGACGATGAGTTTATTCGTTATATCAATTCAATTATTTTTGAATAAAAAAGTATAAAGATATATTCGGTACGTGTTTGATGCCAACTCACGCATGTTGTGTTTAAACCTTTTCCTTTTGTCCCATCGTTTGAAGTGTGTTTGTTTACTTATTTGAATCTGAAAACTAAAAAATGTGGTTCTAAAGTTCGAAAGTTACTGAATCTAAAATATCTATTTGTTTTCTCTATAAAAGCCACATTTGAATATGTATTGTTTGTTTAAGTATATCACATTTAAATACTGAACGGATATTATTTAAACAAATTTTCATTATTCTTCTTATTTTATGAAAATAACTAACAGTAAAAGATACATTTTACCTCTTTAAAAATTAAATCTTTAAATGCCAAGAGAACGAAGAGAGCCTTTTAAATTTTTATGAAGCAAAATAAGACTTTCTACCAAATTAATTTTAAAATCTCTAAAATCTGAATATCCGCTCATACTTAAATGTGCAAACAAACAGCACCCTCAATGTGCAAAACAAAACCACCCCCCAACTTCCATTTGCCAGTCGGAGGCTATCAAATGTAAGCAAGTCCCCCTTTCCACGCCACTTTTTTCTCTCCAGTTTCCTTCCCCTTTTGCTTATAGTATAGGGTGAGACTATTTACAACCTCCGTTTATCTCATTAACACTCCCCATTTAATTTTGAATAGATCTACTTTTAAACACCCCTCTTATATCTCACAAACACCCCCCCTCAATTAACACATTTACTCTAAGGTAAAAAAATTAATCTATCAATTTATCCATGGATAATAAATTAATTACACATTTTAAAACACCTCCCTTATCTCTCATTATCTCCCCACTTTGGCCGAATTTATTCCATTTACTCTCCCCATATCAGGAGAGTAAATAGCATATGTTCTCCCCACATGAGGAGAGTTTAACTTTAAAATTTTTCAATGGGTTTAAAAGCCAGCTTCCCCATTTTAGCCGAATTTATTCCATTTACTCTCCCCACATCAGGAGAGTAAATATCATATGTTCTTCCCACATCAAGAGAGTTTAAGATTAATTTATTACCCATGGATAAATTGATAGATTAATTTTTTTAGTTAAGGTTAATTATATTTTTAAAGTGTGTGATTAATTTTAGTTAAGGTTAATTATATTTTTAATTACATACTTTATATAAATTACTTAAGGTAAATATGAGAGGTAAATAGGGGGTGTTAGTGATCAAAAAATCATATTTGGAGGGTGTTTGTGAGATGAGAGGTGTTAGTGAGAAAAATGGAAGGTGTAAATAGTCTCACCCATAATATAAGGGTGCGTTTGACGCGTTAAATAGGACTATTTAATCTTATTTAAATAGAGTAAAACAATCCTACTTATTAGGTGAGATTCATGAATCCCTCTTTTAGTAGGATTTGAAGTTTTTATTGGATAAATAATCCGCTTTCCGATATCCAATGCCGACGAATACCAAACATAGGATAGTTTAATTTTATCCTATTCCGGCCTCGATCTTATCCTTCACATTAAATAAATTGTTAAACGAAGCCTCATATAATTATTTTATGTTCAGATGCATATAATTGGGCATGCATATAATTTGGAAAAAAAATTTAACAATAATTAAGTGTGAGTCTATATTGCTTAGCAGCGAGAGTTCAAATTATGTTGCAATTACAGGGGTAAAATTGGAAATAAAAAAATTTAGGTTGCAATCATATGTTTTATGAATAAAAATATTGCATGGTCAAACTTGGAAATTGAAAGTATGACAGAGCTACATGGTGCTTGGAATAAATTTTCTCTTTTATAACATAACTAGACTAACTTGCACATGCGATACATGTATCATTCAGATATATTTAATTCGAACTAAAAAATAAAATGAAGATGCAAGTAGCCAAGGGTTGAGTAGACATTTACTGCTGACATAGCTTTAAGGCCTTTGTTGACTATTACAATCTTCAATTGAATTGGTGGGCACCTCTAAATTCTCTTCTATCAAAGCTTTTGTTGCAATCTCTTCGATTCAGTACTTCTTGTTCCTCCAAATTCCAATTTTAACCTTTGCACTTGATTTTCACACTCCTGATTCTCTTGTTGATAACATTGCCATTTCTGATAGTCCTAGTCCGATTTCTTCGATTCCTAAGCCATCGAAATTTGTACTTGCTTTTGGCTGTGTGAATGTGGTTGCAACTGTTGTGATAATTGTATTCACTCTATTGAATGTAATTGTTTACAAGTTGCGCAAAGTCAGGAAGCAAATCTTGACGAAAAATTAAACACACGTTCGCCGTTACTATCAGTAGGCCAATCCTGCCGTGGTTTTTCACTTGCTGAAATCCTTCTGCGACCCAACTTTAACGATGCTTTAGTCATCAGGGAGGACGGAATTAGAAAGGTGTACAAAGGAGTCGAGGACAATGGGACAAAAAATATTGCCATAAAGCGGTTGAATCCCATGTCCAATTAAGGAGCCCGTGAATTTTGGACCGAGGTGGTGAGGTTGAGATGCTTTCAAGTATTTGGCATGGCCATACCGTCTCGCTAATCATCTTTACAAAATTGAGGAAAATGCTAATCATTCTATTCTATCATGGGTACAACGACTCAAGATTTGCATTAGAGCAGCATGTGGACTAGACCACCTTCACACTGGTACTATGTCCATTCTTTGGAGTTTTAAAGTTTTCAAGACTTCTTCCATCGATGGCCGCCTTTCAGGATTTAAATCAAGACATTTATGTACAAGTAACGCATACTCGAATGCACGATTTGGAGGGCACTCGCCTTTCAGAGATGGATCCATTACCCTCGCCAGCTTTCTTTTATTAATCAAGAATGGCCTGGCTCCATCCGGCATATCTTGCTGGTTCAAGGACAGGTGTCGATCAAGTGCCTGCAGGACCGCCTGTCAGTAATTCCAGCAACACTACTCCAAAGCCATACACATCACTCTTCAAACTCAATTGACCTACACAACTGGAGTGTGTTAGCTATCTTAATTTTCAGAATTCACTTTAAACTGGAGTTTTTTTTTTAAACTTACCCAGTGATAATAAAAAAATGAAAAGATGGAATAAATTTTCCATTTTGAATAATGCTGCACCCCCTTCTTTTTCCTCCTCTCCATTTCAACAAAATAAGTAAATAAACAGAAAGTGTTTACAATAACTCCATGGTTCACAAATTGTGTCAATTCGAATATGTTGTCTAAGTTCAACTACCAAAGTATTTGTCTTGAAAACTTACAGAAGAATTCTGAAAGATATTTGGATCCTAAATGAATATTTCAATTAACCAGCACAACTGACAAAAATAAGTAATTTACCGGTGGCCTTGTACTCAGGAGCAGCATAAGCACAAGCATAAGTCCCGACATCTCCTGTAAGCAAGGTTGGCGCATCTAAATCAAGGTCACAGCTTACATTTCCGAACTGTCCGAGTTCAAAATCTGAGAGTTTTGCATTAAAATCCTAGAAAAGGGAAAATCACAAATTAGTAATTAACTAACCCGACAGGTGATCAACATGGATTTATTTACATGTACATAATTAATCAACACAGTTCAATGTACCTCATCCAGAAATATATAAGAGGCCTTGAACTGGTAGTAAATGAATTCCTTCTGCAATGTGTGCAAGAAAGCAAGGCCCCGGAGCTGCTCCTGTAGCTATTTTAAGCCTTGTAACCCATGGCAACGGCCGGTAATGATTATCTGCAGTGCAACAACATACACATTCATCACATTGTATGCTCAGTATTTATTAAATTCACATACTTACCATTTGCAAAAGTCTTTTCTAGGTATAATTTTTATAATAAAAAGGTTTAAAATTACAATCTTTTTGCAATTTGAACTTACTTACAAGAAGCGTTGTCAAATTGGACCTTATTTTTTGAATCACTCTCTAGAGTTTCAAAAGTATTGCTTACTACTAGAAAGGTGCCTTTCTAAGCTTCCGTTTCGCATGTATTCACGAACAAGTAGGAATTTATCATCTTCCAAGCAGTATCCCAAGAATTTAACAAGATTGGGATGACTAAGTTTTCCCCAGAATTCCACCTCCGACTGCACCAACAAATCTATAATCAGTATCTAACAATATTAACTAGTTAGAGTGAGATTATAATGTTATTATGTTTCTGTCATCCACTCTGACCAGCTCGGAAAATATCCTCTCATCGATTCCAT
Organism: Lonicera japonica; assembly: GCA_021464415.1. Lineage (NCBI taxonomy): Eukaryota > Viridiplantae > Streptophyta > Magnoliopsida > Dipsacales > Caprifoliaceae > Lonicera > Lonicera japonica. The sequence goes on from CM038465.1 coordinate 52,239,169, forward strand.
ATTGGTTTTGATTTTCACTTGTATCAAAATATGGTCTAACTTTTGGATAAATTTACCTGTGTATCGCACAATTTATTGCTATTTGTCTGGCTTTTTATATTCTTTTGTATCTACTATTCTCTAATTGCATATAACCATAAACAAAGGCTTTAGCCTCTCTTGTATTCACATTTTCATGAGAATAAAATTGTGAGCGACTTTAGAGAGTATCTCAAAGAACCCTAAGGGTTTCATTCTGTATTTAATCTTTTACGCTTCCATCATACATCTGGTGGTGGAGTGAAGTGCTAAATAATACAACTGGTTCAAGTAAAACAAGAGAATTTCATTTATACACAGAATTTTAAATTCGTCCCACCAAACAACACCTTAACTAGTAGCAACTTCCATAATCTGTGTGTTTCTGGCCTGTACGAATCGATCACATCCTTCATTTATATTCAATGAACACATTCGTCGTATTATAAATCAATGCACAATGCATATAATAAATGATGTACTTAAGGCGATGAGTTATTGCCTTAAGAATACATACTGGTAATCATAAAAAAGGAAGTCGCAAAACAATTACATAATAATAAGTAAGGAGTATACCTTCCAAAAAGACAACATTTTCGTAGAAACAATTTCGTAATAAGTCCATCTATTACTATTTTTGACGTCGAAGCAAGTTAGTAAGTGAAATGATTTACCTGCAACTGCAACTCTGTAGCGTGTAGAAAGAGTTCTGGAAAAAATTTAACAGCGATGGCAATTCCGTGGCCAATATTAGACGGTTTGTGTGTCGCCTCATCGACCCAACCTCTGAAAACCGATCCTAAACCTTTAATTGGTCGAAAGTTCTGTGTTGCTGTTCTCAATTCAGAAAATGCGAATATTGTCGGATTTGAATTCCCAATTTGCCCGCTGTTTATGCTGTTCTTTGATAGCTTTGCATCATTATGGGCTGACAAAAGGTAAAAAAGAAGAAAAATGAATTTGTAACACACTACATGAACTATGTGACTCAATAACAAATGTTCAGAAAAATAATGAGAACTGACTTGAAATCCCAGTCAAAAGGGCACATAACCACTACAAACGGGTGGACACTACAAAGAGATAGAACCCACGACCTTGTTACAAGGTCGTTGGTATGTATTTTTATATAATACTTTATTCATATTATTTGAATCTGTATATTAAGGGGCAATGGTAAAGATTTGTGTGGGCTGAGACTTAATACGCATTTCGAATTGTTGATAGCGCCTTTGGCATGTGTTACGATGTAGTCTATATAATAAGGGGCAAACTACAAACTATACTGCAACCCAAAACAAAATTAAGTGTGGTAAAAGTTAAACAAAATCCTATTAACTGTAAGGAAGAAACTCTAGAGTAAAACAATAAAGGGATAGACAGCCAAAACAAAAGCTTGCAAAGCACTTGTGAATGGTTTGGCATGATCTAACTAGAAAGGATAAACTATTTATGTTGTTCTAAGGTTCAAAATTAGATAGATTGAGTTTAAGTTTACCTGAGATCACCCGACCCGTGCCAAAAAAGAACCGCCGCACGGTCTTTGCGAATGCCATTATCATTGCAGGCTTTACTCTAGAATCCTTGTTGCTCGCACCATTCGACTGCCTAATCCCATTAATGTGCTCAGCGCGACGCAACTCAGCATTGATAAAAAATTCCTCTTCAAAAAGAGAAAAATCTGTTCTTTCTTGCAATGTCAGTGCAAGCTCAAGTGCGACCACAACCTCGGCCATTGTAGGGCGTTTTGTGGAAAACATATGTAAGCATTGATCCGCAATTTTTGCAAACGCTACTAAAGAATCAGGCATTATTTCCCCTCTCAAACTGGGATCAATAATCTGATCTACTTTTCCTTCTTTAATGCATTGTTGAGCCCATCCGGCAAGACCCCTCTGCTCCTCATCAAGTCTTAAATCCACAGCCCGCCTCCCACACAACACTTCGAATAATACAACTCCAAAGGCATAAACATCAGATTTCCTCGTCAATTGACGGGTCAATAAATACTCGGGATCCATGTACCCAAATGTGCCTTTGACATTAGTGCTCACATGGGTGTGAACCTGATTTGTCGGGCCTATTTTAGACATCCCAAAGTCTGAAATCTTAGCCGTCAAATTCTTACTCAATAGAATATTTGAGCTCTTCACGTCGCGGTGGATGATTCTATTCCGATCACCTGTACCAGTATGAAGATAGTCCAGCCCACGTGCAGCCCCAATGCAAAGCTTGACGCGTTGGACCCAAGTTAAAGCAGAATTATTACCATTTCTACCATTTCCATGGATATTATCACCAAGGGTTCCATGGATCATATATTCATAAACGAGGATCATCTCATCACAATCATCACAATAACCAATAAGTGAGACAATATTGCTATGTCGAATTGTAGACAGCATCTTAATCTCTGCCAAGAACTCGGGAGCTCCTTGCTTGGACATGGGATTCAACCGCTTTATGGCAACAGTAATTTTCCCATTATCAATTACCCCTTTGAACACCTTTCCAAATCCACCTTGGCCAACAACTAATGCCTCATCAAAGTGGTCGGTTGCTAATAGGATATCAACAAGTGAAAAGCGATGACATAATTGTTCCGTCAATGATGACGACGATGATATATATTTCACATGAAGGTTTGCTTCTTGAACTTTGCGCAACTTATAAACAATGATATTCAATAGAGTGATTACAATTGTCAGACCAGTTGCAACTGTGTTTATGCGACTAAAAGCTAGTTTTCGTAGCTTTGAAGTCGAATGCAAGGAGTCTTGGCTTACTAGATGTATGCTTGAGTGACCATGCTCATAACTTGCAACCTTATCAATGGGAGAATGGGGTGTTGGAGAATTACCTGCAACGGTATGAACCGAATGATCGAGGAAGAAGAACAAGGCCAGAATCGGCAAGAATTGGATGATTGACAACATAACTGTTGCAGTACCTTTGATTCTTCACTGGATCAAAGGGATATTGCTACAAAAGCTTTGGAGGAAATATCTAATTAAAAAAGTGTAACTGTTGTTAGAATATTAGTGTTAGAATATTAGAAAGTTTTTCCTTTATTCCTTTATTCTCCTTTTCCCTTTTCTTCTCCATGTTTCACTCCTTGTCTCCTCCATGTTTTCTTCCATGTTTTTAGGCACTCATGTTTCCTTCTTATACTTGTATAAATATAGAGCATTTCCCATTGTAATAGATACACAATATATCAATGAAATCAATAATCTTTCATTTCTCTCTAGTTTTCTACATGGTATCAGAGCTGTAAGATCCTCTCGACTTTCCGCCGTTGCTGGCGGTCTATATCCAATCCATATCAATCCATACCCATCCTCTTCGTCTTGAAAAGACGATTCCAACGCCAAAAGAATAGTTTGTATTATTTGCATTTTGACCCCTGAAGTTTTTGATATTTATAATTTGGCCCTACAACTTTTAGATTTTTATTTCCACCCCAGAACTTTCTGATATTTCTATTTCCACCCCAGAACTTTCTGATATTTTCATTTCCACCCCAGAACTTTCTGATATTTCCATTTCCACCCCAGAACTTTTTGATTTTTCTATTTCTACCCCAGAACTTTCTGATTTTTCCATTTCCACCCCAGAACTTTTCTGATTTTTCTGTTCATCATCCACTATTATCATCTAAAACATCATTGTTCCTCCTTTCCTCTACCGGCCATTCACCATCGAAACCTTTATCACCATCAAATCTTCACCAAATCCCACTGTCTAACACCAATAAAAAAAAAAAAAAAAAATCTTTATATTTCCATCATCTATTGTCAAACTCAAGTTGGTCTTTTCGTACCACCTTGAGTTTGAGGGGGAAATAAACATATATTCATGCCGGCCTTCAGCCATGTCGGATCTCTCCCCGGACGTCAATCATATCAAATCCAGCCGTGTCAGATTTCACCCCAAACGGCATCCATTACGTGTCGGACCTCGCCCCGGATGGCAATCTCTCCCCGAACGTCAATCATATCAAATCCAGCCGTGTCAGATTTCACCCCAAACGGCATCCATGACGTGTCGGACCTCGCCCCGGATGGCAATCGTGCCAGACAATTAACAACCATATCGAACAATTAAAACTGGACCTCCTTGCCAAATAATACTTACCCAGCATTCCTCATCTTTCAAGACATGCTCTGCAAACTCAAGATGACATCCCATATGCCACCTTGAGTTTGAGGGGGGGTGTTAGAATATTAGTGTTAGAATATTAGAAAGTTTTTCCTTTATTCCTTTATTCTCCTTTTCCCTTTTCTTCTCCATGTTTCACTCCTTGTCTCCTCCATGTTTTCTTCCATGTTTTTAGGCACTCATGTTTCCTTCTTATACTTGTATAAATATAGAGCATTTCCCATTGTAATAGATACACAATATATCAATGAAATCAATAATCTTTCATTTCTCTCTAGTTTTCTACAACTGTGAAGGAAAAAACTAAAATAGGATCAGTCATGGCCGTGATTTGACTTTTTAGTCGAATCCTACATACGCGTACTCAGCAGCGGATCCAAGATTATGTGGCCAAGGGACAAAAAAAAAAAAAAAACTAACACCAACTTAATTTGGGACTCAAAGGTTACAAACTAACCAAGTGGGTCAGGAAGTTCTTTTTCTTTTATAGTAGATAATTTCACACACCTATCATTTACTTTTAAATATAAATCAAATTATAAGTGATGTTCTGGTTAAAAAAAATAGATAAGTGATGTAGCTCAGTGGTAAAATCTTCTTCTTTCTATCCTAAATATTAAAGGTTCAAACTTATCTTCTTCTTTTTTTTAACATGGGCAAAATTAAGAACACCAAAATTTGGTATTACACTTTAACATACGTAGACTAATAATTCATAAAGAGAGAGAAGGAAGGAAGGAAGAGGTCAAACCAGAGAAATGTGATGAACCTTTGCCTGTCTCTGTGAGAGGATCGAAGTTGGGAGGTTGGGACTTGGGAGAGGAGCTGTGAGAGAGTCGAAGGTTGGGAGATTGGCGCAGCGGCCTGTGTTCCGTTTGAGAGGGTCGAAGGTTGGGACTTCGGAGAGGAGGCGACTGGCGAGGACCACAAAGTGAGTCAAAAAGAAGCGCAAAGTCTACTTCTGGGAGAAACTTCTAAGAAAACGCCGCCATCTTCGCTTGCCACTTAATTTGCCGTTTAAATTTAAAAATTTAAATCATTAGTAAGTGATCCAGTGATGGTACATTGGGATTAGGGCTGAATTTGACTGAAAGTTCTCCCGGTTGAATCTAGCGGCTGACCACTGTTCTACGAATAGGGTTTAGTCGAGGTGCGTGAAAGTTGACCTGGACATTCTGTGGTACTAGAAAGTATCTAAATCACAAAAAAAAAATTCTAAAAACTTAAAATTTTCAGATTTAAGTGGTTAAGGAGCAAAGTTGCCACTTAAATTTGAAATTTAATTTTAATGAGGATAAAATGTTCATCTTACCCCCACTCTTTTCTTAAAATTACACAGCTCTCTAGCCAAATAAACATTGGATCTGACCAAATAATTTTGATGAGGAAATGCGCCTACTGCTGTGATGAGGCTAATCAATGAGCCTACTGCTGCTGCAATTGCTTATGGTTTCTAGAAAAATTTGATTAAAACAAGTGAGGAAAAGATTGGGGTTATATTTGATTTGGGTGGTGGATCTTTTGATATATCTGTTTTTGCAATTTTAGAAGGTATAATAGCTTAGAAGGCCAGTGTTGGTCACTCTCTCACCTTGGGGGTGAAGAGTTTGATGACCGAATGGTCAAATATTTTGTTGAGGAGTTTGAGAGAAAGAACAATAAAATCATTTTTGGTGACCTTAAAGCTATGAGGAAATTGTGGAACGCATGTGAAAAGGCCAAGAGGATTCTATCGACTAATTCTCAAACTACTATACATATCGATTCTTTGTTCGAAGGGATTGATTTCATTTGAAATCATGTGTTCAAAATAAAATAATAAGGGTAAAATTGTCATAATTAAAAAAATTCAATTTTCAGATGTGTTATATTCAAACAAATAACATTTTTTCAAATACAATTTTCAAAACTAAACAAACAGCTTTTTCAGTTTTCAGTTTTTTAACTAAACGCCACCCAAGTCTTGCCAAAATCAAAGGCCCAAAAATAAATAAATAAATAAATATAGAAACTACAAATTTGGCGCTTGTTCTAGTCATTCATATGGTTGATAGTCTTCCCTCTAAATTTTAACACTTAATTTTTACAGAGTTAAATTTTTTATTTTGTTTTTATTTTCAAATGGCATTTAATTTGTTTTGTTATCTGAATCTGAAAGTTGAATTTAAAGTATAAAAATCGGTTCTAAAGTTTTCAAAAATCTAAATGTTCTGTTTGTTTGCCATGTGAATGTAACATTTGAATAAATATTAAATATTATTATATAGGCTATTTTACTCTCTATTAACTATTTTAATAGGTTGACTAAATGGACTCTATTTTAATATCATAACACTTCAAAATAATATTGACCAACATTTTTTGGATCACTAAATGTTTTTGCTTTGGATTAGTTTAAGTTTAATTGTTAGAAAAAATATGCTATTAAGTCTTCTAATTTTAAGTTTATGAGGTAAATATTCCATGCATGTATATATTGTATAGTATATTTGGATACTATATCATGAGGTATAAATTCCAGACATGTATAAATACATGTATCTACTATCTTTTGATTGTGAGTTAGCACAGTAATAAACAACTTTCACCCTTGTCTTGAGGTTAAGATTTCGACTCATAAGGATGAAAGAGAGATTTTTCTTTATTTGTAAAGTTAAGAGAGAAACTTAAATCTCCCTTAATTTTTATATTTTTTTTAAGAAAAGGACGCATGTTTAGACTCTCAACCATGTTTAGTAAAAAAGGACACAGTTGTTTATATTTGGATTCCACTATGATGATTAGTTTTAATTGTCACGTTAAAAGTATAATTGTCACATTTGTTGCTTTTAGTTGGACACGTCTGCTTGCTTTTTTAATTTATTATTTAACTAACATATTTTTAGCTAATTTAAAATGAGTTAGTGACTCTCTTGTGTCTTAATGGCCATGCTAGTGCGTTAATTAAGACTAGGGCGTTATAGTACTCATCCTCGTACTTTTTAATCACCACCATCATCAACTATATAATAGAATCCTTCCGTCAGTAAACTAGACCTACTATCCATTGGACGGGAGAACCGCCCTTACTAAAAATTGTTCTTTCTTGCCATTTTCATCTTTACTTCTTTGTCTACTCTTGCTGCTTATCATTCAAACTATTATTGTAAGCAAAAGTTCATAAAATATTCAATTTAGCGGGTCACCGCATGTTATCATATATCCGATGAAATTACAGGAAATTAATGACTAATGTGATTGAGCAGAGAGAAAAGCACACTTTCCTGCAATTTCATTAAATATGTGATAACATGTGTTGTATTAAATATTTTCCAATTCATCTAACTAAAATGTTGACCACAATAATAATAATAATTAATATTTCTCCACCTCGTTCGACTGAGGATTGATTGAGTCACGTACTTAGCAGGCTATCACAGCAATGTAGACGAGGAAGAATCAAGACCCACTTAGGCATACGGAAATTGCAAGGGTGGATGAATTTGCTAACATTGCGTATGTCCCTGTAACAAATGCGACCATCATCGCTAACATGGCAAAAATATTGAGAAAGACCGCGGCGGTTAATAACCGGGAAACCCTTACCGTGAAGTAATGAATTGATGCCAAGAAGTGTATAAGTATGGCAGTAGTGGAGAGTAAGAGGGCAACAACATCAGATACAATAAATGCCTGGAAAGCTGAGGATTTGTTAAGGACAGATCGACATTCCTTCGTGTGAGTCACTACTTTGAATATAGCCACCAAGCATGGTGAATCCTACTGCAAAGGTTATTGCTATATACGTTTCTTCGGTTTATCAAAGCTTCAATTATTTGACAATCTTGTAGGATATATTGAATCACACTTTCTTGTTGATGCACCACTGCCATGGGAAGAATATTACGGCCATATTGACCCACCATGTCACAAGAATCTGGATAACGTATTATAAGTTGTACATGTCCTCGACTAGCCGTGTTCCTTGAACTGTCTTCGTGGTACACGACAGACATTTTGAAGTAAAAACAGTAGTGCCAATGCATAACCAAGGTGTGCAACATAATGCAGCGGTGTCTTGATTGTATGAATATGTCTCTTCACTAGGTGATAGCATCCAGTTCAATAGTAGTCTAACGCATTCTAGCAAAAGAAAATAGCATAGGGCCCATTTAGTTGCATAATATAATTAATTAAGTTGCCCAATTATATAACTTTTTTCATTTTAATAAATTATATATGTGATCTTACAATTTGCATATATAAATGAAAAATACATATAGGCATCCGCTCTAATGTCTCGTTAAATGGAGGCGAGTCGGAGTGATGAATGACAATGGAAGCGGAATATATATAATTAGAATATGATCACATATCTTTTGATGATTCCATAAGTATAACTTGGTGCTTTGTCCAAATACAAATCACTTGGATATGCACTTTCTTTCACAACCCAAGAACTTTGTATATTTCTTTTAATTGTATTCAGAATTCAGAAGCCTTTTTCCAGAGTAGTTTTTTTGTCGTCTTCTCCTTTTCTTCTTGTTACTTCTTACTTAGAGAAAAACCACCCAAAGAAGAAAAACAAGGAGTAATGTGGATCTTCTTCAATTAACATTTTTGCAACGTCAAGATGATATCGCACCGCCTCATGTAAAGCAGTAAATCCATCAATATCATTTGGAACCCTCCTTCCCCGTCCTTTGGCGCCACCACTAATTTATATATCTACGCCAGGAATATATCTTTCCGAAAGTCGAGGGGCGCATGCACAACGTACAGACGCGTGTCCGTCCTTTAATTTGCGGCCAGGTGAAGCACATACTCGCCTGTTTTATTGAGGTTGAGTAATAGCTTTCGATTAAGAGAGTGGATGAGTTTCACAGCTTCAACATGGCCAAATTGGGAAGCTACGTGAAGGACTGTGTTCTCACCTTTTGTTTTCTCATGCCCAAGTTTGTACCTGTTTTGAGCAAGTAGGTCTAGATTAGTGCCTGTAGTTGCAGCACTATACAACCTGCTATCCATCAAATTGAATTGCTCTATGTATGATATATAATTCGATGCTAAATTAAACAAACTGAAGCTTAATCTTTTACTTTTATTGATAAATAATTTTATCACTTGCATATGCATACGTTTTTCTAGAGCTGAATACCCGAATCTCAACCTTTTTGTGTACCAACTGCGTTACATATTTCATGAAGGTGAAATTAATTAAGACGACTTTTTATTTTTATGTCTTTAGTACTTCATTCCAAACCTCTTTGGCAGTAGATTCCCGCAAAATCTAAAAATCCTGCTCGATGGGTAGATTCAACAGCATATGCACCTTTACAATTATGTATGAAATTCACTACGTGTAGTTTCAAGCTCTCAATTTCTCTAAGCGCTGAACCATTGCCACTAACTTCGTATCACTAATTTCGTGTAGTTTTTCTTCTTTAAGCATGCGAGCAAGTGCAAGGTAAACTAGTATGTACACATGCACTTATATTTACATATTCTTCATGATACATTATCCAAATGTACTATAAAAATGAGGCAGTGCATTAGTACCCTACACAGCACCGAGTGTGGACACCCTGGTATATTCATATGTGTGTATAAACATGTAAATGCGCAGGAGTAAGCATATATTGTCAATGAAACCTTGATGTTTCCCAAAAACAAATACTGCTATGGTTGTATTATATAAAAATGCTACAACCAAACAACTTTACATCATTCTGGCTGTATAACTACGTTTCTACGGGCGAGTTGCAGTGTAACCGCTAGCTCGTTGAACATCGCAAAAGAGAAATAATTTATACATGTCATGATTTATTGTCCTTGATTTAAGGGTTAAGTATGACAAGTGAGCTTGAATCCACATCTGAAAACATGCTCAAATTAAACGCTAAACCCTGGTATGTTTATATCTTTTACCATATATTGTACCTAACCAAATTTTCTTTGTTGCTCCGATGCATAATTCTATGTATATATCGCACTTTGAAGAGGGATTTGTATCTTTAACAAAAAGAAGGAATGTAAATTTATGATCAATATGATGACTGGATCATCTCTACCAAATTTAATAAAAAAAAATTCAATTTATAAGTATGTGAGATGACTATAAAAAAAATCAATAACCAGAAATGTACGCATCAATTTCAGTAGACCCACTTTTAGATTGAATTGTGATGAAATTTGGTGAAGATGAGATACTCATTATATAAATTTGAGGGAGCCCAAAATAATGATCTAGTTTGAGCCCAAAGAATTGGGCAGAACCCATTGAAGAATGAAGGGAAAAGATGAGGCCCAAAGTGGAATGGCCTTGACCTTACAGCCGAGTAGAATGAAAGTTGCTGAGTATAATTAAATTAACCAAATTGCTAAAAACGTCGATATGACCATCTTGATAAGTCACTTGAACCAACTGAGGTAAGCATATTACTAGGCCGAGATGGTCATCATGATCAATGGGATGAAGACAAATGTAAAGTGTAAAGTTATTTAGTTATAGATAAGGATTGGTCCACCTATAAAGTACAAGAGTGGAGTCCAAGTTTTTCCTTTATAGTCTTTTAACTGTTTACTCTAATGAAGCATTGTAATCTTAATTCTATGCATATAAATAGAACGGGAAAGCTCATAAAAAGGGGCTGGTTCTGAATTTGACTCAATAGGCAATTGAGAGAGAAAGGGCCGGTAGTTTCTACCTTTTGCCACAGAAAGATATGAAAATCCTTGGAAGAACCTACCTATAAATAAAAAATTACCGTCTAATATTATCCATTTAATCCATTCTCTCATTGATTTTGCTAAGAATTCATCATTGTGAGAGTCCAAATTGTAATAACCAACAAAATCATCTCTATAAATTTTCATAAAAGAAAATCCATTTCTTTACCCCTATCCCACTATCCCGGAAATTACCTTGAATAACTTCCATCCCAAAAATTAATTTGAATAACTTTCCAGACACATTGAGTGTACCACAATGGCTAGTGTGTCCCGTATCTACAGACCTTGATTAGTTTATGTTCATCATGTATTTATGGCAAAAGATAAATTGAAATTTGCGAAAATTATAACACAATCAAATTGGATATCGGTTATTTTACTACAAATAGCAATGTGTATGGCTTCGGAGTGGTGTTGCTGGAAATACTAACGGGCTTGCAGCGGCTAGATGACAATCGTCCCAATGGGATGAAAAATTTGTTGGAGTATGCGAGTCCGACGTTTCTCACTCGACAAAGTAATGCTGAAACAAATAATAGATCTGCGGTTAGGAAAAGGCTACCCACCAGAAGGTACATTCTAACTCACTATTTTTTTGGTTCGAGGATTACTCCACAGAGTGTTCGGACCAACCTTTATGCACCCTACTAATAATACTTATACTAAAATGCCTTGAATGCTTCTCTAAAAATGGGTCGTGTCTATGGAAGAAGTGTAGAAGACTTTAGAAAACATTAGTGCTATATATATGAAATCAAAAACTTCCATGAATGACATCCGTTGTAGTAGTCTGGTGGATATAGGTTTAGTAACACTTGTAGACCCATTAGAGCATCCACATGCTGTCTAACTATATATGGTAAGTAGGATAAATTTGTCATATATACTAGTGCCTTCTATATAGCATATTAGGCGAAGGATAATCATAAGTTTTGCTAAATTTTTTTGTCACACGGACAACTGATGTCCTTTAGTGGGTCTCAAATGGATTACTAATATTTGTTATTTGTCCATTTAATTCCTAAACATTGTCCATTTGAAACACACTAATCAACATCACCTATCTTTTTTAAATCCAACGTATATCGATCTCTTGTCTGTAGACATCGATGTGATCTCTCTTCTACCAGAGAAGAGAGAAAATGGGAGAGGCATAAGGAAATCAATTAATAGTGGAAGTGTAATATTTATCTTGAAAATATTTAAAAAGAAAAAATTAGACATAGAAACGACAGCCAGCTCATGTGCAATTCCTTATCTTTTATTAACGGTGCATGCATTTTTATTGTACAAATAAAGGTACGTAAAAGCTGGAACATGAGCCACTTATTTATAATGGTTAGTCAATATTTTAGCCATGAGCCCTATGCAATTATTCAGCCCAAGGATTAGCCCGGATACAAACCAGTTTGATTCAAGTATAAATTGCCGAAAGCCATACTTGCATGAGTCCTAGACTTGTAAATAATTTAATCTTTGAACAACGTGGAACTTTTACCCCCTTACTAATTTAACATTAAAATAAATAAATCTAATATGTAAATCGTGATAACTACACTAAATATGTCAATATTTTATATGACTACTTTCTATATTGGTTAATCTGTATATGTACAAAAATCAAGCGGTCATTGACAATAATAACACTAATTTTCGTGTTTTCAATTTTACTCTTGCATTAGTATTGTTTTCAAATGAAAAGAAAAACTTAAACTTTTAACCTTTTTGTTAGAGTGGGAAACAATTTATTATTGAATAACTGCATATTTTATTAAATAATTTAGGTTTTAAATTAAATAATCTCATGCATAAAAATAAAAAATAAAAAAATGCGTGAACTCGCAGGCATTTACCACATTATCTAATTGATTGAAAGTTGAAGTCAAAGGGAAACAAAAGAATTCGGAAAGCGGAATGATATGGCAGATATGCAGGCAGGTGGAGGAACATGAGGACTGTGTCCGCCACCCAGATGTTGCTCAAAGCCGCCCCCCACCCCCCCTCTCTCTCCTCCCAATAATGGGGCATTCATGGAACCTTGTGTCACCAAACTTACTTTTCCATTTCTAGACCAAATAAGTTTATTCAAATTTGCAATAACAAGAAGACTACTTGTTTCTTCCGGACAAATATAATGGCAGATCTTATGTTTGTTGGTTGGGTTATTTTCTTTTACTCTCCTTTTCTTTTGCGAAACATATGCAGTTAATTTAGATTCTCATATTGTTGGAGATTCGTACAATACAATAATATATTCTTCAAGGACAAAATGAAAATATGTGTCGATGACACAATAGTGTGTCTTATGTGAATTTGTCAGCAGTAAATTTACGTTAGCAGTAAACTTTATGTAAATTCTATTTACAATGGATCTAGTTTATTGAATGGTACGTTGGCGACATATCATTGTATCTCCTAAGTGTGTCCTGAGTATATGTCCATATAAAAGTACTTAATAAGAAAGATTTAACTTTAATTGTATTGTGCTTTGAAGGGACAAAGTCATCTAAAGTCCATAGGATACATTTTTAGGAGGTTTAAATTGTTGATTATAATGTATCATCATGTGTTACATCGAGCGTACACAACATTTTCTCATGAAAAGCCTTTGATTAATTTGAAATTATATTCATAATGCAGTAGTGTAAACACATGTTGCGTCTCTTTCATTGCCTTTTTTGATTCAATTTTCTATTATCATTAATTAAGCCAAAATTATTGCCCAACTTTATTTTGCCTTGAAGAAAGTTTAACAATCTCTCTTTCAATAATCAATATTGAGGAGGTCATCTTTTTGTCCATCCTTTTCTTTTTTCCTTCTACACAAAATCATTCAAAAGGTAGGAAAGAGGTGTATTCCATGTCTTCCTTACCCACCTCCCATGAAATTGAATCAAAAGGATAACCACACATTTACACCCTTATTAGTGGACATTATCCAATACCAACTAATATGTGTCATACTTATCCCTCCCCATCCCCCTCTCCCCTTTCCTCATTTGCTTTGCCCTTCCCCTCCATCTTCTTCTCAAATTAATAGTCTAAATTTCGTCGTGGCGCGTTTAAAAAAATACCAATATAAAAAAAACCAATAGTTAAAAATATGAATTATTACTTGCAGTGAGATATGATATATTGATTAATTATCCTTAAAAAAAAAAAAGAATACAACTATAATTTTGAAACTTCTCGCAAAAGAAAGTAGAACTATAAATTTGAACAATAAATTTATGTTATATGATTTTATGTAATAGTGAGAAGTGAAACTATCAATTATGGATTCCCCTTGAAGATTTAACAATTTTCAATTTATTCTATTGTTTGCTTAGATTCTAAGTTAAATATGGAAGTGCTTTTCAATAGAAAGGAAGGGGCAAGAGGATATGTACTCCTTTTTGCCAAATAATGAAGGTTAATATGAAATAATAGTTTTTTATCAATGACATAGCCTAATGAATATATATATAATATTTATCTGTGAACTCCTTGCATGATTTTAAGTAACAATGACATAGCATCATAAAGATAATTACGAAAGACACTCTCAGATAATATGAACATTTGATTCTTTTATTGAACGTTTTTTATTCAGTTTATTCAATAATAAATGAATCATTATAATGTTTATATCCAATAACTTTTTCCTGTTTTGAGAGAGAGGGAAGAAAGGGCTCGATCCTTGTTTTCGAAATTTTTTAAGATGTAATTTATTATTACTTTTTAGAAGGATAAGATGCTTATTTTTTTGCTCTTGGCACACAAATATTGTATCTGTAATTTATTAATCACAGGTAAAATATATGTGAATTAAGATTTTTCGATCACAAGTATTGTATTTACGATTCTTGCTCCAAGAAATTACAATATTTAAGTATTGTATCTACATATTTGATTTTTTGGCTCTCGACACGCACAGATATTGTACCTGTGATTTATTGGTTACAAGTAAAATATTTGTGAATTAAGATTTTTCGGTCACAAGTATCATATCTATAATTATTGTGCCGACAAATTAATTATAAATACCTGTGTATTATATTTATATATATGAGACAGATGCATTTCCTATAAGATGATAGATACGATAATTGAGAGACCACATCCTTCCAAAGAAAGTTACTAAACCGTGTCCTAATTTTTTTCAAAGAGATACAGAATCTTAGAAGCCTAGTCAAGAAAGCGATCCAAAAGTAGAAGAAATGTTGCATTAAAAAATGTCTTATTTACAAATAGCTTTTTGTTGGGCCATAGTGAGTTGCAAAAGTTTTAGTTGGTTAATTATCAAGTTTAAGTTAATTTAATTACATTCAATTATGAATCAAAGATTCCTTGGGAACATTGAGAATCTACCATTGATCCCACCTGTTTGTTGTATATTAGATGTAGGGGGTCACTATCCCCCAAAAGCAATTGACCATGTATATAAATATGTTTTAATTTTACTAAAATTTGTTTTTTTTTTCTTGAAATTTAATTCCTACTTTTTTTTTCATAAGCAATCATTACGAATTATTAATACCTTTGTTAATACTCATAATAATCTCTTTTAAAATTATCCATTGCTGACTTAAGACTAATATGCTATATTAATAATCTCGATAAAACTATAAGATAATATTTTAAAAAAAATTCCTTATAACATTTTATAGGTCTCAAATATATCATAAATTAATAATTAGTTAAAATTACATAATAACAACTAAATACGATGTTTTCTTAAAATATAAATTTAGAGTAGCTTATCTTTTGTTTATGAAAAATGATAACATGTACCCTTAGGACACATATTAAAATTACTATAAATGGAAATAATGAAATCTTGTATAAAAATATGTACCATATTTAATGCATGTTAGGAGTTAATTGTTTTCAAAAGTGGGTACTTATGAGAATATTGAAAAATAGGGTTTATTTGAAAAAAAAATCTACAAAAGAACTATGGAATAATATTTTCATAAATTAAGAGCCTATGTTTGACCAAATTTCAAAAGAAGTTCAAAGTTAACTTTGCAGTAGATTTTTAAATTGTATTTTTTTATGAAATCATGCAAAATTAAATTTTCACTACATGTGTTTTAACATATTATTATAAATAAGTATTTAATTAATAGTGTTTTAATTTAGAATAATTTTAGCAAATTACGTATTCAAAACCTATCAATTAATAAAATGCACATAATAATTTTTCCGGAGTTATGTAAAGTTAAGTTTGCACTCCTTATTTTTTAAAACATTGCTATGTATTTGCGTTTCTTTGAAGTTATTTTGATTAAACAAATCATGCAAAACAAATTTACATTAAATTTTTTTGATTGCAAAGTGAAGTTTGCACTTGGTCAAAACTCTTTATTTTAAAACGCAATTGATAAACAAACCATTATTTCAAAATGATAAAGATATATAGGCCCTTATTTCTAAAAAATATTATTCGTTAATTTTTTTGTGAAAAACATTATCACGCAAAATCTTTTACCTCATTTTAAGTTAATTTTATTGAGTTTATATTATTATTATACTAATATAGAAAAGTAGTAGTCGTTTCTCCTTTTATATTTTAAGGGCTAGCCCACTATTTTTCCAACTTCCATTCACTCGGACTTAACTCCTTTCCATTACCTCTTCGGTCCAATTCCACCTAAGGAAATCTAATTTAAGAGTTAAACAGATGAATTTTTTCTCTATAATGAGTAAATCATGTTCACAAAATTTCATCAAAAAATTCAAACGGAAGTGGGTGTAATAAAATTTTGATGCATTTGTTCATTTTCAACCATTCAAATTTTAGATTATTATCTTACTTTAGATTGAATTTTTTGATAAAATTTTATGAAGGTGATCTACTAATCATAGAGATCATCTCTACATACCAAATTTCATGAAAAATTTAATCTGTTTAATCCTCAAGCGAGACCTCCTCAGACAAAATTAGAGCGAAAAGTAATGGAGATGAGCCAAATCCCATTCCCTTTATACAAAATCAAAGGCTCAATTAAAAAACACTGAATATTTGTTGGTAGTAGAATTTGAAACTTTGAGTTTGTAACGATTTTAATGTTTCCTTATCACTAATTCACTCCATGACTTCTTCTTTTTTTCCAATTTTAATATTAAATATATACAAATCACAAATACATCAAAAACTTGCTTACAATATGTGCGGTCTGCGACGCACGGGCGACATGTATTTATGTCATACATAAAACATAAAATTTTAGTATATTTGTAAAAATGAAAGTTAATATTTTTTGTACGTGGAGTATTTGTGTATTGAAATGGAACTAGAGTAGATTTGGCCCAAACTGGTAGAGATGGTAATTGGATCGAGGTTTATGGTGGGTTTCTCTTAATTTCTTTCTCCAAGTCTCATGGCTCTCTCTCCTTGAGAGAGACCCCTTTTCTATTTATACATCTCTTTTTCGTGCTCTCCAAGTTAGATTAGGTCACAACTAAAATGACCATCAAAGATATACTTTGTGGTCCTTGTTATATTCATCTCCTCCTTCCATGTGAGGGGAGCACATCTGTTATAACTAACTTTTCTACACTTTACACGTGTCACTTTGTCATTTGTTCTTGCAGTAAGCATTTATCATACTATATTATCACATGTATCATTGTCTCATTGGTTAGGATGCTCATGTCGGCATTTTCTCCATCTATAGGATTGGAATCTTTCTTAGGTCGATTATTTTTTACTCGACGGTTGTCCTTTTTTATTCGGCGCGCTATCATCTTTTACTCGGTGAACATTCTGTATTGCCCCTCGTGTTGTTGGGCTTCATTCATAATCCACTATCTTTCATAATAGTTGGACCTCGTCTTTCCCATTCGGCCCATAAGAGAGTGCTAAGATCATGTCCCCACATTTTTAAAATTTTAGCCTTTTTGAAAAAATTATTAATAAAATTCTATTCTATATATATATATATGTGTGTGTGTGTGTGTATCAATCTCAAGTATACGTAAGTAAGTAAGTAAATATTTTTGTAAGAGAATTCATTAGCTTAATAATAATAAAGATCGCCCATTTATTTAATGAGTAAACATATAAATATTTTCATAAATTTGGCGGAGATTGTCTTTATTATTACTATAAATTAGGTACTTCGTCTTATTATACAATGATTTTTATCAAAAATCTAATAAATAATATTTTTTTGAATGAAGGGCCTATTTTTAATTGATAATTAGTGTAAGAATTCTATTTTGTTTTATATTTTTAATGAAGGTATTTGAATAAATTTAAATATCATTTAATTAATAAAAACATGTTATATATTACCTAAATTATCCCCTCTATGAAATTTGCACAAAAAATATGGACTGCAAAGTTCATATTGCAATAAAATATGAACTGCAAAGTTTATATTGCAGTAAAATATGGACTGCAATATAAACTTTGCACTAGAAATATGGACTGCAAAGTTCACATTGCAATAAAATAAGGACTGCAATATGAACTTTGCACCAAAAATATGAACTGCAAAGTTATTGCAGTAAAATATGGACTGCAAAGTTCATATTGCAGTAAAATATAGACTGCAAAGTTCATATTGCAATCCATATTTTAATCCATATTAGTATTTTTTTAGTTTATTTTAAGGGTTGGGATGTCATTTTATAATGAAAAAAAAATACATGTCATATTATCAATAAAATAAAAAATAGGCCATTTATTTACGAAAAAAAAATATTCCTTGGCTTTAGTGTGAAGATATTTCTGTAATAAGACCCTTTTTTTAATTGTCCCTTATTATTATTATTATTATTATTATTATTATTATCATGTTGAGATATCAAATTAAAAGAATTTCTTGTTTAGGACAAAGTAAAAACCTCGACAATAACCATACTTCTTTTAACTTTAAAATCGTTTTTAATTGTTTACTACTTTTTGGAAAAAGAAAAATTGGTCATCCTTAAAGTGTTTTTAGAGAAATAAATAATGACTCATGGCGCAAATGGGGGAAAGAATTAGTATAATGTCCCTCCTTTTTTGAATTCGTAAGATTTAGTCCATTAAGAGATTGATTTTAGGAGTTTGTCCTCGTTACTTTAATTAAAAGACAACTCATTTTTACACATATTTTTTTGGACCGAAATACCCTAATCAATCATTTTAATCAACCCTGCAATTATGGTAAATGTATTTATAGAATATAGTTAGACTTTTTATTACCTAAACATTGATATTTATGTTATGGTAGTGAATTGATTGTTATAAATTGTTTTCTAAATTATTAGGCTAATCTATGGTATATGACTTTAAAAATTTTGAATTTTTTTTCTGAGAACTTAACGGTTTTATTATTAAATTCTTTACTACTAAAATGATTTTTGTATATGATGTTATCTTTTTGAGAATTAAGACAACTGTTTTAAATTTTATTTATTGATATGTTAAAAAATATCATAAAATTAAAAAAATGTGTCAGTATTATACGTAATAATATTATGTTTTCTATTTATCAATGAAATGGTCATTTAATGTTTGAAATTAGTGAATTAAGCTATATATGTTATAAATTTTATATACAGTGATTTTACTACTAATGATGTACGTATATGTGTGATTTTATATTTATGAGAAATAAAACAGACATTGTAAAATTTATTTATCTGTATGTTAAATAATATTGGAGTATTAGAAAATGAAACTATATATACATGATTATATGTAATATACCTCGATGAAGTAGTTATTAATTCTTTGGAATAAATGAAATAAGCTATATTTTTATTTATATATTATATATATATCATATGCTTTTTTTAAAATTGTGGTCTAAAAACTGGTGTAGACACCTTAATTCATGACTATGGCAAGAACCCTAAAAGTCCCGGATAGTTTACGACAAATTAAGAACTCACCTGCACTGAGTCTTGGAGAGTTTGTAGTACGACAAATCTCCTTGGTAGATTTTTTAGCACGAAAAAACCTAGTTTTGTAATACAACAAATATCTCTGGTACATTTTGTAACAGGACAAATCTCCCTGGTAGGTTTAGTAGCACAATAAAACTTTGTTTTGTAGCAAGACAAATATCCTTGATAGGAGTTGTCACGCGACAAACTTTCTCCTACCAGTATAAATAGAACCCTATCCCTTCCAGATTAAGGAAAACGATTTCACAACGTACACAGGACAGATTTTCTCAAGAATCCCAACCTTCTCTCTCATATTTTCTGACTCCCAAAGTATTCTCAAAAGCACATTTTGGATATTATTCTATTTCCACAAGAGTTTCCGCTCTAATCTTGGCACTATGAGTGCCACTTTTTTGAGTGAAATCGCCGAAAATATTTTAAAGAGGAAAAACAAGTACACCCCCATAGGTTTCTCTGTTATACTTTATTTCTCTCTTATTTATATTATATCGACAATGATGTAATTGTCTAAACTTCTTTTTAAATTAAGTTATATATCTGCCTACTTGTTTAATCTTAATTTTTTTAATTTAAATTATTCATAATGTAAACTTATTATATTTGTTATTCTGTCAACTTTCTAGTTGGATAAACTTATTATCAAATTACTGATTTTCTACTGTTTTCAATAAAGCTTCTTTTCAAAACACTAATAAAATCATTTGTAAAATCCAAAGAAATAAAATCATTATAGTCTATATAAAATCAAGGTCTCAAAACCCAGACTGATAAATTTTTATTTAGGAATTCAACTCGGATATATTATGTCTTCTATATAGATTGTAATGTATCTGATACATTCTGCTCAAGAGTTCAATTCCATAGCAAATCAATTCCAATAAGATCCGATCGTTTCAAAATAAACTAAAAGAGATAATTGATATTGTTATATGAGAAAACAATACCGAATCAATCTCATGATTTCAAAACAGATAAGATAAACTTTTGTCACTAGTAAGATTTTTGACAAACTAAATATCGGATCTCGGAATACAAGGTTTTCATCCATTTCTCCATCTTTTCCAAAATCAGATTTCCGTGAGACATTTCCAGAAAGTAGTAGAATATCAATAAAAAGATCTAAATTTTTCAACATAGAATAAATATATAAAACCACTAGAGACCAAAAAGGTGGAGTAAGTGCTTAACAACTTCTCGATCCTTAATATAGTTCCCAAATCCTATAAAATCTTAATTTTCTAGACAAACGTGTAAGAAAAAGGCTTATGTGTAATATTTTTCCCTTACGCAACTCTTTTGTCTATTTTCTCGTAAATCGTATTGGCCACTTTCAATAAACCCTCTTGCACCCAGAATAAGATAGAGGGATACATGATATGAATTGTTATGTAACACCCCCGTTTTCTTATCTCTTGCAAATCACGGCCTAAGTCGCGTATAAGATAGAATTTGGCTTCGGGTAGCCAAATTAGGTTATGTAAAGGTTGACGTGGTTCGGTAAATTTCAATGAGTCATGTTAATGTATTTAATACGTCATTCTGGATGGATCAAATGAAAATCAGCTAGTAAATAGCAAATTTCGGTACTACGCGATTAATGATTTTTATCCGATTTTGAAAGTCCATATCTTCTTCATCCGAATTCTAAATAAGTCCCCGTTTACATTTATGTCTAGGTTTTGATCCATTCTACAACTTTTGTGTTTTGACCGAGACCTAATTCCCACTCCTCGATGATAAAAAATATGTGCAAAGTCGGGTTTCTAGCCAAAGGCTGAAAGGGCTACCTTCAGAACCATGTAGTTGACTAAAGGGTAGCAAGTAGTCGAATACTTTGAGCTGGGCGAGATTTTTAAGTTTCTTTCAAATTTTTTTCTTCTTATTTCTTCACTACCAATTGAGAGCTCTTAGAGAGAGAAAGGGAAGGCGATTTTAGGGCTTTACAAGTGATTCAAGACCGTGATCTAAGCTCCTCCATTATACACCATTCTCTACTACTATTCACCTTCTTCCTTTTCAAATTCATTACCACTACGACTAGGGTTTCAAGAATTTGGGGATTTTGGACTTGGTACTTCTCCGACTCAATTGAGCTATAAGTCTTCCAGGGATTAACCCTCAATAGGTGGAAACAATAGTATTAAAGCTTGCTTTCAAGTTATTATAACATATTTACACCAAATCTAGGGTTTTTACTTAAAACTGTATGTTCATGGGGGTTTGGGTTAATTTCTTTTAATTCTTTGTTTGATTTGGACATAATACGAGTATAAATAGCGGATTATACAAGAAACCTCAATTTCTACTTTAATTTCCTAAAGATTGGTATAAAACCCCTATATACGGATGTGATTGTGAACTGTATGCTATAGTATGCGTACTTACAATGTTATACATGGTTTTAAAAGTATGTTTTGGCCTTGGTTACTCATATTTGTGATATTGTTGTTGTACTTCGACTGCTGGTTTATAATTTATGAGTTTTGTTACTTGTTTGGCTAGTCCACAACTATGCTGGGCAAAATTATAAGCCTTTTATGTATAAACAAAGTATTATAGTCTTAAGGGGTGGTCCACATAAAACTTATACACTATGAAAACTATATCATATTTGGCTTAGTGCCACGTTGACGAAAATCTTATAGTGCCTCCCGAATTCATGATAATCTTAATCAAGACACTAGTTGGCGAAACTGGCGGGCCTAGCCCAAGTACAACAACAATACCACTATATATTCTACAGTATGCAAATGTACACATAATTGGAATGGATATATATATATATATATATAT
Source organism: Lonicera japonica (assembly GCA_021464415.1). Taxonomy (NCBI): domain Eukaryota; kingdom Viridiplantae; phylum Streptophyta; class Magnoliopsida; order Dipsacales; family Caprifoliaceae; genus Lonicera; species Lonicera japonica. The sequence goes on from CM038465.1 coordinate 52,261,741, forward strand.
TTATATATAAGAGTTATACAAATACATACGGAACACATATGTTTACACATGTTGAATTCTATGTTCTTGTAATTTTCTTATTTTTGGATAAGTTTATTATTATTTAGATATATTTTGGGATTCATTAGTAGTTGGCCACACCGTTCGTACTAGGTAGATACTTGGTTATTACCTGTAGCATATAGCCTTGGTGGCTATGTGAGTTTATATTATTGCTTTGGGGGCATTCTCCGTCTAGGTGGACCCAGTAGGTGGTCTCTGCCTTGGGGGCAGAAGAAACTGAGTTTGATTGCGATCCATGTGCACACGTAGATGAAATCCTAGACGTGACGTTTATATATATAATTGATGTGATATATCTAATTGTGGTGTTGTGGCATATACAGTATGATGAATATATATATATTGCCTTTCTTATACTTTAGGTATGGGACATTATATATATGCATGCACGAAATGTTTTCATGGTATTGACTACTCTAGAAGTATATATATATATATATTTGTACTAAAGTGCGAGCTATGTATATTACAAAAAAATAGTTTTATGCAAAGAAGAGTTATATATAAACATCTCATTAACAAAAACTACTTTCATTATAATGCATAGCATGGCATGCATGGTTTTCTAACCTATTTTCTTATATAAAAACCTTATAGTTCCCATTAAGCCTGTTTGGCTTACTCCCATTTTTCAAACCAGGTTTTGCAGATATTTCTTAGGGGACAGTGCGCGTATAAGGCCTAGATAGCTTTGATGGTCGAATTACCAAAGTTGTTAGGGAAATGACTGGTGTCTTACTCCTTAGAACGATTATATTATTTTGTGTATATTCTTAAACCATATATGTAAAGTTTTATGAGATTGAGACCTCGTTAGAGGAATTACTTTGTACTGGAATGTTAATTTCTATTTGACAAGAAATTCGTAAATGTGGAGATATTATTTTAGTTAAACTTATGTTTTGTTTGACTTAGATGGTTTTATTGAAAGTATAAACTTCACATGCCAAAAATTTTAGAAATTATGGTTTTAATTTGATATTTTCATTTATATAAGTTCTAAGTTTTATACCTTAACACCCGTCGTCGCGTATGACACCGTGATTAATCGAGTCCCGTAGGTTAAATCCTTTAAACGGGATTTCGGGGCGTCACATGTTACCTTATAGAAGTGAATGAATTAATGAAATTTCTTCTAATTATTCAGATTCCCTAAACTTTATGTTATGACCGAGGGTCGCATTCACGGATTCTCATAACTGGTATTATTGAGTAGTAAGGTTTTTCATGATATTAAATTTCATTGGTTATGTATCAAAAACTGCAAAAAACATAATACAATAGTTTAAGAATACCAATAGTTTTGTGATATAAAAGAATAATAAAATATTAAATGAATAATAGTAGTCAAGAAGTTGGAATGTTTTCGTGCACCTATTTTATAACTCGCGAAAGATATTAATGGTGTAGATGATGGCCATTATGCTAACGGAATACTAAAGGTCGCGACTATTTAGATATCCAGTCATATATATGTTGGAGTGCATCTTCTTTAAAAGGCAATAAATGTATGACGATATATAATTGAATATTATAACCGTTCCATTTTCATTTACAAACAATTAATCATCACAACAATGGATCCATCAAACAATAATAGGAAACTTAGGAGAACAAATTCTGCTCCTGGTTTTCTAGAGATCTCCAGACGTGACGTGAACGAATTCCAAACCACCCCACATTCTCCACATCCAAATGAACCGGTGGATTTTGAATCTTTTCCTGCTAATATTCCAAATGCTGATGAGCAAAACGACAGCGACGCTGATATTGAGGACAACGATGACATAGGTGATAACGAAACCGATGAGGATGATGAAGATGAGTGTAATGAAGAAAAAGATATACATGACACTAACGAGGACGAGGACGACGAGGATGAAGATCTAGACGGTGGTGATGACAACGAGGATACTGCTTTCTGGGAAGATATCATGCAGTTAGAGTTTGAGGAAGATGATGAACTGATGTCCGATGAGAGCATGTCTTCTGGTGATGAAATGTTTGGTGAAAACGATGAAGATGAGGATGATCGTTGCGGACACAGTTCATCTAGTGACAACCCATTCAAAGAGTATTGAGCAATTGTCTAATTACATTTATGTTTAACTCTCTTTTTTTCTGCATTAGTTGCTTTCGACTTTGAACTTAATGAATTTGGTAAGTTTTTGGGGGTTTAAATTATGATTTTTGATTGGATAGTGTTTTTGAATTAAATGATAATTTTAGCAAGTTTTATATTAAAATTAGATATGATGATACTAATTTTATATCGCTATTATAATTATTATAATTATATTGATGGTTGTTTTATTTCACATATGTGTATCACTTATAGAAAGACTATCTATATACAAAAATGTGCATATAGTCCAAGTACTAAATTCGTTGCTGTATACAACCAGTTATGAATCTGGCTTGTGAACTGTCTTTTATGAACTGTTGCCTTTTATAAATAGTGATTACCCAACATATGTGCATATTGTTGAAACTTTGAATATGTTGTTGTTTATAAACAAATGTGAATTAATCATATGAACTATTTTTTATGATTTGATACGTCTATTCATAACTGTCGAATATGATTAAACCTCCATTTACAGTGATGTGTTTTATATAACGACGAAAATATCAATATAATGGTGCTTCGTGGCATAAAGAGATTAAACATACATATATTTTTCAGTATTCTAGTATTGTCTCTATAAGATATGTGTCAGATCAAGGAAATGAGAAACCACATCTATAAATATTTACAAAGAAAGAGCATACTTGTCCATTGTCTTCGTGACACAAACTGGCTACTAAAACTTGTTAAAACAAGTGCAAACAAGATATTTGCTTCAATTCACATAAACCTTGATGATTATATAGGAAATGAGTTTGGATTTCAAGAATTATTGACTTGAAACATGGCTCTTAAATAAAACGACATGGTTGTGCGTACATGATGAAAGTTGTTCAAAAATTCAAATTAGTTTCTTAATTTACTTTTTTTGCATCATTAAAAAATATTTAACTTTTAGCCAAATATTATTAATAATTAAAACAAAAGAAGATCATTTGTATCTATACCCATAATTACAATGAAAACTTTTCAAATTATTTTAAAAAATATCACGATAATTACATAATAATTTAAAAATTTATCATGGGAATAAAATTTGCAAATTTTGGAGTGTCATCCCATAAATTTATACAAACAAACAATAATTTTGTAACATATAATTAGGACATTTCGTTTATTATATGAAACTTAAAATATGCAAATATGTGTAAACACATTAAATATTGAAAATATACATATATAATATATATATATATAAAATAAAATCAATTATGAAAACTAACAACAACCAATCAATTAATTTGTTCAAAAACATACTATTAATAAGCAAATGGTATTATCATCCACCACCAGCAAAATTCAAACCATATACTGCATAAATTACTTAAATCGCGGGTCAATTAGACGCTTAGAGGTGTGATCCTAATTATCAATCTTATGGTGTACCAAATCGTTGAGAGTTCAAAAACCGGGGACTTATTCCTAGTTTTCTAATAAGGGGTTTTGAAGAATATACTTATTTAAATGGTTGTTCATCTACGTACAACTCCAACTACGGCTATATATCAAATGGAACGGTGTTGAGCCAAAAGGGGATTGAATCACTTATGCAACTTTCGAAGAAACATTGATGATTTTAGAACATCAAGGGAAGAACTGAATTTAGATCCAAACTTAAGGGCCTACTTTAACTTTTTTTTCCTAAAGTTAATGAACAAACATTGCATATAAAAAGTATGTGAAAATTAATGAGAAAGATAATATTCATTTGAAAATCAACAAAGGGCGGATCTAGGAATTCTATAAAGGGCTAACTATGTAATAAGGATACATAAAAATTTAATTAAATAAGTGAATATCAAGAAATTTACTGTTGCAAATAAAAAAAATTCATTACTAATCACAAATACGACTATAATTAGTATTTAATCACAAATACCTAAAAAGAGAATAAGAAAGGGGGTTAGGGAAAAAAGGATAAAAGAAAGAGAAATCAAGAGGGAGGGAGAGGGGTTTTGGAAAGAAGTAATGTTAGATAGATGATTCGAACTCACAACCTTTTGCCGTAAAACTTAGATGCCACTTGAACAATAGAATCATTATTTATTTTTAACCTTTCTGTAAGTAATGAACTAAGAGTTTGTACTAGAAGTGGGTTAAACCTATATTAATATTATAATTAACACTTAAAAATAATAATAACTTACAGTGGACTACACTTTACCTTTATCTTCCTATAAATCCGCCCTTAAAACTGTATATCTTACTCCACAATGTTCTTTTTATCATACCAACTACACCAACTAGAACAAAATAAAATGAATAAATTAATCCAAGATCAAATCATTTTGAATACTCTAATTTACAGCGGAGATATTGACATCACAAAAAATACTTGGTAACACTCTTATTTTTATTCAATTTTTTACAATTTAGTAAAGTGTCTGTTACTCATTTCTTAAGAGTCGAATATAAATTTATATACTCGATTTTTAACAATCGAATAAAAACAGAGTAATATACATTTTATTTAATTATCAAAAATTAAATAAAAAATATTAGAAGTGCCGATATTTCCGCCCCTAATTAAGATAGAGAAGGTAAGTTTACCGTACCGTGGATTAAAATAGAAAACATGTGAAACATGTTTGGTCGTCTTTTTAACTTTGAATGCAATAATTTTTTCAAAGCTCGGTAAAATTACTGTATGATGCAGGCGCGAAAGGGAAGATATAAATCTAGAAAATTGAAGATCTGTTTGGTCCCACTTGTACGGAAGAATCTAGCGCGCATAAAACCTTTTGTTAGATACACAGCATTAATTTATGGAAGTTTGTACACCTCCAAAATAGTAAGTACGTTCACGGTATTTCTAAGAGTATCTTTAATAGTATAATTAAAATAATAATTATAATTAAATTTAATAATATTAGTTAAAAATATTATTCTAATAGTATAATTAAATTTTAGTAATATTTTAACCAATAATTAAATTTACTTTAATTATAATTAAAGTTGACAATATTTTTTTCAATAATTAAAATAAAGGACCCACCAATTCTATAAGGTAAAAGAGAATTTTTTTAAATTTAAATCATCTTTTCCTTCTTCTTTTTTTAAAACAAAATTCAAATTGATTAATTTGTGGGGTTATTAAGAAAAAATAGTCATTGGAGATGTCTACATTGCTAACTTTAACAACTTGTTAAATGGATAATCAAAAGTCATTTTGATTATTTAATTTTGATTATTCCATTGGAGATGCTTTAATAAAGGAAAGTTCTAACAAACTAATCTTTTCTTCTAAGAATTATAAGAATGGTCTATTTTAAGTAGTAAAATAATAAAATAAATTATAAAATACTATAGAGATAATTTATATAATGAGTAAATTATTTTTATCAAATTTTATATAAAAAAAAACTCATTTTAAAAATTGGTAGTATGATAATATAAAATTTCAATGGACGGAAATAAACATAAATATCACATTTTCATTACACCTCTATATTTCTGCTTTTAGTTTTTTTATTGAAATTTTGAGACAATAATCTACACATTATAAAAATCATTTTAAACAAATTTTATAAAAAAATTCATCTGATTACCCCTCAAAATTGTCAATCCTTATTATTCTTAAAATATAAGATTCTCTTACAAGAGTATTTTTGATCACTAATAATCGTGTATCTTATATGCATGAAGTAACTTTAAGACAAAATATAATGTCTATGTCAAAGTCGTGCCCAGCCGTCTAATAAGAAACTATTTTGTTGTTTTTTCAAAAGGTTTCTTATGGGCGGTGTTATTTACACCCCACATATTTGTCAAAAACACCCCCTTGTCACAAACACTCCTTAAAATAAATTTTTAATCACTAACACCCTCTAAGACTCGCCTAATGAAATGTGAGTGTAGTTACACACACTCGCCTATCTTGGGAGAGAGTTCACACATAGTCGCCCCTCTTGGGAAGAATTTGTTTGTAAAAACTCGCCTAACATCAGGTAATGGATTACTAGATTGTTTTTCAAATAAGGTGCACCTAATGAGAGGTGAGTGCACTAACATAAACTCGTCTCACATAAGGAGAGTGTGTTGCTAAGCATTCACCTAATATCAGGCCATGGAGGGTTGTTTGTGATAAATAATGGAGTGTTAAAATATGTTTTTAGTTAAATTTTAAATGAAGTGTTTGTAACACATTTGGGGGGTGTAAATAACACTACCCTTTTTTATGGACTGTTTGTACACCTCAAAAATACTAAGTTCACGGTATTACTAGTAAAGTAAAATTCTGGTTAAATAATTGCTTATTTTAATAATGATAAGAACAGTTTATTTTGAGTAGCAAGTTAATAAAAAAAAGGTGAAATATTGTGGAGATAATCTATAGAATGAGTAGATCATTTTTACCAATTTTTATAAAAGGACTTATTTTAAAAGTTGGTAATATGATCATATAAAGTTTCAATGGACAAAAATAAACATAAATATCACATTTTTATTACACCAACTTTTGGTTTTAATTTTTTATTGAAATTTTGGAGAGATAATCTACTTATTATGAAGAACATCTCCAACAAGTTTTACGAAAAAATTCATCCAATTACCCTCGAAGTGAACAATCCTTATTATTCTTAAAATTAGAGATTCTTTTATAAGAGTATTTTCCATCTCTAATAATTGTGTATCTTATATGCGTGAAGTTTCTTTAAGACAAAATATAATGCAGATGTCAATGTCGTGCATTGCCGTCCAATAAGATACGGTTTTAATGTTTTTCAAAAAAATTATTATGGACTGTTTGTACACCTCGAAAATAGTAAGTTCATGGAGTTACCAATAACGGAAAATTTTGGTAAAATAATCTTTTATTTTAAGAATAATAAGCATCGTTTATTTTGAGTAGTAAATTAATAAAAAAAATTATGAAATATGGTGGAGATAATATGTACAATGAGTAGATTATTTTCACCAAATTTTATAAAAAGAATCATTTTAAAAGTTGGTAATATGAATATATAAAATTTCAACGAATGACAATAAACATAAATATCACATTTCAATTGCACTTACTTCCGGTTTTAATTTTTTATTGAAATTTTGGGGAGATAATCTCCTCATTATAAAGCATCTTCAACAAGCTTTACAAAAAAATTCATCCAATTATCTCTCGGAGTGAACAATTCTTATTATTCTTAAAGTAAGAGATTCTCTTACAATAGTATTTTCAATCACTAATAATTGTGTAACTTATATGTGTGAAGTTACTTTAAGACAAAATATAATGGGGTTGTCAATGTCGTTCCCAGTCGTCCAATAAGATACGGTTTTATTGTTTTTCAAAAAGTTTCTTACTTAAGAAAGAAAGTGATCATTAATTATACATATATAGCACATCATTCACCTCACCAAACATTATAAAATAGTGTATAACCCATCTACAATATTTACTATAAGCACATTAGGGCACATACAATAGTTCACCTATAACTCTAGGATTATACAATAATTAATCTAAGGGTAAATACTCACTCAATAGAAAATGATCATCTTACTGGAGATCATCGATCGCAAGTGTCCATCCGACAAACTTTACTTGTATGTGGCAAGCGCATAAATTAGTTTCCCATTTTACCATTGTACAAATTCCAACTTAAAATCAATAATTTTAAGATGACACAATTTAAGAATATGATGGAAGGATGTATTGAATAACAGTAAAAAATATGCAAAAAAAAAATTGCTATGATACATTCAATTATTTGACCAACTCGTTTTAATAATACATATTTTTCTAAACGTGTTATCATCATGCGTACTTTTAAAACTAGTAATTAACCTTGGATTGGAGGAAGTATATAGGAGAAATGCTCTGCATGTGACTCCATTACTGTTAATTCTCATTCCGTTTGCTTGATATAAATTAATAATCATTTAAATGGTATCTTTTAAGCCACAAAATTTTATATTCTTTATATATTTTTAAAATTTAAAAATTATTGATCATTTGGCCCTTATTAAGGGCGAATATATTCAGAGGATTGGTGGAGGATGTGCTGCACTCAAAAGGAGAAATAATGAAATTTATTTATGCAAAATTTGCAATTATATATTTATTTATGTGTCTTAGTTTTGTTATCAATTATAGTTGTGGCTCAATTTTTTGTGCACTTGTTTCTTTTGGTGCCTCACTAGAAGAAAGTGTTAAATAATGTTAATTGTGTGTATATTTCATATATGTAAGTTGAAAATAATATCGTTACTATGTGTTCCGGACCTAACATGTGTGTCGGTGAACACAATCTTTTTTACTATAATAACACTCCATTGTACAATTACTTTTCCTAAATACCCCGCCTAAAAAAATATTATGGTTGGCCTTGGCTTATGTGTCGATAATCACAATATTTTTAACTATAGTAACATCCCATTGTACAACTACTTTTTCTAAATACCCTGCTTAAAAGAATATTATGGTTGGTTGGAAGTGAAATAAAGATTAATCTAGATGCATAAAAATTAGCCCAAACATCATCTAATATAAAACAAAAATTTAATCCAGCAAGATGCAATCTGTTTGGTCCCACTTGTACTACGATTCTCGCATGCATAAAACTTTTTGTTAGTTTTAGACTGCATTATTATATGTACTGTTTGTACTGTCAAAGTGTCAAACTCTGGTAAACCAAATTATATGGACCGTTTGCACACCTCGAAGATAATAAGTTCACCTCAATAATAAAAAAAGTGACGTTAATTATATAAACTAAAATTTTCTTTAATATTTTAGCATTATCTCGGTTCTATATTATTAAGATAATGTACAATAGTTCAGCCTTATTGTATTAAATAAATGAGATAAAATATTACCAAATAAAATAGTGTAGATAATGAGCGTCGCCCTAATAAAAACATAATTGTGTATATTCGTTAATTTTAGGCGTAAAGTTACTTTAAAACAAATATAACGGAGATGTTAATGTCGTGCCCGGTCCTGTCCAGTAAAATATAATTTACTTTTAATATCAAGCTTGTAGCGGTTTTGTTTTTTCTTAATTTTTTTTATTAAAAAAGAAAGTTATTATACATATATAACACATCAATTCACAATTTCACGTCATCAATCTACCAACATCTACTACAATTATATTGGGACAAGCACAACTGTCCACTTATAACACTAAGGTCCTTACAATTAATCTAAAGGTCAATACTCACTCAATAGAAAACGATCATATCAATGTTGTATGATCTTTAATTGTTTATTGGACAAATTTTATTTGTGGTGAGCTCGTAAATTCATTTTGTATTTACTTTCCTATAAACTCCAACCTTAGATCAATAATTTTAAATGGACACAATTTAAAAACACACATGAAGAACACATAAATATGTGGCTCTTGTATTAGTTCACAGTCCAACTTATACAAAATACTGCTACGATTCATTCAATAATTTGGCCAAAAATGTTTTAATAATACAAAATTTTCTAGTCGTGTTATCATCATGTATTCTTCTGAAATTACTAATTAATTAACCTTGGTTTGGAGGAAGTATAAGCTAGAGAGAGGAAGATGGAAAAAGGATCTGCATGTGACCATTACTCAAATCCCATTTTACTTGATATAATTAATCATTTATGTCTTATTTTTTCAAAGAAAGAGGAAAGTAGTGGATGACATTCGAACACATTTTCATTATTGTCATGTAGCATGTCTCCGTTCACTGTCCTTATCTAGCTGAGATTTACATCAAACACATTTTTCAGGTGCCAACACATATACAGACTGTTGATTGTTTTTTTCCTTTTTTTTTTCCTCAAAAGATATTTAATCAAGAATGTAATATTATGAGTAGACCTCACGGGCCTATTCGAGTTGATTTTGTGTTGAGTTTTAACAAATACAGATAAATTTTGCTTTCACCAAAACGTGACTCAATAAATTATTAGATGATATTTTCAAAATTCGTATGTGATTCGGTATGTTATCGGATGACCCAATACGACCTGTTTCTACTCGTTGAAGAAATAAACTTTTAAAAAATAAATAAAAAATAATTCTAAACAAATTTGCACTAAAAACAAGATGGATAAATAACTAAAATTACTAAAAAAATATAAAAATTACGGATAAATATTTATAAATCATAAAATTTTATTAAACATCTAATAAGTTTTTACTTTTATTAGTTTAATGGGTATAACGAGTCACTTGTTAAGGATCAATTTATAACCGATTTATTATCATTTTGCGTATATCGGGTGAACTTGACAAACACCCGAATTCATTAAGCGTCCACCCATAACTGATTTATTATCATTTTGTGTCTATCGAGTGAACTCGATATATAAACACCCGAATTCGTTAAAAGTGCACCCATTAAATTATAATTTTGTACCGATTAATGTCCTGTTACCATGTAATGTGTGAATTTGCCAAGATTTGCCAGGTCTAACTAGAAGCCCAAAGATTACACAACATTTTAATTGGTAAATTTATGATTCGGTTATATCGGATTAATCAAATATTAAGATGAACTTTTAACCATTTGCGAGTCTAGTTCTTAACCAACTAGATTCATTATATATATACTATGTATATAAATAGTTCTTTTATATTATCAATAGTCTTGAAAGACAGTCGTAATTAGGGGTGCGCACGGTCCGGTTAACCGAACCGGTTAGTTTTAGACCGGACCGGATCGCTAATTTCTGTCCTACAATTTCATGGACTAGACCGGACCAAATTACAACCTCAGTCCAGACCGAATCGGACCAGTTTTGATCGGTCCAACCGATTTGGGCTTTTTTAATGAGTCCAATTTATTTGGGCTTATTCGCTATTTTTTTAACATATATTCAACTCATTTTCAATGGCATATATATATATATATATTAAATTCATTTATCAATTGTTCATTTTTTACAACAATTGAACCCATTCAAGCAAAAGCCCATATTCGCATGACCTAATAAATAATAATAAATATATTCACGGGTGTTCTTATTTCAGTGTTTTTTTATTTTTTATTTTTTTTTTGATATTTGATATTTGTTGTGTAGAAGGATATTTAATATTAATTAAAGTGCATGCTATATTATTACATATATAACTAGCACTGAATAAAGCAAAACAGGAAATGAACTCAATTTTCTAATGTTTGTTATCTTCAACTATTCCTTTTTTATGACTTAATTTGGCCAGTAAATTACATAACAAATGTATAAAAACTCAAACTGAACAGTTATTGTTATCAATTTAAATACAATAAATCAAACCAAACAATCATTCAAAAGCTAAACAAAGATGGATTAATATATATTTAAATATAAATATATATATATAATATTATTAATACTGGTCCGGTCCGGTCCTACCAAACCTTAAAAATCGAAGACCGAATACCAAATCGAACCATTTCGGTCCTTCTAAATTTGGACCGGACCGGACCAAATTCAAATGATCCGATCCATTTTCTGATTTGATTTATTCGGTTTGACAGTCCAGTTTAGTTTTTTAACACCCCTGGTCGTAATATTGACTTGCATTAGACAGTGGCTAGTAAGGGATGGCATCAAAGTGGTGGCACTAGCTAACATTAGGTATTAGGAGGGGAGGATCGGGTTTTAAGGTTTGATTCTTATCATTTGATCTACTTTTTTTTTTTCTAGAAAGAAATCACGTATTTATATGTTACGAATGGCCACGTAGCTTAATGACATATTCCTTATGAGATCTCGAAGGTATCTAGTTAAAATTCTCGTGAATACAATAATTGTAGTTAAGTGCCAGGTCATCACTTTCTACAAGACTAGACTCTCGGTACAAATCTCCTTTTGACTGAACGAAAACTCATTATGACCATCCCTTTCACTCAACTCAAACTAATTGTAGGTTGTTATTTTCTTTTGGGTAATTAAAAAAAATGATCCATAAAGTTTAACTTAAATTTCTCGCTCCTTCTTAAAGTTTAAAATTTTGGTTGAAACTTTTTAAAATTTTTAATTTCGATTGAAGCATTCTTAAAATTTATAATTTTAGTTTAAGTATCCTTAAAATTTTTAATTTCGGTTAAAGCAACCAAAAATACCCTTTAAAAGAGTAGCTCGTGACAATCACATGCATTTTTTATCTATCTTTTTAAAGGGTATCTAGTGTTGAACGAGTGAGGGAAAATTAAATACTTTAAAGATGCTTCAATCAAAAATTAAACTTAAGAAACGAGTGATAGATTCGAGTTAAACTTTAAGGGTCATTTTTACTAATTACCCTTTTCTTTTATACATCTGAACCTAAGAGTCTCATTCTCTGTAAAGTAGTGTGATATACAATTTTTTTTTTGTATAAAGAGCACTTAGTTTAACACTTTCAACTTGTAAACGGGTTTTATTCCAACTAATTGAAAGAGATTGAAGTTTATAGACAACACTCAATTTTAAAGCCTTTCTGGTTCTCTTGAACACTTGGATCTAAAAAATCAACTGAACTTCCTCAATTAAGCATTATTTTTGTGTGTGAGAGAGAGAGGGGATGTTAAAATAACGATAATAACTAACAACCACAAAGCATATTCTATGAAACCAAGGGAATAACATAAAGAAAGGGAAGAGCAAGGCTAAAAAAGTACGTACAAACATACAAATTGTGGAATATGAATAATGTAGAGATCCAAAATGAAACTTTAGGAAGTTGCCACCCAAAAACCCTCCCATTTACATAACCCTTTGTCCCCATGCCTATTTTCCTTGCACCTACTTGGTGTTTGAAACTTTTCCATTCCCATTTTCTCCTCAACATCAATGCTATTCCCTTCCATATCCTTCCTTAAATATCCATCACTTTCTTCATCATCTCCTCCTCCTTCGTATTCTTCTTCATTATCTTCTTGAATTTCTTCACAAATTTCTCCACCATTTTCAAGTTCGGGAATATCATCTTCTTCATTGCTTTCTACACTTTCCTCAACGCCGAATTTTGAGTCATAATCGTTCTTCATGTAGCTCAACCGAAGGCGGCCTTGGCTTCTTTCAACTTGAAAACAAGTATGTGATGGTGGGGACTCAATGGCTTTGATAATTAGCCTTCCACCTTCACAATGGGACCTAACTAGAACATGATTTGAGCCGCTTACAGATGTCAAGGGAGGAGGAAAATTGCGAGAATTTTCCTTCCTAGACACGCTATTTACACGCGAACTCTTTCTTTCCCTAGTAAGTGAAATTTCATTCTCCAAATCCAATGATAAAATGCTACTCTCTATTGTATCACTGCCCGTTTCGCTCCCCAAGCTTTCGGTGCAAAGCTCCAAGCTCTTGTCACTAAGCCTTGAAAATGAAGATGGCTTAAAAGGGTCGACATATGGGCTTTCAATATTGCCAATTGGTTTTTGAGGAATTTGAGAGGAATTTGAGAGAGATTGGAGGAAATTCCAATTACCCATTTCAAGATTTGAGGAGATTTGGCTGTTAGTAACATTTGTAGGTGAGATTTTTATGTCATCATTGTGGCATTTGTCTCTAATTTCCTTAGTGTGGCTATCAAAAACAGAGGATTCTCTGTTTTTGGCTATGGAATTTGGTGAAATTAATTTGAGCCTCAACGTTGTTGTTTCGAGGAGTTGTGGCTCTAGACATGACTGGAAACCTTTGCAAACAACTGTTGACATGGTTATGGAAATTTGGAGCTAAAATAGTGAACAAAAAAGGTTTTGTAAGTGAAAAGGGGATAAGGTGAAACAGAGCAAAAACAGAGTATTTAGGATTTGGGATAGAGAAAGGTTTTGCTTTGAGAGAGAGGGAGGATGGAAAGAGGAGATTGAGCATGAGAGATAAGTGGGGGGAGGGGGTGAGAATTTGTAGTCTCCAAAAGTGCTGCCAAGTAGGTGCAGTGTGGGAAAAGGATGCTTTTTTTAGACCACTTGAAATAAACAACTGTTTATCAACCACACAAGAAACACTACAAGATTGGAATAAACAAAATTATATCAACAAACTAGGGTATACCCGTACCATCCTGTATGGTGAAATAATAGAATACAAAAGAGTAATGTGTTCTAAATTTAAATAGACAAACATCATTAGTTTATTTCGACAAACATCAACAGAAAATGTAAAAATAATTCAACAATGTATGGATTCTTAAATGTTACTCAATAATTTTTATTGATTTTTTTTACATAATTTTATAATCATGATGGATCTTGTTTAACCGATATTAATTAGTAGATTTTAAAAATTAAATTTTTATTAAATTTTGAATTTTCTATTTCAAGTTATGGCATTTTTAGTATAGACAATATTATTAGTTTGTGAGAGTTTATTTTGTGTATATTATTGGTGTGAGTGTTTTAACTTTGACGTGACATCTTGATGTGTGTATTAAACTCATCCAAGGGTATAGAACAAATGCACATCATAACATGTGTATTTTTAACTATTAGATCTTTATATTTTTTAAGTCAAACTTGATGTTTTATAATATAGATAATATATATATATATATATGGGGTAATGGTTTTTGAATTTTAAAATATAAGAGATAAAGGATTGTGTGATTGAAATTATAAGATAGTTTTCGATATGTAATCTTTGACATGAGTTATGGACTAGTAGGTATAAAAATTACTGGGAAAATAAATGTGACTATAAGTAAAATAAAACAACATATTTAAAAACAGCCGAGACAAATGTTGCACACGTTGTCCTAAGACACAAATTTCACCCGCACTAGTTGTGTTGTCGTCGAGTACTTCGTAGAAATTTATCATCAAGATTCAACCACAGTCTTTCTTAAAGTAGCACACTTTGGAGTTGTTAGGAACCACAAACCCCATCACAAAAATAGAATAAACGTATAGGATAGTATTGATGTACCATTGATAAAAAAAAATATACAATTTTAAAAATATACAACACAACTTCTCAAAATAGTACTATATTCTAACAAAGAGATGATTACTTTGATAATATTAATAGTTAAAATAAAAAGAAGAATGAGTTTTCTACGTTTTTCCAAAACTAAGTGTTAAACCTCTATTTAAACACCATGGAACAACGTGAATTACTCTTGTAAGATCGTAAAATGATCAGATTGATTATGTAAAATCAGAAATAAATAAATAAATATATGAGCTTATTTTATGTAGTGAAAAATTTGCATAGTTTTTAAAGATGCTGAAACCCCAAGTGAAGAATATAATTTCTGAAAAATTCTACACAATATATACTTTTGATATAATTTATCACTAAATTAGGAGTAAATGGACCAATCTAGCTAGGAACCGCCTTATCTATATATATATATATATATATATATATATATATGTTTATATCCATACTATGTTATATTTTTTGCTTCCCCGTAATTTTTTATTTCATAAAAGAAATTATTTGCAACGAAAATCGAACATTGAGTTTTAGATAATGTAAAAGGTACGCTAAACTAATAGACCATATATTATTATCATTAAAAAGATTTCTTCTTATATACATGCGACTCACACACATATTATATATTTAGGTAGAGTAATAAAAGTATATATGCTAATATTTGAAATTAGTATAATATTTGAGATAGAAGCAATGTCCCTATCATTCTATCAAGATCTCGCGTGGATAAATGTACTTGTATTTGATGAATGTAGGGTAAAAGGGAGCATACGTAATATATGTGTGTGTGTTGTACAAGAAATGGTTATATATACCAAATATATATAGACGTATATGTGTATTTATATATGTATGTATGTATGTTTGTATGTATTATCATTCCTTTTCCTTTCACTTCCAAAAGAAAGGCAACAAAAGGCCAGTAAGGAAAAAGGATTCTCCCAAATATTTCTTGATAGTGATGGATTGCTCCTCTCCATATATATTTTTATTATTTAAAAGAGAATATATTTATTTAAGCTGTTATTAATTATTCATATATCTTTTAAGAGTCAAAGACCTATGGTTGATTGGATTCAAAATAAAGGCCGGAAGGAACATCACAGCCCATTTTATCTTAAATTTCTTGGTACTGAAGTACCTCATCCTGATAGAAATAGAAATTTTATCTTCGAATCTCACTAAAAAAAATTTGGGGTAATTTTTTTGTTGTTTGTAATTAAAGAAAAAAGCTTAAACTTTTTCTTTTTTAAAAAAAAAAGAAAAGAAAAGAAAAAGTACCCTCCTCGTTTATATGGACAAAATTACCCCCCATCTAATTTCTAGAAAAAGTTGATAAAAGAAGGCACAGTTTAATAAGGATGTAGAAAATAATAAGAAAGACAAGTAATTTGTGTGAGGGTGAAAATAAATTGAAATGTGTAATGAGATGGTCTCCTTATGCTTACTTTTTTATGAGTAGATGTCATTAATCTCTTTTCTATTTGTTGTGGAAAATTTTTCTTCCTCGCTACTAAAATAAAATAAAATAGAATTTCAATGGAAAAAGAGAAAAAGTAAGAGTACATATCACCGCATGCCTCCACTTCTCACACAAATCATCTGTTATCATTTTTATGTTTTTATCAAATGTAGCAAAAGAAAATGTATTTCAATTCACCATTTAATCCCTATGTTCAGAATGAGTTTTTAAAATCTACTTATATTTATAATTCCAGCTCCAATTTAAGATGTCAAACAGATAACATTTATTATAAAAGCTGAAAAGAAAAACAAAAGAAAGAAAAAAGATAAAGTGACTTATTAAGATGTTCTCTAGAGTTTTCTTATTTTTTATAAAAAAATAAATTTTCCTACCACTCAAAGAACTAGATTCCACAAAAATATAATAATAAAACTTCACATTAAAATTAATTATTTTTTCAGGTATGTACTAATTTTACAATCAATTAAGAAGGCACACTATAAATATTCTTGATGATGATATTAATCCAATAAATTAAAGCACCCGTCCGTACACTTTACATAATGGTGCCTCACACATGCATTTATTGCATAATTACTAAAATTAAACATCATTAATTCTATTAATTTTTTTCATAAGCCCTTTGTGTTGTTTAGCCAAGAAGACAACATTAAAAAATACACTAAATGTACAAAAATCTTACGCAGATAGCAAAAAGTGCTTTCCACAAAAGTGCATTTAGTCCCTTTAGAAAAAAAGGTATGAAATCATCATCCACTAAAAGTCCTTTAATTTATTTGTCTGTTGGTTTCAACCAATAAAAATCTAATACTTTTATTGTTTATTTCCCAAATTAAATTAATCAAAAGTATTTTTAATTGAGAAAAATGTGGATCTCTCTCACCACCACCATAAGCCATGTGGGTAGAGACAATAAAATGACCTACTTTGAAAAGTGCTTAATTAAAAGTGAACCCAATTAAAATGTCCATTTGCCCAATTAAACAAAAGTTGGTGGTTTTAATTTGATGACTCATTGCACTTAAATTTTATCTACAAAGTGATTTCCACGTATAGAACATTATTGTATAATAGTGGGTATTTTTTACAATTTTTAAACAATTTTGTAAGTATTTTTAATTCTTGTGTTTAACTTTTGTGTAAGAAAACAATATTTTTACTGGATAATTTATTATTATATAAAATAGAAAATTTCATATTATTGAAAATGTGTCAGATTTTATTTTGTAATTTATTGTTACGGACTTTGAATCCACAAAAAAAAAATTATATTTAGCACTTCACTATGAACATGGGTACAGCAACTCTTGACTGTTGTGCTCCTTATTATTTTTTAAACGTTCTTTCTTTCAAATTACTTATATCTAAGACACATTGCGCGTGCAATAAACTTTTGTTAATGTTAACTCAAAAGTAATATTTGACTTTTGTTAAAATAAGATGTTAATCTAAAAGTTAATCTCAAAAAAAAGAAAGAAAGAAAGAAAGAAAAATATGTAATCTAAGAGTACGTTTGATTGCAAGTATGGAATTTACAATGAAAGAAAATAAGTTCTAGGCAATTGAACTGCCTAGAATTGAGTTGCATGAAAAATGTCAATTAAATGTGTTTGATTGCTTTAATTTTCTACCCCGAAAAATATTGGTTGTATTATGGCATTTTTAATGTTAAAAAAAATATTGGTATTTTTTATTACATAATTCTATAGTCATGATATGTCTTGTTTAATTGAGCTTGATTAGTAGATTTTAAATATTAAATTTTGATTAAATTTTTTATTTTTTATTTTAAGTTTTGGTATTTTTAATATAGAAAGTGGGTAAAACTTTGTCTCAAAAAATGTGTCAATTGCCTAAAAAATAAAACAAGCCTCCCCCCCCCCCCCCCCCCCCCCCCCCCCCCAAAAGAAAATGTTTTCAAGCTTTACATAGAAAATTACATGGATAGTGACAAAAGATGGAATTTGATTGCCTGAAATTTTTTTGCCAATCAAACATTACAAAAGTAACAACTCGTGTAAAAAACCTTATTTTCCATGAAAAATAAGGGTAGTGGAACACACCCTAAAAGTTGGGCCAAAACATGGGGGAGAGCAAAAGTACTTTAACCGAAAACCTCTACATATGGTACAAAACTTTGACAAATTAATAAGGTTGGGACTACGAAAAATTATTAACGTGGCGGGATTGTCATTTAATCGAAAAATTAATAATTAATAATTTAGAAAGAATCTTCTATGGAATAATTAATTATTAATTTATCGATAAAATAATAAAATATTGATTAAGAAAGAATCTTCTGTTTGATGTATATCGAAGTTTAATTCCATAGAAGATCAGTTCAAATGTGGTATATGCACTCCAAAGATCAAGGATGAGATTGAGTTTGGTTTAGGGAAACGTAAAAAACAAACGACTATAGATATTTTGAGAAAGAGAAGAATCAAGAAAAGAAGTTGTCAATTTTTATTTTTTTCTCGAGAGTAAGTTGTGAAGTTGAGAATAAGAGAATAAAAATAAATTTTAATATATCTTATAAATTTTTTGTGCGTCATTTTAATCAATTATAAATTTATATATTTAATGGGATTATAGAAGTTTTAAAAAAATTATTATCTTCATTTAGTGAAAATATTAATTTAATACATTAGCTCAAGTCGGGACCGAAAGATTTTATTATTTAAGCGCGAGTAATAATTTATCGAAATTTTATTGTATATAGCATAGAAGTTTATCTCATTTCGACGATGTGGAATGAACAGTCGTAGTTTATAACTTACTTATTATTAATACCTACCGTAGCCATCCCACAACATATACAGTAACCCGCCACAATACTATAATAGGTACATTATATTTTCATATGCATTGTGGTGCACATGTTTTCAAGAAAACACAGCTCGTGTAAGTTGGATGCATGCTCCTTCAATTTACTTTAATCAGACATAAATAGAATAGAAGTAGTCAAAGCAAATGACATCATATTATTTAAACATCACAACAGAATAAAATTGGGCTAAAATTGACCATATCCAGTTTATTTTAACTGTGTAAGTATATACATTTTTTATTATATAGTAAGGCAAACAAATTTTGATTACCTCTATACTTTATGTCCAATGTTGTATATGCATAATTCCACCAAGGAGATATTTTGGTAGAAGGAAATAGCCAATAGCCAATAAAAACATAAAAAAAAATAGGGTCCGGCCCCTTTTTTTTAAAACTTTTTTAAATTACAGTGCACAACCTTTTTTATAATAGTTTGTGGTCTCTATATTTAACTTACAATAATTAGATACTTATGTACAGTAACTGGATGCCCAACTCCAATTATACAACTATGATAACTTATATTTTTTAACATTTTTTTCTATTACCCAACTATAATAACCAATTTTTCTTCAGTTACTCAATTATAATATTTATGGATGTGAGTTTTTACCAGAAGTAGCACGTAGGTGACCTGAAAATTGATTGAGAATTTGGGATCGTAAGCTTTAAAAAAAGAAATTACGAACCATAAATTAAAAAATTCAAAAATAAGAACCGGCCAACAAAGTTCTTTAGCCTATGACGTCAAGAATTTTAATTAGTAAGATTAAATATTTTACCAAAACTAAAACTTCGTGTGTGTATATATATTTATATATAAAATTAGCATTTTTTAAATTGTAACACACACTCAACCGGACAAGCACTATATATGGTGGGTGTGTCCTTGGGAAAAACCAATTCCAGATGCCTAAAATACTGTTTAATCTTTTTATTAAATATATATAAATTAACCTCCAACGACAGTGGGTCGGTTGTTGCCGCCGGAAGTGATTGGTGAGACCGATGAACTACAATTGTAGAGATGTAACAAATAATAGTAATATTTCATTTTCAAGATATAATAATCAATGTACCAAATATAACTGTAAAAAATAATTAATTGCATGTATTATTAATCATTAATTAAATTTAAATTAGTGTTTTTTAAATAAAATATTAAAGTCAAAGTGAGATTATAAGCAAGTGACTAGTCTAGTAGTAAATATATATATATATTATATATATATATATAGTATCACGGTGCTATATTCTCAAAATTCTAGATTCTTTGATCGCCATGCCAACTAATATATGTACTCCATATTCTAAAAGAATTGCAATGACTGACAATTATATATATTATACAAATTGATGATTGTTCTGTTGTTGGTTCTTGACCACTATATTTAATTTTTCACATATAAATATCCTTCCTGAAATTCTCTTCGATAAGGATGAGCCTTGCAGATTAATTGTCGGTAGGACTGAAAAACCATCAACTTGCATGGTAGTCCATGGTATTTCCTTTTCAGGTTACTAATGATGTAAATGGATAACACATTTTTCACCATAATTTTTTTGTACGCGTTTTAATATGATGTTGCTAGGGAGCGAAACTGGGACCTGACAGACTACATATATGTTTAGTCTAACAAAAAACATATACAGAATCAATTATATAACAATGCAACCAAATATTGGAAATGCGGGTATTTACACAATGGAGGATTTTTGGATAAGGGAATCACCAAAAAGGAAATAAATTGAATGGAATTATATGTTTTTAAGGTGCCATTCGATAAAAAAAACAAAAAGTTATAAGAAAATAATTAATTTGGAAGTGTGATAAGTTGAAAAATAAATTGAGGGGGGTTTGTAAAATTGTCTCTTACTTTATTGATTTTTTTATAGCAAAAATTTATTTGAATGGTGAAGGAGAAAATGGTGAGTATCTTATCATATCACATACTCAACTTATTTTATAACTTCTCACGTAAATCAATTAAATTTTTTTTTATCATTTTTAATTTTAATATAAGACGGACCCTAAATACCTTTACATATATAATTAAATTAAAATAAATTAGTAAGTAAAATTGCTTCACTAGAATAACATTTATATGCACCGTTATCCAAACAGGTTAGACTTGCATGATGATGACACATGCACACACAAACACACACATATATAGGGTATGGTTAAATATACGGAAAATTTCTAATACAGATGATTAGTTCGTAATAGATCTGAACTCGTTAAATATAATTTACTTGGTTATATAGGGTCGTTTGGTTGCCTTTTAAATTGTAAATTAGGCGATTTTTAATTTAGAAAAAATTGTGATTTTTGCATTTATTTGTATTTGATTGTGACAAATATTTTGAGGAAATCTCTAGTGTCTAAACTTAATGGAGATGCATCTAAACAAAATTTTAAATAACATATAGTTTTTTATAATGTGTGTTCATTCTAACATTGGACTTTTACATTTAATTAAATCTTCCAAAACACTTCATGTATTAGAATCAAATTATTTATAAATACACAAATTTATAATTTATTAATCATAAGTGAACTAATTTTAAAATTATTAATTTGGATGAAACTTTAAGAACTCGTGATTAAAGCTTGAAAAGTGTCATCATTTAAAAAGTTATGAGAAAGCTTGGCGTAGAGTTTGTGTACAAGAATAGAAAGGTCATTATCTATTATTTTAGAGCTACTTGCTTAATTAACAGAGTAACAAAGTGAAGTGCATTCAATCCTATCCACAGATTATGTCAAACCAAACAAAAGCAAAATGTTTGTTATATCAATCTGGTTTACGTCGAATTGAACATTGAATTATTTTTCTTTTTTTGTCACGAAGTGTCTCCGCTCATTAATTCGCATTGATATGGGAATAATTTTTATTTGAAAAATTAATTATTTCTGATGAAAAAGAATTTCATTAAGAATTGAATTGAATTAAATTAGTTATACGTAGAATTTTAGTTTGGGTATCATTAATCCTGAAAGGCTAGCTCTTAAGAAAAGTTTAATGATCGAATAATGTATATATATATATATATAATGCGCTCGAAATTAAAGCTGATAATTAATGTGGTCCTAAATTAAAGTACAACCCCATGAAGCCAAAACAAATGAGCTTAGCAACCTTTACTGACTCTTATTGATGCTTTCACTCCTCCTTCCAATTGCAAAAGCTTCTTTTGTTAGCCTTCTTTTGGGAAAAAAGAAAAAAGAAAAAAGAGAGAGAGACCATTAAATATATATGTTTCAATTCTTTATTTAAGAAGTGATGCACTTATATTTATAAGAGAATGTAGTTGGTGAGACTTGAATATAAGTGCCCGATTTAAATTTTCTGAATCTTTCTAATTGCTTGTGACTTGTGTTATCCATTTGCATAATTTAAATTATTTTAAAAGCTTAGTTATATACGATTCTTTGTAAAGTCTTTTTATTCATGTGTCTAGACGCAGATACACATGCAATGTGCTTGTACGTCTTATTTTCATGCATGTGTAGATTTTGTATAAAATGGGAAAAATAAAACATAAAAATATTTGTTGGTTGAATCGTAAGGAAGTACACGGGTAAAATATGAAATCCACCGAAATTTGACATTATAACTATTTACGGTACCTTTCATTTTATATTAATTGAGATATTCAGAATTGAGCTAAACTAATTTTGTTCTAGGGTATTGTGCGAATGATGAGAGAAACAAAAACTTTATTAAAATTAATTAGTATGAGAGGAAAAAATATTTATTAGTTTTACCTAAATTTTTGTAAATTAATTTTAAGATCAATTAAATATGAATCAATGAGTACCAAATACAAAAGATTAAATCAATGACGATCTAACTTGAAAGTGGATGATTATGTCGCAATTTTGGATAAGTCTTGACTCAATGATTCAGTAATCATATCCATTAATCCATATATGTACGTAAATATAATTGTGTGTGTATGTATATACATGTGCATGCGCGCATATATAGAAAGATAATTTTGCATCAGAATCCATCTATTTTTGTTTTATTTTGTTGAATAAAGTTCTGTAAAGCAACAGAATTAATGGAGAGAATATTTAAGTAAGAATGTGTCAAGTCACGTACCTTGGCCTCAAGTGAATCCTAATATAAAGTTGTTTTTTGCTTTTAGATATTTCCCTCAATTTATTATTTTTTAATATTATTATTTTATTATATATATAAAAAATGGGCTGATTGATTAAAAAGACACAGAATCCTGTTCATGGCTTACGCAAACGCATCTCCCCACAAGTTTTTGGCCCTCCTCCATGTTAGTGCCACCTTTCCCTTGATTTCCATTATTCAAAATTTCTCCGTGGTAGAATATTTTGTACGCGTGATACGTATATAATTTAGACATGTTTAATGATAATGGTACATAGTCTAATAGTTGTTAAATTTATAACCATACAAATATGTCATGTTACCAACGGTAATTCATTTAAGCCTATTTTCTTTATACGTGTATATTTATATTTTTTATGTGTTTATCTCATACAATAATAAAAAAGAGTATCTTTTAATGGAATGGGTGACCGAGGGAAAATGGAAGTTGTATTAACTGATAGAAGAAACTTGGCCTCTTTGCAATAATTCGTAGGGAAAATGGAATGGGTGACTGAGGGTGAAACGGGAGGTGGAATTTCTTTTTTGATGAAGGTTAATTAATCGTCGATTTTTTATTTTTCTTTGGGTGTTTTGGGGGGGGTGGGGGGTTAGGTTGGCGGCAATTGCCTGGACCCCTGAAATTTTATTATCACTTCAAGCATACATATACTAAAATTTCTTACAACGAAAATGGGAAAGCCCAATCCTGTACACTTTCACTATACCTTTTAAAACATGACGGATTTCACTAAACCAATCAAATATATTACACCTATATTTATTTACATCCCAAGTTAGCTAAGAAATCTGCAGCTTTATTATTTTCTCTGTATATGTGTGATAATTTGGGGGCCCTAGGTGAAAATAAAAAATGAAGTCTTTTTGTCGTTATAATATAATTTATATATAATTATTTTCCCCAAAAAAAAAAACATGCAAATTCAATGAAAAAAAACAATATCTCAAACAGAAAATTACATACTACTTGTATTGATTTTTTTCCAAACTTTTGTTTCGAGTTATCTTTCTATACTTCATTTTTTAGCCCCAGAAGGACACTTCCTGATTGGAGCCATGAGTGCTGTAATATGCCATAAAATCAAATATCATAATAAAACTTATAATAATTTTAATAACAAGTGTAAATATATAAATAAAACACAATATTATGAATCCATTAAATAACTACAGTATTAATTTAAATGAACCATTAAATTATATAGAGAGATTCAAATACCTAGTTGGATGAAGATTAAGTTGATTAACGATGAGAGCAAGCCGATTTCGTCTCGAGTCTACGTTTGGTAAGCGAGGCAGCGGAGTGTGACTGCGATTTGCGTGAAATATCAGTGAGTGTTTGGTGAGCCGTGAGCTAAATGCAGATCGATGAGCAGAAGTGGAATCGTAATAGCAGGCGTAAAAATACAGTAATATTTGTTTTTCTTTTACATATACTAAAAACATATTAACGGATTATAAAAAAATTAGGGGCCCTAGAAAGTGGGGGCCCTAAACACAGGCCTAGTCCCACTATTCCCAAGGCCGGGTCTACATCCAAATGATACAACAATCTCCCTCACTTCATACGTACATAATTCCCCATGGCACTTCAACTTTCCTATTTAAGGATAAGAATCTGAGAATCCACATCTAAATCAAACATGAATAAACCCCTCCTCTACCCATTTTGGAACTCCTTGTCATACATAAGACTTGGATTTCTCTTACAACAACCATCACAATTCAATTTGGCCCTCCCCATATTTAGGTTCACCCACTAATTTGTGACAATAGACCTAATTTATACTATGTATAAAAGTACAAATAACTTAAGTGTTTTTTTTTATCTTTTTTGTGAAGACAAATATGCCCTTTCATTGTAAATAAAATATTTTAAGATTTACATTAAATAAAATAGTATAACTCAATATATTTTTATATTAGTTAATTAAATTAAAACTCTACTTATTTGGCTTAAAAAATTAAACAGAAATTTTAAACTAGATTTACATTAAATAAACTAGTATAAGTGTATAACTCCATATATTTTTATATTAATATTAGTATTTTAAATAAATTTAATCTATACTCTATTTGGCTAAAATAATTAAACAAGTTAGAGTTTGTGTTGAATTAAGAGTTTTATACAAGACTTCTATATAACTTCATAATAAACTTTCCAAGAAGGAAGCTATTTAATATATTGTATTAAAACTACAAAACTTTTAGCGTGAATTAAAATTTCATTCAAAGCTCACCATAAATGTACGATGTTCTTATAACTATATATCAATTGAATTTTACACTTGATACTATGTTTTGTTTATTTATTATTATTTCATTAATGAATTTAATGACTTTTGTCAAGCACTAAAACCACGTGCAATGTACGTGCACAAACACTAGTTGTATCAAATGAATATATTCAATCCCCAATCCCCTTATTCCCTTAGACCTCGTTTGATTCGGATATTAAAAAGTGGGATGGAATTATTAATACCACTTTTTTTATAATACCTTGTTTGATTCGTACAAATGTGCTGGGATTACTAATACCGGTACTAACTTAATACCACTCTTTGTGGTCTAATTTAATACTGGGGGAGGTGGTATTGTTTATCCAGGATTAAGAAAAATAAACCATATATTTTTTAAAATGCCATTACTACTATAATATTTTCAAAAATGCAACTACTACTACTACTACTATATTATTATTATTTTATTTTAAATTTTTTTTTCTTTTTTTTTGTTAGTCCAAAATATAATCCCGTATATGAGTTACAGAACCAAACATGGTATTAACATCAGCATGAGATATCCCAGTATTAATACTGCATGAATCAAACAAGGTATTGGTATTCAATTAATACCAGAATTAATAGTCCAGTACTATTAATACTGGTATTATTAATCCTACTGATCCTAATACCTGAATCAAACGATGCCTTAACATATATACTACTATCACTACTACTTCTCTCAGCTAAAATAACACTGTTTGAAAATGCATAAGCAACATTCTTAGCACACAATCAAGAACACATGCGAATATCTAATTTAAAATAATTTTTTTTATTTTAAAAGAAAGAATGGTGTGGCTTAGTGGGTAACACTTTGATTATAAACTTAGAGGTTATGAGTTCAAACCACACACAACTTATATTTTTAATAAAAATAATCATATCAGGAACAAAAGTGGAAATACATTAATTGAATTCTAAAACATAAATTGATACATCAACTATATTTTAAAACATAAATTGAATTCTTAATTTGGAGCAATCTAAAAAAATATAATAAAGTCATAATTTTGTTGGAGGACATGTTATTTCTGTTCACATAACTATATTAGTCATAATTTTTAGAAAGCACCTGATAAAATTAGTTAATAAGTTATCACTACCTTGATATGATGAAGAATTATTATTACTACCCTATTCAAATATATATGGTGTGAATTATACTTTCTTAATATACAATTATCAACCATTGATTATCACTTAAGCTTTAAGGTTAAAATTAATTAAGATTTCAATAGATCGAATCACCCTAAATGACTAACTGTAGCACCATTTTTTAAACCCACACACAAGCATTAATTTCATAAAAACACCCTTAGCACCCTAACTAAATAATAGAATAAGCATTAATTTCATAAAATTCTCTTTTTTCCTTCAAAAATAAAAATAAAACTATATTATAACCCGAGCTATGCACGGGCACTTTTATAAAAGTTGTGTCTGTGCCAAAAGTTATTACAAAAAAGTATTGTCAATTATAATTCTACAAATGAATTAGAAATTTTACACTATCTTATTTATAAAATCGAAATGAAATTCAAATTAATCTATAATATAATGGTAAAAATAAATTATAATCAAAGTATAAAAGACAAAGACCAATTTGTAAATTCTTGTGGTACGTAAGTTTAGATTAATAAAGATAACAAATATTTCTCTTTATTAATAATTGAGGAGATTAACATAGTTTTTTTAGAAAGGAAAAAACAAAGAGAAAAAGGAAAAAAGAAAAGAAAAAGGAGATTAACAATGTAGTTAATTAATTCCTGCATTAATGACTGCCATGTGGTAATCTCATAACAAATCCTTCTCACAAAAAAGAATTGTCAACTATAATTCTACAAATGAATTACAAAATTTTACATTGTCTTATTTTTAAATACGAAATGAAATTCAAATTGATCTATAATATAATAGTAAAAATAAATTATAATCGAATTATAAAAGGCAAAGACTAATTTGTAAATTCTTGAGGTATGTAAGTTAAGATTAATAAAGAGAACACATATTTTTCTTTATTAATAATCGAGGAGATTAACAAAGTTTGTTTAGAAAAAAAAATAAAGAGAAAAAGGAAAAGGAAAAAAGAAAAAGGAAATTAATAATGCAACTAATTAATTCTTGCATTAATGAATGCCATGTGGCATTCTCACAACAACTCCTTCTTACTCCTCCCATTTTATATATATACTATTAGATAGATTAGATTAGATAAGATAAGTAAGGTGAATGGACAAATCAGAAAAAAATGGGCCTTTTTTTTGCCCTTTTACATTGCGCTTTCCTGTCTCCTACTATATTGGGCTTTGATTTTTTATGCACTCTGTTTCCTACTATATTGGGCTTTTTTCTTCTAAGGAAACAAAGTCATTGAGCCTAAAATTCGGGCTTAAGATGAAGTAATTGAAAGCGTGAATATTCACATGGAGCTCTCATGTTCGATTCTCATTCTCCTCTCCCTTTTTCTCAAATCACCCGGATTGTATCGGTAAAAAGATTCATTAGCCTTATGATTTATTTCCTTCATCTAAATTAAGAGCCTTATTCAATTATTTTAGAGTGTTATAGTAGTTTAGCTTACAAATATATATGTGTATATATATTAAACTTTCGTGCACACGTAATACATGTGCTATTCAAATATAAGTCATTTTAGAAAAAAACGAAGCTAAAAATGAATACGTAATAAAGTGGTCAAGTGTCATACTACCCTCGCTAACACGGTGATGGTTCAACGCCGTTGCTTTGCCATAATAGCAACCTTTTGTAAAATAAAAACCCATGAGACAAAATTGAAAAAATCAAAAACCTGGTATTGTTTTAATAACTATCGAAATTGTTTCTTGCTTTGCATAATAGTGTATATATATACATATAACAGGGGACAAATGTTGTTGAGTCTCAAAAATCTTTGGGAATGATTACTACTACTAAATATATATTAGAACATGTAGTACACCGGCGTGTTTTTAATATTATACTTAGTAATTTCTTGAGATTGTAACATATGATTGTATTCGGTAAAGTAAATTCAATAACACATCAGATTGTAGTTGATTCCGTTTTGTTTAATACCCAACCAAGCTAAAAATAAAAATAAAAAATATTTACTTAACAAATTCTTACATTAAAAACAATTTCACGGGAATGAGTTTTGAGTAAATTAAATATTACCTGATAACTTAAGTGCACTAAAGAAAATCAAAGAAATAAAGTTTAAAGGTGTTGAATTGTCTCCGGCCATATAAATTAATGTACCATTCCCGTCTCAATTTCACTTACCCTAATTTCGACATAATAACTTGTAATCAGCTAAAGAAAAAGCACATGTTTTGAAATTTGATATTTTTATTGTATTAAAAAGGAAAAAAGAAATATCAACTCTAATACTATATTTTATTTTGGAGAGAGCCTATGTAAAAGATTTAACATTGTAGCACATAAAGAAGATAAAGTAACCACGTAGCTTTTTAATATTCAAACCCAATGTGTATTTGTTTGTGTGAAGAAAAAGAAATACTCTCTCACTCCTACATTTAATGAGTAAATAGTAATATTTGACAAACTAAAACATGTAATAAAAGTATACATAAATGAGATCATCTGGAAGGCGAAAACTACAAAAACTAAACTAACTTGAAAGTTATCCTACCGCGTTATTTAAATGTAGGTATAAAGGTCAAATTAAATTTAATAGCAAGACTATTTAACCGATAGAATGAGTATCGTTGAAATTTGACATATATCGGATAAGATAATAAACTCTTTATTACATACTTGTTTATCACACCACAGAAAATTGCCAAACATTAATCAGATTGTCTGTACGTCAATACCCACCACCCCAATGCGAGATCTTAATTCTTCCCTTGTACTTTTTGTCAACCTAAAGCATTAAATATTTACCAACCAAGCCTTATGTTCATCGAATACCAATTAACTCGAACATTAATACCCAGTCAATCTACACCAACCAAACAAACAACAAAAGCACCAGATTACGCGACATGCGCCACGCTCCCCAGCCCCCACCAGCCCAATTATGTTCCTGCTCTCCACGAGCTACGCGCGGCATATGCTCCACGCGCACGCCTTCTCTACCAACTCATGCCACGTATTCATCTCCCTACCTTGCCTGTGCCGGAGACAAAAGAGAGGAGAAAGGGAAAAAATAAAGGAGGAAAAACATAAAAAGAATGAAGAAGAAGAAGAAGAAGAGAAAACAAACTAACAAACGAAAAGGAAGAAGAATATTGGTAGCCGAAAAAGAAGAAGAATAAGATAAAAGAAACTAAGGCTCCATTTGATAGTAATATGAAAAATAAAAATAAAAATAAAAATAATTAATTTAAGTGAGAAGATGAAAAATAAGTTGAGGGATGTAATGAAATTAACTCTTGCTTTTTGCTTTTTTCCATGACAAAGTTTTCTTTGGGTGATGGTGGAATTTTTTTTTTCACAAAATATTAAAGGATAATGAAGGACATATACTCACAAAAATAAGTATGAGATGGAGATGATCTCACTATATGCCTCAAC
This sequence comes from Lonicera japonica, assembly GCA_021464415.1. NCBI lineage: Eukaryota > Viridiplantae > Streptophyta > Magnoliopsida > Dipsacales > Caprifoliaceae > Lonicera > Lonicera japonica. The sequence continues at coordinate 52,292,063 of CM038465.1, forward strand.
TTATTTTCCATCTTCTCATTCAAATTAGTTGTTTTTATTTTCATTTTCCATGTTACTATCAAACGGAGCCTAAATAGAGAAAGGAAGAGGCATGTTGATTGCCTGGCCTTTCCCAGAACCACAAATTTAAACCGGACATCCAGAGTCAGACCTTTAATTTAAACGGGCAATCTAGAGCCAAACTACAAATTCAAAATGGCCATTTAGAGCTGGATCTTAAACTCCGACCAGCCATCTAACAACGACCATCATTTTTTGTTATTGTTGTCTCACTACTTCTGCCATCTCGAATATTGTGTTACAATTGATGGATTCCACCGTCAAACGCGAAGTTCTCTGATCTGACGCAAAACATGAATTCACAAAGTTCTCGAATCTAATTTCGTCAAAGAGAACACAAAAGTCTAACCATCCATCATAAAATCATTGCACCATGAAATTCTTTCACCGCGAAATTCTTGCCTTTAACATTAATAATGTAAGCCTTGGGAATTGCTCATTCCATTTATGTTATAAGGGAACAAGATTTCAACTAATTTGTTTCTTAGTAGTGTACATTATCAATGCCTCAAAACTTTACTCTTATGCTCACATGCAACCTACACTTTTAGATGCGATTCTCTACTCATATTAACATGTCAGTTCAATACATACTAAACACATCTAACTTAAACACATATAATCAAATACACCAAATCCAATCCACACTCCCTTACTCTTCCACATTATTTTCTCTCATCAGATTTTTTAATTAAAATTTAAAGTTATACAGATTTAATAAAGCTTATATATTTGAAACCTACTAATTAAAATCAATAAAAAAATTCATTGTAACTATAAAATTATAACAAAAAAGATTTAAAGAAATTTAGTAGTGAGGACGGCCCAACTAATTTGAATTTTTGGGCCATTTTCGAATTGACATGGTTGCTTTTTATGACTTTAGATTAGATCAATTTACAACTTTAGACTAGATCAAAGTGTTTTAGTTTTTGCACGCTCCAATCCAATTACTCTATCCATTTTGAAATACTATAAATTAAATTGAATCATTCTACCAGTGCAAACGCCTTTACATGGTAAAATGATCGAGGAGTCCAGATCAATCAAGTTCATTTTTTTTTTCATTTTCATAAATTATAAACTAAACTTAAGTTTCAATTCTTCATGATTTAAATCAAGCCTATAAAAAAAACCAACCAAATTGTAATGATTTAGGTTAGTTTAGAAGATAGCAATATAAACTCCAAAAACTTTTCCCAAGAACCTTTCATAAAATCAATAAATTGGTGGAAAGGATGTTTTTGGAGTACTTGGCAAACATAAAAAATTAGGGGAAAAAAAAAGTGCGACCATTTCAAAGCAAGCGAGGTTATCGCAAAAACAAAGAGTGAGACATCTCGCGCAATAGGCTGTTTCGCTTTCTCTCTCTCTCTCATCAGCGCACAGACAGACAGACACGAAGACACACTGACCACTACCGATGACGAAGAAGGCGATTTGGATAGTAGGTGGTGGTGTCGCCCTTCTCCTTATGCTGATTCTGATCATCCTCCTCCTCCTCTATGCCTTCAAGCCATGGCGTTACTTTTCCTCCCGCTCCACCTCCCGCACCCGCACGATCAAGGTCCCCCCTTTCTCTCTCTATAAATTATTTAATTATATATTTTGTTTATATATTATATTCACCGCCACATAACAGATACCTCTTCTATCTGTAATGCATATCCATTCTCTCTCTTTCTCAATCTATCTCTATCTTCGTCTCTTTCGATATTTTAGGGTTTTGATTTGATTCCTATACCTGCTGCTGTTGATCAAGCTTCAAATATCAATTGCATTTCCGTTCTCGAGTTTATTTCTCTTTCTCTTTGACTTTGACTTTGAATTGATCCGGTTTTATTGGTTTTCGATCGGGTGTGTTGGAGATGTATAATGTTACGCGGTGTTTGCATTGTTGATTGGGGTTGACTGGTTGTTGAATCTGTTCTTTTTTTGTGGAGTTTACTGGTTCGTACATTAGGTTTGTTTGAAGTTTTGGGTGTAATCGAGATTTGTTGAGCCAGATTTTGATCCAATTCGTAATGCGATTGAATCAACAACTTTAGAGAAGATATTCAACAAATGTTAGTTCTGGTTCGGCTTTTGTGAGAAGTTTGGAAAAATAATCAAGAGCTAGAAGCATCATCAATCAAGTCAATGTGTACATTAGAGTACATTTGTGTGGTTTCCTACATCATGATGGATTTCTGCTGATGGTTTGGTTCTCTGCATTTTAGTTTTGCAATTTTCTTCTTTGCTCAAATGATTTTTGGTAGAGTATGAGAATCACGCACAAGATATATATATATATATATATCTACTATTTGACACAATGTGAGGACTGAATTTACATGGTTAATTGAGATAGACTGATCATTGCCTCGTGATTAGGATCGGTTAAACAAGTCATGAACAGATAAACTTTAGATAATGTATTGGATCATGCCTTGTGATTAGGATTAGTTAAGCAAGTCATAAACAGAAAAACTTAAGATAATATATATTTCAATGTTCAAACCCTGCCTTTTCTACTTCATATTCACAAGTTTTCTTTTACGGTCAGTAATAGTCGAGACTAATTGTACTGCAAACACTTAAAAGATTACTCCAAACCCTAGACTATGGTTTTGTAGACAAACCTCAGTTTCTCTTGCAAGGGTGGTTTCAAAGAGGTGTAAGTCTCTGCTCCATCCAGTAACATGCTTTTATGGATGCACTAAGGAGAACTGAAATATATAGGCATCTTATGAATGCAAAGCTACATGGTTTTCTTATTTGCCCTGTTTTTAATCTATTACCAGGGTGGATCAATCTCTATCTCTCTCCCTCCCCCTCTCTCTCTCCCTCATTTTCTTTTCTTTCCTTTGATTAAGTACTTAGGGTCTAAGAATAGTAATAAGCATTTGGTATGTCCGAATTTCAAGTTGTTCACTGTGTGCCAAGAAAAAGAAATGCCTACAGTGTTGACCTCGAATGTTATTACAATGACATATTTCTTAAAGCTTAAAACAAGTGGTTCTAGCTGAAGGGATTTTAAATCACTTCCCAATTGTTTTCTTTCCAGATATCATACGAATTTTCACTAGTTAAGTTTTTATTTTACTCGTGACTGGGTGACCTTTGATCTCGAGTCTCAAGTTCACACCACAAATTGAAGAAAATTTGAAAGAATTTATTCTTGAGATAATTTCTGCCGAGTCAAAAATGACAAAGGTCAATGTTGTGTTAATATATGTGCTTACCACTTCTCCTCCTTTACATCTTTCAGTGCCTTGATGTTATATGCCTTGGCATACTAGTAGTAGGCGAACAATATCTTTTATTGTGAGGTTGAACTTTCTCATTGTGATGTATCTCTATGTTGTTGATCTATTGCGAAGGCAAAAGTTTATCCTCTTTGAGCTGCATTTGAATAGTAAAGTTGGATACATGCTTGTATTTAAGCTATATACTTTAGATTCAACTTCGTATTCTTTCGAAGAGGATGTATGCCTAATTACCTTGCTCATTATTTGGCATATTAAAAGGCTTGTTACTAATATACATGTTAATTATGTTTTTCTAGGCTGATGACATAGGGAGGCCTCTTCTTTCTGAAGATTTGGATCCGGTTCGAAACCAGGGTACTGGATATACTGGGAATTTTCTAGAAGGGGCATCTCATCCAACTGAAGGGCATGTCAACTCACCTCGGGCCCATGGACGTCCATATAAGCAAAGGCTTCAACCTCCAGCCCCCCAGTTGAACCACAGTATACAGCTCTGTCCTGGTTTTTTTTTATATTAAATTTAAAAATCATCTGCTAATATCAAGGCATTTTCTATTCAGATTTTTCTCCTTGTTAAAATCAAATTAATATGCTCACTTCTTGTAGGTGATAGCTTCATTTTAGATATTCCCGATCATTCGCAAGATATTCTTGTTGGCCAGACACTTAAGCGTCCGTTGGTGACAAATCACTCTACCGAAGAGCATAAAAATGCTAGAAAGGAACATTCAAGCTATGACACACAAATCAGTGTAGACAATGACAACTTTAAAGAGTTTGATCCAAAATATGACTCAGATCAAAGTAATTTCTCCCCCTCTCACTTATAAAAAGAGATTAATGTTATTTTTTATTTTAAATTGGTGGAAAAATGTAAAGCATGCCATCATATCTCTCGGTTAGAAGTGCAGGAGGTGCAGGGAGCAGCCTTGTGCTGGAGGTTATATCAGGTCCTTCTCGAGGCCTCCGTTGTACCATACAGTCAACAAATACATCTGGACTTCCTTTGACTCTTGGAAGAGTTCCACCAAGTGATTTATTACTGAAGGACTCAGAGGTTTCCGGAAAGCATGCGAGAATAAACTGGAATCTGAAGGTAAGATTTTGGAAATCTGCATTATGGTGAAATATAATATACTGTTTTAAGTACATTTTCTTACAATATGTATTTTCTTCAGAAGTTGAAATGGGAGTTGGTTGACATGGGTAGCTTAAATGGAACACTCCTGAATTCCCAGGCAGTCAATCATGCCGATTCCGGAAGTAGACATTGGGGGGATCCAACTGAGCTTGCGAGTGGGGACATAATAACTCTAGGCACAACTTCAAAGATACTTGTAAGTTTATTACGGATTCAAGTTTTTCATATGTGTTCTTGAAAAAGGAAAGGGAACATTGAAAATGAGTTATCTTCATGTGGTAGTGTTACAGTATGGGTAATGGTCCTCATAAGTTAAGCTATTTAGAGGTACTTAAAGATGACAAATTCTTGTGTTAGAATTGTTTGCATGGGATGTAATGTGTATCTTACTGCTCCCCTGCCCTCGCCACCAGAAAATGAAAAGGTAAAAAAAATAAAGAAAGGATAAGAAAGGGGTATACGTTTAGTTGTTTATTCTGCGTAGTTCTGAGGTGATGTATTTGCTAAACGTAAATGTATTACGTAGTAGCTCAAATTTTGAACTTCTGTTTTTATTTCCATTCTCCCTTTTGCTGTTGCAGGTTCAGATTAAATCTAAAACTGAACAGATTCCATTTGGTGTTGCTGTGGCATCGGATCCAATGTCTGTGCGTCGAGGAGGAAAGAAGCTACCTATGGAGGATGTTTGTTATTATCAGTGGCCTATTCCTGGAGCTGATCAGGTTTCAAAGTAATTTGAATATGTACTACTACGATTTTTTTCTCTCTTGAAATGGCTAATCTCTTGCAATTACTGATCTTGCAGTTTGGATTGTTTGGCATATGTGATGGACATGGTGGAGCAGGTGCTGCCATATCCGCTAGCAAGTTAGTGTTTCCTTTTCTACTTTTGGCTAAATACTCCACTTGCTCACCCATAGAAAGAAACAATGGATAAACACTAAGGGGTTGTTTGGTAGATGTTTTGAGTTAAGTTTTTAAGTTGAGTTTTTAAAATATTGTGTTTGGTAGAATTTAGAAGTATGTTGAAAACTGGATTTGGTTTTTTTTTGAGTTTTTTTCAACCAACTCAAAATTTTATAAAAAAATTTCAAAAAATAGTCAAAATGGATCTTATTTTATAGATCTCGAAGAGTATGTTTTAAATATATATTTTTTATTTAATTTTGATTTTTGAATTTAAAGTTATAGTGTTTTAAAAAAAAAATTAGAGAGAGAAAGTAAAGTTAAAGTTTTTTTGGGAAGTGTAAAAGTAGAGATGTTTTTGAGCTGAGTTTTTAAAATTTGGAGAAAAAAAAAAGAGAGCTACCAAACAGGGGCTAAGTGTCAAGAAGTAATGTTTTGATGTTTAGGGTGCCTTGATAAAATAGTTGGAAAATGATAGGAAAAAACTAACTTTTATGAGAAATTAGAAAAAAATGATGGGTTATTAGGTGAGATGTTCTCCATTTTTCATGGAATTTTTTTCTTACCCATCCCCGAAAGAATTGGATTCCATGGAAAAACCAAAAAATGTAATAGTACATCTCACCAAATCACGCATCTCTTTCCAACTTCTCATAAAAATTAGATCTTATTTAATATTAGCTGAAAGATCCATTTGACTGTATGTTACATACTTTCCAGCATGCTTTTCATATTTCAAGGTGTTCAGCTTGCATCCAACTTTCAGTCTCTTTTTCATATGTTATTCTTACTTATGCACAAATGCAGAAGTGATCAGTTGTTTTCGCCTTTTTGGGGGCTATAATTTACTTTCAAAGAAAAATTTCTCTCCAGAATAATGCCTGAGACAGTTGCTAGTATCTTATCGGATTCATCGAGAAGAGAGAGGGTTTTATCACAATGTGACGCTTCAGATGTACTTAGAGAAGCGTTTTCTCACACAGAAGCATGCATGAATCACTACTATGAGGTTATCCCCCAACACTGCTTCACTTGTATTGTTGTCTTTTTCTTTCATTTGTGTATGCTTAATTTATGATTGAAACATCCAGGGTCTCCTCTATTTTGCTTATTTTTACATGTCGATATAATGATATATGAATTGACCATTCTCCTTTCTGGAATTTTTTTTAAATCAATTTTTTTTCTTATCGTTTAACTAGTAGGTTATTCATCGTATCTTTTCTGCTTTAAATTGATATGTTCAGCATTATAAATTTGCAGCGTGACTGAGCTCTATCGTATTATGATAATTTTGGTACTGTAATATGCTGGTTACCATCTTCAGGAATACTTGCGACATGTTTTACGTGCTAAAAAATGTTAGTTACATTGCATAGTATTGGGTGACAGAACTTCGTAATGACTACATAGACTGTTGATTTGACTTCCATATGCTATGAGCTGTAGACTAGATAATCTGGGGTAGTTCTTCCCACAATGTTCTAGACAATGAGTAATGTATAGCTCAACATGTGGCCTTGAGTAAGATCTTCTAGTTCTTTACTGTGATCATCGAGTTTTATTGTCAATTTTTTTGCTTACTTTTACATTGAAGAAGCTGCACTATGTATCTTGCAGCGCAATGGTTGTACTATCCAAGTATCTGGCTACAACAAATTATTTGTGCCTGAGACATAATTCTTGGGCGCAGAGAATTATTTGTGCCTATGATAATAGCCTTAACTTTTTTGGGGGGAAAAACTAGATGGCGGAAATGATCTTGATAATTGACGTTAAAAATAAGACTTGTACAGAAAAAGTTTGACGGCCTTTTTACTTTAAGGGTGTATTCAGATGTTGGCTCTTGGTTTGAGAGAAATTATATTTTGAAGATAAAGATAAAAGGAGGGAGAAGGTTCCAGAAAACCCCAGATTTGGGGTCTTGTTATGGGCAACCTGATGTCGGCCATTTTAGGTTTGAGCATTAACTATTACCAAATAACCTGGCTGCAGTTGTGGGGGGTAGAAACAGGGCTTCATAAATTCAAGTCCAGTTGGAGATAAAAAAACTCCTTCAAGCTCAAGGTATTCTAGGATAACACCTTCATGAAATTAACCAGCAGAATAGATTCAATCGACATATATTCAAAATAGATCTTTAGGCCTGTGCCTGCTGCAAAAAGCCAAATGTCGTGCTGATGTTAGTAGCAATAGTCTACTGATTTCAGGTTAGTGAGCACAGTTTGAGAGTCATTATTGCTTATTATTTTGTGGCAGAGAAACTTTAGCTGACAAAAGGAAATCAGAAAACTATTGTGTGTTTTGGGGATAGAATTATCATTCATAGGAACCCCAAAGCAAGTGCCTATTCCAATATATAGTGAGATTTTTTTTTCTTTTATTCATGTTTTTCTTACTGAATGGCTCAACCATGCAAGAACGAAGGGTTGTTCTTTCATATTAAGTTAGTATTTCTCTCTGCTAACAATTTCGATGAAGATGCTTGTTTTCCATATATATATAGATTGATAGATTCATTGTGGTCAAAGCATAACTCAGGTCTTAATATAAGGAAGCTAATACTTCTATTTGAGGTTTATATTTGTAACCACTCCACCCTTACAGTCTCCTTTCTTTTCTTTACCCACACATGGTTCAAAATGGCTTCGGGATAGGACTCAGCCACTCAACTCTCAACTTGGTTTCTGTTCAGATTTTGGGCAATAAGCAACAATTCACTATTTAGATCACCAGAAATTATTAAATAGGAAAAAAGAAAATTTTATTCAGATAGATAGCCCAATTAGATACACTGACTTTTCAAAATTTGCACCTATTTTAATTTGTTCAGAACTGATCAATTTGATTAGTAGTCAAACGTATTTGCAGCAATGTATTTTTATTTCTTTGCAATGAGAAAGGGCTCTCTCTACTTGTTTTCGTGTTTTGAAAATTTTCAGGCTTTATCATGTCATGTAATATTCATTATTTTCAGGGTTGTACTGCAACATTGCTTCTCGTTTGGTCAGATGGTCATGAAAATTTCTTTGTGCAATGTGCAAATGTTGGAGACTCAGCTTGTGTCCTAAAGTATGTGCTCCTGTTTTCTGTCTTGCAATTATTGGTTATGTATGATACATGTGTTATAAGAATCTAACTGCTTAGCACAAGTTCATTACATGATCTTATATGGTTTAGGGATCAACTCAATATAGAAACTTCCCATTTGCTTATGTTTTAAATAACTGAACTTTGACCCTTGTGTTTGAGCAGTATTATGAAATAGTTTTTTTTTAATTATTTTTTTTTATATTTTTCTTATCGAAAAATTCTTTTTTTATTTTGTTAAACACGGTTTATCTTGGTAAATTTATTTTAAGATACAGAAATATTGATGGGAGTGTGTACTCTTAAGTATATTTTGAAGTCTAACTAGGCGTTAAAATTGTACTTGGTCGAGAAAAAAGGATTAGCTTTTTGTTTCTAAACAAAGTGCAAACACAAAAATGGTGTTTTTTCAACTTCGAAATCAGATTTGGGATTCCATTTTGAACCTATTTTTGAAAAACACCATATAAACAGCTACTTCAGCAAAATATTACTTAGAAACCCAAAAAACAATTTCTGCTACTGTTTCTCCTTATGATTGGATGGGTGAAGTTTGGTTGAGAGTATTTTGCCTTTCAATTTCTTTTTTTCAAAAATATATATATATATATATATAAAATGATTGTCTTCTTAACACCTAAGCGCTTAGGTACCACCTATGCATTTTAGGCCTAGGTGCCTTTACGCCTCCCACTTAGTGCTTTCAAGAACATTTGGAGCCAAACACAAACCTGGGGTTGGAATTGTAGCCTATGAATGGGCCTTTTGAATCCTACACAGCACCACGCAGGCCAAGATCTGATAGATGACAGCATTAGGACAAGAGGTCCTGAAAATAGATGTAGATAGGAAAGGGTAAAGGGACTCCTAAAGAACCTATTACCACACCTTCAAATACTGCAAAGAAACAATGAGATCAATGGGATGCAGATCTACTTGTTCTGCTGGTAGATGTCCCTGTAGTTAGACCATTAAGCCCCCCTACATTTTTAGTTTTCCTTGTCAAATAGTGGAAGCTGTGCTTCTGAGCAGATAAGTAAGAATGTTCAAAAGAAAACCTTGATAAACTGCCGAAAATAGCACTCTCTCTCTCTCTCTCTCTCTCTCTCTCTCACACACACACACACACTGCCATTTAATTGTAAGATACAGCCAAGAGAGATAGAACTTAACATATGTTTTGTCTTAAGTTTGTAGCTCATCGTATTGCATGTGCTTAATTGTATCGTAAGATACCAACAACCATGCTTAAACAAAACTGAGGTGTTGTCTTCATGTTGAATTCATCATCCTGAGTTCCGTCATGGACTCATGGGCGTCATGTAGGGCAGTAGGGGGAATATCACAATGTTGTGTAAATGAGGCCTCCACAGGTTTAATGCAAAACAAAAGTCTATTATAGACTACTATAGTTTATAAATATGGATTCACAAAATAATAACAACAATAATGTAGTAGTGGTGGCAGTAGTAAGATTGTCTGATTAAAACCCATTTAGAGTTGGTATAGTAGTAGTAGTAGTAGTAAGATTGTCTGATTAAAACCCATTTAGAGTTGGTATACTCCAGATATTGATGATAATGATACTATGTGGCAGCATGGATGGGGAGCAGATTAAGATGACAGAAGACCACAGAATAACAAGTTATTCTGAAAGACTCCGTATCCAATCAATAGGAGAACCTCTTAAAGATGGGGAAACCCGACTATGCGGTAACTCAAAATTTTCCTATCATACCTAGCACTTGATAGAACCCATGTGTTTATTTGCGTCCGCGACATAACCCATGTGTTTATTTGCGTCCGTAACATAAATTTTATATGTTTAAACAAATTAAATGGGGTTTCAATCAAAAATCATGCTCAAATTAAATTAAATTAAATTGGGTTATGATATGTGTAAATTTTGACCTTTCTAGGAGATTCAAAAGACTGAGTTGTTAGTGTGTAGGGTGTGGATCCCATTTAAAGTGACTTTTGCCACCTAGGACAAAATTCACTTCAAATGGGACCCTCGCTAGACTTCCAAATTGTGTAAGAATTAGCAAATTGGATGGTCAAGATTAGTTATTGAGCTTTTTTATGGACAAACCACATAGTAAGGGCCAACATTGTATAAATCTCCTTGGAATCCATATCAAGCTTCCATGTTATATAGATATGCTTTTTCTTAACCAACTACTTACTATTTATCTTGTATTGTCGTTTTTTTAATCATTTTTTTTAGGTTTAAACCTTGCTAGGATGCTTGGGGACAAATTTCTTAAAGAACAGGAGGCTCGTTTCAGTTCAGAACCTTATATAAGTCAAGTTGTGTATATACATCAAGCAAGCACTGCCTTTGCGCTATTAGCCAGGTGAGCCTTAGTTATTTGCAGAAGTATTTAGTTGTTCTCTTACCAATTAGCATCCTCACAACTCTTGCATCCATCCTTTGTTTGTTACTGGGCTACATTAATTTTGATGACAACTGCGTTTGTATTTCTAAGGGTCAACACTATTGGTAAAATAGATATATAGCAACTCCAATTTTATAGATAATTGATGGTTATATATATATATGTAGGGTAAAGTCCTAGTGAGGTCTTAAGGACCTTAAGTCACGGATTGGGCATCTTGGGGGTCAAATGGATACAATGTTGGATATTTAAATTTAAGGATATTTGTGTAATTTAATATGTTTAGATTTAATAACTAGACATATGTATAGATTTATAAATGGAAAACTGAAAATGCTCAATTGTGCACTGGGGGCTAGGGGCATATGTTAAGCATACTATGAAGAGAAGGAATAACACCGTGGGAATCTGTGCCCTATTTAATACGTATTAAAGGGCAATGTTAACATGACCCTATATGTATGTGTGTTATATATAATAGCTATACATCTACGTATATTGGTTTAAAGGGACGTTGCGTCTGATGCAGTGATGGCTTTTGGGACGTTGTTAATGTCAAGAAGGCAGTTCAGCTTGTTCATCAGGTAACCATCACTTCACTTGATCAATAGTTTGTGAATTTGTTTTTTACCCGAAACATTCTAACCTTACTTTCATATTTTGAGTTGCACAGATAAAGGAGAAAAATGCTATGGATAAAGATAACTCAACCGAAAAGATTGCTAACTATTTGTTGAGCGAGGCTAGAACGCAGCGTACAAAGGACAACACCTCTTTAATTTTCTTAGATTTCGACACTTCCTGTAGAAGTATTTCTTGTAAACTTGATTCTTAGAATGAACCTCAAAGTTTTATGCTATAAAATTTTTATAAGATAAAAAAATATATTTTTGTGTACAATCCATCCCATTCTTTTGTGTTTTTTGGTCCTTTATTTTTCCTCTATACTGTTTCTCGAGCGAGTTCTCAACTGGATGTACAAGTGCATGGTGCAGCAAACAGCTTGTTTCTTGTATAGGTGGAAGCCTGACATTCACCGAGTTCATATTGATGATGGAGGCTGACCACATTGGTAAATTGTTCCGATATGTGATACATCTGATGGTGGAGAATGAGATGCTCGTTGTCGCCAACATTTGAAGTATAAAATAGCTTGACATGTACAGAACATATATATAGGTGGTGAATCTGGTATGGACCTTCAGCACAAGGATTGGCCTTTTATGGATGAATTTTCATACCTAAAATGCTAAAAGCATCTTCAAATGTTTTGGTGACGAAAGTTTGTCGCTAGAAGACCGTTCATATATGAAAGTTCTGTACCAAACAGGGATCCATATTATATAATAGATGAATAATCTTGTAGGGAGGAGTGAATGTTTAGTTTTGTTAAATTTGTAAAATGAGTATATTTTAGATAATAATTTGTTGGTTGTAGCATTGGTTGTATGAAAGTCCTTTAGGGTGTGATCTGGATTCTAGAATTTGTTGAGCCAACTTCTCTGATATGCGCTCCGTTTTCATGTTCTATTTTGAGTATTTAGGATCCTGTTTGATTTTTGTAAACGTAGCTTCTAAGTACATGTTAAACATATTCTGCATGGACCATTTTGCCTTTATAACTTTTTAAAAGAACAACTTTTTAAAAGAACAACTTTTGCATGAACATGATACTCTTAATTCGGGTATGCATCAAAACTCAAACGCACTCTATTCTAGACTCCAAAGTTACCATCACCCTCTACAAAGGATTTACAAAGTGATGATCCTTTTTTGTTTTCGGGTAATTGATCTTTTACTTTTCTGAAGTTTAACTGCGTTATCACTTCAATCCTTGAAGTTTCAATTGAGATGGTTAGTACACAATGTTTGAACTTTGTCCCATTTTCATCCAAAACTGAATTTCCCGTAAATTTTTTGGACAAAAAAACATGTGCGGGGGCACAAGGCCTTTGTCATGAGGGGGCAAATGTTGTATTTCTAAGAAATACATTAAAGATCAAAGTGATCCTTTTTTCCTAAAGATCAAAATCATTTGTATTGGCTAGGATCGAATATATATATATTTGTATATAGGTTTCTGCTTATGTGTGTTGAATGTTTATCATTTGTGGTCTTTTATGCAAAGTTGTCTTGCTAGTTTGAAGAAATGCTTTTGATCCGAGAAATAAGGGTTTACTTTTGTCATTTTTTTTCTGAGTTAGAAATACTATATTTGTCTCTTAGAAAAGTATCTGGTGCCTCCAAATTTTCCATCCAAAATATTAACGAGGCATTTTGGATGAAAATGAGATGCAATTAAAACTTTGAGGATCAAATTGTCTCAAATGAAACTTTAAAAATGGGTGGCGCTATTGCCACCCTCCATATTTCTCTCTAATACTCCTTTAAAAAAAAGAATATTTTTACTAATGCTACACACTCCTTTATTTTTAATCTCAATCATCAACACTAACTATTACCTTAATTAATTGCAATTAATTACTCACATCTTCATTATCTTTATATACAATTAATAACCTCACACAACACCACCACCACCACCACCATCATCGTCATTATCATTTCTCCAAGAAAGCAACAAAAGCAAACAAGAATGAAAAATTCATCCATTTATCCTCTAGCTATAGAAGGTGGCACCCAATTATAATTAATTTCTCTCACTATTTCTCCATCAAAATTTGGTGGGACGAGGCGTTAACGGTCGCTAATAATGGAGCACGAAACCAGGAAACAGAGCACGAAAACTGGTGCTTTTTAATTGTACTCAGCCATACGTAACCGAATCGGGTCGAAAAAGCTCGGTTATTCACAACCGAGTAAGCATTTTTTGGATTGTTAAGTGATGAATTTTCGCTCGGTTGCGTAAGGACGAAGAAGATGACTTGACTTGGTCTAAAAGGGCCTAGTTTGGCAAAAAATATCGGTCGGTAATAGCCGAGCATGCATCATTCCTTGAAAATCACGCTCGATTATTTTAGGCTGAGCAACATATCTTCATACTCGGTGGATTTCGGCCGAGCAACATTGAATGAAAATTTTGTTGGACTCGGTTTATCTGCACCGACTCCTTTGCTATTTAATCGGTCGCGTTAAGCCGCATATAGTTTCATATCAAGTTTTGGAGGTTGTTAATGGCGGAGAGGTTGGAGGTCGTTAATGGTGAAGATCGAGGCCGGAGAAGAAAAGAAAAGAGAAGAAATGGAGGAAAAAGAATAGAGGAAGAATCAATTGATCGGCTTTGAAGCTAGATATCCCATGGAAATGGAGGAAGAAGAAGAAGAGAGGAAGAAGAAATGGAGGAAGAATAAAAGGATGAAGAAGAGAGAGAATGAGATTTTTGATAAAGTTAAAGGAATTATTTTTATTGTTAGGATTATAATTAATTATCATTAATTTTAAAAATTATTATTATTATTATTAATGTAATTAATTAATGGTGGGTGCTCTTTAGAAATTGGGGTGTGAAAGACAGAAAATAAATATACTATATGTGTGTTACAGAGATAAAGAGTGTTAAGAAGGGATCAGGGGTGCGGCAATAACGCCACCTTTCAAAATCGAAGTAACAAAGCATGCTGAAATCTGAAGTCTGAACTCTATTTTGGTACTTCATCTGCAAAGTTTAGAAGTACAAATACCTAAAAAATATTTAACTCAGGGTTTAAGGTAGTAGACGAAAAACACGAAAGAAAATCGTTGTTATTCATAATGGCTAAGAAGAAGAGAGACGAATCAGAGAATAACAAAGTCGTAGACACTGAGCTCGAATTCGTCAATGGCGATGATTCTCCCGAGAAGAAGAAGAGAAGATTAAAAAGAAGAGAGATAAAGACATCGAACAACCACACGAGAGAGACGGATCCGACCCACAAGTGCACGGTGTTGAGAAGAAGAAGAAGAAGAAGAAATTAAAGAGTGAGCTCGAATTCGTCAATGGCGATGATTCTCGAGAGGAGAAGAAGAAGAAGAAGAAGAAAAGGAAGAAGAGAGAAAAAGAGGAAAACAAAATCATCGAACCAAATGAGAAACCTACAGTCAGCATCGCCTTGCCTGGTTCTATCATTGACAACGCACAATCCCTCGAACTCGCCACTCGAGTAACTTCTCTCAACTCTCTCTCTACATATATCTATGATTTTTGTGCAGAAGATGCATTTGTTATTTGGATATATGTAACTTTAAAAAATAAAGCCATATTATTGTTGCTGTTGGTTTGAATTCCGTTGTTTTTGCTATGATATAATGTGTTAGAAAACGAAAATCTGACATGGCTTTAATAACTCTGAAATGGCTTTCTGCTTTATATAATAGTAGATTGTGTTTTGTTGTTGAGAAAGAACAAAAAATTGAAGGAAATGAAGGATGTCTTTTAAGTTGTATGTTAAGTGTTTGATCATTTGTCCTCAGCAAACTTATACTGGCTTCCCGCTTTACATAATAGTAGATTTTGTTTCGGCTGTTGAAAGAAGAAAACGGTTGAAAGAAATGAAGGATGTCTTTTAAGTTGTATGCTAAGTGTGTGATCATGTAATGAGTAAACTTATACTAATGCTAAACTTGAGGTTGGTACAAGTATGTAAGGATCATTTGAGGAATCTTTGTATTTTCGGGCAAAGTTCAACTTACACTGGTGCAAGGTTAAGAAGTTTTACACTCACTTGTAACTTTTTCTTATATTCATCATTTATTAATTCCATTCATTGGATAAGTTGTTTTCATTGTGCTTATCGAGCATGCAAAGTTTCAAGTTGATCAAATACTTGTAAGACTAACTCATTTTTTCTTCGATGGCCTTTCAGTTGGCTGGTCAAATTGCTCGCGCTGCAACCATTTTCAGGATAGATGAGGTGTCTGACTTCGATTGCCTCGTTTAATTGTGTTTATCCATGCCGTTAGACGGTTACTTTCATAGCTAATTATAATGGATTAAGATGTGTATTTTATGCTTTTGCACACACGTTTAAATTTTGTATGGGAGGTACATGTTTTGTTTAATGTTGGCACTGCCACCTATTGTCTTTAGCTACTGGCATGGAAATTTAGAGCCATTTTGTTTATAGAAAAAGGATTTAATCTTTGTCATATAAACAGGTCGTCATATTCGACAATAAGAGTGATTCAGCTGATGATTCAAGTGTTATAATGATGGAAAACTCAGATGAGGATGAAACTGGTGCAGCATTTCTTATAAGGATATTGAATTATCTTGAGACGCCACAATATCTAAGGAAGGCTCTCTTCCAAAAGCACAACAGCTTAAGAGTTGTGGTGCGATTTTAATTTCAAAAAGTTCATTTTGGATGCCACTTGTAGGTCTATATTCTTTTGTGTACTTTTAGTTCATGGAAACATTGATTTCATATCTTTATTTGAATATTTGTAGGGTCTGTTACCCCCACTTGATGCCCCACATCATTTGCGCAAACATGAATGGGGTCCGTATCGGGAAGGTAGTTTTTCCCCTTGAACTCCATTGTAGTAGTTACTGTTATACATTATGTTGCCAAGAAGTGCCTTCACCTCATTTAACAATGGATAATGGATGATGTACTTCAAAAAAGCTTACATCATCATTTGCCTGCTCGAATCTTGCTATCTGAACCTTCAAAAAATTCTTGCTATTTATTTAACCTTACTTGTCAAGGAACAAATAATGTGCCGTTAGGCCGTTATACACAATGGCTTAGACTAGTCTAGATGAAGATAAACAACAGATATCATGAACATGATATAGATATCTAAGATGTGAGGAGAGGGGTTGGCCCAGTGGTAGGCAACCTCCACCTTTGCCTTGAGGTCAAAGGTTCGACTCATGGGGTGGGAGGGGGAGGGTTTTTCTTTATTTGTAAGATTAAGGGAGAGACTTAGACCTCCCTTAATTTTTATTTTTTTCAAAAAATAAAATAAAAAAATATATAGATATCTAAGATGTGGCCATTCTCATGTGGGATGAGGATATTGAACGAACTTATTGTTAATTGTTTTCACTTTGATTTAAAAATAAAACAAAATTAATAAGCAGAGAGTCCACTCTGTGGATAAGGATATATAAGATGTGGCCGTTGGCTTGGAGCTCATTGAGGATAAGACGTTGAAAAAAGCAATAGCTGTTTTCTTTAATAAGAATTCAGTCCACCCTAGAGGGGCCGGGTGGGGTGAGGGGGTGTGGTTGGAGGTTTGCAGCACTGTAATAGTGTAAATGCATAATGGGCAAAGTAAAGAGTGTCTATTTACGGCAAAGAATCTTAAACAGCTTCATGATTCTTAAAAATCGAAAATACTATTATTACTTGGTCAAACACCTTGAAGCGAGTCTCTACTCTATTGAGACCCCCCTTTTCCCCGTTGGTGCATCGTACAAAGTGGAGGATGGCTGTTGATCGCATCTTCCTCCCCTTACATTTTCTGCTAACAGCCCCAACTATCAACACAATTTTGACTGAACATGCCCCACCCAAACAAAATTCCGCATTGAACACAAGAAACATAATATCTAGCTAGCTACTCTACAATGAAGTAGGCTCTCCCCCATCTGCTTCAAGGGGTGCAACCCAATAATGCTGATTTTGGTCACCTATCAAGATGGCTTCCAAGCTACTATCCAAACTAAGAATACTGCTTTCCCCTGTGCTTTGTTGTTAGAAACTGCTTTCACTTAATGAGTTGACCTCCTACTACAACTTCACAGACTTCATTGAGAAGATTCCACTCTACCCACCCTCCCATGCACCTATTATCCCTTCTTTCTTTCTAGTTGATGTCTGGAGCAACTGCAACAAGTTCCTAATTGACTCCGCCTCTCAAACTCTGGGTTTCCTGTGAGATCCATTGGTCCAAATTGCACCTCGTATAAGAGTAGCTCACCAACCCCATAAATTGGCCATTGCGATTGAAAAAAGATCTGGATAGCAATTCTTCAAGGCTGTCTCCACACTTGTATTTCTGACCACAAAACTTGTAATCTTTAGAACTTCTCCACTAGCTTCAGAATCCCCACTAATTAAAATCCTGTGAGACGCTATCCAAGCTTCGGTATAACCATCTGTTGATTAAGACATTTGAGATGGTGTGGCATTCCCAATAGTAGGGTGACAACGAGAAACGTCATTTTAGTTGTTTTAAGGTAATAAATTTTGTTTATTGAAGCACAAATACCAAATGGATTATGAGGACTGTGTAGTAAATAGTACGAGTGCAGGGGACTAGCCTAAGCTGCATAGGCTCTTACCTCACAACGGGAGGGCAAATGGTTGAATCCTCTTGGAGCAACTTCCAAAGTTTGTGTTGGTCACGAGGATTGGAGGGTCTAAATGCACCAATAAGGATTATTCAGGTGCTATAAGAGGCATGGATATACTGAGTTATATTTAGAAAGACATGATACAACCAAACTGTATACATTTAACTCTTTGCATTTTTCCTTTTCATCTTTTGACACCTTTTATTTTTCTTATTTGGGGTGGGGGGAAGATTGGAGATGCATTTAAAAAAATTGGTGCAAATTTCTAGATGAACCAAACAGGCCTGTCCTTAATTTTGCAACGCTTGTAGCCTTTCCTATTTACTTGTTTGGGATATCCTAACAAAAGATAATCATATCATTTAATTATTTATTCTATTCTTGGATCCTTTAAATTATTAAGTCATTATTTGATAGGTTACCATCATTTTACAGGTGTCACACTAAAGGAACAAGCTCCAAACGCTGCTGGAACACTTGTTGATGTTGGGCTAACTAAGGTATACTCACATTCTTTTAAATCTTGTTTATTTCTATGCAGTTGCTAGTAATATTATTGGCTATATATACAGCTTTTGTTTTACATTACATATAGAAAGTTTTTAATCTTCAATATGTCATAAACTAGCAATGCAATAGTGATATCAGGTGCGACCTCTCTGCAAGTTTAAGGAGGCATAAGCATCTAGATACATCAAAACTCTTTTCTTACTTAACTCAAAGCAGCTTCACAAAATCATGCAACAACTGGTATCCGCTAAAATTCATAATAGCTCTTAAAAGTTTTGACTCATTAGGTTTGTGGTGCTCAAACATCTATGTCGATCCACAATCAGGTCTCAGCTTCTGCATTTTTTGAATGTGTGATATAGTGAACATGAAAGTTCTAGTAAGTTACATCTCCATTCCTGGATCAAGTAAATGCATTTCCCTATTGCTTTATATGTCCCTTTGGGGGTGTGAATTGACAATTATATTGCATGTTTTAAGAATGCATCTTTGTGGTATGGAATCTTGACCAACGATCATTTCCAATGGGCAATCACAATGACTGGTAGATGGGTAAAGGACAAAGATTCTGATCAAGTGTCTGTTTTTTATAATTTGTTTTGAATGCTTCTTTCCTGTGGATAATCAGATGTTGCAATTTTAACGTTGAACACCTGTAGTTGGTTCCGTACACTTGGAATGTGTTTTCTGCCCAGTTATTTCTTTACTAATTTCTGTTCTTAACGTCAAAGTAGAGAGAAGGGAAAATGGTTGACTTGTTCATTTTATTTCATCTTTCGATTGGTAAAGTTGATAAGATGTTGACTTCTTTGCTTTCTCCAAATGTTTTTCCCCTTTCCAAATTTTCAGCTCTGTTTTCGATTGCTTATTGATTGAATGATGTTGTGTGCAGAGTGTTGTGATTGATCAATCACTTGAACCTGGAATAAGAGTAACTGTGGCAATGGGGACCAATCGCAATTTGGATGGTACTGACTTGAAATCTTTTTGTATATCTAAATTTTAGGTCAGTCATTTTAATCTACTTCTGTTTATCTTATTTGGCTTTATTCCATCTGCTATCTTGACCTCCTAGTAATTTTGGTTCAACAGCAGGTTCCCAGAAACTATTGGTACAGAGATTTCCTAACCCTTTCCCTTTCTACCTATTTAGCGACAACAAGATATAAATCACATCCCCTTTCTACCATTGCACTCAACATATCAACTGCCAAAATAATTAAAACAAGGTATAGGAGATCTTTCCTAGGTAATTTCATCAACTAACAAATCTTAATGAGGCAAGAAAGATAGTTGAATATTAACACTGGGTTAATATGGGTATGGTGTAGATAATATTATTCCCTCATTTGTTAACACTTTCGTTGTATTCGTTTATTAGAATCATTTTCCGTAACAAATCATAGTTTTTTCTTTTCAGATAGCGTTTGGCTCGTCAGTCATTTCTTTCTTTCATTTATATTTGTACATCAAATAAGAGTTATTTACTGGCAACACAGTTTTTTGATTAATGATGTTTTGCTGGAAAGAAAGTACTGTGTAAAAGTTGTATGATGCTAGTCACTTATTCTTTTCTTGATGAAAATCTTAATCCATTCTTCAATCTGAACTACGATACCTTTTCCACTCATCATACTTTCAATAATTTATCATTGCTAAATCTAAACTCTGCTTCGTTCATTGATGTGGTTAACTTTGAATGTGAATTAATGTTATCTATTTCTCACAAACTCTTCAATTCCTTGTGTTGATTTTTTCTAGATCAACCACGCCAGGTTGTCTCTTCATCCAAGCCTAGGGAGGAAATGGGAATGTATTGGGGTTATAAGGTGAGATATGCTCCCAATATTAGTTCTGTATTCAAGTGCTGCCCACACAAGGTATTTTTACTATCTGATGCAATTATTCCTTCATGGGCCTGATCGGTTTGGGTAAAATACCTTTTTACTTGTGCGAAAAATATTTTTCACTCTAAATATTTTTTCACATCAAATTTTGGATAAGCGCACATACAACAATTCTATGACTTTAGGCAAAAATTGTAAACAACTTCAATGCCTAATAGTAATAGGTGAAACTATTTTTCACCATTTTATTTTTACCAAGAACCAAACAGGTCCCAATTCCTTTTATGAGCAACGCTAGTTCTAGTTTTCTTAATTAACTTTATCTCTAAAAGGGTCTTTCCATCAATGTCTGATAATTCATTTCATAGGGTGGGTATGATCATTTGATTGGTACTTCAGAGCATGGTATCTTTGTCAAGTCCTCGGAACTTACCCTACCTTCTTTCAGGTAAATTTGGTTTATTAATTGTTTTAAGTTTTCACAGTAATAATGTTCTTGTAGGACAAATGACTCTAGCTTCCTTCAGTAGATGCCTTTAGAAAATGGCCTACCGAAAATCCATAGTCACAAGTTCTCACATAACGTTTTGATTCTTCATATATTGGGCTGCTACACTTCTAAGCTGCTCAATGGTAATATATATATATATATATATTTATTTTCTTCAACAACCAAATGTGTATGAGCAAGCATTTTGGTTGGTAATATGTTTTCAAATTTATTTTTTTCACCAGAAGACGGGGAGTGTGAAAATAGATCCATTTTTTTTTCTCTTATGTATACATACGAGTTTAGGGGCCCACCATTTTTATTTGTTGAAAAAGGTGGTTAAATTTGATTATTGGGTAAGCCAATTTGGTCATTGGATTAAAGATTGCTTAATTTTGGATTAGGCCATTGGGGAAGGTTTTTGGACAAAGTAAAGTAAGGACTCTTTTAATTAGATTCGCGTAGAACATCTAAAATGCAATATCAACTTCAAATTCAGCTGATTTTTGTTGATATGAATTTCTGATACATAGGCATTTACTCATTGCTTTCGGTGGACTTGCTGGGTTGGAAGAGAGCATTGAAGAAGACAATAATTTGAAGGTCTGTATTATTATTGGGATATGTTATGAAGTTTTTGCAAATTACATTGTTCAAGTTGCCAACTATTGATCACTTGATCTTTACTAGTTGATCCAAAAAGACCTGAAACAAAAAGGGAAAATACTGTCTGTCTGAAATTGATAGTTTCTACTTTCTTGTCCGGAATATTTCAAGTTGATAGTCCCTCATTTCCTTTCTGAGACATAATCAATGTACGATATCTCATATTAGGAAATAAGTTGTATTCTTGACCATTGATTAATGAAATTAGTGTTTTCTTAAAAAAGTAACATAGTCAAAGTGGGACTGTCACAGACAGAGTATATAGAGTACTGATAGCTTTTTATTTTCTGTTTCTTGGTTCAAATTTCAGGGGAAGAAGGCTCAAGAAATATTTGACTCTTATTTAAACGTGTGTCCTAATCAAGGAAGCAGAACAATTAGAACAGAGGTACTCAATTGTTTGTTGTCCTTGCTTGTTTGGGTACGGTGTTTTGTTCTTTTCAGAAATAAATAAAAAATAATAATGGTAATTTCTGTCGTAAGGTTTTGGGGTTGAGCAAAGAAATAGTATCATGTGACTCGATCACACTCTTGCTTAAATTAGGAATACTTTACATTTTAATTTACCGATTTAGAAGTCCAAAAAGAGTAAAAACCTTGAACCAAACAAAGGGTGGTAATTATTCTACTCTGCCTGGAAATGAACTTAGGATCCGTTTGATATAAAAAAGAGTTGGAAAATGATAGAAAACACTACGGCTCCGTTTGTAACATGGAAAATGAAAAGAAAAACACTTTATTTGTGTGAGAGGCTGGAAAATAAGTTTGAGGCATGTGGTGAGATATCTTACTCTTTTACTTTTTCTCTGGAAAAAAATTTCTTTGGGGTCGAGAGAAAAAATTTCCACAATAAAAAATGAAGGATGTAGGGCATCTACTCATAAAAATGACCATGGGATGAGGAGTATCTCACCACATGCCTCAACTTATTTTCCAACCTATCACACAAATCAATGTTTTCTTTTCATTTTCTATATTGTTATCATATTGGCCCTACAAATTTTTGTGCGAAGAAATTGGAAATAGAGGGGGGTGCGATTTTGTGATATGTTCTATTTTTTGGATGATGGGCCAGAAAAATGTTTCCACAAGAAACCTAGGAAAAGATGGAGAACATCTCGCCAAAATCACTCATTCCTTTTTCGAACATCCCATAAAGCTTATTTTATATCCCATCTGTTTTTTTTTAAATCAAATGGACCTCTATAATCTGCAAATATCTAATCATTGCTGTATTCACCGTATTTGTAAACAGGAAGCTATCTTTATATCGCTTCAGTATTTTCAAGAACCAATCAACCGTTCAATGCATAGATATTCATCATAGTAAGTTGCTTGCTATCATCAACCGATCCGTGGACCATATATTTTGTTTTCTCTCTAGAATGTTGATCAGAAGCAAGTTGCTTAGAACCAGGAGGGATCATAATCACGAGTTTTTATTCTGTAATGTTCTCTTCATTTTTTTCTGGTGAGGGCAGGTGTAGTTTTGTCTTTGGGGCTTGAGCTCTTTATCAAAAGACATTCAAGAATGGCACATTTTATCGCGTAAATTGGCAAAGGCTCTTGTAAGACATTTTTGTTAAAGAAAAATTCAAGTAAATGTTGAAATTTAGTGTTTGCTTTAAATTTTTGTTACTATAAGCGATACAACTACAACTACGTGTACAAACAACGGCATTGGTGAGGTTTGAATGGGTTGTTTAAAGTTCGTGTTTTTGCTTGATGCAACTCGACATGAAGGTATGGCTATAAAGCACTTCAAATGAGTATTATAACACTTTTGAATATGATTTTTAGTGACATTTTTTATATGTATTTTTGAGACATTTTATGAATATTTTTGAAGGATTTTAGTGTACTAAAGTATTAGATGATGACTTTGTTGGTCTTTTCCTTTCTGATGCTCCCTCAGGTTAGGGGGCTTGTTTATGTTGCATCTCGGATGTAATTTGGGCTGCGTGACAAAAAAGAAAGGCAGATCATAATGGAGGGAAGGCAACAAGAAAGACAGAGCCTCCTCAAACTAACACTAAAAATTTTACACAAAGTTGGCTTGTCTAATAAAATAGTGGGCGACTCCATTACTGTCATGACAATATGAGACCAATTACAAGGTTCTAAATAAGGCATTACTCTTCTAGTGTCATCAACAATATAATTGAAAGGCTCAGAGCTACTGACATTGCATCGAATCAAAGTTTATGATAGCAAGAGCATCCCCTTCAATGAAAACGTCCAGGGCTCTGATTTCTCTATTGAAGAGCAGTTCAAGCTTCTGTTGATGGAGGATCTGCTTATTGAACACAATCCTATTAAAATAATAAGCATCTCACGACTGTTAGGTAAAATTATACCAAATACAATTGTTAAAGGTCTAGCCACAGGTAATTTTTTATAAAACCGGAAGTGATCATGGCATAGTTATTTGCGTACCAATCTTATTTTTCATTCCTCGTCTCATATTAAAAGTTTTAAATCTTATTTTGAAAACCAAACATATCAAGAGATATAATTGATGATATCTTAATTGTTACTCCATACCATGAGAGAGGTTAATTATGAGTTTTTGACATATCTTATCAATTTATAGTTTAAATGCCTAATTAAGAAATTAAACTCTTACTTTAGATATTCTAAAAATAAAATAAATATTCTTAACATGAATACTTTGGTGAATTATGAATATTTTTGAAGGATTTTAGTGTACTAAAGTATTAGGTAATGAGTTTGTGGAATTGGTCTTTTCCTTTCTGATGCTCCAGTTAGTGTTAGGTTAGGGGGCTAGACCTAATCGCTTATGTTGCATCTCGGACTCGCCTTGTAATCGTTGATGGCTGCGTGCCCCGCTTCTTTGACCCACCAGTAGAAGAAAAAAAGTTCTGCAGATCATAATGGAGAATTCGGAGATCTGGTGCGCATTATTGGAACAAGAAAGACAGAGCCTCCTTAAATTAACACTAAAAATTTGACACAAATTTGAAACGCTTGTCTAAGCTTAATAAATAGAATTTTTATGTTGGCAATTGGACAGAATAGATGCAGCATGGTTCAATTAAGTTCAGAACATTGATATTTAATTTGGCCACAGTTTGAGGATGCCTTAATGGATAGGTTTTCACAACCTGCCTATGAGAGACCAATTGGATCGGTGAAGCTTCCCAAAATGAATTTAAAATTTTTCTTACTTAGTGTTGGAAGGGTACGCTAAACTGGGTCCTACTTTATTTCCGGCGTTCAAACTCTTCAGACTAGTATCATTAATGATGAAAAACCAACCAATGATTGAAAGGCTCAGAGCTACTGACATTGCATAGAATCAAAGTTTATGATAGGCAGAAGACAAGCTAGAAGGATAATGACCATTCCCTTCAATGAAAACGTCCAGGGCTCTGATTTTTCTATTGAAGAGCAGTTCAAGCTTCTGTTGATGTCGGATCTGCTTATTGAACACAATCCAATTGTATTGAGGGCGGTGGCAATTAAGGGCTCGTTTGGTTAGAGATCTAAATTGTTTTTGGAATTCAAAACACTATTACAAATAAGATTCTATTGTTTGGTTCAAGGTTTGGGTGAAATACTTAGATTTTTGAAAAAGATGGATTCCTGCAAAAATTTGCTTTTTATATTACCTTAAAAAGGGAAGAATTCATTTTGTATTCCTAGCATCCATATTAAGACCAAAATACCTCTTATTTACAAACAACAAATCAATATTCCTTTCTTATCTTACACTCTCCAACTTAGGATTTATTTAAGGGTGATGATATTGCCTTTCACTTTTTTTGTCACTAACATCCTCCAAAATAGTAAAACATTTATTTATATTGCCATTTCAATATTTTGTCACAAACATCTTCCATAATTAAACAAATTAATCTTTTTTACTGATGGATATAATATGTTAAACTTTTACACAATGGTTAAATTACTTCCCCTAATACATAAAGTAACATCTCCCATTCCCCAAAAACATCATTATTCATTCCACAACTGAAAGAGTACGTGCTATCTTAGTTCTTCCTCATTCAAAGTCCAAAAATCGTGAAGAACAACTCAATGAGGGTACTTGATCAAAATTTAGGTATATTTGAAACTTGGATGAAAGGTGTAGCTCAAGAATAATAGTGAAGTTAGTTGGAGATGGAAATGGAGATGGAGGAAAATGTTAACAATGGAGATAAAAGTGGTGCTTGCAATGAAGGCAAGAATTATAAAGAAAAAGTAATCTCGGTACTCTTTTTAACATAAACAAGCTTTTCATGTCATTAATTTAAGAAAATGGAAAAAATCAGGAACATATATAGTAGAACAGAGTAAGTTCAGAGCTGTTCAGGCCTCGTTCAGCCCATTTAAATGAAGAAGATGAATAATTTTGAAGATTATAAACCGAATGAAGATTGAATTTATTCAATGCTCAATCGACTAATAATAATCGAAATTTAGTGTATTTTTCGATCATCTTGAACCGAATTAGTGTACTATAATCGCATATCATAGACCGAATGAACATTTGAACATTTGTTACACCCAATTTTCATTCGAATCATAATAGCCGATTTATGTCATTTATTTCAAATATTTTGGGCCATTTTTTTTAATACTAAAAATTAGGTGGAAGGGCTTATTATACATTGATTTTTACCAAAAATCCAATGAATAATATTTTTTTGAATGAAGGGCCTATTTTTAATTGGTAATAGTGTAAGAGGCCTATTTTGTTTTATATTTTAAATGAATGTATTTGAATAAATTTAAATATCATTTAATTAATAAAAACATGTTATGTATTATCTAAATTACCCCTTTTTATGAAATTTACACAAAAAATATGGATTGCAAAGTTCATATTGCAGTAAAATATGAACTGCAAAGTTCATATTGCAGTGAAATATGGACTGCAAAGTTCATATTGCACTAAAAATATGGACTGCAAAGTTCACATTGCAGTAAAATATGGACTGCAATATGAACTTTGCACTAAAAATATCGACTGCAAAGTTCATATTGCAGTGAAATATGGAGTGCAAAGTTCATATTGCAGTGAAATATAGACTGCAAAGTTCATATTGCAGTCCATATTTTAATGCATATTGGTATTTTTTAGTTTATTTTAAGGGTTGGGATGTCATTTTATAATGAAAAAAAAAAGACACATGTCATATTATCAATAAAATAAAAAATAGGCCCTTTATTTAAAAAAAAATTATTCCTTGGCTTTAGTGTGAAAATCTTTCTCTAATAAGCCCTTTTTTTTAATTGCCCCTTTTTAATATTTTAGCATATTATATGCCAAATAAAATGCCTGGTGGTGAAATTTCAATACATCTAATGTTTGATATTTTGTTCGAATATCTTGAAGTTATTGATGTTTGTTTTAAAAAAATTCACCACAAACTAATTGTAGCCATTAACTGTTGTAGGATTCACTTGACTCCAACATATGGGGATAATGTAAATTGTTTGAAAATATTGATCTTACGGCAATGCAATTAAAATAGATTCCTCAACTGGCTTCTGGCTTCCAATATACCCGGCATATTGTTGAAGAAGTTAGACCGAAGACTTTTAATCATAAAGAAAATGATTTTGAAGACATTTCTAAAGAGAATTGTGTTGAAGGATATGGTAGCAATGAAAGAGAGGCTAACAATCCGACAGGTTTTAACGAATCTCTTTAACTTACAGAGATAGATGCTACGACAAATGAATGCAATATAAGTCCCAGTATTGACGTCAATTCTTGGTTTGAAATGGATGAAGTATATAAGATGTGTCATGCAATTATAGGGTTATAATAAGTAATTTTCTGATTGTTTGCTATTTTGTAGATATTTCAATCGCGCCATGCTTTAGTTGATTCGGCTGAAGCTAAAGGTAAAGAGATCAACACTATAATCGTTACTTGAATCTCTGACCGTGGGACAAGTAAGAGGATGGTAAGGCTACTTTTGGGTTATGAAAGAGGATTAGTATTTCGTGATCGACGTCCCGAAAAAAAGTCCAAAAAAGAAAGATAGTGCTACGAAGAAGTGTAGCTGCCCCTTCTTAATATGGGGTATGAATCTTGGGTGGGATCAATGGAAGTTAAAAGTGATATGCAGAGTTCATAATCATAATTTTCCGAATACTTTAGTGAGGCATCCATATGCAGGAAATTTGAGTAAAGAGGAGAAGAAATTTATTAGTGAGATGGTTGTTGTCGGGGTGAAACCAAGAGACATTATTTCTAGACTAAAATAGGGTTGTAAAGAGAACGCGTCAACAATGAGAACGATATACAATGCTAAGGCGAAAATAAGGACACATGCGATGAAAGATAAGAGTGCAATCCAACAACTAATGAAGATTCTAGTCAATAAACACTATGTGTATTGGTATAGATGTGACAAAGCAACCGAAGAGGTTTTAGACTTGTTTTGGGCTGAACCGAAACGTGTTTTGTTGGCCAAGCATTTTTCGTCTGTGGTTATTCTTGATTGTACTTACAAGACCAATAAATACAAAATGCCCTTGTTTGCAATGGTCAGAATTACATTGACCAACAAAACATTCTCTATTGCTCATTGCTTTCTTTATAAGGAGCTTGAGGATAACTATACATTCTCAATTGCTCAGTACACATATCTCGAAATTACTACTCACATTCGATTCATATGACGCGAAATAAATTATGTAATTAGACATATATGGGCCAAATGGTTGGGCAAAATAATTAATCAACAATCCTTATTCGATATACATGTCTCCAAATAAGTGGTATCATTCGGTTCATATGGGCTAAATGGACTAAAATAGGGCAAAACTGATCTCGATTTATGTAATCCGAGATCTGTTCTCATACTCGAATTACATGAACAGAGATCAGTGTTCTTACTAGGTTCTTGCTTTCATTAATGTACATTTGCACAAAAACAGAGCACAGGGAGAGGGAAATAATATATATACTACAATGGCACAAAAACATAGCACAGGGAAAGGGAAATAGCATATATATTACAATGGCACAAAAACAGCGCACAAGGAAAGGGAAATATCACACACACACACATATATATATACTATAATGGATTTAATCAAGAGCATATTCCTCACTTACTTTAAACGTGAAACAGAGCACGAGCACAGTTACCAATGACTAGGGAGGGAGAATGAAACAGAGCACAGATACGGCGGTGAGGTAAGATAGAGGGCAGGAGAGTGTGAGGAGAGATAGATGGCAGAAGAGCTAGCTTGTGAGGTTGGTAGAGGGAGAGCCACGAACTACTGGGGAAGGAGAGTGAAAGTGTTTGAAAATAAGGGTTTACTCTTTTTTTTTTTTATATATGCTATGCTTTTAATTTGTATTACAATTAATGATATAATTTTTTTTTTTGATTAATTAATGATATAATTTAATTGTGGGTGATTGTAGTGATAAAAAAAATGGCATTAAAATGAATGTTTGTGAAAGGGAGGATGTTAGTGACAAAAAAAGAAATGGGCAATATCATTGCCCTTATTTAAACAACCTCACTTCTCTCTTTTTTTATATTGAATATTGTGAATTTAATATATTATTGTAATTATATATTTTAATTTATTGTTAACTTGAACTTTGTATTATTAATTTAATGTTCTCAAATTGATATTACAATTGTAATTAAAAAAATGCTGATGTTCATGTATATAAAAGAACTTTTTTTTTATTTTTTTGTAAAGAAGGGTATTTTTAGAAATTTGGTTTCTATTCCTTTCCATTGGCTTATTTTTGCTGATTTTATTCGAAAGACATCAAGGACTTTTGCGTAATTCACTTCAATCCCAATTTGTACACGAGAGAGCATCGAACAAAGAGAAAACTAAAAAGGAAGGCTGAAAGAGGCAAAAGAGGCAGAGTTTAAAACCAAAAACAGCAAATACACAAGCAGACACACATACATACAGATTTTAATTTATAGTTTTTTTTAAAAAAATAAAATAAAATAAAAATCTGAACGATACATTATATAAAAACGGTCATCTTCCCGCCATGGTGGGTCAGACGGTGGAGAGAGATACACAGAGCTCTCACCAAAAGCAAATACAAGACACAAGAACCTTGATTTGTGCCCTAAATCTTCTCTCTCGCAATCTCCCTCTTCCCCCTCACCTCTTCCATGCCGTCTCCTCCATCTACAACCACGACGCTGATGACTCCGCCGCTATCTCCGGTGGCTCCGACAACGGAGCCGGTGGATCCGAAGCCAATTCAATCGACAACGATGCGGTGCCTGTGAGTTTCTCCTTTTATTTTCTAAATTTTCTATTTATATATATGTGTGTGTGTATAGGTATAGGTATATGTGCTTTTCGATTGGAGGTTTCTGGAAACTGCGATTATGTTAAAACAAGTAATGGTAATTCGGCGAGCTTTGTTTTGTTCATTTGCATTAATGTTGGACGCGCTTTCCTTTGCGCTATGTTTGGGAGTTTTGGACAGAAAGTAAGAGAACAGAGTTTTAATTGGAGAGAAGAGAAAAGAAGAAAAGGCATGCTTATTTTCTATCTTTCGCTTGGAAGTTTAGGAGGAAAGATAGAGCTACTTTTCGTTCTCCTTGTTTGCGAGTTGACAATATTAAGATTTTAGGGTGTGTGTGTATATATATGTATGCATTTATGTGTGCTAGCATTTTGTCCAGACTGTATCTGGCACGGACCGGTCAGTTTTTGCTAACAGTGGCTAAATGCATTGCTGACTGGATTTAGCAAAGAACATCTGTCGCTAAAAGCCAATTCATGGACAGACTGGTCTGTCTCTAAAATATATACATTTCTGTCAGTATGCCAAATTAGTCTTTTGTATACAAAATATTATCTAGTTACGTATATCGGTTTATATACATTTGCTGTGGATTATGTATATAATTTGAGGCATTTTAGAGGGTGATTTGAAAAAGAGGAAAGTTTATAGGAAGCAGAAGATACGGGGAGAAGGAAGTAAGTATAGAGCGTGGGTTCCGTTGTGACATGATTTTTGTTCAGCAAAAGTTTAGGAGGGATATTCAAAACAAATCCTGTTTTATTTATTTCACTTGAATTTGATTGAAGAGACATGAAATATTTCCGAATATTTTATACAGAAATGTATATATTTTTTTCTCGAAGAGCCATTTTTCTATTGAGAGCAGAGTATTTTCTTTTGTTTACATATGCGACGTACAAAATTTGTACTGTGAAAATGTTAACTTAATTGAAGGTGTTGATCCAAGAATCTTGCACGAGTGATGATGATGACAACAATGATGACCTAGAGAGTAATTGAGTGAGAAAATAAACAGCAAACTAAAGAACCCCAGCTTCTATGTAGTTTGGCATACAGCTACATTAACAGAGCACGAAAGAGATATTCACTGCTAGGATGAATGAGGCCCAAGTTACACCCATGCTCCTGTAATAAAGGCTTCTCTCTCTATATATATGTGTGTATATATCTAATGGAGCTAGGAGAGCTGGTGTTTGGGAGTTGACCTGTCTTCTGGTGCCAACTGTGCTGGATGTTGATTGTTTTGGGATTATTCCTCATTGCATGGAATTGTCAATGAAGGCATTACTTGAAATTTCTCTTAATCTAGAGGAACCTACTTGTATCCCCGCGCTGATGGCCATCTGAAAGGGTCTATTGTAGAGGTTTCAATTGGCATTCTAGGCCTTACTTGAAATTAAAATGTAGATACCAGTTTTCCTAAAAGAGATCAAATTTTATGCTACTAGCTCTTTAATTTTTCAAAAGTCAAGGGGACAACTGTTCCGATATCAACAAAGCGGACAATGTACTCTCCGATATCAAGGGGACAATCTAAGCCTTACTTCCCGGATAGGAAATATGTCTTGTACGAGTATCTTCAGTTTGTTACTAGTTTGGTGGTTTTCGTTGTTTGTTTTTTTACCTTATTGCCTTTAGTGATGTATGTTCCAACTCTATTCAAATCTTGAGCTGTCTATGCCAACTTCATTTCATACCTAAGGGTCATCGTTTTTATACCCGATTTTACACCTTAGAATGTTGAGGTCGTTCGCCATTGCCAGTCTTTTCTTTTTCTCTATTTGACTATTTCAATGAGATATGCTTCAATGTGAAATCAGTTCAAGATTTTCCTCAATATCAATACGTAAGAAGCCAATACTGCCTAATTTTACAATCTTGTTCCTCTCGTGTGGATTTGATTATGAAGCATATTGGTGGTGTTAAGTTGATTATGAATTAATGTATAAAGTGCTTAAAAAAAAAACTTTCTGTGATTTTCTTTTATGGATTTGGGTTCATTGTTTATGTAGCACAATCATTGTGGAATTTCAAATGAAGGAGATTTGATGTCAAACCTTGAGGAAGCACTTGTAAATGAGAGACCAAATTGCATCTCAAGTTGCAGATTGACAGAAGCTAGGGAAAATCGTTTGCAGAGCCACCTCAAGCATCGTTTAACTGAACTTGAAGGTTACTATAGCTTGCGAAGAACATTGAACTTATATTTTATATTATTATGCACGATATTTTAGAATCCTTAATCAATCTCTTGATGCCTCCTTAATGCAAATTTTATGCATTATCGAAGTAATAGATAAATCACATTGACACATTATCCTTACAAAATGATCGAGCATTTTAGGTAACTTCTTAGCATTTTTACTCTGCAAACAATATTGTGGCAAAGATGCCACAGTATGATCAAGCTGCTGTTAAGAAAGTGCTTCGGACAGATTTATGTGAAATTTGGACAGAATTATTATGGCTGTGGAATAAAAAAAAATCTTTTAGCTTGTGTTCTTGCTTATATCTCATGCTGTTATATTTCTCATTTATCTTACTTGGAGTACAAGATTCCATTTATTAGTTTATATACTTTTAAGACGATTTCTTATTTATTAAATTTGCACCAGAATTACCTGCGAGCAGAGGTGAGGACCTGCAGTCGAAATGCTTGCTTGAACTTTATGGCCTAAAGGTAGAATTGAGTTTAGAGGTCTTGCAATTTTTATGTTGCTCAATTGGATACTAATATTATATTGAGCAGACAGCTTTACGCAGTCCTATGAATTCCTTAATAATCAATTACTTTGTCGCTTAAATGGATTGAAGGTTACAATTGTATCCTACATTTTTTGTGTAGTTGTTGTATTAATGAATTAATATATTTTTTTGGGATTGACAAATAACTCTTTCTAGTTACTCTTGGCAGCTAGCAGAGTTGCAGAGCAAGGTTCGAGCTGATGTGAGTTCAGAGTACTGGCTAGATATGAGTTGTGCATATCCAGACAAGCAATTGTTTGATTGGGGCATGATGCGATTGCCTCGTCCTCCATACGGTGTCAGCGATGTTTTGGCCATGGAAGTTGATGATCGCCTGAAGAAGAAACAGGATGCTGAGGTCATTTTTATAATTTTATCTGTCATTTATTTTAGACACGTAATTTAGTTGGAAGAGGAACCTGGAAATATGGGCTATATATAACTTGTGAATGATATCTGGAAGATTATGGTAGTCTACAGTAGAATGAGAATTTTATTTTACAGATTGAAATTGAGGTCATGGTGACAAAAATTGTACTCCCTCCGTCCCTAATTAAGAGTCCATGTTTGACTTTTAATTAGGTACGGAGTGTTTGACTCTTAATTAGGGACGGAGGGAGTCATTTGTTTGTAATGGTTAAAAGAGAAAATGTTTGGTTACAGTCAGTCTACCAGATCAGGGTTATCCCTCTGCGGACCAATAAATATCATTCCTATACACAAACATATACTCTGTCTCAAATTAGTAGTCTCATTTTGACTTTGGTACTTTTCAAGAAAACATGATTTCAACCTAATCAGTGGTCAACAATACAGCATAGTTGCTATTGTAAAATTTGGTGCATTGTTTACCTCCCAAAAACAAAACGGGACCATTAACTGGACATGCGTAGTGGAAAGGAAAGTGAGACTACTAATTTGAGATGGAAGGAAGTACTTAGTTTCCAATGCACCGCTATATAGTGAAGCTCCTTTGTTGCAGAGGCTGTCAAAATTGGAGGAGGAGGAAAAGAACAGAGTAGAAACCAGAAAAAGGAAGTTCTTCGCAGAAGTAGTTAATGCAGCTCGCGAACTCCAACTGCAAGTACAAGCTGCTCAGAAACGACGGAAACAAAGAAACGATGGTGTTCATGTATGTTATCTGTTTTACTTTCTCTGTTAAAATAAAATTATTTGAATGCATAATTACTAAGCGGGGATTGAAGATGAAGATAGAATGGGAGATGGAAACGAGAGTGGCACTGCAATATCATGAAGAAATTATTATGCAGCGGGGGAAAGGGGTGGGGCAATAGCTGCTTTTCTATTGTAGTTTGAACTTGTATCAATCATTTACTTTTTGTTTAGGCATGGCATGGAAAGCAAAGGCAACGTGCTACAAGGGCAGAGAAATTGAGGTTCCAAGCTCTCAAATCTGATGATCAGGAGGCCTACATGAAAATGGTTGAGGAGAGTAAGAACGAACGGTTAACAATGTTTCTTGGGAAAACAAACGAGCTCCTTGTTCATTTGGGAGCTGCTGTTAAACGTCAAAAAGATGCTGAACATGATGGCATTGAACCCTTGAATGGGGCAGATGTTGATTTGCCTGAGTTGTCTGCTGTTAAGACAGAAACCCCTGGAGATTGGGCTCCCGAGGAAGATGCTGAAATGGTCGATGGTGAGCCCGATGGCAATGTTATGACAGGTGATTTGCTTGAAGGTCAGCGGCAGTATCATTCAGTTATTCATTCAATTCAGGAGAAGGTAACTACCTCAATACTAATTGCTGCCTATGCTCATTTTTCCCCTTTGCAGTTGGCCTTCTTATGAATTAGCATTCAATACTTCTACAAGATTTATCTCTAAGGGTTTAATTGCAGTCTGTTGAAGATCATTTAGTTATTATTATAATTTGGTTACTAGGTCTCATTAGGTATCTATTTTACTTCGCATAAATAAGGGTTCTTATAGATTTAGTCTTTAATTAGGATTTGATCACATATGCTATTATGTCCTTTTTTGTCTTTTTATTTATTTTGCTCCCTCATTGTAACCCTAATGTTTGTATATAAACATAGCCTCCGGTTTTTGAGTATGCCAAAGCCATTAATTGATTACAAAATTCTTCTCAATCTATCAAATGGTATTCAAACTGCAGAACATCCATCATGGAAATTTATTGATTTTCTTCTATTTCTCTGGATTACCAATTTTTTTAATATTCTTTAAGTTGAAGCATTAAGAGGCCATCTCTCTGTTCCCAACACTTGGTCTTGCACTTGTGCTACTGACATTATCTTGATACTGTAATGAACGGTGTATTCGTTATTTATGTAATTTGTTGTAATTGCCTGTTCTAAAACCCTGTAGTTTTAATAGAAGCACATAATCTAGAAGTCTTTTTAACTGTACAGGTAACTGAGCAGCCATCTATGCTTCAGGGTGGAGAACTAAGAAACTACCAATTAGAAGGGCTCCAATGGATGTTGTCTTTGTTCAATAACAATTTGAGTGGCATATTAGCAGATGAGATGGGTTTGGGGAAGACAATTCAAACTATTTCTTTGATTGCGTATCTTATGGAAAATAAAGGTGTGACTGGGCCCTACTTGATTGTGGCCCCAAAAGCTGTACTACCAAACTGGGTGAATGAATTTGCTACATGGGCTCCTAGGTACGCACAAAAGGTTCTCTAAACTCTCTCTCTCTTTCACACACACACACACACACACATATATATATATATCAGTTTGTGTGCAAGCATGTCACAAGCCACGGTCAGAAGTGTTGTGACTAATAATATTATACTTGCTCCAGTATAGTTGCTATTCTGTACGACGGCCGTCTAGATGAGAGGAAAGCACTGAGGGAAGAGTATTCAGG
The DNA here is from genome assembly GCA_021464415.1 of Lonicera japonica. NCBI lineage: Eukaryota > Viridiplantae > Streptophyta > Magnoliopsida > Dipsacales > Caprifoliaceae > Lonicera > Lonicera japonica. The sequence continues at coordinate 52,327,560 of CM038465.1, forward strand.
AGAAGATAAATTTAATGTGCTGATCACCCACTATGATCTTATTATGAGAGACAAAGCTTTTTTGAAGAAAATTCACTGGTGTTACATGATTGTTGACGAGGGACATCGGTTGAAAAATCACGAATGTGCTCTTGCACGAACTCTTGTCTCAGGGTATGCTTGATCACAATACTTTCCATATTTTATTTCTCATAATAAGGTACTAATTGTTTATCAACTTGTTCTTTCCTTTCTTACTTTCTTTCTTTCTTCTTTTTTTGCGCGGACTTTTTTTTTTTCCTTTTTCTGTGACAAGTTTCCATTTTTGGTTCCCTCTTTTGGTTGATTGCATACATGACCAGACTAATGTTTGGTTGCCTACTTCTACTGTATTTATTTGTCTTTTTGGTGAAGCTATTATTATCCTTTGAAATGTGTCGTCCTTGTAATGTTCCCTTATAATGAATTAATTGTTTGGGCCTTGAAGATCTGTTTATTTTTTCTTTTCGATGCCTTATTCGCAGTCTTAGGATAGGCAATTCAGTGCTACTATTTTGCAGTCCTAGGATAGGCTCTGTATTTTGTATTCGTTTATGGGTCACCTAGAAAACAATATATAGCTCAAAAGATGGAACTTATCCTTTTCTAGCAGGCCCTATTATTAGAGCCATGTGTACATCAAAATTTAGGTTAATTAGTCGTCTCAAGATAAGCTATTTTGTTGCCTAATGTCTCTTGCAGTAGTCCTTGTCATATTCCTGGTCCTGTATATACTATCAGATTAACTGTCTTGTTTTTCAGCTATGTTTCAAAAAGAACGATGAACTCACTGATTGAATTAATAATGCATGCAGCTATCGCATCCGAAGGAGACTTCTGTTGACTGGTACTCCAATACAGAATACCTTACAGGAATTATGGGCCCTACTTAATTTTCTCCTCCCAACCATCTTTAATTCTGTTGAGAATTTCGAGGAGTGGTTTAATGCACCCTTTGCAGATCGGGGCGATGTTTCTCTAACAGATGAAGAAGAGTTGTTGATAATTCGCCGATTGCACCATGTAGGTCTTGGCCTGTAGTTTGTCGTTTCTTGTCCTAATCTGTAACTTTTTGTTTTTAATACTTACTTAAAAGAGAAAATAAGAACAGGTTATAAGGCCGTTTATATTAAGGAGGAAGAAAGACGAGGTGGAAAAGTATCTTCCTCAGAAAACGCAGGTCATATTGAAATGTGATATGTCGGCATGGCAGAAAGTTTACTATCAGCAAGTCACTGATGTGGGGAGGGTTGGATTGGATACTGGTAAGTGGTTTCTGACCTTATGCTGGTTTGAGTTTTGGGAAATGGATTGGCATTTAAGATTCCAGGAAAGCTCATCTCCTGTCATTTGAGATTTCTTGCAAATGTTTGGTTAAGTCTTGAACTCTTCTTTTGTCATATTGAGAATAGCTTGCAAATATATTATTAAACATAAAAATATTTTTATTAAAATTAGTTACCATACAAAAGAAAAATGTTCAGTTATTTGTTAAAAATAGGGGTGTTAAAAAAATTAGGAAAGGATTACTGGGAATCTTCTTGGCTTCCCCCCATTAAATATGGGAATGGATGTAGGGAATTCTCGTTTCCTAGCAATCTTGGATTCCTTTCCAAAACTCCAACCAAAACATTGGAATCTTGAATGAATGGGAGTTTAGGATTCCGGGAACAATCCAAAGAATGAACCAGACAGTACCTAAGCCCTTTTGCATCTTCTTCTACATTCTTATACTAGCACTTCAGAAAAACATGATGCTCTCATCTTGAGGACTAGTTTTATTTGCACTTGATCACTTGGTCCACAGTGTAATTTGCCCATTGTTCATTGAACCTTGTTCGCTTGTATTTTTTGCTTAAGGTGCACGATCATAGTGTGTGCATTTATTCCTAATTTAATTTGAAATCCTATTTATTTTGAAATAGGTGAAAATACTGTAAAATTAGGAATAAATGCACAACCAAATGGTGCAGAAGTTTTTCTGTCCTCTAATTTGTAAAAGTACAAATGAGTGATTAGTTTTCAAAATCTTATCTTGGTTCTATCTCTTTACCATGGGAAAAAAGGTTTATATTCCTGCTGATATCAGGGTAAATATACTCTCTCTTCCATCTGCATTTTTCCAATTTTTATAGACAATACTATCTTTTCAAGTGACTATTCTCTTCCCTTCTGTTTGATCAATGCAAAAGAAATTTCCAACCGCTTACTTAAAAAGGAAAAAATTTGCAGGAACTGGGAAGTCAAAGAGTCTACAGAATTTAACAATGCAGCTAAGAAAGTGTTGTAACCACCCATATTTATTTGTGGGTGAATACAATATTTGGCGCAAGGAGGAAATCGTAAGAGCATCGGGCAAATTCGAGCTACTTGACCGTTTACTCCCCAAACTACATAGAGCAGGGCATAGAGTTCTCCTTTTCTCACAAATGACCCGTTTAATTGACATTCTTGAAATTTACCTCCAACTTCACGGTTTTCGATACCTTAGACTTGACGGCTCAACAAAAACCGAGGAAAGAGGGACTTTATTAAGGAAATTCAATGCCCCTGATTCTCCGTTCTTCATGTTTCTGTTGAGTACTCGTGCTGGTGGACTTGGTTTGAATTTACAAACGGCAGATACTGTGATAATCTTTGATAGTGATTGGAACCCACAGATGGACCAGCAGGCAGAGGATCGGGCTCACCGTATTGGGCAAAAGAAGGAAGTGAGGGTCTTTGTGTTGGTTAGCGTTGGATCAATCGAAGAGGTGATTTTGGATCGCGCTAAACAGAAGATGGGGATTGATGCAAAGGTGATTCAGGCAGGATTGTTCAATACAACTTCCACAGGTTAGTTATTGGAGACTAATTTTTCATGCATGCTAATGTTCCCTAATTTTTTGTTAAGCATATTTATTACGGTTCCTCCTAACGCCTTAAGCTTTTGGGAGAGATGGTTCTTAACAGTTTTAATGTATAACTAGTTTGGCACAGTAAAACGTTGACATTACAAATGTCTAAAATGCTCCTAAACACAGTGCTCATGGTACATTTGGTTGGAATTATTTTACATTCTGGATGAATCTGAAATATTTTTCTATTTGCTCCAGCTGAAAAATATTCCACCCCGAACCAAACTGGATAAGGAAGTATATATTGGCATAGAACAATCGATCCGATGATGCTGTATTTGGTGGCCATGGCCAATATTATGACTAGCTTTATAGCTTTGCCTACTGCTTCGAAAGTTGTACCACATGCTTACCCAGATGTATACTTTTGGAACTAAAACACAAAATTAAGTTCGTAACTCTTTTCATATGCAGCTCAAGACAGGAGGGCAATGTTGGAAGAGATAATGCGCAAAGGTACAAGATCACTTGGAACCGATGTGCCGAGTGAGAGGGAAATCAATCGCCTTGCAGCGCGGTCCGACGAAGAGTTTTGGTTGTTCGAGAAAATGGACGAGGAGAGAAGGCAAAAGGAGAACTATAAATCCCGTCTAATGGAAGAACACGAGGTACCCGATTGGGCATACACCGCGCCCGACGCTAACGACACCAAGGGCAAAGGATTTGACTATGAGGCCGCAAGTATCACCGGAAAAAGACGCAGGAAAGAGATAATTTACGCTGATACCCTTAGTGAGGTACAATGGATGAAAGCCGTGGAAAATGGAGAAGAGTTAAGTAGGCTTTTGGTTAAGAGGAAGGAGGAGGGTCCTTTCAGGTATAGTGAATTTACTAGTAGTACTGGTGTTGGAGAGAGAAAGGTATTGGAGTTGAAGAGTGAAACCAGGCCTATGGTGACCGAGGCAAAGAGCGAAAATGGCTCGAGTTTGACCCTAAAACAGCCCAAAAACGAATATCAAGGGGTTGATGAAATGGTATTGAAAGGGCAAGTGTTGACATGGAAACTACACAAGAAGAAGCGGTCGAGGTTGTCATGAAAACTATGTTTTACGCTGATGCGTTTTTGGGACACAGTTTAACTGATGTGGCGTCAGTGTATTGATCAAGTCGATATACAAATGATAAGATAGGGATAAGGTAATTATCTCGGTGATCTAGTCCGGGCTTCAGGTGAACGGGGTGTGTCAATTGATGTCTCCTAGAAGTGTCAGTGTAAAACAAACAGCTAATCCTAGCCATTAGAATTTTGTCAACCGAAGAAATGGATGGATCAGATTGCTTGAAGCTGGTGAACGGGATTTAACCAGTTGATCGGCATATAAAACGTCTTTTTCGGCCTGTGCATCCATGAGCTATCCTGGGCTGACATTACTAATTTATAAATCAATGAATTTGTTGACATTTTTTTCCAATATTATCATAAAAATAAATCTAAAGGTATGTCGGGTTTTTCATTCCAAGTTACACTATTGAAATTAATGTAAAAATCTTGCGATATCCAAATAAATTTTTGTTGTGTACTGAGGAATACATTGAAATGATTTGTTCCTCCTAGTGGAATATGAGGAGTGTAAATTTTCATGTTAATAGTAGGGTAAGTTTTCATGCGTTTGACAGGATCAAAATGGAAAAGAATAAATCTAATGAAATTGTTTTCAAAGACAACAAAAACTTCGGAGTAAATGAGATTTTTGAATTATATGAAATTTTGTGAAAACAAACGCAGCTAAAAATGAAAAACAAGATTATTGGAGAATTTCCCATGAAAATAGTATAATCAAAACACATCCTTGAAGTGTAATAGTAAGAATATCTGCAATGGCAAACCTAACAATATGATAAATAGGCTATATTATATTTACTCTATTTACTTGGGTATTAAAATAGTGGAATGATAGTGGTATTATAAAAGAAAGAAAATAAATATTATGTGATATTTAGAGAAAGGAGATTTCCCTGCCAATCAAATTGGCCTCTGGATAACAAGCGCCAATTTGGTTGGCCTTAGGAAAACAGGACACAAACGCCTATCTAGTTGGCGTACTAAACTTGACTTTGCCATATTTGTATGCTACTCACTAATATTATACCCTACCGAACTTAACCATTGCATATGCGTGTTGACATATTTGTCCTACTTGTCCATAGTTGACAATCTAATGAAAAATCCTCATTTGTTTTTCAAAGTGTACAATGTTAGTATTACTTTTTTCCTTGCGTGTTTTTGGAGTTTTGACAAAAGCTATAATTGTCTAAACTACTCGTCAATATTCTATGCAAGATCCATAACAAATATAAATAATGCGAAAATAAAATTAAAAAAAATATTCATAAAACGCCCACTAATTTGTATGTTACAATCTTATTACACATTTGTCTCTCGTTCGTCTACATTAAGCTATACAATTTCTCAAAGATTTAATTCACTTTTAGCTTAGTTATAATATTTACATAAACTTTGCATAACTAATACGGACCTAAACTGGTTTATGAGTTCATTAGAAAGTAAACATAGATTCTTGTTTAAGTAGTCAAAATGTTGGTATGTACTAAAGTTTCACCAATGACCTGGTACTGGAGTACCAGTTGCCTAAACTTCGACCTAGTTAGTCATTGTCTATTCGATAATTAATAAAATAATAATAATAATTGAAAATTTCTTATTCACAAACAATTTTAGCTTCTGCTGAAGTATATGCAGCATTGAATGTTTGTGCGACTTATGTCTATTTTGACACAAGCACTTTTTTTTCCTTTAATAACAATAAAGCCGCCTTTTGAATAAGGGAATTGGATATTACAAAAATAATAATAATAATAATAATAATAATAATAATAACAATAATAAAAAATGGGAATTGGTCTTCAAGTATAATGGGGAAAGGGTAGTTTTATGCAAACATTTGAATTTTCTCAAATGGAGTGAAAACTCCTCATTTCAATTTTTATGAGTTTTCACATTTATAGGTACTTCCTTGCAGTTATTGTGTAGAATGAGCCTCGAAGAAGAGAAAGTTGACTACAATAGACAATTGCTAGGATGGTGCATTGAGCTTTTAGGCTACAAACATGGCAATTGCGATACACACGGATAATTCATCGTAAGAATAATTCGTTTTGGCTCAGTTTTGTACACAATTAACCTTGAAACAAACACATCATTATCCACTTTCTCAAGAACATTTTGATGGAATCAAATTTCACACAATTTTAATATGATTCATCAGAAGAATGAGCGGTACTTTTACAAGTATGGATTTGGGTACTGCATAAGCACAAATAATTCGTCACAAGCACAAGAAGAAAAATTCACCAGGACAGGAAGTGAGGCATTGGTCTTGCCCTGGGTTCAAGGTAATTCATTGCCTGGAGTGCTAACAAACTTCACTAATATTGTAAAAGATACACATCCATTGTAAGGACATAATCACGCAATTCGTCAGAAATGTTAGGTGACCAAATATGTCAAATAAGCACAAATGATTAAGTGTAAAATATGGTACATGCATGTGTGCAGGCGATACATACACTAAACATATATAAGTATACACACATGTATAGATATCTATGTATAAAACAGAACTCTTCAAAAGGGATGATCAAGATTCATTTAGCTTCTTCCTCCATAACTTCCAGGAGATCACCGTGTAAAAGCCAGGCTAGGCACAGGGTACCGAAAGGGTAAATTGTCACAAAGGTCTAAATGCGCCTCTTAAGAAACAATTCTTCAAAAGATTATGAATATATTTTCAAGCCAAATCATCTAAACTCCATTGACACCACGTCAACTAATTTTACAGGAAAAACCCCACTAGTTCTACAGTGCTTAAAAAATACATTATTCCACCAGGAGAAAAATAAAGAGAGATGAGAAACAATGGCAAAATTTGACATTATACTTTCTGGCTGTCCAAATCAAATCAAATCAAATTGAAAGGTGCAAAAACATAGATGTAGAAAGGATCAGCGATCAGTCAATGCGTGGAAAAGGAAAAGGGAAATGCTTATGCTATTGCCAAAAACATTGGATTCTGGCAGAACAATTGATGCATTGAGTCGTGGTACATTATGCATCGACAATGGTGTTTTGCTTTGGCAATTGCACATCACAACAGAAGTAGATTACAAGTAAACCCCAAAACCCTAAAAGGAACATCTCTCGCCCCTAAAACAAAAGGACAAATCCGACTAATTTTCCACCTCAAAAAAATGAATAATGATCATTTGAGGCCCCCCTTAGAAGGTTTCAAAGAGGCGAATGATGCAGTAGAAACAAAATTATCCAACAGTAAACAACACAAGAGCCAAAAAAAAAAAAAGATGAGATGAGATGTCCAATTGTGAATTGTATTGTTTCGAAAATGTACACAGTTTATTATGAACGATATGGTTAGTTCATTATAAGTGCGGGTTTATGTGTAGGTACAAATAATTCGTCATGAAAATGACTTGAGTAGTACTGTAAGCACAGATAAGTGAAGCTGAGACATAACCAATGACAAAAAAGTTCTACAAATTATCAAAAGATTCGTTAGAATCCAATCCACGAGGGATCCTTGGTTGAAATGGGATTCTCAAGAAACAGAGAAAGACAACCTTCTGTCTATATTTTCTTTATTTCAATGAGATATACATATATACAAGACAGAGGAAGAGCAACAAAGGGGAAATCTGTAAGCACAAATAGTTAAGCTGAGACATATTTAATAACAGAAAAGTTTCTACAAACTATAAAAAGACTAGCTAGATGGGATTCTTAGATGAAATGGGATTCTCAACAGAGAAAAGGAAACTGTCTATAATTTCTGTATTTAAATCATACTAGTGTTTGTGCACGTGCGTTGCACGTGGTCTTAGTGCTTGACAAAAGTCATTAAATCCATTAATGAAATAATAAGAAATAAACAAAACATAGTATCAAGTGTAAAATTCAATTGATAATTATAAGAACATCGTGCCTTTATGGTGAGCTTTGGAATGAAATTCTAATTCACGCTAAAAGCTTAGTAATTTTAATACAATATATTAAATAGCTTCCTTCTTGGAAAGTTTATTATGAAGTTATATAGAAGTCTTGTACAAAACTCCTAATTCAACACAAACTATAACTTGTTTAATTATTTTAGCCAAATAATGTAGAGTTTAAATTTATTTAAAATACTAATATTAACATACAAATATATGGAGTTATACACTTATACTATTTTATTTAATGTAAATCTAGCTTAAAATCTTTGTTTAGTCTTTTAAGCCAAATAATTAGAGTTTGAATTCAATTGGAATACTAATACTAATATAAAAATATATTGAGTCATACTATTTTATTTAATGTAAATCTTAAAATCTTTTGTTTAACATGAAGGGGCATATTTGTCTTAACAAAAAAGAGGAAAAACACTTGAGTTATTCGTACTTTTATATAGTATAGATATATAAGGCGGGAGGAGCAACAGAAATGGGCAATGTGAATGAACTTTGACAGTGTCATAACAAATGATTAGCCATGTGTTCATTACAAGTATGGACTTGGGTAAATTATAGACAAGTAATTCGACATAAACACAAGTAAAGTAGTATTGTAAGCACAGATAATTCACTAAAACTGAGGCAGATGTTGTCAAAAGCCCAAGTAATTCACTGCATGAAGTATTTAAAGAAACACGTGAATGTAAAAGGGACAAATAGTATAGTAGAGATGCGCAGTTCAAATGTAAAAGGGACGAATAGTATAGTAGAGATGCGCAGTTCATCATAGGCATGGATTTTGCTGGTAGAGTAACTAAAGATAACTTGTCAGAAGCACAAAATAGTACAATAAGCACAAAACAGTAATGCTAGGGCTAGAGCTAGTTGACATATAAAGGGTACGCAAAAAGTTGGTACACCAAATCCATTTGAGTTGTCATTATCTGAGACCTACATGCAAGTAGTTGAAATCATTTCATTGTTGAATGTTGACCAATCTAATAACTAGAGCATTATTTTCTGCACCAATTTTATGTGTACTCATTGTGTGCTAGCATTTTTGAAACAGAATAGTATCATCCAGTGGTAATTTGTTTGTGTCTACATGTGTGTGTGTATAACAGTATAACAGGACAATTAAAATAAATCAAGATCCACTTGGTAATTCTTCATTTCTTCTTCCATTGTTTTTGGAAGATCATTCTGTACAAGCCAGCAAAGCCCCAATGATCAAAATTCCTTTCGTCACAAACTTTGTTAACCCCAAATCCACTATTTTCAAAGGGAACCCCCACTATTCCAAGTTCCTTATATACCTTATTCCACCAAATTATATACCTTATTCCACCAAAAAATAAATGAAAGGAAACAATGCAATAACATGTAGTAAACGTTCTCTGTATTTTCATAACCACAGAGGAGAAAAATGCATCAGTGGTTTTCATTTTTGCAACAAAAGCCAGATGTAAACCTTGTTGTGAGACAAAAGCCTGCACTTCGAAGGAAACACCGGTTGTCTAAATCAACTTACAAGTTGCAAAAGCATAAACGGAAGAAAAATCCATCAACACTTGGAAAGATAAATTACAAGGGCCAATATGACCATCATCTCCTCCTCTGCCTAAAATCCATACAAAGTCAAATCCCATCAATGTTCCTAAATAATAAGTACCAAGATTCAAAGATCATTTAAGTTTCTTCTATAAGAAAGATTCCAAGAGGAGATTAAGGAATGGATCAGTGGAAAGAGACCATCCCAACCTCCAATTGGCAAAGTTCTAGTCTTGTAACCCCCTTCCCTCATCATTCATATAAAAAAAAAAGAAAAAGAAAAAAGCATTCCATGAGGCTCCTGATTAAAAGACGCAAATGATGCAATATTTCAATGACTCAAACAAAGTTGGGAAAGAAGACTAATCCAACTAATCATCTTCCCAGTGCCTAATAATATGAAGCATAGTGTTGATGGATTTTACCAGATGAACTTTCAGGAAGGGACCTCAAGAATCGTCAATTGTTTCGTGAATTGTGTTCTCGGGCTCCTCCTCGATATAGAAGGCAATGCCATAAAACCCAAAATGACTTAAATAAACATAGTACTTTCTCTCCTAAGAAAGAATAAAAAATACTCACTCCTTCCAAATTGAGTACAGTTCGACTTTCATGTCTATTTACGCATACATTAATAACAGCATAACCAATGGTTAAAAACAAAACTTATTTCATATGGTGAAATTTGTTGCATTGATTGTCCCAAAAAGGAAAATGGACTCCTAATTTTGGACAAAGGGAGTATAATATAAACTTTAGCCATGTGCCTGAATCAATCTATCAAGGCAAATATAAAATTGGCAATCACATTTTTACTTAAATTGAGTGCTGAATTCGTGAGAGGTCTTATCCAGAAGCTAGGGTCCAGAGAACTTAGTCGGATGAACTTTAAAGATGAGACTTACTATAAAATCCCAACCTCCACCTGCTGCCAAACCCCTAAAATTTTCAGGGTGAACTTTCAATTACAAAAGTCCATTTGGAACTACCCACCAAATGCTACCTAAGTCATTGTGACATGAATTTCCAAGGGCATCTAAAAGAATCCCTCTATAAATTGGCAATTTCCATCCATTTTCCACTAATCCATAATTGCCATTACTGGACAAAAGAGAACCTTGTTCAACAAAAAACCCTCCACGATAACTTACCCCAACAAAACTTACAGTCCGTTTGGATTGAGGGAATAGGAAGGAAAGGAAAGGAGAAGAGGAGGAAGGATTGCATTTTACTCGTTTGGATAGATTTATAAGAGGGAGTGAAGAGGAAATGGACGGATTGAGAGGGAATGCCAATCCCCTCTATTCCTTTATTTTGTTTCCTTCCAATATTGGGAGGATTGGGAGGGAAAGGAATTTTTTTTAATGATTTTTTCACGTTTTTCCAAATTTAACCCTAATTTGTTAATGATATATTAAATCACATTCCTTTCCTTTCTTTTCTTCTTTTGATCCAAACAAGATTTATTTTCATTCCATTCTTTTCCATTCTTAGCTATCCAAACAACAATAAAATTAAGCTCATTCCTTTCCATTCTATTCCATTCCTTCCCCTCCTAATTAACTATTTCCTTTCCGTCCCTCCCCTTCAATCCAAACGGACTGTTAATTCCCTGTGATCAAGTTATGCACCTCCAGATTATAAAAAAGAGAAGAAATGGAGGGAATGGTTTTAACTTTTTTAGATATGAGAATTCACTGGCAGAAAAAGTAAGAATATGAGGGATTTAAAACCCCTTCCATCCCACCATTTTCATCAACCCAAAACTGAGAAAAATCTGGGTAACTCATTTTAAAATATGATCTCAAATTCCACCATAAAAGAATGAATATTTTTCCCTAATCATATATAGCCAGATGGTACACCAGTAATGCAAAGTAAAAAGCTTCTTTACCTTCACAACTCTTACTTCCTGATATCTCAGAAAAGGGGAAAGAAAGCCAACATCATTTCTTTTCCAATTCATGCTCTCCTCACCTAAGTTTTTGTCATATTCCAAATGTAAACAATATACAGAGAAAATCCATACACACACAAACTTATATAATTAAACTTTCTACATTTCATCCAATTTATGTCTATCTTCCAGAATGGCCACCTAATTTGCCAAAATAATTGTCATAAGTTTCCAGATCTATCAATATTCAGTTAGATTTGCCTCTCCAGCAAACTGATCAGACCAAAGGAAATTCAAGTAAAATGATCAAAAAAATTGTGATTCCAAATACTAGAAGAGTTGGTTTGGTGCAGCAAATTCGTTGAGATACCATTGTCAGTTTCATAATACAACCACCGTTGTGTAACCTTAAAACATTACAAGAAAGAATAAGCAAAAAAAATGAATAATCCTACGAGTAAATGTAACATATCATTCTCTAATAACATTACTCGAATAGCTAGTAAACAAATTCCATCTAACCTATACTAACGAAGGGAAAGTTGATCCCGTCAAACGAAAACTATTGCTGAACAATTATGTTAGTTTGTGTTAACCAAAATGAAGAAGTCTAGGATATATGTTAAAAAATTTAGACTTTTTGGAGGTTAGTTTTGCCCTAAAAGGACCTCAAGACCCCGTACCTGTTTTGAGAGCACTACTACTCCTTCCCATTAACGTTGAGATCATTTAGGTCTGATTCTAATTCATAATCATCATCGTCTTCATCTCCTCCTTCAGGGTCATTTTCGTCCAAGGACCCGAGCAAGTGAGGAGATTTTTCAAATATGCGTTTCAACTCTTCAATGCCTTCATCAGAGATGAAATTCCCGTTAAGATTTAAAAACTTAAATGCCGGCTTATGCACAAGGGCCTCGGCCAATACCTGAGCGCCAACTCGTCTTATACAGTTGATGCTCATATCAACTTCTTCCAATTTATCATGTCCTTTTTCCAATGCCTTGCTTATATGAGTTGTACCCTCATCTTTAAATTCATTCTCAGCCAAGTTAAGCCGGGTGAGACAATGCTTTGATTCTATACAAGAAGCTAAACTAGGGGCCGCATCGGCGGTTATGTCGTTACCAGACATTTCTAATACCTCAAGATTAGGGGCTGTTTGCTTGAGAACATTGGATATAGAAATTGCACCGTCGTCTTCCAAATTCAAGTAGCTGATATAAAGCTCGGTGAGATTTACATGTTTGTATAAAGATTTACTAAGTGCGAGCCCAGCTTCAATACCAAACATGTTGTCTCGAAGGTCAAGCTTCTTCAAATTGGCACACGTCTCAAGAGCTTCCGATAAAACAGTCCCTCCTTCGGAGTCTATTCTAGTAGAGGAGCATCGGAAATCCTCGAGTAAAGGGGCCCGCTTAATAACTTGAGAAATAGCGACAGCCCCTTCGTCTCCGGTCATGTTATTATGAAAATGGAGAACTCTAAGCCTCTCCGTCGAAGGGATTAACTCGCAAACAGATCTTGCAGCTTTCTCCGAGATTCCGTCGTTCATTAAATACAATTCCTCTAAATTAGTCTGTGATTTTAGAAGCAATCCAAATGCCCTAACGCCCTTCTCACCCAGAGCGTTGTTTGATAGATTCAAAGACTTTAAATCACAACCGTCCAATGCTTTCGAGAAAATATTCATAACCTCGAGTGCCTCGGACTCTGGTCTACCAGCAATAAAATCGGATAGATCAACTTCCCTCAACTTATGCTTTAGGGATACCAATATGGGCTCGGCTACACGGGCTGCACCGAACCCAAAGCTTCTATTGCTGAAACATATCTTAGTGTAAGAATTCTCAGGCTCCGTTAATGGCTGCAAAAGCTCCTGAGCCTCGTCAGCCTCAATAAAGGCCCGTGGACCTTTCGATATATCAAAAAATGTTTGACCACGTGACCCGCTAACTACTTCGGACTTCACAATCTTTTTCTCTTCCTCAGCCTCAGTAATACTTTTGAGCACTTCAACGACGAGCTTACTGCATTCCTTGGCGTAAAGCTGCACTGCAAAACTCCCATCGCCATCAGACCCCTTTCCGTAGTGATGAGTTGCAGTGGCATAAGCTATATCTTCGATTTGTTTGGCACTTATAACAGCCTCTTCTTTACTTAGACTACCGTACTTTTGAGTGAATATGGTTGGGCATGAGAGATTTTTGCTCATTCGATCCACAAGCATTATGCGGGTGTTCTCGCTTGGGGGCCAAAGTTTAATTGAAAAGGGCCGGGGTTGTGTATTTGGAGTTGTGGCATCCATTGCAACACAACCTGAAAAAAGAAAGAACGGATGAGTTTAGTCTATACTCAATATACACAGCATTTTTCCATTGAAACCAAACAAACCGTAGAATGTAACAATAAACTCCATGAAAAACATTTGCTGAAAGAAAAATGCTACACTCACAAAAAACGTGCACAAAACGTTTTACACAAGACGAGGTGTCACCTCATGACTAGATGAACAGTCAGTCCCACATGTATGTCATAGCTTCATAGGGTCCATTGACAGTCCTCCAATCATGAAGTGACAACTCATTTTGTGCACATGTTTTTGAGTCTTACTCTTGCTTAAATGAGTTCCACTAAAACCTTTGGGACAGTATGTTTTCTGCAGGAGTTGACATCACAATTTTCCAAAGGTCTGTTTGATTACACATCTTTTCCATGGAAAATGCCCAAAGTTTTGTATTTTCCAATATTTAGAGGTGTTTGATTGCATCATTTTCCATGGAAGCATTTTCTAAGGTACAAGTAGATCTGCCTATCTTATCGAAAAAACTAGATCCACCTAATAATCTCCCTATTCATGCAGTTAAAAAACCACCTCCTCACTAGGTGCTTTTTTACTGTGGAAAAGATATTCAATTCTTTTACATCTAAACCAATCAAAAGTGCCCTAATTGAACTAGAAACCCATGCAAATCATTTAAAAGCCAGGGGTTTAGAGAGGACTTCTGTTCTTAAAGGAAATGCAATGTGTAAGGTGACCAGTTGTCGTTCTTAAAAAAGAAAAAAAAAGAAGTGAAAACAAAAAAATAATAATATGTCCAATCACATGATATATACTGAAAGTCTGAAACACATTAAGAAATACTTCACGGTACGTAAAAGTGGAGCACAAAATGAACGTTAATCATGACTTAGTTTATCTGTTCTTTTTTTATTTGAGCAATTGAAAGTTTGAAACAATTGATACTCTAATCAGGTAATATTTTCTAGAGAAACTCCTTCTTTCCCAATTTAAGAGTCTGCTTTCCTTTTAGGGACATAATCAACGTACTGAATCTCACAGTAACAAACAAGTCTTCTTCTTCTTTTAATTATTGATTAGGTTCAAATGAGTGCATCCTTAAAAAGAGTTGGACTCAAATTGGACTCTTAATTTAGGTGAATGGAGTACTATTTAAGGTTTAAAAGAGTTTGAAATGATTTACTAATCTTCTTACCGTTTATAACCAATAATTTCGTTCAGAAGTACAAAACAAATTACATAAATCATATATAGGTGATCTTATCAAAGGATTTGGTGTGTACAGAATTTGGGTTTTGCTGGGCTCTTCCTAAGCCTGCTGCGGAATTTTTACACTTGGTGATTTCTCTTGAAGGCGACGAATTGAAAATCAAAGCACCATGGATATGCATCTGTTATTTGATTGTTATGGTGGTAGTGAAATTAAAGGATTTTCAAGGATAAGAGCAAAGACAATGAATCAACATGGGAGAAAATCAACTTTGTGGTATCATTATGGGCATCAGATGTAAAATTCTACAAGGATTTCAAAGTCAAAGAAACATAATTGGAGAGCGATTGTTTGTTAACAATAGTTGATGTGGTGTAGCTTATCTTTGCAGTTTGTGTTTCTTTTCAAAAGTAGGAAGATGTGAATATTGTAACTGTTAGAGGACATCTTGTCCTCATCACTTTGTAATCATTTTAGTACGCAATGAAATTCCATTTCTTATTAAAAAAAAAAAGTTTATAGAAAATGGTCTGATGATTCCATTTACACAAACATCTATATTATGTCATCATATCTTAAGGCCAGAAACGAGTTTCCTCAATCTAAGTGCTACAAATGAATTTCACATAAACATCTAATCAAATCAAAAACCAAACAGTAATCACAATATTTGCAAAACTCTATTCCTCTATAATTATTAATATCTCCTGACACGATTTTTATCCAAGTGGGGGGTTTATTTTGTTCTGACTTCTATAACATGTCATGGTCAATCTAAATAAATGCCTAAATGGTGCCTACAGCCTAGGCACAAGTAACACAAAAGGTGTTGTATGCATGAGTAACACGGACAGTGTTGTAGACAGGAATAAAGTGAATGTTGCTCTGTATGCACGAGTATCACGGATAGTGTGGCAGGCACCAGTAACGTGGGTAGTGTGGTAAGCACGAGAATTGAGTCATTGAAACAGTACTTGAAAACACAGTAAACTTGTTGATTATACAAATGTGACACACATTGATTCATTGAAACATAGTCGAACAGAGTTAGATTCTTCAATTACCTCTACAGACAATTCCACAAAATCAGAGTATTGTGGCCCTCCAATGCAATCAATATTACATAAAGAACAACTCAACATGTATAAATTGGAAGGATAAATAAACCCTAAAGCAAAAGCTTGTATGAAAAACTAAATAAAACCCTAAAATTAAAAACGAATCCCCATAAAGAGAAAGCAAGAAAGAATGTACCTTTTCTTGCTATCTTTTCCCCCCCATATTAGGTGGTGGTCTTTCTGGCTGTCTTCTTTACGCATATATTCTTCTCTCAAATGGGAGAGAGAAAGCGTGGAGGGGAAAAGAAAGATTTCTGAAAATTTAATCTACGTTGAATCGAATGCTGGGGTGGGGGTATAATGCTTAGGTTTAATCTATCTTCGTGTTCTAGGGGGTGTTTGGGAACCGGGAAAATAGTGTGTGGCATAGTTTACTTACATGTAGAAATTATTGAGATTCTTTTCTCAAAAGAATTTTATTTTGGTAAAATTACACTTTACCTCCCCATGCGGGGGGATGACAAAATGGCCCTACCCAAGTGGGTTTAGACCGGGTATTTTTTAATCGGGTTAGGTTTAGATTTAGGTACAACAAATCAGATCCAATCCATCTTGCTTATCGCATTTTTTCTCTTGAATACTTTTGGCTGTGTTTGACACACATAATAAAAAGGTGGTATATGATAATTTTATCATATCCTATGTTTAATATTTGTTGGAATTGGGTATTCAAGCAAATTATTTATTGCATTAAAGTTTATTATCCACCGAGAAAGGAATTAAAGAATCTCACCTAAGAAGTGGTATTGTTTTATCCTCTCCGGATGTGATTAAATAATCATATTCAGACTCTTTAATCCAACGTGTCAAACACAACATATAAGTACAGTGGAGTAGGAGCGAGATAATGTGTCTCGGATCAGGGCTGATTCAAGTCCAAGTGTAATAGCAAACGGGTCGAGTTCGGGCTTCCCAAACCTAACCAGTCGGATTAAATTTAGGTTAGGCCTATATTTAGACTGACTAAATGCAAATTTGGCCAAATTTAACCCATTGCCATCAAAGCACTAAATTACATGTTTCCCTTGTCATTCTGGTTGTTAAAAGAATGAATGATTCTACTACAAGACAATAAGATATATTTGCTTTTGTGTCCTATTCTCAATTAAATTTCAGCCGTCGCCAATTGACCTTCAATGGCACGAAGGAGGTCACGTTCAATTAAGGAACTTAGCCTCAGCCAAGTTAAGTTTGCAAATTTTCAAAAATGGAGCGAAAATTAGACAATGAAAATAATATTATAAGAAAACATTTGCAGCAAAGGAAAATTATGTCATTGCGTAAAATGTTTATTATAATGTATCTGTGATTACAATTAAGAAATAGCAAGAAAGCTAGTACTAAACACTTCACTAATAAACAACTTGAATATTGGGTAACACATTGCGTATACTTTTATGAATTAATTTTCATTTAAATTAGTATATGTATTATTAAATAAGGGGAAAAGAGGATATCGAGTAACACATCATGTATACTTTTGTGAATTAACTTAATTATTTAAATAGGAAATATATTTTTGTAAGAGAAGAGAGAATTTACGAGTAATCACTTTCTTTATGGCTCCTTCCTTATTTTCCCCCCTAGAGCCCTATTTTTTCCTTTTGGAGTACTTTTAATAAATTAGGCTCCGTTTGAAAAGAAAATAAATTAAATTAATTTTGATTTAAAAAAAAGGAAAAATAAGTTGAATGATAGAGATAATACTTTCTTGATTTTTAAGTTTTTCACCAAAAAATTTTCCTTCACTTGATAATCAAGAAAAAAAATTCGCAAAAAATATGAAAATATAAAAGATATCTACTTATAAAATGGACAATATGTCTAACCTTATTTTTTATTTTTTCACACAAATTAATTAAATTTATTTTTCTTTTCGCCTAAGTGAAAAAGAGAGTAAAACAGACAGTATATTTATCCTTAAAAAAATCCTGCTGACAAAAACCTTCAATATATCAAACACCAAACAAGAGAAAGAGGTAGGCTAGGAATTTAATTTCCTCTCTGCTATTCCTTAGCAAAAGAAAAGGTTTCCTCTCCGCCATCCATTCCAGCAAATCCAAAGGAAAAATAGTCAATACAACCACTGTACTAAAGAAATAGATATACCCCATACATTATTAGTTGTTGAGCATTCTAATGTACCTCTCGACCACAATAATTGAAACTCACTAGTGAACTCCACCACTTAGATAAACTACATAACTCAAATAATCTGCGAGGGATTAACAAACTACAGAAATTTGATCTTCTCACTAGCAAAATTGCGTATTCGCACTCTGTATTCACCCTTTCACTGAACTTCTAAAAGAACGTGCTACTTACTAGTATTGTAGGTCCTAAATTGCATTTCACATGCATTGAGGTGTTGTACCGACACTCTTTACTGCAAGAAGCTTAACTTAAATATCCAACAAAGGAAGGAAAAAAAAAAAGAGAGAAGCAGCTTAATACTTCCCCCTCAATGAATACCACTTGAGTTTCAACTGGAACCACAAAGGAGGAACACCCAAAATCCCTTTAGCCAGCCTTGGATCGAACACATCAAACTGCACTCGGCTCAGAGTATCCAAAATCACCTGTGCCGGCACAGCCGGCAGCAGTACCGGCCTAGCCTCAGCCGGCACGGTCCCAGCCAATTCTCTAGCCTTCTTCAAATGGGCATTAGCCACAGACGCCATCTCAAAAACCGCACCGCATAAAGCCTCACGGGAATCCGCAGGAATCCCAACTCCACCACCGTCCTTAACCAACAACCCATGTTTTTCCGCCACCTCTGCCGGTATGTATGAAAACATGCGGTCCCTACTAGCATGGTATGGCAGTGATCTGAGCAGCAAAAGCAGCCCACTTGCCTTACCAATGTGCGAGGCTGCATGATCGGCTATGGTTGACCGAATACCACCTGACTGAAGGGTCATATACAAAATAGTCGAAACAGTATCTTCAGCATATTTCTCAAGCTCTTCGATGGTTTGTGGGATTTCACTATCTTCTCTTTGGGCATCCTTTATTCGGGCTTCGACCGAGCGCTTAAGCCAGCTCTTGCTGATTTTGTGCTCAGCTGTTACTGCTGCGAGGGCTTGAGCCATTGGGTGCTCGATTAGCTTATTCGTGAAGATCTTGTCTGTGGCTTCTTGCCACCAGAGAAGGCGCATTAAGCCAATTTTTGGATCAGAGGCTATATCCATGGCTCGGGACGTTTCAACATTGAAAGCACGGAGAGCAAATGCAGCTTTTCGCATGTTTGGAGGGAGGCAGAGGAGGCAGAGGTAGTGATGGTAGTCATAGTTACGTACTTGTTGTACACAATAAGAGAGAGCTGACCGTATGCCAGTAGATGTGGAAGCACCATTCATCAAATCTTGGCCCTTGGTTTGTCCTGTAAGCATATGATCTTGTTAGGTGAGATAATATTGTTTAGGTAAACATAAAATACAAAACACATATAAGCACACTTCCACCACAACTGCGTATCAACCTGATTGATTAGTAGGAGTATTTCGGTAAATCTTTGCAATCCTAATTCTATAATAGGTAGCTGGTTTCAATTCTCTAGTATGCAAAGACATTTAGGAGAGATATCTCAGTGTATTGTGTATTCGCTTTTCTTACATGGTGATCATGTGACGGCATGGACGTAGCCGATTCATTAATGGCAAACTCCTTAAATATTTGTGCCTCGTTTGTTTTCTTGTTGCTTTACTCTATAACCCTTAACACATTTCTATAGTGCGATATAGTATATGTTGGCTTGTTGCAAGACCTTATTTTGAGAATTTTTTGGCTTTATTTCCTTTTGTTTATGTACAAGCCTGGGGGTGGGGATTTTGTAACCCCAATCAACAGTTCAACACTTTTTATCTTTTATGACAACACTTTAGGGCTACCTTTAGCCTGAGTTCCCTTCTAAAAAAGTATAATGTGGTAAAAAGTATTAGAACAATTCTGTAACTTTAATTATTGCCAATTTGCCACAAAAACACACAGAAAAAATGCTACAAAGCTGCAAATTGGATGCGTGAATTAGCACGCGACAAAATTCAACGAAATTCAACCAAAACGCAACGTAGCGTGTGTAGATCTCAAATAATAGCGTGCGTTTTTCACGCTATTTGCAAAATACCTACGATTCAGGAAAGTGAAAATTAGGTTTAATAAGTTAGCAAACCTCACTAGCTCGAAGTCGGTGCCCAGCTTCTCCTGCCGTCGACGTTTTCTCCTCCAGTCACTCCAGTCTACGTCTCCTCCTCTTTTCTCTCTCCTGCAGTCGACTTTACCCCTCCGTTTTCTCTCCTTCGTCTCATATAGGTATTCCTTACCCCTGTTTTAACATAATTAACCTTGGTTATGTTATATATCTACAAAACTAGTAATTGGTCTATTAAATTGATGAAATTTTTTTTTTTTTTTTAAACTTTTGCTTATTTATTATTTCTTAACTCATTAAGTTAGGGTTTGGACACAACACTATTAAGGGAGGGGTCACTGCTTTAAGTCCCAAAATTAATAGTGAGAGCTAAGAACACCAAAATTCTTGCGGAATTTAAGAGAGAGAAGAGGGCCGAGGGGGGAAACATTAAGGGCTCCAAAATGGTGAGCTTTGCTCCAAAGATAATACAGTTACTTAGAAATTTAATGAAATAAACTAGGGTTTGTGCAAGAGAGATGGATGAAGGAGCATACCTGAAAATCAGATCCCCAACCAACTAACGACGCCGAGCGGAAAACTTGTGAGGGAAGAGGGATAGGAGGGTGTTTACTACTGTTGAAGTGTGTAACCCACACGCATAGGTTTTAACGGTATTTAGGTGCAATTTTTCCCAAAAAAAAATAGAAGTACTCTAGGCTTCAAAAGCATCTCACACCGTTGGGTAAAAATCAATACATAAATACCAACATACTTTTACATACAAGTATTAAAAAATATGTTTTAATGGTATTTTTGTTAATTTTTGAAATAATCAATAAGATTTCGACCTAGATACCATTTTATGTAAAATAAGTGTATACATTATCTTAGATTCCGTTTAATAACGAGATAGAAAATGATAAAAAAAATAAGGGTCCGTTCGGTAGCCTTTTTAGAGACTTGTTTTTGTTTTTTGAGTTCAAAAACGACTAAAAAATGCGTTCGGTGGGATATTGACAAATGCACAAAAAACGTTTTCGGAAAACGAATTCAAGTTTAAAGCATAAAACGCAAAAACGCAAAAATGATGTTTTCACCATTTTCAGTCTTGCAATCTTCATTTTCACTGTTTTCGTTCTCGAAAAATGTTTTCACTATTTTCGTTCTCGGAAAATTCATTTTCTCATTTTCATTTTCTAAAAATATTCTCAGAAAACATTCTCCGAAAACGTCACCGAACGGGCCCTAATTGATTTTGTGAAAAATTAGAAAAAACTTCGATTTATGTGGTAAAATGCTCTACGTGGTAGTATATCTGACGACACCCCTAAACTTATTTTTAAACTTAATCCCACATAAATCAATTATTTTTTCTATGATTTTCTATTTAGCTTTGTTATCAAGGAGAGCCTTATAATTAGAGCAGTATTATTTACATCTCTTATATTTGTAACAAACACCCTCCAATGGTAAATTTATTATTAGTAACATCCCCTAAACCCTCGTCTAATAAGAGATTAGTACAGTCACATACACTCGGCTCATATAAGGAAAGTATGTTAGTAAGAATTCGCCTAACATTAAACAATGTAGCGCTAGAGTATTTTTCAAATAAAACTCTCCTAATGAGAGTTGAGTGCTGTGAGAATCCGCAAAATGCGACCCCCCGGGTCTCGTCCCCGTTTCGGTTTGGGCGTCTGAAACGTCGGAACGGATTCCGTCGTTCCATTTGCAAGGCGTGTTTCTCTCTTGATTCATATCAAGTGTCCCTATGTTCTATTTCTAAATGCAAAGGGATTTGTTCAGAGTCGCCAGTACGTTTTACGAGAAAACGAACAAAAATAGTTCCGTAAAAGGAAAGGCTACAAATAAGCCTTTCTTTACACGTTTGTCTACGAAACCAGGATTCTATAGGGTTCGGAAACTATATTACGGTTTGGGAAGGTGTTAAGCACCCATTCCGCCCTTTCGGTCTCTAGTGGTCTTATATGTTTATTCTATGTTGAAAAACTTGGATGCTTTTACTGATAGCCTACTACTTTCTAAGTGGAAACCCTAATTCTTGGGAAAAACGGGAAAGTGATAGAAAACTTTGTGTTCCAAGATCCGATGTTTCGTTTTGAGAAATGTAAATACAAGTGACAAAAGTTGTTTTTCTTCAGAAATGGAGTCTCCCGTATTATTTCTCGGATTATGACAGTTTTCTCGGGTTTTGACTATTTTTCGTAAAAAGTCCGGATCTATATAATAGAACTAATTCAATATGGAATTGAAACTCTTGAGGGGAGTTTTACCAGACGTATCGCAATCTATGAAACAGATAGGATATGTCGGGTTCTTAATTCCTAAGTAAGTTTTATCGGTCCGGGTTTGAAAACAGAATTTTATCCGGATGATAATGTACTTACTCTTCTGGTTTTCCAAATGGTTTTATCAGGGTCTTTTGTTTTGAAAGCGATAGACTATTTGTAATTTGGCAATAAGTTTATTCAAATAAAACGTGGACAAAACAACAGAAATAAAACAAGTACACAAATATTTAATGTTAAATACTATGAGAGACTTTCTTTACCTTCCCGACGAGAATAATAATAATAAGAAAGAAAATATAGTCCGGCGGAGAGATTTCCGGCGATAATAATCTTTTTCTTCTTCAGATATTTTCGAGAATTCGATTCCAGAGACGGGACACGTTGAGTGTCGGGAATAGATCCGATAATTCTTCAGAGATAAGACGATAATATAGAATACTTGATAATGAAATCAGTCTAAAACTCAGAATTTCTAGATCCAAGTTGCTGCCTTTGAACCCTTGGGGGTGTTGGCCTATTTATACTGCTCGGGGAAGATTGTCGCGCGACATTTCCCCAAAAAAGGCAAGTGTCGCGCGACATATCTGTTTGTCGCGCGACATTCCTGTATGTCGTGCGACAAACGGCTGAAGTGATGGATCCTGACACTGTGATATGTCAGAAAGTGGTTGGTCGGGCGCAGAGAGGGATTGTCGTGCGACATAGTGGGATTGTCGCGCGACATACCAGTGATTGTCGCGCGACAATGTGATATGTCATGCGACAATCCTTCATAAAAATAGGTTTGTCGCGCAACAAACCCCCCCCCCCCGGGGTAGTTTCGGGTGCTCGGGTGGGTCCCGGACTCCAAAAACAGTAGTTCTCGTAGGTCGTTAGGGTTCTTGCGGGGGTCACGGATCGGGGTGTCTACAAGTGCACTTACATAAGCTTGGTTCAAATGGGGAGAATGTGTTGCTAAGTACTTGCTTAACATCAAAGGATGTGTTTGTGATAAATAAGGGGGTTTTAAAATATGTTTTTAGTTAAATTTTGGAGAAGATGTTTGTGACACACTTGGGATGTGTAAATTACAAAGCCATACAATTAAGGTTACGCAAAAAAACCAAAAAAGAGAAACTAGTCTGAACCGAATCGAATTAACAATTTTTAAGGTTTTCGGTCCCAATTCGATTAGAGAATATGAAAATTAAAAGGGGTCGATTCAGTTATTGGTTGCTGGTGTTACAAAATTAGTAAAAATCGAACCAAACCGATTTCTTGTGGAAGGAATTCATGAAAGGTATTTTATTAGTTAAATCTTTTGTTTTTTTGTCAAAAATTATTTAAGAAGAAATAATTATCATACCTCAACTAATCGAAAAATCCAAAAGCAAATGCACTGTTGTTCTTAACTTAGGCTGCCACTAAAACAAATAATTATCATACCTCAACTAATTAAATACGCATGTCATAAAATATATTTAGAATTGATCTTCAACAAAATGAATTATGAAATTATAATAAAAAATGATCACCCATACATACATTCTTCAAAGGAGTTACATAAACCCATATATATATATATACATTTTTCAAAAAAGTAAACAAAATAGTAAATTCTTCAAAAGAGTAAACAAAAAAAAAAAAATAGAGGATTGGAAATCTTAATGAAAGATAAAATATATATTTTTTGGTGAAAGAGAGAGAGAGATTGTATTTATAACAAAAAAATGTGAGTGTAAAAAAGTTAGAAATTTGGAAATTTGAATTTTCAATTTTCCAAATTGTATTTTTTTTTTATCATTAAATTAAGGTGGAGAAAGATAAAGTAGATAAATGTGATTTGATTTGATGATTTGATACCCTAAAATCACATCTAAGGGTTCAAATATGGTTTTGTGGTTTGTAAGTAAATATAGGCCATTGATTAAGAATAATAAAATAAAGAAAAAAGAGTGTCTTATAATATAGATTGAGGAGAGAGAACAATGATGTGGCAGTATAAATTCGGGGTGATTTTAATATTTATTTTACAAAAAATTTACTTTTAAAAGATTATTAGAGATGGAAAATTTTACAAATTTTGTTAATTTTACATAAAACAAAAATATTAAATAATGAAGAAGATGCTTTAACATACTTACACATTTAAAAAAATTAAAAAAATATGCAAATAGTTGTACCATCAATTAGATAAAATGAAAGTCAACCCATCAAAAATATGTGATCCCACTAGTTTATTTGAATGGTACCACATTTATTTGTATAAAGAAAAAAGTGCATAGAATAAATAAGCATAGCGTTTTCCTCTTTTTTTTGGGAGGCTTAACTTTGTAACCCAAATAATTTATACCACTTAAAATGTGAAAATAAAAATGTGCACAAGATAAAGTATTGCTACCACAAGATTGGATGAAGAGTTAAAGTAGAGCCAATCTTTTCCATCAATATATTGACACTTCATCTTGTACACATTTTTTGTTCTCTTTCTTATGAATGTAGCATTATTCTTTGAGACCCTCATTTTGAAAGAAAAAATTTGTCTAAACCTCCATGACTATGATAATTGTTTGAATGTACAGAATTAAGAATAAGATATTTTTTCTTCTTTTTCTTCTTCTTCATCTTATTCTTCTTCTTCTTTCATGAGTTTTCCCTTTCTATTTATATGTATAGAATTAAGGTTACAATGTTCCATTATGTTAAACAGCAAAATGACTATAAAGAGCAAAACTTGGACTCAACTCCAACACTTTATAGGTGGATTAATCCTTAACAACAACTAACTAACTTTTGCACTTAATAGTTGCTTATTTGTTATTGGTCATAACGCCCATCTTGGCATAGTAATATATCCATCTTGGCCGGTGCAGGTATCCTATCCTCATTGGTAAGGATGGCCAAGCTGGTGTTTTCGGCAATTTGATTAATTTAATTGTACTCGGCAACTTTCATTCTACTTGCCAGTAAGGCCAATGCTATACCATTTTGGGCCTCATCTGTTTCCTTCATTCTTTAATGGGTCTTGCCCAATTCTTTAGACTCAAATCAAGTCATTAGTTTTGGCACCTTGCCCAATTCTTTAGATCCAAACTAAATTATTATTTTGAGACCTGTCAGGTTTATACGCAAAGACAATTTTAGAAGTATTAAGTTTATTGTAGTATATGAGTTGAATTTATTTTTCTTTTGAAATATAACCGATGCATAAATCATAAATTTTAAACATGTAACCATTCAATGTTAAATGTATCGTAATTAAAGTACCATACAAATGTTCTCATGCGTGTAACATTGTTACGTATAACATGTAGTGTAAAATGAACTAAACATATATAAAAACCTTATTTATATATTTTATGTTACTTTAATGCCGTGTTTTGAACTTGTACCAAGTTAGAAAGGCTGTTACATAATGTAATTTGCAAACCAAAAGTACAAATCTGTTGTACACCTTTTACGAACATTTTTGAACATTTAACGAGTTAAAAAAGTTGTACTTAATGTATCTTCGGTGTATTAGATGAATAATCTTAATTTAATTGTTACATTACTATAATATTCACACGGTTATACATGTCTAATTGCATTATCACTATACTACATGTTTATTTTAAAGGACAATATTCTTGTTATTATTTGATAGAAAAAAGGATAACATTATTATTAATTGCAAGGCTATTTAAAATTATTTTTTTGAATATTTTCTTTAAATTAGGAATTACTAGAATTCGCTCGTGTTACTTCTCTCTCACAAATATAAATAATTTTTTTTTCACGAACACACGCTAATAATAATCTTATAACACAATAGTAATAACGTCTTAGCTCGCATAGAAAATTATCTCAAACGATAAAAGAAGCCAACTTCTTAGTCAAGTTCCTTGCCTTATCACAATCTGCCCTAAAAATATGGAAACAATGATCCTCTCCTTCAACTTGAACAAGCTCAACTTCACCTTCCCACCCACTTTCTCTCACTACCTCACAGTACTTCACTCCTCTCTCTCTAAGCTCATCCTTCTCCGATACACACACCAACAACCTTGAACACCGTAATCCCTTCAGGCTCGGCCCGACGAACGGATTTATCGCGGGATCATCGATCCCACCAGCTGCCGACGGATTCACAAACATCCAAAGCTTATGAGCAAGGCTCTCTTCACCGGACTCTCCTTTCAATGGCTCCGATCCCCAGAAGTACGGATGAGAGAGAAACGCTCCCTTGATTTTCATATTCCCGCACAGTTGATCATTCCCGGCTCGGAGTAAAATATTGTGCACGATGTTCCCGCCGGCGCTGTCACCGCCGATGTAGATGCGGTTGAAATCGCCGAAATTAGTGATCCAGGGCTCCAACCTGCCAAAATCAATTGAATAAAACAGTAAAACAAACAACATTGCTACCTAAAGAAAATAAAAAAAGGTGAGGTCTGAAAAATCTGGCATGCAGGAAAATCTAGCTTATCCTTTGATGTTAATACTAAATTTTTAAATTTTAAACAGGTGGTGTGCTAGAATAGGGAAAATGGGGTGAGAAAATTCACTTTCAATTATCTTCCCCAGTGATCGGTCACCACATGTATTAATGAATTGCTTATATCAAAAAAAGAAATATCAAATTTAAAATTAAATTAATTGTCCCTCTTATATATACATAGATCTTTAATCTCAAAAAAATATAACTAATCTTAATTTTGCCCACTCTAATTCTAAAAAATTAACAAATATAATAAGGGGCAATAGTTTTTGAAATAAAGAATTGAGTATATAATTGGAATTTAAGATATTTTTGCCAAAACATAATATTATTTCAAGACATATATATTATTGTATATTACTTTAAAAATAACCATAATTACTTCGATAATAATATCATTCTTAAAGGAATCAAAAAGACAAATTTAATAACATACACTGAAATTGTGGTGTGAGGAGTAGTAGTACTATGTGACCCGACCCACTGGATTGCCGTCCAGCAATCTTCGTAGGCGGCCGGAAGAGGGTGCTCCGGCGCTGATCTGTACTCGACAGAGATGGCAACGGCTCTTGATTCGGAAACTATGGCATTGAGGTAGGCGTGGTGGGCGGCGGAAAAGGCAGATTCAACGCAGAATGCACCGCTGTGGAAGTAGACTAGAACGGGGAGCTTTGAGGAGGCGCCGGGAGGGAGGTAGATTCGAGCAGAGATTTCCGGGGAAATGGAGATGTCTTTGGATGAGACACCGGTGGTTGGGTCTTTGGGTGAAGGCGGGACATAGGGTGAGCCGAAGATTCGCTCAACGGTGCCGTTTTTGAAGATTCGGAGGACGGGGAAGAAATCGGTGACTATTTCATTATTGGAGGAAGCCATGGCAATGGGGAGAGGATCGGAGAGAATTTTTTGTGCGCGAAATGTAGAGAGAGAGGTTTTGTGCATGGATGAATTGTTATTACAAGACTACGTATATTTATCTGATTTTTTGAAAAGGCGGTTGCCACGTGCAAAGAATTTTTGTTTTTTGGTTTACTAACAAACAAAGAATTTTTACTTTTTTAAAATTGGGGAAACAAAATAAAAGAAAAGTAGTTGTAGTGAACAACAATTTCAAACATAAATAGGGGCGTCGTTCATTCAACTCTTAATTTTTATATGTATATTTATCTTATTTTTGAAAAGGCAATTGCCACGTGCAAAGAATTTTTCGTTTTTGGTTCACTAACAAACAAAGAATTTTTTAGTTTTCTAAAATTGAGGAAATAAAATAAAAGAAAAGTAATTGAAGTGAACATGCAACACGAAAAGTATTACGTGCGGTTGAAAATACTAATCACAACTTCGAGATTTTATCCCGAATCAATATACTACATTCTAAGTTCAACAAATCATAAAATAAGAGATATTACTCAGACACAATATCATATATAGTAAGTGTAAGAAAAATGAACAAGAAGAACACATAGATTTTTGCTAAAGGTAGTTCTTTCAATCAATAGATGATAAGTCTGGTTTACGTACGTTCATTTTTGGGTGATAACTTAAATGTTTTATTGCTGATCGAAGATAGAGATGATTACAGAGAGTATAAATACAATTGTGCTTAGTTAATTTTTTTTGATGATCTAAAATGCAATGGTTAGTTCATTTTATAAATGTAATGAACTAGCTGTTACAATGTGATAAATTCCACTCTCTATGATTAAGAAGGAGTGAAGATAATGGCGGGTATTCGTTAGTGTAGTGATATGATTAATTGTTATGGTCATAGGATGTGCTGGTCACACCTTTTACTATTGCAATCACGTTTCAGGCTTTAAATGGCTTTGAGAGCTTGGCCACAGACCAAGAGTACGATCAATGTACAGGTCGAACATCAGATCAGATATTTTTATCACTTTTAAACATTTGTGCAATTGTTATACAAGGGAAAAATGACTTGGCCTACATACTGAAACGGAACAAATGATGTCTAGTATAACAAACGTGGAGAGTAACGAGAGAACAAAGTTAGTTTACGAGACAAGTACGGAAAAAAAGTATCAAATTCGGTTTATTTAAGTTTTTCCTAGTAGACTTTATTATTTATTTATTTAAGATAAAAATACTCTACATATTAAATTTGATTTGGACTTAATTATTTATAATGACATCTATATGTAATTAAAATTTATTTATTTAAGTCAAATAACATTATATGTCGATTCACTAAGGACACGTTCAGTTGTATAAATTATCTCATTTATAATTGTTTCATTGTAAATTAACAAATTACAAATTTTTCATATTAACAAAAAATTGGGTGGTGTGAATTTTTCTTTATGAACTTGTATGATATTTATAAGTTATATAATTTCAACTATCAATATCTTTACGTTTTATTATTTTATATCTTATGTATTACCTTCACTTGATAATTTTCTATATTAGTTCATATTTGCAACCATACATTAAAATTAAATAATTCCCGAATTAAAAAAATTAAATTATTTAATTTGTAAATTGGAGAACAACCAAACAGGGTCTAAGCTAACTCAATGAAATGAAAAAAAAAAGTTACTTATTTAATTAAGCAATTAAAGAAATTTCATATTGTCTTGAACTTCTTTCCTCTTTTTTTTTTTTTTGGTTTAACTCTTAAATCATTGTCATTGATTTTTTTCATGACTTCTATATATCCATCATATTAAGTTATCTATATATATTATATTAATTTCTTAGCAAGAATAACTACATGATATTATTATTATTATTTTGGGAAGCTCAAGCCCCCAAAATACAGGGAGCTAGAGTGATAATAGAAGATGTTAACTTTTAAACCTTTAACCAAGATAAAAATTCCTTTCGTTTATGTCTTCCTACTTAAATTATAATTTGTTTTGAAAGCATATATAGCTTCTTGTAGCTAGATGTAATATTAAGCTGATGTGTTTAACATAAAAAATAGGGTGTATATATATATACGAGAGCCAACAAAAATTACAATGACAAATGAAAGGTGCTGCAGACATACAGATAAATGCAATTGTATATATGTATCACCAGTGTAAATAGATGCTAGGATTAGTTAAAAGTATAAGCAAATATTAGTTGTAACAATATCAAGAGAAGCTAGTATGGAAACATTTTCAAAGAATAATAATTATGTGCAACACACGTTTTCAAAGACTAGTTGAGTATAAAAGGCTATAAAAATTTATTTCTTCGCCATTTCTCCCTAAGCTCATGATAATTTAATTATGAATTTTTTTTAACTTATTAGTTGTTGCATTTCTTGAAAAAAACCCTAGTTTAATGTGGACAGACGTACGTATAAATATTGTATACATTTGTATGGAAATTAATGCTAAGTATACATGATTGTTGTAATATTTGTTATAACAAACTTAGTATTCAAGGTTTTCACAAAAATTGTGACAAATTTCACATTACACACCACGTTATAATGTCTTTATTACTCAAGTGTCTGATTCGTATAATCTTTTTCTTTTTGCATTATTCACGTACATTGTGCACAATGGTGGGTATTCCTACCCTAACTAAAAACGATATCAAAATACTCTCTCAATCGCTTCACATGGTTTAACAAAATTGTACCTTGCAGTGAACATGTATATACAATTGGGAGAAAACCTAGTCGAAACCAAGACATCGCTTTAAATCGATGAGTACGAGTAATCTTCTTCGTTAAACCATAAAGAAGAGAAGAACGTAGCACATTTGAATTGTCATTATGTGGTGAACCACTGTTTATTTTCATTGTGATCAAAAAAAAAATTATACATCCATTGAGCACAAAAACAAGAATTTTGGGAGTTTTATCGGAAATCATGAGATTATCCACCAAGGCTATAAATAATGTGTTTGTGTCATCATCCCCTCTTAATTTATGAACTCTCCCTTGACCAAATAATGTTTTATCAAAAAATATTTGAAAAGTGATTTGTTTCCCAAATATACGGGTTCCTTTGTTGTTCTCATTCTTGTGAATGTAACATTATTCCTTGAGACCCTATCATTCAATTTTGAAAGAAAAATTTGTCTAAATTTCGATAAACATGACAACTGTTTGAGTAAAGCAACTAATTAATACTTTACGAGAGTACTCTAGCAAATATGTCTACAATGCCTTAAAAGTAATAAAAAAGTTGCATATTAACTACCAATTAAGATAATCTTGTACCACAAGATTATTGATTTAATTTGGAGTGATATTAGCTTTACCCCAATGTTTTAGTTATTAACAATAATTTAAACTTAATTTTTTAATAATATGAGTTTGAACTTTATTCATGCTTAGTTTACTTTTTGTGAAATGAAGACCGTAAAAATAAAATTGGGAGTTCCAAAGTAAAGTATGGCTGAGCTTTATAGGCGAATTGAATTTTTATTTTTTATGAAAATGAGGATTATATGTAGAAACATGGCAATTCAAAATTGCAACAAAATTTCACTGATAATTAAATGCATGTACAAACATGAAAATTTCACTATTAATTAAAATTTGGGCTCACTCACAATGAGGAGTTTGTAGCAAAATTAATAAGAAGTGAAGCAAATAGATGTTAGACAACCTATTTTTATTTACACGTAGGTTTCTCGAAGAATTTTCATATCATTTTAACAGTATATCTTTCTTTTTTGTGTGTTTCTTTTATTAATTTGGTAATATCAACAACAAAAGATACAAACTACCAGCTATTTCTCTCTTTGTTGCCTATTGCCTCAAATTTAGAACTAGATCCCTCTTCTTTTTCTCATGAGCTTTCTCTTTTTTTTATATGTATAGAATTAGGGCAAATAGTAAAATGACTATTAAAAATAAAACTTGGACTCTAAACCAACATTTTACAGGTGAATTAACCCTCCTCTACAATTAACTAACTTCGTATACTTTACAACAGTTTATTTGTTGGTCATAATGCCCATCTTAGCATCGTAGTATACCCATCTTGGCTAGTGCATGTGTCCTATCCTCATTGGTAGCGATGGCCAAGCAGGCGTTTTTAGCAAGTTGGTTAATTTAATTGTACTCGGCAACTTTCATTCTACTCGAGTGTAAGGCCAAGGCCATTCCATTTTGGGCCTCATCTTTTTCCTTCATTCTTTAATGGTTTTTCCCCAATTCTTTAGATCCAAATTAAATCATTATTTTGAACTTTCTCAACTTTATATATAAAGATAATTTTAAAAGCATCAAAGTTTATTGTAGTAAACGAGTTGAATTTCTTTTTCTTTTGAAATTTAACCGATGCATAAATCATAAATTTTAAACATGTAATTATTCAATGTTAAACATATTGTAATTAAAGTATTGTACAACCAAGCCTCTTGGCCCAGTGGTACGAGACTACCACCGGGACAACCTTGGGTTGACTTGGACCTCCCAAGATTGAATCCCGGCGTTGTTCGAATTTTCTCATGTGTGTAATTTGAAAACTAAAAGTAAAATTAATCTTTTTGTACTTTTAACAAGTTAAAAAAGTTGTACTTAATGTATCTTCCTTGTATTAGATGAATAATCTCAATTTAATTGTTACATTATTATAATATTCACACGGTTATGTATGTCTATTTGCATTATCACTATACTACATGTCTATTTTAAAGGACAATATTATTATTATTATTTGACAGAAAAAAAGATAACATTCTTATTAATTGCAAGACTATTTAATATATATATATATATATATTGAACATTTTCTTTAAATAAAAGGATAACATTATTATTAATATTGCAAGACTATTTATTTTTATTTTTTTTAATATTTTCTTTAAATTAAGAATTACTAGAATTCTCTCAAACAATAAAAGAAGCCAACTTCTTCGTCAAGTTCCTTGCCTTATCACAATCTGCCCTAAAAATATTGAAACAATGATCCTCTCCTTCAACTTGAACAAGCTCAACTTCACCTTCCCACCCACTTTCTCTCACTACCTCACAGTACTTCACTCCTCTCTCTCTAAGCTCATCCTTCTCCGATACACACACCAACAACCTCGAACACCGTAAACCCTTCAGGCTCGGTCCGGTGAACGGATTTATCGCCGGATCATCGATCCCCCCAGCTGCCGATGGATTCACAAACATCCAAAGCTTATGAGCAAGACTCTCTTTGCCGGACTCTCCTTTCAATGGCTCCGATCCCCAGAAGTACGGATGAGAGAGAAACGCTCCCTTGATTTTTATATTCCCGCACAGTTGATCATTCCCGGCTCGGAGTAAAATATTGTGCACTATGTTCCCGCCGGCGCTGTCACCGCCTATGTAGATGCGGTTGAAATCGCCGAAATTAGTGATCCAGGGCTCCAACCTGCCAAAATCAATTGAATAAAACAGTAAAACAAACAACATTGCTAACTAAAGAAAACAAAAAAAGGTGAGGTCTGAAAATTTTGGCATGCAGGAAAATCTAGCTTATCCTTTGATGTTAATACTAAATTTTTAAATTTTAAACAGGTGGTGTGCTAGAATAGTAAAAACGGGGTGAGAAAATTCACCTCTCACCTAAATTCGATCCATGAAAACTCACTTACATTCTCCCGTGATTAATCACCAGATGTATTAATCAATTACTTATATCAAAAAAAAATATCAAATTTTAAAATTAAATTAATTGCCCCCATTATATATACAAGATCTTTTTTTTGATTCGAGGGTCAACCCTCGATTTATTATCTCTGCTCACGGTGGCCAAACATTATTTTGACAACGCAAGAATCAATTTTGGGAGCACTTTTGACAACGCAGGAATCAACTTTAAGAGCACGAAGTCGATCCCTAGATTGTCTTGGCGGCAACCTTATACCACTAGAATAAGAGGTTTGGTTTATATATACATAGATAGATCTTTAATCTTGAAATTAAAAATATAACTAATCTTAATTTTGCCCACTCTAATAATCTAGAAATTTAACAATATAATAAGACCGAGGCAATAGTTTTTAACATAAATAACTATGTGACTAAAATTTAAGATATATTTGTCAAAGCATAATATTAAGTTGTATTGTACATTTATAATGTCATACATTAATTTAAAAATAACCTGAATTATTTTGACAAATAATACCGTCCTTAAAAATTCAAAAAGACAAATCTAATAACATACACTGAAATTGTCGTGTCAGGAGTAGTAGTACTATACTACTATGTGACCCGACCCACTGGATTGCCGCCCAGCAATCTTAGTAGGCAGCCGGGAGAGGGTGCTCCGGTGCTGATCTGTACTCGACGGAGATGGCAATGGCTCTGGATTCGGAGACTATGGCATTGAGGTAGGCGTGGTGGGCAGCCGAGAAGGCGGATTCGACGCAGAATGCGCCGCCATGGAAATAGACTAGGACAGGGAGCTTTGAGGAGGCGGCGGGAGGGAGGTAGAGTCGAGCGGAGATTTCCGGGGAGATAGAGATGTCTTTGGATGAGACGCCGGTGGTTGGGTCTTTGGGCGAAGGTGGGACGTAGGGTGAGCCGAAGATTCGCTCAACAGTGCCGTCTTTGTAGATTCGGAGAATGGGGAAGAAATCAGTGACTATTTCATTATTGGAGGAAGCCATGGCAGTGGGGAGAGGAGAGAAATTTTTTTGCGCAAAATGTAAAGAGAGAGGTGGTTTGCATGGATGAATTGTTATTACAAATTTATATAGGGAGGACTAACAAGTACGTGGTGTAGTGGTGTACGACTGTGTGCTGGTGATAAAGGGATGTCCTTGTCTTTTCGTTTAATACTTAAATTTGAGTCACTTTTTTTCGGTTCATTTCCGTTTAACATGATTTAATTTGAGAATTAAACGGATGAATTTTGAGATGATCTCTATGATGAGTGGATAATGTCTATACAATTTCATTAGAAGATTCAATTTAAAAATTGGAAAGATGATGATTTAAAATTTGAATGGTCAAAAACGAACAAATGTATCAATTTTTTACTACATCCACTTCCGGTTTGAGTTTCTTAATGAAATTTGTGGACATGATTTACTTATTATAAATATCATCTCTACCAAAGTTCATGCAAGAATTCATCGGTTTACTTCTCGAACTGGACCACCTTGGACAGAATTGAACCGAAAGAATAATGGAGAGGAGCTAAGTCCATTTTATTAATACATTTGGTAATAATTTAGACATTGTTTACATGGTTATAATATAAATTATCACTTTCTTTCAATAAATTTAAGAGAGTAACATATTATATCAAATAAGGTCTAATGTTTTCCGTAGAATTTAATTCAGTCACAACATTTATAAGTGAGAACGTCGTTGTTTCAACTCTTAATTTTTCAATGTATATTTATCTTATATTTTGAAAACACAATTTCCACGTGTAAATTAAGAGTTTTATTTTTTGGTTTACTAATAAACAAAGAATTTTTACTTTTCTAAAATTGAGGAATCAAAACAAAAGAAAAGTAGTTGAAGCGAACGACGTACACGAAAAGTGTTGCCTTAATAAATTTGAAAATGCTAAACACAATTTTAGAGTTTTATCCCCAGTCAATCCCCAGTCAGAGTTTTGTCCGGTTTAATTTCCGAGACAAAAAAGGAAAAAAATAATTATTTATATATAACGAATAATGTTATTTATTTATTTAAGATAAATAAAAATACTCTACATAGTAAAATTGAATTGAGCTTAATCATTTACATATAATGACATCTATATGTAATTAAAATTTATTTATTTAAGTCAAATAACATTATAATACATTGGTTCACTGAGCTAACTCAATGAAAAGAAAATTTTAAGCAAAGAGATTTAATATTGTATTGGACATTTTTTTTTCTTTTTTTTCTAACTCTTAAATCATTGTCATTGATTTTTTATTTTTATTTTCTGACCTCTATCCATCTTATTAAGTTATATATATTATATTAACTTCTTAGCAGAAATAACTACATGATAATAGAAAATGTTAACGTTTAAAACTTTAACCTCGAGCTAAGTTACTTTTGTTTATGTCTTCCTACTTAAATTATAATTTATTTTGAATGCATGCATAGCTTCAATTGTAGCTAGATGTAATATTTAGCTGATACGTTTAACAAAAAAATTTGGGTATACAAGAGCCCAACAAGAATTACAATTACAAATAAATGTTTAGACATAAGATAACTGCAATTAATTATATATGCATCACCAGTGTAAATAGATGCTAAGATTAGTTAAAATTAAGTATAAGCAAATATTAGTTGTAACAATATCAAGAAAAGGTAGTACTAGAAACATTTATTTTGTAAATAATAACTAATAGTAAGGTGCAACTTCAAATACTAGTTGAGTATAAAAGGCTATAAAATTTCATTTATTCGTCATTTCTCCCAAGCTCAAGATAATTTATGTATAATTTTTTTTATTTTTTTTTAACTTACTACTTATTGCATGTTGCATTTCTTGAAAAAAAATTCCTAGTTTAATTAATGTGGAAAGACGTATAAATGTTTTATACATTTGTACGAAAATTTATGTCTTTACTACATTACACACCACATGTTCTAATGTCTTTACTACTCGTGTCCCATTCTTATAATTTTGTTTTTTTTGCATTATTCACTTACATTGTGCACAATGGTGGGTATTCCTACCCCAACTAAAAACGATATCAAAGCACTCTCTCAATCACCTCACATGATTTAATAAAATTGTACCTTGTAGTGAACATGTATGTGTAATTGAGAGAAAACCTAGTCGAAACCAAAACATCGAGTACAAGTCATCTTGTACATTAAAGCACAGAGAAGGGAAGAACGTAGCACATTTGAATTGTCATTATGTCGTAAACCACTGTTTATTCCCATTGTGATTTTGAAAAAATAATGATTATTACATATCCATTGCGCACAAAAACAAGATTTTGGGGGTTTTACCGGAAATTATGAGATTCTCCACCAAGGCTATAAATAATTTGTTTGTGTCATTATCCCTTTTTTATGAACTCTCCCTTGACCAAATAGTGTTTTATCAAAAAGTATTTGAAAAGTGATTAGTTTCCCAAATTTACGGGTTATTTTTTAGGGAAAAAAAGGGAAAGGGTTTTAGGCCCAAACTGTGATTTGGCATATGTTGGACATTGGGCCTATTTTCAACTTTTTGACATAAGAATGAGCATTGTTGGAACCTAGTTAACATAATTACAAGATCCGAGTGTACTATGCAATGCGTAGCGCGTCTTATTTTCATGCATATATAAATTTAATATAACGAGAACAGTAAAACATAAAAATATCAATGGATCCCTGGTAAGGCATCTTTATTTTAACCTAAAGCTCTTAGGCACCCAAAAAACTCAAAC
Source organism: Lonicera japonica (assembly GCA_021464415.1). NCBI lineage: Eukaryota > Viridiplantae > Streptophyta > Magnoliopsida > Dipsacales > Caprifoliaceae > Lonicera > Lonicera japonica. The sequence goes on from CM038465.1 coordinate 52,364,711, forward strand.
TTTAGTATTTTGTCTATGCCTCAAATAACACTTGGGACTGTATAAATATGATAAGAAATTTAGCGCAAAGTCAATATTATCATATACTTGCTACGTGTAATAATAATTTATCCCATAACTATATATTATTGTATCACAGGAAACCTTATCGTACAATTCTTACATATCAAACACTCAAGAACACGCAATGCCGCCTGTTTTATTTTTATGCCGGGTATCATTTAATTTAACACAAAAAATACTTAGTAGATGGAGTAGTATTTAATGGTAAAATTTTCCGTGGTTCAAGTTTTAAAACTCATTAGATGTTCGTTTTACTTTTCCTTTTATATGATCCAGATAGATCATGGATGCTCAATGCATGGCCTTTATTCCTTTATGAATTTCTTTCCTTTTTTTCATATCTACGGATATGTTCATATGGTTCGACGAACAAAAAAAAAGGGGCCGGCAGCACTAGACTGCATGAATTCTCACACTTTCAACTACTTAGGTGAGGGATATAATCATATTAAATAAAGTTTTCAATAGCGTCCAAAAAATATAATAGTCAAAATTTACAGTCTAATTCATCAGATCCACTACAACCAACTTGACTAAGCACAAGATTAAATACTGGAAACTCTAATTTCAAGCTTTGAAATCGAAACACACCAAGATCAGCCTCCAACCTTAAACTAATTTTTGTTTCCAATTTCAAAACTTGAAATTGAGTTACCAAACACGCTCTTATAAAAAACATACAAATTAAAATCAAATTAAACACAATTTATCTTCACTAAGGAAATAACAAAAAAATTACCACAATTTCACCTCTCAACTTTGCTTTTCCTGAGAAAAAACAGAGGTGGCAGCCCACTAGACTTCCCTTGTGAGCAAATGGGCACATTAACCACTGGCCTAATTCTTATACTGGTTGATCTAGTCCTCTCTAGCCCTTTCTTGCTCCTTTTCGCATTTTTCTCGCTCTTCCCCTCACTCCCTTCATCATTTTTCGCTGCATCAGCAAGTGATTGCGACGAGTTCGAGGAGGAGGAGGAGGAAGAGGGCGATAATGTAGACGCCCGCGTTTTTTTTAAACGCAATAACTCCTTCCATAAAACCGTGCATGTAGGCGGCCTAGGTGACGGGTCCTCGTCCATAAACCAATTTATTTTATTACCCTCCTCTTTATTTAACTCTACTTCTTTTTTTCCGCCTCTTTGCTCTACCAATTCCTGCTGGATATTCACCGCGCTGAGCTTTTCAGCGTGGTGAGTTTCCCAAAAGGGAAGTAACTTCCCTTCAAAAAATAACTCGTCCGCGCTTAGCATTTTCTTGCTAGGCAAGTTACTTTTATTTGTGAGGAATTCGAAATCCGCATGACGGGTTTTTTCTCCTTCGCGGTCTTTCTTGGGGAGGGGCCTGTTTGGGCTGATAGAAATGTAGTTTTCCTCGTCGAGGAAATCGGCAGAGAAAGAAATCCGGGGGCTCGCAATCGGTTCTAAGGATTTGGAGGGCACCTGAAAGTTTTCCGGGGAGACCATATTGTGGGTGTGCTTGGATGGAGAGAGTTTTCAAGATTCAATGTGGTTTTGAAAGTTGGCTAGGAAAAGAAGATGTGTTTTGAATAATTTGAGGAGTAATGTGAGGGGGATTTATAAAGGGCAGAACTATAAAAAAGATGCTTTAAGGGTATTGGGTAAATTTGTTAAGGGTGTGTTTGGACGGTGAGAATATTAAAAGCAAGTGGTCTGGTGGAGCCGAAACAAGTGAGGTAAGGTTGTGTGTATTATACGGGAACAGCTAACGGACACCTTTGGGTACTAAAGACAAAGTATTTTTTACTACGAATTTTAAGGAAAGTTCCAGGTATTTTCAGTACTCTTTTAAGTACAAAAAAATTTAACAAACTTGGCGGAGCATTCAAGATTAAATATTATTATATATCTTTGATTGTTTGTTCTCGAAAAATTACAAAAACATTATGTTTTATGGGCTTTTTTATTAGGAATTATTACCGTAAACTAATTGTAAAATGAATAAATTGTATTTACTAAACTGTGTTTCTCTCTGGTCTACCCAAGTATAATCTGTTTGCAGCTTAAGAGTGTGTAGTATTTGAGCGCATAACTATGTTTTAAAAGATTTTTAAGATTGTGTTAGTGACACACGCTTCTTTATTTTTTTTATTCATTTGGTGAATATTCAACGAATAAAATAAGCACATTTTTGTTGTATACATATGAACTAAGTTGGTATAATATTTTTTATGCGTACCAAACACTAATCAAGTCTCTTGATTTAGTGGTATAAGGCTGTCATTGAAATAATTTTGGATCGACTTGGATCTTCCAAAGTTGAACTCCGACATTGTTAAAATAATATTTGACCGGCGACAGTCACAAACTACGAGCAGAGATTAATTAAACTGTACAAAAATTAACTTGAACATTCCGTGAAGAATTAAAAAAAAAAAGACACTAACTGGACGTATAGTACGTAATTATTTACAGCATAATGAATAAGTGAAATAGAGTTAAATCAAATAAAGAGATGCGTGTTATTCGCCGGCTGCACCCGACTTTTAATTTATCATGTGTCAATCAATCGCCGGATCAACTTAACAGATCATAAAAGATTTAACTTTTCTTTTTACCTCGCCACATTTTCTTGTTCCTATAAAGCTTATCAAAGCCAAAGCCTAGATAGGGGAGTGACGTTATGTTAATTACGGAGTAATTATTTGAGGGTTGGTGACAGTAACAATAAGTTTATTAAATTTAAATGTACATTAATCAGAGAGAAAAAGCTTTTAGGTGGTTTGACCATCTTACTTTCAGAGAGATCATAATAACATGGGAGTAGCCCTAAAGCATGTGGGCACATGAGCCGATTTCTTGTCATGTGACAGCCCATTTCCCAAACAAAAAATAAGGGTATCCTTGTTTAATGACTAAAATACCCTTTAAAAGTGTTCAAATATTTGTTGGTATATACTGTTATTACCCACCTAGATAGGGGTCCTTTAGTCATAAAAAATGATTTTACAAGTGGTAGTTATGATGCCCAATTTTGGAATGCTCTCATAAAGATTTGGTTAGCTCTTATAGGCCTTGTTTAATCTAGCTAGACAGCTAATCTACATAGGGTAAATATTTTTCAAGTATTATAATGCATTAATTAATTTAAGCATATCTTGGGATAATAGATGGATTTCCTAAGGTGTCTCCTAGTGCGTAGTGTATTGATGATGGTTTGATATATAAATGAAGAGGGGGAAGAAAGTGAGTAAAGGGGAGTAAATGGATTTTTGAAAAAGGTATAATTTTACTAAATTAATTATATTTATTATTTAAGCAATGTATACTTTTCAAAATATATAATATAATTGTTTACAGCAGTATTATTCTTGAAAATGTATACTTGTTTTATATTTAAATTTGGACTTTGTCCTGGTCGTTAAGAGTATGATAATTCACACAGGGCGCCATGCTTCAATCTCTCTCGCCTCCCTCTGAGAAACCACCTAGATCTATAGTGAAAAAAAATGTATTTTAAACTTTAAATTTTATAAATATTTAAGTAGATATTTAATTCAAAATTTCAGAGTTAATTTAAAAGGAATTTCTTTCTTTAGCTTAATACATGCTTCCTTTTCTATGGGAGTAGATGGTGAAATTTTTTGATAAAATTTTGTAAAGTTGATTTCCATAATAAGTACATTTAACTTAGAACTATATTGACCGAAAAATTAATATACATTTGCATTCCGATCGTTGGAATTTTGGGTCATCATGAGATAAATTATCAATTAAGACAAGACAAATTTTAATCGTCATCAAAATTATGTTAAATTTTTGTAATACTTATTTTATTCTTGCTCCGTAACAAATTTGCTAGCAACAATGATCAAACCCCCATGCAACTTTAAATATTCAATACTACTAAATTAACGATTAAATATTTCACTTTTAGTAAATCTTTATGTACGTGTAAATAATATACATATTGCGTGACAGGTGGTCCATCAATATATGTATGTGAATAAGCTAAGGTATCATCAATTATGCCTATACTTCAAATTTCAAACAAAGACAATGGAAGGCTTGAATTGAATTATACACCTGCCACAATAAAGGATAGAGCTCACTGCATTGGTTAAGTATATAGAGGGTAGATTTGAAAAAAGAGGAAATTGGATAATTAGTGCAAAGATCAATAAGTGGGAGGATTGACGTACATCTGAAGCTAGCATTCAAGCAAGAATAATAAGTGGACGATAATTTTTTTTAAAATAATTTTTTTTAAGTTAATTATTGAGGTGGTCGTCTGTCAGTTCAGATTTATTAACTCGCGAAAAATCAACATAATTCTTTACTCTAATTAGTTAATGCATTAATTAAAGATGTTGGCCTTTCCAAGTCAATTAATGGTTTTATGTTTACAGCCATAATATAAGGGTAAATAATTTAAGACTAGTTGAATAAAAAAGTTAGGTTAGTTTGTATGAGAGTATCTTATATATCTTAGGGTGTGTTTGATTGTTTTTATTTTTCATGAAAAATAGGAATTTTTCACTCAAATTGCCACTTTTGTGCCGTTTAATTGACAAAATTTTTCAGGCAGTCAAATTCCATATTTTGTCACTATTCATGTACTTTTCCATGTAAAGCTTGAAAACATTTTCTTTGGGGGGGGCTTGATTTTTATTTTCTAGGCAATTGGCACATTTTTTGAGACAAAGTTTTACCTATTTTTTATATTAAAAATGCCATAACTTAAAATAAGAAATTCAAAATTTAATAAAAATTTAATATTTAAAATCTACTAATCAATCTCAATTAAACAAGATCCATAATGACTATAGAATTATCTAAAAAAATACCAATAATTTTTTCTACATAAAAATGCCGTAAAATAACTAATATTTTCCGGGTAGAAAATTAAGACAATCAAACATATTTAATTGACATTTTTCATGCAAATCAATTCTAGGTAATTCAATTGCCTGGAACTTATTTTCTTTCCATGTAAATTCCATGCTTGCAATCAAAAGCACCCTTAATATTATTAGAGTTTGAATCTAACACGTGGACTATTTATGTTGAGTAACGCAGAGTATGTGCCTTCGATTCGTGTGTATAACCTTGCTCTGATATTATATTAAAATTCGGAGCATCCAACTCAAAACCAATTGGCAATGAGTAGAGTTGTCCCTCCATCTTATATGTTCTTTTGTGATAATTCTTTTTCTTGATGTGAGATTTGTAGTTTCAACAAATATTATGCCAAAGTATGTTTGAACTCATGCGCTAGTAAATAGCAATTGTGAAATAATAATATGAAAAATTGGACTAGTCATGTGTTATTTAAAGTGCAGAATTTTTATGAAATACCAATAAGTATAATTGCATTTGAAAGTAAGAAAATTTGTGAAGTTTGGATTCTTTGGAAGGGTAAATGCACCTGAATTAGATTCTGATTCTCACCCGCCGATTCTTTCCCCTATTTGTACCCATTACGTATCCAAGCGTTTTATTAAATTTATTACCAGATTCTTGTTGGATTCTTCGAAAAAATTTAAAATCAATTACTATGATGAGTACGTGGTAAATTTCAAACCAAATTCCAAAATCAATAAGCTAATATAAATTATGAGTAAAAATACTCTAGTTTGGTTGAGTGTTAGAGAGAAAGCTTCACAAATTTCTTAGTGAGAGGAATGAGATAAAAGAGTATGAGATTGAATACGTTGAGTACTCGTTTGGTTCGAGTTTTTGTTCATTTCTAAAATTCAAAATGGTAATTTTACATTGAAAGTTTGAACTTCATCAATTTATAATTCAACCTCTTAACATGAATTATAAGAGGCTTATTTTTAAGATTTCAGGAACAAACCAAAATTCGAACCAAACGAGTATCGATAGTTTTTACTTGACTACTTTTGGCATGAATAATCACAAATTTTCGAGATCAACAAATATAATTTCATTTATCATTATTTGTCAACAATTATAATGTGTTCTTAATATGTGTATCGTTGTATATATAAATTTTAAGGAATATTTGTAATATATGTTATATTTTTACTTTATTATAAGCCACACACTTTTTATTAATATCATGTCGCACCTGAATTTCGCACCTGGTTACGCGCCGCACAAAGCAAAACTAATATTTGGCTACTGGTGGACCACTAATCTAGTGTAGTAGTAACTAATAAATTTATGGAGCGGTTGAGAGCCTGGTTTCATGCAAAATCCTAGCTGTTAACGTGAGCCCCCTTGTTTTTAAAGGCATCCGCTGTTGTCTATCATCCCTATACCCTATACCCTATACTCTCTTTATGAGGAGAGAATTTTTTACCCTTTTCAGAAAATAAGATTAAAATATTAAGAAATAATTTCAAAGTTGTTGTGTTTTGATTGACATTTTCTTGTATATATCGCAAAGAAGTTAGGTTCGATCTACATTTATATGACATCGAGTTTTTTGTTGTTGGTTTGTGTAGTTTTAGAATTTTCAATTATTATGTTTTTAATTTTACTATTTTATAATTTTAATGTATTTTTTTTTTAAAAGACAAAATTCATTCGTATGACTTGTTTTCAAATAATTTATGTTGTCTATTAATACACATGCATGGCTCATCGTCACCACAATAAAAAATACTAAGTTCGAAATTAACAATGAATAGTTTCAAAAATCATTTGCCATAACTTTATTTTTTTTCAATACAAATAATAATTATATTTGAAACATTATTTTTTTCAAACACCAAATGATTGTGGTGAATTGAAATTAAGCATCTATATGGTTCAATTGTTTTCAAATTATTCATATTGGTCTATAAAGTTGCATGCATGCTTAGCATTCAAGAAAAAAAATAACGTACATCTTTGTCTTATGCATTCTTGCACTTGTGTTCATTTACGATCCTTCCCAATATTCTTAACCTTTTTCAATTCTTCAAGTAAGTTTTGTTAAATTTCTAAAATTTTCTTTTAGCATAGTTGTTTTCTAAATTGTTCTTTGATAAATTGTTATTTTAATAAAAATTATCATGAATGTTGTTCCTCGAATGTTTGTTAAACAAACTACAAATCGAAGAAAAAAGATAAGGCATCTACATCCATAGCTATGGAAAAGTGTGAACTGCAAAGAGCGAGTACTGGTGGAGGCGGTTCGTTATGTAAAATGAGAGAGTTGCCAATCATACCGGCTAGAGCAAGTTATGCGGAGGCATCAAGAAACTTCAACGAACAATCTAAATTTAGAGAGGTTTCATACAACTTTCAAGTTATTGATGATGCTACTGAAAGACTTATCACAAGACAATACAACCATATATCAAATTATGTGCCCACGTACATATATTGCTAATTATAATTCGCATGGTAATATATACGACCTACGTGATAATTAGGGTGGTCCAAGTAGAGTTTATTGCGAGGTTATTTCAATGTACCTAGAAGTGAAATGTATTAATTGATCAAAGTGGTTGGTCTTAATTGTGTCAACTTGAGATGCCTTTGAACTGGCACCTTCAACTCATGGTTAGCAGGTAGTTTGAGTTGATCAAGGGCAAAGTCATAACCATCTTAGTATTTTTTACCAAGCATCTCGATTATCCCATCAACGCATGTGTCAACCCCCTTATCATTTCCCTTCCAATTCTTCTCAAGATCAGGGAAGGAATCATTGAACTCTTTCAGGTTTTGCTGGCCTTATGAGCTCTCTTCTCAGTAGCAGCCCGAATCGATTTAACAACCTCTTTAGCAATATTGGCAGTGGTAAAATCTACCCTCACTTTGTCTAACTCATCTTGGATTCGATCATTCTGCCTGGTTTTCTTTTCCAAGGCCCTTTGGAAAAAACTCACATTATTGTGGGCTTGGTATATGTCCTTCTTCACCTAGATACACTAATATTTAAGTTTATAGTACTTATTACCGACCACTACGAGGTTGAATTCAAGCCTTTCAAATCGGTCCAACCTTTGTTCTTCCAGCTAATGTAAGTAAATGGTCAAGGGTAAAATAAACAGAGATGAGTTAGAAAAATAATTCCATGACACAAAGATACATTTACTTTAATCAATTTATGGAAGGCAAGGTTTTACAGGTGTGAACACCTCATTTTGCGACCCCCCGCAAGAATCCTAATTTTTAAAGAAATAAATATGCATGCACGCACAAGCATTCCTAGATGCACATGTAGTTTGTTCATGTGATACAGGTCAAAGAAGAAAGCCGAAAGGACCCCGGATGAGAAGTTACAGAATTATCGAAAATTGCCGGAACCGAAAAACCGTCAAAACTCCGGGAAATTTGTGAAAGGAGAGTCACGTACTTTGGATCATCCTCAAACTTTGAGAGTTGTTGGAAATTATCAAAAGGAGTAACATACTCGAAAATCAGCATAATCCAACGGTTGGAAGTTCAGTTGTCGAGGTTTTTGTACGCAAGTACGTTTTCTATGCAGGAACAAACTCTTTGTACCAAGCCAAGGAGACCGAGTCCTTCCTGAACTCCGATCGTCCTCAAATTTTTACAGGATGTAAAAGACTTATATTGGCAATACATATCCAAAATTCAGCCTGATCCAACGGTTAGAACCTGACTTCTCGTGCAAACAAGGGACCTTGTCTACAACAAGTACCTTTCCTACGCGGACACAAACTCTTCGTACCAATCAGAACGAAAGGGAACCTTCCTGAACTCCGATCGACCTGAAATTTTTGCACAATCTAGAAGAGTTCTATTCCCAAAACATATCCAAAAATCGGGATGATCCAACGGTGGGAAGTCCTCGCGATAATTTCCAAGAGTCCTAGTTGCAATCTCTTTTCTTGCTCTCCAAGTATTTTCTTCAACTATAAATAGACCCCCCCTCCATTCATTATTTTCATCAACAATCAAGGGGATTTCGTGGTACACACTAAGAGATCCTTATTCTCTCCTTCCAAGAAGGCTCGGGTATAATTTCCTCTCTCTTCTTTTATTTATTCGTCAGTTTTATAATTTATATTCTTGTCTGCATAATTTCTATTACTTGATAGCTTTTCAAAACCCTTTTTTAAATTGTTTTCAAAATTAAAGGCGTATAATAAACCCTAATCCAATTCCAAAATAGTATTATTACTTTCTTACTTTTCCAAAAGTTCGGATTAGCGGTATTGTTATACGAAGGAATCGATAATCGCTATATATCCAATCTAACTCATAGATTGCGGTGTGTATGTGATAAATACTCGATCATGAAAGCACTATTGCCATCTATACCGGTTTAATCAATAGACTTTGGTATACGATCGGTCAACTCGCCTCATATAATATCGAATATTAGATTCCACATTGAATCAGTTTCCAAAAAGCCCAATACTTTACAAAATCACTTGTTTCATTGCATCTATTATTATCAAACTCTCTTTTTCAAATCACACACACACACTTATTTTCAAAATCATGGGTGAATTAGGAAACACATCGTTTTCATCCCAACCCCAAAATCCCGATTTCTAAGGCAAGCACGAAAAGCTGTAAAGTAATAGCAATAGCATGCAAGAACTGAATTATAACACACGCATATCCTACTCAAGAGACCGAAAGGGCGAATTGGGTGCCTAACACCTTCCCGATTCGTAACTTAGTCCCCGAACCTTCGAATCAACTGGTTTCGCATATATTGTGTATAAGAGGATATTTAGTCCATAAATACGTCTCTTTTACACGAACCTTTTTGTTTGTTTAGTAAAACAAACTGGCGACTCTTATTATTTTCAAAACCTGATTTCCAAATCAACAAACGGAATCGCCGCCCACGGGGACCCCCGGGCGTCGAGAACGCGGGTTCTCACAGTGGCGACTCTGCTGGGGATTTGTTAAGAGGATTAGACTCTAAACAAGAGTAGAATATGCGTGGATAATTGTTTTTGTTTGCATGCTTTCTTTTTTGGCCTTAGTCTTTGGATAACATAGATGCGATTTAGGTGGATACCCTAATTTCCTTTTTGTTTGTAATAATTGTTTGAGGAAAATCTTTTCATAAATAAAAATTGAAAGTACTCGAACAAACCCTAAAGCGCTTATCATAATATACCTCCATAATTGTTATTTTGCACGCACCCACTATCATCATGCATTATCGCGAGTGTGAATTTACCCTATCAACCTCGGGACCAAAGTCGTGATTAGGCCGTGGACTTGCGGGTCTACACTAGCCGAAAGCGCATGGGACCACTCTCCTTGGCCAAGTACCAAACTGAGGTATATCGAGTGACGAGAACACTCACGTACCCAGAATGTATATCAAAAGGTCCTTGCACGTACTCGCCCTTCGGGTATATAGCAAGACCTAGCCAAATAGGAGGGAGCCTTAAACCTTACCCCTTTCAACCACGCTTGCATATAGGATGTGTCAGCCTAGTACACACGAATTTCTGCATGTTTTCTTGACCGTCGGTCGTGAGACTAGTGAACAAAAGGACTTGTCATACATACCAACTCTTGGTTTGGCAAGTACGGTCGGTGGCTGTCCAACCCCGTCCGTAGAAATCCCTCACTAAAACCAGTTAGTGAGAATTTCCCTTTTACTATTTTCATGAAAAGCAACTATAAGAGGAGAGAACTTCCCGATTTTTCAAAAATGTTTTTCAAAATATTTTCTAAAAAACCGAGTCATTTTTAAAAATGATTTTTTCAAAAATTAATTTTTAAAATCGGAAGGTTATAAGGGCACCCTGGGAATTCATATTCCTACCCTAAACCTATCCACGGGGCTCTCAAGTTGTTGCTGTCGGTCTGTTTTCGCTAATCACTAAAAAGTGGTTTTCGATTTTATTTTTTTGTCGAGTCATAGTTTTCCGAGAATTATGCAACCCATGGCAAAATATTGATTTTTCGGTCAAATCCCCGACTTCTTTCTCCTCATTTCTTCACAACACTCCGATTATCTACTGCTGGCAAACTAGACGACTCACGATATCAGATTCACTACCGATCATGCCTCCTCATTGCAACACCGAGCTACTACTTCATCAAATCAGGGTCGACGATACTGAGGGTAATTAAGGTGAAGCTTCTCATGCAGCGGGTCCTCCGCCTGGTCCCGTTCTCCCACAAATCGAGGGTGGCACCTTAACCCTTGAACACCTCTATCATCTAATCCACGATCTGATCGAGTTTGTAGCCATCATGAAAGATCACCAAGTGGCCACCCAAGCCCATCTTGAGCCCTAATCGCTGTCAGAATACCTGCTGAACCAAACCAATCCAATCCAAATCCATACCCAACCGAAGGCAACCAAACTCGAGACCCAGTAGCTCCACCTAACAATCTATAATACATTATCCCAGTTCCTGCCAACATCAACCACCCACTTCCTGTGGCCCTTGCCAACATCGTTGTACTACCGCCGCAAGATCCCGAAATAGCCTGGTTGAACCCTAAACATAACCAGCCCCTTCAAAACCATAATCCTTAAGCCATCCTTGATGTAGATCATAACAGTTCCCCGAAGACTAGCCTTACCATCATCATTCACATACACTGAGGATCAGAGGATATATGCACTGAGGGTGTCGACAAGAAAACCCGAACAGCTCCCTGAAGGCTAGCCTCACCATCATTGTTCACACATATTGAGGGTGCCAAGGGTACATCTACTGAGGGTATCGACAAGAAGACCCAAACAGCCTTACCATCATCGCTCGCATACACTGAGGGTGCCAAGGGTATATGCAGTAAAGATTTCGACAAGAAGACCAGAACAACTCCCCGAAGACTAGCCTCACCATCATTATTCACACATATTGAGGGTGGCAAGGGTACATCTACCAAGGGTACATCTACTGAGGGTATCGACAATAAGACCCGACCCACTCCCCCAAGACTAGCCTCTCCATTTATCATTTGCACTAAGGGTGGCTTAACCCACACCATCACAACCCCATGGTCGTCTTATCAACAGAATCAGAAATTCTACCTCTGAAGAATATCGGTAAGCCTCCTGAGATTGAGGGTAAGAGCAAAAAGTAGTAACGCACACGGACTCGAGGAAGATAGCAACTTGTCAAAGATGGAAGCATGACACAAGATCAGCAAAATCTCAAGTCGGCAGCACTCCATTTCTCTTATCACCTTACGCTCACTCACTGATTGACCAAAAATCAATATTTGTCTTTTCACTGTTGCTATGTTCTCAGAAAATTGTCGGTCTTGCATGCATCTGCATTTAGGTAATTTCAAGTAGCGTAACATACTCCATAAATCAGGCAACTCAAGATTCGAAACCTTTTCAAAACCAAGTTTTTACAATGTTGGTGCGATGATTTAAGAAGTATGCGAATACTCGAAATTTTAGGGAAGCATGGCATAAGCATTTGCATAGTGCACACACATGAACACTTGCATAAGTGTACCACGCACCAGTCCAAGAATACATAGGCACTAAGCTCCATGGCCTACCAGACAGGCTTCACCACCGCATCTTGGTATATACCTCGATGATTAGTCACACCACCATCACCGACCAGATCGTCATGATAAGATCACTTCACAAGCCCTCTTAGAGATCGAGGCAAGTCACTTCATAAGCCCTCCCAGAGAGTCAAATCACTTCACAAGTCTCCCAGAGAGGTGAATCACTTCACATTTTCTCCCAGAGAGGTAAATCACATCCCAAATCCTCCCAGAAAGACAAATCAAATCCCAAGTCCTTTCTATAGGCACCTATCCCAAGCCCTTTTTATAGGCACGAATCCAAAGCCCTTTCTAGAGGCACGAATCCAAGCCCTTTCTACAGGCACCAATCCAATCCAAGCCCTTTTTACAGGCAAATCCAAGCCCTTTCTACAAGCACCACTCCAAAGCCCTTTCCACAAGCGCTAACCCAAGCTCTTTCCACATGCACATACTAAAGCCCTTCCTACGGGCAAAGTCAAGCCTTCTCTAAAACCAAAAAGCCCCATTTGAGAGGATATCAGAGAAAGATAGAGAGAAAGACTGGAATGATAAGATTTCGTAAAAAACGCAGGGACCAAGCCCCCACAAAAAGGACTTTTGGCCTAGCTTCTTCTCGCCCAAGAAGTTTTCAAGATACGCTCCCAAAGGTTCTCGGACCGAAAATCACAAACACAGCACGACGATGTCAAATGCAAACTTTCAAAGTAAACATTCTCAGAATCGCAAGGACGATGATGCCCACGAAAACCTGACAAAGTGAGAGAAAACAAAGTGGGTACAAGAAAAAATTGAAAGAGTAGAAAAGAGGATAAATCCCACAGTGCCAAAAGAAATGAATATTGAAAAAAAACAAAAAAGGAAAAAAGATGGCAGCGAGAGCCACACCAAGAGTGACAGCTAGGCTAAAAAGCCCAGGGCTACGTCTTGGGTGAGGAAGGCTGCTGACCATGCAAAAGAAAAAAAGTAAGCTGAAAAAAAAAAGGCTGTATCAAAAAGCTTTCAATTAATCAAGGAGGAATAAGGGCATCGAAAAATAGAAAATGATGCAGGCACAAAAAATTCTTCTCTCGCGAAGTCAGGAAACAATAAGCAGAATCGCACCCTAGTGATAAAAGAAAAAAGAAAAAATGCCACGGAAGCTGAGCAAGAGGCAAAGTCCAAAATTCATACACGAGGTTTCGAGAACAGAAAGAACGTAACTCGAATCATTTCTCAAGGAAAAAGAGGCCAGCCAAAAGTACTTCTTTTCAAAAAAAAAAAAAAAAAATCACACCGGAACTCTTTCTCTATGAGACTCTCACCTCCTCAGCATCAACCCTCAGCCATTATCCTAGCCAGTAGGAATTCTCATTTCCGTAGCAGATCATTAACCCGCACATCAACCATTATCCATGCTAGTAGGAGTTCTCATATCCTCAGCAGATCATCAACTCTCAGCCTTTATCCTAGCCAGTTGGAATTCTCAACTCCCCAGCAGGCCATCAATCATCATACCATCAATTCTTAGCCAGCATACAATCAATCATCATATCCCCAGCAAACATACACCATGCTAGAATCACTGACAGAACAATCCCACAAAGTCCATTAAAGTAGGGGTTCACCCTCTACACGGTTCACAAATCCGTTAAAGCAGGGGTTCACCCTCTACACGGTTCACAAGCATGGTTCTCAGGTCCGTTAAAGCAGGGCTCACCCTTTACACGGTTCACAAGCACGGTTCACACAGTCCGTTAAAGCAGGGGCTCACCCTCTACACGGTTCACAAGCACGGTTCACAAGTCCGTTAAAGCAGGGGCTCACCCTCTACACGGTTCACAAGTCCGTTAAAGCAGGGGCTCACCCTTTACACGGTTCACAAGCATGGTTCACAAGTCCGTTAAAGCAGGGGCTCACCCTCTACACGGTTCACAAGCACAGTTCACAAGTCCGTTAAAGCAGGGGCTCACCCTCTACACGGTTCACAAGCACGGTTCACAAGTCCGTTAAAGCAGGGGCTCACCCTCTACACGGTTCACAAGCACGGTTCACACAGTCCAGTTCCCAATCCCGTTAAGGCAGGGGCTCACCCTCTACACGGTTCCCAATCCCGTTAAGGCAGGGGCTCACCCTCTACACGGTTCTCAAATCCCGTTAAGGCAGGGGCTCACCCTCTACACGGTTCCCAAATCCCGTTAAGGCAGGGGCTCACCCTCTACACGGTTCCCAAATCCCGTTAAGGCAGGGGCCCACCCTCTATACGGTTCCCAATCCCGTTAAAGCAGGGGCCCACCCTCTACACGGTTCCCAATCCCGTTAAAGCAGGGGCCCACCCTCTACACGGTTCCCAATCCCGTTAAGGCAGGGGCTCACCCTCTACACGGTTCCCAATCCCGTTAAGGCAGGGGCTCACCCTCTACACGGTTCTCAAGCACGGTTCTCAAATCCCGTTAAAGCAGGGGCTCACCCTCTACACGGTTCCCAATCCCGTTAAAGCAAGGGCCCACCCTCTACACGGTTCCCAATCCCGTTAAAGCAGGGGCCCACCCTCTACACGGTTCCCAATCCCGTTAAGGCAGGGGCTCACCCTCTACACGGTTCCCAATCCCGTTAAGGCAGGGGCTCACCCTCTACACGGTTCCCAATCTCGTTAAAGCAGGGGCCCACCCTCTACACGGTTCCCAATCCCGTTAAAGTAAGGGCTCACCCTCTACATGGTTCCCAATCCCGTTAAAGCAGGGGCTCACCCTCTACACGGTTCTTAAATCCCGTTAAGGCAGGGGCTCACCCTCTACACGGTTCCCAATCCCGTTAAAGCAGGGGCTCACCCTCTACACGGTTCCAAATCCTATTAAAGAAGGGGCTCACCCTCTACACGATTCACAATCCTATTAAAGAAGGGGCTCACCCTCTACGCGGCTTGTACACTTCCCTAGAGCAGGGGGCTCACCCCTCTACATGAGTCACACATCACGGCAAGACACAAGATATGTTCCAAACATCGCGCATCCATCTCAAGGAGAGAGAGAAGCAGCATAGCACAGCATCATTTGCATTGCATTGTTTTCAAAATATCATCTGTGATTCATGCGAGTGCCACAAAATGATGCGTTCTCATTATCGTCCTGGTTTCTTTGCTTCACAAAGAACCCAGGCCGAGAGGGTCTGTGAACACCTCATTTTGCGACCCCCCGCAAGAATCCTAATTTTTAAAGAAATAAACATGCATGCACGCACAAGCATTCCTAGATGCACATGTAGTTTGTTCATGTGATACAGGTCAAAGAAGAAAGCCGAAAGGACCCCGGATGAGAAGTTACAGAATTATCGAAAATTGCCGGAACCGAAAAACCGTCAAAACTCCGGGAAATTTGTGAAAGGAGAGTCACGTACTTTGGATCATCCTCAAACTTTGAGAGTTGTTGGAAATTATCAAAAGGAGTAACATACTCGAAAATCAGCATAATCCAACGGTTGGAAGTTCAGTTGTCGAGGTTTTTGTACGCAAGTACGTTTTCTATGCGGGAACAAACTCTTTGTACCAAGCCAAGGAGAACGAGTCCTTTCCGAACTCCGATCGTCCTCAAATTTTTACAGGATGTAAAAGACTTATATTGGCAATACATATCCAAAATTCAGCCTGATCCAACGGTTAGAACCTGACTTCTCGTGCAAACAAGGGACCTTGTCTACAACAAGTACCTTTCCTACGCGGACACAAACTCTTCGTACCA
The DNA here is from genome assembly GCA_021464415.1 of Lonicera japonica. NCBI lineage: Eukaryota > Viridiplantae > Streptophyta > Magnoliopsida > Dipsacales > Caprifoliaceae > Lonicera > Lonicera japonica. Next base: position 52,380,871 of record CM038465.1, read on the forward strand.
ATCAGAACGAAAGGGAACCTTCCTAAAATCCGATCGACCTGAAATTTTTGCACAATCTAGAAGAGTTCTATTCCCAAAACATATCCAAAAATCGGGATGATCCAACGGTGGGAAGTCCTCGCGATAATTTCCAAGAGTCCTAGTTGCAATCTCTTTTCTTGCTCTCCAAGTATTTTCTTCAACTATAAATAGACCCCCCCTCCATTCATTATTTTCATCAACAATCAAGGGGATTTCGTGGTACACACTAAGAGATCCTTATTCTCTCCTTCCAAGAAGGCTCGGGTATAATTTTCTCTCTCTTCTTTTATTTATTCGTCAGTTTTATAATTTATATTCTTGTCTGCATAATTTCTATTACTTGATAGCTTTTCAAAACCCTTTTTTAAATTGTTTTCAAAATTAAAGGCGTATAATAAACCCTAATCCAATTCCAAAATAGTATTATTACTTTCTTACTTTTCCAAAAGTTCGGATTAGCGGTATTGTTATACGAAGGAATCGATAATCGCTATATATCCAATCTAACTCATAGATTGCGGTGTGTATGTGATAAATACTCGATCATGAGAGCACTATTGCCATCTATACCGGTTTAATCAATAGACTTTGGTATACGATCGGTCAACTCGCCTCATATAATATCGAATATTAGATTCCACATTGAATCAGTTTCCAAAAAGCCCAATACTTTACAAAATCACTTGTTTCATTGCATCTATTATTATCAAACTCTCTTTTTCAAATCACACACACACACACTTATTTTCAAAATCATGGGTGAATTAGGAAACACATCGTTTTCATCCCAACCCCAAAATCCCGATTTCTAAGGCAAGCACGAAAAGCTGTAAAGTAATAGCAATAGCATGCAAGAACTGAATTATAACACACGCATATCCTACTCAAGAGACCGAAAGGGCGAATTGGGTGCCTAACACCTTCCCGATTCGTAACTTAATCCCCGAACCTTCGAATCAACTGGTTTCGCATATATTGTGTATAAGAGGATATTTAGTCCATAAATACGTCTCTTTTACACGAACCTTTTTGTTTGTTTAGTAAAACAAACTGGCGACTCTTATTATTTTCAAAACCTGATTTCCAAATCAACAAACGGAATCGCCGCCCACGGGGACCCCCGGGCGTCGAGAACGCGGGTTCTCACAACAGGGTATTATTGGGTATGCTTTGTACCTTTGTTAGATCAACAGGTAACATCTCATCCCCTAGATGGTTGTACGAGATGTTAATAAAAACCAAGGTTGAATCCCTGACTGCCAATGGAAGGCCATTAAACATAAAAGGAGGTTTGAATAGCTCGGGCTCTTCAGCGATAGAAGTTATAGAAGACTCTTTCTTCTTTTAACGTGGAGGTGAACATGAGTCATTTTGGCTAACAATGACCAATTATGACGAATGGTCGGTATTTAAAGCAACTATCTCCACATAAGGAGATTTCTCTAGCACTGGAGACTAGGGGTGTCCATCCGATCCAATCCGATGATTTTAAACCATCCGCATCCGATCCGATCCGATCTGATGTCGGTTTTAGGTTTTAGCATCCAATCCAATCCAATATATTTTACCAATCCAATCCAATCTAATTAAATGTTGGATTGGATCGGTTGATTCTTTGTTTGATGCATCTAACATAATCTTATACAAATATACAATGTGAGTCAACTAGCCAAAAAGTTTTTTATTTAAATAATAATAAAAAAAAACTAGCCATCCCGCTTAATCAGGCTAGCTGGCTTAGGCTGGATCTTTATTATATTATAATAATAATAATAATAATAATAATAATAATAATAATAATAATAATAATAATAATAATAATAATTCTATACTTCGTGAGATCACTGACTCACTGAGATGTTAATTGTTATTTTAATTAAAACCCTCATCTTACAAATATTACAAAGCAGCCCCTTATTTTATGAATATTACAAAATTACTACTTTAAGTCTTTAATATTGGATTGGATTGGTTTGGATCGGTTTGTAGACCATATAAAACCGAAACCGATCCAATTTTTTCGGTTTTCAATTTTTGCATCCGATCCAATCCAATCATCCATAAAAAACAGAAAAAATGGATTGGATTGGATCGGTTTCTCGGTTTGGATTGGATTTTGAACACCCCTACTGGAGACTTATCAGTGGGTGCTTTTGGTGTAAATTTCTCATGCTCGGATAGGGGAAGACTAGTGGATGTAGCCATGCTCGATTGTGTATCAAGCTTTTATTTCTTGGTAGCTGTTTGATTTAATTGATCAAATGTACTGCTGCCTTTATTTACTAGCTTCCTCATATATGGATGCTTAAAGTGCTTTAGGAGGCACTTCATTATCACTATGTGTCTTCTCATTTTCAGAAGTTGATCGATCGGAGTTAGAAGGATGGTTATCTGCTTTCTTCTTAAATTATGATCAGCCTAAGGATGAAGATTATACTTTCTTATAATCTTTCTAACTATAGTATGAAACTTGTGTCTCTTGTTCAGACTATGTTGATTTGTTTAAAAGTTCAAGTTGGCACTTAACCGACTTCCTTCTTGGCCTGCTAGAGCTTAATTTGTCCAACTTCTCTTTTGCACTTAGGTTTCTTGGGATTATTTAGAAGAGCCTTACCTGCAAGAGCTTTTTAAAACTCAAGTACTTACCATTCCCTCTTTTATTGGGGAAGATGGGGACCGGTTGCTTCATGTACTAAAAAATATTAATCGCAACACGCTCTACCACTTTAATTACTTATTTCTCTTCATTGGTAAGTTCAACCCAAGGAAGGTCTTTAACGTTTAGTCAAATGAAGGGTTCATGAGCTTCTATAGGATCTCCGATAACCAAATAAGCTCACTACATTCTTCAGCTATTCGGCGTTTATGGTGATCTTTCTCTTTCTTGTGATTACAGTTGATGATCTTGTACTCCTGGAACATATCATCATTTTGTTAGAAAGTTCGTTCAAGACCAATCTAGAAATTCTTCTATTTGATCACCTTGTTCTTCTTCCTTTGTTCTATGAAGGAAGTCTTTATGTTCAAATAATCAAACAGGTTATGGACTGCTCGGGGATATAATTGATGGCTCTTCCAATGCTTGCCACTGTTGTGGCTGCCTAAAGCATTAATTTGATCGGTCTTCACACGGCAAACCAAGCCGTTCAAAAACTTTACATTCACCTAAAAAAAATAACACTTGTTAGAAAAATCACATATAACATAATGCGATAAGAAATATAAATATTTCAAAAGACACGAATTAGGCCTACGTGCACATCGAGGAACTGGTCTGTACAAGGGATTTCAGACGATATCCCTAATCAGAATTATTGCATCATCATCACTTTCTCTTTCAGAATCAAGTAATGCAAGTACAAGGCTGGGAGCATCGTTCTTAACTTTAAAATTATAGCTATACGTTTGCTGACTAAAGTAATAACAATATTGCAATTCGGTTAACCATATACTTGTCAAGTGTATTTCATTCAATTTTTCAGTCTCACAAATTATTCGGACTGAGTTAGCAACAAATAAACCTAAGGACAAGTTGCAATGTTTAAAAAAAATCAACCATTAAAGGTCCCAGAGGCAACCAGAGACCAACCTCCTTAAAGAGAGAGACATGAACTAGGTATTCGTTTGGGGCCAAAGTATAGTCATCAAAAAAGGGATTTGAACACTCTTCAGGGATTTTCCAACAGATTCCTTTTGGAATAAATTTACTATTAAAATCTGGTAAAGTAATTGTTGGTCGGATAATGATCTTAAAGGGGCTGAATAAGATTTTTCAAATTAAATGCAGAATTAAAAATGTTTTCGAAAATGTTTAACCAATAAAACTTAGCTAAACAAATTTATCAAGTAAATCCTAATTTAATCAACAATCTCAACACACAAGTAATAATAGAGTAATTATAAATGCAAGTAAATAAATAGCTTGAGTTAGAAAGATAAAATCGATTAAAGCCTAAGACGTTTTTGTTCACGCGATTCCGCTTCCTAAACCATATGTCCGCGCTCGGTTAGCTCTCCGAAAATTTTTACTATTCAATCTTCTTCGGGTGAAGATCAAACTTCAATACAAATGTTGTTATGCACACAACATTCACAATGTAGCTATACCCACTACACTTCTAACAAGATATGCTCTCTTACTCTACAAAGAGACAAACTCTCTTTTAAAATGAAGAATGATTTGTTTGTGATGATACACACCAATACAATAACTTTCAAGTGTTTATAAAATATGAAAAGTATCTCACACTAGAAGTTATCAAGTTTTGATAAAAAATATATAGCTCAAAATATGAAAGATTGATTAAAAAATGTTCTTGAATCTTTAAATATTTGAACTTGATGAAGAATAGAGTATTAGAATGATTCAAGGTGAGTTAAAACATGTCTAGGACCTCATATATATAGCTTGCAAAAGCATATGGACTTTGGGGGTGATTAAAAAAGGTTTTGGATCAAAAGTAGACATTTTCAAACTTTCCAACAACTAGTTTTATTGACAAAAAAATTCAAATTGTATCCAATTTGTTTTAATCATATCTCCTAATTGAACCGTTGGATCATGCTCAAATTTTGGTCATAAGTGCTAAGAGATGTTGATTAACTACTGTAAAAAGTTTAAGGTGATCGGAGTTCGAGAAGGGCTCCATCAGACTGTTAGATCAAAGCTGTGTAAAAACTGAGCAAATCTTAAATATAAAATAAAAACATTTTTGCAACTTAGCAATTTAGTTCCAAATACAATTCTAATGATTTGTGAACCTCAAAAATATGTTTATAAGATGCCTATTTTTATGAGAGGTTAAAATATGATCATTTAAAATTAATATGAATTTATTTTGAAACTCGGTTTTTGTAAAATGATGTTTTTCAAATAAATTCAATTTCAAGCTTGTTTGAATCAATCTTTAAAAGATGCATGAATATGTTTGAGCTATAATGATTTGATCAATAAAGTAACTTTACATAAATTTTAAGCACTCACTTAATTACTGAATTAACGAGTCTTCGAATGTTTTGATTTGTTTTTTCGAATTGATCTTCACTTGAAATTTTTTCTTAAAAGCTTTTTATATAGTCTTTTGATTCTTTGTGCTTCATGATTTACATTGAGAGATTTGATTTTCCTTGTCTTGTCCAATGATCAAATAATGAAAGAGTGATCATTGTCATGTTTTTCTTGAATTTTCTAAGTAAAAGAATTATATACTTATATTAAGAAACATGTTAAATTATACATGATTGATTTATTATTATTATCAAAATAAGATTAAGACCTTAGGTTAACAGTAATGTCAGAAATGAAGGAAAATATGCCCATAACAGAAGATTTAGGTGGAGGAAGGTCTACTTATATACTCAAAAGAAAAGAAAAATATGAAGAACGCGAAAGAACTCGGAAAGAAGTTTTTAAAGAAAAGTCTTGAAAACTTACTTGCAACGTTGATTATGGGCTTCTAAAGTTTGAACATTTCGAGTAAAAAACACTAAGTAAATAACAAAATTACTGGGGATTTTTAATGAAGATGAGAGGAATCAGGTAAATAAGATAATCTTGCTGGCAAAAATAAGGAACTTTCAAGAGAAAATAAATTATTAAAAGCTAGTAAGAAAAAGTAAAGACAAAAACGAAAAGATGAAGGGTTTTGTACTGCCTCAAACGATGATTCTTTACCTTGGGAACCTTTCACCCATTATTGCACATTAAACGCAAGGAGCCCATGTGCAGGCAGCTCGCCCACTTTTGAAATGATGTTCACCAGTCAAGATGTGGCAGTTGGCATACGTGAACAATAACTGTTAGGCAATAAATTTCCCTAAGAAGACTGAAACGTTTGGAATTCTTCTTTCACCAAATAACTACAAATGTAGCTATAATTGTGTCAGTATTCATCATATGCCCGATAAGAGGTTCCAAGTAGAGACCGAGCACCCAAGCTTAGATAGCAAGTTGTGATCAAATATTTAGGCGTAATTATGGGAGGTAAACATTATAAGTTGGCTTGTAGCCAGGACCATGGCCGATGGACCCATCTCTTGGAAGGCCAACCGACCAGACTGTTTTAAAAGTCCACAGTTCCCTTTGAGGGAAATCTTTGGTGGCGGACAAAGTGAAGTACTTTCATTAATAAACTAAGAAGATTTTCAAGTTTTACACTTTGTAAACATAAAACTCTTATGTAAGGAGGACTTAGTCAATTGACCATAGAGGATTACCAAACAACACCCAAATAATGAAGACCTATTGACTGAACCTACAGAGATGAAGACCGACCATCAATGGTCGGTGAACTAGTTAAGGAATGTTGAGCTGGAGGATAAGTGATAGCACATACAATTGCGCACAAGTGCAGATAGGTTTAAAGACTGCTGTCTAGACAAAGTGTATCTTGAAATAGTGCCCAAACGTACCCTTAATACTAATTTCCATATCCCGCCAACCTTAATGTATACTAACCCCTATGTATATAAATGGGAGGTGAAAATCCTTAGCCGGATTATTCTTTATTCTCTACATTCACTTCCACGCACAACCACGTTTCTCCTTCTTCCTTAAAGCCAAACCTATATTCTCTCTGTAATTCATCCATTGTAATTCATTTATTAAACCTTTGAGTAAGTGAAGTAAAGCACACACAAAGGGAGGACGTACTACCAGATTAGGAATAAAAGCCACTCGAATGAACTAACCCTTCAAACACAAATATGTCTTTCTTATCGTTCTTATTGTTCTTGAGACTAGAATATTGTTTGATTGATGTTTACCATCATCCTCTAGTTGGGTTGATTCTTTTAATAACGGATTAAAACCTAGTTTTCATCACCCCAATTTTTTTTAAAAAATATGCCAAAAATTATGAGGAAACGATAAATATATGTTTTTTAATACATATTTTTAGCTATTTACTTGAAGTTTTTTATTAATTATTTGAGCAATATTTTAAGTTAATAATTTTTTTTAAGTATGAACACGCAAAGCTCATGTACTTGGTAGAAAAAAGCATACAGTTGCCCCATATTTACTTCTGAAAGTTCCTTAAGGACTTAAATAAATATATTGGTTTTACTTGTAATATTTAAGTTGACGTCTTTAATTAAATGTTTCAGTTTATTTTATTGGCTAATAACTCTGAATTTCTTCATATTTAATGTTCTTATTCGATTATGTTTATAATCATTGTAAATGGTCTTAGTACTTAAAATAGAAATTTTATTTAAATAAAAATTTGAATTGCATTACAATAGAAAATAAAATAAAATTGCTAAAAATAACATAAAAATGATAACATAAGCATAAAAATAAGAAAACAACTTCAAAATACTAATAATGTCCCAAAGGAAAATTCCGTGAATTTTAAGATTGTTATTGCCTCCTCATTGTAATTTCATTCTTTTCTAGTTGTGGTATTGAAGTCGTTGTTCATTCATACAAGTAGTGTCCATTCTTGCGACTAAATCGTTCTTCCAATCTCTGTTGCCTCTCCTCGATTTGAATCTTCATTTCTTCTTCATAAATAGCCCTCTCATCCTTGCGTTTCTTTAAAACAACTAATTGACTGATCTACGTGATCATCAACTTGAATTCTTGACTCATATGCTTCCTTTGTGTAAATTTTTTTTATGCATCCATCTTTTTCCCAGCTTTCTCAAGGGATGCTTGTGTGCAGTGGCAAGTGCATCTACTTGATTCTTCATTTTCTTTGCAAGCTTCTCCGCCTTTTTACCTTTCGGCCAATCAGAAGTGATTCAATGTCAATAGATGATGATTCATCACCTAAGTTTATACATGATGACCCAACAATGTTCAGTAACAAATCATGAATGTTGAGTATTTTTGAGACGTTATCAACAAATCAAAGCACTTATGATTCTTCAGAATCTGATGACAACGTTTCAAATGTAAACTGCTTATCCTTTTTTGATTGGTAAACTTCTCGTGCCATACTACATGAAATTTTCGATTAAACTCTGCCAAAATGACTTACCACATTTATTTCATTTGTTACACTAGGTTGATGTTGCATAGCTCGTTTTACAATGTAACAACTTTACTAATATGGTAGCGTGATGAAGAGATCGTTTTGTAGCTGCTTGTGATATTCAACTATGATAACTTTTCAAAACCTATCAGAAGTTTGAGTGGCATATGTACTTACAAGAAATATAAGATCGACATAATGTTTTGTTTTCATGTGTTGTCATATATAATCCATGTGGATGGTTCGCCATTTTTCATCGATACTAAATTAATACACTTCTATTTAATTTTTTTTATTTTTAAAATGTTCAAACTTTATTGTAAATTGCTGAATGACGCGCATGAAATAGTGCAATCGTATACACCCAAGTGTAAGCGGTCAAACTGTAATATAGACATATTGAAGTTCGAGTGTCGAACCACAAGGAGGGGATTAAAGCTTTTGTAGATCACGTGTTTATATAGTAATTATTGATTGATTAAAATTGTTGTGAATTGCTTTTTAAAAAATGTATAAAACAAAACTTAAAGTTCACTTGTTTTAGGCTTTGGGGGTTTATTTGTTATTTATTGGGCATGATTTATGAATCCAATTCGGCTTATTGTGTTGTGTACTTTTCATTTAGAGGCCTAAACGTTAGTGGTAAAAAATTTCAAGAAAATAAAACCAATCCAACTCTACTAGACCACCTTATGAGAGAAGACAAACACCGTATTTGTGAGCAATTAGAAGTCCTCATAGGCACAAAGTATGTTTAAGTGTTGTAGGTGACTAAAACATTACTAACTTAACCACAAGATGTGACCATAGTTGAAATAAAATTCTATAATATATAAAAAGCATAGCCGTCCATTTATAATGGTAGTTGTTGAATAATATATGCTTACTTGAAGTACTTTGTTTGTATATAAATGATTTAACTAGTACTAATCATACGTGGCATGAAGAGTCTATGTATCATTTATGTACTAAACATGTCCATTAATCACCAAAGAACTCCATATACATGGCATAAGAAGACAAAATAGACTAAAATGGAGGTTCCATAATATTTATAGTGGTTTAAGCCATTAAATATTATAGAATATTATCAATAGATAACAAGCATAATTATTTAACAACACCAGACACAGAGCTTTCAAAGAATTAGAAATTTAACCAGAGCCTTGGTTAGGTGATTCTAAATAGATGAATACATGATAATAATGAAGTAGAATCAACAAAAAACTTGTATTAATAGATATGAAATGAGTCTATTACAAGTGATTGAGGATATAGGATCGATTTCTCCTTCTCCAAATCTCTTCCTGTCCCTAATGGAAATGTATATATAGTTGTTACAAAATACATCTAATGGTCTACATTCAATGATCTAAGGGCTCACATTTATTCTCAGTGATGTAAGCCATGACATCATTAAAGACTTATGTAAGAGATGACATTATCGATGCCTTATGTAAGCAATGACATCATCGACTGATGTAAGTAATGACATTTTAGTCATACTGATTTTAAAACAAAATAAAAAATAATTCTATAATTAAAATTACAGCTTCCAAATTATTCCAATTTAAATGTATTTAATAACGTTTTGCCATTCTTCTTTGAACCTTTGAATGTTCAAACGGCTTGCAATAATTTGTGAACACATTAATTGCGTAATTTGAGATTTAAATTGCCATATGAATAATTTAAATAGTGCGCTTATCACTGAATAAAAATAGTAAACAAAGTTTGTATATATAGTGAAAAAGAATGCCACTTAGCGAGCAAAGTTTGAAATTTCAAATTTTGACTCTTATTTGCAATTTGATCCCAAATAGTGCCGTTACAATAACAAATGGATCTATGAAGAATTGAATATATATATAATTATCTATACAAGTGTGTCTTACTTATACAAGTATGCTACACTCGTATGACTCATACGAGTAAAGCACACCTTTTTTTATTTTTTATATGTACGAGTAAAGGATACTCCATACAAGTAAATTAAGCAGATCCCGTTAGAGTAAAAATTTAAGTGTATAGTAAGTTTAGTCTCTTTCTACCATACAGAGCTAAATTTGCATATGTTTAATTTGTTTTGTTGTATAACTAATTAAATATGTTAAATTTGTCCATTTAACATATCCATCGTAAATATTCTCAGTGATAAATCAATCATAATACTACTGATACAAGCTAGCGAGTTTTACTTCTGTTATTCTCTTTTGAATGATTAATTAATCATCAATAGAAAGAAAAAATGACGGATTTAAACACACTCTAAACTCTTGCGCCGGAAATGAGTATTATTTTTGCTATTTAAATAATACATACATACATACATACATATATATATATATATATATTAAATATATAAAAAGAGAAAGACAATTTATTATTTTATTTTATACTTGGTGAGTGTGACATTATATAAATTAAAGTTGTATAAGGTGGCCACGATGAAAGATTGGAACATCCGGACCAAGATGACTTTGACTCCATCATTTGGTTGATAAAAAGATAAAGAGCAAACAAAGTAACTCACATGCATGAAAGAATAATAAATTTCAATTATCCAATTGTATTATTCATTTCAACATGTTTCTATAGTTGCTCCATCATTTTATGTATATATATATATAAACCCTCACCCTCAAAATAAATAGTTATTTCATCCTAAAAAGTCTTATTTTTTAGATTGAAATTAAAACACTGTTATGTATTAAATTTGACGATATAAATAGCATTTTGTTTAGATTGAAATTAGTATTTTCTTATAAATCTCAAAAGTTAAAATAAGAATCTTAATTAATTTGATACAGAACAAAGAATACAATTATTTAAATGTATTATATTGTTTTTCGTAAGTTAGATTAAAATAAAGAAAAAGAGAAGGTGAGTGAAAACTAAGTCTTGAATTAGGCTTGTGGTAGTATATCTTTGCGTTTATTATAATGGTTAATTACAAGATGAAAAAAAGAAAAATTTATTAAGTGGATATTTGCAAGAGATCGAATTTGTTCAAATTATGCAACTTTAATCTAGACTTAAATCTTAGTAATTAAAGTTTAATTTGAGTATTTACATAGAGCGCTTAATTTCGAGCGAGAAGGCTCCCATCAAATGTAATTTCCATCCAATTTCTCCCGAAGCTGGGTTTCAGACATGTGACGTATAAAAATTGAAGGGTCAAGACTCAAGATGGGTTCTAATTTATGTTATGGCTATGCATTGGGTCTATGATATATCACGCTCGTATAGGAATTTGTGAGAATTTGAGAAAATAAAGTTGATATAATTTACTAGACTTCTCATGAAAAATGATGCTCAAGATGACACATCTTTGTAAAATGTGCATGATGTAAATTGCGATGCGACACACGTTTGTTGTATCCATTAAACTTCACTTCACTTCATTTTATTTAAATGTTGTTAAATACACTTATATAATTCATCTTTTTATTTTATTAGAAGTTAAACTTATTTGAATTTTAATTTAAAAATAGCGTAAAACTCATTCTACTCACCCGATTTTTATACATTAAAAAATGCCGCTAATTTATCTTCTCACCACTTAAATTTTTAAAAATTAAAAATTAATTACAAAACTATATTCTCCATGGCTTGATAAAAAAACATTATAACATAATTCGCTCATTAATAAAACATTAATTACGTCAATCTCATGAATACTATTACTATATTCTCCATGATTTAATACAAAAATATATAAAAAAAAAAACCATTGTACATAGGCATATGCTTGAAAATAAAAGTACCCAACACAGTGGTTCAAATATATGAATCCAAGGTGTGTGCTTTACCTTGAACAGATGCGGACTCAGAATTCTTTCGAGAAGTGGGCTAAAACGTAGCAAAGGGGTGGACTTATACTATTTTTTTTTACAAGTGATAGTAAGGTTTTCAAAATTTTGTCCTGTGGTGAAGCCTGCCCTATCCCCCCTAGTTTCGCCCCTGACCTTGAAGATTTTTTTTTATATATATTTGTTTCACTAGTCCCATTTCTAATGTAAATAAATACCAATACAAGAATATAAATTAAAATACCGTAAAATCAACTATAAGAATCTCATGAATGTTGTTATTGGTTTAATTGTGTCTCTTCACTTTTATCTTTATCTCTTCTATCATTCCGTTCAATTAATCTTAAGCACTCGTAACCATCACAGACCAACAGATTAACACCCGAAAATTCTTCGTATCAATTTTGTGTATGGATCGTTTCTTTAAGAAATTCAAAATCTTTTATGTTACATTAAATATCAAATTTTGAGGAGTGCAAGGTCCTAAATTAAACCCCAAGTTATGTTTGGGTATTCATTAAATCAAAACAAAAGACCATCAATGCTTTGGGATCACTGGAGGTAAAGAAAAGGAAAAAAATCTTCTTCTTTTTTTCCTCCAACCAGAAAAAGAAGGAGTTGATCAGTTGAAGATCTACTATTGGTAATAAAGGTGTATAGGATGATGACTTTTAGGTTCCATCAAAATCAGTTAGTAATAGAAGTTATGATTATTTGTTCTTGAGAGAGGGGGTGGAGTTTTAGTTTGTTAATTTTAATTTTTTAAACAGAGAGTTTGGGTGCTAGTCAAACAAAAAAAATCTATGGTTTGTGATATGAAATATCATATAATCGTTAAAAATATATTTATTACAATTAATATTTTTTATATTTTTTATGGATAGCACAACTTGTATGTAATTTTTAATGAAATTTATTTGGGAAGAAGAGCCTGAGTGTTAGTAAAAAAATGTCTATAATTTGTGATATGAAATATCATATAATTGTTAAAAATGTATTTATTACAATTAATATTTTATATTTTTTTCATAGGTATTATGACTTGCACATAATTTTTAATAAAATTTATTAAGAACAATGTAATTTTTTTTATTATGTTTTATTTTAATGCAATAGTTAATATTATTTAATATTTTTACTTTTAGCAATGAACCATTATCGTCCCCGTATTATTTTAATAAATTCACCCCACCACTGGGGTGAATTGCAAGTTTTTTCGAAAAATTGGTAAAGTAAGAACATCCTTTTATTTTCGAATTAATTCAAGCAAACAAAATAAGAGAGATTTTGGACATGTTTATATAGTGGAAAACACTCTCTTGTAGACCGGGCCAGTCTGACCCACCTTGAATATATATATTTTTATATTCTTTTATAATACTATTAAATTACAAATGGTAGAAGTTGCTTCAAGTTCAAGTGTATAAGTAAGTGGAACATTTTCGAATTTTTAAATGCAAAACTTGTCTGGAGGAGGATGGATATATTTTTGGCAGACGGGGTTTAGGTTTAACGAAACCCGTCCAGTACCCGACACGCCTCAGTCCTCACATTTTTCACATTATTATATTTTGCCTAGTTATTAATTCTTGTTTGTCTCATCATACCGGACGGTATGGTTATAACTTAGTAAATCTAAAATACATATATATTACCCATTTTGCCCCCGTAAAAAAATAGTATTATTTGTCCACCAATTAATTGTTTTTCTCTTTTTTTTTTGGCTATATTTGCCCCCTCCCCCTCTCCCTCCATAAGCCAAATTCTCGAATCCGCCCTTGCTCTTATATAGGTATAAAAATTTGGAATTCTTAATATTTATTAAGAAAGTGGAGCCCAAAATAGCTGTCTTGCTAGCTTGGTTCTCGGACATGCTCTGCTTGTGGAAACTCCAGCTACAGAGCAACAGATTCTGTTCCAATAAATGATATATAAAGAACTCTTGAAGATCTGGTTCCCTCTCTTTTTCCAGTATTATCGGAAAAAAGAAATAATAAATTAACATTCCCAACTAAAGAATACCTTAGGCTTAGAAGTGGGCCTGATTACTATAAGGCTTAGACCAACCAACTTCAATTAGACCAACAAGGCTCCGGGGAAACATTTTAATCAAACCCAAGCCCATCCCTTAGTTTAAATTGTTATTTTTTCTAAAAGCAATTTATTTAGAATAATAACATATAGCAACAGTACATTTGGTTCCTACACTTCTATGCTCATTTTTCCTACTATAATAAAAAACGAAGCTCCTCTAGTATGATGTGAGGAGAGGCATAATATTTTTGATATAAAAAATGATTCTTTCCCAAAATTTGCCAATTTGTCCACCACCTTTTTTAATTTGCTTCTCTCGAGTTCATGTAGTAAAGCTTGAATATTCACTAGAAAAGATTGGTGATCTTGGTTCTCCACCTTCATCATGCCAAGAATTGTGAAAGATGTGTGTGAATCAGTTATTCTAAATGCATTTGTCATATTCATTTCTCTTGCTAGGATAAACCCTTCACGGATAGGCCATATATAGCTCCGCCATCACATTTGATGTCTCCTCTATAATAGCAGCCAATGCAGCGATAAATTCTCCATCTCTATTTCTAATAATGGCACTGATACTTGCCGTTTTAGATATATTTGTATTTTGAGAAAGCCCCATCAGTATTAAGTTTGAACTCAGTTTTTGGAGATGAATCCGACCCTACAGCTGCATAAATCTGTTGCATCTTTCTACCTGACTAAGGTTATCTCCCCAAGCAGTAGTATCCTTAAATGCAAGTTTAATTTATAATGATCTACATTGTCTTTAATATTGAAGCGAAGTTGAGTAGCATTAATAGGCTTGTTTCTAAAAATAGCTTCATTTATCGCAGGCCACATGCCCCATGGTGTGCATAAGATCAGAGATATAGTTTCTTTGGAAGAAACAATTTCAAATTTTCCCCAATCTATCCGGTTAGCCTTTAATCTAACAGTAGAGAAGGCAGTGCATTCCTTGCAAATGTGCATTTAATCATCTATTTTTTCCACATAAAGTACATAATGGGGAAGGGATGATATGATGCATGTGTAAATTATAAGTATTAGGCAGTTTATCTTTATCATGCAAGATGAGCCATACAAAAATTTTAATTTTTTAAACACATGGAGGTTTCCGGATTCTTTTCCATGGGAGATGAGGAAATTGAACTTTATATTTATCTTCAACAAGCCATCTATATGTGGACTTGATAGAAAAAATACCATATCTATTTGGGCTCCAAGCTAGCAGATCTATCCTTAATTAGTACCACACATAGAAATAGGATTATCTAAGATCTTTTTTGTTATGACAATAGGTAATTAATTAGGAACCTTGTATACCACTAAGATTCCATTTATTCTCACTAAAATTTATAAAATCTCTGACCAATTTGGGAGTGATACCATTACTCCCATTGGTAACATTTAATAGGCTCCGGAGTGTTATTGCTAAGCCATATCATCATTAATTCCAAAAGCTGATATTACCTTCTCCAATATGCCATTTAATGCCTTTCCTAAATTCATCTAGGAGATTGCTCATGCCTTTCCATACCCATAAGGCCATAAGGCAGAATATATGTTTTTTCTTAGCATTAAGAATGTTGGTGGTAGGAGAATATTTTGCTTTGTAAAGCTTGGACCACAACGAATCTTTATCCACAAGCAATCTCCAAAAATTCATAAGAGAAGCTTTATTCATAATTTCAATAACCTTAATTCCCAACCCACCAAGAGATTTATCCATGATGATATTTTGCCATGGCATAATGGGCGTTTTATTAGACTCAAAAGTGCTATTCCAAAGAAATTTTTCTTTTTTTTTTCTTTTTCTGTAATCTTGTATTGAATACTCTTAGGCACTTTAAAAGGGGTCATGGAGTAGAAAGGAAAAGTTTGAAGAGTAGTGTTTATAAAAGTAACTTACATGCCATAGACAGATATTTCAGATACCAAACATTCAATTTGGTATCCATTTTTTCCGTAATTTGTTAAAACAGAATTCTATCTAGTAACTCTGCCATTTGTGAGAGGCAAGCCAAGATATTTATCCTGATTTTTTTACGCTTTTGTATTAAGTAAGTTCTTCACTTGCCTTCTTTGAAATTTAGAGGCGTTAATTAGCTAGGTCCAAAATAAATAGCAGCTTTAGATAGATTAATTTGTTGACTCGACACACTGCAGAATTTACTAAGAACCTTTTTCAAGGCTGAGATTGTAGAAGATTTAGTGTATTTGAAAAAAATGGGAGAAAAGTAAAGAAAGGAAAGAAAAAAAAACTAAGCAAGCACCAAGTAAGCATTTTTGTGTTTTCCTAAGTCCCACGTAGGAGAGAAATAAAATATTTCATGGGTTTTTACAAGGAAGAATTTGGCTAAGGGGTTTGAGCCTTTTGGGAATACTAAACCAACTCGGCTTGGGTTTATTTTAGGTAAAGTATTATCTTTTTTTCTTTTTGAAAAATTTTATTTATTAAAAATAAAATTATTTTCTTTTCTTCTTGAATTTTGAAATTGATTTTTGACTTAGTCTTTCCGTTGTTGTGGATAGATGGCTCTCTCCCTCACCCTCTTTTCTCTCCCTTAACGCAACGGAAAATTATTTTCCCTTTAAAGATTTTTGTTTCTCCTCTGAAGAGATACAAAAAAAAAAAAATTCCTACATTGTTAACTATTTGAGAGCTTAAGAAAAAAAATTCCTCTAATTTTTTTTTCCTTCTGGCAGGAATTTTTTACCGATTCCAGCCAAGTTGTAAAAGAAGATAGAATTCCGATTTCCCATCGTGCAAAGGAAATCAAGTCAAAGAGAAAATCTGGGTTTGTTGTATCCTGGGGATGCCTTGGCCTATCCGAACTGCTAACACAAACACCGAGCAAAGCTGTAAAATGTCTTAAAGAGAGCGACCTAATTCGTGACTCAATTTGGAATTTTCCGATAACCAATTGGTAACTTCGTTCTAGATTTTTCAACGAAGATAGATTCTTTATTTGCTAACGGAAGATTAAAGAAGAATACAATTATCCGCAAAAGCCAGAGCTAGAATGATAGGACCATTTATAGAAGCACAAAATGGTGTGACCTTCTTATTAATGGCTAGCCTTTCTATATTCCTTAAAAGGCAATCAATAATTATAATGAAAAGTAAAGATGATAATGAGTCACCTTGTTTAATTCCCATCGAAGGAAATATAGGTTTTGTAGGCTTACCATTATTCATGATTCGGTAAGAAACTAAAGTAACATAACTTATATTAATACATTTAATCAACTTTGAAGGCATTTGGTGTCCTTTAAGAATCCATTGTATGAAGTTCTACTCCAACTAGTCATATGCCTTCTAAAGATCGATCTTGATATATAGCTAAAGATCCATTTTTTTTAGATTTTCTTATGGTGTGCAAAATTTCATGGGTTAATAGTATAATAGCTTGTATATATTTACTTTGAACAAAAGCATTTTAGTATGGATAAATGATATTACTAAAGAAAAGTCTCGATCTTTGCACCAGGAGCCTATATTTTCCACTATGTAAGAGGGGCCTGACGGCAAGAGATAATGCGACGTGGTGTTATCTGCGGTACTAGTGTGGTCTATTATGTGTTCAGATACGTGCCAGCACTTAATATTTGAAGCCTCCTCTATCGTACGTTCTTACGTGTTACTGCTTGAGTCAAGCTTGCCTAGCCCTTTAAGTTGGGATTTAGGCGCCACACGGGGCCAGAATCTCCCGGCACTTAACAAGAATGTCATGTGCCACTAAATTTGGAATGGTGAGTTAGGCTTGCCCAGCCCTTTGAGTTGGGTTTAGGCATCGTACATTTGAAATGAATTGGTGTGCACATCTTGGTTACATAGCCACATGCCTATGATAGAGGCTTAAAGATATCTATGAAATTTATACTTAGAAGAATAATATAGAATTGTATGGAATTGTATAGATTTGTAGAGAATCCTAGAATATTCTAAAACATCGATCTAGACAATCAATTGGATTAGATCCCTACCATCCATTAAGGAGGTCAAATCCTATAAATAATTAGAACTTTTCATTTGTATCCATCCAAGAATTGTAAAAGCATTCTTAAGTGTAATAAGAAACTTTCCTAGCTAAAGTCTAACCTATGACAATAAGACCACTCAAGATGATTTTGTAAATAACATTGCATAGGCTTATAGGCATGTAGTGCTTGGCTTAAGTGTGATTATTATTTTTAAGTAAAAGCACAATTAAAGTTTTATTTAAGTAGGGAGGAAGTTGCCTAGTTTCAAAAAATTGTTTGATAATTTTATTCATCCTTGGGTCAATGATATTCCAATAAATTTTATAGAAATAAGCTATAAGCCCATTAGGGCCCGAACTTTTATGAGAGTACATTTTATTAAGAATAAAAAGGATTTTCTTTTCAAAAATCTCTTAGGTCATGCTATTCTTGTGTGAAATAACAAAAGGAATAGTAAAGGCATTTATAGTAACATTATAATATCTGCCTAAAGTTGTATTAAAAATATTCTCGTAGTAATTGACAAACACATTATGGACATCATTTTATGTAGAAATCCATCCTAAATTTGGGATAAATAAAGAGTCAATATTTATTTTTCTTTGACATTTCTTTTAAAAATAAAATTAAATAAAATTAAAATTAAGGGAGGTCTAAGTCTCTCAGCTCCTTTAATCCTACAAATAAAGAAAACTAGCCCTCCCACCTTGTGAGTAAAATCATTGACCTTAAGGTAAGGGTGGAAGTTGCCCACCTCTGGGTCAACCCCTTTCCTCGAGGTTTGGGTGTATATTGCACTCTTTACTGGGGTTGGGGTATGTATAATTTGGATTTTGCATGGGGTGTATGTCCTCCTCCACATGTCTTTCTTTGCTTGTTTGGGTAAGTAAATCTTTAGGATTTAGGGTAACATGCATGATTGGCCCTTGATTGATTGGTTGAGGTGGTTTATGGCCCATAACGGTGGGTTTGTTAGTGGTTTTGTGAAAATCATAATTATTTTCCTTCGGATTTTTCTCGTAATCAGAATGGAATCGGGGACTATGTTATGACGATGGAAAGGTGTTATGATTTCATTTATTTTACACTGTTTGTCTACTATTTTTAGGCCAGATACATGCGCATGAATTGCTATTTCGGCATAGCAAGGTTCCTACTAGATTTGGGATGCAAAAAATACCATAATGGATAAAAGCCCAATCGAATAAGCAAAAAGGTTGATCGGCCAAACATGAAGACTGATCGGTCTTGATCGTATTTTAAAAGACCGATTGTTCCTAAGGACATCGTCCAATTGTTATCCAATTTTTCGAGGCAAAATTTATGCAAGATTGTGGAAATGAAAGGCAGGAAAGTAGTAAACAAGTCCTACGGCAGTTTATGCATATATACAGCCCGATATAGTCCAGTTTAAGCTTATTTAAAGTATGATATAATCCATTTTAGGCTTATTTAGACATGCATTGCATTATTATATGTAATATCTATAGAATATAAACAAATATATACATATGCGCGTATACATCATACTGGTATTGAGATTATACTTTCACAAATATAGAACTTTGTTTTGGAAAATATATGTGTTATAAGCTTTGACTAATTTAAAAATTCAAATACAATCACTATAAACGAGTTACGAAGTCTTTACTCTCGTATCTATTATATTGCAGTGTGTTTTTTTCTTTATTCTACTTTGGCAGCGTAATTTCTCTCTACAAACTTGAACCACAATGTATTTTATGTGCAAAAATTTGGACCCTTGCTTCGAATTAAACTCTGGCTAATATAGTAATGGATTTTATCTTCGTAGTGCCAATGACTGATCCGAATGCTTGAATGACCGATCTAGGGGCCCAAAAGACCGTTTCATAGCCCATTGAACCAATCGGTCTTGGGCGTTGTTCACAAATACTGATCGAGGCGCTAGAATGATCAATTAGTCATTTTGAGTTTTTTTTTCTTATTTTCACCATTTTTCTCCAATTTTGAAGTCTTGGCGTGGTTGCATCTGTCTTCTATCTAGATCATCGGATTCTTCTACTTATTTGTAATGGTTAAGTACGTTTGAGTCTTTAACCGATTACAATTGTTCATGATCGAGAAGGGTTGGTTTTTTAACCGATTGCTTTACTACAGACTAGTTTGGTTCTTTTGCTTGGTTTAAAATGTTTTCGTTAGGTTTTAAGTTTGGGCCTTTTTGACATTATGGTCCATTCATTATTCGTGTTTTCCTCATTGTTATTGTTGTTCTTGATTTATTTGTTTTTATGTAAATTATGACAGTAATTGGTTATATGCCCAATTGAACCGCAATAATAACAGAATAAAGTCTTCAATTCATATTGAATTTTTTGCACTTTTGTGCCAATTCTGAACTTGTGAGAGGTAGGGGCATTGTGGTATTAATTTCCACACATAATCTAACATATCTTACCCTATTTTAACTACTATCTTATATAGAACATTAGTGTCATAGTACTCCACTGGGAGTTCTGGCATTTGCACTCAAACAACCATTTTATTCATTTTAGCTTTAGCTAGCCTAAAGTTTAGATTGATCGAATTTGGTGGTTTTGGTGGAGGCAGTAGGGTTTGGTCTCTTTGGATTTTTTGAGAAAGGGGTGTATCTAGATCCATCTTACCCCAGCCCTTAATCTATTTATATTTATAGTTCTATATTATAAATTAATTGTGAAGGAGTTTTAATTTAGTAGGTTTACAAAACGAGGAAATTACCTTTTTCCATAAAAAATTACAAAAATAAATAAATATTACTAATGTAGAAATTTGAACATATAAAAGACCTTAAGCACAAAAGTTCATCTAATTACAACTTGACCAAATGTAATTACATGTCTTTAATATGAGAAATTTCTTAACTATAATATATTACACAAATGCGTTAAAGCTAGTGATGCTAAATTGTTGAAAATATGAACCGCGAAAATGAAAATTAAAACAAAGGAAGAGAGTTGTAAGGACATGATTTTAGCACTTTCTTATAAGCCGAATGGGAAGGGCGAGGTCCAACTATCATGAAAGATAGCGGATTACAAATGAGACCCAACAACAGGAGGGGCAATACAGAATGTTCGCCAAATAAGAGACGATATCGTGCCGAGTAAAAAGGGACAATCACCGAGTAAAAAATAATCGACCTAAGAAGAATTCCAGGCCTATAGATAGAGAAAATGCTGACGTAAGCGTCATAACCAATAAGACAATGACACCTGTAATAATATAGTATGATAAATGCTTACTGCAAGAACGAATGACAAAATGACACGTGTAAAATGCAAAGAAATTAGTTACAACAGATGTGTTCCCCTCACATGAAAGGAGGAGATGAATATCACAAGGTATATTCTGAATGGTCATTTTACTTGTGACCTAATCTAACTTGAGAAGCACAAAAAATGGATCTATAAATAGAAAAGGGGACTCTCTGGAGAGCCGAGAGAGAACTAAAGAGAGAAATTGATAGAAACCCTATCATAAAGCTCAATCTAATTACCATCTCTACCAATTTGGGCCAGACTTACTCTGGTTCCACTTCGATACACAAATACTCCACTTACAAGAGTACACCGGGTTGAGTCATAGACTAGTTCATTCTCTTTAAGACGTTTAGCGGTTGCCCATAATTGTGCTAGCAGTTCAAATTTGCCATGCTGTCTCTAGGATGAAACAACCTAGATACTTTCTGTACGATTGATTTGTATATTTTCGACCGCTTGACAAAAGCACTCTTTTAATTTGCTTGGAATCGATAAACCTTTCACCGCCGGAGGCAATTTTTTTTTTCTAGGGTTTTAGAATTTTTTTCGTTTTTGCATTGTTGAAGAAGATAGTGTTGAAGAATTTTTTTTCCGTTTTCTATATATTAAAGAAAAAATTAAAACGGTAGGATAATAAACGTTTCGGTGGAAAAATTCACAGAGACGTGGAGAGACCGACCTAACACGGAGACGTGGGCATACTAAAATTTTAAAAAATCATCTTACCCACTTTCAGTTTAAATTTCGTAGTAATGATTTACTTACTACAAAGATCGTTTCTATCAAATTTAGTAAAAAAATTCACCATTTAAATCTCTAATTATATTCTATTAAACGAAATTAAATAGAAGAATAACGTAGGAGATTCCAGTGGCGGATTCAGAAAATTTTATTGAGGGGGACCACACAATTTTTAACAACGTAACATAATATAAAAAATATAAAGTTGCATTACAAAATAGAAAAAATATAAAGTTGCGCTACAAAATACATACCTTTCAAAGTTCAATATTGTTGGAATTGTACTCAACGTTCTTTCAAGTCACGGAATCTGTCTTTCTTAGTCTCTCTCTACTATTTTTTTTTTAATTAGAGGGATCACAATAAAAATTTAATAAACCTAATTTTTTTTTTTTATATATATTAAAAAAAAATATTGGGGGGGACCATGGCCCCCTCAAACTACCCTTACATCTTCCCATGGGAGATTCAAGTCTTTCTAAAACCTTAATGCCAGCATGCACAACGAGTCAACGATTACGTTATAAGCCAATTGGCTTTTTTCTGATGACTTTTAATTATATTACAGAAAAATGGCAATATGTACTAAATAAAATAAAATAAATAAATGCGACCATTGGCAATCTAGGGATGGCTCCTGTCACACGTGGCTGGTGGTGGAGTTGGTTAAAGGAATGTTATTTGTCGCTGCCCACCGGTTTAAGATCCTCTATTACTCCGTTCCAATATTATTCAATGGGTCTCGTTTGGGATGCAATTAAACAGATAATTTTTTTTTAGGGTTTAATGAAACAATCTCTAAAATGAGTAGATTATGTGTATAAAATTTCATTTAAAATTTCAAGCCGAAAGTGGCTGTAATAAATATTTGATATATCATTAAAATTTTAGTTGATCATCTCACACTTTAACATTAAATTTTTTGATAAAATTTTGTTAAGATGATCTCTTTATCCTAGATATATCAACAAATTTATCTATTTAGCTCTCAAACTAAATTATGTTGAACATAATTAGAATTAAGGGTAATTGAGATGAGACAAATCCATAATATAAAATGGATTTTGGGGTCAAAAGAAGAACACTATCTTCAACCTTTGGATTCTTGTATCCACAAAAGAAAATTCCTTTGAAAGAACGAGAGAAATTTTCTCAAAATATTTTATTAATTCACGAATATGGTTGATTTCATGCAATGATATGAATATCAATTAATATCAATTATCTACCATAATTAGTTAAGATATATTTGGAAGATATTCCAAATCAAATCTTTTTCTAAATAAGGTAAGCTTAATATTTGAGTTTTAAATTTTAAATCAAAATCTTACTATAATTAAAGAAACATATTTCCTGCAAGTATCAAAATTAAAAAAAAATACATAAAAATAATATAAGTTATACAACAAAATAATCTTCTCCGCCCGCTCTTCAAAATACATATTCTCGAGTTTAATGAAAGAAATTAATATCGTATATACCATATGAACAAATATTTTGATTACTTAAAACCTCGTCAAATTTGCTCCCCAAAACAAAATAATTTTTAATATAAATCAAGTCTATTGAGAATTAACTCAAAAATTTGGCTCGATTTTTCATTTGTTCCCTTGTTCTCTAACCTTCCTTGCATTTTTCCTTTAATTTGTATCATGATAAAATTCTCTTTGCTAGCTTTGTACCTAATCGAACCAATGGGGTTGATGTAATATCACAGACATATTTATTCCAACCATTTTGCTTTAGACTTTAAGCCATTTACAAGATCATGAATCTTTAAAAGGTTAATTAATATTTCGCATATTTACATGAAAAATTCGTGAAACATAAAATTTCATAATCAGAATTTGATGGCTACCGGTATTTTTTTCCTTCATCACTTCTTTCACTAAATTTTCTTTGAATTGGAGTCCAACCTCCTTAAAATCAACATATACTTAATAAAAAAGTCGGTTCACACAAGACAGTAAACAATACTTAGCTTTTCTGACTTTCGAGACTTTGAAGTAATAGAGATACTTTTCAATTTTTAACAACTAATTTGTATATTGATGTTTGCTTAATCGGCCATTAAAAAACCTTCCATTGAATTATTGGTAAAATAGTTGTTCACTTAAGTTGACCACACTTATAACAGTCTATTTGAATCGAGAGAATGGGAAGGATAGGAAAAGAGGAGGAATGATTGCATTTCACTCGTTTGAATATATTTATTAGAGAGAGTAAAGAGGAAACGGAGGGATTGGGAGGAAATGCCAATCCCCTCTATTATTTTATTTTGTTTCCTTCCAATATTGGTAGGCTTGGGAGGGAAAGGAAAAGTTTTTAATAATTCTTTTACGTTATTCCAAATTCAACCCTAATTTATTAATAATATATTAAATCACATCTCTTTCATTTCTTTTCTTCTTTCTATCTAAACAAGATTTATTTTCATTCCATTCTTTTTCATCTTTAGCTCTCTAAATAATAATAAAATTAAACTCATTCCTCTCTATTCTATTCCATTCTTTCCCCTTTTAATTAACTATTTCCTTTCTATCACTCCCCTTCAATCCAAACAGACTGAAAGAGTAACAGTATAAATTAAGCATAAGCATCACCTGCACAAATTTTGTTTATACATAAAAAGGAAATTTGATAGGATAAAGATAAACATAGAATAATTGAGCACACAATCTAAAAATTTGAATGATTACCATATTCAGATATCAATGGTGTAAATGAACAGAATCATTCTGAATCATTAAGGAGTAAATATGAGGTAAACAACAAATACTTTATAACACCTCCCCAATTTGAATGGTTATATCCTATTTAGGCTGCAAAGATCCAAATAAAATGTTAAGGTAGGTTAAAGTTACATCTCATCTCGTAGAGTTTGAACTCCTGACATACTGTTTATGAGGTAGTTATTGTGGCTTAAATTTGTCAGTTACCAACCTCGAGGGTTTGATCACCCATTCATTCATATGTTTAAACAATCTTGAATCAAAATTCTGACCTCTTTTTTTTATAGCAATATGAAAGAGTGACACTCTTATTAAAATAAATATGACTATTTTTAAAACAATAAATCACAATACAAACATATTGTGATAACTAATAAAAAATTTAAGCCTATGATTACAGTGATATAAAACTATTACTAGAACAATTTTAAAATCGACTTGAAATTCATAAAATTGATTTTTGCTATTATCAAAATAATACTTATCACCATGGCAGGGATTAGTATTAACTAATAAAAACATATCAACTTCTAGTAAAACTCATATTTACTCTGACAATTTAATTTATGTTATTAAATTCATTCAAATATGCAATTAAGAAGAAGATCTGTAGTAGTTGTACGTTGATGGTGAAAGAGTAGCCGAATGAACCCCACAAAATACACACATACACAACCAAAAAAAAGAAGAGAGAGAGAGAGAGAGAGAGAGAGAGAGAGAGAGAGAGAGAGAGAAGAGTTTGGTCACGCTCACATAAATGGTTGATTTGACTCAAGAATACACCAAAACAAACGACATCTACTTACCTAATAAAAGTGTATAACCCATCCCCATTAAATTGCTTCCTTAATACTAAAATATATCTATGTTTGTATGTATGTTTGTATCTATCAATGCATATATATATATATGTATGTATGTATGTAAGTGCATTTCTGTATGAAAAATCTCAAAGAAATTACTGAGTGACAAAGATCGGAATTTGTTTCCACGATGGATTCAGCTGCTCAACGTCGTCGTTTTCAAGTAATTCAAAACCACCTGATGTCCTCCACCGCCGACGATCAACTGTCACTCCTCCGCCCAACCCCAACCGCCGGCGAGTTCTTCTCCGGTATTTTCTCTCTCTCTTTCTCTATCGCTTTTATGTAGAAGCTTTTATATTTTGAGAGGGAAATGCTATTAGCACTCCACTTTAGTATTAAGGCACTCCACTTTTATTTTTAGTGACATAAAAAGTGTCCAAAAGGTATATATAAGTGTCATTAAAAATGAAAGTGGAGTGTCTTAGGACAAAAGTGGAGTGCTAATATCATTTTCCTTTTGAGATTATTGTTAAAAGTTGATCATCTGGTGTTAAAAGTGTTTTTATTTACGAAAAGCTAGGGTTTTTAATAGTGGGGAGTTCACTTTGATTTATAATTCGTTGTGATTTGTAAGTATTTTTATAAAGACTTGAAGTTCATATTGCATTAGTTTATTTGAATTGGTTTCAATTGGGCCCTGCAGTTTATGAATTTTTGATAACTTCTGTTGGAGTTAAAAAAATATTATAAAAGTTCCTCTGCTGGACAAAGGCTGGGGCCAAGTGGGGCTCTCAATTTCGAATTATGCTTATTTTTATTAGTATTTAAAAAAATAAAATTAGAAGGTATTAACTAGTCTTTATTTTTTTTGTGGTGGTGGGGGGGTGGGGGGGGAGGGGGGGAATATACTTTGCCCCCCTTAGATGTTTTTGCTAACTTTATGGTAATGGTAGCTCACGGTAGCTCACAATGTACCGTATTTTGGTATTCTAGAACTTCAAAATATACATACGGTGACATTTCATTTTATTTTTTTTTGACTAAAGCAGATATACTAGAATATGGAAGAAGAATGTATTTAACCTTATATTGTAGTTTAATTTTTGTCCTTATTATTGGGCTAATTTCTGACTCCACCACTGGTGCTGTGCTGTGTGTGGGTTCATTTGGCTAGGTGGGGTTTGGATTCTTTATTTTTGTGTGGAAAGTGAAACCCCCAATAGCTGTCGGTTTGTTTTCCGGGAAAGTTGAAATAAAGAGACTAGAAAATTCCTGATTGACTAAAGTCATTCAAATTCCAAGTTTTTGGTCAATGTTTGATTATTGATCTGTGCTGTGGACCCCAAAAGTGATTGTGCTCATCAACTGTTGCTATGTCCCATGATTTTTTTTTTTTTTTTTTTTAATGTTCTCGTCCACTTTTTGTACCACTGAAACGTAGGATAATGCAATTGGAAGAGATGGCCAACTTGAACAAGGGCATCATGAACACAGTAGGTCACTTATCAAGTGGTAATTTATTCATTTAAGAATTGGTTCTGTTTGATAAGATGATCCTTCGCTTGTAGAAATAGGATAGGGCCATTCAATAGACAAGCAATCAGCTTCCACTCTTCTGTCTTCTTAAATGGTTAAATTATCATAATGCATAAGATAACTTAATAGTAAAAGAATTTTTCGAAGAAAGGATTTTGCTTTCGGACTGGACTGTGAATACCATTGCAGTACATGTTATCCCTCATATAGGAACCCTTCAACAAAGTGGAAGATGTACTGTTTGTGGGGGATTTGTTGGAGAAATCCTCTTCCATAATAAGTGTTAAATTATACAACACAAGAAATAGAGAAATTATATTAATGAGCAAGAAATCCACAAGGGGTTACATTGTTACAATCTCACATCTATTTACAATGGAATTGACATGAATATATATACAAGTAAAGAAGGAAACAAGAAGCCTAAAATGAGGAAGAAAGGAGGAGACAAGGAGGGAAACATGGAGGAGGGAATAAAGGAAAAGAAGAATAATTCTAAGCTTTAATAATTACAAATAATAATGCTAATTTATGTTGGAGAATATCATCATTCAATATCATCATTTCTAACATGTGAATACCATTGCAGTACATGTTATCCCTCATATAGGAACCCTTCAACAAAGTGGAAGATGTACTGTTTGTGGGGGATTTGTTGGAGAAATCCTCTTCCATAATAAGTATGTATATATATTGACCATAGATTGTTGAGTGGGAAATTTCTGTTTGTAGCGTTGGCAATGAAATTATCTTTTGTAAAAATAGACAGTCATAGTCCTTTGTTAATTTTTTATTTTCTAGAGTAGTAGTTTGAAAATGGAGTGAAAAAGTGGTAAGAAACTACGCGATTTCTTATGAAAAAGTGTATATATGTATGTACTTTGTTTGTGGGTAGAAGGTTTAAGTTCTCTAATAATTACTGTTATCTATGAACTCCATCAGGTTGAGAGGAAATAAGGAGGGACAGAGCCAGGACTTGTTTGGGGACTGGGGGACAAAAAATGTGAAAGAAAAATATTCGTGACCACAAGAAAAATACGAACCTTAGGCAGAGTCATAAATTAAACTCTCTTGTGAGTTCAGGAGCGTGTAAGACTCTCAAATCTTAGTTCTCCAGATATAGTTCCCCGAATCACATGCCTATTCGAGGATCGGTGGGATACCATAGCTTTAAGAGATTGGGGCGGAGGCAATTCGCTTAATCCGCCTTTACTAAAGATCAAGGAGTACAAGTGGATATGAGTGTATTTACGATTGTTGTTGTTGACTTTCATATTTCAAAAGTGTGGCATGATCTATGTCAAAGTGACAAGAAGATGAGAAAGAAGTTTGAGTTTCTTTTATGGTTTCCAAAGGGAAAATATAAGCTCTGTTTTACCCAAAAAACGAGTTGCTTCATGTTACATTCTGACAGTTGTATAGAACTTTTAACTAATTTAATCTTTACAGTATTAACCTTGTATTTTAACTGCTCTACATTTTACGCATAAAACTTCTTCATTAGTATACATATATTTTCTATAAAAACAAGTTGAGTGGTGCCCCCATTGGGCAAATAGTTCCTCCTTCCCCAAAAGTAAGAAACGGGAGATGATTTCACTGTGGCATTTGTAGATAGCACTATCACAATAGAACTTGTCTGTATCTAAGTTTTTATCGATGATTTCTAGCACAAGGGATTGGCTTTTCTTCATATTTCTTGGCAGTCAGCACATCAAGTAGGAAATGAGATAAAATGCATCTTTATTCAAGCCGATTGCTTTCATGTTTGGTTTAGTTGTCATCCTTTGATTTATGCTTTATGTCAATAAGATTCATTTGAGGCACTTCTCAAAAGGCCAGTTGGAAGAGTTAATACACAAGCTAGTGGTTAGAATGCTTAATGAATTTAGAGGGGTTACACATTTGGATCATTTGACAAAAGTTCATTTATTATGTTGAGGTTAATCTCCCTAGTCACCTAGCCCAGTGTAGAACTTTAGAGGCTTGCTATTGCTTCTTTTTTTTTTTTTTCATTAATATTTTTTATGAGAGATTAGTATATTATTTTCATCTTTAGTTATCAGTTGTAGCAACTCGAATAATGCACGTACTAATTTGAATGGGATCTTGTTTACATCAATAAAATGCCTGTCTTAGCAGGTTAAGCTGGGCTCTACATTCCATTTTTCTCTTATTTTGTTCCGTATTTTAATATGATTAATGGTGCTATTAAATTATGAGCAGAGCAGGGATATAGTGTTGTGCTTCCAGAGAAATTGGATACGGGGAAGTGGAACGTATACAGGTCAAAATCATATATATTTTTTTCTTTCAATCATATATGCATTGCTCACGGTGGTCTTTGAGATACCATTACTTTATGCAGATCTGCGCGCTCTCCTTTGAAGCTTGTGAGTAGATTCATTGATCACCCCGAAATTGGTACCTTGCACGATAATTTTGTGTGAGCATCTTTTTCTTTTCTTGCATATATTTGCCTCATTCCTGTCTTTTTCTTTTTTTCATTTTTTTTCTTGCTTATTTTTTCTCTAACTTATGCTCTAGGCGTGCTGTTAAGACCTTCCGAGATTACAAATACTTGGGTACACGGATTCGGGTGGATGGAACAGTTGGAGAGTAAGTTGGCTGTTTAGCTAATATTGGAATTTGTTCCTTTTAGCTCCCTTTGTCCATTTGAATTCATTTCTACAGATACAAGTGGATGACATATGGGGAAGCAGATTCTGCCCGGTCAGCAATTGGTTCTGGTTTAGTGAACTATGGAATATCAATGGTAGGTTATGTTTTCTCGTTATTTTATGTTGGGATTTTTTGCTTTGCTCCCTGTTCTTTACTTGAAAATAGATTTACACCCCATGTTTTCATAATCGCTAGACTTGGTCACTTGCGTATGGGGGAATCTCAAAGAAGCACAAAAAAAACTGGGGGGAAATGTCTGATTTCTCTTAAACATAATCCTTTGACTTAAACCCCCACCACCCCCCACCAGAAAAAAATAAAAATTTATGTAGTTGTTAGAGATTCCCCCGCATGCCGGGGGTTGGAGGGGTGTGAATCTAACTATTATGAAAGGGTGGCACTTTTGCCACATCAATTATGCTTATTTTCAGAGCAATGTAAACCCTTTTTTTTAAAAATCCTCTATGCCCAATCATGGGCACTAAATTGCATAATGGAACGGAGAGGGGGATACAATAAGACCATCCCCAAGACCCAAAAAACACAAAAGAAATATGCCTAAATTGCATAATGGACCAAGGGAAAAAAACCAAAAAGTCCACAAGGCAATTCAAAAAATGAAGGCAAGGCCTAACAGGAGGCCAATGTAAACTTTTAGAAGCATACAATCCAACTTCTTAAAGTAATACTATGCTCTGGCAAAAGAGATAATTGCTTTGGCAATACGGGTAGCCTTATGAAAATAAGGGTACAAGTCTAATTTCGGATATAAAATGGGGGGCAAAGTAAAAAAGGCCCTTTTATGTTTATTGTACTTCCTCCTTCCACTTCGGGACTTATTGTCCTCTTCTGTATATATTTCTTGAGGTAGTAAACCTTTCATTTCTTATAAAACAAATATCAAAGGCCAGTTACTTGACAAATAAATTTGTTCCCTCTTTTTTTCTTTTGAATATAGCTCTGCTCGTTTCTCACTCTTATATTCTTATTGTTGTCAACATGCTGCTGTCCCACAGCTTGTTCAGTGAGACTATTTTGTCCGAGAAGTTTATTTGTCCTTTCTCATTAGGTAGCTGATTATTTCATTTGGTTGAATTTGCAACAGGGGTCTTGTGTTGGATTATACTTTATCAATAGACCAGAGTGGCTAATAGTTGATCATGCGTGCTCTGCCTATTCATATATATCGGTTCCTTTATATGACACTCTCGGTTTGTTTTTATACTTCCAATCACCTTTAATTGAATTTAGCCCTGATCTGGGGACTGGGTCTCTTATTTTGCACACATTTGTCACTTGCTCTGCAGGTCCTGATGCTGTCAAGTATATTGTAAATCATGCTACCACACAAGCTATATTTTGTGTGCCTCAGACGTTAAATATTGTGAGTGAGCTACTTTTTCCTCTAGAGTCCTTAGACATTTAGGCCTCATTTGGTTTGAGTTTTAGGAAAGGAATAGGTATTTAGATTCCAGGAAAGGTCTTGGCATGTTGAGATTCCTTGCAAATGTTTGGTTATGACTGTAACTCTTCTTTCTTCAATTGAAAATAACTTGCAAATATACTATTTAATATCAAAATAATTTAATTAAAATTAGTTACCACATTATAAGATATTATTGAATATTACTTTATTGTATTGCGAAAGAAAATGTTTAGTTATTTTCTAAAAAATTGGGATAATTTTATCAAAAGCGAGAAAAACAGGAAAGGATTCCCTGGAGTCCTCTTAGTTTCCTCCCACAGAATATAGCATAATGAGTTCTCCTTTCCTACTAATCCCGAATTCCTTTGCAAAACTCCAACCAAACATCGGAATATTGAGCTAAAGGGAATTTAGGATTTCAAGAATGATCCAAAGACCCTAGAGCGCCTTCACCTTGAGTTTTCTATTTTCCAGGAATCCTAAATTGGTAAACTCACATGTATAGCCTCATACTTCATGCCAAGAGTTTGAATCACAAGATAACAATTCCTTTGATGAATCTTAAATTTTATAGGTAAAATTACCAATTTATGATTTAAGAAAAGTAGAGCAATTTGACCCAAAATAACTTAAAAGAAAAATTCATCAATCTTGGGAAATGTAAGAATATTTAGTTTGTTGATTTTGAAACATGGATAGGATTAGTGTTGCCTTTTTAGAGACTAATCTAAGGTGTGAGACTTAGAAAGATTGTTCACAAACCATTGTTAGTGTCATCTCACACTTTACATGTCACTCTTCACTTTGAAATGTTAATCATTGATTAGATTGTTGTTGATAATTGTCTGATATCTAGCTTTCTTACCATGTATCTATGGTGAATTGGGACTTGGTAAGAAACTTGATGTTCATTTTTAATAAATCTTGCACAGACCAGTTTTTCGAAATGATGTTGAATTTTAGAGCTTGAACATTGACATATGGATTGGATTAATCATTGGCAATTATATTTCTGTTGAGAATATTATGATTTAATTTCTTATCTTTGCACTTGAAATTACAGTTGCTTCCGTTCTTGTCTGAGATTCCTTCCTTGCGCCTAATAGTGGTATGAAGATCCATCTATTATTCTTAACTGAACAATCTAATGTGAACAGTGAGGCTAACGCTCCCGGTGGTTCATATGCCAGGTGGTTGGAGCGATAGATGATCAAATGCCATCGCAGCCATCAAATGCTGGAGTTGAGATTGTATCATATTCAAAACTACTTAGTAAGGTGATTTTAGATTTTTCCTCTTTCGACAATTACTTAATATTTGACTCGTGTGTAATAAATATAAATGATTAAAACTGTCATGAGTAATTAATGCTGGCTGACCTGCATATCAATATTTTGCCATTCATTGGACATCTCTTAATTAATAGAAAATATCAGTCATGCTTTTATCCATTTAACTGATTCAATTGTTTCCTTACTCACGGGTTGTTTTCCTTCAGGGTCAGAGCAACCTTCAGCCTTTTTGTCCGCCAAAACCTAACGACATTGCTACTATATGTTATACAAGTGGTACAACTGGGACTCCAAAAGTAGTTCTTCAAATTCCTTTGAACTTCTTCAATCGTAATTAATATTATTTCACTGCCTCCTTTAAATAAATGAAGCCTGTTCCTTTTGTAATTATGAGAAGGGAGCTGTACTGTCCCATGGAAACTTGATCGCAAATATTGCTGGTGGATGTACTGAAACCAAATTGTACTCTTCGGATGTGTGAGTATCAGTTGATTTTATGCACAAGTTTCACAACAATTAGTGACGCATTACATTGTATGATTATTTAAATAGAATATTGGGGTTGGCTGATAATTTCCTTCTTTTGCAGTTACATATCGTATCTTCCTTTAGCACACATATATGAACGGGCTAACCAGGTCATGGTCGTATATTTTGGAGGTGCATCAGGATTCTATCAGGGAGTATGAGACTTAACTCTGCACTCTTTTCTGTTTCTCGTCTTGGAGAGTACTACTTGAGTAATTTCACCTGTTTCCATTTCCCATCCACGGTTTATTGTAACTAACAAATTTTCTTAGCAAGTGTACTTGTGATGAATACGCAAGACGAAGAGGAAACTGAAAAACCAAAAGCGTGATCATAAGATATGACTTACAGCTGTAAAGTCTAATAGAATTCATGTCTGACTCAATTAATTGGGAAAAGGTTTTCTTGAGTTGAGTTGCCATGAAAGTGAACTGTGATTCATATTTGTTTAAATCGTACGATTTGAGATACGTATTGTATAGTTTATGTGATTCACAGATTCAGCGATATGAAATTGTATGGAGAATTGAAATAGACATAGAATCGCAAAGAATCTTACTATGCACGATTTAGTTGCATATTCACTCTGACTCTTGAATTTATTATTTTATTTTTAGAAAAATCTTGTTTATATTTCAGATATAACTTCTATATAACTTTTTATGTATATAGTGTAAAAATTACAAAACCCAAGCACAATTTGGTATTTTTGCATGTTTCATGCTGCAATTTTGCACTTATGTGATTATTTGGTATATATAAATAACTACACTGAATATATTAATAGGAATGAGATCAGTGGAGGATAATATCATATCTTTTCCCCTTTGGAAAAACTAAAATATTTGGCACTCGACTGTTCTAATAATAAAAATTTGTTTTGGTTCAATATATTATTCTATGTTCTCTCTACCTATAGATTATATGAAATAAACTTTTTTACTCTTACAATAATGGGATCACCGTAGGACTCAAGCCTGCAATCTTTTTTGCCATGACAAAAGATGTCCATTAGACAATGTAAATGTTTTATACGTTTATTTTTACATTATAATATGTTTTACTACTTACATCGTGTCATTTATGTCTTTATGCATTTATTTACTATCTTGTTTTACTTTTGCACTGAATCTTACAATTTATGATTCGCAATCCATTAGTTTTCGATTTTTTATAGGAGTCACAATTGAAAAGTATGCTATGATTATAAAAAGTAACTCTCCTGGCAAAATCAAGGAATTTAATCATTAGGAATCATTTCAATATTATCCACAAATTTAATGTAGCTAGTAATTTAGACTTGGGCTGAAGCTTATACAATTTTGACTTGGCTACTATCCTTAAGTACTATATATATTGAGCGAGTGGGTTAGCCTAGTGGTGAAGGCGCCCACCCGGATTAGGGAGATCCTGGGTTTGAGTCTCACCCGGTATGGGGAGGGTTCCTTGTTATTTGTAGTAAAAGGAAGAGACTCTGACCTCCCTCCTTTAACAAAAGAAAAAAGGTATTATATATATAACCTTTTTGTCTTTGAGCCTTAGGTTCTCTTCATTTTGGCTTGTGCTCAGGATCATTTGAAACTAATGGATGATATGATGGCTTTAAGACCCACTATATTCTGCAGCGTTCCTCGGTTGTATAACAAAATTTATGCTGGGTAAGATCACGATGTGTTTTTGCTTATTTCAGTAATCATTGCCATTCTTATGGCAGTTCGGCAATTCAGTCAATTGCTTTGGTTATTTCAGGATTATGAATGCTGTTAAGTCATCTGGTGTTCTGAGGGAGAGGCTATTTCATGCTGCCTACAATGCTAAGAAACAAGCAATAATGAGTGGTGATGTATTTGATTAAAACATTAAATGTCATTTATTATTATGGTCAATTTTAAGTTAATTAAGCATAACGAGTTTGAGTGAGGGTTTATTTGTTGATTTTTCAGAAGGAAACTTAAGGCAAAAGCTATAGCAGTAGAGGGTTAATATTAAAATGTAAAATCAAAAAGTCGAGGGAAACAAAAGCCGACCCCCTAGGCTTCAATGGATCACTATGATTACGTAAATATGTGAAAAGTATTGCAATATGGACTGTAATGGCAAACTTCCTATTGCAAGACTTAGTGAACCCCAGCAAAAGGATGGTTATGGTGTTTTTGTGTCCTATTGATTATTTGCTAGGAAGCATGGATACGTGTATCCAACACGAAACTGCACCGACACGAGGATACCTATCTCTAAATTTAATTTAGGATACAATAGATAAACTTATAATCTATATAATAAGGAGCAAGGGTTTTTGAATCCTAAAAATGTACAAGCGGTGAAGGATTGAATGGTTGAGATTGCAATATGCTTTTTCAAGGGTGGATAGTGCCTTTGGCAGTTGGCACGGGTTACGACTAGTATATTATAATTCGTTATATAAAAGTTGCAATTTTCATAAGACCTATGAATTGTACTATTATGGGAGAAAAATCCTACAATATATTTGGAATGGAAGGCATTTATTTCACATGAAATTTTCAGATTTGTAGAAGTAGCATTACTATTTTACTTCTATATAAATTGAAAAGTACCATGTGATATCATTGCCTTATCAGTGGTGTATTCTAGCTGTATCCGAAAAATGAAAAAGTAGAAAATTTTAAATGGTATTCTGATATGTATCCAGCTGTATTGGTTGCGTATCAGTGCGGGATACATATCATATGGTGACCCCTACGAAGTATGCGTGCTTGAAAGATTATTTTTGTGGTTTTGTTAGTATATTTTTATATATTTGTGCTACTTTTCCTTTTGAAGTCGAGGCTTACACCTCGATTTTTAGGGGCAAAGCCCCTTGAACCAAGCCTGTGTCTTGTCAAAGCGTTGAAGGCTTGTAATTTTCCATCCAATAACTCCTTCAAACAAGGATTATCAATGAAACTCTGGAAAGAAAAAATTATTTTTCTTTCATTGTTGTTTGCTTCTGCCAACAAAATAAAACTTCTCTACCGAATCTTTGTGGCATTCTTCTGAACAGTATTTTTTAACCTAAAAGAATTGAGAAAAGCTTCATATATTTCTTTTCTGCTTGTGGTTTGTAAGTTTGCTCAATTTTTTCAGGCAAGAATCCATCTCCTATGTGGGACAGATTGGTATTTAATAAATTAAAGGACAAGCTTGGAGGACGAGTTCGTTATATGGTATCAGGTGCCTCACCCTTGTCTC
The DNA here is from genome assembly GCA_021464415.1 of Lonicera japonica. NCBI lineage: Eukaryota > Viridiplantae > Streptophyta > Magnoliopsida > Dipsacales > Caprifoliaceae > Lonicera > Lonicera japonica. Next base: position 52,416,935 of record CM038465.1, read on the forward strand.
CTGATGTCATGACCTTTCTGAGGGTGTAAGTTGATTGCATTCTTTGCATGAACCTTTAATATTACAAGATACGTAAATTTTTTCTTTCTTCCTTGCTTGACAAGTTGGATCACTGCACAGATGCTTTGGTTGTAAATTTGTAGAAGGGTATGGAATGACTGAGAGCTCCTGTATCATTAGTTTTGTTGATGAGAATGATACCTTATCCGGTCACGTGGGTGCTCCTAATCCCGCTTGTGGTGAGTTATTATTGACCTTGAGTAGTAAAAATGTTCACAAATTTTTTTTTAAAGTAGAGTGGATTTTTTTATCAAGAAATTGTAATTGTGGACTACACAAGTGGGGGTATCCCTCCCCTATCTACTGTCCCTAATGGGGTTCAACCTTGCATCTTCGCTGGCTAAACCCCTCTCTAAAGACTTGCTTTCACTCTGGGTCCATCATAGCTACTGTGGGAAATTCGTCTCCTTGGATTCAAACCCACATCCTCTTGCTTATGAGAGAGGGGTGCACTTACCATTAAGCTAGAAGCTCACCCGCAAAAAGCCTTGGGGGGGGGTTAGTTTGAAGGTTCACACTTAGACTGAGAGGTCCTGTATAATTAGCTTTAATGATGAGAATGATAACTTATCTGGTCTCTCCTAATCTTGCTTGTGGTGAGTTTTTGAATATGAGAATAAGAAAATTCGCAATCTTGTGTTCCTTATTAGAATCATACTCCCTCCATCTCAAGTTAAGGGTTGTGCTTTGACTTTTGCACCTTTTAAGAAAAGAGCTAATTCAACTTGATCAATGTCGAAGAATAGAACCTACTTGCTGTGGTGGGATATGGTCTGTTAATTATGTCCTAAAAAGAAAAGTGGGACTCTTATTTTGAGACAGAGGAGTATTAAATAGATGCCAATCTACCATTTATTGTTTTGCTTCAAATGCAGTTGGACTTAACGGTACAAACTTTTGTTGTCATATGATTCATATATTAATGATAGCATTTCAACCGACTAAAAGAATATGTGATTTCTACATTAAAATATAGACCAGTGTGGTGCTTTCTCTGGTTTGACATTGTTCAAATTCACACATTCCCTTTTTGTGTATCTCCATAGTCTTCTCCTTTTTGTTTATCAGCTTCTAAATCATTCAAAAACTCAAGTTCTTCCTATCCTTTGCCCGTGTAAACATTTAATTATAATCTCTTTATTCGAAATATTTGTGTGAATTATGTTACATTAACACAAGCCGTCATTAAGTCCTCGAATATGTACTATAGTTATTGGACATAATTACTGAATGTTTCAATTCATAACACTTGCATATTCTATGTTCATATATGCCTTCTCCTGTTTCAGAAATTAAGCTTGTCGATGTTCCTGAAATGAACTATACCTCTGAAGATCAGCCCTATCCACGTGGTGAGATCTGTATAAGGGGCCCCATTGTGTTCCAAGGGTACTATAAGGATGAAGTGCAGACGTAAATGCTCTTTCCTACTTTCTTGGTCTCTTTGTGGGTTGTTTCGTTTATATGCAAAAGTGGTTAACTAGTCTAATACATTGTTCTTCTAAAAATTGATCAGGAGAGAAACTATTGATGATGATGGATGGCTTCATAGCGGAGACATAGGGCTTTGGTTGCCTGGAGGTCGCTTAAAGATAATTGATAGGTGCGAGCATAATATCCGTGGTGATATATTAGTCATGTTATTATTAGCCTGTGAGTAAATTACACTCCCTGTGTCCCAAACTAAGGGCCCGTTTTGGAAAATGACTAAAAACACTACTAACTTTTCTGAAAAGTTGGACAAAAGATGATTGCTTGGTGATATGCTCTCCATCTTTTCCTTGTTTTCGATGGAAAAGTTTTCTTGCCCAGCACCTTAAGAATTTTATTCTATGGAAAACCCAAAAATTAATAGAACATTTCATCAAATCACTCATCTCATTTTTCAAATCATAAAAGTTTTCAATCATTTTCCTACATTTTTATCAAACGCACCCTAAGAGTCCATTCTTCTTTTTCAGGACATCTCAAAATAATACTCCATTTTCCTTTTTGAGACATAATCAATGTGTTGAATCATGTGAGAGTAAACAAATTGTGCTCTTAACCATTGATTATGTTGGAATTAGGTGATCCTTCAAAAAGTGTGAAAGTCAACAAGTAATCTAGAATGGAGTAAAAGTTAACAAGTTGGGACTTCCAATATTAACTGCCCTTGTAGCATACTAATGATATACTCCCTCCGTCTCAAGTTGATACTTTTTAAAGAAAAAACTAATTTCAACTTAATTTGTGGTCAAGAATATAAATTATTTTCTACAGTGAGATTTGGTACATGATTATGTCCCAAGAAGGATGAAACTTATCAATTTGAGTCATTCCGAAAAGGAAAGTAGGACTATCAACCTAAGTACTTTTTAAGGAAACACTAGGGTGTGTTTGATTGGTAACATTTTCCACTTGATTTGACAACTTAAGGTGTTTGATTGCATTTTTTTTCTAGGCAATTCAATTCCCACTTTTGCCTCACACATGTGCATTTTCAAGGCAATTGAGGAAAATGTTTTCTTTGGGGGGAGGTAGTTTTTGTTTTCCATGCTTGGGCACGGTTCACGAGATAAGGTTTTTACCATTTTCTACATTAAAAATGCTATAACTTAAAATATAAAATTCAAAATAATATAAAAATTTAATATTTAAAATCTACTAATCAAGATCAATTAAACAAGATCCGTCATGACTATATAATTATGTAAAAAAAAATACCAATAATTTTTTCTACATTAAAAATGCCATAATACAACAAATATTTTCCGGGTAGAAAACTAAGGCAATCAAACACACTGCACTACATTTTCCATGCAACTCAATTCTAGGCAATTCAATTGCCCGTAACTTATTTTCTTTCCATGCAAGTTCCATGCTTGCAATCAAACGCACCCTAATCTCAACCTAATCAATGGTCAAGAATACAACTTATTTTCTGTTGTCAGATTTAGTAAATTGATTATGTTTCAAATGAAAATGTGACTATCAATTTGAGACATCCTAAAAAGGAGAGTGGGACCACCTGAGACTACGGGAATCAATCTTTTTCTTGTGGGTACAGTTTGCAAAGTTGTTTGATTTTGCTGTAAATCTTGTTATATGATGACAGGAAGAAGAACATTTTCAAGTTGGCTCAGGGAGAATACATAGCTCCAGAGAAAATTGAGAATGTATACGCTAAGTGCAGTTTTGCTGCTCAGTGCTTCGTATACGGTAATAAAAGGGGAAAAAAAATAGGTTTTAACAGTGCTATGTTTTTTCTCTGCCTGCGACCCTGCGTACTGATTCCTTGAAAATATTATACTCTTAGTCCTCGTTTGATTCAAGTATTAAAAAGTGGGATGGGATTATTAATACCACTTTTTTTATAATACCTTGTTTGATTCGTACAAATGTGCTGGGATTACTAATACCGGTACTAACTTAATACCACTCTTTGTGGTATAATTTAATACCAAGGGGGAGGTGGTATTGTTTATCCAGGATTAAGAAAAATGAACTATACATTTTCAAAAATGCCATTACTACTATAATATTTTCAAAAATGCCAATACTACTACTACTATATTATTATTATTTTATATTTTTTTTAAAAAAAATTAAATTAAATTTTTTTTTAAAAAGAAAAAATTTTAAGTTTTTATTTTTTTTTAGAAATTTTATATTTTGTTAGTCCAAAATATAATTCTGTATACAAGTTACATAACCAAACATGATATTAACATCAGCATGAGATATCTCAGTATTAATACTGCATGAATCAAACAAGGTATTGGTATTAAATTAATACCAGGATTAATAGTCCAGTACTATTAATACTGGTATTATTAATTCCACTGACCCTAATACCTAAAACAAAGGAGGCCTTAGAGTATAACGTTGGCCATACTCCAGTCCAACAGTGATGCCTCTGGTAGGATTCACCATGCATGCAGGGCCTCAAGGGCAGAAAAATATACAAAGAATGAATATGTGCTTACTTGGTGCTCACCTATTATATTTGGAGCACAGCCGCATGGTACTCCAGTAGTACTGAATATTTTCTCTAATTCCTTACTTCTTTTTGTTGGTAGGTGACAGCCTCAAATCCGCTTTGGTTGCTGTTGTCTATGTGGACCCGGACGTGTTGAAAGCTTGGGCTGCGGCTCAAGGCATTAAGGTAACTTACTGGTTTGGTTACTTTAGCTTAAAGAATGTATACATCATGAAGCTCAAATGCACAGTAGTTTTAGTGGGACGCTTTTGGTTAATCCTTGCTTTACGAATTGTGTCATTTAAAATCATTGAATTTGTCCATTATCGTATTATTAGCATTTGGTTGCAAGAATGAACAAATACAAAAAGTTAAATACTCACCTCTCTAACAGTCCCACTTTGAGTTACAATTTTTTTATAAAAACAATCTTTCAACCTAATCAATGATCAAAAACGAAATTTGTTATGATGGTAAGATATGGTACATTGATTATGTTCCAAAAAGGCACTCACCCCATTGAGGAGAGGTCATGATTTCGAGTTTAGTTGGTAAGATATGGGGGGTGTAGTGGGCTAGTCTAGTTGGTAAGGCGCCCACCCAAATTCAGGATAGGTCCTGAGCTCGAGCCTCATACGGGTTGGAAGCAAGGTGATTTTCTTTATTATTGTAGTAAAGGAAGAGACTTAGAACTTCCTTTTTTCAAAGAAAAAAGTGAGTGGAACTTTCAGTTTAAGGCGTCCTAGAAAAAAAGAAAATGGGACTTAATTTGAGACGGGAAGGAGTATTTAACTTGGTTCTTAAGGAATTAAGTAGACTGATTTATGGAAATACTTTAAATTGCACAACCTACAATTACAACTATGATATATAATTTGTGAGGTTGAATCATGCTACAAAAGTTCATATTAAATCGACAAATTTACATCCTATTAATTTCGAAAGAACTAACTAATAGGGTAGTAAAGCGGTCTCCTGGGAACAAAATTTAAATGGACCTCAGTTTTTGATCATCAACACATACAAACATACGTATATGTGTGTGCGTGTCTATAATCTCCCTATAAAAAGGCATACAAAATAAAACTAAACAACACCTCTCCACGTATTGCAATGAACAACAGTAAACATAAAAGAAATAATGTTCTTCCCTCAGGTTTAAAGATTTTGATACTTTCTAAGGAAACACTATTTTCAACCTAATCAGTGGGAGTACAACTAATTTTCTATTGTAAAAAATCAGTACACTAATTATGATAAAAAAGAAAATGGGACCATCGGTTTAAGACAGAGTAATTTGCAATCTTCATGAATTGTTGTTACTAGTTCATGACATTAGTTGTGCCAATGAATCTCCTTCAAAGAACATGATAAATAGATTTCGTTGAATTTTGTGAGTGCAGTATGAAGATTTAGGGCAACTGTGCAATGACCCGAGAGCAAGGGCCACCGTACTGGCTGACATGGACACTGTTGGGAGGGATGCTCAGGTAAGAAAATATATACTCCCTACGTCCAAATTAAAAGTCCATGTTTTGACTTCCTATGTTCTAAGAATGCACCAATTTCATCAAAATCAATGGTTTAGAACATGACTTGTATCCTATTGTAAATTTTGGTACGTAGATTATGTTGTAAAATGAAAAGTGAACTCTTAATTTGGGATATCCCGAAAAATAATAGCGGAATGTTAGTTTGGGAAATCTTTTCAATTACTGGCAGTGGCGAAGCCAGAAAATTGAGCAACAGGGGGCGAAATTTAATCGAAAATCAACACACACTATATCATATTTAAAGCCATAAAATTTGAATGCAAACATAACACTATTAATAATAAAAGTTTATACAACTTAAATAACAAATGCAAACAATTATGATAAATTACAATAACATTCTATGATTTTTCATATTTTGGAAGTATTGGTGAATGGTGGTAGTAAAAAAATGGTGTAGATATTTAATTAATTAGGTTTAATATTAACAAATTGTTCTTTAAGATTTTGTATCTTACAGTTAGGTCCCCTCAAGTTTATTTTTATGCACATAAGTCCCTAAAAAGTTTTTTTTTTTACAAAAAAGCCCCAACCCAAGGAGGGGCAGCTGCCCCCCTGCCCCTACATAGCTTCGCCCCTGATTACTGGTTTGTTTGCTCAAATTAGTATTTCATTTTGGCAGCTGAGAGGTTTTGAATTTGTCAAAGCTGTGACTTTGGTGCCTGAACCCTTCACTGTGGAGAATGGTTTGCTCACTCCAACACTCAAGGCAAGTCTTTCATTTCATGAAATTAATTAATTACGAAATAAAAAAAAGGAAGATGAATTGGACTTAGACCTTTTTGTTTTTTCGAATTGTGATGGATCTCCCCTGTGCTTTAAAGTTTTGTCAACCTCCCTTATTCAAGGTCAAAAGTCAAAAGTCAAAACCAAAATATTACGGAACGTAAATCGTTTCAAAAGCAGCAGTAAAATATTCTATCACTATTCATGATTAACTTTGTTCATACTAATTATATGCTAAGTTCATTTTTTTTAAAAAAAAAAAAAAAAAAAATTAGTTTTTCATTAAGTTAAAAAAGGATATCATTGTCTATTGTATTTTTATCGGTTTGCTAACAGAAGAGGTCTCTAGAGATTTTCTCAAAAATTGGGAGAGGAAAGGTACATTTTTTTCGAAACATAGGGGGTTTGTCCGTCATAGCACCCTGAAATTAGAGTCTCACCTGTTGCATGCATTGTGGTAATAGTACATTATGTTTAAATTGTGGTTCCCGTGGTGGTAAGGGTACATTTTTTGGGTGCTTTTTATAATCACCCCATAAGAAAGTGAGAGTAGTAGAGAATGAACTGAAAATAATAAGCTTCCAATTTGTTGTGATTTTTTCTACTGTTACAGATAAAGAGACCTCAAGCTAAGGAATACTTTGCCAAGGCAATAGCTGACATGTATGCAGAGCTTTCAGTATTGGATTCCTCTCCCAAGAAAATGTTGTGAATACAGAGGAGTAAAAGAATGAAAGTAAAATCGAACTCATTTGGTCATAAAGTTACTGGTTGGCTAAATGGGTATATTTGCCTTAGCATAACGCTTGTGCGCCGCATAGTAATAGGATTAAAATCACAGGAATATGCATTAGACGGTACATGGTATACCTTCTTGCTCAGACGGTATAGTGAATATATATAACTTCCAAACAGCCCAAAAAGTAAAACCGAATCTGGGACGGTATTATCTTTACCGTCGAAAAGCGTCTCTGAAACGGCAATCTTTAACGTCCGAATAATAAATATGTCGTCGCACTTACCTTATTACATATAAAATCACTTATTATATCTTGTTCATTGTATATGCTGATGCTCTTAGGGTAGCATTTGGTAGTGCCTTTAGTTCTTCCTTTTTTGCGGTGGGAGATGGGGGTGTTATGATGGAAAAATAGTAGTAAGAAATTATTAATTAATTGAAGTGTTTATAATATTTAATTGTTGAAATAAAGGAAGAGTCCTAAACCTTCTGGTTGTTTTGAGAAATAAGATTTACATTACAATTGTGAAACTAAAGAATGTGTTCACATCAAGAAAAATTCTCTTGTAGAAACAAACTTCATTGTGTTTTTTAAGACTCCATCGAAAATCTTGTATAGTTGTAATATGCAAGTTGGTTATTTGGAAATTTAATGTAGTTAAACACAATTAGAAAGAGAAAGAGAGAATTTCACTCGTTATGCTACTCAAATATAATTAAAAGTTTTTTTTTTCTTTGTAACAACAAATGAGTTGTTTTCTTTACTATTGAGTATGTTGAAAGTATTGGTTTTTCTTAGAAGATAAGACGTTTAAAGTGAGATTTTTAATTTGAAATGAGTGATCTTGTTATTCTCTTTTTAGGCTCATACTCGCGCTCAAATGACAAAATACTCACTTTCTCGATGGTTAAAAACATCATTTCTAATTATTAAGTGAACAATAACTTTATATTAAATTTTATATAGACATAAGAATAAAATAGATACTCGTATTGTATGTGTTCTCATATCTATTTGTGCGAATCAATTGAGATAAAAAAAAGACACGTACAAAGTTAGCACTAAAATAGTGGTGCCAAGAAGTAGCACCATTAGTGGTGCTGGTGGATTAGAAGCTATTTTAATATAGGCTTTAGGGATACATGATAACAAATGCATCATAACGTGCCGACCAAAGTCTGTTAACCTCCATGAGTGTACACCTCACTTTCTTTTAGTGCTTTGCATGGTGGTGACAACCAAGCTTAAATTATGGCAAGTGCTCCATGAAAAAAATATAAGTTATGGGTTAAAAAATTCTCTAATTGTGATAAAAATAAATTATTTTTAAATTAACAGGAGGATAATCCAATCAAGTACGTGCAAAATGTTTCAAAATATTTTTACTGTTAGAAAAACACAATTCTGAAATGCGAATCTCGAATCAGTCTAAAGTTTAGATTTATACAGAATTTTGAAATGCTAATCTCGAATCAGTCCAAAATTCAAACAATATACAAAACCTGTATTGCTATTTGTACTTCAAATAAGTATTCTAGTCAGGCTTTGGTAATGGTTGAGCCAGGCCTACCTGACCGAGCTTTTAAGGCCCATGGACTTTTTGGGGCAAGTTTATTGGGTTTTTATCGATCAATGGGATGGGCCTGGCCGGGCCTAAAAGTTGAAGGTATACCCATAACCCACCCATGGGCTTACTATTTTTGGGCTGGGCTTAATGCATTAGGCCAATTGAGCTTTGTTTTTCGAAAACAAATGTTAAAATATTAAAATATCATTTTTACGCTAAAGTAAACAACTTTTGTTAATTATGTAATGAATATCATTAATTGATATATGATTTAAATACGAATTAATATTCCATCAATATAAATGTATACATTATGTTAGTGTAAAAACCTAGAGCCGTCTTTTCTAATTACATAGTCAAATGATTGAGTAATGATAGAGATGACATGATAAATCAAATAGCACTTCTACAAGAGTCAAGCAAAGGAAAACAAGACAAGGATATATAGAGGAAGCTTGTCCTTTATGTGAATAAGGACTAACCCTCCTTTGTGAATAGAGTTTAGAACTCAGGATCACCTTGTATTATTATAACAAACGAGTTCGGTTTATAATAGATTTATCTCTGATTACTCTATCCTCTCGATACAAATGTTAGAGGAGTAGTATACTGATTAAGGTCCTAACACTTTAAGCACAAGAGCTCTAGAATGCACTTTAGACATTTTTCTTAGCGTGCTCACTATTTTGCTTGCTTTTTTCTCTATGGTTCTACTTTTTTGCTTGGTTGGTGAGGGAAGTAAATACTTCCTTACATATATATATTAAAGAAAAAGACATCCAACAAACCTAAGCAGTTGGTTTTTAGCTATTGTTCCATCATCACAGCATGCTTAATTGCTGACCTTGCTTCTCCCATTAATCTGAAGCATTAAATGCAGTTGATAAGTATTTAATGAAGTTAAAGGGGTTTATGTGCTTCCTGCAGAGGTGGTGGTAGTCGCCCATGTCACCTTTAATCTCTCTGATAGAGCGGTTGGACAGGGCCATTACAGATCGGTGAAGGAGTTCTAGAGGTAGAGCTTTGAAAGTCTGTCAACTTGAACATTGATAAAACCTTGCTTTAACATCCTTACAAGCTCTGTGTTCATATGGCACTAAGTTTCAGACTTTTTGTCATGCTGTTTTATGTCGACATGGACTGCCACATGTCTTTTTATGATTGGTCTAAGAGTAAATGACCATTTCACTTCATCAATTGTCCCTTATCCTTGGCATCTAGCTTAGAAGAGTTGGTTGAGAAGGATAAAGCCTTTATCTTAAGGGTAAGAATAGCTTTTATGTTGTGATGAGGGACTTATAGGAGGTCTGGAATGTAGGGGATGACTACAGCTGTACTTAGCGTTTTGCTTTTAATAAGTACTTTAGGTGCTCTTAAAATTCCGACCTTCAAGGTACCTGCAACTGATGGTTAGAGTTTTCTTAGAGGCTTGTCGCTTTATCGAGTAACGTCCCACTAGATTTTGTTTCATTGGGAGACGTGTAGATATGCGGCTGATTTGATGGGGTGCGTTTTCTGGCAGTTGAGGGGACAATTGACTTCCCTTAAAAGTCTTATAAAAGCCTTCTTACCTTAGCTATTTTTTTATCTTATATTTTCTGCACTTAGGTTTTTAATAGCACTAAACCCAGAACACCAAATCCTTTGAATCTTCATCTTTTAGTATCGTTAGCTTTTGCAGGTCCTTTAAGAAACACATATAGAATATTTGAGAGTGAACATTTGCCTATTCTTCTACTTTCCACATATCACTTTGCACATTTGACCCCTTTACACTCTGTAGTTAGGCTAATGGATCACCTTATAAATCAGGGTTAGAACTTAAAAGTTCCTACTCGTGAGGAATGTAGCTTATCTGCGAGTGTTACTCATGCCCCCTCAGAGGTGAAGACAATAAATATATATGATAGAAACATTGAGGTGGTAACCATCTGCATTCCCCCAACCATTCAAAGCACTGATGACGACATAAAAGCGTATTTTGAGTATCTCAGTTAGTTATCCATCTTTAAAATCCCTTTTACATTCTCTCCTGTGAACATCCCTATTATGAGGAGGAAATATCAAATCCTTAAATCTGTAAAGATCAGGGCTCCCAGCCCGGAGGAAAGGGCTTGCTATTATAAGCCTAGAAAGGCATGCTTATATGGTCTACATTCAAGTATGGGCTCAGGTTTCCCCTTAACGATCACGTGAAAGGGCTATTGACGGCCTTAGACCTTGCTCTAGTTTAGATTCCCCTGAATATGTGGAGTTGCTTGATTGAATCTATCTTGATCTTTAGGGTAATCTCAGCTGGGAGTCACGAGATCTAGAGGGATGAGCTTTTCACACTTTGCCAGCCTAAGTATGAGGGTAGCAGGAATAAGGGGACTATAAGATGCCTTTCTAAGTTAGGAGCTCTTAAAATTATTCAAAATCTTCTAAAAAATATTTCTAATTAGAAGAAGAGGTTCTTTTATGTGTCGGGCACTAATTAGGAGTACGATCTGAAGTGTCCCAAGGTGATCGACCTCAAGACTTATTTCATAGAGCCAAGCACAATTCGTAAGATTCTTATTTTCCCATTTTCAAAGGTTTTCCTTTTTTTTGAAAGGGCTAACTCTTTTATCCTAATTTTGTAATAAAAGAGAAAAAAAAATCCACAATGGTCGATTCTGACTGGATTGAGGACGTCAAGAGCTTCTATTTAAAGCACTATACTGATATTGTGGCTCCAAAAATATTCTAAAGGTATGGGTTGGGTCCCAGACCTATCGATATGGACTCTATGAGACTGACTGTAGAGTATCTCGAACAGGTCAGGCCATTTATGGTCATGACTGAAGATACTACCTCTCCCTCCAATTTGATCTAATATTGATTTTGAAATTTGGGATCCAATCTAATTAAATATGACAATTACAATAAATCCAAGCAATAACTTATCATAAACCCATTAATTTCTGCTGCTTTTGTTTTTACTACTGGATTGGCTGTAAGGCTTGATTTTATTGGACCTTTAGTTGATCAAGGCACTACTGCAGCCCAAGCTGTTGAATGTATTGTGAGATCTCGAGGTAGAGGGGAAATACGAGGTACTTTATTACTTAGTCTAACATTTATGGAAACTTTAACAATTTATGGCTTGGTTGGGGCATAACTATGGTCAATAAATCAATGAGTTCATTTCGAATAATTGAACCTTCTTAAACTATTTCTTTTTAAGAACAAAAAAGATTTGTGTGAAAATAATAGATGTCAAGAACAAAAGGCCTTAAACACTTAAATAGATCTTAAAGCGCTGTTTCTGCATCTCCCTGATTAAATTCGCCCACGTTAGGGTTATTTGTCGAGGGTTGATCGAATTTGATAAATTCACATTTGAAACAAAGATAAAAGCATTAAGTGATGGCTCATGATGTTCTTGATATTAAATAATAAGTTTAGAGTTTCAATTTAATTGTATATAATCCTTGTATTAGCGATTATTTATTTGTTATATATGATTCTTTATTAAAAAATACAAGCGAAAGTAGTATGAATCGGTTTCTAAGACTAAAAAACCAAAAGTGATCTAATAATTTTAGTTTTTCAAATAGTGAATTCGACTCTTCCATTGTGGCTAGGCCGACTATCTATTGTGTGCCATCCATCTTGCTATGGTGTTTGTTATTATACTTTTTGGGTATATTTTATGGCCTTTTTGGTGCTTTATGTCCTCGTTCCATGGTTTAGATTGCTTGATTTATCTAGTTTGTCGGTTTTTATCTCCTTAATTTTTTTCTTTGGCACAATACCGCATCTGGTGGTTATCTCTTTACTTTGATGAATGAATTTGTTAGTCCTCACCCAAAGAGGATTTACATTTTATTGTAACCTTACTTTATGATTAGTTGAGTTTTGTCAAAAAAACGTATTTTTCTCTAACAAGAATATTTTATATGAATGATGGTGACACTATTTTAGCTAATTATAACCCTATTAAAAAAGGTCAATAATTTTTTTTAACCATTTATATTATCAAAATAATTTTGTTATTGAAATATCATTGTCATGGAATAATACTATTTTAAAAAAATTAAATTATATATTTTTAAAATTGTATATTATGTGCTAATGGCATTGTAATTTAATGGTATTTGTAATGGTTTGTCCGGAAATATGTTTACCTCTTATGTAAAGTGTTTGATGGTGGATATGGTATATCCTAGATTGCTTGATTTATTTAGTTTGTCGGTTTTTATCTCCTTAATTTTTTTCTTTGGCACAGTGCTGCATTTGGTGGCTATCTCTTTACTTTGATGAATGAATTTGTTAGTCCTCACCCAAAGAGGATTTACATTTTACTGTAACCCTACTTTATGATTAGTTGAATTTTCGTCAAAAAACGTATTTTTCTCTAACAAGAATATTTTATATGAGTGATGGTGACACTATTTTAGCTAATTATAACCCTATTAAAAAAGTTCAATAAAATTTTATTTTATTTTTTTTAACCATTTATATTATCAAAATAATTTTTTTATTGAAATATCATTGTCATGGAATAATACTATTTAAAAAAAATTAAATTATATATTTTTAAAATTGTATATTATGTGCTAATGCCTGGTAATCTAATGGCATTTTTAATGATTTGTCCGATAATATATCTGCCTCTTATGTCAAATGTTTGATGGTAGATATAATATGTCTATAGCCAATTTTTGGAGTTGGTAACGTAAAAAAGAAATTGAAACTACCCTCTCAATTGAAAGATGGCTAATTATATAATTTATAATATAACTAGAACAACAAAAATTGATATCCGACTTCATATAATTGTATTTATATGATTAAAAAAAAATTTGTATATTATGTCGTTGATCGAGGGAAGGAGGAAGGAAACTTGTAGACATCAACATTTTGGCGTTAGCTGTAAAACACTAATCGCGCAATAACAAGTTGATTACAAATGCAAAATGGAATTTACATACATCATCATCCTCTATAATCAATACTGACTGAGAGACCCACAAAGAGAAGAAAGGAAGAAGGAGAGTCATCCACAATTCTACGCTAATAGTCACCTCCACCACCTCTCCTTCAACTTCTCATCTCCTTCATATTCACCTTTCAAAATTCCAATTTTGACGAATCAAATTTATATTGATTTGCAATTTACATGTACATACACACTTTCCCATCTCTATATCAATCTCAAGTTGGAATTGGAATTGGAATCCGCAATACCTTAAAACGGATCTCAACCGCAGTGTTTTTCAGGCGAAATTAGGGTTTAGGAATTTGATCGGAGGTCCAGGGATTTGAATTTCGAAGCCTGTTTGAGATTATATGAATCTCGAGGTGGAATTGGAATCCGCTGTACCTTAGGTTCGTTTGTTGTTTGTGTTCATTGACGGGGGTTTTACTTTTTAGGCGAAGTTAGGGCTTAGGAATTTGATCGGAGGTCAGGGATTTTGCTATTTGAATAGTTATGCTGTCGAATCATCTTCAGAACGGGGTGGAGAATGCAAAACTGTTGTGGTCTCGGCTACCGAATTCGGAGGATGGTGAGGTGGATGAGGTTGGAAGATCGAAGAAGAGCGATGGAAGCAGAGTGGAGAGTCTTGACTATGAAGTGATTGAGAATTATGCCTACAGGGAAGAACAGGTTGGTTTTGTCCAGTTCAATTTGTAATAGTGGTTGCTTGATCATAACATGTTTGTACATTGAATGAGTATCTTTGGCTCCTCTTCAATGCCCCTTTGCTTCAATTTCCCTCAATGGGTCTGGGTATGTTTTGAGCGCTAAGCGGTTGAATTTTTCATGAAATTTGGTTGGGATAATCGTTATAATGAGTAGATTAGTTTCATAAAATTTCATCAAGAAATTAAAGCTGGAAGTGGGTGTAATAAAATTTTATATATAAATGTTCCTTTTCATCCATTGAAACTGTAGATCATCTCACCTGCTTAGTTTGGTGGAGATGATCTCGTCTCCTCTATAATCATTATAGAGATCATCTCCACCAAATTTCATCAAGATTCATCTGTTTAGCCATTGAGGAAAATTGAACCAAGGGGTGTTGGAGAGGAGCCAAGTCCTTAATGGTGTGTGGGTATTTTTATGCATACGTGGTGCTTTATTTTTATTTCTATAATTTGTAATCTGCAGGCACAAAGAGGAAAGCTTTATGTTGGATATTATGTGGGGGTAAAATGGTTCTTTGCATTGCTTATTGGTATCGGTAAGTTGGTTAAATCATCAGTTTGAAGGGTTATGCTTGTTACTGTTAGGATTTGAGCTCCCTGTCTTCTCCCATTCTTCTTTTGTTTTTGTCTTGTTTTGTAAGCTTGTTTTTCTCGCAAAAAATAAGAAGTCAAGAATTTAACAATTAGTGTCATAGGTCGGCACCTCTAATTTCGGAGTAATTGAAAGTGAAAATTATGCCAAAAGTATGAACCGTCTCCTCCCTCCTGTCACCAACCTTTACTCCAAGAACCTTGAGTATCCTCACCCCCAAAATCTGTAACTATTTTTATATAACCTGCTAGCTAGGTGTTCTTATTCTCAAATTCCATTGGTGTCACTCTTGAGTCTTGAGGTATCCCGTGCTGCTGGCACGGATGTCCTTTCCCTTGAAGGGAAGTAATGCAACGATTGAAAATTCTGGCAAGAGTCCTTCTTTGATTTCTGAAGATATTCCCAAAAACATCTCTATTCCATGCTGTCAGACTGGTACATATAAAGACAAGTAATGCATTATGCCCAATGACGACACGTCAACACGTCTACATAGAGACGAGGATGGAGCTATTGCAAGTGAGGAGGTGTTAAAGATATATGATCTTTCGAGCTGCAGTGATTCTAATCAATGTTCAATAGAGCTGCTTAAGTTGTTAAAATTCCGTGTGACGCGTACATGTCAAATCCTGAATAGACCAGTAAATTATATTTATGGGAAGATGGCTTCAGAATCGTTGTTGAAAAATGAAGTCATCATCACTCTTGTCCTGTCGAATTTGTGGCTAGCTAAACAAGGGAAGTTACAGGAAAACAGCGAATGGTGGTGTTAGGTTGTAGATGTGGATTGTAGCCCAGTAGGTACCGTCAAATATGCTTCCCCCACACCCACCGCTGAACAGTACAAACTTACGGCTGAGCTTTTCTGCTACTTCCTTGTGGCTGAATTTTTTCTTCCCTCCTTTGATTAAAGTATGTCACCGTTCAAGAAATATTGCCTCTTTTACACTCTTCCCGCTATCCCATCTCAAGCATTTTGACAAGAAGAGTATAAAGTATGGTCCAAATAGGCGACATGAAGATTTTTTCTTTTGTAACTCGACAACCCACCAAATTATCAATTTCTTTAACAACCCGTCACCAGGATATGCTCACTCTACGCTAAAATTAAATCTTCGACCTAAAACTCTCTTGAACGTACCAACACGCGTCAACATAGTTGTACTTTCTGATCCCAATTAAGATAATTGTGTAATTTGGTAAGAAAGGATTACATGCTGACATGGTATTGTTCGTGAACCCTGCCTTGATTTGTTGAAACCTATGAAGCTAGTGATTAGAAATATGTCAATTACTAATTTTCTTTGATTCATTTTTTATTAATAAAAATAAATGAAATTTTACCGTATAGAGAGAGATGAATAATTCATTACAAAATAAGGTACAAGTGAAAGAGGTAATTTGGAGACCTCCTCTATTTGTCTCCAATCCCACTCTCTGAAGCGCGTAAGAATGGAAGTTTCAATTCACAACATCATTAGTATTTAGCTTCTACATAGCATGTCAGCAATTTCAATCACATAATGTATTGTCCTTCGCTAAGGCTCAAACTTTATATGCACAATGACCAATTTCTAATTCCAGAACACTGAAATTATGAACAAGCAAGCACTAAACGTCGAGATAACCTTTTTCCTATTTATAATGTTGCTTGTCTGCATACAGTTGTTGCTGTGAATGGGGCTTAAAGTGTTGTGTTGGATTTTAAATGTTTCTGGCTTTGTGCCTATTACTGTTGTTTGCTCATTTAAGGAGTCTCTCTCTCTCAGGTACTGGATTAGCTGCTGTTTTCATTAATATTTCCGTCGAGAATTTTGCTGGATGGAAGTATTCATTGACCTTTTCGATAATACAAAAGTCATATGTGGCTGGATTTGTGGTATATATATTGATCAACTTGGCTTTAGTCTTTTCATCTGGATATATCGTAACACAATTTGCACCAGCAGCAGCAGGATCTGGCATTCCTGAAATCAAGGGTTATTTAAATGGTAGGTTTTATTTGTTTCCAATCAGCCTTTTCTAGTATTAATCGTCAATAATTGAAAATGTTTGCTCAGTGACTGTTCAAATGTGCAGGAATTGACACTCATGGTATTCTTCTTTTCAGAACCTTGATTGGAAAGGTCTGCTAAATTCCTGGCTTTTATGGTTCAGCAATATAAATATTTCTAGATTCTTTTACTTTATTTTATTTTTATAGGTATTTGGAAGCATTGGTTCGGTGGGAGGTGGGTTGGCCCTTGGCAAAGAAGGCCCTCTTGTTCACACTGGTGCTTGTATTGCTTCTTTGCTTGGTCAAGTAAGCACATAATACTTGAACATATTGCAGTTATGATTTCTTTTCTTCTGTGTGGGGATGGTGGGGGCACCCAATTTTGCTTACCGCTTTATTGTCACTTCAACAATGTAATCTCTCATGATTACTATTGTCCATTTGACCTGCCTTCTGTTATTTTTACATTCTTTCTGTAAGAAGCATAATTTTTTATTGAGAGATAACTAACATACATACAAAGAGGACAAATAATCCTCTCAAATCATGATGTCAAATTACATTTTCTTGACAACAAAAATTATAGCAAGATCATATTAGCCAAAGTTGTGTTCTTTCTTAGAGAGTGTAGTGTTAATTATTAGATATTTTCTTATTACTATCAGTTATCTATAAGCATTTCTATGAAGTCTAGTATTGCATCATACCTGAAACTTGTCTTACAGAAGCAAGTAAATTCCTGCGTGATATTTGATTCTTGATTTTCAGGGATAGTTGGTATTTAGTTTTGCTGCACCTTTGAAGTGGCACATTTAGGTGTTTGACTATAACTTCCATAAGGAAGTAACATCTTTTGTAGCAGTTCTGAGGAATGTATAATTGTATATTATTTCTATATGATTGCTTGGAGGATACGGTTCTATTTTTTTTTCCTTGTACTTGTGCAAATCATCGTTTTTTTTTCTTTTCCTTGTTCACGTGGTTAATTTGCAAAGTAAAAGTCAATGATCATTGACTCATGGTCTGCTCTTGAGACTTTTTTCCCTGCCCTGAAAGCTAAAGTTTATTTTTTCCATTTGTGCATAAACTCAGGGTGGATCTACGAAGTATCATCTAAGTTCAAAGTGGCTACAAGTTTTTAAGAGCGATAGGGATCGACGTGATCTTGTGAGTGACTAGTGCCTTATAATTAAAACAAAAATGTATCCTTGATTTGGTTGCTTGTTTGTCCATTTTGGATGCTGTTTTTCTTGCATTTAAATGATTTCACGTTGAAGTGATATACAAAGTGATTGCTCAAGTAATCTCTTTCTAGGATAGAGTTTTCCCTTACGAGTATGCATCTACTTTCAGGCTTTTTTTTCTTCTTAAGGGGGTAAAGTGCAAAAGACTGATAATTGAAGGGGTTGTTAATGTAATTTACATTAGAAATTAAGAATTGAGAAGAAAAATACTCTCGTATGGCCACGAACTGTAGTATCCCATGGCTATAACTTATTATTTACGATATGTACTCACTCATGATAAGCTGCCTCTTTTCCCCCCTAACAATTTTATGTTTATAGCATGGTAGTTAGTATCGTATGATACACGATATGCATCATACGATACGTAACGTCGCGGGAAGAAAACGAGATGTATCGGTATTTGTATCGTATATCGCAAAATTTGTGTGTATTGCGATATTTTTGAGTATCGGGGCGATAATTTTTTTTCAGCTTTTCTGTATTGAGATGAAGTGTTTTGAGATTTTTTTTTAAAAAACAACCAACTTAAACCATAAAATTACGGATAAAGAAGAAGACCAAATCAACGGACAACTTACAGAAGCTAGAATGGCGACCTAGAGAGAGAACGGAGACTAGAGATAGAGAGAGCGGGGACAGTGACTCAGTGAGAGGCGGCTGATGGCTGTTGCTTTAGTGGGGATGTGAGAAAAGAGAGCTAGGGGTTTTAACTTTAAGTGAAAAATGACTTCATTGACCTTGGTTATGTTAGATATTTACAATACTACTATGGGTCCATTAAATCGATGAAACTTCTGTGCTCTTTTTTTTTTTTTGGCGTTTGGATATAACTCTATTAAGGGAGAGACTTTTTAATTTTATTAAGTTACAACATTCTCTTAAGTTATTTTTATTTAGCACTTTACCCCTTAAACTAAAAAATTTGACAGTAAGATGGCATAAGAAAACTATTTTTATGCTTCCACAATGCTTTCTTATAAATTATATAAATTTTTTTTAAGAACTATAAATTATTCTCACATATTTTGGGGGTAAACACTTGGGTAATTAATGAAAATAATTACATTTATATGAAGAATGATTTTTAATTTATATATAAATATATATTTATATAAATATATTAAATTAGACCGTATCTTACGATACACGATACGCGATACTATTTTTTAGGAAAACGATACGTAACCGATACACAATAATGATTACCTTGGTTTATATATGTATATAAATATATTTCCCTCAGATAAACTGAGGCTTGTCTAGACATCTAAGGTTTTGCGGTCATGTGTGGCATGTTTTTAGGAAGTGCTTGCTGGTTGAATGTTTGATATTTGTTCAGCCTCGTGTATTCGTTTTTGACTAAAAAGAATGTAGAGGAGTTATGCTTCGAAATAAAAATAGTTAAATAGGTGTTATAAAAGTGTTAATTTTCCCTGAAGTGTCCTCAAGAAATTATTTTTAGAACATTTTGCATTTATCTTTAATTTCACTACTATATCCAAATGAAGTGTTAATTCTAAATTTCGAACGACTTTAATATCTTAGTGCTTCCTATTTCTGGTTGGCTAATGAAGGCGCTCTTGACAAAGTCCCTGCTTTTTTTTGAGCACTTATCTAGTAGGTACTTGGTTCGACAACTGTAGTACCATTATAGTTCTCAAATGTTTCTTAGTAATTATAATGGCTAATGTCACATCTGTGCCCTAAATTATTCTAGCATGCTACACATTTACTTCTTTAGAATTCCAAATGCAATTCAATTTTAGTGAGTTTATTGAAACGTTTTGCTTCTCCAAATGGTGCTTGTGAGTGTCTCAAAAGCTGGTCCATTAACAGGAGGTGACATTGCCTCTGAATGTGCTCATTTTTATATTGGTCTAATTTTTTGAAAAGGTAACCTGTGGATGTGCAGCTGGTGTTGCCGCGGCTTTCAGAGCACCAGTTGGTGGTGTATTATTTGCACTAGAAGAAGTTACATCTTGGTAAATTTCCCCCTCCTTGATTTTAATTGTTTTTTATTCATATCCATAAATCTATACTATAGATCCAGTTGCTGGTCCTAGTGGCTTAAAGGCTTGGTTATCTCACCCTGGACCAAGGTTTGAATCCCCCTCCCCCCTTCCCCATGAACCACCGGATCTGTCATCGCTTTGTCTCAGGAAAAAATAAAAAGGGTGTCTGTAAAGGCACCCTTAATTTCTTGTTTTAACACCAATTATTTAAGCACCCAATTTTAATTTATAATTTTGAATGAGCACCCTAATTATTTGAACACCCATGTTAGAAATGAATCAACTCTCTCGATCATTACCACTCTCTTGGGAAAAAAACCCCACTTTTTCAATCTTCTTTTCTCTCTACATACTCTCTCCTGTAGTTATACTTGCCCATTTTGATATAGTTTAGTTTTTGTAAATTCTCTCCATAATTATATACTCCTTTACCCATTTTCCAATGTAGGAGTGATATAGTTCGAATTTTATTTTTTCAAACTAGTGATATGGTTAAGTATTGATTGTGGTAATGACGAATATCAAATTTAAATGAATCAACTAAATAAATGAACAAAAAAATGAAGACATCTTCGTCATTCTCATCAAACAAGGAACAAGAAGTAGAATAAAATCCGTCTCCACTATACTCATCTTCCAATTCATTTATATCTGTTGGTTTCAACCTTTCAGTTTCTTTCTTTTATTCAATTTGTGATTGGATATGAAGAAGAAATAAAATTAATGAAATTGTTTTCATTTCCAATTGCTTTTTCAGAACAGTTGTAACTGAGAGACTAATTTCGTTTTTGTATTAGAATGCTCAAACTAGGGTATACTTTTAAATTAAAAACCAAATTTTAGGTGTTTTGGGTATTAAAACTGAAAATTAAACAAGGATTAACAACTGAACAAGTAGAATAAAATCCATGTCTTCATTGTATGCATCTTCCAATTCGTCTGTATCTGTTGGTTTCAAGCTTTCATTTTCTTTCTTTAATTCATATTTGTGATTGGATATGAAGAAGAAAGCAAATCAATGAAATTGTTTTCGTTTTCAATTACTTTTCCAGAATAGTTAGTAACGATTCGCATTAGGGTGCTCAAACTAGGGAATACTTTTAAAATTAAAAACCAAATTTAAGTGTTTTGGGTGTTGAAACCGAAAATTATGGGTGCCTTAACTAGCACCCAAAAAAAAATGTATACTATTATAAACCAAAAGGGTCCCTTTATGGTTATGACACCAAATTTGGTGTTTCCAAATTTTTCCCTTGTATTATTTTTATGAAGCAATAGAAAAGTATTTGACGGGATTTGAACTCATGATCTCTAAGTTAGAAAGAAAGTTACCTTGCCATTGAACTACTTCCTCATTCATTAAATATTTTCTAATTTAACTTATTAGATATCACATGCATAGAAAAAGTGCTTGCACACGCATCGCATGTGCTTGAGTGTCTACTGCATTGAAAATGAATGTATTTCCATACATCTCAATATGTGATGCATATATGTGTTGGCATGTGTGCATATATGTATATATATAAACATGCATGTATTTATGTTTTATTTTTCACTGTTGAAGGTGGAGGAGTCAACTTATGTGGCGTGTTTTTTTCACCTCTGCTATTGTGGCTGTTGTGATGCGTACTGCAATGGGATGGTGCAAGAGTGGAAAATGTGGACACTTTGGCTCTGGAGGCTTCATCATATGGGACGTTTCAGAGTTAGAATCTGAACCATTGCTGAATCTTCTATTGTCAAATCCATTGAGCTTTTTTTTTCTTTCTTTTTTTTTCCTAACTATTTTGTTTTTCTAGTGGTCAAGAGGACTACTCATTTGAGGAGTTATTGCCAATGGCAGTTATTGGTGTTATTGGTGGTCTTCTTGGTACGTGATAAACTGATAATGCACTGAATCATATTATATGCCAGAAATGACAAAAGAAAATAGAAAATGTTGATAGATTTTGGCTTTATATTTTTTCCTCAGGGGCATTATTTAATCAACTTACTCATTATATCACTCTTTGGCGTCGAAATTATTTACACAAGAAAGGAAATCGAATCAAGGTAAGCTTTCAGAGTTAGATCTTGGAAATTGCATACTTGTTTGTATAGGCTTAGAGTATTGGTGTTTTTGGACTTTGCCCCCATTTAGCGCATTGTTGGACTTACCCCGATATTTTCATAATTAACATTTCCTCCCTGCTTTAGGGGTATCTTGAATGATTATTACACCCAACGGATAACCAAAACAATTATTTTATTTATTTATTTTTTTGTGGGGGTTGTAAGTCTAATTTTGGGTAAAAGGAAGGGTGAACTCTCAAAAGCACAAGCTATTTCTGGAATGATATGATTAGAAGTTTGATTCTGTTTCCCTTAATATTACAGATCATTGAAGTATGCCTCATCTCTATCATTACTTCAGTTATTTCGTTTGGTTTACCACTTTTTAGAAAGTGCAGCCCATGCCCTGAATCTGATGCTAATTCTGGTATTGAATGTCCTCGTCCACCAGGAACGTATGGCAACTATGTAAATGTAAGATCTGCTTTCAGTCTCAATTTCGTTAGATTATTTTGTTTTTGTCTGAGGTTTTAGCATATACTTTCTTCTCTTTCAACCTTAATTATCATATCGGCAAAATCTGTGATACACATTGTGTAAGGTGGTAATAGATACTGGAATTTGCTGAATATTCCCTGTGCTGAAGGAAATCAAAACCTTTTTTGGATTTTCGAATGTAAAAATGATTTGCTAAATCTATGCTCTAGCTTGATTAGTGGATGATGATTTCTGAACATTTAAGTGGACTGATTTCTTCAATGTTACCATCTATTTGTCCCAAGTACTTTACAGGACCACTAAATGAGTGCACTCAAGACACTGTTGAATCTCTCTGTCTTCCCCATTTTTTGAAATTCTTTTCAGTTCGATCATTTCCATTTAACTTTTATTCCATTTGCAGTTTTATTGTGACAAGGAAAAGGAATATAACGACCTTGCCACTATCTTCTTCAACACTCAGGTTAGTATTTTTCAGTTGAAACAGTCTTTTTGTTTATATATCCGTCCCAAATTAAGAGTCCACTATTCCCTTTTGGGATGTCCCAAATTAATAGTCCATTTTCCTTTTCAGACCATAATCAATGTACCAAAAACTCACGATGGGAAACAAGTTTTTGTTCTAAACCATTGATTTTGATGAAATTTAGTGCATTCTCAAAAAAAAAATGTGAAAGTCAAACATGGATTCTTAATTAGGGATGGAGGGCGTAGTACAGCTGCTACCTTTGTGGTTACCATTCTTCTTATGAAGCCTTTACATTCTGTTGCAGGATGATGCCATACGGAATTTGTTTAGTGCGAATACTATTCACGAGTTCAGTGCCCAAAGCCTGCTGACATTTTTGGTATTAAATATGAGAATTTTGTTAACTTGGTTTATTTTATATGAAAGTTGAGTTCAACTTATGTATGTACATGAAAATGGTTATAATGAAGGAAAATATAATTAATGGGCAGGTTCATTGTAATATGATTGCATTCCTTCAGTTTTTATCTTCGTTTATTTTTTACATTCAAAAGATTACCTGTTTCTTCTCCAGAACATTTTGTCGACCAAATTATTTATTGTAGCCTTTTGATGATATTTCTCCTTTGTGTTCCTCAGGTTATGTTTTATACTTTAGCTGTGGTGACATTTGGTACTGCTGTTCCAGCTGGTCAATTTGTTCCTGGGATAATGATTGGATCAACATATGGGCGTCTTGTAGGCATGTTTGTTGTTAGCTTTTACAAGAAGCTGAACATTGAAGAAGGGACGTAAGTCTCTCGGCTCCAACACCGCCCCCCCCCTGTGATATGCTATTTTTCTTTTTCTGAAAACTTTTGCGTGAACTATGTGTAAAATTTAGATATGCTCTACTAGGAGCTGCTTCTTTTCTTGGAGGTTCGATGCGGATGACGGTCTCCCTTTGTGTCATTATGGTTGAAATCACAAATAATTTGAAGCTCCTACCTCTAATCATGCTTGTTCTCCTTATATCCAAGGTACATTTTGGAAACTTTTTTGCACATTAGTCATTTCTGTACCCAGAAAATACTTACCCCCTTGATCCTTTGCAGGCTGTTGGTGATGCTTTTAATGAAGGTTTATATGAAGAACAGGCTCGTTTGAAGGGTATTCCATTACTTGAATCAAGACCCAAATACCAAATGCGGACAATGACTGCGAAGGAGGCCTGCGGAAATCAAAAGGTACATTTAGGTTCTTTTTGATAAAAAAAGTTGGAAATGATTGGAAACACTACTATTTTTTATGAGAAGTTGAAAAAAAAAGATGTGTGATTTGTTGAGATGTACTGTGCATCTGTTTCTTATTTTTGATGGAATTTCTTTTACCTACCAACCAAAGAAATTTTTCCGTGGCAAAACAGAAAAAAAAAATAGAATTGGTAATCACTCATCTATTTTTCCAAATTCTCATAAAAATTAGTAGTGTTTTCAACTATTTTTTAACCTTTTTCTTTTTTTCAATATCGAACACACCCTTATTATTTGATGATATTATTAATCACATTCTTCCGCTTTCTACCTCTGATAGGTTGCCTACTTACCTCGCATTGTTAAAGTTGGAGATGTAGTTTCTATATTGAGAAGCAACAATCACAATGGCTTCCCGGTAAGTTCCACTGTTATCTGGTTCTGCTGTTCAGGGCCTGCTTGGTTCAGAGTAAATTTCAGTTAGGGAGAAAAACAAAATGTTAACAAGTTAACTTATTTCGTGTAATTTTTCTGTTCATATAAAACTATTTTTTATTCATATAAAACTATTTTTTATGCACGCATTACAGTTGAGATTAATAGTCAACAACTATAGTGAACAATTTCCAGCTCTGAATTGGTCAAAGAGGCAATGGGTTTGGAGGGCTTATTCCACAATTATATCCAAGGTGTTAGGAACCATTTCTCCCAAAAGCTTAAGCTGTTAGGAGAAGGAATCGCAATGAATATCATGCTTAACACAAGGGAAGTAAACCATACATTTCCATTTCATAATAAGGACGTTCCTTTTTTCTTACAAATGTACCCTTCAAAAAAAGTTGTTAGTGAGGCCTAGTGATTGCCCATGAGGGAGAACGGAATAAAAAAGTTTGGTAAAGGTGTAAAATGACCTTTCAAAAAAAGGGGTTTGTCCTCATGGACAAACATTGAAAATTGTCCTTGTGGCTATATCAAATTTTGGAGGAAGCCCTCTATGTGTTTGGGAGAAGTAAGGTGTCATTTCTAGGATTTAGTTGTGGAAGGAGCCCTTCCGACCCATTTTCTCTGGGTGAAAAGATATTTACCATTTATGACTTGACGTAAAAAAAATAACCACTCCAAACCAGACGGGTTCTTAATGTTTGTCATATATCCAAGTAATGACCATTCTCGCAATCCAGGTTATAGATCACACAAGAAGCGGAGAAACACTCGTGATTGGACTTATATTACGAAGGTGGGACATAATGATTCTGCTAAATTTGTGGCATGTGTCATGTGTTTCTAGAAAGAAAATTTCTAACACAAGTTTTTTGTTCATGGTGCAGTCATTTGTTGGTACTTCTGCAATCTAAGGCCGATTTCCAGCATAGTCCTTTAGCAACTGATATGAGAGGCCGTTCTTTGCCAATCAGGTAAAATTTGGCTATGAGCGCATCTGATCGTTCTAAATTAAGGGAAAAGTATGTTTTATTGAAAATAATACAAAATTTCAATAAATTATCCAAGGTTTCGTTTCAGAAGAGTCATTTGTAAAGTTAAATTTCAAACATGGATGAGTGAGAACAGTTACGGAATTTGTTTTGAAGGTTATTCTATTTGAGTTTGAGAATAAGAATTTTAAGGGAAAGAGCTCATGCAGCATTGTAAATGAGAAGTTATTATACATTCTTTTTCTGAAAAAATCACACTTTTTAGTTCCTTTTTTTACCTAATTATTTTATGGCTTAAATTTACTAAATGTTCCAAATTTCAGGCACAGTCTTAGTGAGTTTGTGAAGCCCGTTTCCAGTAAAGGAATATCAATAAGTGATATTCATCTTAGTTCAGATGATCTGGAAATGTATATAGATCTTGCTCCATTTGTAAACCCTTCACCATATGTTGTACCTGAAGATATGTCTTTAACCAAGGTGACTAGTGTCAGCATATTTTAATAGATGCTTTTTGTTCCTTCAAAAATTTCTATTACCAAATTTTTGAATGTTCACTGAATTCTGCTGGTGTTACAGGTATATAATCTTTTCCGGCAATTAGGACTGCGGCATATATTTGTTGTACCTCGTGCTTCTCGTGTTGTTGGTATGATTACCAGAAAGGATTTGTTAATTGAGGTATTTCACATGCATTAGCAGCATTACCCTTAAAACATATTATTGGGTTCCAGTTGATAAAAATGTTGGAAAATAATTGAGAACACTATTAATTTTTGTGAGAATTTGGAAAAGAAAATGTGTGATTTGGTGATGTTCTCCATATATTTCTTATTTTCGATGTACTTTTCTTAGCCACTGCCCAAAGAACTTTATTCCATGGAAAACCTAAAGATGTAACATTTCATCAAATCACTCCTCTCTTTTTTCAATTTCGTAAAAATAGTAGTGTTTTCAATCATTTTCCAACTTTTTTTTTTAACCAAAAACACCTTTAATGTCACTGGACTAAATGGTCACATGATAATAGTAATTTGTTCATTGTATGTGATTATAGGATAGCGAGGATTCAGCTGCAGTAGAACTCCAATCGACCAGTGTAAGGTCTCTATGCTGCTTTACCCAAATTTATGTTCAACATTTATATTAACTGCATTGGAGGATCACGATGATAAATTTAGAGCTAAGTATTATTCACACAGCTATTAATTAAAGTTTGTTTTACATATGAAACAACAGAGTCAAATGCAACTAAATACAAGTCCAGTACTTCAAGACAAACAAACCAATTGCCTTTTTATGTTTTATCCCCACTAGTTTAGTTTCTAGGATTTTTAACAGGATTGGAGGCACACCAATTTACTATAAGGAGAAATTTACTACTGATTTAATTTTTAATGAAAACTTAAGGTGGAAGTTTGAGAATAATTCAGTTTTTTGCCTTTTCTTTTTTAAGATTTTGCTTATCAAGTTGCCTCTATTTACGAAGTTTGACTTAAAGTTTGCCTCATGATCTACCATCCACATTTGCAAAATTGTCTCCAATATCCGTTTGTACAAGGTGTACAACTTTTTCGGGTATCTTTTCAATGCCACATTTTTTATAATGAAATAATTTTAAATTTTAGTACAAGTATTTGAAATGGAAGATACATTTTCCTCTTTCACTATTAGATCAAAATCCCCGTCCCCTTCAATTTGAAAAAGATTCCTGCTCCCTGATTAATTGGTTTTTTTTCCCTTGCTTGATAGATTAGATTGTATCAAAAAAGAAAGACTGCCCTACTTACTAATGAGGTGGGGCCACTATACAAGAATAAGTGACTAAGATTCTAGTACATACAAGCATAACACCCAAGTGAAATCTGCCTAGAAGAGAACCCCTAAATGTCTGACAAATTACACCGAAGTCCAAGAAAAAGATCCCCCTAAGAAACCCATGCAGTCCCGACTCTTGACACCATAGGAATGATAAACTCATGGAACCAAAAAGAAAAAAGAAAATAGTAATTTCAATGTAACAAGTCGTGAAGAATATACTCCATCTGTTCCGATTTAAGTATTCCTCGAACATTATCATTGTTCCAAATGCCACGATAGTAAATAAGTTTCTGTCACAACCATGCTTTATGTTGGAACTAGTGTATTTTTTAAGAAGTGTGAAAGTCAAATTGGACTCTTGATCTGGGACGGAGGTAGTACTTATTTACTATCGCGAGATTTGGCACATTTTTCATTACGTCCCAAGAAGGAAAAGTGATTCTTAATTTGGGATGTTGGAAAAGAAAATGTGACTCTTCCAGGAGGAGGGAGTAGTTACTTTTTTACGGTGATATCCTAGAAGGTTAGTTCAGACAATCACCAATAAAGCCGAATGGCAACGACTTTGGTGTACAAAATAAGGTGTAGGACAAGCAAATCTAGGACTATTGTTGAAAGGTGAAATTTGTAACTCATGGTAAATGATAGCAATCAATAATCACCTCTATTATATAGACAATGAAATTTGTAATGAAGTATATGATGCCAGTGTACGATTACTGCATATATTTCTTCCGTGCCAAAGAAAGTACTATCCCCGCATATTGTTTCATGTTGTGAAAACTTTCTTTTGCATCATATATGGAAACTCCAGTGTCTGTTTTGCAGTTTTCTTCTATCTCTTGAGGGAGTACTTGCAGCTTCGACCTTGCACCATGCCCTATATAACATATAAATATTTTATAATATATATAGACTAGAACACAGTTAATATTCATTGAGTTTTTGAACTCTGACATAAGTAAATCTTTTTGTTTTGCAGAGGTCGGCAACATGACAAGAGAGTGATCATGAGGAATGCAAATGCAGAGCAGCCACTACTTGATGGTCTTCTGGTTTGAAAGTTCTGATGTTTCTCTCTCTAATCTTCGCTTCGCTCCCCTGAAGACTAACTAATATATTCATTTGCTTCCTCATTTTTTCATTTTTAAATTCTCGACACGGAAATGTAATTCTTTATTCTGGTGTTCCCCATGTCCAGAAATCATACTAGGTTATAAGAACATTGTATAGTGAAACCAGCCCCCAACCCCAAACACCACTTGGTTTAGTTTGTGTATCTTTTTACAACCATATAGTAGAAATAAATTAGCATAGCATTTGGTGGATAAAGGTTGTCATGAAAGATGGAATTGGGGTTTGTAGGTTCATTGAAAATTTAACGCTGCCTGCGGAAATTGTTTTCATTGTAACTATTTTTCCGTGCAAATGAAATTTTGGGGTCTGGTTGGTTGGTATTATGATGAAAATCAAATGCGCTATGTGCCAGTTTGCAATTGGTTTGTATTCAAATGTGGTACATTGTCAAGCATTTCCTTGGAAATCAAACCCTCTTGAATTGGAAAATTGGTTTTGAGTGTGCTTTATTACCTTTAGGTGCTGCTGCTTTTTACCAATGATACTGTGATATTGGTCTGTATTGAGGTTCAGAGTGAACATAGCAAATACTTTCTTTTTCTTTATGTTTTTCACAAGGATACTTGGGTATTTTGTTTTTACAGCTCGTCTTGAGTTTTAAATTTTAAACAAAACTAACATAAAGACTCCAATATTCTCAAAATATAGAGTTCTAGGATTTATTATGTGATGTCTTAAAATAAGAGTCGTGCGAGTCAAAACTTACTGTATTAAATAAATAATAATACTTTGGATCACTAATTATATTAAATCTATATTTTCTTTAATGCTTGAAAGTCAAATGTTACTCATAATGGAAGTGGGAGTAAATTTTTTGACAGGCAGCAAAAAAACCGTATCTTCTAATGTATATGGTCTACTTAATCAGCTAGACAAATGCCATGAGGTAGAATTTCCACCTAAAAAAAAAAAGAGAGCAATGATACAATTCCTTACAAATTTTATTACATATTCTTATCGGATGTATTAAATGGATTGTACCTTTACAAAATACAACAAAGGTACAATTCATTTAATGCACTCGATAAGAATAGGTGGTAAAATTTGTAGCTAAAAATAGCATTTAAAAAAAAAAAAAAAAAAAACTCGACTCAATGTGAATTTCTCATGTAATCAAACCCCGCAAATTACGAGGAATGTCAGGCACTTGCCGAAAGCACCATGGTTGAAAGTACTTGAATATATGGTCACTTGTGTGTTTGTGGAGAAATTCCCGCTATACAACATCTCAATCCTCAACCTCTCTCTATCTCTCTCTCTCTCTATATAATCAATACTGGTTTCTCTATACCACTTATGATCTCACCCTTTTATTCCTTTTTAATTGTGAAGTTTTCTCTTTATTTATGTAAGTTTGAAAAATAGTGGAGAAATTAATCAAGTGAATTTTTGTATTAATTGTTTACATTAGAAAAAATAAAAAATGACAAGTAGCTCTGAAGCTGTTTTCAAATCTAAGGTCACTCATGTGCTAGAATGTTGGATTTTGGCAGCCTTTGGAGGGCTTATGTTTGGTTATGAATTGGAATTTCAGGTATATATAAAGTTCAACAATGTCTTTAACATGGGTTACAACTAGTATATACAATTACAATTGTGATCTTATTGTTTTGATGGGGTTTGGTTTGGTTTAGGTGGAGTTTTAGGAATGGACCATTTCTTGATTAAATTCTTTTCGGCTATACATGAAAGGAAAATTCATGCAAAAGAAAATAACTTTGGTAAATGTGATGATCAAAAACTTCAACTTTTTCACATCTTCCTTGTATCTGGCCGCTCTCATTGCTAGCTTTGGCGCATCGAAGGCGTGCAGGGTTCTGGGTCGCAAGCCCACAATCCTGATGTCGTCAGGTCTTTTCATAGCCGGTGCTGCTTTGAGTGCCGCGGCTGAATATATATGGATTTTAATTCTTGGAAGAGTTCTTTTCGGCATTGGAGTTGGATTTCGCAATGAGGTGTGTATCATACATTTATTTTGAACCAAATAAATTCATTGTTCCCACACTACAACAAACACTCAGTACTGAAATATTTGTGACGTAACAGATTTTTCATCACAGAAAAGTGTACCTTTAGTCATGAAATATTTATGTTTGTAACAAAAGTTGTGAAAACAAGGAGATTGGCAACGGAACTCCGAGTTTTGTCACTCCAGAGTGTTTTCTAAATGTGGTGCGGAATTTTAGTGAATTTAGCAACTAAAACCTTCAGTGATGAAAATCAATTTTTGTCACTCAGACTTTTAGTGACGGTGACACAACTTTAGTGACCACATTCGTCACAAAAAAACGCATCTTTAGTGACAAAAGAGTTATTTTCTTGTAGCTAGCGTCATGAATTGGAATAGACGCAATGATTTTAACACTAAATACTAATCCATAGAGGCGTTCTCTTCTCACTCCTTGTAACCGTTGGAATCCTAGTTGCAAGTCTTGTGAACTATGCCAAATCAACGATGCATCCATATGGATGGAGAGTATCTCTAGGCCTAGCAGCTACTCCGGCCCTCATCCTATTTGTCGGTTCTTTGGTAATCGCCGAAACACCAGTCAGTCTTATTCAGTGGTGGAGCTAGGAATAATTTTCAGGAGGGCCAAAAAAAATTTAAGTCAAATCAAATTCAATAATTA
Source organism: Lonicera japonica (assembly GCA_021464415.1). NCBI lineage: Eukaryota > Viridiplantae > Streptophyta > Magnoliopsida > Dipsacales > Caprifoliaceae > Lonicera > Lonicera japonica. Next base: position 52,448,340 of record CM038465.1, read on the forward strand.
TGTTTACAGACCAATTTTTTACTAAAATACTTCTCCATTCTATTTTGATATTTTGGAAAAGTTAAAAATAATATACTAAAATTAATTATATATTTTGAAATATCTTTTGATATATAATCCAAAAAAAAGTAAAAGCTGTGTTTCAGAAAGAAAAAAAAAATGAACGGTAGTGAAGAACGACTCCTTGAAGAAAAAAGGGAAGAAAGGGAAAAGTTGGCCTATATTACAAACTTGCACCTTCAACTTATAGCTCTAATTACATAAAGCCCCCCCTGCAAAAACTACACGCGCGCCTCACCAAACATTGCCTCCTTAACCTATATTACATCCCCTGCCCCTAAACTTATAAGAAATGGCCCCTCAACTTTCCCTTCCCACACATAAGCCCCTGTACTCTCCGAAAATTTTTAAAAAGTCCAGGTGGGGCCATGGCCCCACTTGGACCCCATGTGGCTCCGCCCTTGGTCTTATTGAACATGGAAAAGACACAGCCGGGTTGAAAGCTCTTAAGAAGATTAGGGGTGTTGATGTCGTAGATGATGAATGCAATCAAATAAAAATGGTGTGTGAGCAAGCTCAACAAGTCAAATATCCATTCAAGAAACTAATGAAGTGCTCAAGCATGCCCCCGTTGATTATTAGCATAATGCTCCAAGTGTTTCAACAATTTACTGGGATTAATGCTATAATGTTCTATGCTCCCGTTATTTTCCAAACTGTCGGATTTAAGACAGACGCTTCATTGTTGTCTGCAGTCATCACTGGTCTAGTGAATGTTTTTAGCATATTTGTCTCAATCTATTCTATCAATAGGGCCGCAAGGAGAAAATTACTTCTCCAAGCATGTATCCAAATGTTTATAGCCCAGGTCCAGGTGCTTATTTTTTAAACCTTTATATTGATATGCATATAGCATTTCGAGAAATGGGTAAGTTTTTTTTATGAAAATTAGTAGAGATATTCTTCATGATGAGTAGATTATCCTTATCAAATTTTATCGAAAGAAATTTGGAAGTGGATGTAAACATAAATTGATAATCTATGTTCATTTCGGTTGTCATTGAAATTTTTTAGATCATTTCACTAACTTCTAAATTAAATATTTTGATAAAATTTAGTGGAGATAATCTTCCCATCGTTAATATCGTTTTTACTTTTTACCAAGTTTCATGGAAAAATAATTCCTTCTCTTTCTTAAGGAAAATAACAGCCTCTTAATTTAGAGCACAATTTTTGTTCAAATGAAGCAATGAAGCAAGTTTTGCCTTGAGCACTTTTACTAACTTGTTTAGCATTTTCCTTCTTAAGAATCTCAAATACTCCTCACTACATAAACAACCAAAATATAAATTCAAAATTTTTTTCCACGTAATCTCTATGGAAAATGATATTCTTACCAACTTCATCTAACGCCTAATTCTACGGGGTGCATGTACAACTCACTGATGCACATGGAATGAATAACCGGTAGATAATGCATTGCTCAATTTCTATTGACTAGTGTTTGTGCACATGCGTTGCACGTGGTTTTATTGCTTGATAAAAGTCATTAAATCCATTAATGAAATAATAAGAAATAAACAAAACATAGTATCAAGTGTAAAATTCAATTGATATTTATAAGAACATTGTACCTTTATAGTGAGCTTTGGAATGAAATTCTAATTCACGCTAAAAACTTAGTAATTTTAATACAATATATTAAATAGCTTCCTTCTTGAAAAGTTTATTATGAAGTTATATAGAAGTCTTGTACAAAACTCCTAATTCAACACAAACTCTAACTTGTTTAATTATTTTAGCCAAATAAAGTAGAGTATAAATTTATTTAAAATACTAATATTAACATAAAAATATATGGAGTTATACACTTATACTATTTTATTTAATGTAAATCTAGCTTAAAATCTTTGTTTAATTTTTTAAGCCAAATAAGTAGAGTTTGAATTTAATTAGAATACTAATATTAATATAAAAATATATTGAGTCATACTATTTTATTTAATGTAAATCTGAAAATCTTTTGTTTAAAATGAAGGGGCATATTTGTCTTCACAGAAAAGAGGAAAAAGACTTAAATTATTCGTACGTTTATACATAGTATAGATTAAATTTAAATGCGCGCGCAGATGACAATAGGCAGTATCCTATTGGTTCACCTGAAAGACACAAGTTCACTCAACAAATCTATAGCAACTGTCGTGGTGGTGTTTGTATGCTTGTTTGTGATGGCTTTTGCATGGTCATGGGGTCCCCTTGGTTGGTTAATACCAACTGAAATATTCCCTTTGGAAACAAGAACTGCAGGCTTCGCGTTTGCAGTTAGCTCAAATATGCTATTCACTTTTATCATAGCTCAAGCTTTCTTATCAATGCTCTGCCATATGAAGGCATACATATTTTTCTTTTTCTCTGCTTGGATCTTCGCTATGGGATTGTTTGTGATGTTCTTGTTACCAGAGACAAAGGGTGTTCCTATTGATGATATGGTTGAAAGAGTTTGGATGCAACAGCCAGTGTGGAAAAGATTTTATTCTGATTCTGGTTCAAAGGGTGTTGAGATGGGGGCCTAGGATCATGTTAAGAAAGTTTAGTAAGAGGATTTATTGTCGAATTCGATGTCTTTCAATATGTTTAGTTACAAATGTTTGGTGTTATATTTACGAAATATTGGATAAAAAATAGATTGTGTGTTGCGAGACTGAGGAGCAAGTTTTGGCGCGTAATTGAAAATGGAGGATTAAGCATGCCGGAGTTGGCAGATCCGGGGTATGTGAACTAGTCTTTTAGCAAAAGAGCTCAAGAGGCAGCAGATATGCAGACTCAAACCCTGTACTTCAGGAACAAGTTCAAAGTCCATTTGATCAGTAGTTTCTTTGAAAAAGACAATTAACAAGGGAGAGTTGCTCCCATTTGTATATCCTACTATTTCTCAATAAAATTCTACTCGTCCTTGACTAGAGTTTGAAAAAAAAATAAAAATTTGTTGGGTGCTTATAATCATGTTATTATTCGTTATAACATATTAGGAAGTGTAAGCGAAGATTCATGGTAGCAATTCAAATTAACCATTTGAGTTATAACTTATAAAAATTGAAACGAACTTACCAAGTACACGTGTCCTCTTTTCATTGATTCGATGTTTATGAACCTTTTCTTTTTATGTAAAAAAATATGAGTTAAAAGAGAAGGATAGGTAACTTAAAGAATCCCGAGTCTTAATCCGCGATCCATACAAAAATAATATAGGTTAGTGACCCAAAACTATAATTAAGCCCAAGATCGAAACTGAACCGATCTCGATTGGTTTTAACCAATTAAGTGGTTTAACTGTTATATTAACAGCATGATTCGGTTAACCGAGCTATGCGCACCTCTAGTACTGATTTACTTTTCTAACGACTTAACTGGAAGCTCAGGTACGTGTGTGCATGTTGTGCGTGACTTAAAATTGAAAGAAAATATAAATATTATGAATTAGTTCAATGGTATATATGGTATTATTCTAATTGTCCGTCACTCTCAAGAATTCGAACTTTCTTACTTGCGCGTCATCATAATCTTTCTAGTATATATTAGCATATGGAAGGATATAAAGGAAACCTCGATCAATCCAATGGAAATTATTTTTGTTGTAAAGAATTTTTCAATCAGACAATTTGGTTACACTACATAATTTTTTTCATGCCATCTCAAATGATCTCTTCGACCTAGATTCGGTATAAAATCTCTTAGCCTATTTTTCTCACTTAGTATAAATAGAAAGGTTTATTTTTATTTATTGTAAGGTTGCATTTATAAGAGTGAGAAGGAGATACTTGTTCTTACAAGAGTGATATTTCTTGTGAGAGGTTAGCTAGGGTTTAGCTAAAGGTTGAGAGGGTAATCTTTGGAGGTTTGTTCCATTGATTTGAGTGAAGATTATTGAGAGAGAGTTGGTGTAAATTCTTGGTTGATCAATAAACATTGCTCTCCTTTCAAGTGGAAGACCCGAAGGGTTCCACATTATCTCCGGTGTGTTTTTCTTCTTTGCTTTGCACTTGATTCTTGTTGTTCTTTATCTTTTATCTATAGTTGCTTGTGATTGTGTTGTTTATCTTGGTTTGAGCCAAAGATCTTATTGCTTGTCGGTTTCCGCCTGCCAAGTGTTTGTGGAAATTCCCGAAAGGGATTTCTCGGGTATATTGTGGATTGGGACTAGGAAATTGTTCCCACATTCACAACATATTTCAGTTGGGATCAACCAACCAAGGGGTCCCCATGACCATGCAAAGGCCATTACAAACACACATACCATTAACACCACAACAATTGCTAAAGTTTTATTAAGTGAACCGGTATCCTTCAAGTAAACTACAAGGATCCCTCCAATTGCCATCTGCGCTGGTTTAAGTTTAAAGAATTTGAAAAAGGGAGTTAAGTTAGTCTAATTCATATAAAATGGGGGCAAAGTCAAAAAAGCCCAAATATTGTTATATGTGAAAGAGTAGGGCACCTGGGCAATAAACATTTCAATACAACCTTGGAGAAGTAATTTCTTCCTTCCGGCCCTATCAACTGTGTAGATTGAGACCAACATGCTACAGACATTAACAAGACCAAGGATTACAGCAGACAACAATGAAGCATCGGTCTTGAATCCAACTGTTTGGAAAAGAACCGGTGCATAGAACATTATGGCATTAATCCCGGTGAATTGTTGAAAAACTTGGAGCATCATCATGCCAACGATTAGCGGGGGCATGCTTGAGCGCATCATTAGTTTCTTAAATGGATGTTTAACTTGCCGAGCTTGATCACACGCTGTTTTGATTTGTTCATACTCATCTTCTACATCGACAACACCCCTTATCTTCTTTAATGCATCCTTCTCTGCCTTTTCTTTTCTACGTTTGACAAGACTAGCTGGCGTATTTGTGATTAGCAAAGAACCCACAAGTAAGACGAGGGCAGGAGTACCTGCTACACCTAAGGATGCTCTCCATCCGTTAGGATGCATCATTGATGTACCATAGTTTACGAGATTGGCAATTAAAATTCCAATTGTTACAGAGAGTGAGAAGAGAATATTGACAGCCCCTCTCTGCTGGGCGGGTGCAATCTCCGTCAAAAACACTGGAACAACCTGCATTTTCCAGTTAAAAAAAGCATTCAATATTAGTAACTCATGCAAACCTTAATCGTTCAACCTGTTGAAAGAGGCACAACTGTGACATTTTGGCTAATTCTGAGTTTTGGTTAATTGCATTGTCCTTTGTTTGTGGACCTAGGTAGCAATAAAGTCCTGTTTGAGAACACACTGATGCATCGCTATTGCATTGGACAACAATACATAGACTTTGTCTAGAGTCTACTCAGACCCAATTCATTGAGCAATGTATTGGTGATACATCACTGTGTTCTTTGAATATGTCCCCAACGTGTGCATGTAATACTGCTTTGAATTATGATGGTCCGAATTGACTCAATATTTCCCATATCCATGTTGCCATATATAGATATATTATACCTCATTGCCAAATCCAACCCCAATGCCAAAAAAAACCCTACCAAGAATTAGCATCCATATATATTCAGCTCCAGCACTGATTGCGGCTCTGGCTATGAAAAGGGTCGATGCCATCATAATCGCTGGTTTTCAGCCAAAAACTCTACATGCCTTCGATGCCCCAAAGCTAGCAACAAGAGCAGCCAAATACAACGAAGACGTAAAAAGCTGAAGCTTCAGATCATCATATTTACAAAAGTTGTTCTCAACAGCATGTAGTTTCCTTTCATGAATGGCTGCAAAAAACTTAATCAGAAAATCGTCCATTCCTGTCACTCCACCTGTACAAAATCATCAAACAAATCATCATCGCGTCCCGTAAAAAATAAACTCCAATTCAACATAGAAAAATGATTTGATAAGAAACCTGAAATTCCAATGTCATAACCAAACATGAGGCCCCCAAAGGCTGCCAAATTCCAACATGCTAGAACATAAGGAGTGACCTTAGAATTGAAAACAACTTCAGGATTAGCCATCTTTTTATATATATATATACACAATGTATGTAAACTTCACTTGAGATATATAGAATTACACAAAATTAATTAATGATAATGAGATTTGAGCTCTTAATTAATTCGTACCCTTTCCGGTCTAGTATAGTACAGCCAAAAAGATGTTTATAGAAGAGACTTAACAAATTTGTGTGCTGTTTTTGGATAAAAGGATTTACTAATTAATTAGCTGGGTAAATAAATGGATGTGATTGTGTTCCCTAATAGTAATAGGAAAGAGATTAGGATGATAGATGTACAATATATGTTTTTTATGTTGATTAATTTATTACTTTAAAAACTGTATTTAGATATGCATGTGCAAATTTGTAATTAATATGGAACACAAGTTTTCTACCCAATATTTTATACATATTTTTTTTAATTAATCAAAAATAATATTAGCTAGAAAATTGTTTCGAATATAACCAATGTATAAAATATATATATATATATATATATATATATATAAAATATTTTTATAAAGACACACATTGAAGATACGATCTAAAAATGCAACCCATTACTTGGGGCCTAGGCTAATTTTTTTATTAAAGTAAGCCCTTTCATATTACTTTACAATGTTAGTGTGGCATATCGTTTTGATATAAAGGTTAAAGCAGGTATGCTTAGTTAAGATTTTCATTCTTTAACTGTAGTGAGATGCAAAATTATTTAATTAATTCTTCTAACTCAACATCTTATCATATATTTTTCAATTGAACTAAAACTTCTGACCTCGAAGAATTAACTTAAGATTTTATTAAGTACTAAATAGAGATATTTTGTATTTGCACCCCACATTTTAGGGGGTATTTTGCAGTTGCACCCCCACATTTTATTTTATTTGCATTTTCACCCCGTCGTTAATGCAATTTTAGGAAGTGTTACTTTTACTTGAGTGGACCATAATACCCTTAATGAACGACTGCTAATATAATTTCAATGAAAATGCAATAGAATGAAAATGCAATTACAATGTAATGCAAGTGATATAAGCAAGTTCAATAATATATACATGATTTTGTTTTCTAAAAGTTCATATTTAAACCTTAATCAAGTTATAATGTTAAGAGATGAACTTATTTTTTTTTTAGTATTTCATTTCTTTGAAGGTATAAGTATGTTTTTGTGCTTCTTTTCTAAATATATATATTTGTAGATCGGACCAAGTGGTTGAAGAAATCTTATGGTTCATTACCGAAGTTGATCGTGGATTATTAATAGGTTTAAAACGGATTCTTCATTTCGATGCCCTAGCGGTAATGGGGACGGACTTTATGGGAAGAAAGTAATTTAAGAATTGATATGGCTCACAATTACAAGAGTGGGACCTTTAAGAACAAGTTAGGGGTACACTAGATGTCTCTTACCAAAAACTAGTATATATTGGTCATGAGTGTTTTCCAAAAAAACAAAAGCAAGAATTTGTTCATTTGATTACATGACTAGGACTTTTTGATATTTTTATTGGATTGTTTTCAATATTGATTCTCTTTTCTTTTTTTTAGTTATATCAATTATGGAGACCGTAATTAATATTTTTTTGTATTTTAAGTATGTTTATATGTTTTTTCTTTTTTATGTAATACTTTGAACATGATAAACTTGAAAATGAAAATTAACTATTATTAAACTTGCTTATATCAATTGCATTACATTCTAATTGCATTTTCATTCAAATTATATTACTTTATGCTTCATATTAAGGGTATTTTGGTCCATTGGCATAAAAGTTAACACCTCCTAATAGAATCCACTAACGGTGGGGTGCAAATGCAAAGAAAATAAAATGTGGGGTGCAACTGCAAAATACCCCCAAAATGTGGGGTGCAAATACAAAATATCTCTACTAAATATATTGTATCTAATATATATTTTCTTATTTTATAATAATCACTATCACCAAATTTAGCAAAATATTTAATACAAAAGTTAGTGTGATAATCATCTAAAATTTTAATAGCCTAAAATAAATATGTAAATTAATTTTCATTACACCTACTTCTAAGTTGAATGAATTTTTTAATAAATTTTGAGAAATCATCTCAACCAAGTTTCATAAAAAATAATCATTCATTTACCTATCAAAATGGACGCTTCTTTTTTTAAAATACTTGACCACACATCGACAAGTCTGTCCTGCAATTGACTTCAAAAAATTATAGTATCTTTAAAGAGTATCATTTGAAACATATCTATGTATATATTCAAAAGAGATAATTATAAGGGCAAAGTTCAAATTACATTAGTGTAAGATTAAATAGTTTTACAAGCACTGATAATTTTTTGTCAGATTGATAATTTATCAATTCCACCATTAGATTAGCTATTTTTATCGTGTTTATCAATCATGCAAAGTTTCAAATTAATCAAATATTTGTAACACTTCAATCAGTATACTTAGTTTTACTTAAATTTTATAAGACTCATAATTTAATATATAACATAATTATGATGAAGGACTTCTGCAACTACGATTAATTTAATTTTTTTTATATGCATCTTTGATATATAATGATTGACTTTCTATTATTTTTCCCTATTTGAGACTTTTCCAGCTACACAATTATATTGCCAAATATATATAAAAATGTATTAAAAGAACTATAACACATAGAATATAAATGAATTTATAAAAAATACCATTGGAGATGGCCTAACGTTTTACGTTATTTATCTGAGTAACTACGGTGACCACTTTGCACCCAAGGTGATTTCTTTCCATTTTGTGCATGTAGATAAGGATATGGTAACAAATAATTCACATTAAAATTATTGATAGTTGCAAGCTATATATCATAGCTAATTACACAAGATGAAACAAAACAAAATTCCATTTGAATTTTTTTACTTGAACGAAAATTATTCCAACCAAACTATGCCTAGTAGCAAAAATCCAATATTGACCGGGAAACAATTATTTTTGTATCTAGTACACATTACAAATGCTCTTGTATCTAAAAAATGTATTCCACAATTCCCTCAACGTACCCTCTTCTCCAATATATAACCCCAACAAAGAAGCTTCAAACAAACGCTGCTGCAAAAACAGCCATAGCCACCACAAGATTACCAACACACCTGCACAAGGCACGTAGTGGAGCTGCCTCACTCGGATTAGGCGCGGGTACCGAGGTGGCTACCATCGGAGGTGAGGGTGACGAAGAAGGAGTGGGACCCATTGAAGAATCACGAAGCACGTTGATATCGACCTTTTGACCAGACTGGCAGTGGCCCGGGACCCCACAGAGGAAGTAGTGGTGGCCGTGATTGGCAATGGTGATCGTGTCGTTGCCTGTTGTGTGGGTGGCAATAGGGGCGGAGGTGTTGCACGACCTGTACTCTGGGTGGGTGACTTGCATCACGTTGTGGAATTGAGAGTTGTACTCGAAAACTGATCACACCATTAACGATTATATCCTTAGTCAGAGCACACTATAGGATTAAAAGACTACTATATGACTACATAGTTGTATACATTGTTCTAACAATAATAAAACGAATCAATATCACAACAATACTAAAATTGTCAAATAAATAAAACTTATATATATATATACTAAATTTTGCGCACACGTCATTCACATACACACAACTTAATGAAACATCTTTTCTACATAGGTATAACATATTTTTCAATTGTGATTTGATCCTAAATAAGTTAACCTGGATTCAGGCACTTAAAATATTTGCATGAGTTTAGTTAATTAATTTGATCTACTGTAAAAAAATATTAAAATGTCATCATAAAAATACATGTTGGATGACCCCCTACCTCCCTCCCACATTCTTCTTTTTAATCATTACAATTCATGCTAGTGTTTAGTCCGCCTCTTTTTTTTTTTCCTTTTTCTTTTTTAATTTGCAGTCCACCTTAATTGTTTTCTTATACTCCATTTGATAACGAAATTAAAAAATAATTAGATAAATAATTATTTTTATGAGGAGGTGCAAGATGCGTACAATTTGATAAGATACGTACTTATTTTTATGAGTAGATATTCTTTACCTTTGCTTATGTTTTATGAATTTTTTTTTACTCACTACCCAAAGAATTTTATTTCATAAAAAAGCGAAAAATCCTCACTATCAATTTTTCTTACTTACCACCAAAAGAATCGATTTTTCTTACTGCTACCCCAAAATTCAATTATTTTTAGTGTTATTTTTAATTTGTTATCATACGGAATCTTGTCAAAGACAACAAAGCGTGCACACAATTTTTGCCAATAGGGCTTTACCTAAATGAAATGGCTCTCTTCTCGATCCTACATGTGAGATCTTGTTCGACTTATTACGTACCCCTTCCCATTCTTTCACTTGTAATTGTGACAAAGAAAAAGCTTAGACATTTTGCTAGTCGTTTTGTTCTCGTAACAATCCATAAATTAAATATCTATGATCTATCACAAATTAAGTGTTATTTTTTTATTTAAATGATTAAAAAGTAGCACTCTATCCTTTTGTTTTGAACATATATAATAATATTTATTTTTTGAGTTACCTTATATGTTAATTGCATATTCATAATCCTTTGAGTTCTCTCTGGAACTTGACGAAAGGCAAATCTCGTTAAATTCCAAGAGGATAACTCAAAGGATTATGAAAAGGGTACGTTGCAAGGTATCTCTATTTATAATAGCTATTAATTAAGTGGATCATGCATATTTAATTTAGAACAGAGTAAATATAAAATATATATAATATTATAAATATATAGTATAATTTCTCAAAACAATATTATTTAAAATGTGTATTATAAGGATTAAATTCTAACACAGGGTAGGTGGAGTGGACAACAAGTGCAATTGAGCACATTTGATGGGTAGATTTTAAATTTAATGCAATGGAAATTAAAGATCCACTTAATTAATTAATAGCTAGTATAAATTGCATATTTCAAGGATTAAATTTATATATAAGATAGGCTAGGTGGAGTGGACAACAAGTGCAATGGAGCACATTTGGTGGGTAGATTTTAAATTAAATTAAATTTAATGTAATGGATATATAGTGCATCATATATATCATTATTAAAGTTTTGTGCTTGAATATCATTATGTCTGATTAGAATTTTGTGGACAACATCAATTCTCTTCTCGCTTTCATTTTTTTTATCATCACTTAATTATAACAATAATATTGTCTAAGGACAATAACCAGATTATATATCATATATATAAAATTGTTTGTATCTTAAATAATTGTGATATTTATTTTCTTATAACTAATAATTATGCATGCAACTATATATCCAATATCTCTCAATTTTGGCACAGAACTACAGAAGACAATACAAACTGGTAGGGAAAGTGACAGGTAACAAAGACAGACACAAATATATACATTTATATACCAGAAAGATCTAGTACAAACTGTTCATATGCTTCTTTAGCGACGAATTGTTATGGCGGAAAACTTCTCGACAAAAGTTCATGGTTAAAGGACATTTTCTTACAAGGACAGTTATATATATATATAGAGAGAGAGAGAGAGAGAGAGACATACTGATGATATCACCAAGTTGAAAGGACTTGGTAGCAGCCCACTGCTTATAATCAATATTGCCGACGGTCGTCCAACCAGCAGAGTCCCCTACCTTATACACTTCTCCATTAATTCCCAAACAATTAACTAAAAGGACAACCAATAACAATAGAGCCACACCCATGGTCATGTTTGCCATGGACATATGATTTTAGAGAGAGAGAGAGAGAGAGAGAGAGAGAGAGATAATTGAAAGGTCTGTTCAATCTATGTTTCAGTTTTATAGTGGGTGGATTTGTGTTGTTATATTATTCATTTGGAACCTTAATAAGAGGGGCATGTTTTTTTGATAATGAACTAGGGCCCATGTAATGAACTGAAATTAATTAATTAATGGTCCACCAACAAAATTATTTCCAGAGTCAGTGTGGCTGTTCTACACTTCCAATAGAAAAATACACGCTCGTCTAATTTATTTGACCAATTTTTGAACATGTAAAATTTATATATTTATTAATATATAAGAAAAATTAATGTATGGCTGTCATATCGGCCAGAAAACCACATGATGAATTGACTTAGGTGGTAATCTATATTTTATGTGGGTAAGTTGTTCTTGTGTTTCATGAGTTCAATTCTTGTTGTAAGCAATTGTGGCCGGAGACAACGTATTTTCTGAATAGAGATAAGTCTCATCATAATACGAGTGTGGGGACAGCTTGTGGCAAAAACTAAAAAAAGTTGTCTATAAAAACTAGTTAAGTTGGTACATATCTATCCGGAAGGCATTTTAGTTATTATTGAAGTCATGTCAAATTTTTGGTCTTTCAATTAAGTCCTTTTAAGTGTTTGTTAGACGAAATAAAATCCAGTTACAATATTATGCTCTGAATTTGAACCTATGCTGTTAGCGAGAATAATAGAACTCTTAACTGCTACAACACGTAGTATTATTATTAATTTGAAGATCGACTGAGATTTACTACACTCTGTTTGAAATCAATTAAGATCTAATCTTGGGATTGTAAATTCTGATCCGGATATATATATTCGCTTAGACCAGGACCAAAAGCTGTGACTTGACTAATTCTAGGTCTATATAAATGAATATCCACTCTCGTTACACCGGATACATGGACCGCTAGAAGGATTGCCCCATTTAAATCAGCGATCCACGTCGGGCCTCCTATGGGCCTGAATGCCATTTACATTCAACCGTGGCCCAAACCACGATCCATTCACCATAATTATCTAGACATGATAATTGAGACAGTCTCTTATCAAACAAGGCAATGAACCTTCCTTAAGAATATATTACTAGTTACCTAATTTCATTTGTATTACTGTATTAGAGTTTCTTACCATGTTTAACTCTTGCACTCAGTCTTTTATATAAATGCTCTTATATCCTTAATCCTAGATTGACGTACAAATTCAAGTGATTGTGGAGTAGGTATCTGCAAAACCGCATTACTTGCTAATGTGTGGCTTCTCTATCTTTCGTTTATTCAAACACAAGTGTTAGTCGGATCTGGACAATCTAAACAGAGCCGAGTGTAAGCAATTAATCCACAACAAAATGTTCTTTTAATGTCATATTATTTTTTTGCGAACCCTAACGTCACATTACATTTTCCTCTCTTAAAAGTAAAGATGAAATAGTGAAGACTATGTTCGACTATGATGACGTAAATATTTTGTTTGTATACTATTATAAGTACGAACTGAGCACACGTCATAATTCCCATTTTCTCAAAAAATGAACGAAGCATTTTTGCTAAATATATAGATGAAAGTAGGTTTTATCATTTTTCTTTGGGGCTTTTAGTTATAAGGCCAATAGTTCCTTTCTCTATCTACTCAAGGACGCATATTTTTGGCCAATTGTTTGAAGGCCAAAACTTTTATCAAAGGACGACATTTTGATTTTAGGACAAAACTTTTTTAAATTATATAACAAAATAAATTAGATAAAAATATAGGATGAATACCATTTATGCCCTCTAGCTATAAAAAATTCAAACACTTAAAAAACGGAAACTAAAATTCAAATTATCTATAATTACAACAAACATTAAATGCATATGATAAGTCAACCCATTCAAAAATATTCAAACAATAACAAGTTAATCCAATTATGCCATCTAGCTATAATAAAATCAAACACTTAAAAAACGGAAACTAAAATTCAAATTATCTATAATCACGACAAACATTTAATGCATAGGATAAGTCAACCCATTCAAAAATATTCAAACAAGAACAAGTTAATCCATCAAAAATTCAAAATTAAATAATGAAGAAGCATCTAGCTATAATAAATTCAAACACTTAAAAAACGGAAACTAAAATTCAAATTATCTATGATCACGACAAACATTAAATGCATAAGATAAGTCAACCCATTCAAAAATATTCAAACAACAGCAAGTTAATCCATCAAAAATTCAAAATTAAATACATGAAGAAGCAGCAGGCATATAAACGAAGAATAGGCATCGCAGACATTTTATACAACAAAGAACAGGCATATAGACATTATAACAGACATTTTATACAATAAAGAACAGGCATAGCAGACATTTTATACAACAAAGAACATGCATTATATCAAACACATATAGACATTACAAAATCAATAGATATTATAAATCAAACAGGCATTTTTCCTCTAAGGTGAAAATTATATCAGACATTATAAATGAAAAGATATTTACACAGATGAAAAATTAAAATTATAAATTTTCTTAGAAAATTAAATCAAAACAAGGAAAAGGTGAAAAACATTCAATCTTTTTATACCTTGAATGTCATAAAATTCATTTCTTTGGAGCTTCTAAAATTCATTACCCACAAACCCCTCAAATCCTCCTCCACCATGTCCAACTCTCCAAAACTAAAAAGTTGCCCTAAAACCCACACAAAATACGCAATTACTTTAGATTTGTGTTCCGTCGATCTAATTGGAATCGAGATGAGAGATGCCGACCGATTGCAGGAAGTTGAAAAGGATTGATAAGATATAAGAAACGCAGTAGGCAATGATGGCTACAAGTACAAGGAGGATTAGTATGGATTTTGATGAGATGTAGCTTAGTTGGATGTGTAGCTCCATCTTTTCTTGAATATAGGAACATTTATGATTGGGATAAAGGAACGGGTAATGATAAGGATGGGGGAGTCAATGAATAGCATTATTTCTTATTATTAATGATGGGGATGGGGATGGGGGATAATGCTTGCAATTCATATATTTATTAATTTATTAGAAATATTAATTAGTTAGTAGCAATTATCAATTAATGCATTAGCATTATTACTTTTGCTTTCTTCTTAATATTTATATGTTGAAAATATGAAATATTAAATAATATATAAGAAGGGTAACATTGACAAAGTACATGAAAATAATAATATAATTATAATTAAAAATATCAAAAAATAAAATGTCCTTTAGGCATAAAATCGTCCTAATTCCAAAAGATCGGATCTTAAACAATAGCTCAAAACTTCTTGTCCTTGAGTAGATTGGTTCAAAAAATACTGGACCTGTGACTAATTTTCCATTTTTCTTTTTGTATGGCCTAAAAATATTCTTGTTTTAGTATGTATATGGATTGTCTTGAATCTCTATTGCTCTCTCACCCGGTCACTCTCGCATAATATGCAAATATGAAATATCTTTCTCACTTTCTTTTTCAACTGATCGAGGAGCTAGAGGTTGTGGAATTATATATAGGCTGTGAGGTATGTACCACCTTTATTTAGATCTCGTATTTATCAACAAATTTTAGATGTTTAAAATATTTCTTAGTGTTTTAATGACAAAAACTCTTCAAAACAACCGGTTTATATACGGACAATCCGTACCAGATCCAGATCCTATATGTATATACACTTAGTTAATGTTCTATATTTTAAAAGGATGAATTTGGTAAGTAAACTGTCCTCAACAAGGACAAATCCAAGAACTTTTGGAGGGGTATAGTACTTTATTATGCTAGATTGGATTAGAATCGAAAACTTTACGTAATATATCTTTGAGAAAAAAATTAGAATGAGTTACAACCATGATTTGTTGGATTTGCCTTGCCCTTAACTAATCTTAACATAAGTGATTATATTTTCTTGGATCTGCTACCCCTGTAAATTTATCTTTACATTGGTTAAGTGATTATTGAGTGTTAATAATGAGTCAAATTCGACTCGTATTTTTTAGTCTTATAAATGTTTCCCCAGATTTTTTTTTGTTAAAAATAATAATGTTATGATCAAATCATCTTGGCGAGTATTGAAATCGAGTAAAATATCTAGGTAAAGCCCAACATATTTAGTCATATTAGTTTTATTTTTCATGAAAAGAAATTCCCTTCTAAATTATTCCAAAAAAATAATTATTTTTATATATATTAAACCAATCAAACCCAAGAAAAAATAGCCTTTCTATATGTTGCACACAACTATGCGTTAGGCACGCTTCTCTTGAAAGGAAAGAATTATATATGGGTTTGGTTAGTGCCATGATAACTAATTTACACGTTGCTTTCTACATGGAAAAGATGTATGCATCTTCACCTTATGTCCGTACGTGCATATGTGTATATATATATATATATATTAGATTTTCATGCACACACAATACGCGAGTTATTCGAATATAAATAATAATATTTTTTTTTAAAATGAGTAAGTGGGGCGGCAGTTAAGATCTATATATATTATCATCCCTACAATGAAAACTTTTTATGTGAAACAAAAGCTTGCAAGCATAAAAATGGGAAATCGAAAATAGCTTGACACAGGTTCAATAAGTTGAAATGATTTCCGCCTTTATATAATAGTAGATAGATAATTAAAATAAATATAAAAAGTAAATTTGTGTGGTAGTTTAATTAGTTGAAAAGGTTATGTTTTCAATTTTTGGACACTTTTCTTTCTATTTTCGAGGTTGAGTTCAGTCCAAATCTATCTGTTTTCGTAAAAGGACATCTTTTCTTATTAAGATCGAATTCAGATCTATTCGTTAAAAAAAAAAAAAGAAATTAAAAGTTTGGTACTCGATCTTTATACATGGTAATTACATATGTATACCATTAGATGAACATTTATTTGAAGACTTGAAGTTTGCTCAAACGACCAAAAAGGTTGCATATATGCATTGCTTTACGCCTTTACTCACCAACCACCAACTCTAAAGCAACCTCTTGAAAATATTACCTTCCCTCTTTGTTCATGGTATTTTTGGCTGTCAATTATGAATTGCTAATTACAAAATTGAAATTATTAGGTAATTTATGTCACTCAGAATTGAATGTCCAGGATTAAAGTTTCACCAGATCTAGACTTCGTACGCAAACAATTAAGTAATTACAAGTATTTGCTGGTATGACTCGACTCGTTCTTAATCAGTTAAATGTATTTTGTGTAAGGGGCAATTAAAAAAAAGGGCTTATTAGAGAAAGATTTTCACACTAAGGCCAAGGAATAATTTTTTTTTAAATAAAGGGCCTATTTTTTATTTTATTGATAATATGACATGTGTCTTTTTTTTTCATTATAAAATGCATCCCAACCCTTAAAATAAACTAAAAAATATCAATATGCATTAAATTGGATGCAATAGAACTTTGCAATCTAATTTCACTGCAATTAAACTTTGCAGTCCATATTTCACTCATGTGAACTTTGCAATCCAATTTTTGTGCAAAGTTCATATTGCAGTCCATATTTTACTGCAATGTGAACTTTCAGTCCATATTTTTAGCAAAGTTCATATTGCAGACATATTTCACGTAATATGAACTTTGCAGTTCATATTTTATTGCAATTGAACTTTGCAGTAATTTTTTTGAAAATTTCATAAAAAGGGGTAATTTAGGTAATACATAACATGTTTTTATTAATTAAATGATATTTAAATTTATTCAAATACATTCATTTAAAATATAAAACAAAATATGCCTCTTACACTAATTACCAATTAAAAATAGGCCCTTCATTCAAATTACCAATTAAAAATAGGCCCTTCATTCAAAAAAATATTATTCATTGGATTTTTGGTAAAAATCAATGTATAATAAGCCCTTCTACCTAATTTCTAGTTTGTGTAATTTTTCTGTTTGTAATGTTACTTTCTATATTTCGAAAGTTTATGAAAAACTAATTGCAATTTGGATTCCACCTTTTTCAATTAAGAAAAGAGAAAAATTAATGACAAACTCCTGTCCTAAATTGCTGATCCCTCTTTCCATTTTAAATGTCTCAAAATAAATGTCAACTTTTCATAAAAGATAAATACATACCTATTTTGCGCTTTTGGACTTTCACTTTTCAAGAAAAAGTTTTGAATAAATAAGAGGGTAAAAAGAAAAAGTCAATGTAAATTAAACAAAAAGTACAATAATGATGGTGGGTCCTTAATAAGTGGAGTCATGGGGTCCCAATGATAAAACAACACGTGTCCATTTTTATTTATTTAAATCAAATAAAAAAATAAAAAAAAATTAATTTTAGATAAGAGTGAACACGTGTGGTTTGATCATTAGAGACCCCATCACCCCCATCAAATTTTGCCCCCATAAAAAATGGACTCGGATTGGAAATTTTTTTGATGGGGTGATGGGGTCTCAATGATAAAACGACACGTGTCCATTTTTATTTATTTAAATCAAATAAAAAAATAAAAAAAAAAATTAATTTTAGATAAGAGTGGACACGTGTTGTTTTATCATTAGAGACCTCATCACCCCATCAAATTTTGCCCCCATAAAAAATGGACTCAGTTGGATTTTCCAAAAAGGACCAGTAATTTGGAATGTAGGGAGTAATATTTTTTGATACCTGCCGGGCAATGTACGTTTGTTGCATGATGTACAACCGCTCAAAGCATTAAATTGCATCTGAAAAATCCCAAGGAAAGGAAATTAAGAAGTCTTAATTTTAAGAGAAAAATGCATGGTATATTGAACAAGTACTTTTCCAATCACTTAATTACTTTTCAATGGGCTTCGTGGATCACATCTCTCTGACACAGGACATTTCAACAATTTTCACGGGCCAGAAAACTTGGGCAAATATAATTTGGTATAACAAAAGCCTTATTTTTTTATTTTTTATTTATAGTTTAGAGTAGGACATGTCATAAGGCTCAGCGAACATTTATTATGATTTTGATAAATTGTCCACCAAAAAAAACTACTGGCAGCTAAATTTGGACCCACATCTATCTAGACTAGGACAATTTAACAATTCTCATTGGCCAGCAAGCTTAGGCATACATAATTTGGGAGAACAAATTGAAGGTGCAGCAGAGCAAATATCATTTGTAACGCAATACAATCTTCTCAATGGTGAGTGAAATGCATCATGTATCAAATGCACCACTTCACATATTTAACATATCACAAAATATTAAATCTGCTTAGAAATATCATTTCATTCAAGTTTTAATTCGACATATCAATCCACCGTTACATAACAACTAAAAATCTGCTCAAATTTTCCTAATCTTTTATTTATGTATGCAATCATACTAATCAACAAACTAAGTATCCCTCAACATACCCAACTCTACAAGTGCGAAGTCAGATCAAGCCCATTTGAACCTCTATGTTTCCCATCACTATCATCATCCATAAATCTCTTCCACAGCCAATGTTGCTTCCAAACTCTGTCCGTCATCTCCTCAATCGGCACATTTTTGGTCTCAGGTAGCAAAAATAGCACAAATAATGACATAACAAAAACCCAACCCGAAAAAAACAAGAATATTCCGTACTTAAAATGGCACAACATTGACAAAAACGCTTGTGCTATCACAAAAGTGAAGAGAAAATTGACACAAACAGTCACACTCTGACCCGCCGATCGTGTCTCTAGAGGAAAAGTCTCGCTTGGTATTAGCCACCCAAGTGGGCCCCATGACCAAGCAAAGGCCGAGACAAACGTGCAAACCATGATCACCACTAGGATTGCGAACCCTTTTCCTAGGTTGTTTGTGTAATCTGTAACTTTTAAACCTAGGATTATGGCTATCACCAGTTGGGCTAGGAACATTTGGACACCGGCTTCCAATAAGAGGAAACGCCTCCCCAAAATGTCAACTGAGTAGATCGATACGATGGTTGACAGCACGTTGATGGCACCAGTGATCACGGCAGAGTAAAGGGTAGCGCTTTTACCGAATCCCAATGTGCTGAATAGTACTGGCGCATAAAACATGATTGCATTGATCCCAGTGCATTGTTGGAAGATCTAATTCAAAGATTAAATTACAATTAGAAAAAAGGGTCAATCTAGTGCATGGGACTCTAGTTAAGCAAAAAATACACTTAGAGATAGTTACATGTTTGCATTTACATTGGTCATGTGGGCGTCCGACCCCCACCATTTCACACGCCGACCAATGCAATGCAATGCAATGCAAACACATCAGTTCTCATTGTCCAATTAACATGTAAGGCTGCTCCAACAATCAATTATGATAATTACGAGACACAATGACATGTCAGCAACTCAACGAGCAACTCAACGTACATTTCATTGATCATTATATTTCACATGCTGACCAAATTCAATGTTACCACTTCAATTGTTAGTGTCCAACGACTAACCTGTAAGGCAACTGCAATGATCAGTTGAGGGCGATTCCTTCGCATGAGGAGATTCCTAAAAGGGTGTTTAACTTCTTTAGCTTTATTGCTCGCATCAATAAGTTCCAAATACTCTGACTCGACATTATCAGTTCCCCGTATCTTTTTGTAGTACAGCTTTGCCTTCTTCTAGGCGACCGCGCTTAATAAGGCTGTTAGGGGTGTCCTCCACCAAAAGGGCGCCTATTGTCAAGAGCCCTGCAGGAATTCCGGCCAGCCCTAGCGATAACCTCCAGCCCCATCCTCCTTTAATTCTGTATCCGCAAAACATTCAAAAAGTTAGGCAACTAAATGTTCATATTTGAAGATTTACTTTTAAATTGCAGCAAATGTTGTGCAACGGAGAGGGAATTTAACCTAAGATTTTGCAATTGCCCGTAAATTTTGGAAGTATGTTCTTGTTCGATATTTCTTATATTTTGTGATTTGTCAGTATTGTTTCATCCTAATATACGGGTCCTGTTTAACTTTTTAACGGTAAAATATTTTCAACAAGATTAACAAAATATACTCTATGATCACTTGGGTGCAACCTTTTTATTCTTGGTACATAAAAGTTTAGGTGAGGAAGATCATTTACAGTAGTTTTCACAAATCATCCACTAAAATATAATAATGTTAATAACAAGATTCAAACCTAAGCCACAAAACAAATTAAATCCTCATCCACATATCCCTATTAATCTATGATACACATTGTACCATAAAATAACTCACCGGTCTAGTAAGGTTCACCTGCCAATGTTTACTAGACTATATTTCTTGGAAGTCCACAATTTGCATGCTATCATTTCTCTCTGTCAATAAATTATAAATCAAACCAACATATAGGTTGATGTGCCAAAAGAAACCAAGAAGGTCAACTTCTGCCCAACCATATTTAGACCAAAAATTGCCCCTTTTTTTGTTGCAAAACAAGTAAAGAAGAGTGAAGAATAAAAGAGGGGGGGGGGGGGGGGGGGGGGGGAGGATTAACTAGAAGGAATATAATTAATGACATATGTAAATAAATATAAATAAAGTCTTGCTTACTGAGAAGTTTCGTAATTGACAAGGTTGGCAGATAAAATTCCAATGGTGACATTAAGTTGGAACAATATGTTGAGTGCTCCACGTATCCTTGTTGGTGCTATCTCTGATAGAAACACTGGCACTGCCTGTTTAATTAAATTCATACAAATAATTTAAATAATCAAGCTTGCAAAATTAAATTCGTACAAATAATTTAAGAGTTTAATGGAATTTGTGTAATTTGCTTTGATGATTTTATTTATTTATTTCTTGCCTATTGCAAAATTATTAACTCTACGTCGAGTTTAGACTTATTGATCCTCTCACTTGATTGGTTAATACCTTGAGTTATTGCCAGAATAATTATTGTTCATCCCTAGTTTTCCATTCATTGACTAACCAAGTGAGAGAACTATATTAACGCTCATATGAAGGGAATAAAAGAATTTGGACTCCGAAAGAGAGAGAGAAATTTAATTATACAGTGAGCATAGTTTTGGTGGATTTTTTTAATTAATTACTTTTACAAGTCGAGGATATTTTAGATATTTTGTATACTAAACTAAATGCAAAGAACATGTACTGTTCAAACTTGGTTTATATATACGAACTATTGAGCTTAAATATGATTAACTTTAACTTGTTCGGTTCTTAACAGATCTCATGAGTTGTAGATATATCGGGTGGTTTAAAGGGGGGGGGGGGGGGGGGGGGGGAACAGGTGCGATCCCCAGGTAGTTGGAAGAATAATTATATAAATAATAGAACCCTATGTAGAATTCGAGCTTGATATGGTCCACTATCCATCACTGATATTGTCCCCGACTTAGGTGCGGGGTTTTCAACTCAAGAGGCTTCGGTGATGTTAGAGGGCCTCACGTGCGACCCACATATAGGATCACTCGGGTAACCCAATTCCCACATCGGGAACTGGTAAATTCGGGAGCCAACGCTACTCTTTTTGAAGGTCCCTAGAAACTTGGAGCCAACGCCATCCTTTTCGAGACCCAGTATTCATAACCCAACTGGGCCAAGAACCTCGCTCTAATACCATGTAAAATTCGAGCTTGATATGGTCCACTACCATCACCGATATTGTCCCCAACTTAACCACCTATCACTAGGTGCGGGATTTTTAACTCAAAAGGTCTCAGTGATGTTAGAGGTAAACCACGTACTATTTAGTTAAATGTTTTTCTCTTATATTTTACGATGTGGGATTTTACTATTCTTCAACACCCTAGCCTTTTTTTTTCAAAAGGAAATGATTCAAAAAGCAAGAGCATCAAAAGGTTCGATCATCACTCCATATCATTGCCCATGAATAAAGAATATATATATATATATATATTAAAGCTAGATGACCCGAGAAGTAACCCTTTTAACAAAAAGGAAGATAGATGGAAATTGGATTTTAGTGAGACTTTCCAGGTAAAACCAAGCTAAAAGTCTTTGATTCTTTAACTTTTTTTTTACGTCCAAACAACCCTCCATCATATGTGGAAAGATCATATGCTCCACTATACATAAAGATATAAAAGAGGGTCATAAATTTTGTAGGTGAAAAATATTGAACAGGACAAGATTAAAATTACTTTGTATAGAAGGGATTAATCAATAATATTTGAGAATTTTATTATTTTGATATATTGACCAATTAGAATGGAAGATAATCTTAACCCTCCCATAAAAAATAGGTAAATAAATATTATTAAACTAGCTTATAAAAAAGTTTCCCATTTACAAATATCTGGGGGCAATTGTGTCATTTTATCCTCCTAAAGTTTGCTTTTAATCTCGTTTTGGACCTAATATTTAATTTTTTACATTTTGATCTTGAAAGTATGAGTTGAGTTGCGGATTTATCATAAATTGGATACCCTGTAAAAAAAAAGTGGATAAAAAATGGACGAGGCGTTCAATTTTAAATGAAACTACAATTTAATTTAAAAGAAGTAAAAATATATAAAATAAAACATTAGCAACCAAACAAGATAACAGATAAACTTTAAGAGCATAAATGTAAACTACCCAAAATTGAATATAATAGTGTAATATAAAAAAAATAAAAATGAAAGTCCAATTTTTACCATACAAACCTATGGTGACGTTGAAATTTCAACAACTGATGACCAATTATATGCTCTTATACTAGTAATGATATGACCAAAATATCCTTTAAAAATTACATGTAATGATAATTAGACTCGCCTATCTCTTTATGTTTTGAGCTTATTACAATTACTTTTTAGTTTTTTTAAGTTGCACTAATTAACTAGATGCAAAGGTACACTAGCTCGTATCCTTAAATTAATAATGTTACCATCTTACGTACCCTTAATGGATAGTAAAAAAAGGGATTAGCCAGTTACCATTTACTATCTTTGTGAAAAATAATTTCAAAGTTTCAAATACCTAAGGAAAGTCGGTGCAATTAGTATATCTTTTTCCCCAACATAAGATATATATATTGATACCAAATAAAATAATTAATTGTCAAAATTGAAATATCTTTTCTCAAAATAAGGAAAGCCGGTGCAATTAAAGCAATAATTGTTAGTGATAAACCCAAAATGATAAAAATAAAATAAAATCCAACGGCAAAATGACAAAAAATGGTAACCAACTTTCACATTTTTAGCACTTTTGGAAACATTCTTTTTTTTTTTGCAAGCACTAATGGAAACAAAGTTTAAATCTATTACCACTTTCAACAATTTGTTACATTCTGTTTAATTTATCTAATGGAGGCTGATGTGGAATATCATTTTTATACTAGCTTGGCAATACAAGTCATCAAAAATTGCTAATTACATTAAAATTATATCACGTGATTTGCTCGTGATATAATTTAGCCAGGATTGATCTACTAATTACATTAAAAAAAACTAAAGAAAACAAATTAAATCATTAAAATTCCTTACTCATTTAACAATCATAGAGAGAAGAGCGAGAGAAGTTGGGGGAAACGGCTGTTCATCTCTATGCAAGATTGTGGCCGATTCGGAGGTAGGTAATGTTTATGAACTATTGTATTGCTGATTTAGTAGAAAACTATGGTTTTTTATTAGTTGTTAAGTGTTGTATTGAAGTTAGGGTTGATCCTCATCTTTATTAATGGGTTTGTAATTTTATAATAGTTTGTTTTGATTTATGTGTTAATATTAGTGGAGTGTATGATTTTATATTCATGCTTTTGTACCTTTTAAAATGTTTGTTCCCATTTTTTGTTCCATTTTTGTTCAATTTTGTGCTATCCTTTTTGAAAAGTGAATGATTTATTAACGGCTTTGTAATTTTATAACAGTTTGTTTCGATTTATGTGTTAATATTAGCGGAATGTATGGTTTTATATTCATACTTTTGTACCTTTTGAAATGTTCATCCCATTTTTTGTCCGAATTGGTGCTATCATCTCTATGCAAGAAAAGTGAATGCTTTTGTCCTACTTTCTGTGCACTGAAATACTATAGTCGTCATTATTAAACTTTGTTTTCTTGTTTTGTCCCATAACAAATTTGTCCCATTTATTACTCTTTTTTCTTCATCTATATCCAATTGTTGCCCAGAAAATAATACATGTATTACTTTATTATTTTGTATAGGTATGGACCAATTTGCTATTGAATTACACCATGGTGGTTATTTTGTTACTATACCCATACTTCATTATTTGGGGGGGGGGGTGATGTTACCATGTTTAAAGACTTAGACCCTGATAGGATGTCTTTCTTTGAGTTAAAAGGGATGATTAATGACTTGGGTTATAAAACATTTAGTAAGTTATACTATAGAGATCATTCAACTAGTTTTGCCATTGGTTTTAGGTTGTTGATATCTGATAATGAAATTGACCAAATGTTAACTGATGCTTAAAAAATAGGGTCATTAGAGATGTATGTAGATCATTGTGAAATTAATGAGGGTGATAATGGTGAAGTGAGACAGAGTGATATGAGTCAGGGTGATAATTTTGGTGAATTGGGACAGGGTGGTTTTACTACATTGTTGCAGAATGTATTAAATGAAGTGAGACATAGTGATGTCAATGAAGGTGGGAATGATAATAAAAGTCAGACATATAGTGATTATGATGAAAGTGTTGCTAATAGCTTGGATCATGTAAGTGATGATGAAGAGTTAATAGCTGTTAGGAAAAAAATTCTAAGAATGAAATCTAAATCTCAAACTCAGAATCAAACTCAATTACAAACTGATGATGGTTATATCATTATTGAACAATCAGATAGAAATGAGGGCAATGGGGGTAATGAGAAAGTGGGGATTGGGGATACTATGCAGCATGAGGGTATTGAAGATGTGGGTAATGACACTGATTACACTGACTTTTCTGATTATGATAGCCTTGAGTCTTTAAGTGAAGATAATGGAATCAGAAGGAAATCCTTATTTCCTATTTATAACCCTAAAACTATGATGTCAAAATCAACTCATGTGCTTGGAATGCGATTTGGCAGTCCTAAGGAACTTAAGTGTTGTTTGACAAACTACTCTGTTTCAAATGGATATGCAATTAAGTTTGATAGGAATGATCATAGAAGGTTACTATCATACTTTGAAAAGGGTTGCCCTTGGAGATTGTATGCTACTTACATGCAAGATGAAAGATCCTTTCAAATTAAGTCATATAAGTCAGTACATAAGTGTGTGAAATGTTTCAAACTACCCCTCATCAATTCAAAATGCTTGGCTAAGCAATACAACAAAAAGATCCAAAAAAATCCTATATGAAAATTAAAAGAGATGAAAGCAAATGTGTTGCAGAAGTACTCATATAATGTAAGCATATCTCAATGTTATAGGGTTAGAAAAAGAGCATTGGGTGATGTTGAAAGATCTTTAAAAGATCATTATGCTAGGCTTTGGGATTATGGTGCAGAAATAATAAGGTCCAATTCAAACAACACTGTCAAAATAAGTGTTGACAGACCCGATCCCAATGGTCTTTCATATTTTCATAGGATGTACATTTGTCTTGATGTAGTTAGGAGGGGTTGGCTTCAGGGATATAGGCCAGTTATAGGTCTAGATGGCTGTTTTTTAAAGTCATTCTGCCAAGGAGAGTTGTTAACTGCTATTGGGAAGGATAGGAACAACCAAATGTTTCCCATTGCTTGGGCAGTTGTAGAGGTTGAGAGCAAACATTCCTGGTCATGGTTTATTGAGCTTCTTCTTGATGATCTTGGGGTAAACAATTAAAGGAATGGGTGGACTGTAATAACTAACCAACAGAAGGGTCTTGTGCCTGCAATCCATGAACTTCTACCATATGATGAACATAGGTGTTATGCAAGCCACATTTAATCCAATATGAGAAAAAGATTTATAGGAGCAAAACTTAAGCCATTATTTTGGCAAGTTGCCAAGAGTGGGACTCTAGAGGAGTTTGAGGCAGTGATGGCATAGCTTTATGAAACTAGTAATGATGCACATGCATATTTAATGAATCAAAATCCAACCACATGGTCAAAGTATGATGCAGTGGATAACAACATGTGTGAGACATTTAATGGCTCCATAGTTGAGGCAAGACACAAGCCAATCATTGGCATGTTGGAGGAGATAATGGTGGCCACTATGACTAGGATGTAAAAGAAAAGGGAGACAATAAAGAAATAGGACACTGTTTTATGTCCCAAAGCTAAAGAAAGACTTGAAAAGAACAAACTGGACCACATGCAAGTATAAACTGCTTTATTGTTTACTGCATATGCTTTATTGTTGATTATATATGCTTATAATATGTGTTTGCTGTACAAGTTTTGGAGTACTACTTATAATAGGGAGTCAGCGTTTGAAGTAAAGCATGGGGATATAGGTTATGTTGTTAATTTGAAGCACCAGAATTGCTCATGTAGAATGTGGGCACTCAGTGGGATCCCATGCTGCTATGCCATATCAGCTATTTATTACATGAAGGATGATCCCTAAAAGTATGTCTCTGAATGCTACAAAGTGGAGTATTGCAAAGTTGCGTATGGGAATTACTTGAAGGCGGTGAATGGAGAAAACATGTGGCCAAGGGCTGGGTATGATGTAATGCTACCTCCTCCTACAATGAGAATGCTTGGGAGACCATCTCATGCAAGGAGAAAAAGTGAGCATTAAAACTTGACGAGAAAGGGAAGAAAACTATTTGTAAGAAAGGTAAAAAAATGCAATGTCGAAACTGCAAGAAGTATGGGCACAACAAGAAGACATGTAAAGGTCAATTTTTGCAAAGTGACAAACCTAATTAGCTACCAGTAAGTGTCTAACTGATTCTGTTTTGATGAAATTATCAATTTGTATACATTTGACATTTCTTAAATGTCACAGGTGAAAAGAAAAACAAAGCAGGGTGAAACAAGAACAAGCATAACAAAGCAAAGAAATGTGAGACAGAAGAAGGACCAAGTGCCAAATGGATATGGTGTTTACATTGCCCCTGAATCTGGAAACACATATGTTAGGGTAAGTTATAATTTTCCAATTGACTTATTAAGTATTTGTTATTGTAACTACGAATTCACTCATTAAGTATTTGTTAATGTATAGGCCCAAGGTCAAGGGATACCTGTTAATTTGAATGAAGCACCATTGACACAAAAATCTCAAACAAATTCAAATGTTCAAAGTGCTAGAAGACAGTCAACTCTAAAAGGGCCAGCAAGGAGTGCAACTTAATCACTAATGCAAGAAAATAGGAAGGAAGCACCAAGTAGAAAGAAATCTGGAATATATTTATGAACTAATTGATACTGTGCATTTTTTACACTTTTGATATTATAAACATATGAACTACTTTGATAGTCTTTTTTTATGGAAATTTGGTTACTTGTTGGAAATATATGATGTAGTTTGAATGTAGAATTAGTATGGTTTTTATGTTTGAATGCAGAATTGGTATGGTTATAGTGTTTCATTATAGTTTAATGGAACTTTGGTTACTTTTTGGGTTGTATTTGAATACTTTGTTTTCTTCTTCTTCTTCTTCTTTTGTGGATATTTGAACACATTGTAGAATTGGTATGGTTATTGATCTAGTTCGAATGTAGAATTGGTATACTTGAATTTGTGTTTGAATGCATAATTGGTATGGTTGTAGTGTTTCATTATAGTTTCAATGCAGAATTGGTATGGTTATAGATGTACATTTGAAGTTTCGTTTTGATCAATTGAATGCATACAGGTTATTGTGTCTCTTTAGATTTTGTTTTTGGTCACTTGTTCATAAAAAGTACAAACAAAAACTTTTCATTTCATAAAATCCACCAGCTACAAACAATCATCTGCTCCTAATACAAACCCAAAATGTCAAACTATAATTAGAGCAGCTCAATCAATTTTAGTTCCTTATACAAATCCACAATATCAAAATACAAACTACAATTACAACAATTTTTTTAACTCAATGTTCATTCCATTTTCCTTTTAAGCTGCTACGAACTTATTCTCTTTCACCATTTCTTCATAGTTGTCCATTTCTTTATAGTTGTTTTTCTCAGTTTCAACCATGTTATTCAAATCATCATGTTTTCTCTGAAAATCCTTGTACTTACAATGCAACTCATACAGTATTGCTTTGTAAGTCTTGAAATCATCATCGTCTATCCATTTGAAGAAATTACATGGTCTCACCCTAAAATTTCTACAACCGGCGAACCTTCTTCCCAGGTTTTCTTTTGTCCAAGATACCCTAATAGGTGCTGGGTATCCACAATGACAAGTTAATGTGGTGCTTTTGAAAGATTTGGAGAAGTTTGAAGAAGACGAAGAAGATGATGCCATTGCCCTAAAATTTGGGGGAAAACTGGATAAATATTCAAACTGATGGAGGGTTGTGGTATTTTTTATGACGAAGAAGAATACATGCTTACTGACGGAGATGAAGAAGAATATTGACGATTTCAAAGAGATATGAAGAAGAAAATGGAGGAATTACAGACATTGAGAGTTGACTACGAATGAATGAAAATGACGGAGGGTGGGTTTTAATGTTTCAATCGCGTGTGACTCGTTTTAATTAAATTACATGGTGGTTATTTTGATGACTTGTATTGCCAAGTATGAAAATGATATTCCACATCAGCGCTCCGTTAGATAAATTAAACGGAATGTAATGGATTGATGAACGTGGTAATAGATTTAAACTTTGTTTCTATTAGTGCTTGCAAAAAAAGAATGTTTCCAAAAGTGCTAAAAGTGTTAAAGTTGGTTACCATTTTTTGTCATTTTCCGAAATCCAACAATAACAAAAATTATAAATTTAGAGCTTTAATTTTTAAAAAAACTAATTACCTGATTAGTAAAACCAACTCCACAACCAAGTAAAATCCTCCCAATAATGAGCATTGCAAGGTTCATAGCTGTAGCATTAAGTATCACACCAGCTATGAAGAAAACACCAGCAATCAACATGGTGAGCCTCTAGCCGAGTCGCCTACTAGTGTACGACGCGAAAAAAGTCGCTGTTAAACCGGCCAGATATAATGATGATTTGAATAAGTGTAACCCTTGATTATCATATTTGCAGTAATTACTGTTAAGGCTAGGTTCTTTAGTCTTCCAGTACACTGATGGGAAGAATTTTTTAAGAAAAGGATCCATTGCTATAACATTACCTATAGAAAAAAATTACAAAAATTAGAATATTAAAAGTAGTTTTACGAGGATGCACACTGAAGACAAATTCAGGCTCATAAACACATGACACATCACTGTGATAAAAACACGTCTCCTTGTCTCCAAAAAAAATATTGTTAAAATATTGCAGTGTATTAATTTTGTTAATTTCTAAATATTGTTCATATGTGCCTAAAAAACATATGCATATTAATTACAAAAGAAATCAAGAGCAAAATGAATTTAAAAAATTATAAAATATTAGTTGAACACGTGTCAAAAAAAGATATATATTATTTCAACACTGAATGAGAACATAAATTATTTTTTATTTTTTACGGATTACCTTATATAAAGGTATATTTTACTATTTTGAATATTATTTATTACAAAATAAACTTGCCTCTTTTGTTTTTAAAGTAAAACACTTTTATTTTTGACAAGAAGCTACTTTAGTGGGATAGAACTATTTTCTCGTGGTTGTGTAGACCTATCATGTCGCTCTATTTCTCGCCTTTTGAAATTAATGATATATTTAAGAGTGGATATGATATATTATTGGATGGATTAATACACAACTTTTTTTCCTTTTTATTATGATTATCCAGTAAATAAAGTCATTAAATATATCATTTTTTGCAATTCAGGGAGCATAAAATTTGGTTAAGATAAATTAGGCCAGTCCAATCTACCAGAGGCCCATGTCTTGGACCAAATTGACTGGCCATGCCCAATCGAAGAAGAACAACTAGAAGATATGCCGAAGCAAGGGAGTCTGAGCACGCCGAGACAGACAGTTGAGGCTGAGACCCCTGAGGAAGGGTGCACGTGCCACAACACGTGTGGAACGTGTGACAAATGCGTGGAAAGGATCATACTAAATCGTGCGGATCTGTACAGAATCATACAGATCTCTACTGCTCCACTACCAACGTATGAATTCAAATGTTGTTAGTAGTGGATAAGGCAAAAAAGGCTTGAGTATTATCCAAGTCTTACTTTATTTAGTCATTTTACTGTCAACCCTAATGAGCAAGTATAACCTTAATTCTATACGTATAAATAGAAGGGGGAGGCTCGAGAAAAGGGTTGGTTACTGAGTACTTGGGCGGATAGTTACTAGTTTACGTAATCTGTTTTAGAGAGAGAAAGCTTGTAACACTATTCGTATTGCCTTAAGAGCTCAATACAGTAACCACACACACACACAAACGAAGGACGTACTACTGGATCAGCATAAACACTACCGGGAACCTATCGTACCAAAAAAATCCTCTTGTCATACCTCACCTCTTTTTCCATTCACTCTAACTTGTTTCTCAAGTTATCTTAGTGGGTTGGGCTATAAAATTTTTCTTACCTACAGTTTGGCATCGTCTGTGGGAATGAGAGACAGTCTTTTTCCTTTTGAAAAATTAGTGAGTGCAATTTTTCTCCACCGAAAAAATTAGTGCCCATTAACATGCCTCAAAGGAGAGCGACCACCTCGCGGTCACCACAAATCGGAGGCCAATCGATAGAAATTATGATGATCCTGATCTCATTGGCGGGGGTGCCGTCAGTAATGTTGCGTTACTTAGGTTGGAGAATCAAATCCTGCATGAACTTCTGAGAAAACACATGACGAAATCTGCCTCCAAAAATGTGGAGGAGGAAGACACAGCGATGTTGACCATCAGGCAATTGCATAATGACAATATTGTTACTGAAAATTCAGTACCCGTTCAGACTCAGGTTCAGGGTTGAGATGATAAACAACCACCCAGTGTACATGTTTCCACTCCAAATGTCCCAATGGCAGAACCCAGACAAAGTATATTTGACAGGCTGGTCGAGAAGAATTCTGGGCCTAAGGCATGGGCATAAAATGATTTGAGAAGGTTAATAGATTCAACGGTGGCCGAAAAATCTGTGGCCTACACTCCTAAGGATCTGGCACGAAAATCACTAGGAGAACATAACGGCTCGCCCTTCATAAGGCCCATAGCTGAAGCCTCGCCGCCCAAAAAGTTGCCTCAACTGAAATTCAACATATATAACTGCAAGACTAACCTAGCCGATCATGTGAGGTACTATCAACAGGTCACGACTTACTGGATTTTAGATAACGCCGTGATGTGCCGAATGTTCCCCGCGAGCCTGGCGAAGTCGCCCTCAGATGGTTTACCCATTTGCCGGCGGGTCAGATCGATAGTTTTCGAGAGCTGGCAGAGTAGTTCACACCCAGGTTCATAACCAGCAGTAAGGTGGTGAAAGGCCCAGAGGTTTTAGCAAACATGAAAAAAAGAAGGGGCGAAACTCTGAGGAAGTATTCGGCAAGATATTGGGAGATATTCCATGAAGCAGAAGGCTGTGATTTACAGTTTGCTCTGAACACGTTCAGGTACGGCTTACCCAAGGATAATAGTGGCATATACAGTTCTTTGACACGCAAGCCTCCTCAGACTTTTGATGAGTTACTTTCAAGAATAGGCTAGTACGCCCGCGTTGAGGATGACGAATTGATGGTTGGTAATTAGCGGAAGAACACGAACACCGACAAAAAAGAAGGACGAAGTGATAGGGGTTCCGATCACTAAAAAAACAAAAAAAAAGATTTCTCCCACGTCAGCGATGAAGGTTATCGGGGGGTCCACGCGATTTTGACCAAGCCGATCCATCGAATCATGTATCATATCAAAGTGAGCCATACTTTGAATGGTCGAGACCTCTAGGTGGGGATCCAGAATAAAGAAACAAGAAAGTAAGATGTTCATATCACAGGGACCACGATCATAAGACATAAGAGTGCAAAACCCTCAAGCAGTTTCTAGAAGGTCTGGTAACAAAGGGGCATTTGGACGAGTTGGTCAAATTCGCCAAGAAAGCAGAGAACAGCAGCGATGATGAGCGTGGCGATAAGGAGGTCCCAAAAACTTTTAGTGGGATAATATACGTGATTCACAGCTACACCAACCAGGATTATATTACTAAGAACGCAATGAGAGCTTATGTGAAGAAGGCGCAGTGCATTGAAAAGTATTCGGGGCTGAGGTAATGTCTGTCACAGCCTAAAGGAAGGAAAAGCGAGATAAGCGGTTATATGAAATTAAGTTCACTGAAAAAGACATGCGTGGGGGTAGATACCCCATATAACAGTTAGAGTGATATACTAAAAGCCATAATTTTCTTGTTGTTTTGAATATGTTATAAACTTGGTTTTACTATTTTAATGAGAATCTTTATGGGCAATGGTTGCATTATATTATTTATTTAAATATTGTGCATGTGTGTCTTTTATTCCATATAGTAGATGATTTGGTGTGTAGAGTATAGCTTACACACAGAAGATTATATCATTTGTTCTTGTGGAATATAAGTTTAATGGTTCACAGTCTTAGATGGAATTTGACACTCATCGGTAAGATTATAGCACAAGTTTTTTTAGTTTATCTTAACTACAGGAAACGGTATAGTTTTAATTCGTTGTGCTAGTACACTTTATGTGTATTGAATATGACCAGTTTGGGTTAATTATTTTTATACTGATTATATAACACAATTTAAAATCCCATGGTTATTATGATTACTTATGCTTTTAATCTTGAAATAATTAATAGACATATATATGTAGTGTTTGTTGTTTTGACACATTAAGAGTGAGATTCATTTATGGATCAATAATCTTCGTGAATTGGATGACGAAACTATATGTATGATGAATATTAATTATTGATGGAATCCATATCCCGGTGTAGGGATTGATAATAGCCCCTTGAGAAGCTTATAAGTTTTGATCATGTCAAACCATGCAGATGGATTATGTTAATCTGACATGTCAAATAAGTTAAGTGGTAGGCTCAAGGATTAAGAAGTCATTTAAATATAATTGTCAGTAATTTAATTTAAATGACAGTTATCTGTAATCTTAACGTGGGGAGAATAATAAGTATTTAATAACAAGGAGCTCGAAATATAATTTTGAGATAAGAAAGGGAGTGCAATTATAATTCTTTAGTGGTGCGAATTATAATTTATGGAAGGAACTAATTCATAGTGGAATTATGATTTTAACTTTTCATAGGAAGCCCAAACACTTATTTCTCCTTAAGGTCCCCATCGTAGCCTTATACAAACGTCGACCTTGTCTCTTCTTAAAATAACAATAATTCTCATGAGTTAATATTTTTTCTATTGAGAGAAGAGAAAATCTTAGTGATACCGTAGCTCACACTCGGTGCAAGATTTGATGGCCGAAGGAATACAATAGAAGATCTTTAGGTTTTCGGTACTGCAGTCGTAAATCAATTGTAACTTTTGATCGTATCGTTGGATCGGGCTAATTTTTGGGTATGTCGTTCAGAACGCAAAGTTACTATTATAACTTAAAAAATCAGGATGATTAGAAGTCATTTCGGTGGCGAAAACAATCAATTTTCGTAACCTAGCGAGAATTAAAAAATCTGACCAAATCGAAATCTGATGCTTTCAAACCCTAGTCTCCTCATATGGATCCTCTACATGATCCATAAAGGTGAAATACCTTTATTCTTTTAGGATTTTTGCAAAAATATTTTGTTCAATCAATACCCAATATCAAACGATCCTGTATTTATGTCTCTATTAATTGGTATCAGAGCGATAGGTTTTCTTTGATACTGCGTACGGATTGAACAAGCCATGTTGTCCAGTTAAATCTATTCATACATGCTATTGTTGGATAGAACGTAGAACTTGCTAACCCTTGTTTTGTAGTGCTCTTGTCCAGCTATTATGGTCACGTAATTATGTTTTATGTGATTGGATCTCACGATGTTTTTATTCGTGGCTAATTTTAATGTGCATGGTGATTTGGATTTTATTAATGGTTGTAAATTAAATTTAGATTAGATTTGTGAACTCCTTAAAATGAGGCATAGGATATATGTAATTTTATTTACAGTTTAGATATAATAGTTTATGTGTGAACTCCTTAAATGGAGGCATAGGACCTTTGTATCTAAGATTGCAGTTTCTTTAACGAAGAACGTTGAAGAAGGCGTTTCCACCAAGGTTGATTCACGACATAGTCAATGAAGTGGCGACATAGGTCGTTACATGTTTTCAACGAACTAGAGATGATGAAGCTTGGACCATAATAGCAGGGATTTAATTTTTCTTATTATTGAATGGTTTAATGCTTTGTGTGATTGTGTGTTGGTCATATGTGTTTAATTATTAGGTTTCCTTATAATTTTGGACAACATGGATACATAACCATAACTATATCACCTTTTATTTTATGTTTAGTTCTTGTCAAATTAAAAAATGGTATATAAATATAAATTTTGCGTAATTAAAAAATATAATTTTTTTTTTAAAAAAGCAGTAAAATAATTTTATTGCACATGTCTTTTATATTTCATACTCTTATATTTTAGTTGACTAGAATTTAATATAAATTTTTTTTAACCCTCAGAAAATAATGTTTTAAATACTAAGTGGGTGATGAATTTTTTCACATAAAAATCTCACGATCTCCATCATTGGTTTGTAGATGATGTAATTTATTCTTCGTGTGTGTTATAATGCTCACCTCCACATCGGAAAGAATAGATTGAGGAATCATTGTACAAATTTCACTGACTGATAATTTTAAATGACGTAATTTATTTTTTGTGTGGGTTTTAGTGCTCACGTTCATATCAGAAAGAATAAATTACAGAATCATTGGACTAAATTAAATGATGGTATACACTTAGATATAAATAATAGTATGCTCTCTAACTGAGTATCTACTATTATTTGTAAGACCAAAGGAAGTCGGCTATTTAAATTTTACTTGACAATAGAGGATTGTCTAAATAGTAAAATTTAATAGGTTTACATCTGTCTAAAAAAATAATGAATAATAGACGACCTCACTAACGGGGCATATTGTTCAAAGTCTTAGGCTGCTGGTGAACGTTTTTTGAAATGGTAGAGGGTACCATATTTAAAATATGTGTTCAAAGTTATTATTGTCCATCATAATTTATATGTGATTCTCAAGTTTTAAAATGACAAACTCTTTCGATCCACTTTTAATTATTCTCAACTAAAACAAATTGATTGGACCTAATTATATTGACTGAAAAAGGGAACTTGAACATTATGTTTACTGTTAAAGAGTACAAGTTTGTGCTCACTAAGTCTTGTCCAGCCGAACCTGGTAAGGGGGCGACCGATGAGGAAACCCAGGTTTGCCGGAGGTGGAAAAGGATGATAAGATAGAGCGGTTTTACATTCTGGCATTTTTTGTCAAATGTGCTACAACATTAGCATTAGTCTTTAGCCACCGCCTACGACATAATGCTGAACCTCAAAGATATTTTTGGGGATCATGATCATGCCGCAAGGCAGGTTTCGATGAAAGGCCTCATGAACACAACTATTGCTAAAGGAACCCGAGTTAAGGATCTTGTTTTGAAGATGATCGGTCTTCTGAATGAACTAAGAGATCTTTGGGTTTGAAATCGATGGGAAAATTCAGGTCGATGTCTTTTTCTAGTCGTTGTTGGATTTATTTAAGGGATTCTGATAGAATTACAACATGAATAAACTTTATTCATTGTTGGAACTTCTTAAAGAATTCCAAGTTGTTGAGGAACTCCTTGGTAAGCTGGCTAGTACTCTAGTGGCTGAGAAAGCTTCAACTTCTATGCCCAAAAGCAAGAAATGAAGAAGAAGAATGCATAAGCTACAGTCCCACAAAGAGCAGTGCGTGCAGCAGTCACTGAACCTCTAGGATGAGTGAAAAAGCCTATGGGCCAGTATTTTCACTGTTAGTAGAAAGTGCATTTGAAGAAAGATTGTCCCAGTTTCATAAACCGTTATAACAACTTATGTAAATTTCATATATTTGTTATTGTATCTAGTTTAGTGGTCCTATCTACCAGTACCTGGTGTGTAGATTCGGGAGCCACTAATCATGTCTGCAATACTTTGTAGGGGTTCCAGGAAACCAGACAACTTAAAAATAGAGAAAATTTACATATGAGTAGCTACGAATGTGGCAACAGTTGCAGTAGAAGATATCTATCTTCAGTCTAGTCAGAATAGGATATTAATGATTAAGGAATGTCTATGTGTATCTTCCATCAGAAGGAATTTGATTTCTATTTCTAGATTGGTTGAGGATAAATATTTTGTTTATTTTAATGATAAATCAGTTATCATTAGAAAAAATAAATAGTTTGTTTGTTCTGGTACATTAGTGATTGATCTTTACGTTAATAATCCTGATTTGTCAATATTATAACTGAGTGAATTTAATATCATTAATAGTTTACCAATTAAGATAAAGGAACCTTCAAAATGAACTAAATGTATTTTTGGCACTTACACTTTGGTCATATTAATCGAAAAAGAATTCAAAAACTGGTCGAAAATGGACCATTAGGTTCATTGGAAGTGGAGGCACTTCCAGTTTGTGAATCCTGTTTAGAAGGTAAAATGACTAAGAGATCATTCTCGGCAAAAGGTTATAGCGCTAAAGAACAGTTAAAACTGGTTCACTTTGATTTGTATGGTCACATGAATGTCTAGACTAGAGGAGGCTTTGAGTATTTCATCACATTTGTAGATGATTATTTAAAGTATAGATACATTTACTTAATGTGACGTAAGTCTGAAGCCTTTGAAAAATTCAAAGAATTTAAGGCAGAAACGGAGAAGCGTCTAGGAAAATGTATCAAATCACTACGATCAGATCGTAGTGGTGAATACCTCTTGGGAGAGTTCAAATAAATCTTATTAGATAATGGGATTACATCCCAGTTGTCTGCACCGGGGATGCCACAGCATGATGGTGTAGCAGAAAGAAGGAATAAGACTCCTATAAAAATGGTAAGATCTATAATGAGTTATTTAGACCTACCTGATTCTTTTTGGGGATAAGCTTTAGAAATAGCTACATATATTCTGAACTTGGTACCATCAAAGTCAGTACCTACTACACTCATAGAATTCCAGACTGGGCGTAAGCCAAATTTGCTGCATATTCGGGTATGGGGTAGTCCAGCACATGTGCTGAAAGGTAATGCGGATAAGTTGGAATCAAGAACGAAAATGTGTTTCTTTGTTGCATATCCAAAAGGAACCAAGTGTGGTTTATTTAATAATCCTCAAGAATATAATGTTATTATTATCAACGCCAAATTCTTAGAAGATGATTATATCATAGACCATAAGCCCAAGAGTAGTGTTGTAGTGAAAATGAGAGAAGAAAAAAACATGGCACAATTCGTCTATACCTTTAGTACAAGAGAAAATAACATAGTAAATGGATCTCGACATTCTATTATTTCGTCGTAGTGGGAGGATTGCCGATACTTGTGCACATCTTGAACAAATCACTAATACGTTGGTTCTTGAACCAACACAATGTGTGGATAGTGAGTTAGTATGTTCAATATTTGCACAATGGACACAAACATAAGTAGTGTCTCGTCGTAGTGGGAGGGTTGTTCGTCAACCTGATCGTTTTATGTTCTTGGGCGAGTCTTATGATAAGGTTCCTGATGAATAAGAAACGAACCAGTTTTAACTACAATGAAGTACTTCAAGATAAAGATACAGAAAATGGCAAAGGGTTATGAAATCTGAAATGGAGTCTATATACTCTAACAAAGTCTGGGATCTTGTAAAACCACCCAAAGGGATAAAACCTATCGGATGCAAGTGGGTATATAAGAGATAGAGAGGATTAGACGGGCTTAAATCAAGGCTTGTTGCTAAAATGGTTCACTCAGATAGAAGGGGATCGATTATAATGAAACCTTTTCGCCGGTAGCCATGCCAAAGTCTATTCGGATTCTCTTATCCATTGCGGCTCATCTTGATTACGAGATTTGGC
This sequence comes from Lonicera japonica, assembly GCA_021464415.1. Classification (NCBI taxonomy): domain Eukaryota; kingdom Viridiplantae; phylum Streptophyta; class Magnoliopsida; order Dipsacales; family Caprifoliaceae; genus Lonicera; species Lonicera japonica. Next base: position 52,487,016 of record CM038465.1, read on the forward strand.
AAGTGGATGTCAAGACAGATTTCCTTAATGGAAGTCTTGATAAAAGCATCTATATGATGCAATCAAAAGGATTCATAGTAAAGGGCCAAGAGCACATGTTGTGCAAGCTCAAGAAGCCCATTTATGGGCTTAAGCAAGTATCTAGATCTTAGAACATCTGTTTTGACCATATAATCAAATCTTTTGATTTTGATCAATATTCGGATGAGCCTTGTGTGTACAAAAGGTGCAACGGAAGCGCAGTGGTATTTCAGGTATTGAATGTGAATAATATCTTATTTATTGGAAGCGATATGTGAATATTATCTTCAGTGAGGGTATGGTTATCAAGTCAGCTCGATATGAAAGACTTGGAAAAAGTCAGTCACATCCTTGGTATTTAGCTTATACGAGATCGAAAAAATAGGATGTTAGGCTTATCGCAAGGTACTTATATCGATACAATTCTTGCCAGATTTAGTATACAGGATTCCAAGAAAGGGTTTTTCCCTTTTAGCAAAATGGAATCACTCTATCCAAGAACAGTGTCATAAGACACAAGATGAGATAGAGATGATGAGGGCAGTTCCTTATGCTTCGGCAGTAAGAAGCCTCATGTATGCTATATTGTGTACTAGACCAGACATCTGCTTTACCGTTGATATGGTTAGCATATATCAGTTTAATCCAGGGAAAGAACACTAAACTGCGGTAAAACATATACTTAAGTACCTTGAAAGGACTTGAGATTTTATGTTGGTTTAACAGGCAAACAGTCGTACCTATTAGATACCCAAACCATAATTTTTAGTCAAATGTTAGGATTCCAAAAAGTCAACTTTAAGTTATGTGTTTACTCTAAGAGATAGAGTCATTGGTTGGAGGAGTGTCAAGCAGTCATGCATTGCTGACTCCACCATGAAAGTTGAATATGTGGCTGCTTTAGAAACAGCTAAGGCAACGGCTTGGCTCAGGAACTTCCATATGAATCCAGATGTGGCACTTTCAGTGTAATTAGCTATTTCACTTTATTTTGATAATAGTGAAACGGTTGCGAACTCGAAAAAGCCGAGGATTCATAAGAAAGAAAAACACATGGAGTATTCATGTTGAGGGAATGGGAGTGAGATGCATAGCTGCATGGCTTTGAGTCTAAGTGGGAGATTGTTAGAGTGATATACTAAAAGTCATAATTTTCTTGTTGGTTTGGATATGTTATAAACTTGATTTTGCTATTTTAATGAGAATCTTTATGGGCAATGGTTGCATTATATTATTTATTTAAATATTGTGCATGTATGTCTTTTATTTCATATAGTAGATAATTTGGTGTGTAGAGTATAGCTTATACACAGAAGATCATATTATTGGTTCTTGTGGAATATACGTTTAATGGTTCACAGTCTTAGATGGAATTGGACACTCATCGGTAGGATTGTAGCAAAAGTTTTATTAGTTTATCTTAACTACAAAAAATGGTATAGTTTTAACTCGTTGTGCTAGTACACCTTGTGTGTATTGAATAGGACCAGTTTGGGTTAATTGTTTTTATATTGACTATATAAAACAATTTAAAATCCCATGGTTATTATGATTACTCATGCTCTTAATCTTGAAATAATTAATAGACATATATATGTAATGCTTGTTGTTTTGACTCATTAAGAGTGAGATTAATTTATGGATCAATAACCTTCGTGAATTAATTGACGACACTATATGTATGATGAATATTAATTATTGATGGAATCTATGTCCTGGTGTAGGGATTGATGATAGCCCCTTGAGAAACTTATAAGTTTTGATCATGTCAAACCCTGCAGGTGGATTATGTTAATCCGACATGTCAAATAAGTTAAGTGGTAGGCTCAAGGATTAAAAAGTCATTTAAATATAATTGTCAGTAATTTAATTTAAATGACGGTTATTTGCAATCTTAACGTGGGGAGAATAATAAGTATTTAATGATAAGGAGCTTAAAATGTAATTTTGAGATAAGGACGGGAGTGCAATTATAATTTTTTAGTGGTGCGAATTATAATTTATGGAATGAACTAATTCATAGTGGAATTACGATTATAACTTTCCATAGGAAGCCCAAACACTTATTTCTCCTTAAGGTCCCTATCGTAGCCTTATATATACGCCGGCCTTGTCTCTTCTTAAGATAACAATAATTCTCCTGAGTTTGGGTTTGTTCTATTGAGAGAGGAGAAATCCTGATGATACCGTAGCCCACATTCGGTGCAAGATTTGATGGCTGAAGGAATATGATAGAAGATCTTTAGGTTTTCAGTACTGTAGTCGTAAATCAATCGTAACTTTTGATCGCATCGTTGGATTGGGCTGCTTTTTGGATATGTCGTTCGGAACGCAAAGTTACTATCATGACAATCAGAAGTCGTTTCGGTGGCGAAAACAATCGATTTTCGCAGCCTAGCGAGAATTAAAAAAATTTGACCAAATCGCAATCTGATGCTTTCAAACCATAGTCTCCTTATATGGATCCTCTACATGATCCACAAAGGTGAAATCCCTTTATTCTTAAAGGATTTTAACGAAAATTTTTTGTTCAATCTATACGCAATATCAAACGATTCTGTATTTATGTCTCCATCAATAACGATACGCTAGTATGGACTATTAACATCAACACGTTTGACTTTAAAATAGTGCTAATTGACTTGGGGAGTTCATCTGAGATAATGTATCACAACATGTTTAAGAAGATGAACCTCCCGCCCTCTCAAGTCAGAAGTATTGATTCACATGTGTTTAGCTTTAACGGATAAGTAGTTTGGCCCATTGCTATAGTCGAGGTACCGATCCGTTTGGGGTCGAAACAAAAGGTGGTGGAGTTCATTGTTATAGACATATATTCTCCTTATAATGCAATCCTTGGTAGAGGGAAGTTGACCCAAATGAATGCCATTGCATCTCCCTTCCATCAGAAACTCAAGTTCCCAACGAGCGACGGGGTAGTTGTTGTTCGAGGAAAGTAGGAAGATGCTCGTTTGTGCTTCAGGTTGGCAGTGCATGGAGCCGCTAACGTTAAGCGCCTGGTTGAAATCACTGATAATATTCAGGTTGGGGGCAGAATAGCCAAAATACCAAAGGCTCTGGTGGCTAAAGCGGCCGATAAGAACCAAGGAAAGAGAAAGGAAGCGGAGTTGCCCAAAACCTCCACCAAGAGGGACAAAGTCCTAAAAAATTGCTAGCATATTATAGTCAGGGAAGGCCTTTGAAGGATGGATATGAGGGCTACCGGCAGAGAAAGTATTTGAAGACGTGATTCAGGTCCCAGCATTTGAGGGTTCAAGTGCGGAGAAAAGGTTTTTCCTGATTGGTAGTTCGTTAACAACATAAGGAAGGATTCAACGGCTGAATTCTTGAGGGCCAATATAGACGTATTTGCTTGGCAACCTTCTGAGATGCCTGGAATTGACGCCGAAGTGATGTGTCACAAGTTTCACATTGACAAGAACCATAAACCGATGAAATAAAAACCCAGAAGGGCAGCACCAGAAAAGGCTAAGGACGTAGAGGACGAGGTGCAGAAACTATTGCATGCAGAAGAAGAATGGAAATGGTGCGTTTGCATCGATTTTATTGACATTAATAATTCGTGCCCTAAGGACAGTTTTTTACTACCAAAAATTAACCAGCTGGTGGATTCGGAAGTTGGACACGAAAGAATGACTTTTTTGGCTGCATATTTTGGTTATTATCGGATCCCCTTTTTTGGTCCTGACCAGGAAGCCACGGAGTTTATCATAATGGTGGGCCTATACTATTATAAGGTTATGCCTTTTGGCCTCAAGAATACCGGGCGCGATGTACCAGAGGTTTGTCATGAAAATGTTCAGGAAAGAGATTGAAAAGTCCGTGGAAGTATATGTGGATGATATGTTGGTGAAAAGTAAGAAGGCAGTTGATCACATCTCCGATTTAGAAAAAACTTTTCAGATATTAAGACATTATAAGATGAAATTGAACGCATCCAAGTGCACATTCGGGGTTAGCTCTGGAAAGTTCCTGGGTTTTTTAGTGAACAGTAGGGGTATCGAAGCAAACCCCGAAAAGATATAGGCATTGCAGAACAAGCGCCCAAGAACATTAAAGAAATGCATATCTTAGCTGGTATGATTGCCCATTTGAATCGTTTTATTTTGAAGTGTTCAAACATATGTCAACCCTTTTTCAAAGTGCTTAAGAAGGCAAAGCATTTCATGTGGGACGAGGAATATGACAAGGCGTTGGCCGATTTGAAAGTATACCTGAGTAATCCACCTCTCATATCCATCCCAAAGCCCAATGAACATTTTTTTATATACCTTTCATCATCTTCAAAGGCTGTCAGTGATGCCCTGATTAGGGAGCACGAAAGAATCCAGAAACCTATGTACTACGTTAGTAAGAGTTTGGTGGCAACCAAAATTAACTATCTGCCGATAGAGAAACTTGTGCTTGCTCTCATTACGGTGTCTCGGCGGCTCCACCATTACTTTGATGCCCACCTAATCAAGGTGTTGACCTCCACACCGATGAAGGAGTCCTTACGCCGAGCTGATTTATCTGGGCGCATGGAACATTGGTCCGTAGAGCTGGGCCAATTTCATATCAACTATGAACCATGCACAGCGATGAAGGGGCAGGTGTTGGCCGATTTCATCGCCGAATTCACTAATTGCCTAATGACTCAGATCGATCAGCAGTTGGACGTGGCAGTTGCAATAGATAATTTATCATTTATTCCAACTGGGGGGCAGAGTGAACCAGACATAATGGATGTTTATCTTTCAGAAATTCAAACCCCAGAACAAGTGGCCAACCAGACTGTCACTTAGAAAGCCAAGACATGGACTTTGTTCATTGATGGGTTTTCAATTAGAGAAGGATCAGGGGTTGGAATCGTACTAAAATTACTCGACAACACAATCATAGAACAAGCTATTTAGTTGGATTTTTCAGCATTGAACAATGAAGTTGAATACGAAGCTTTGATTATGGGTTTGAAAAGGGCAAAGACATTAGGCGTTGTGAACCTCAATATTCATTGTGACTCACAGTTAGTAGAAAATCAACTAACAGGAGAATATGCAGCCAGGAATCAAATGATGGAGGCATACATGAAACTGGCCCAAAAGTTGTTCAAAGAGTTCGACTCGGCATTTATCGAAAGATTCTCCAAAATAAACAACAGTTATGCCGACGCCTTAGCCACTCTCACCTCAGCAATTACTTCAGACATGAAAAGGGTAATCGACGTGAAATTCCTGCCAAAATCGAGCACAAAAACTGATCAAGAACAGAATATGATTTTTATGATAGACGCCGAGTTAGGGGTCTCATGGATGGATTCGATTGTTTGATACCTCAAAACTGGGGAATTGCCCGACGATAGCTCGGAGGCTTACCGAATCAGGGTTTAAGCCAACCGATATTGGCTATCTCTGGACGACAACTTATATAGAAGGTTATTCTCCGATCCTTACCTAAAATGCGTGCATCCAAACCAGGTTCAGCAAATATTGCATCAGCTTGACGAGGGTAGTTGTGGGAGTCACACTAGGGGGAGATTTTTGGCCCACAGAACAAGAAGCCAAAGTTACTGGTAGCTATGCATGCAAAAATATGCACCGTCTTACGTAAAGAAATGCGATAAATGTCAAAAGCATGCACCGATCATCCATATCCCCAGTACCGAGCTTTGTCATATCACAAGTCCTTGGATTTTTGCCCAGTGGGGGTTGGATTTACTTGGCCCTTTTCCAAGAGCACCTGGGTCCAGAAAATTCTTACTGGTCACGACAGATTATTTTAAGAAATGGGTGGAAGCAGAACCTCTCATCAACATTGCTAATTCCAATGTGAAGGCTTTCCTATGAAAAAATATTGTTACTCATTTCGGCGTTCCAAAAATCATTGTTGCGGATAATGGCACCCAATTTAAAAGCAAGAAGATCTAGAGATTTTGTGAAAAATTGGACATTCAGTAAAGTTTTTCCAGTGTTGCTCCCCCTTAGACAAACGGCCAGTCCGAATCATTGAACAAGGTCATTCTGGAAGGGCTGAAGAAAATGTTAGATGATGCTAAGGGGAATTGGGTAAAAGAATTACCATAAGTACTTTGGGCATTCAGAACAACGTCGAGGAGGTCCACAGAAGAAACCCCATTCTCTTTGGCATACGGTACAGAGGCCGTGATCCCTTTGGAAGTCGGCCTCCCAACTCTAAGAACTATGATGGTAGAGTCAAGGAAAAATAATGCCGTGATGAAAGAAGCCTTAGATTTTTCTGATGAGAGAAGAAAAGCCGCCCTTATTCGATTGGCCAGTTATCAACAAAGTTTAACAAGGCAAAGGGGTAACAAGGTGAACCCTAAAAAAAATTTTGATTGTAGAACTTGTCCTGCGGAAGAACATGGGTTTGATGGTTGATCCGACTCACGAGAAATTAGTTGCCAATTGGAAAGGTTCGTACGAGGTAACTGGCATGACCGAGACTGGTGCATACTATCTAAAGGATCAAGATGGAAGAGAGATTCAAATCCAAGGTACATCAGCAATTTGAGAATATACTATTATTAGATTTTTGTTTTATCAGAGAAGGTCACGGTAAAGGGCCATTGTCTTTGCCGACTTATTATTCTAATGTAATGAGAAATTATTTAATTCACCATTGTGCAAGCCAAAGACCTCCCACGGGGACAGATGCTGTAACGGCCGGATTGGCCGAAACAAACATGTTGAAAAAGCAAGGCTATTTGAGCCAAACACACGGGTTGATACTTTCTCCGAAAGTATATCGACACCATTCTCTCAAAAGGGAGATTACCATTGGGTAATCGGCCTTGCATGCCTGTTTAGGTTGGTGCAAGTGCCAAGTGCAACAGAAGCACTTCGTAAATTTCGCAGGCCTGATGAGGTCGTTGTAAATGTCAGTGCCTAAGAGGCAGATCAAAGGCTGAAACATGCCGACTAAGATGAAGTTGATTTAACTGTCATATATATATTTTTTTTAAAGTGAAAATCATGATTAATGAACACTTAATCAAAATTTGGAGTTCCTTGGATTTGGCAAGACCAAGAAAAACGTCTTAAAGTTATTACCCATAAGTGTGAAAGTTGTTGTGATTAACAATTTGTTTATAACACAAGAATGCCGTAAAATGAAAATTAAACACACTTATATACAAATGTATATTGATTGATAAAGTTGTGTAGAAAAGAAGACTTTTAAGTCACAAAAAGAGGAAAAAGACAAAAATGGAACGAAATGAGGCTCAATCTCGATGCCTCAACTCTGTTGGCAAGGTGTTCCTTTCTAGGATTGCATCTTTGTACCACTTTTTCAGGGTATCATGGGCTTCCGTCGGATACTCTTGGAGCAGACGCATAGAGTCCAAAGCCTCCCGCACGCGAGCAATCTCTGCAGCGGTGTGAGCTCCATCAACGAGAGCTCTGTTTAACTTATGACGAATGCCCTCCAGTTCAAAGGTACGCTCAGCCAACTCCAGTTGGAGTCGATAGATTCTTTCAGAAACCTCGTCAGAAGTGATGGAACAAGGAGTAATAGGATATGCGGAATCATTGCCGTCGGAATTATTTGAGCAAGTACCTTTGTGTTGATTCACCATGGAGTTCAGAGCTGTGAAAATGAATCTCTAGAATGAAATTATGAACACATAAAAGTCATAAGGGATTATGGAAGAAGTAAAAGAACCATAACTCGTATAAATTAGGACTGGGAAAAAAAATCAGGAACCGGAGAACAGGTCCGAACCGAACCATTTATAACCGGTTCGGTTCGATTCTTAAATATATGCTAATGGTTTTAGCGATTCAGGTCTTGTACTATTTATAACGGTTTGGTTAACAGTTCTTAAAATAATTTCATTAGATTAACCGTTAAGGAACCGTTAATTCAATTTAAACTTTTACACATATATATTAATATATATATATAATTATTATATAATATAATTTATATTAAACTTAATAAGTTAATAATAATAAAACAAACCCACTTCTTTAAAACACAAAAACGAAAAGTGAAAAACCTATCCCTCTTTCCAGTTTTCGTAGCCATCATCGAAAAAAACCCTAGCCGCAACTCTCAGCCATCATCGACTTCTCACTCTCTCTGTCTCTCAGCCATCATCAACCTCACCATCATCGACCTCTCAGCCCCAACCTCGTCACAGGTACACTAATCTCTCTCTCTCTCTCTTTCTATCTCAATCACTGTTTCTCTTTCTATCTATATTTGCTTAGTGGAAGACGAGATTTTCGAGCTTTTGGCAGGGATGGGAAACATTTTCGATCTGAGCTTTTGTGGAATGGTGAAGTTCCCACATTGAGGTATAGATCTTTTTAATACCTTGAGATAGGAATAAGCTTGCATTTGTTTATTTCGCATTATAGAGAAGCTTCAAAGGTGTTTAGTAATCTAACTTCTATGCCATAAGACTAATTTGAAATTTGTAAAAGCAAATGATGTAACTCATTTACTGCCTGAACTTTTGAGGTCCACATTTTTTACTTTATACCGACATTGTGGAGAAATTTCTAGAGTTATTAAGAAGGATGTTTGAGGTCTAAATTCTAAAATCGACCATACTCTAGATTATTGATTGTTGTGCCCTTAGATGAGCTGTCTGTGCTTGGTATGATCTCGACATTTTATTGCTGCTGAATGGAGCATCTCGCCTTTCATTATGCACCAATGTTACAAACTTACACAGATGTTATATATGTTGTATTTTAGGAACTATGACTTTTACATTATTTGTGGAATTATACATCCTTAAACTGTATAACATGACGGCTTAAAGAAATCTCCCAAAAAATTGAACTATTTGATTCTCTAAATATAAAAGTAATATCCGTGAGGAATTATATAGCCTTGTGCGTAGATAGTCCATTGGATGTTATATATTTTGTATTTAAGGAACTATGACTTTTTAATTATTTATTTGTCGAATTATATAAAATTATATTTTGACTTGGTGGCTCAAAGAATTCACCTTAAAAGTTGAACCTTATGGTTCATTTCATAGATAACTAAGCTCCTTGAGGAAAACATTGCACGCACAAAAAGCCACGTGAGAAGTATTGTCACCTATTACAGGGTTCTATTATAATTACAAATAAATGCATACATTGATTACGAAATTTTAGAAAAGATGGGTTGAGTTGTCCAAAGTAAACATGATATACTATCCATTTTGGTTAGTTTTGATGAACTTTCTCAGTTTTTTGCTACTTTGTCTTTCTGCTACTATTTTTTTTTTGCTTCAAATAAGTATGATAAATCTTTTTATATGGCATGATAACAACTAATGAAATGAATTAGTGGAAGCATGCATACTAATCATGTATTTTCATGTATTTTTTCTAGATTACATGGCTACGAATTCTGATGAATCTAAGAGCATAAACAGCGATTCTAGGAGGGCGAAAGATGAGGGTCAATCAAAGAAGCCACCAAAGCCAAAATCACAAAAGAGAAAAAGGACTAGAATCAAAGTAGAGAGAACAAAAAGGTCTTGGGTGTGGTAACACTTCAACGGAGAAAGTAAACCTTTGATGAAAGATGAAGATGGTGTAGAGGTACAAGTAGGCCATACTAAAATAGCTATATGTAAGTATTGTTCCTCTAAATTTTCTTCTGATCCAAGCAAACATGGCACTAGCACACTACAGAAACACTTAGAACAACATTGTGCTAATTACCCTTTTAGTGTTAAGAACGTGGGAACGGGTCAAAAACACTTTGCTATTAACATAAAGGGTGAAGATGTTGTTACTCAGTGGACCTAAGAAAATTGCACTAACACGGCCGTAGAAATGATTGTTATAGATGAAATGCCATTTAGTGCAATAGAGAAACATGGGTTTAAGAGATTTTGTAAAATTGAAATTCCTAAGTGGAAAGTTCCTTGTAGGAAGACGGCAGTGAAGATGTTTTTAAGCATGTATAAAACAATGAAAGAAGATTTGAGAGCCGAGGTTAGGAATCATTGTGTTAGCTTAACAACTGATACATGGACCTCAATCCAAAAGATTAACTACATGGTATGACTGCCCCCATTTTATTGGTAATAGTTGGACTATGCACAAGAGGGTTATTAACTTTCATGTCATTTCAAACCATCAAGGCTTAACAACAGGAAAGCTTCTAGAAAAATGTTTGCAAGATTGGTTAATTAAGAAGCTTTTAACAATTTTTGTTGATAATGCATCTTCTAACAAACTTGCATTAGGTTACATAAAGAGGAAATTAAAGAATGGTAATAAATAACTTGTGTTGGGTGGGAAGTATCTTCATGTTAGATGTTTAGCTCATATTGTGAATCTTATTGTTAAATTCGGTTTGAGGTGTATGGAGAGGTCAATGGTATCGATTAGGAATGCAGTGAGGTATGTTAGGAGTTCATCCGCTAAACTTGATGCGTTTAAAGAATGCGTTAAGAAAGAGGAGTTGGAGAGTGAAAAAGTGTGTGTGTTGGATGTGCCAACGAGGTGGAATTCCACCTACATAATGTTCGAGACTACACTTGAGCTTAAACGAGCATTTGATAGGTTGGCAGAGGAGGAAGATTGCAAGTACATTGGATATTTTGATGAAGAAAATGGAGATGATGGTGAGGAAGATGACTTGGGGTTTGTCATAGAAGGAAAGGTAGAAAAAGAGTTGGTCCTCCGGTTGAAGCTGGTTAGGGGTAAGGCTGTGGAGTTTGTGAAGTTTTTGAAAGTTTTCTTTAAAGCTACTTTGAATGTTAGTGCATCAAACAAGCCGGCTGCACACAAAGCATTCTTTGAGATTACGACGATAAGATCTGAAATCAAAGAGATGTACGCAAATGATTCAAAAAATTTGAGTGATATAGAAAAAACATTGTTTGATATGTCAACCTAAATGAGAACCAAGTATAGGAAGTATTTTGATACGGTAGATGATATGAACCAACTCCTCCATGTTGCTTTGGTTTTAGACCCTAGGTTCAAGCTTAAATACTTCAGTAGAATTCTTGAGAAGATGTTGAATGAAGATAGAGAAACAGTGAAGAAAAATAGTGATCAATTAAAGGACTTGCTTGTCACATTCACTGACCTTTATGCTTCTGCCTCATTTATTGATTTAATTTATTTATAATGTAGTGTCTATGACTTAAAATTTTTTAATGCCTGAATTAATTTAATTTATAATGTAATTGCTAAACAGGTAGTCAAAGTTCTAACACAAGGAAAGACACAACAGAATCTGGTAGCGGTAGTGGTAGCAATAGGTATAAAATTGTTGATTTTTTTTGGGCAGAATTGAAATAGTTAAGTGTTGAATTTTAAGGGCAAAATTGAAATAATTAAGTGTTGAATCTGAATATATAATTGCTGAATCTAATCTATAATTGCTAATCTAGTAGGTATTAAAAGCTCTCGGGCAAAAGGGCGATGATTTTTGATGATTGGGAAAAAGATCTTGAAGAAAGGAATTCAATTATTGTTGCTCATGAAGTAGACAGGTACCTTCTAGATCCCATAGAGAAACAAACTGATAATTTTGATATCTTGATATGGTGGAGGCTAAACAGAGCAAAGTACCCTAGCTTATAAGCTATGGCCAAGGATGTTTTGGCAATTCAAGTTAGTACAGTTTCTTCTGAGTCTAGTTTTAGCACAGGGAAGAGGGTAATTGATCCTAATAGGAGTTCTCTAACTCCTAGATCAGTTGAGGCATTGATTTGTCTACAAAATTGGTTGAAGTTAGACTCAATTACAAACCCCGAGGAAACAGAGTGGTTTGAAAACACTGAACAAGGCACTTCACCACGTTTAAAATTAAATTAAATTTAAATACCAATTAATAAATAGTTCATAATTTCATTTGAATTGGACAATTAGTTGTTTACTTGTTTTATTGATTGGCTAATGTAGGGTTTAAGCAAGAAGAGATAGAAGAAAGAGAAAAGAATGAGAAACAAAAAGAAGAGAAGAAAAGTAAAGTAACAAAGTGAAGTAAAGGGTCCGACGCCGGAAATGCCTCCAAAACTTAATTTGAAGTTGCATGAATTAATTCTAGTTTTATGTGTTTGAATTTTATAACATGTTATTCGGTTATTAAGTTTTATTATTTCTATGTTATTATTTTTGAAGACTTGAACATGTTATTTTGTGTATGTGTTTGAATTTTACTTGTTGGACTGTTGGAACTTTACTTGTTTTGAGTTAATATGTCAACCATGTATGTATGTGTTTGCTTTGAATTTAGACTTTTTTTAGTCTTTAAGCTTTTTGAGTTATTGTTTAAATATATGTATGTGTTTGAATTTTACTTGTTTTATTGATTGGCTAATTTATAGGTGATTATTTGATTACCAGATCAATCCTATTAGCTTCAAAGATGCTGACCACCAAGGAATACTGGGATAGTTTCAATGAAATTCTTAACGGTTCTTCATTAAAGAACCGATTCATAAATGGTTCTTTTACACTATTGGTTCTTAATCATTATTCAGTTAATTTAAGATTTGTCGTTAATTTTTAATAACGGTTTTTTTCTTGTTAACGGTTAACCAATAACCTCAAGGAACCGAACCGTTATAACCTATTCGGTTCTTCACTAAAATATAGTTCGAACCGAACCGTTATAATATTAACGGTTCTTCAATCGGTTCTTAATAAAATTTCCAATAACAGAACTTGTCCCAGCCCTAGTATAAATAGAAGTGGAAGATGGCCTAGAGAGATGAAAGGTCACGATTCATTTATGACAAACCGAGACGGCATTTCACTCGAAAGGTTACATTGGAAAGGAGTTACGCCGCGACAATTAAAATTGCACGTGGGGCCTCAAACTTGCCCGCGATGAGCCAATCAAGACCTGACACGTGGATTATTTAAGTGGCCATCTCCCTCTACGGGAAGTCCGGTAAGCCGAAACCTTCATTTTTTCTTAATAGATTGTAGACCGAAATAATAATTGCAAACCGAGTCCAATTACATTTAAGTTAAACTTGCTCGGAAATATTCAGAGATAGGTGATTAGTTCGTTGGGATTATGGTTTCGTTGAAATATCGATAGAACCACAGTAAATGGTTTACAAAAGTTATACTAAGTTCGAAACCAGGAGATCCTAATTTGAGGTTGTTTGAACCTCAACTTGCATGAGCAGAATTAATTCACTGAGATTGTTGTTTCATTAAGGTTATAACCTGAATACATCGAGAAATTTGCTTAAAAAGGTTGGGATCCATTCGAAGTAAAACGATTTTTAGTCCAGGTTGTTTAAACCTCGACTGGCACACACAGAGTGTTTTACTCTACATCAAACAAAGAGGTTCTATCCTTTTATTTTAAATGGGTTATGATTTCGTCAGCACAAAATGGTATTATTCGGGCTGAAGCATCATGTATTTAGAGTCCGTTCATAAAAGTTATGGATCAATGGAGATGATTCAATTACAAGCATTCAAACAATCACATAGAAAACTAAAACAACAAACAAAGGTTTATAGAACAAAATGGTACTTTTTCATTGATATAAAGGATAACAATGGTGGGACAAGGTCCGATTGATAAACAATATGGCACACGACATTTTTCCCTACAAAACTGCTAAAGTATCCTACTACTTCTCCTAAATGGAGAAACCCTATATAACAAATAGGTAAGCAGCCAAGACGCTAAGGGCAACTTGTCATAAATTTCAACAACTACCTGAAACTCCTTAAAAACCCCAAATTGACAAGATCAAGCCAATCCAAGGAGAACTCAAGGAGAAGGAAAAAGATGAAACTCAACGTGTTTGGAGGGAGGAGATATAAGAACAGATGGAACAATTGAAGAACAAAAGAGGGAAAAAACCGCCTGTTTTGAGGCGGCAAACTCACAACCGTCGAACATGTATTTCTGATAGGGTCGAGGTACGTATTCCCTTCTCTTGTTCTTCTCCCTCCTACCCAAGCCTCTCCCGCAGTTGGTTCCTTTCTACGGTCACGGTGGCCAAACGCCTCTTCAGATCATAGATGATTCTGACCATCCGAGGGATATCTCTCTCCATTCTTCAAACCTCTTGTTCAAGAACTTCTACCTTATGAGAAAGGGCATTTGCAACATTGCGGATCGCCGAAGGATGATAGGAACTGCTCGCCTCATCTGGGTTTATGTCCATCTTTTTAATATGTGATGTGAGAAGTTATGGAAAATGAAGAATGACAATTGATGGGATAGAATGGGCTATTTAGAACTGGGGCAGACGACGGTTTACGAGGGATATAATTAATTAGATATAGACGTGTGATTTGAAAAACGACACCCGCCCTTCCCAGACCGCCACGTGGCGAATCCCACAACCGCCTATTAAATGCACTAAGCAATTCGCTCAAAGGATAAGCACGTTTATATGCGCACATGCATCTAATGCGCACGAGTAGCGTAACTCTCATGAACTGATTGAATTATAAGTGCGACGCCATTTTGGCTGTTTAAGCCACACTTGTTTAAAATTTTTTGGCTGTTTAAGTCACAAGTGTCATCTTCCATAGACTGAGATGAACATTTGAGCTCTGGGGGCATTATTTAAATTTTTTTGACTGTTTAAGCCACAAGTGTCATCTGCCATATGCCGAGATGAACACTTGTGCCTAAGGGGTATTATTTAAAAAAATTTGGCTGTTTAAGCCATAAGTGTCATCTGCCATAGGCCGAGATGAACACTTGAGCCTTAGGGGCATTATTTAAAAACTTTTGGTTGCTCAAGCCACAAGCATCATTTGCCATAGGCCGAAATTAACACTTGAGCCCTAAGGGCATTATTTAAAAACTTTTGGCTATTTAAGTTACAAGTATAATTTGCCATAGGCCGAGATAAACACTTGTGCCTAAGGGGCATTACTTAAATTTTTTTGGCTGTTTAAGCCACAAGTGTCATCTACCATAGGCCAAGATGAACACTTGTGCCATGGGGCATTATTTAAAAACTTTTGGCTGCTTAAGATACAAGTGTCATCTGCCATAGGCCGTGATGAACACTTGAGCCCTGGGGGCATTATTCAAAAACTTTTGGTTGTTAAAGCCACAGGTTTATAAATCAATAAAACACTGAATGGTGTCAATCCACAAAGCACTGCATGCTCCACGTTGTAGCATGCACTTCGTGTCTTAAGGGGCAATATTATAACGATACCAATTTGGAAATCAACAAAAACTTCGTTAAATAATTCAACAAAATTGAATGCCAAATAAAAATTGTACTATATCAAAAGCATACAGAGAGAGAATCCAAGACCGAATAAAATACACAAATATGCTATTATGACGCAAATGTTATGCCTTGGGAGGGGAACCAGAGGGAGATGCATCCTCATCTGCCTCAAAATCGGAAGAAACTTTGGCAATGTAAAGATCAGGTGGACACAGTGCAGCTTGACCAAACAATTCATGATCAAGGGGGAGACAAGCACGTTCAAGGCCAAGTTTGTACCCGCCTTGGTAAATAAAATCCTTGAGCTTAGAGATCTCAGACGCACAGTCGCCCAATGCCTCATTATAACCGCCATTCCTCTTATCGATCAAAGTATATTCATGCCAAGAACCCAGTAAGGATATTTCAGAGGCGTGCGTTTCCTATAAGTGAACCACGGTCAAAGTATGCTCCTCCCTAACTCGGTTAAACTCAGTAACGGTGCCCTTGGCGATCAGTTTGGCACTCCCCCTAGCTAGCTTTTCAACCCCCAAAACACTCATGATTTCATCAAAGCTGTAAGTTTACTTTTGGTAAGAAGCCTTAAGAGCAGCAAGTTTGTTGCCCTAAGCAATTTGGGCCTCTAACAGATCGGCGATCAAAGCACACTACTTCTTGATCTCGGCCTTCCGCTCCTTCTTAATAGCATTGGCTTTTCTCAGCTCTTGCATATGCTTAAGCTCGAGTTCTGATAAGCGCATCGACCTACAAGCATGACAACTATCATATGAACATTGAAGGAAATTGTAACAGATGAGGAAAGATAAAGGTAATAGGGGTGTTTTACCTCGGCAAGGCATCGAAAAACTCCGATCCTTAGGTCAGTAGGGCCCTCTTGCTACAACAATTCCTGATCTTTAGGGAGGGACATATTTGTAATCATGGCGCGAGCAACTTCGGGATCGCGGATAGTCGAATCCTCCACAGTGACTAGCCTATCAGGGAAGCATAATCTCAGCTCCGCCACGAAAACTTTCTCCTTGCCTTTATCTACAGATAGGCCAGGACCAATTCACCCTCAATTGCCAAAGTAGGAATAAGAGCCCCCTCATCAGTAACAGCCAAGTCAGCAGAGGAGTCACCCTCAACAGAAGTCACGGCCTCAGAAACGATGGGAGCAGTAACTTCGACGTTCGGAGCAACACCCGACGACGAAACCTTATGATCAACTCGGGGAATCTTGGATGGGACTATTTTCATGTCACCTTCGTGAGGCACATTCCTTTTCCTACCATTCTTTAAAGGAGTAGCAAACTTGGCAATTTCGAAAGCTGACACAACCTTATTCTTTTTCAGTAGGCGAACTTGCCGAAAATTAAAACGCTCTGTTCGGGGAGGAGCCATAGTCTCCATGACTTGGACAAAGGAAAGAGGAAGGGAGACCTCAGCAGTGCAGGCTTCATGAAAATAACAGCTGGATTTAGCACCAACTCGAATACAATACTACCTTATCAGACGCCTCCTAACATTGGTAGGCCACGAAAAAAAACTTCAAAGAAAATAACACTAGAAGAATGATAGAAAAGAGGGAAGGCACCTTCGTTTGCCGCAATCTCTTTGTTTAAAAGAGGGTTGTTAGATCTATATATGGCCGGCATGGAGATAGGACATACGATTTTGACGTCCGAGCTGACCTACCCCTCTACAGTGGTCGTGGGGAGGGGATTCCCTGATTCAATAGGAGGCGTCGTGCCTGAAAGGCCAGTTTGGTCGGCGAACCCAGCGTCGTCAAAAAGTCACTCGATCTCTGGGTCCTCCCCTTCATGGTATGTATTAGGGTCATCTAGACCCTCAACTGGGATTGCGACCTCTCGATTTACCTTTAAAAGAGGAGCCGCAGTCGAAATATCACCTGTTACAGTGACTTGAAAGGATACTGGAATTGCCACGTCAGGCTTGAAGGGGATGGATGAGCCCACTTCAATGGTAGAAACCACCAGGACGTTCACTCTAGCGGATTTACTAGCCTTACTTTTCTTCTGCCTCTTGAGTGGACGGTCAGAAGTTATCTCGGCCAAATCCTCAGCCACCTTGTGCCCAGTTCTCTCTGCGTCAGCCCGAACATCCGGATCGAGGATATGATACCGGGCAAACAATTGATACTGAGTAGGAGATTCTAGCTTGTCTCCTATCCAGTAGCCTAAAGAAGTCCTATTGAGAAATGAAGTACAATCAGGGTGGTAAGCCAGAAGGTTATGGTTCGCGCTCAGATAATTCATTATAGAGCCATCACCATTTCTTGTGTGACCAGCGATGGTGTTTAATTGATCATAATGAACAATACCCCAAGAAAGTCTAGCGAACAACCTCTTATCTACAAAAGGTGAAAGCAATATTAAGATAAAAACAAAAAAAAAATGAAAACATTAATCGATGCTATACATGTTTCGCTGATGGCTTACCAGGTCGGCCACGCTGCCTAGGAACTGAAAATCTGGTGGGATTGGGCTCCACATCCCCCTTTAGAACCACCATGTCGCCGTATATGTACTTACAAGAATCCCATAAGCCAAGAATTAGGGCTGGGGCCTTTGGTCTTCCCTTCAAACTCCATCTACCCTTAGATTGGGAAAAATTAAAATAATAACAGTACACGATGTCTCAAAAGTCAAGTTGCATGTTAAACCTCCTGTTCACCTCGGCCAAACCCAGTACGATCCTGACTGTGTTAGGAGCCACTTGACTCAAGTGAAGGTGGGTTCGATGAAGAAAATCGACCATTAATGGGTCGAAAGGGACCCGTAATCCGGATTGTCCAAAGTAAGACGTGTATAAAGGATACATACCGGTGTCGAACGCAACTCTCTCAGAAATCACGTCTCTGTCATTTTTGAGTTCCTCCCATTCAAATTGCTCAGGAAGAAAATTGTGGTAAAATTATTTCTTTCTCTCCTCAGTTCCCAATCGATAACGACCCATCACTTTCTAGGGCTTCGAGAGGGTTTATGACGAGGATAATAATTAGACTAACGAGAAATAAAATGTGAAGACAAACTCGGGAAAGATACGGAATGTACGAACAAGGGGGAAACTGATTTGGTAAACCCTAAAGTAGAGATATAAGATCTTCTCGAGAAGAAAAAACTTTCCCTCTTTGGAATGGTAGACACGCGATGATGGTACAGACTCAATACAATATTCAACGGGCAGTTATACCTTTAGAGGGCGCGCGACGAGTGAAAAAATAATCACGAATCCGAAAGAAGTGGACTAAGCCCCAAATTGTTAAGTAACCAGATTGATGATCGACATGTGGAATCAGGTTGGGTCATTCGAGAAAGCTTTCGGTCGAAGATCAGGCTCAAGCACGTGATCCCCTTCCTATTTGATGAGATCGTATGCTTGAGGGGGCAATTAAGGGAGCATAAAATTTGGTTAAAGTAAATTGGGCCAGTCCAATCTACCAAAAGCCCATGTCCTAGAACAAATTGACGTATCACGCCCAATCGAAGAAGAACAACTAGAAGATATGCCGAAGCAAAGGCGTCTGAGCACGCCGAGATAGACAGTCGAGGTCGAGACCCTTAAGGAAGGGTGCATGTGCCACAACACATGTAGAACGCGTGAGAAATGAGTGGAAATGATCATACTAAATCGTGCGGATCTGTACGGAATCGTACGGATCTCTACTGCTCCACTACTAACGTACGAATTCAGAAGTTATTAGTAGTGGATAAGGCAAAAAAGGCTTGAGTATTATCCAAGTCTTACCTTCTTTAGTCATTTTACTGTCAACCCTAATGAGCAAGTGTAACCTTAATTTTATGCGTATAAATGGAAGGGGGAGGCTCGAGAAAAGGGTTGGTTGCTGAGTATTTAGGCGGATAGTTGCTAGTTTACTTAATCTGTTTTAAAGAGAGAAAGCTTGTAAAACCATTGATATTGCCTTAAGAGTTCAATACAGTAACCACACACACAAACGGAGGACGTACTACTAGATCAGCATAAACACTGCCGGAGAACCTACCATATATACCTAAAAAAAAATCCTCTTGTCACACCTCACCTCTTTTTCTGTTCACTCTAAGTCGTTTCTCAAGTTATCTTAGTGGGTCGGGCAATAAAATTTTTGCCACCTACAACAATTATATAAAGAAGCAATTTTATATTATTTTTTTTAGAAAACAGATCAACTTGTTGCATGTGAAACCAAAATTAGTGGATTGTAAATCCTAAATATACTCTTATGGACGCAATTAACACAATTATATATATGACGCATTTGTGTCTCTCTATATGTATATACACAATATATATTATATTCATGAATCCTCCTATTGAAGTATCTATTAATTACTAATTTAGAGATACAAGGATAAACTCTAATAATTATATATCCTCAATTTATGAATCGAATCACTTTAAAATATATAGTTTTCAAGAAATTAAGTTAAAGCAGCTTAAAGAAAATCATGCGTCAAAATTCATGCATATGAGTACTCAACTGTTCTCATATATATATAATTACAAGAAACTAAATTTACAGAATACATCAATATGTAGAAACATGATAAATATATATATACATATATGATATATACGCAAAGTATAAATAAGAAATATATACAATGTAAAACGAATGAATGAATGGTACCTGAAATACCAATATCGTAACCAAACATAAGGCCACCGGTGGCAGCCATAAAGCACGATATTATCACTATCGGCGTTATCTTTGCTTCAAACTCCGATCCACCTCCGATTCCGTTTCCGAAACCTCCTCCAGGCATTTTAACAATTTCTCTCTCAAGCTACTTGCCCTAATTATATATATATATATATATCTACACACAATCTCTCTCTCTATATATATATGTATATGAATGCGTATAATTCTATAGAGAGAGATTTTTTTTTTTTCCTTTTTTTTGTGAAGAGTCTTCTTGATGAATGTATCACAAAGAAGAAGGATAATAGATACTAAGTTGTGAATGTAATGAGAGAGAACACTAAACACTAAACACTAATTACGAAACGGATGATGTTGCGGGAATGTGGGTTCCAACAACACAATTCTTACACGTGTACATTTTTATTTTATATTTCTCGACTTTTGCTAGGCTAGTCAGTCAACCAACGTGTTTCTCTCTCTCCCTCTATTTATATTTCTCTTATCTCCTTCCATCATCTTCAAGAACAAAAAATAAAAAATAAAATTTGAGATCCGGGCCTAAGTTCAATTTATTTTTTGATTTGACGGTAGGCCTATTAACGGATCGGATCATGCTCTATCCAAATTCGATTGATATGTAAAATATTATTTATATTTGATTTATATATTATCAAAAGGATATCTAATCCATATATCATATTCGATTTGAAATTTAAAGAATTATAGTAAAAAAAAAGGGATATATGAAATTGAATTTTTACTTAGAATAGAAAAATTAAGATACTTAATTAAATTCAAATATTGTGTAAATGATTCTGGAAAACAACACATGGAACATTTTATTTTTTATTTTTATTTTGAAATTAAAGAACATATGGAACATTTTCATCAACATATTTTCATAACAAAATGAATCCAACTGAACAAGCTTGTACCAAAAATCCAGTAACATACTTCTTAATTAATTAATTGAGTTGTTGAAAGAATTAGTTGTTTGTATGTTGTCCAGAACATTTGATTCGTGTAGTAACGTACATAATAATCTCTTAGTATATAAGTTGGAGTTAATTTTGGCAGAGAATTTGATATGGGTAATATACATATATAAGAAAGAGAAAGAAGTGAGGAAGTGCAAAAGTTGTGTTCAGAATTGACATGCATTTACAAAAGTGCAAGTATCTAGATATATAATGGAAAATAAATTAAAATTGGTTGAGCAGTTGTCCTTAGAATTTTAATTAAAAGATAACATCTTGTTATAAATATACAAGTGTATATATATATATATGTGTGTGTGTTTATGCCTTTGTGTATATGATGGATTGGATTAATATATGTCAATGTTCGATTTGTTAAGTAAAGGCTAAAAGGATTCGGATCAAAATCCAATCCATTACATGCCTATTTCACATTAAGGTGTCCGAGCAGATTAATTTGTACGCGTATTGATTAATTTCTCTATCGTTTAGTCCAAAGGCAAACTATCTAAATTAATGAGTCTTTCATTTTAAGAAAGTACACAATAAATAAGGTTACGCATTAAAAATTTATACCCTTAACTAGTGTACAACCATCTATTTTAGTACTAATTTTACACATGATTTTCGATATATGCATGTTTTATTATTCTTTAGTCATGATCTATTATTACATTCCCCAATTAAATTAAATAGTGGTGCTTGCTAATTGCTAAGGACTAATTGATTCGGGGTAGTTTTCAAGTAGTAAAGAGGTTGGTTTCGAACCCCGGGGTCTTGAATTCAAGTTTTTCCCCTTCACATCACCCCCCCCCCCCCCCCCCACACCACACACACACACAGCCCCTTTCAAGGTTTGAACAACCGGGTCTATAATTGCTGCGCAATGGCGCATATTAAAAAAAATGCTGAGGACTAGTAAGGCAGCAATGCAATCATAATTATTATTATTTTTGGTAAGTGAAGTCATTTGACAAATTATTATGAATTATGCTACTCGATCTTTTCCTCATGTTGAAATAATTATTCATATTTAAATAATAATAATAATAATAATAATAATAATAATAATAATAATGATGATGATGATGATGATAAGTTTTACTTTACAATGAATATTTAAGTCTCTACCTTTATTTTATTTTACAAAGAATATTTAAGTCTCCTTCTTTAAAAATTCTGCGAATCCTACAAAGAGGCCGAGTAATGAAATCCACAACCTTCTCAAGTGAGAGAACTAGAGTGATGCACTTTAACTAAAACTCTTGGGCAAATTCTTCACATTCAACATACATACATTTTTATTTCTTATTTTGTTATTATTCTCCTTTTTAAAAATGAGAGCATATCTCGATGTTTTGATAAATAACTAACCTTACTTACTATTTATCGAAAATTTTAATAGGGTCAGTTATACATTTTATCCCATAAATTCTTATTGTACTTTACATCTTTTTATGTATATATATTTTAAATTGAGGGGTATATCATTTTTTATATAGATTTTAAATTGAGGGGTCAATGGGCCTTATATCTCAGCTCCATCGTTAATCTTGCACCGAAATTTGTTCATAAAATAAGTACTAAATTGCTTTATATGGTTATACTCCTAATATAAATATAAATATCAATATAAATATAAATATTTAATGCACCTTCAATATTTATTTTGTACAAAAGCACTAATTATTGCGCATTTTTTTTATGTTTTCTCTCCATATTTCTCTTTCTGACATAGCCGCGTCAGTTTTTAAAAAGAATTTGTTCAATTGTCGTTGTTGTTGTTTTTTTTTTTTTTTTTTTTTTGTTCCCCATGGGATGTCCGGGCCAACTTTCGCGCACCTCGACTAATCTCGGCAGCCTTATACCACTGGGTCAAGAGAATTGGTTGTTCAATTGTTGTTTAGCTAGTATGTTTAATCAGTATTACATGCCAAAAAAGGTATTCGCTATCCTAATATCCTTCGTATTTGGGACCATTGTAAGATGCTGAATGAGACGTTGGCAAATCGCTGTTTGAAATTTTTATAAATTTATTCACCTTGAATTTATGATAATTTTGAATAGAAAAATTATGGTCCCATCCATCCTTTTATTTAAACTTTAATTTGCGGTCCACAACAACTTGCGGTCCCTAGTTTTTAATTTGCGATCCCTAGTGATTATAGTAACCAATCACTCTTGCTAAGTAATCATAATTTCTCGTCATCTTTTTTTATAACCAAACTATGGCAATTGGTATTTCTCTAATTACTCAACTACAGTATTTATAGATATGAGTCATAACCAGAGGCTGTTCGGTAACCTGAAATTTGACGGGGACTGCAAGGTTAAAGAAAAAAAAAATGTGTACCGCAAGCTAAAGTTTTTAAATTAAAATATTCTTTAAAATTAGTATATTTACATTGAGAAGTATATTCAGCCATTAATATTCTTTTAAGTATATTTACATTTAAAAATTAATTTTTAATTAAAATATACTAGATATATAAAACTATTTAAATTTAAACTAATTCAATCAGCTCCAATGATGTGTCATATATCTTTTATTAAAAAAAATGAGACTTAAAATGAAATGTTGTCTCCATGTGAATATATTATATAAGGTGTTGGTTTCATTAACGTGAAGTGATATTTAATTTTCTGAAAAAAAAATTGATTTGGACGGTGACAGTTGTAAGGATAATTATAATTATAAATATATTGATATTTATTTTCCACCTGTATGGTGTGGTAGACATAACTACAACAAATTAAAATAATGGGTCCTTAAAGATTCCAAGCGTTAAGAAAAATCCTACCTCGTATGTGTAAGATTTTTACGTTAAAAAAATTAGGGGCTTTGTTTATGAAGGACAAATATCACACTCTCTTTTTAATAAAGGACAATCTTTTTAAACTATTAGTTTGAAGAACAACTTTTTATTTAAGGACAAAATGATATTTAATTAATTAATTTAATAATAATCAAATAATTCCAAGAATGCTCTTAATGCAGATAACTATCATAATTAAATAAGAAATCAAGAATTAATTAACAAAACAATTTCAAACGAATTCAAACAGAGATATCAAATATAGCAATGCGGTTATTTAGAAGTAATCAAAGACTCACACAAAAGTCTACCAACATTTGAAATTCGAATTTTGGGGACTTACATGAACACACGCACTATACCAAATATGTCTAATTCAAAATATCTATGCCCTTAGGTGAGAAACAACTCCCTAGTGCATGATCAATTCATAGGAAAATATTAACGACAAGGAACTGTATGGAATCAAATGACATAAACAACTTAAGCAACGTAATAACAGGAAATAAATAGGAAATCTTTTAAAATCAAAAAATGATAACATTAATGATGAAAACTTATGATCAACAATTATCATAAGCAGTTGAGTAGACTTTGATTAAATAACTAAACTTAATATATTCTAGAAAGAAGCATAGTTAATCTTATTTGGATTCGAATGAATAATATTTATGCTGCAAAAAATACATTGTAAACCTAGATGACATTGTAAAATAGCAAAAGTGTATGAAGAATATTACATTGTAATTGAAACATAATAATCTTGGATTTGATTTTTAATGACCAGCGTTCCATGATAATAACAAAAAAAATTGTTAGGTTGCGATGCAATACTGTTTGCAAAGGTCATACCAGAAAGCATGTGATAACAGATCCATCTTGGAATAAGTTTTATGGTATGAAATTGCAGGTAGCTACGTTGGTAACTTTAGGGCATGCTGCCTTAATAGGTCAAATATCAATGATAAAGGAAATAAAATTTGGGCTCTAGATCCATAAGCCCATTAAAATTTTATAAGATATAGATCTGAGAGGCCACAAAATGTAGTAAATAAATGGCACAGAAGATTAAACAGATCTAAAAAGTGATAAAGTTGATTAAATAACCACCACCTTCTCGTGTTTGTCATTCTGTTTGCGTCGTCTTGAAGGGTTAGATGCTTCATGTTCATTGTCAGAAGAACTGTTTCTCCAACAATCACAAAGATTGAAAAAAAAAAAGTTTGAATGCCAAAGGTCACAAATTCCTCATCATTTAATCGTGGGCTTAATGGGCCTTGTGTTAAATGGGTATAGCACATGCCTTTACAGATTACATAAATTACAAAATTGACTAAATAATATTTTTTTTGCTCAACAAGGCAACTAAGTGGCTAAGGGCCCCATTTTAGAAAAAGTAGACAATTGAAAAGATTAAAGTTACTATGTCCACCATAAAATTCAAAAGAAGTATTTTAATATGTCTAACATAAAATTTAAAAAATGTAGTTTAATATGTCTGCTAAAAAATTAATTAAAATAATATAACTGATAATATGTCTAACATTTACCCAAATAAATTAAAATATCTAGGTACTAAAATATGTCTGCTTGCTGTTATATGATTATTGTACTTCAGACATATTTGTAATTTCAATCTCAATATGTCTGGTTAGTTTAAATTATTTCCTCCTTAGACTTTTTTTGAATAATTCTTATATTTATCTTCTTATTTGATTTTCATGTGATATGTGTTTGAATTTATTTGAATTCCTAATTTAATTATATATTTATTTTCTTGTATTTTTTAAGAAGGGTAGTATTGGAATTCAAATTAATTAATTGAAATACTAAAATAAGTAATATTTTATCATTTATTAAAAACTTGTCCTTTAAACTAAGTCTAAAAATAGAATGTCCTTCATTAAAATTACTAATATATTAATATCCTTTATTATTATTTTCTAAAAAAATTAACTCAATAATTATAAATATTGATAGTTAATAATAATTTCGCGAATTAACTGAGGAATTGAGAAAATTATCAGGTGACAACTTTGTGCTGTGACGCTTGAAAAATGCGTGTCGTCCTTTCTTAAATTTCTAAATTATATATAGGATGATAAAATATGAAATATTTGAAAAGTATTACGCAATATTACACAGTTTAACAATTGTATTTTTATATAAGATAATGTTTTCTACCATTTGCTCCAAGATTTGTTTTGAAAAGAAAAATATAACACTTGAGAGAATAGTATTAACGAAGATGATCCACGAAATAGACATAATTACAAAATCCAATTTAAAGATTTTGCGCCTTTTTAAAATGTCTAAAAATTTAGTTTACAAAAGATCTCATAAATTTTGTAAATGTCATTTTAAGGCACTTTTTACACGGGGGCGGACACGCATACAAACAAGAGAGCAATTGTCCTCCATAAATTTCCGGGACCACTTCTAAAATCAATTCTAAAAATTGTAAATACACATATTAATTAAGTCTGTCTCACTTTAATTTTTTTTTAAATTATGTTACTATTAATATCGCTATCCTAATCTTAAATAAGAATAATATTAATATTAAATATTCTTCTTTATTTTATAAAAAAAATATTAATATTAGTATTAAATTTGCCTGCCTTTTAGGAGAAAAAAAATTCCTAACTCCACACCTACTTTTACTAAATTTTTTTATTTTTTGGGCCAGGGGGGGGGGGGGGGGGGGGGGGGGGGGGGGGGGCCGGTAATGGCACTCTAAATCCATCCCAACTCGTCTAGATTACTTAATATGTCTATTTTAGCGGCCAACTGTCTAGTTAGTTCTTAAAACACATTATTAAAAAAGTGAACAATTCGATTTATCATTATTATTCTTTTATGTTTAAATAGTTCGGACATGGTTTCTCTCTATCACATTTCAATCTAATTTCATACAATGAGTTTAATTTGAGTGTTAAATGGATGAATTTTTTCACAAAATTTAGTAGGGATAATTTCTATGATGCTAATGGTAGGCAACCTCCACCTCCACTTTTGCCTAGTGGTAAAATTTGGAAATTGCCTAATGGTAGGCAACCTTCACCTTTGCTTTGAGGTCAAGGGTTCGACTCATAAAAGTGTGAGAGCTTAAGAGGGGGTTTTCTTTATCTGTAGGGTTAAAGAGAGACTTAAACTTCCCTTTAAAAAAAATTATTAAAAAAAAAAATCTCTATGATGTGTAGATGTGAGAATCCACAAATGCGACCCCCGGGTCTCAATTCTGTATTTTGGGAGTCTGAAATGTCGAAACGGATTTCGTCATTTCATTTGCTTCTATGTGTTGATAATTCATATCGGGTGTCCCTCTATCATATTTCTAAATGCAAGAGGGTTTGTTCAGAGTCGCCAGTACGTTTTGCAAGAAAACAGACAAAATAGTGGTGTAAGAGAAAATGCTACAGATAAGCCTTTCTTTACACAGTTGTCTACGAAACCAAGGTTCTATAGGTTTCGAAAACTATATTACGGTTTAGAAAGGTGTTAAGCACCCATTCCATCCTTTCGGTCTCTAGTGTTTTTATATGTTTATTCTATGTTAAAAAATTTGGATGCTTTTACTAACAGTTTACTACTTTTCGAATAAGAAACCCTAATTTTAGGGGAAACGAGAAAAGGGATAAAAATCCTTATGTTCCATAATCCGATGTTTTGGTTTTGAAAATACAGTACAAATGATAAAATTTATGTTTTGTGTTTAAAAGAGGTATTCCGGCATTGTTTCCTTAGATAACAATGTCGGTTTTCTCGTTTTGATTATTTTGAAAAAGTTCGAATCTTTATTTGGGACTAATTCAATATGAAATTTGAACTCTTTGAGGGGAGTTTTATCATATATATCGCAGTCTATGCGAAAGACGAGACATGCCTGAATTTAATTTCTAAGTAAGTTTCATCGGTCCGACTTTTGAAAATCTAGTTTTATCCAAACGATAATATTCTTACTTTTCTAGTTTTACAAATGATTTTATTAGGGTTCTGTTTTAAAAATGGTAGACTATTTGTAACTTGACAATAAGTTTATTCAAATAAAATGCGAATAAAAAAATAGATACGTAACAAAACAAATACACATATATCTAATTTTAAATACTAGAGAGACTTTCTTTACCTTCCCGATGAGAAATATAATAATAAGAGAGAAAATATAATATGGCAGATAAACCTCCAGCGATAATAAGCTTTTCTTCCTCAAATATTTCTGAGAACTCGATTCCAGAAGTAGGACACACCGAGTGTCGAGAACAGATTCAATAATTCTTTAGAAATCAGATGATCGTAGAATATCTTGATAAAAGACAAGAAAATCATATCGAAAACTAGAATTTTTAGATCCCAAATTGCTCCCCCTCAACCCTTGGGGGTGTTGGGCTATTTATAGTGCTGGGGAAGGATTGTCACGCTACATTTCTCCAAAAAGGCAAGTGTCGCGCGACATATGGCTAAAATGACCTTTTTGACAGACTGGTTTGTTAGAAAGTGGTTGGTTTGTGTTCGGGGAACTTGTCACGCGATATAAGAGAGATTTTCACGCGACATACTGGTCTGTCGGGGGATAATCCACCTTAAAAATAGGTTTGTTTGGCCAACAAACCTCCCGGAGCAGTTTTGGGTGTTCGGGTGGTCCCCGGACTCCAAAATCGTGCTTTTTCGATAATCATTTTTAGGGTTCTTTCGGGGGTCATGGATTGGGGTGTCTACAGTCCCTCTTGACTCAAGCTCCTTGCTTGCAAGGAATTGAGGCGACTAGAATAGATCATGGTCCATGACTCCCGTAAGAACTCTAAGAGAGTGCGTGTATGCAGAAGTGTTTGTGAGTGCCTCCGAAGAGGACTTGTGCCTCTTGCAAGAACTCTAAAAGAGGGCTTTTGTTACCTCATTGCCTCTCTAGAGGGCTTGATTTGCTCTACTCGCTTCAGACGGGAGGATTACCAATGCTCCATGTGCCCCAGATGAGAGGACTACCACTTTGCTTCACTTGCGTCAGATGGGAGGACTACCATTGCTCCACTCACCTCAGATGGGAGGACTACCATTGTTCCGCTGCCTCTCTGGGAGGATTTGATTTGCTCTACTCGCCTCAGATAGGAAGGCTACCATTGCTTCACTGCCTCTCTGGGAGGACTTGATTTGCTCTGCTCGCCTCAGATGGTAGGACTATCATTGCTCCACTACTTCTTTAGGAGGACTTGATTTGCTCTGCTCGTCTCAGATAGAAGGACTACCATTGCTCCACTGCCTCTCTGGGAGGACTTGATTTGCTTCGCTCGCCTCGGATGGGAGGACCATCATTGCTCCATTGCCTCTCTGGGAGGATTTAATTTGCTCCGCTCACCTCAGATAGGAGGACTACCATTGTTCCACTGCCTCTCTAGGAGGACTTGTACCTGTAAAAAAAAAGAACGAAAAACTGCCTCCGAGGAGGGCTTTGTGAGGGTTTTGCCTCTGACAAGGGCTTGTGCTTGTAATTTGCCTCTAAAAGGGCTTAGTGTTTATGATTTGTATAAAGGACTTACACTGCCTCCAAAGAGGTTTTTGCTCGATCTGTCTCGATGAAAATGGTTCTCTGTATCTTTCTTCGACTGCTAGAATGAGAGAGAGAAAAACGGGAGGTAAGGGGAACTCATCGGGAGTTTACTTTTACTAAGATATTCTCCACCCTCCTGGAATTCTTTAAATTTTTTATACTTATTGGGTTTCTTTAAGCAAGAACACTTCTTTTGAGATAACAGTTTTTCTGGATTTCCTTGGTTTTCGCAGAACGATGATTCGAAGACTTATTTCCAAGTCATCTCTTCTATATCGTGCTAAAAATAAAATTTGTTTTAAAAGGAATCTTTGATCTCTTTAGTCCTTATCTTTTTATTCGTGGGCCCACATTATTTTATATTTTTCGATGTCCTTATTTCTCCCTCGTTCGAGAAAGACTTTTCCTGGCCTTTTCTGTTTTTGACCAAGAGTCTTTTTATCCCGTTTGGTGTAATCAGGAGCCTTACTCACCCAAGACGAAGCCCTAAGCCAGCTTGGCCTAGCTGTTACTCTTGGTGTGGTTCTCCCTGTCACTTTATACATTTATGTTTCTCTTGCTTACTCTGGGTGTTTTTTGCAGGATTTTTCTTTTTTCTATTCTTTCAATTTTTTATATTCCCATCTTATCTCATTCTCATCGCCAGATTTAGTTCCCCAGGGATCAGAAATTCCTTTTATGGGTCGCTTCGTTCTTGTGATTTGAAAAGATGACTTTTTGAAAAATTGCATTATTCTCTCTCCTCGTATGCGTTTGTTTGAAAAAAAATCAAAAAACTCTTTTGGAGGTGTTCCTGCATGAAACAAAGAAGGGAAAAAGGTCAAAATTTCGGGGGGGGGGGGGAATGTCACGCGACACTTCGGTGATAGGGCGTTTGTCGAGAAACAAAGAGGCCTTTTGTCATGCGATAAACTCTTTAGGTATATAATCCCACTACTGAGCTCATTCCACCTCATTCTCTCCTTTCTCTTTCTCTCTCTAGCCTTCTCTTCTCTCTAGCACAGAAGCCCTGCCGCTTCTCAAAATTTCGACTATCTCTATTATTTCCTTATATCTCCATGGACCCTGCTCTCAGAGGATAGCCAGACCGGCTAGAGGGTGACCAGGAGGAGGTCACTTTCATCGATGCCCAGGGGGTCCTGCGATGCAGCCCTCATCATGATGACTGGGCTGATATTAATTGGTACAAGGATGATGGAGTGGACCGAAGCCGCGCGGTGGTGTACTGGGACGTGACTAGGGTCGCTCCCGCTGTTCCATGGCTACTCATGGAGCTAGTCTCTCACGAGATCCGTCGTAAACGCTTGGTAGGTTTTTTCGAGATTTCTTCCTTTTGTAGATATGTGTATCTATATATGTTCATCTTTTTCGTAAAAATATTTATCTTTGTCGTTTCCTGCATGTTAAATGATCTATAGTTTAGTACATATGTTTGCCTGATAATAATAATATCCAATTTAGTGAACACAAACTTTACCGTGGTACCCTTAGATTTTTAGGAATTTACACAATTTACCTCTATAACCCATATAACCCTCATAATTACACAAAAGTATCATCAGGTTTTGAAAATTACATAATTTACCCCTATAACCCATGTAACTCTCATAAATACATTAAAGTACCTTCAGGTTTTGAAAATTACATAATTTACCCCTATAACCGTCATAATTACACCAAAGTACCCTCAAATTTTGAAAATTACATAATTTACCCCTATAACCCATATAACTCTTATAATTACACCAAAGTACTATCAGGTTTTGAAAATTACATAATTTACCCCTATAACCCATATAACTTTCATAATTACACCAAAGTACCCTCAAGTTTTGAAAATTACATAATTTACCCCTATAACTCATATAACTCTTATAATTACACCAAAGTACCCTCAGGTTTTGAAAATTACATAATTTACCCCTATAACCCATATAACTCTCATAATTATACCAAAGTACCCTCAGGTTTTGAAAATTATATAATTTACCCTTATAACCCATATAACCCTCATAATTACACCAAAGTATCCTCAGGTTTTAAAAATTACATAATTTACCCCTATAACCCATATAACTCTCATAATTACACCAAAGTATCCTTAGGTTTTAAAAATTACATAATTTACCCCTATAACCCATATAACCCTCATAAATACTTATATACGTATATATCTATTTGTTGTCTACAATGGGTTGGCCGAGGTTGGTTTCTCCTAACACTTTTTTGTTGAGTGGCAATAAGCACTGATCTCGATATAAGAGTTGCTCTTTGCAACCCCTTTCGGTACTTTTCTTGACGCATTACCAGAAAGGGTGTCGAGGGCGATAGTTCTGTTATCGGCCCTTGTGACTCACTGGTGGGACACTACAGATACACCACTGGAGTTAGGGATAGATGACGATGATTCCCTTAGACCTGTTTGCTTTGACCAGGATACCCTCAGGAGGTGTTCCTATTCAGATAGACGTTCCCTTACGCCTCTCTTTCGAGGGTATAGTTTACACTTTAGGGTGGTTCCCAGAGCGACGGAGTTTGGGTGATAATATTCCTCGGGTAGTCTTGATCACGAGCTTAGCAACAAAGAGAGCCATACTGATTACTTCGGGAGAGCCAATGACCAAACAGGAGGCGCGCCAGTATGCTCGAGTCTTGCTGTTGCTGACATTCCATGATCTATTTGAGGCCCATGGGGGGATACGGCCCATCTCTGGTGCCTGCCTTTCATCCAGGATTTCAGTGCGATGTTTGACTACGATTGGGGCGGTTTTCTATTGACCGTCCTTTATGATGCCCTGGATCAGGTTTCACGTCATCTGGCCCTTAACCTTTAGGGCTTTTCTTTATTATGGGAGGTATGACTCTCTGTCTTAACCTATTTGTCTTATGTCTGTACTTCTATTTAGTAATGGTTGCTAATGGCTTTGTATCTTCTTTTATTTTCAAAGTTGGTTTATTGCATACACCCATCAGGGTCTCTCCCAGGTGGATCTCCTCGTTAAGAAAGATGATCAATTCCCATTTCTCCGTCGATTCATAAAGGAAAATTATAGGACTCCTTATGTATTTCGGACCCGAGAGATCGGGGCCACTGCTGTTCATGACTTGTTAAAGGAGCACGTAAGTATTCAGTTTGATATTTGTTTATGTTAATTAAATATATACAAAATAAAGGACTGAATATAATTTATTCTTCTCTTTTCAAATTGACTGGGCCCCATGGGTTGATTTGGGTCTTTACTTCGGTTACTCTCGGGCTTTGACCGCTTCGAGGACCAGTTGACTAATCCGAGATGAATATGGCCTCCAGTTTTATCTTGGTGAGCGGGTCGTTCATCAGCATACACCGGCTCAGTGGCCTCAGGTTCCAGCATTTTCACTGGCTTTGATGAGGCGGACAGGCGAGATCGACTCGGTGATAGTGTAGGCCTTAGTGAATGGGCTCGAGTTTTATACTTTCATTGAGGAGTGTGAATATGCCATCTTTGGGGCTCGATACTTAATGAGAAAGCCACAGGGGACTCGGGGCCGGGTCTTCTATGATCGATACTAGGCATTGGGCGGTGATCCCAACTACATATGAAGGCAGTCTCATTTGTCTAGGACGGTCCCGGGACACTTGGCACCTGTCCCCAACCATAGGGACAATATCCCTAATTTAGATGATGAGGACCCGGAGGGAGATCGAGAGGCACCGCCAGTTGAGGGCGCAGGTACTGGTCCTAAGGGAGGAGGGGCGATGACAGTTCTTGAGCAGCCACCTCAGCCCATACCTGCGGAGGAGCCGCGGACCGAGGCCGAGGGTTTCTAGTTTCCCACGGGCCCTTCAGTATCTTTGGGGGTTATTTTTGATGAGCCAAAGGCTGCAGAGAGAGGAGGGACTGGTTTTACAGAGATGTCCTAGGAGCCTGAGGACTTCGGAGCTGATTACAAGCAGTTTGGGCGGACCCCTCCTTTTGTAGCAGCCACTCTTTCTAATGGGGTCCCGCCTTTGGGATAGACCACTATCACAGATCCCCCTGGCGTTCGAACGTATGCCACTCTTGTTCCGCTATTGTCGACAGGTATGGGCCCTCCGGCCCGATCTGTAAGAGTTAGTATTTCGTCCTCTAGACCTCATCTGTTCTCGATTTGTGAGGAGGGTGGGCCTACGTCTGCTGCGGCTCTCGCGGGTCCATCAGTTCCTGTGGTTGACATACCGTCTTTACCTCGGGATATTGCTTATGTCGGCGTTGGTCTACTCCGATACACAATGCCGGAGTATCCTCTCCTAGACGACACCATCAGTTATTTGGGTGGACGTACGGGTGATAAGGTATAAAATTTCTCTCTTCCTTTTAATAATGCTTCTCCATGAATGTTATTGATAATGCTAATCTTTTTCTCTTGCGTTACTTACAGCTGGTGAGCGTACGTGCGGTGGATCTGCGAGCTTTACAAGCCCACTATCTATACAACTAGAATCTTCTCCAGTTTGTAGGTTGAGACCCCACGATGTATATGCATGATTACCAGAGGGAGATTGATGTCTCTTTGCATGAAGACGACCCTCTGACTTCTTCTCACACGCGGACGGAGTCTCGAAGGAGTAGCAGCCAATCTTTCAGGCGTTCGAGGTCTTCTGTCGTTCGGCCTTCAGCTTTTGCTCAGATGTCTAAGACCCCTGCTGTGGAGACCGTACGGCTAGTCGTTGATCTTGCCAGGGCTACCCATCCACCTAAAGAGGCGTCGGGTGACAGCAAGAGCATGTCGAAGTACAATCGGATAGATTAGCTCTTATTTTCCTGCATTTTTTATTAATACTTGACAAAATATTAGCAATTAGTCGGTTTTGAGTTTTGAAAACTGTTTTTGTTGGATTTATATCTGTTTTTATAAAACGAGACATATATTTTTTATTATGGGTTTGTGGAAATAATAATAATAATATAAAATTCAAGTAGTGTTTAGGAATTATACCATTTGTACATATGATAAGGAGGCTTTTTAGGGATTCTGCAAAAGAACAAAGTAAGTACAATCCATGAAAAAGTAGTTCTTTTGGCAAGAATGATTTTACGTACCTCAAAAGAGAGCAAAAGGGCAGAAAATGGGGTTTGTCGCGTAACAATCCTCCTTGGATATAGGTTTGTCGCGCGACAAACATGTATAGGAACCGCTTTTTTGCTATAAATACATCCATCTTCCTTCCTTCATCTCCACACCTACCTTTTTTTCCAAAAATGTCTTCATACGGCACAAATTCTGACTTTTCTTATATTGAAGCTCGGGATGCCTTGTTATCTTTCGAGAATGGTTTGAACTTCGGTGCTTTTAGTCTTTTAGCGGCATGGGGTTATCGGCCTGTAGATTTCTATTTTCTGTTAGGTCCTTCGATTTTCTAGAGTCCTGTAGACCATCTCTTTCGCTTCGAATTAGATGAGCTTTGCCCAACTTATAAGAAATTCTCCTGGCTTTTGCGTTCTAACACTCGTCTCCCGATGGATTTTTCTATTGAGGAAATCGGTCCCCTAGATATGTTGATTGCTTTATTATTTATTCCCCAAGTGGCCTGTGATTGTTTTATTATCAACGGGCTTCTCGACCTTCACAAAATGGTGATGTTCTTTCATCGTTATGAGGACAGAGTCTTCTATAGTGTGGGGCGCACGGCGATGGCCCTGATCTGCTTGGTCTCTGACATACTACTGGTGATAAGTTCTTTCCAAATCGATCCGACTATTCTGAGTTTGATATATCAAGCCAGAAATGGAAAGTCCATAGTGCCAATCGTTCTTACAGAGACTTTGAATGGACTGTATGCAATTCGGGAAGGATCTTCGACTTTCTTCAAGGGGAGTCCGCGTTTTCTCTATATGTGGCTACTAGAGTGCTTTTTTTCTGTGGGTTTTAATGGACTACGGCTGGACTATCCTACTAACTTCTTTCGTCGTCCCCTTTTCAGTGTTTTGACCATGTCTTTCTCAGCTTTGACAACATGGTTTTCGGAGAATTTTTGAACTATTCGGTGGAACATTCCGTGGTGGAAGCTGAGGGTGACGGTTTTTGGTATGGGCAGTCAAAACAATGTTTGGCTTCGAGGACTCTGGTTTACTTCGTTTTTATCTCCCGGGTCATCTTCTTCGGCAATTCAACATACCTCAGAATATCCCACTGGGTTTAAACAACTTCTCTTCAGAACTTAAATTTGTAAATTTGCACGTTTCTCTATCTGTGGAGAGGATGTGGTGTGCTCGAATAATTTGATAGTTTAATCACGCTCGTTTTGGCATTACCCGACCCCTCCAGGCTGACAAAATTTATTCCCATTGGCTAATATTGGAGGAAGAGCTGATCAATGACACTTTTCAAATGGAATGCTTTCGATTCATGGCTTCCGAGCCTTTTGCAGAAAGTGTTGTCCTGTCCTATTAGATCATGGATGAAGCTCGCATTGATTTGGCTACGGAGGACCCTATTTGGCCGACTCCTACAGTTTAGCTCTTAGCTGTAACTTAGCAGTTTTATCTGTAATCTTTGGCGTTCTAAACCATCGCTTGAATAATACAAGAGACTGCCTTTATTCTGGAAAAATTCTCATTATAATGTTTAAATCAGGCCTGAAGTCACTTCTCAGGTTGCCTACGTTCCCTGTTTTGATTTTCCAAAAACACAAGTTTGAGTTGGGGCTCAGGTTTACATAGTTCTTAGTTATACATGATGCATTTACTGGTAATACTTCTTCAAACGATCTAGGTTGACTGGTGAATGTAGCAATTGTCCATCTAAGTATGTGAGCACAACGGCTCCTCCTGTATTGATTTGTTTAACGATGTACGGTCCAATCCACTTTTATTTGAACTTTTCCTTCAGATCTCTAGCTGGTTCTCAAATCTCCTTCAATACGATGTCATTCTCACTAATACTCCTAGTCTTTACTTTCTGGTTGAAGGCTTGAGCGATCCTCTTCTGATACCCCTGATGATGATATGCGACTTTCAATCTTTTTTCATCTAATAGTGCCAACACAGTGTAACGTGCCTGAACCCATTCCAACTAATTGATTTGATTTTTTAACACTATTCCGAGGGAGAGGATTTCTAACTCAACAACGAGGACGACTTTCATCCCATATGTAAGAGAAAACGAGGTTGCTCCGGTAGAAACTCTTTCGGTGGTGCGATACCCCCACAATGCATAGGGTAATTTCTCTGGCTAGTCTCGGCACATGTCGGTCATCTTACTCAATATATTCTTCGGTGGTGCGATACCCCATATGTAAGAGAAAACATGGTTGCTCCGGTAGAAACTCTTTCGGTGGTGCGATACCCCCACAATGCATAGGGTAATTTCTCTGGCCAGTCCCAGCACGTGTCGGTCATCTTACTCAGTATATTCTTCAGGTTTTTATTGGCGGCCTTAACTACCCCATTGGTCTGCGGTCTATATGGAGAAGATATGTGCCAAATGATGCCATATTTTTTCATGACCACATTAGCCTCTCCTTCGAAGTGTGTGCCGTTGTCCCATATGATCTTTTGTGGGACTCCATATCGACAAATGATGTTCCGTCTAATGAACTGGGCAACCTTTCTGCCATCAAGGGCCCTGAAGGATTCAGCTTCTACCAAATTGGTAAAATAATTGATGAATACTAGTATAAACTCGTGGCCATTGCTTGCTTTAGGTGAGATCTTCCCAATTATGTCGATTTCCCAGGTTACGAAAGGCTAGGGAGTGGTCATATTGTATAATTCTTTCAGAGGAAACTTCTGAGACTTGGCATATATTTAACATTTATGATAACGACGCACGTGGTTATTGCAGTCGTTCTATAAGGTCAACCAGTAGTGGCCTTGTCTGATAACTTTGCGGGCCAGCGTATGGCCGCTCATGTCAGGTTCACAATCTCCCCCATGTATCTGATCCATCATTTTGATGGATTCTTCTTCTATGAGACATTGGAGATGAGTTCCGTCGTAATTTCTCTTATACAGCCTTCCGGCGTAGAGTATGAATCTTGATGCTAATCTTTTGAGCATAACCCGCGTTCTCTTGTCTGCCTGCTCCGGATATCGATAGTTCTTTAGTAGGTTCTAGATGTCATAAAACCAGGTGGATGAGTCCCTATCCTCTTTATTTTCCAACTCAAGGGCCATACAGTGAGCTGGGCCTAATCTCTTTTCTACTATAAGGGTGATTTCTTTCATCCCCTCTGGAATATATATCATAGATGCTAACGTTGCTAGTACGTCAGCGAAACTGTTTTGCGACCAGGGGACGTAGTAGAACTCTAAGTGTTCGAATCTTCCAACCGGGCGAGGTATGGAACTAACTTCTCATCTCTAATCTTTCATTCCTTTAGAATCTGATGGACTACCATCGTTGAATCCCCGTAAACTTGTATTTTTTTTATACCATTATGGAGCGCGATCTCTAACCCAATGATACAGGCTTCATACTCATCCATATTGTTGGTGCAGAAGAAGTCTAGGCGATAGGATACTTGTGAGTGAGTTTGATCTAGAAAAACTAACAGGATACCTATCCCATTTCCATTTCGATTAGTGGCCCCATCAAAGTACAATTTTCAGTCTTCATTGGTGTCGAGATTCATGATAAATTCATCTGAAAACTCGGCCTTTTTTACTATATCACTTAACATTGGGTTGCTAGCCAGATAATCAGCTATAATCTTGCCTTTTACCGCTTTTTGGGTCATGTAGGTGATGTCAAATTCATAGAGTAAGAATAACCATTTTGCCATTCGGTTTGAGAGGGCTGGTTTCTCGAAGAGGTACTTTAGTAGATCGATTCGTGATGCTAGGATGATCGGGAAAACTAGCATGTAATGGCGTAATTTCTACATTACCCAGACAAAAAATGTGCATGATTTTTCCAACAGCATGTAGTTTACTTTAAACGGGGACAACTTTTTATTAACATAGTAAATGGACTGTTCTTTCTGTGTATAGGCCATATGTTGGGCTAGCATGGCTCCTACAATCGTATGGGTGACTGTTAAGTATAAGATCAATGGTAATCCTGTTTGGGGTGGGGTCAATACTGGAGGATTAGAGAAATAGTCCTTGATTTTATCAAAAGCCTCTTGGCACTGATCATCCCATTCTCCTGGTGATGACTTCTTCAAGAGTTTAAAGATGGGTTCGCATCTCTGGGTGAGTTGAGAGATGAACCTGCTGATGTACTGCAAGTTGCCCAAAAACCCACGAACTTTCTTCTCGGTACGAGGCTCGAGCATATCTTAGATAGCTTTAACATTGGCGGGGTCTACCTTGATTCCTTTCTCACTGATGACATAGCCTAGTAGATTTCCCTTGGTTACCCTAAACACATACTTCTGCGGATTGAGTCTCATCTGATATTGGCGAAGTCAGTCGAAAAAGGCCCGTAGGGCTAGAATATGGCCTTATCTTTTTCTTGACTTGATAATCATATCGTCTACATAAACCTCCACCTCTTTGTGGATTATGTCGTGGAAGATAGCTGTAGCTGCTCTCTGGTATGTTGCCTTGGCATTCTTTAGCTCGAATGACATGACAGTGTAGCAATATGTTCCCCACGGTGTGATAAACCTTGTTTTCTCTTAGTAGTTTGGGTGCATCTTGATTTGGTTATACTTGGCAAAACCATCCAAAAAATATTTCAAGGCATGGTTGGTAGCATTGTTTACTATCAAATCAATGTTGGGTAAGGGAAAATTGTCTTTTGGGCAAGCCTTGTTGAGATCTCGATAGTCCACACACATGCGGACTTTCCCATTTGCCTTTGGAACAGGCACAATGTTGCCTAACCATGAAGGGTAATTGATTACTCGTAAGAACCCCACACTTAACTGCTTCACCACTTCCTCTTTTACTTTTAGGGACCATTCTGGCGTAAGTTTTCTCAGTTTATGTTTAACTAGTTTGAACTCCGGCTTAGTGTGAATCTCATGCATGACGATATGGCTGTTTAACCCTAGCATATCGGCACAAGACCATGCAAAGACATCCGCGTACTCTTTCAGAGTTTGTGTGTCTTTTCTTTCAGTTTCGGCTAAGTTGGCCCCAATACATACCTCTTTCCGTTCTTCTTTGGTTCCGAGATTAATCACAAGAGTATCTCCCTCATCACTTTGTATACGCTTATCCTCCCCCTCGAGGTGTTCGTTTAGACTTTCCACATCCATAGAGGTAATCATAGAATTAACACAATCAGGATACTGCAATATGTAATTTTCTTCATTAATAAGAGTGCTAACAAGTACAAGTTTAAAAAGTAAATCTAGGAGTGACTTATCCCTAATCCTTCCCTTACTCTCTTTCATATCCCTCACCCTTATAATTTCACTATTTTCCCCTTCTACCCTGTATTCTGGATCGGTGTCGATTAAATGTACAGGATCATCCCGCGGTACATCATTCTTTAGGGCCATGACGTCAAAGAGGTCTCCAATCATCTCTTCTTCACTTTCTTTTTCCTGTTTTTTGGCCCAATTGTTAACTTGGTGGAGAAGGTGTGTATGAAATTCTTCTTAAGGTAATTGTCCTCTTCATAGAAGATTTTCCATCCTGGGAGGTTTTCTCCATCATTATTTCTCTAAGGCTCCTGCAAGCCCCAAAAGGGGAAGTCTTTTCCTTCTTTAACAAAAAACACATTCAGAGAGCTGAAACTAGGATACTGATGCCCTCGACCCAGGTCTCCTTGGCTGTCTTCATTAGTGTATTGGTAGCCCAAACCTTCTCTCCCATATCTTGTTACCGGTTCCAAGGCTTAAAGAAGTCCCTGCTACCCCATTCCTAGATTGGTTTCGGGCAAATATTTTATCATTCTCAGTATGTTTATGATCTTGGTGCTAAGACCGGGGATATTATCTGGGGGTAGATATTCAATCCTTTGGGTGGTAAGGGTTTTTACCTGAGGCTCGTAACAAAAGCCTCCCAGTTGTATGCTTTGGCTACCAATCTCTAGGACGGGCAATTTCAGATCTGCTAAGGTCCTTTCAGGATCTCCTTGGATGGTGATTACTTTCCTTTCGAAAGTTATTTTAATTTTTCGATGTAGAGAGGAGTGGGTGCTCCTCTGTCATGTAATCAAGCTCTTCCTAGCAGAAGGTTAAAACTAGAAGGTATATCTATGATTTAAAAAATTGACTGGGAAGCTCCCCGGACCGACTAAGTGATCAAGCCTTAAAAAACCCAGAACGGCCCTTTTAGTGTTGTCGTAAGCTCTAACTATCATGGTTGATGGAGAGAGGTCTGCATCCATAATACCCAAGCACCTGGCTGTCTTCAGAGGACATACATTTAAAGTTGACACATTGTCAATGAGAACTTGCGGCATAATCTTTCCCCGAGTCCGAACTGTAATATGGAGTGCTAAGCTATGCTTCTTTCCCAGCGAAGACAGGGCTTCATCTGAAAATGACAGACTTTTTTGTACAGTAAGCGACCTAATCATGCTCGGCAGTTGCGCGGGAGTAGAATTTGTTGGTATAACTGCTTTATCTAGGAGTTTGATAAATACAGTCCTGTGAGGTTTTGAGGCAACTAGGAGGGCCCAAATGGTGATGTGGGCCTGGGTTTTCTTTAACTGTTCCAATACTCGGTCATCCCTTATCTCCTTAGGGGGGATATGTTTTTCAATCTCTACTGGCGGTGGCTGATAAACCTTTCCTAAACGGATGATCTGTTGTATCTAAAAAGATGCTGGGTCTGATTCTTCTGAGGTCTTGGGTGAATTTGTTTTTGCTGACCAACTGAAAGTCCTGGGGGAGGTCTTTGTTATGCAGATTGTCCTATTCCCTGTTGGTTTTTGAGGGCCTCAGGGCTTCCATGGTTATTTTGTCTTTTCTTGGGTCCATCCGATCCCAGATTTTTTGGGATTGGTTTTGACCGTAAGTAGCCGGGAGATCCTTTGATTTGTCTTTCTTAAGCCCTGACCAGGTAGGAAGTTCATCTTGGCCATCCATTGATCGATTATCGAATTGAGGCCAGGAACGACTTGGGTCTTCTTGAATGGCACAGTTGGTGATTTCTTCTCATTAGTAGGCTTGGTTCTCGAGTAAGTTGGATCATCTTGGATGAGTCCCACAGGGTCAAAACCCTCTTCATCCGTAGTCAAGGCATTAATCCCTGCGACTGGAACGTAGTTGAGGAGGGGGTTGTTGGTGACATTAGGCCCGCTGGGTGCGAAAATGGTTCCAGCCTCGATCAGGTCCTGAATACAGTGACAAAGTGCCAAACATCGTTCTATGTCATGGCCGGCAGCTTGATGATACGCATAATTTTTGTTCATTCTCTAGGTGCTGGGAATGGGGTTTGGTGGGGGGTAACAGTTGAGCGGGGTGATTAATTCGGCATTTCGAAGCAATTCTAGACTCTTGACCAAAGTAGTGGGGAGGGTGCAAAAATGTCTCTTTTTCTTGACTTTTATGTTTAATGAGTGTCCTTGCACAAGCCAACTCATCAGGGGTGTTTGTTGTTATTGTTGAAATGGGTTATGTTAATACTGGTATGTGCTCAATTGGTTTACGACTGTAGTAGCCATTTTCTTTCCGGTATAAGAGGCCTTTTTGGTGTCTGCTTTCTGGGCCAATTCCTCATCCACTTGTGATCCCATGCTTAACAGAGCTCTAAAATATGGGAATACGTGCTTTTTCATGCAGCTTAATATAGCAGGAATGAAGTTTTTTTGTATGATCTCTAACTGCTCTTCCTTATCAGGCCGTTTAGATATTTGGGAGGCCATTTCCCTCCAGCATGTCACGAAATCGCTAAAACCATCTCAGGGTAGCTCCCATAAGAGTCATGT
The DNA here is from genome assembly GCA_021464415.1 of Lonicera japonica. Classification (NCBI taxonomy): domain Eukaryota; kingdom Viridiplantae; phylum Streptophyta; class Magnoliopsida; order Dipsacales; family Caprifoliaceae; genus Lonicera; species Lonicera japonica. The sequence continues at coordinate 52,528,987 of CM038465.1, forward strand.
GAAAAGCCTGAGCCAACTCAGGTTCTCTACAATTGGAAACTTGCATAGATCGAATGTACGATTATAGATGAGTCTTTGGGGGAGTGGTTCCAGTAAACTTAGTGATATATGGGAGCTTGAATCCCTGGGGTAATCTAGCTTCAGGGTAGAGAGAGAATGCATTAATGTCTGTAATCTCGTCTGCCCCTTTTATCAGAGAAATTTCCTTCTCTAGGATTATTATTTATTCTTTTAACTTCTTCATCTCTTCACTCTCTTTTGGTACTTTCTCAGGAACATCCCGAGCTATAACTGATTCAGCATAGACTGCTTAGAGTTGGTTTATATCAGGGTATTCGTTGGAAAGGGCTACCGGAGCCAGTGGTGGGACAGTCCTTGCGAGAACTTGTGGACATTGTTGATACTGAGGGTTAAAACCCGGTTGGACTTGGGGTTGTGACCAGATGATGGGAGGTTCTTATTGCTGATAGGTGGAGCCAGAATTCGGGGCGCATTTGATTTGGTTATTGGGGTCAGGTTGAATGGGACCTAGAATAGGACCCGTTTGCCGTGGGTTGGTTCCTTGGACGGGGGGGGGGGGGGAGTACTTGTGATGATTGCCCTTGATTCAAATCTCGATTCTGATTCGGTGGTAGTCGCTCAAATCCTAGTAGTGTAATTCTTTCGGCTGACAATTCTTGTATTCGGATTCGGGTGCTCTGTTGCTCCTTAGTGATGCTCGCTAGATTCTTGTTGTCGGACATTAGTAAACGATGCATTTCAACTAGGGTTGGCTGAACTGCTGATGCCTCGGCTAGGCTCTGTTCTACTTCCTGGTTATTGCGTCCATCCATCATTGTAGGTATGCTTGGTCTCACTAATCTTCCGGTATGATCTCGTCCGGCACAACCTTCTAGACTATCATTGTTAGGGTTGTAGATAAAAACCATGTGGCAGAGATGAAGAAAAACTATGGTGTGACTCGATTTTTACTAAAAGAACCATTAGAAAAAAAAATCACCAAGGAATAACTAGGGTTTTGAAAAAGTGGTGTAAAGGAAGCTATAAGGTGGTACATCCACTACGGCTGTTTGACAAATGTTTTATTTGACTCGATCTTATATGCAACACAGGTGTACAAATGGTTAAGGCTTCAGACTCCCTCCTATTTGGCAAGACCTTGCGATATACCCCAGGGGCGGGTTCGTGCAAGAATCTTTTGACATACTTCTCGGGTACGTGAGTGTTCTCGTCACTCGATATACCTTGAGGGTGTACTTGGTCAAGGAGAATGAAAGTAAATGCTATTGGCTTATGTTGGCCCAAGCGAGCTAACTCTATACTCACTTATAATATTTCTGAGGGTTTGGGGTAATTTTACACTCGTAGAACCAATGCATGAATAGTGATGTGCGTGAAAAATTATGAAAGATCGGGTATACAAATATCGTTATCTTATCATGTGTTTTGGAAAACTCCCATTTTTATTAGAAAAAGATTTCTTCACAATTAATTAACATAGAAAACCAGAAGGAAAAGCAGTAAAAGTAGATATTCAACAAATAATAAACTAAAGTCCATATATAAGAGCCTAATTTTCACCTCCCCAGCAGAGTCGCCACTATGAGAATCCACAAATGCGACGGCCGGGTCTTAATCCCGTGTTTTGGGGGTCTGAAACGTCGAAACGGATTATGTCGTTCCATTTTCTTCTATGTGTTGATAATTCATATCGGGTGTCCATCTATCATATTTTTAGATGCAAGAGGGTTCGTTCAGAGTCGCCAGTACGTTTTGCGAGAAAACGGATAAAATACTGGTGTAAAAGAAAATGCTACAGATACGCCTTTCTTTATACAGTTGTCTACGAAACCAAGGTTCTATAGGGTTCGAAAACTATATTACGGTTTGGAAAGGTGTTAAGCACTCATTCCATCCTTTCGGTCTCTAGTGTTTTTATATGTTTATTCTATGTTAAAAAACTTGGATGCTTTTACTAACAGTCTACTACTTTCCGAATAAGAAACCCCAATTTAGGGGAAACAAGAAAAGGGATAAAAATCCTTGTGTTCCATAATCCGATGTTTTGGTTTTGAAAATACAGTACAAATGACAAAATTTATGTTTTGTGTTTAAAAGAGGTATTTCGGCATTGTTTCCTTAGATAACAATGTCGATTTTCTCGTTTTGATTATTTTGGAAAAGTTCGAATCTTTATTTGGGACTAATTCAATATGAAATTTGAACTCTTTAAGGGGAGTTTTATCAGATATTCGCAGTCTATGGAAAAGACGACACATGCCTGAATTTAATTCTTAAGTAAGTTTTATCGGTCCAGGTTTTGAAAACCTAGTTTTATCCAGACGATACTATTCTTACTTTTCTGGTTTTACAAATAATTTTATCAGGGTTTTGTTTTGAAAACGGTAGACTATTTGTAACTTAACAATAAGTTTATTCAAATAAAATGCGAACAGAAAAACAGATACGTAATAAAACAAATACACATATATCTACTTTTAAATAATATAAGAGAATTTTTTTACCTTCCCGACGAGAAATATAATAATAAAAGAGAAATATAATACGGCAAAGAAACCTCCGGCGATAATAAGCTTTTCTTCCTCAAATATTTCCGAGAACTCAATTCCAGAAGTAGAACACATCGAGTGTCGAGAATAGATTCGATAATTCTTCAGAAATCAGACGATCGTAAAATATCTTGATAAAAGACAAGAAAATCAGATGGAAAACTAGAATTTTTAGATCCGAAGTTGCCCCCCCTTGTCAACCACTGGGAGTGTTGGGCTATTTATAGTGCTAAGGAAGGATTGTCGCGCGACATTTCTCCAAAAAAAGTAAGTGTTGCGAGACATTTGGCTATATATTGCGTGACATACGGCTGAAGTAACCCTTCTGACATACTAATTTGTCAAAAGTGGTTGGTCTGTGTTCGGAGAACTTGTCGTGCGATATAAGAGAGATTGTCGCGCGACATACTAGTTTGTCGCGCGACAATCCACCTTAAAAACATGTTTATTTGGCCAACAAACCTCCCGGAGCAGTTTCGGGTGTTCGGGTGGTTCCCGGACATTAAAACTGTGCTTTTTTAGTAGTTATTTTTAGGGTTCTTGCGAGAGTCACATATTAGAGTGTCTACAGTAAATTATATTATATACAAAAAAAATTATAAGAAAATTTAATTTAGAATTTGGTGAGATAAACATTTAAAATTTTACTCATGCAACAAAAAAAATATTACACTTACTTTCGGCTTGAATTTCTAGACAAAATTTTATAGAGACAATTTTTTCATTAGATAAATATTCTCAAAATTTACGAAAAAAAATCATCCATTTAATTAAATTTGAACTTGACCCATTTAATTAAAATTGGAGCATCCAACCCTTTTACTTTTAACCTTTATTATTCATATTTATTTCTCATTTCTGTCACGGAAAAAATAATAAAGTCGGCATGAGACTTCCCTTTAGCATCCGATCAACCACATGTTTACCTTCGCTTGTTTATTTGACTAGCTAACGGTGCACATGCGATGCATGTGCGATTCCTGTTAAGATTTAAAAGAAGTTACTATATAATGCAAAGTATCAGTTATAAACATGGTTAAATGATAAGTAAATGTAATAAATAATTAATAACTTAAAACCTATTATGTTAGAGGATAATATTTTTGTTATTCGTTAAAGAAAACAATAGGACAATTATTCAAAAATGATAACAATAAGAAGAAAAATAATGTTATTCGTTAAAAAAAAATTTTTTTTTTCCTTATGCTCTCAATTTTGCTTGGGAAGAAGAAAAAAATATAATTAAAATATCTTGTCTCTATATATTAAAGAACATGAATAGAAAATGAGCAAGGGAAAACTCCTTTTTGTTTTCATAAACCACTATTTTTTTGGGGGTAAATTTATTAATAAATAGAAAATAGAAAATATAAGTTATTTTTAGTATTTTGTTAGATAAAAGATCATGCAAAAGTGGGGAATACCCTTATCCATATTTGAAGCCAAAAAATATGTATTCATATATTTGTATAAATTATGTATACAAATATCTATCTATAAACGTGCATAATCAATCAAAGCAAATATTCAAACTGATATTATTAATAGAATAGATATTTCACAAAGGAGACAAAAATAGATTTTCACTTAGGTGCTATACTCAAAAGTGAAAAAGGATTTTTTTTTCCCTTTATGCTTTCGATTTTGATTGGGAAGAAGAAAAAAATATAATTAAAATCCTTTGTCTCTATATACTAAAGAACGTGAATAGAATAGGAACAGGGGGGAAAACTTCTTTTTGTTTTCATAAACCACTATTTTTTTGGAGTAAATTTATTAATAAATAGAAAATATAAAATAGAAGCTATTTTTAGTATTCTGTTAGATAAAAGATCATGCAAAAGTGGGGAATACCTTTATCCACATAGGTGTTTGAAGCCAAAAAATATGCATCCATATATCTGTATAAATTATATATACAAATGCATAATCAATCTAAGCAAATATTCAAACTGATATTATTAATAGAATAAATATTTCGCAAATGAGACAAAAATAGATTTTCACTTAAGTGCAATACTCAAAAGTGAAGAAGGAAATTTTGTTCTCCTTATGCTCTCGATTTTGATTGGGAAGAAGAAAAAAATAGAATTAAAATCATTTGTCTTTATATATTAAAGAACGTGAATAGAATATGAGGATGAAACAAAAATACCAAAGTTTCTGGTGAATTTGAGGATGAAGACCCTTCTTTCTTGAGTTGGTTTTAAGAGGCCAAAAATTACAATGAAACAAAAATTTGTCGCTCAACTTTTACGTCAATCAATAAATAGGTATTAAAATTTATTACAATTGGGGTTTTGTTAATTGGCTAGAGAGAGAAAGAGTGGGTAGAGAAAAAGAGAGAGTGGAAGTGTACGTGGGTTAGTGGAGAGTGGAAGTGTACTATTGTACCCCTTTTAATTATTGTAATTGAGAGTAGTATTTGAGGGTATTATTGAAAGTTTATTAAATTTGACACAGTTTCATTGAAACAGTTGAATTCTATCTTCCCTTTATAATATAACATAGATATTAGGTGAGAGATTTTTTATCTGTTCTTGTGGTAAAAGAAATTAGACATTCATTTTTTGATTAAAAAAAATTAGATGTTTTACTATGTGATAAAAGAATATAGTGTTTGTAAAAACTATTTTGAAATTACAATAACATAAAATTTCAAATTTTCACTCTAATTCTTGACTATAATTTTTTTTTCTCTTTTTTTGGGAAAAAATGAAAAAGAAATTGTAATTTCAATACTATATATTAAATGTCATGACTACAGTAAATTACATTTATTATTAAATGTTATTTCATTTCACCATGCCTATAGGTCATTCAGCGATAAATTCTTAATATGTATTTCGTAAACATGTAGTAACTTTGTAAATTTTTTAAATTTTGTAGTGAAACTTGTAAATTGCACTTCAAGTTTGCAATGAAACTTGTAATTAATTAAAGTTTTGTAACCAAATTTTCGAAAATAAATAAATAAATCATAATTTTGTAAAGAAATTTGGTGTTACCCAATGAATATAATCAAGATAAACAAAAATGTAATTAAGAAATTAGAAAACAAGTCATGGTAGGACAATATTTGTATTTATACTATATATATATAACATCAATGTTCAAGTTATACCAGTGTAAAATTAAATAGTTTTATACCCACCCATAACTTTTCTCATATTCATAATTTATCAATTTCACCGTTGGATTAGCTATTTTTGTAATATTTATCAAGCAAAGTTTTAAATTAATTAGATATTTGTAACCATTTAATAGTACACTTACTTTTACATAAATTTTATAGCTCATAATTTAATATATAACATAATTATAATAAGGAATTTCTACAACTCTGGTTAATTTATTTTTTTGTGTGCAATTTTGATATATAATAATGATCTAATATAACGGATAAATCAATGAATTATGAATTTGAGAAAAAAGTTATTGACGGGTGTAAAACTTCTTTGTTTTACACCCAGTGTAACTTAAACATTTCCCATTATATAATGTATTGATATGGGTACATGTGTTGAAAATATGAACTGCACAAACAGAAAATTAAATAAAGATAGAGAGTATACCGGGTTGAGTCGCGGACTAGGTCGCTCTCTTTAAGACGTTTCGCGGCTCTGCCCGAAAATGTGCTAGCAGTTCAATAATCGCTACGCTGTCCCCAGGATGAAACAGCCCAGATACTCTCCTGTACGATCAACCTGCACTATTGTTGATCGTTCGACAGATACTCTTTGATATATGCTTGGAATCGGTAAATCTTTTACCGCCGGAGGCAAAAAAATTTCCTAACAGAGGCAAAAAAAATTCTAGGTTTTTTTTGAATATTTTTCAGTTTCATCTTGTTGAAGAAGATATTGATCGAAGAGAATTTTTTTTCCGTTTCTATATATTGAAGATAAAATTAAAACGGTAGGATAATAAAGAAAAAATCCGTTTCGGTGAAAAATTGACGGAGACGTGGAGAGAAAATTGGGAGCGGTTTAGGAAGTGGTTTGACCACTTTTGAAATTTAAAAAACAAATTTCAAAATAAATTTTATTTTAACAAATAAAATTTTTCTAAAACTATTTTGTATAAAAAATTTATACATTGCACAAGCCCGAGCCCGGCTTGGGTCGGCGCGCGCGTGTGGTGAACCACATTCATCCAAGTCCTCACCCAATAATACAAAAGTCTAATGCCCAAAGGGCTCAAGCCTTTAAGCAAATTTTCCCATATAAAAACTCATGAAAGATTTTTTCTTTCCCCTGTGTGGGACTTGGGAAAACTCTAACTTTGCCTTGTCTAAGTTTTTTTTTCTCAAATACACACTTGCTCCAACAATATGTGATCAAATTTTATACAATTAATTTTAATTCCGTGCTTGTTATTATTTATGGTAATAAATACATCCTTATCGTATTAAAATATCTTATTTTGTTTCGCATATAAGAGATTTGTCTCCCATTATTCCTTTTTAATACGTTAGGATCGCCACATATATTTGTATTAAAATTTATATCTTCAAAATGCCATATGATTTCGATAAGGAAGAAAAAAAAAGAAGGAACAAAATTATGCTCTGGAATATTTTATAGTTAATTCCTTAAAGTGGGGACTTTTTAATCTGTAACATGCAAAGTTGGGAATCACTATAAAATGAGGTTTCGTAGGAAACATGTAAGAATCTCACAATTACACAATCGACATAAATTTAATTATAAGTTATAAGGTGAATTATTAATAAATTTGAGTGATTATTGGTTCAAACTTTTGATGCGAAATGATAACGAATCGCTTAAGGATTCACACCTAATAAATTCAGGTGATGTATTAGACCTGTTAAAATTTCTTAAAATTTTAATAATATTAAAATTTATTGAATCAAATTAAGATTTATAATCATTTTAAAATTTATGAATATTTATTTTCCTACATTTTTATTAATCTTAGTTCTTCATTCATCTTACTTTTAGTACAATTTTTTCTAGAAATATTTATTTATTCATTTATTAATAAACTTATTTTTGTAAAATGTACAATTAGGTCATATCATATTTTACGATAATAAATTGCATCATACAGAAATCTGAGAACATGATTCAACAATTTACTGAGTAAACCACCAGCAAATGGCCCAGTGGTAGTGCACTGGGATCAGCGCTGGGTTCGACTGGGAGCTCTCCAGGTCAAATCACGGCAACTGCAAAACCATCTAGTGGCTAGTGGCTAGTGGCTGGTCACTGTTCTGCCAACAGAGATTAGTTGAAATGCGCGAAAGCTGGACCGGACACCATGTGATAAAAGTATCTTAAAAAAAAAAAAGTTTACTGAGCACGTCAAAACCGACACATAAAAGGTAAAGAAAGATCCATCGAAAATTGACACGTTTTATCACCAAGAATAATGAGTGAAGTGAGGCAAAAAGTCACTAAATGGGCAAGAATGGTGTAAAGCCCACTTTTCCAATCCCCTCACGCGTGGTTTGTGGAAAGATAAGTACTCCCTTTAATTTGCATTTCTACTTCTATTGTGATTACATGAATACTTGCTAATTCCATTTTGTTGTGAACAAATCATTGGCATAAACCATCACACCTTTTTTTGGTCGGGGACAAGAACAGAGATTATTTCACTAAGTACGATATGCAATCACAAATACATGTGAATCGTACTTTGACTAAAACGTAGCTAAAGCGTAAGAATATTTATGAGAAAGCGCGACACGTTCACATGTGAAGGATATTATTTTAATTATTTTTTACGTTTTTTGTTTTTTTTTTATGAAATTGACAGTAAAAAACATTTATTTTGTATTTACGATGAATTAAAACTTTAATTAGCGCTAAAAGCTTCTATTTAAGACTATCACCTAGGACCCTAACTTCTGTTGGGCGCCAATTTTGAGAGAAGTTTAATACTTGTTCATTTAAGCATAGTTCTTCTATGCTTAAAAGTCACATCAACACATTTAATAAATGAATGAATACGGTTGATTATGCTGACATTTAAGTTGATATTATTTATGAATTTTCGCTGAAATTAGCATAACTTAATAATGCAGTTGTTGACATGGACATGTTGGATGTCCCACTATAAACAAGTTGTGCTTTCAGACAATGCAATCACTCAATTGCTTACGCTGTGCTCGGTTCGCTGAAAATACACGCTGGTGAAAAATGCCACTACACCAAATTTCGCTAACTGGTGCGACATTTTGGCACAGTCATACGCCGTGCCAGATTTTAGTATGTCTACACATGACATGGATTAAGCTGTGCCTGTTTTTGCATGGTTTATAACCGTTCCCAAACGGTTCTTATCTTCATTTCTTTCCCCCCCATTTGACCAAGTTTTCTGCCTAATTGAAAAGCTAATTAGACACGGTTTTTAGACATGCCAAAACTGTTCCTATCTTTATTCCCTTTCCAGTTTCCACCCCTTTGACCAAATCTCCCGCCCACTTGAAAACCCAATTTTTAAATCATTTTTCAAGAATTCCGCTCATATTTTCATTACAAGATATTAAATTTTATTTAAAAAAATATAATAAAATTTATTTTTTTTCCACTTTTTCTAACCGTATAATGGAAATGAAAATTATGCATAAATACCCATTTTCATTTTTTTCTCGAAATAAGACCATTTTGACTTTTTAAAAGTTTATATTTTTACATTAATTAATTTTATTTTATAAAACCTACATATTGTATAGTTAAACCTTTTATAATTAATATTCAATAACTTAATAATTTCTCACATTAAATATTTTTTTAAGAAACAAAGTTTGCGATTAATATTTTTTCTATTAGTACTTTTATTTGCGAATCCTTTTGTTTAGTTGTTAAATATGATTTTTTTTCTTTGTAATATATTTATTTTATAATCCCTAAGTATTATACTAAAATTAAATTTAAAACTTGTCATACTAAAATTAAATAGATGGTTTGCATTTTAACTAAACATATAGTTTTTTCGTGATTAAGAAATTAATAATAGCTCGAAACGTTATAATGCATTTGATCTAAAAGTAGGATTTCACGGATTAGTTTAGTAAAACATCATTGTTATACTTATGGCTCATTTGGTTGCCTTTTGTCAAATTATAAATTAGACAGATTACGATTTTCACATTTAATTGTGTTTGGTTTTGAAAATTGAATATTATAATTTGATTTCATTCATCAATATTTATATAATTAATTTCAAGTAAAAAACTAGATATTACGCAAATTCTAGAACTAGGAAATTCACTCTTACCATGAATTTGTAAAAGAACTAGTACTTATACTTAACATTAATGTCTATGGAGAAAATTAACAAAGAAATTTAGATATGGGGTTCGAAACGTTATAATGCATTTTATTAAAAAATAGGATTTCATGGATTAGTTCAGTAAAACATTATTATTATACTTATAGCCCGTTTGGTTGCCCCTTGTCAAATTATAAATTAGACAGTAATTTCCACATTTAGTTGTGTTTGGTTGTGAAAATTGAATATGATAATTTAATTTCATTCATCAAAATTTATAAAATTAATTTCAAATAAAAAACTAGATATTACCCAATTCTAGAACTAGGGAATTCACTTCTATCATATATTTGTAAAATAACTAGTACTTATACTTAACATTGATGTCTATGGACAAAATTAACAAAGGATGTAGGATTTCAGGGATTAGTTTAGTAAAACATCATTGTTATATTTATGGCTCGTTTGGTTGCCCTTTATCAAATTATAAATTAGATAGTTTACGATTTTCACATTTAATTGTGTTCGGTTGTGAAAATTGAGTATGATAATTTAATTTCATTCATCAAAATTTATATAATTGGTCTCAAGTAAAAACTATATATTACCTAATTATAGAATTAGGAAATTCACTGCTACCATATATTTGTAAAATAACAAGTGCCTATACTTAACATGATATATATTTTAAATACTGTAACACTGGGTTTAAATATTTGTTCTACCGTGCCAGATCAATCTACCACATTATAAAGCTTGAACACAGTTCGTTAATCCTGAAGCCATGTCAGGTTTTTGAATTGTCGATTTTGTCTCTTTGTTCATTCTTTAATTTCACAAAATATTATAATATAATCATAAGCAATTATACTTAGAAACCTTGCACTAATAAGGGTGTTTAGTACCTTAATCACTGGACCACTTATTATTATTTTAGTTTTTATTTAGTCAAAAATTTAGTGATACTTAAAATTAAAACAAAATCTAGTAATACTTAAAATTAAAGTAGGACGGCAGCGTACCTGTTTTTGGTTAAAAGGGGTACGGTTTGGCCAAAATATAGTACGGAATGGAAACATAATTAACTGTTCCAAAAAAAAATACAAACCTATTTTCGGCACAATTTGGAGCCGCTCCAGATGGATTTTGGCACGGTTTTAAACGGTGCCTGTTTGGCATTTCTGGTGTAGTGTACGCTTCATGTAAAGAACTTGTCACGCAAATAAAAGGATCTGTACCTACTTATCAAGAAAGGTGAAAATTAATTGCGCTACTTCCTGAATGCAGCTGGTTTGTATCAAAATATGGAACACCGTATAAATGTCAATCAGTCTTTTCATTTACAACAATTATGTACAAGTTTTTAACGGTGTACTGCATGGATAGTTTCTTGACCCTAATATTTTGTTTTTACAGTACATTTGAGTTTTAATTTTTAAACAAAACTAATGTAAAGACTCCAATAGTCTCAAAATATGGAGTTCAAGAATTTATTATATGATGTCTTAAAATAAGAGTCGTGCGACTCAAAACTTATTGTAGTAAATAAATATTACTTTTGATCATTATTTATATTAAATATATATTTTCTTTAATGCTTGAAAGTCAAATGTTGACTCATAATGGAAATGGGAGTAAAAATTCTGACACAGTCAGCAAAAAAACCTTATCTCCTAATGTATATGGTCCACTTAATCCACTAGACAAATGCCATGTGGCAGAAAAAAAAATTATTTCACTATTTTCCACCGAAAAAAATAAAATCCCCGACTTAATATGAATTTCTCATGTAATCAAACCCCGCAAATTATGAGGAATGTCAGACACTTGCCGAAAGCACCATGGTTGGAAGTACTTGAATATATGGCCACTTGTGTGTTTGTGGAGAAATTCCGACTATACAACTTCTCAATCCTCAACCCCATCTCTCTCTCTCTCTCTCTCTCTCTCTCTCTACATATATATAGATATATAATCAATACCGGTCTATCTACACCACTTATGATTTCACCCTTTTATTCCATTTTAATTGTGAAGTTTTCTCTTTATTTATTTAAGTTTGAAAAACAGTAGAGAAATAAGTGAATTTTTGCATTAATTGTGTACATTAGAAAAAATAAAAAATGACAAGTAGCTCTGAAGCTGTTTTCAAATCTAAGGTCACTCCTTATGTGCTAGCATGTTGGATTTTCGCAGCCTTTGGAGGGCTTATGTTTGGTTATGACATTAGAATTTCAGGTATATATAAAATTTGACAATGTCTTTAACACGGGTTAATTATAACTAATATATACAATTGTGATCTTATTGTTTTAATTGGGTTTGGTTTGGTTCAGGTGGAGTTTCAGGGATGGACAATTTCTTGATTAAATTCTTTCCGGCTCTACATAAAAGGAAAATTCATGCAAAGAAAAATAACTTTTGTAAATATGATGATTAAGCTCTCATTGCTAGCTTTGGCGCATCAAAGGCGTGCAGGGTTATGGGTAGCAAGCCCACAATCCTGATGTCGTCTGGTTTTTTCATTGCTGGTGCTGCCTTGAGTGTCGCGGCTGAATATATATGGATGCTAATTCTTGGAAGAGTTCTTTTCGGCATTGGAGTTGGATTTGGCAATGAGGTGTGTATTATACATTTATTTTGAACCAAATAAATTCAGAGTTCCAACACTACAACAAACACTCAGTACCGAAATATTTGTGACATAACACATTTTTCATCATAGAAAGTGTACCTTTAGTGATGAAATATTTATGTTTGTAACAAAAGTTGTGACAACAAGGAGATTGGTGATGAAACTCCGAGTTTTGTCACTCCAGAGTGTTTTCTAAATGTGGTGCGAAATTTTAGTGAATTTAGTGACTAAAACCTTCTGTGAGGAATATCAATTTTTGTCACTCAACTTTTAGTGACAGTGACACAACTTTAGTAACCACATTCATCACAAAAAAAAACGCTTCTTTAGCGACAAAAGAGTTATTTTCTTGTAGCTAGCGTCATGAATTGGAATAGACACAATGATTTTAACACAAAATACTAATCCATAAAATGTAGGTTGTTCCAGTGTTCTTAACAGAGACTGCACCTGTCCAACATAGAGGCGCTGTCAACATTCTCTTTTCACTCCTTGTAACCGTTGGAATCCTAGTTACGAGTCTTGTGAACAATGCCACATCAATGATGCATCCATATGGATGAAGAGTATCTCTAGGCCTAGCAGCTACTCCGGCCCTCATCCTATTTATCGGTTATTTGGTAATCACCGAAACACCGGTTAGTCTGATTGAACGTGGAAAAGACACAGCCAGGTTGAAAGCCCTTAAGAAGATTAGGGGTGTTGATGACGTAGATGATGAATACAATCAAATAAAAATGGTGTGTGAGCAAGCTCAACAAGTCAAATATCCATTCAAGAAACTTATGAAGTGCTCAAGCATGCCCCGTTAATTATTAGTGTAATGCTCCAAGTGTTTCAACAATTTACTAGGATCACTGCTATAATGTTCTATGCGCCCTTTCTTTTCCAAACTGTCAGATTTAAGACAGAGGCTTCATTGCTGTCTGCAGTCATCACTGGTCTAGTGAATGTTTTCAGCACATTTGTCTCAATCTATTCTGTCGATAGGTCGGAAGGAGAAAATTACTTCTCCAAGCATGTATCCAAATGTTTATAGCCCAGGTGCTTATTCTTTAAACCTTTATATTGATATGCATATTGCATTTCAAGAAATGGGTAAGTTTTTTTATGAAAATTAGTAAAGATTTTATTCATGATGAGTAGATTATCTTTACCAATCACAAATATTAGCGTATATAGAATAGAAATGGGAGCTGTATTTGGCTCTTGGAATCACATCCAGTAGTGGTTGGAACAGCTTGCAAAATCCAACCACTTTACCTACTTCATTGCCCCTAACTGTTTCTCGTACCTCTATTGAAACAGAATGGTTTCATGTTCTTTCATCGATTGGTTATTCCTTTCCGTTCATATCTCTTTCTCCAAATTCGGTCTCGATTAGTTCACATGGGTCAATTGGGACTCTCAACTTGTTTTCGATCCTTATCTTCCTATCTCCGACCTTATAGATTACCCTGTTTGTAGTCGAGAATCTTAAAATTGAACTGCAAATGGTTTGAGGATTGGCTGAAACCATCGTGGAGTGGCTTTTTGCAAAAAAGATGAGGGGGAAAGTATGTAAGATGTCGGAAAAGAGAAATATACGGGATCCATCTGCACTAAGACCAAGATTCTAAACCTTGTCTTTCCCGTGAGTTCATACGAACCCACATCATCTACCGGTTCAGAATTCCATATCATTTTTTTTGTCTAATGACGAGGAGGCCATCGAGTCGGTGATGAAGGACAAGAAAGATACCTGGACGGAGATGTGAATTAGATATAAACCTTGACATGCGCGTGTACGCGCATAAGCACATGCGTGAGCTACGAAACGGGCTGTAAGCCCTTTTTTTTGCTTTAAACGCAAGTTTATAGCTGTCAATGATGGATAATACATTGGAGCCTATAAACGACAGTTTTAAAGCTAAAACTATCTTTAGTTTAGCCTAGCTCCTACCCCTATAGTCTAGCTCAACTCCTAGCCGTTACTCGAGATCCTCTGCGAACATCTCTCGTACAAACACGACTTCTTTGGCTTGCTTTAAGACAGCTTTTCGACAGCTTTGACTTGTTACACCGTTCCTCGTGCTCCTCTCCCCGCACTCGTCACTACCTAATTAGCCCTCTTCTCTCTCAACTGGCTTGGCTTGCGACATATGTTGTAAGTGACCATTGAACCTTCGAGAACTCTTGAAGTTAACCTTCGGGTAAAGATCAATCTTCGGAGTTGATCGCCCAATTTGACCTGCCGGTGGTGCCTTCGGGCCACGGGCTACTCTAGCTTTAGCTCCCCTTACTAGATCAAATAAGGCACCTACGAATCCCGCGTATGCGCCTTTATTTAGATTCTTTCTATTTTTGAATTACCAATGGAGAATTTTTATAAAAAACTTTGACTTCTTTTTAAAGGAGAACAGTGATGGTTCCTTCAAATTCTGTAAGTGGATTAAGGTCAACATAGAATGCCGAGTTAAAAGCTCAAGTTCAACAGCTTGTGGTTGTTAGGGATTAACCCAGTGGGGTTAGGGAGCCCTATGGAGTAAGTGAGGGTGCGAATAGACTAGTTGCTAAGTTGTATATCCGGGTCAGCCAGCTCTACTGGTAGGGCAGCTCGGCTTGCAGCTGTTGCATCTTTTATAGCTAGGGCAACTCAGTCAGGCCAGGCAGCTGGCATTCCTTCTTTCAGTCTCACGGGCCTTGATCAAGTACGCGTGACACATGATTCTCTACTAAGTGTATTCAAACAATATAGTCTTTTGCTATGAGTTTTTCATAATAAATCATTGGCCCAGTGGAGAGTCATGAACTTCTAGCCACTAATTCACCCTATTTTATTACGACAAAATTACTAACTTTTTCTGGGTGTTCCTACTTTCCGAAACCGCATGCCATAATGGATGCAAGCTACCAGCGCTTATCAGCGAGAACCGGGCTTGGCTTGTTTAGTAGTGCCCGCCCATTCTGTCTCGCTCGCCCGCTCTGAATAATTCATGGGTCAGCGGCCCGGGGGCATACTGGAACCATCAAAAAGGTGCCTCAACGTGCCGTAGCCACTACTTTGACTCCTTTTATGCAATTATGAACTCCATGGAACTTTCTCAATTCTAACGCAATTTATCCTTTTGGAGCTGACGTAACAAACTACGTGAGCCTCCCAATGAAGCCAACATAAATTCGATCCGAATAAAGCAGAATGATTTAAGTGTTTTGAGGAGATCGAAATTAACTAGCTAACTCGATGGAACGTCGAAGCTAGCCAGCTTTAAAGTAATAGGAATTAGGTAAGGGGTTTAGGAGGTCTTTTGAGCGCATGCTTGCCGGCATTCTTGCCTATCCAACACCTTGAGTCTCATGTTAGCATAAGCCGTTCTTTCCTCTCTCACTCCCATAAGGCGGTTGTCTTCATTCTGCACGTGGAACTCATTAAAGACCCATGTGTCGTCGGCATTGTGTCCGCCTGAGAAATCGTTTATCCTTACGCTAGTAAAGTAGATTTTGAGTACATTTGATACGAAGTTGAAAATGAGGGCTTTTCATTTATATCAGAACAATCGAGAGCTCCCCGAGCTAGAGCAACATTTAGAAGATGATCATCTCTCTAAAGAGATAAGGGCTAGTTTCTCTAGAGCTTCAATACTGGGGGTTGGTGTTTCTTTTATTTATTTACTGCTTTCTCAGATAGTCTAGTCCCTGTCCTTGGTAAGGTTTGATTGTTATCCGCAAGTCTTGTTTTGACCGCGGGAAGGTGAATTTTGCTAAAGTGCTTATTTGGTTGGGAAAGAGAGGACGACCTACGGGTAAAGCACACTAACAGGGCTTGAAAGCCTTTGCCTGAAAGCATGACATCATATGTCACATGATTTCATAGGTGGCTATAGACCTGTACGATCAATCTGCTTCTCTTGTTTTGAGATATGGTATCAGATCTTCCCCCTAATCTTAGATAGGTCGTCTCAGGGTTCGCCGCGATTCATTGATGTGCTTACACACTAGGCTACCCTTTTTCGGAGTAGTGAAGAACTAGAGAGCACTTTTGTTGGTTGTTGACCAACGAAAAGCGTGGGAGAAAGAAAGATGCATAAACGAAACTGGAAACAATTTCTCAGGAGCAATATCAACTACCTAGACCGACTTGCTAAAAGAATTCCAAAAACACCTATTGAAGATATTGTACTGAATTACTTGATCGATTGTACTAAATAGATAGTCTCAAATAGACACCCTTTTATCGCAATTCCTTAGAAAAATTCCTAAAAGCGGGCATTCTCTTTCTTATATACGATGATAACAGTCAAAAGATCGAATTCCTCTGTCTTTAAGCAGAAGGCCTCTGAAAAAGATCAGATAGGAACTAGTTCACCTCTAACAACTATTAAAAAAAAGCTTTATTTGAATGTGAGGACTTAAATATCTACTTTCATTCAACTTTAGAGAAGTCTAGTCCTTATGCACTAGGGCGCTCATCCGTTACTTCAAGTGCTTTCTTTTGAGCTAATCCTCTTGCAGGGCGTTTAGAGCGAGCAAGCTGGTATAAGGATATCAGGAAAGTCCGTGCTTTGACAGGGATCTGGGGGGCGAAATGGCAGTTTTTCTTCGAAAAATTCCCTTCAACTATCCATGTCAAATAAAAAAGATTGCGGAGTTCAAGGGAAATATCCAAATACATGTCTTATTATTCTCAATAATCCATACATGACACTTTGATTTGAAAGCACATTTGGCTTTGTTGGATTCACTATCCTACTAAACGAATCCCCGTGCTTGAGTAGAAGTGGCTTCCTATCTTTGCCCTTTTCCGATCTAAGTTCTGTGGGTTAGTGAGCCAGTTTAGGTTCGAAGACAAGTAACTTAATCTCCATATTGGAATAGGAGGTTGCTTGTATACTTTGTTCAGACAGCACAGAAGAAGAAAGGCACTGAATCAGAATCTAAGTCTTTATCCTCGACTCCAAACCTGCTAATTCGATAAAAAAACAAGCCCAAAACACGAGGGTTCGGGAAGATTCCATCCCCCCAAGTAAAGAACTGTTACAAATAATGAAGAAACTTCCTTGCCCTTATGAATTAGTGTAATCGTTTTCTTTCCCCTATAAAGGGCGAGGGTGCAGTGTCACTTTCTTGATAACGAGTCACTGCCTTCCCTTTCTTTCTCTTTAAGAGCTATCATTATCGGCACCTATGTTAGCTGGTTGAGTGCCTGTTTTCCTGCCTTCTAAAAGGTTGCATCCCTTCGAGTCAAAGTACGACGTTTCATCTAAAGAAATCTAGAAGTGGGTGTAAATATAAATTGATAATCTATGTTCATTTCGGTCGTCATTGAAATTTTTTAGATCGTTTCACTAACTTCTAAATTAAATATTTTGATGAAATTTACTGGAGATAATATTCCCATCGTTTTTACCAAGTTTCACGTCGAGTCTAGAACTCGTGCATACACTAGAACATGCTTTAGGCATTTGTAGCATGAAAAAAGCATTTGCCACGCTATAAACGGGCGTTTGTAGCTCGAAAAAGGCATTTGTCGCGCTATAAACGGGGCATTTGTCACGTTAAAACGGGGCATTTGTAACAAGAAAAAGCATTTGTCACGTTACAAATGGTCGTTTATCATGCTACATACGGACAGTTTTGTCGTTTGTCGCGCGACAAACCCCCCAAACCCCGACCAACAGCTTTCTGACACATCAATCCATCAGAACCATCACTTCAGCTATTTGTCGCACGACATATGTATATGTCGTGTGACAATCGGCCCACTATTGTAGTATGTCGTACGACAAACCCTCCCGAGCACTATAAATATGCCAGCACCCCCATGGGTTCTAAACAGCAACTCCTCACCACAAAAACGACACGGTTTTCACACCAAAACTCCTTTTTCTCTCTCTTATATTTTTAATCTTTAAGCCTTCTTCAGAAGCACTTTTGTAACATTTATTTTCGTAAGAGTCTCGGATATAATCTTCACACCCGGAGTGCCACATTCTAGAGTCAGACCGCTGAAAATATTTCTAAGAGGAAAGCTAATATCCGCCGGAGGTCTTCTCTGCCGTATTAGATTTTCTCTATTTTATTCTTATATCTATCGTCGAGAAGGTAACTAAAATCTTTTATAGTAATCAAATAATATATCTGCATACTGGTCTTATTGCACTTTATTTAGTAGTTATAGATTTATTTAATTTTTAAATAAGTTTATCATATATACTTGTTTAATTTTTTGAAAGTATTATAAATGAGTAGGGAGTTGGCTTGCTTGAGCTAATATAAACCGAAAGCATTTACTTCCACCCTCCTCGTTTTAATTTTAATTAAGTTTATTATTTGTAGACTCGTTATATCTGTTGTTATGTCCACTTTCTAGCTGGATAAACTTATTGTCAAATTATCGATATTTTATTGTTTTTAAAACAATTTGATAAAATCCTGATAAAATCATTTTCAAAACCAGAAAAAGTAATGCCATTTATCATCCGGATAAAACCCAATTTTCAAAACCCAGACTGATAAAGCTTACTTAAGAATTAAACCTGGATACATTATGTCTTCCATATAAACTATAATATATCTGATACACTCTTCTCAAGAGTTCAATTCCATATCAAATCAATTTCGATAAGATCCGATATTTTCTAAATTAACCGAACGAGATAATTGATATTATTATGTGAGAAAATAATATCGAATCACTCTCATTTCAAAACAGATAAGATAAACTTTTGTCACTAATAACTAGACTTCGACAAAACCAAAACATTGGATCACGGAATACAAGGTTTTCATCCATTTTCCCGCTTTTTCCAAAATCAGGTTTTCATGAGATATTTCCAGAAAGTAGTAGAATAACAGTAAAAGCATCCAAGTTTTTCAACATAGAATAAGCATATAAAACCACTAGAGACCGAAAGGGCGGAATGGGTATCTAATACTTTCACAAACCGTAACATAGTTCTCGAACCCTATAAGAATCCTGGTTTCGTAAACGAAACGTGTGGGGATAAGGCTTGTTTTGGCCTTTACCCCTACACGGATTTTTTTGTATGTTTTCTCGTAAAACGTATTGGCGACTCTGATTGAACACATTTGCATTTAGAGATAGAAATAGGATTTATCCCTAAATCAGAGTAAATGAAACGACATAATCCATTCCGACGTTTCAGACTCCCAAACACGGGACTGAGACCCGAGAGTCGCATTTGCGGATTTTCACACAATCAAAATCGGATGTGGTACCATTACTCAATTATATAAGACTGAATATAATCCTATTACTCGATTCTTAGGAGCAGAAATGCATTGCCAATAAACAATTTTATATATATCAGCTATATATTAGTCACATGAAAATTTACTAGATTTTTTATGTGCATGATGTGTGTTCTATTGATTCTACAATATGGAGAGATTGTTAATTTATTCAAGCAATTTATTAGTCACGTGGAAGTGTTTTTGTTCTTTTTTTGATGCAAATATGCAAAATATGTCACATATAAAGTGTTTGTCATTACATGTGGTTATTTGATGTTCACAAAGTTCGAATGATGTAATTTTTAACCTATCATGAAGTTCTAAGGGTGTAATTTTTTTGTATATGAATGACAACAACTTTTAGTAATTTGATTAAATTCAATTTCTTTGGGTAATTTGATTATATTCCAGACAACTTTGGTCCTAGGAGACAGAGGGATTTGATGAACTTCGGTCTTAAAAAATCAAAATTTTCCAAAATACTCAGTTGTTAAACCGATGTAAGGTCCCGAGAGCTGAAAATATAATCCAAAATACCTCAGTTGTAAGGGACCGAGAAAGTGGATTAACACCGGTCATAGGGAACCGAAATTAATCTCAATACTCGGTTGTTATAAACCGATGTAAGGTCCTAAGAGCTAAAATATGAACTGAAATACCTCGATCTTAGGAGACCGAGGAGTTTGATAAACTTCGATCATAGGGAGCCGAAATTATCTAAAATACTCAGTTATTAGAGGCTGAAATTAATGTATTAGAGAATGGGAGTGGTATGCAGAGTTGTGGGAGTAAAAGTAAGAAAAAAGGAGTTAGTGGGAATGGTAGTGAAAGTGGGAGTGAAACCAAGCAATTCTTGGTGTGGCAATAGCACCACCCTTATATAATAGTAGATAGATAATTAAAATAAATATGAAAAGTAAATTTGGGTGATAGTTTAATTAGTTGAAAAGGTTATGTTTTCAATTTTTGGACACTTTTCCTTCTGTTTTCGAGGTTGAGTCCAGTCCAAATCTATCTGTTTTCGTAAAGGACATCTTTTCTTATTAAGGTCGAATTCGGATCTATTCGTTAAAAAAAAAAAATTTAAGTTTGGTACTCGATCTTTATACATGGTAATTAGATATGTATACCACCTGCTGAACATTTATTTTAAGACTTGAAGTTGCTCAAACGACCAAAAAGGTTGTACATATGCATTGCTTTACGCCTTTACTCATCAACCACCAACTCTAAAGAAACCTCTTCAAAATATTACCTTCCCTCTTTGTTCATGGTATTTTTGGCTGTCAATTGTGAATTGCTAATTACAAAATTGAAATGATTAGGTAATTTATGTCACTCAGAGAATTGAATGTCCAGGATTAAAGTTTCACCAGATCTAGATTTGGTACGGAAACAATTAAGTAATTACAAGTATTTGCTGGTATGGCCGATTCTTAATCAATTAAATGTATTTTGTGCATTTTTTCTATTCGTAACGCTACTTTTTGTATTTCGAAAGTTTTATGAAAAACTAATTTTGATAAGGATTCCACCTTTTCAATTTAGAAAATAGAAAAGTTAATGGCATAGTATTTTTTGATATCTACCGGGCAATGTATGTTGTTGCATGATGTACAACCGCTCAAAGCACTAATGCATCTGAAAAATCCCAAGGAAAGGAAATTAAGCGGCCCTAGTTTTAAGAGAAAAATACATGGTATGTTAGACAAGTACTTTTTCAATTCACTTAATTACTTTTCAATGGGCTTCATGGATCACAACTCTCTGGACACAGGACATTTCAACAATTTTCATGGGCCAGAAAACCTGGGCAAATATAATTTGGCAGAACAAAGGTCTTATTTTTTTATTTTTATTTTCAGTTTAGTTGAAGACATGTCACAAGACTCTAGCGAACACTTATAGTGATTTTTATAAATTGTCCACCATGAAAAACTACCGGCAGCTAGATTTGGACCCACATCTCTCTAGACTAGGACAATTCAACAATTCTCGTGGGCCAGCAAGCTTAGGCATAAATAATTTGGTAGAACAAAAGGTGTAGCAGAGCAGATACCATTTGTAACACAATACAATCTTCTCAACGGTGCAATGCATCATGTACCAAATGCACCACTTCACAAGTTTAACATATCACAAAATATTAAATCTGCTTAGAAATATCATTTCATTCAAGTTTTAATTCGACATATCAATCTACCATTACATAACAACTAAAAATCTGCTCAAATTTTCCTAATCTTTTATTTATGTATGCGATCATACTAATCAACAAACTAAGTATCCCTCGACATACCCAACTCTACAAGTGCGAAGTCGGATCAAATCCATTTGAACCCCTATGTTTCCCATCACTATCATCATCCATAAACCTCTTCCACAACCAATGTTGCTTCCAAACTCTGTCCGTCATCTCCTCAATCGGCACATTTTTGGTCTCGGGTAGCAAAAATAGCACAAACAACGACATAACAAAAACCCAACCCGAAAAAAACAAGAATATCCCATACTTAAAATGGCACAACATTGACAAAAACGCTTGTGCTATCACAAAAGTGAAGAGCAAATTGACACAAACCGTCACACTCTGGCCCGCCGATCGCGTCTCTAAAGGGAAAGTCTCACTCGGTATCAGCCACCCAAGCGGGCCCCATGACCAAGCAAAGGCCGAGACAAACGTGCAAACCATGATCACCACTAGGATTGCGAACCCTTTTCCTAGGTTGTTCGTGTAATCCGTAACTTTTAAACCTAGGATTATGGCTATCACCAGTTGGGCTAGGAACATTTGGACCCCGGCTTCCAATAAGAGGAAACGCCTCCCCAATCTGTCGACTGAGTAGATCGATACGATGGTTGAGAGCACGTTGATCGCACCAGTGATCACGGCTGAGTAGAGGGCAGCATCGTTACCGAATCCCAATGTGCTGAATAGTACTGGTGCATAAAACATGATTGCATTGATCCCCGTGCATTGTTGGAAGATCTGGTTCAAAGATTAAATTACAATTAGAAAAAAGGGTCAATCTAGTGCATGGGACTCTAGTTAAGCAAAAAATACACTTAGAGATAGTTACATGTCCGCATTTACATTGGTTATGTGGGCGTCCGACCCCCACCATTTCACACGCCGACCAATGCAACGCAAACACATCAGTTCTAATTGTCCAATTATCATGTAAAGCTACTCCAACGATCAAGTATGATAATTACGAGACACAATGACATGTCAGCAACTCAACGTACATTTCATTGATTATTTCACATGCTTACCAAATTCAATGTTATCACTTCAATTGTTAGTGTCCAACGACTAACCTGTAAGGCAACTGCAATGATCAGTTGAGGGCGATTCCTTCGCATGAGGAGATTTCTAAAAGGGTGTTTAACTTCTTTAGCTTTATTGCTCGCATCAATAAGTTCCAAATACTCTGGCTCGACATTGTCAGTTCCCCGTATCTTTTTTAGTACGGCTTTGCCTTCTTCTAGGCGACCGCGCTCAATAAGGCTGTTAGGGGTGTCCACCACCAAAAGGGCGCCTACTGTCAAGAGCCCTGCTGGAATTCCGGCCAGCCCTAGCGATACCCTCCAGCCCCATCCTCCTTTAATTCTGTACTCGCAAAATATTCAAGCAGTTAATGTTGTTCAAAAGAGAAGGAATTGAACCTAAGATTTTGCAATTGCCTGTAACTTTTGTCAGCATGTTCTTGTTAGATAGTTCTTATATTTTATGATTTGTCAGTATTGTTTCATCTTAATTTACGAGACCAGTTTAACTTTCGAAACTTTGAAACAGTAAATTACTTCCAACAAGATTTACAAAATAGAACAAATTAAAACTTATTTACTACTGTGAGATATGACCCATTAAATATATCTCCAAAATGAAAGTATACTTTACGAACACTTGGACACAACCCTTTTAAACTTAGTACATAAAAATTTAGGTGAGGAAAATCATTTACAGTGATTCTTACAAATTGTCCACTAAAAGAGAATAATGTTGACAAGAAGATTCGAACATAAATTTCACAAACTCAACAAATGCTTATCGACATATCCCTTTTAATCTACCATAAAATAACTCACCAGTCTAGTAATGTTCACCTGTCAATGTTTACTAGACTATATTTCTTAGAAGTCCACAATTTGCATGCCACCATTTATCTCTGTCAATAAATTATATTTGGACCAAAAATTGCTGCTTTTTTTTTTTAAGAAAAAAAGTAGACAAGTAAAGAAGAGTGAAGAATAAGGGGGGATTAATTAGAAGGAATATAATTAATGATATATGTAAATAAATAAATATAAATAAAGTCTTGCTTACTGAGAAGTTCCGTAATTGACAAGGTTGGCAAATAAAATTCCAATGGTGACATTAAGTTGGAACAATATGTTGAGTGCTCCACGTATCCTTGTTGGTGCTATCTCTGATAGAAACACTGGCACTGCCTGTTTAATTAAATTCATAAAAATTATTTAAATAATCAAGCTTGCAAAATTAAATTCATACAAATAATTTAAGAGTTAATGGAATTTGTGTAATTTGCTTAAGATTTATGAATATTTTATGTAACACGATAATGACTTTGAAGATTTTATTTATTTATTTATTTATTTATTGCCTATTGCAAAAAATTTAACTCTACGTGGAGTTTAGACTTATTGATCCTCTCACTTGGCTAATGCCTTGAATTAATGGCAGAATAATTATTGTTCAGCCCTAGTTTTCAATTTATTGACTAATTAAGTGAGAGGCCCATATTAACGCTCATATGACGGGATAAAAAAATTGGACTCCTCAAGATATATGTATATATGGTTAGAAAAATTTATATTGTGAGTATAGTTTTGGTGGATATTCTTAAGTAATTACTTTCACAAGTTGAGGGTATTTTAGATATTTTGTATACTATACTAAATGCAAACCGCAAAGAACATGTACAGTTCAAACTCAGTTTATATATACGAACTATTGAGCTTTAAAATATGATTAAGTTTAACTTGTTCAGTTCTTGACGGATTTCAGATAACTATCCAATTATTCCCTTAGTGTTAGGCCATTTTTATAGTTCGTGAGTTAAAGATAGATCGAGTAGTTTAAAGAAGGGGAATGAACAGGGGCGAGGTTTTAATCTAAAAATTCTATGTGAATATTTACATTTTCAACTTTTGTGCAATGCCATCCTTGATCTCGCAATAAGTTGAATTTATTAATATATATTATTAAATGAAGATAAGGAGTTGAATTCATAAGACCTTTTCGTTAGATTAGATAAGCAGGAAATTAAATAAGGATAACATATACAACACTAACCCACCACAAACTGAAATCCCAAAGTAGTTGGAATAGTAATTATATACATTTCTCCATAGCCTTTTTTTCAAAAGGAAATGATTCAAAAAGCAAGAGCATTAAAAGGTTCATCACTCCATATCATTGCCCATGAGTAAAGTATATATATAGATTAAGCTAGATGACCCGAGAAGTATCACTTTTTTTCAAAAAGGAAGATAGATGGAAATTGGATTTTAGTGAAAGACTTTCCAAGTAAAACCAAGCTAAAAGTCTTTGATTCTTTACCTTTTTTTTACGCTTAATCTTTACCTTATCTGTTCCAAACAACCCTCCATCATATGTGGAAACATCATATGCTCCACTATTATGATTGGGTAATGTATAGAAGGGATTAATCAATAATATTTGTGAATATTATTATTTTGATATATTGACCAATTAGAATGGAAGATAATCTTAACCCCCCATCAAAAATAGGTAAATAAATATAATTAAACTTGCGTATAAAAGAGTTTCCCATTTACAAATATCTGGGGGCAATTGTGTCCTTTTATCCTCCTAAAATTTGCTTTTAATTTCGTTTTGATCCTAATATTTTATTTTTTACATTTTGATCTTGAAAGTATGAGTTGAGTTACACATCTATCATAAATTGGATATCCCATAAAAAATGCGAATAAAAAATGGATAAGGCGTCCAATTTTAAATGAAACTACAATTTAACTTAAAAGGAGTAAAAATATATAAAATAATACATTAGCAACCAAATAAGATAACAAATAAACTTCAAGAGTGTAAAATGTAAACTAACCAAAATTGAATATAATACTGCAAGGAAAAAAAAAAGAAAGGAAAGCCCAATTTTTACCAAACAAACCTATGGTGACGTTGAAATTTTCAACCACTAATGACTAATTATATGCTCTTATACTTGTAATGATATGACCAAAATACCCTTTAAAAATTACATGTAACGATAACTAGTGGATAATTAGACTCACCTATCTCTTTATGTTTTGAGCTTATTACAATTACTTTTTAGTTTTTTAAACTTACATTAATTAACTAAATGCAAAGGTACACTAGCTCTTATCCTTAAATTAATAATGTTACCATCTTACCCTTTAATGAATAGTACAAAAAAGGGATTAGCCAATAACCATTTACTATCTTTGTGAAAAATAATTTCTAAAGTTTCAAATACATAAGGAAAGTCGGTGCAATTAGTATATATTTTTCCCCAACATAAGATATATATATATTGATTCCAAATAAAATAATTAATTGTCAAAATTAAACTATCTTTTTTTCAAAATAAGGAAAGCCGGTGCAATTAAAGCAAGAATTGTTAGTGATAAACCCAAAAAGATTAAAAAAAATTCATCAATAACAAAAATTATAAAGTTAGAGCTTTAATTTTAAAAAAAAAAAAGAATACTAATTACCTGATTAGCAAAACCAACTCCACAGCCAAGTAAAATCCTCCCAATAATGAGCATTGCAAGGTTCACAGCTGCGGCATTAAGTATCACACCAGCTATGAAAAAAACACCAGCAATCAACATGGTGAGCCTCCGGCCGAGTCGCCTAGTAGTGTACGACGCGAAAAAAGTCGCTGTTAAACCGGCCAGATATAACGATGATGTGAATAATTGTAACCCTTGATTATCATATTTGCAGTAATTACTGTTAAGGCCAGGTTCTTTAGTCTTCCGGTACACTGATGGGAAGAATTTTTCAAGAAAATGATCCATTGCTGTAACACCACCTACAGAAAAAAAATTACAAAAAATCAGAATATTAGAAGTATTTTTACGAGGATGTACACTGAAGACAAATTCCGGCTCATAAACACGACACATCACTGTGATAAAAACATGTCTCCTTGTCTCCCAAAAAATTATTGTTAAAATAATGCAGTATATTAATTTTAATTAAAAGAATTAATTTTACTAATTTCTAAATATTGTTCATATGTGCCTAAAAAAATCATCTGCATATTAATTACAAAAGAAATCAAAAGAAAAATAAATTTAAAAAATTATAAAATATTAGTTGATCGAACACATGTCAAAAAAGGATATATATTATTTCAACACTGAATGATCGAGAACATAAATTATTTTTTAGTTTTTACAGTATATTACCTTATATAAGGTGTATTTTACTATTTTGAATAGTATTTATTACAAAATAAACTTGCCTCTTTTGTTTTTAAAGTAAAAGACTTTTATTTATGACAAGAAGCTACTTTGGCGGGATAGAGCTATTTTCTCGTGGTTGTGTAGACCTATCATGTCCCTCTATTTCTTACCTTTTGAAATTAATGCTATATTTAAGATCGAGTGGATATGATATATTATTGGATTAATACACAACTTTAATTTTTATTTTATTTTTTTATTATGATTATCCAGTAAATAAAGTCGTTAAATATATCATTTTTTGCAATTATATAAACAAACAATTATATATTTTCTTTAGAAGAAACCAAAATTAGTGGATTGCAAATCGTAAATATACTCTTATGGACGCAATTAACACAATCATATGACGCATTTGTTTATCCCTCTCTAAATATATATTATATTAGTGAATCCTCCAAATGAAGTATATATTATTTACTAATTTAGAGATCCTAGGATAAACTCTAATAATTATATATATCGTCAATTTATGAATCGAATCACTTTAAAATATATAGTTTCCAACAAATTAAGTTAAAGCAACTTAAAGAAATTCATGCGTTAAAATTCATGCATATGAATTACTCATCTGTTCTCATATATATATTATTACAAGAAACCAAATTTACAGAATACATCAATATATAGAAACATGATAAATATATATACATATATGATGTATACGCAAAATGTATAAATAAGAAATGTAATGTAAACGAATGAATGGTACCTGAAACACCAACATCGTAACCAAACATAAGGCCACCGGTGGCAGCCATAATGCACGATATTATCACTATCGGAGTTATTTTCGCTTCAAACTCCGATCCACCTCCGCTTCCGCTTCGGCTTCCGAATCCTCCTCCAGGCATTTTAATAATTTCTCTCTCAAGCTATTTGCCCTAATTTTATATATAGGTACACACAATCTCTCTCTCTATATATATATATGTATATGAATGTGTAAAATTCTACAGAGAGAGATTGCTTTTTTTTTTCCTTTTTTTTTTTGTGAAGAGTCTTCTTGATGAATGTATCACAAAGAAGAAGAAGAAGAAGAAGAAGAAGAAGAAGAAGAAGAACAGAAACTAAGGTGTGAATGTAATGAGAGAGAAATAAGGAAAGGATAAATGGAGTTAATTTTATCTGTTTAGGTAATTAGGTTGGGGGGAGCGAGTTTATATAGATCGAGAGTTGAAATCTTAACACTGAACACTAATTACGAAATGGATGATGTTGCGAGAATGTGGGTTCCAACAACACAATTCTTACACGTATACATTTTTATTTTATTTTTCTCGACTTTTGCTAGTCAGTCAACCAACGTATTTCTCTCTCTCCCTCTATTTATATTTGTCTTATCTCCTTCAATCATCTTCGAAGAACAAAAAGAAGTTGAGATTCGCGCTTAAGTTGAATTAGTTGAAAGTGTGAATATTTATGCACATCATCTAAGTTCGATTTTGTCTGTCTTTATTTTTTATAAATTATCTTGATTTATTTATCACTTGTATTAAAAAAAATGAATTGAATATTCTTTTTTGATTTGATGCGCGGTAAGCCTGTTAACGGATCAGATCATGTTCTATCCAAATTCGATCCGATCAATTAATCTGATGGATATATAAAACACTATCCATATTCAATTTATATATTATCAAAAGGATATGTGATCTATATCATATTCAATCCGAAATTTAAAGAATTATAGTCACTAAATTAAAAAGGTTGGACAAATGAAATTGAATTTTTACTTAGAATACAAAAATGAAGATACTTAATTAATTTCAAATATTGTGTAAATGATTTTGGAAAACAACACATGGAACATTTTCCATTTTATTTCTATTTTGACATTAAAGAACATATGGAACATTTTCAACAACATATTTTCTTAACAAAATGAATCCAACTTAACAAGCTTGTACCAAAAATCCATTAACATACTTTCTTAATTAATTGATTTGTTGAAAGAATTAGTTGCTTTTGTGTTGTCTGGAACAATTGATTCGTGTAGTAACATAATAACCTCTTAATTAGTATGATGGTTGGGAGGTTTAGTATATAAAAGTTGGAGTTGATTTTGGTAGATAATTTGATATGGGTAATATACGTATAAGAAAGAGAAAGACGTGAGGAAGTGAGAAAGTGAGAAAGCGAAAGAAGTGAGGCATTGCAAAAGTTGTGTTAAGAATTGACATGCATGTATTTACAAGTGCAAGTATCTAGATAATGGACAATAAATTAAAATTGGTTGAGCGATTGTCTTTAAAATTTTAAAATACAAACATCTCGTTATAAATATACAATTGTATATATATGTGTGTGTGTGTGTTTATGTCTTTGTGTATATGACGGATTGGGTTGTAAACGGATCGGAATAATATATATCCATGACCGATATATATGTTAAGTAAAGGCTAAAAGGATTTGGATCAAATTTGGATCAAGCTAGATCCAATCCAGTGACAAGCCGATTTCACAGTAAGGTGTCCGACCAGATTAATTTTTATGCGCGCATATCGATTAATTTCTCTATCGTTTAGTAAAAGGCAAACTATCAAAATTAATGGGTCTTTCGTTTTTAAAAAGTACGTAATAAATACAGTTGCGCATTAAATATTTATACCCATGACTAGTGTACAACCATGTATTTTAGTACTAGTTTTACGCATGATTTTCGATACATGCATGTATCATTATTCTTTAGTCATGATCCTTTACTTCATTCCCCAATTAAATTAAATAGTGGTGCTTGCTAACTGCTAAGGACTAGTAGATTCAGGGTGCTTTTCGAGTGGTAAAGAGATTGGTTTCGAACCCCGGGGTCTTGAATTCTAGTTTTTCCCCTTCCCCTCCCCCCCATCCCCTTCAAGGCTTGAACAACCAAATCTATAATCACCACGCAATGGCACATATTAAAAAAATGCTGAGGACTAGTAAGGCAGGAATGCAATCTAAACTTTTTTATTTTGTTTGTAAGTGAAGTCATTTGACAAAGTATAATGAATTATTCTACTTGATCTTTTCCTCATATTGAAATAATTATTCATATTTAAATAATAATAATAATAATAATAATAATAATAATAATAATAATGATGATGATGATGATGATGATGATGATAAATTTTATTTTACAATGAATATTTAAATCAATCTCTTCTTTTAAAAATTATACGAATCCTACAAAGAGGCCGAGTAATGAAATTCACAACCTTCTAAAGTGAGAGGTCTAGAGTGATACACTTTAGCTAAAACTCTTGGGCAAATTCTTCACATTCAACATATATACATTTTTATTTCTTATTTTGTTAAAATTCTCCTCTTTAAAAATGAGAGCATATCTCAATGTTTTCATAAATAACTAATCTTACTTGCTATTTATCGAAAATTTTAATAGGGTTAGTTATACATTTTACCCCATAAATTCTTATTGTACTTTATATATTTTTATTTATATATTTTAAATTGAGGGGTATATCCTTTTTTATATAGTTTTTAAATTGAGGGGTCAGTGGGCCTTATATCTCAGCTCCGTCCTTAATCTTGCACCGAAATTTGTTCATAAAATAAGTACTAAATTGCTTTATATGGTTATACTCTTAATATAAATATTTAATGCACCTTCAATATTTATTTTGTACGAAAACACTAATTATTGCACTCCTTTTTTTTTATGTGTTCTCTCTGTATTTCTCTTTCCGGCATTGCCACGTCAGTTTTTAAAAAGAATTTGTTCAATTGTTGTTTAGTATGTTTAATCAGTATTACATGCCAAAAAGGTATTCGCTATCCTAATATCTTTCGTATTTGGGACCATATGGCAAATCTCTGTTTGAATTTTTTATAAATTTATTCACCTTAAATTTATGATAATTTTGAATAGAAAAAATCGTGGTCCCCTCCTTTTATTTAAACTTTAATTTGCTGTCCACAATAACTTGCGGTCCCTAATTTTTAATTTGCGATCTCTAGTGACTACAGTAACCAATCACTCATGTTAGGTAATCGATATTTCTCGACATCTTTTTTGATAATCAAACTATGGCAACCGGTACTTCTCTAATTACTCAATTACAGCATTTATAGATATGAGTAATCACCAGAGGCAGTTCGGTAACCTAAAATTGACAAGAACTACAAGGTTAAAGGAAAAAAAAAATGTGTACCGCAAGCTAAAAATTTTAAATTAAAATATTCTTTAAAATTAGTATATTTACATTGAGAAGTATATTCATCCATTAATATTCTTTTAAGTATATTCACATTTAAAAATTATTTTTATAATTAAAATATACTAGATATATAAAAATATTTAAATTTAAACTAATTCAATTAGCTCCAATGATGTGTCTTATATCTTTTATTAAAAAAATGAGACCTAAAATGAAATGTTGTCTCCATGTGAATATATTATATAAGGTGTTGGTTTCATTAATGTGAAGTGATATTTAATTTTCTAAAAAAAAACCTTTGATTCGGACGGTGACAGCTGTAAGGATAATTATATATTAATATTTATTTTCCACCTGCATGGTGTGGTAGTTGGAAGACAAAAGGACATAACTAAAATAATGGGTCCTTAAAGATTCCAAGCGTTAAGAAACATCCAACTTCGTATGTGTAAGATTTTACATTAAAAAAAAAATTAAACAATAATTATAAATATTAATAGTTAATTATAATTTCACGAATTAACTGAGGAGTTGAGAAAATTATCAGGTGACAACTTTGTGCTGTGACGCTTGAAAAATGCGTGTTGTGCTTTCTTAAATTTCTAAATTATATATAGAATAATAAAATATAAAATATTAGAAAAGTATTACGCAATATTACACGGTTTTTAACAATCGTACTTTTATATAAGATAATGTTTTCCACTATTTGCTCCAAGATTTGTTTTAAAATGAAAAATATAACACATGAGAGAATAGCATTAATGAAGATGATCTACGAAAGAGACATAATTACAAAATCCAATTTAAAGATTTTGCGCCTTTTTAAAATGTCATAAAAATATTTAGTTTACGAAAGATCTCATAAATTTTATAAATGTCATTGTAAGGAAGAATTTCTGGTCCAGATTACTATTCACGGATCAGTGGTACAGATTGGGCCATTTGACATGCTTCTCAATGAAATTTTTTGATGAAATTTAGTGGGGATGTTCTTCATCATGTGTAAATATCTCCACCAAATTTCATCAGAAAATTCAACTGGAAAGTGGGTTAACTACATGATTGAAAAATATTGGTACAAAAATAGATATATAAAATCCAATATTTTTCAATCATGTAATTAACCCACTTTCCAATTTAATTTTTTAATGAAATTTGGTGGAGATGTTCTACACATGATGAAAAATACTCTCACCAAATTTTATCAAAAAATTACATCGAAAAGCATGCCAAATGGCCAATTCGTACCACTAGTCCATGAACAATAATCTGTACCAGAAATACTCTCGTCATTCTAAGGTACCTTTTACTCAGGGGGCGGACACACAGACAAACAAGAGCGCAATTGTCCTCCATAAATTTTCAGGACATGTTAGTTCAATTCATTTCTAAAATCAATTCTAAAAATTGTATACATATACATATTAATTAAGTTTGTCCCACTTTAATTTTTAGAAAAACTATGTTAATATTAATATTGCTATCCTAATATTAAATAAAAATAATATTAATTTAAATATTCTTCTTTATTTTACAAAAAAAAATATTAATATTAAATTTGCCTGCCTTTTAGGAGAAAAAAAATTCCTAACTCCACACCTACTTTTACTAATTTTGGGGGGTACAGTAGCACTCTAAATCTATCCCAACTCGTCTAGATTAATTAATATGTCTAGTTTAAAAGCCAACTGTCTAGTTAGTCTAAAAAGAATTATTAAAAAATGAACAGTTAGGATTTATCATTATTATTCTTTTATGTTGAAATAGTTCGGACTTGATTTCTCTCTATCACATTTCGATCTAATTTTGTGCAATGAGTTTAATTTGAGTGTTAAATGGATAAAATTTTTCAACAAAATTTATTAGGGTTAACCTCTATATATGATGCGTAATGGTAGGCAACTTCCACCTCCACCTCCATTTTTGCCTAGTGGTAAAATTTGGAGGTTGCCTACTGGTAGGGAACTTCCACATTTACTTTGAGATCAAGGATTCAACTTATGAGAGTGTGAGAGCCTAAGAGGAGGTTTTCTTTATTTGTAGGGTTACTTCTCTTTAAAAAAAATTATTGAAAAAAAATCTCTATGATGCATAGATTATATACAATTTTTTTACAAAAATATTCAATTTAGAATTAGGTGAGATAAACATTTAAAATTTTAGTGGTCGAAAATAAACACATGTAACAAAAAAATTATTACACTCTTGAATTTCTAGAAAAAAAATTATAGAGACAATTTTTTCATTAGATAGATCATCTCAAATTTCACAAAAAATTATTCATTTAATTTTTGAACTTGATCCATTTAATTAAAATTGGAGCCAAGGTGTAATGAAAAGGATTGGAGTCCACAAATTTAAAGGCCAACAAAGCAGCAGAGAGAGAGCTCTAGAGAGAAAGAGAGGAAGTAAATGAGGATAAGATAAGATCATAATTACGCATAATTGTAGGCCGACCCTTTTACTTTTAACCTTTCTTATTCATATTTATTTCTCATTTCTGTCACGGAAAAAATAACAAAGTCGGCACGAGACTTTCCTTTAACGCACATCCGGTTAACCACATGTTTACCTTTGCTTGTTTATTTGTTGCAATATCATATTTTAATTTAACGGATAATTGTATCATTCTCGAGTCTCGTATATAAAAAATTGCATGCTCAAAACCAAGCAAATAAGTTTTATCGCATAATAAAAGCAAGTGGGTTAATCCGTTTATGAACGTGACCACTTTAGCTCGAAAAATTTCGAGCTCAAGTTTCATTTGATATTAAGTGAGAGATTGTTTATTTGTTCTTGTAGTAAAAGAAATTAGACTTTTATTTTTTGATTAAAAAAAAAAATTAGATGTTTTACCATGTGATAAAAGAAATATAGTGTTTGTAAAAACTACTTTGAAATTACTTTAACGTAAAATTTCAAACTTTCAATCTATTTTTTTACTATAATTTTTTTTTTCACTTTTTTTTGGAAAAAAAGAAAAAGAAATTGTAATTTCAGTACTATATATTAAATGTCATGACTACAATAAATTACATTTATTATTAAATGTTATTTCATTTCACCACACCTATAGGTTATTCAATGATAAATTTTTAGTATGTACGGATTTAAACAAGGACATGATACCAACATTTTTAACAAAAACTCCTTTCTTGCCAAATTTATATTTGTTATGGACAAAACGCACATTTAGCATTATTTTCAATTTTCAAAATTTGAAATCGAATAAGGTAACATTTATTACACCCTTATTTATTAACAAAAAAAATTCCTAAACAAATATTTTTTAGAATATATGAAAATTTATAAATTTACAATTAATATATATAGAAATACATATTAGGAAACAATTAACTACACTATTATTCATACATTCATATTTTTTGTAGTTAAACTTGTAATTTTCACTGTAATTCATATTTTTGCTGTTAAATTTGTAAATTTTACTAAAATATTTTTGAAAAACTTGTAGTGAACTTCTAAATTTTGGCATAATTTTTTTTCTTATTTTGCAAGTTGTAAATTTTTCTTCCAAATATGCAGTAAATTTGTAAATTTCACTTTAAATTTTGTAGTGAAACTTGTAAATTGTACTTCAGGTTTGCAATGAAACTTGTAACTTAATTAAAGTTTTGTAACTAGATTTTCAGAAAAAAAATCATAATTTTGTAAAGAAATTTGGTGTTACCCAGTGAAAATAATCAAGATAAACAAAAATGTAATTATACTTTTATACCCGCTCATAACTTTTCTCATATTCATAATTTATCAATTTCACAGTTGAATTAGCTATTTTTGTAAAGTTTATAAAGCACGCAAAGTTTCAAATTAATCAGATATTTGTAACCATTTTGGTACACTTACTTTTATTTCAATTTTATGAGGTTCATAATTTAATATATAACACAATTATGATGAGGGGCTTCTGCAACTCCGATTAATTTAAATGTTTGGATACATCTTTGATATATAATAATGATATAATCTAATGGACAAATCAATGAAATATGAAGTTTAAGAAAAAGTTATTGATGGGCGGTGTAACTTAAACCTTCTTCATGATATAATATTGTATTGATATGAGTACATATGTCAAATCTCATAGAATTAATTCTAATTTTATACTTGTTATTATTTATGGTAATAAAATATGTCCTTTTATCATATTAAAATATCTTATCTTGCACTTTTCGCATATAAGAGATTTTTCTCCTTTTATTCCTTTTTAATAGGTTAGGAACCCACATATATTTGTATTTAAATTTATATTTTCATTGTCCAAATAATAATAATTTATATCTTCAAAATGCCATATGATTTTCGATAAGGAGAAAAAAAAAAAAAAAAAAATAAAAAGGAACAAAATTATGCTCATGTCGACCGGAATATTTTATAGTTAATTCCTTAAAGTGGGGACTTTTTAATCTATAAGATTTTTTTTTTTTTGTTCCCCACAGGGTGTCCGGGCCAGTTTTCGCGCACCTCGACTAATCCCCGCTCGCGGTTCGTGGCTGCCGCTGGCCAAGCATTATTTTGATAACGCCGGGGTTCGACCTTGGGAGCTCCAAGTCGACCTAAGGTTGTCCCAGTGACAGCCTTATACCACTGGGCCAAGAGGCTTGGTTTAATCTGTAAGATACAAAGTTGGGAATCACTATAAAATGAGGTTTCGTAGGAAACTTGTAAGAATCACACAATTACACGGTAATACAATATGAATCTACATGAATTTAATTAATTATAAATTATAAGGAGAATTCTTAAAAAATTAAGTGATTATTGATTCAAACTTTTAATACGAAATGATAACGAATTGCTTAAAGATTCACGCCTAACAAATTCAAGTGATGCATTAGACTCGTTAAAGTTTCTTAAAATTTTAATAATATTAAAGTTTATTGAATCAAGTTATGATTTATATTTATTTTAGAATTTATGAATATTTTATTTTTCCTACATTTTTAGTAATGTTAGTTCTTCATTCATCTTGCTTTTAGTACAAAATTTTCAAGAAATATTTATTTATTCATTTATTAATAAATTTATTTTCATAAAATGTACAATCGAGTCATATCGTATCGTACGATAATAAATTGTATCATACACGAATGCTGAAAACATGATCCAATAGTTTTTTGAGTATGTCGTGTTTGAATGGAGTGAAAAAAAATCCATCGATATTTGTTAAGATCTAACAGAAAACCGACACATAAAAGGTAAAGAAAGATCCATCGACAATTGACGCGTTTTATCACCAAGAACAATGACTGAAGTGAGGCAAAGTCGCTAAATGGGCAAGAATAGTGCAAAGCCCACTATTCCCATCCCCTCTCGTGGTTTCTGGAAAGATAAGTAGACCCTTTAATTTGTATCTCTACTACTATTGTTGATTACATGAATACTTGCTAATTTTTCATTAAAAAATATTAAATTGACAGAAAATATCAATTATTTTTAGAACTATCGCCTAGGACCCTAACTTCTGTTGGGCACCCTTTTGACAGAAGTTATGCGTTCATTTAAGCATAGTACGCTTAAAAGTCAGATCAACACGTTTAATAAATGAGTGAATAATATTGATAATGCTGATATTTAAGTTGATATTATTTATGAATTTTCGATGAACTTGGTATAACTTAAATAATGCAGTTGTTGACAAGGATATGTTGGAATGTCCCACTATAAACAAGCTAGTGCTTTCAGACAATGCAATCACTCAATTGCTTACGCTGTGTTTGGTTCGCTGAAAACACACACTAGTGACAAATGTGCTTAATGTAAAGAACTTTTCACGCAAATAAAAAGATTTGTACCTACTTATCAAGAAAGGTGAAAATTAACTGCGTTACTTCCCGAATGCGGCTAGTTTGCATCAAAATATGGAACACAGTATCAATGTAAATCAGTCTTTTCATTTACAACAATTATGTACAAGCTTTTAACGGAGTTCTGCACGGATAGTTTCTTGACCCTAATATTAACCAGTAAAACTAGAAAGCTGAAAGGAAATTAAGATGAATAAACTTACTCTGCAAGTTCATTCAAGTGCTTTTGATGCAGATAACTTGTTTTTCAATTCGGCCAAGTCCTTGTCATGCTGTTTCTTAAGATAACTCTTTGCAGTTGAGGTAACAATCTTGTTAAAAAAGTTTGCAATCATTAATAACACGACCGCATTCCAAATCGAAGTAAACGAGAGATCCCACTTCTTAACCTGATAAAGAACGATAGTGTATAAAGACCATGTACCAATCATCAGAAGGTATATAGGCAGAAATACTTCAAATGTTGTATGATTGTATCCCATACTTCGAGTAAGGAATAATGGACTCTTAATTTTGGAATGAGGGAGTATCTTTGACATATCAACAATTTTGAGGTACAGACACGGTAGGGATACGGTGGGAATGTGGAATACATATATGGACCAAGGATACATAAGATATCATCATTTCAATCAATTACGAATCAAACCTCCAAAACATAATTAAATGTACATCATAACATTTTTTGGTAATAATTAGCATTGACCAATTAGTACACGCATAAATGATATAAAGAACTTTGAGCTAATAATGTGAGATTTTGAACATAAAAGTCTTAATAATTATACCCTCATACTATACAAACAGACGTATAAAATAGTAATCTTACGAAGCTATGTGCACGCGTATATACGTGCATTTATATGTGCAATCTTTAAAATTTGTGCACAAGTAATTGTTATGACTCCTTAACATCCCCACTCGTCTAATATAACCTTCTTTGGTCTTACTTTAATTTGTTGTAGTATAATCTTATGCTGATATTTCTTTAATATGACATACATCTATTTACTAGCAAAATTTATTGCAGATACTTTTTTAAATATACACACCAATAATATACTCCCTCCGTCCCAAATTACAAGTCCACGCTTAACTTTCGGAGTTTTTTAAGGAATACACTAATTCCAGCATAATCAGTAGTCAAGAACAAAACTTACTTGGTATCTTAAGAATCGGTACGCCGACAATATACCAAGAAGGAAACTGA
Organism: Lonicera japonica; assembly: GCA_021464415.1. Classification (NCBI taxonomy): domain Eukaryota; kingdom Viridiplantae; phylum Streptophyta; class Magnoliopsida; order Dipsacales; family Caprifoliaceae; genus Lonicera; species Lonicera japonica. The sequence goes on from CM038465.1 coordinate 52,567,374, forward strand.
AGTACTTAATTTCGGGATGTTGAAAAAAGAAATATTAGATTCTTTAATTCGTGTCAGAGGGGGTATAGTTTTATCAACGTATCTTAACTCTAATTTTTTCAGGGTTTTCATATGTCAGTATTCAGTAACACATATCACATATAACGTATATGTATCTCTATCGGGATCATAACTTAGAGAGATGACCAAATTTAGGGTACCCTAGAGTAATTTCCTGTACAAGTAGTAGATGCGTGCTTTATCTAAGGATGTAGTACCTTGATATTTGAGGGCATGGCCGGGGTGGCCATATATTTGTCTCTCATTGCGTGAACTTTGGATACAAGGTCGGGCAGGACAGAAGCAAAACCTGGTATAAGGCTAAGTACCCCAATCAACTTGTTCTCTATCCAGTCAAGAAGTTGATTATTGCACACAGATATAATAAATACCGTCTGCACAAAAAAAAAAAATAATCAACACAAAACGAAAAAACAAAGAAAAACCATCAACTTTTAAGAAAAAAGGGCACTGGGATTTTCGCAAACCTGTATGTGAGTTTTGATAATAGCCTTTCCAATTAATGTTGCAAAGAAGAATGTCCAAAAAGGAATCCCGAATTGTCCGCACATTATGCCAGCAAGGTCAAATAGAGGATTTGGTACCTAAAAAATATTTTCTTGTTAATCAACGGAACATAAAATCAATTAAATGTATCAGTAAAACCCCCCATCAACTATAACTACTTGGAAGTTTGCCACCTGCAAAGGAAAACTACCATTCAATCATGTAACCTATTAACAACCAGATATTGAACACCAAATGTTGAACGTAATTGATAGAAAGGTAAAAATAGCCTTATTTCTGTCATCACCTAATATTGAACAAACCAACACCTAACATTGAATAAACAAAATGTCAAAATCCCTACTTTTCTTACAAACTGAACACCACCTTTCTTCTCAGTCTATACATATGCCATTTCTAAAAATATTTTCTTATCAACATAAGAGATATAACTACCCAATACACACCGTCATTGCAATCCTCCATGCCCACTGCCATCTGGTAAATATATTTCAAAATTTGGGAATATGCAAAGAACATGAGCATATTTTGTTGAAGACAGAGTTATAATGGAATGGGGTTGAAGAATTTTGTAATGGATTATACGATATTGAGGGCCAGGGTCTTTGTTTATATATAAAACAAGATCAACATAATGAGCGGGATTCAAAACCTAATAACATAATGACATTTAAAAAGGGTATACCGTAAGTTACGCTAACAAATTTAATTAGTATGAAGAGACAAACTTTATATCTGAACCGAACTATTCATCGCAGGATGTAAACTGTCATTTGTCCCTTATAATACAACAATCAAGTTTTCTAATTTAATAATTAGCTTTCGACACTTAAATTATAAGGCTTTACTGAACTCTAACAAATTTCGTTACTTACTTGACCCAATTATGTTGTATAAAAATTCAAAAATATGTTTGTATATAAGTATATAACATAAACTTGAAAGCGAAAATGAGGAAAATACAATGTATTTTTTTTGGACAGCCAAACACTATCTTAAAGCAATGACAGAGAATGAAAGTGAAACTAAAACTAACCGAAGCAAGCAGTAGGATAGTAAAGAAGTTCAAATACTGTGAGTGTGAAAGAAACCAGCGCTGGATTTGATTTACGCGAGTAGCTATCGCTCCACTATCTTCGTTTGAGGAAGCATCCAGTTCTTCTGCGGGGTCCAATTTGCTACCGGACATTTGTGCTGCATATATAAGGTTAAAATAAATTCCAGTTATCTAATGTATAGAAACGTAATGAGATACAAAAGACAAACGCATCAAGAAAAATCCAGCTAAAAACCAGAATGGGCTTCTCGAACAAACACATCAAAGAAAAAGCATGAGGAAGCGAGTTTCACCATATAATTAAAAATGGTGTAGAGCTTTGGCAAATTCAGAAAAGTAAATTTTTTGAGAGGGCTCAAGTGCGGTGAAGATGCAGGCTTAAAACCCGTCAGGAGCAGTTTCAAAGTATTAGAGTTCAAAGCATCCAACCCACCAAAACCAATAGACAATGGGTGAAGTAGTCCTTTTATCTCATATATTACTTTGCAAGGCTTCGATTTCTTGATGTGTGATTTAGAGTCTCAACATGCCCTCAAGTGTGGCGTAATTTTGTACCAAACACGTGAGCTGATTATAGTGAGTGAGGAGGAGCTGATGTGGCCATTGGGTTGGAGATGTGGGAAATAGCTTGCCCTATGATACCATAGTAGTGTTCGGAGCATCCAACCCAAAACCAATTGGGTGGAGTATCCCATTTTTGTCCTATATATTCCTTTGCGGGGCTTCGATTTCCCAAGGTGGTATTTATGGTCTCAACACAAAGCCGTCAAGCCCATCCATTTTTCATTAGTAATTATTGTTGCAATTATATTTCATAAACATCTCCAAAGTTATACATGATTCATAAACATTTTTTTACTTCGGTTCTGCTACTTGTGTATCATAAATTAGTGTAGATATTTTGTAAAATGATAATAAGATCTGAAGTAATCAATGTGGCTAGCACAAAGCAAATTATATCATACCAGTAAATCAACAGAGAAAATCCCTCGATAATTGTGTTAGAAAATTTAGATAACAAAGAATATATAAACATCTAACATTAAAAAGCAAAGATAACATATAAACAGGTAATTGGTGCTACCTGCTCTAGAAATAAAATATGGTGGAAGCTCTCCAAGTACAGTTCCAATGCCCCAAAGAATGGCCTCCAGCTGAACCTGAGGCAAAATGCTGCTTATGGGAACCCGAGAACCATGTGAAGTCACAAAAAGTGGGGGCCCGAATTCTGAGCAATCCTTCTCAAGCCATGAAGGAGCTCTTTTCAATAGTATCGTATCATATGGAGCACTTTTAATATCAACTCGGCCACATTTCATAGCTTTTATTGTGAACAACGCAATATGAGGACCCAAATATAGGACAAAAGTGTGCAAACCAGATCCTGCATAAGGTACAACAACAAAACAAAATACCAATTTAATTGGTCAGTTGTTTGGCGGGACTTTGAGAGGTATCTGAAAAATCAGATGGGAGAGAAATGTATTTCAGATATACAGTTTTGAGAATAATATAAGTATGTAAGAGCAAAACCAAACAAGATATAAGACGTTTTTTTACTGCAATTCATTTCAGAGATTTGCTTGGTGTACAAATATGGACAAGAAGCTAGGTATGGAACTAAAAAACAGCAGATATAGAGGAGTGCAATTAGACTGAAAACCAAAATATACGTTAAAGATCCATATTAAATTTAGCACAGTTGAATTCCTCTTTAGTTGTAATCCCCTAAATTTATGTCCTCTTCGTTTGTTTTTTCTTGGTTCTACATCAATTTGGTAACAGAACAGATCTCTTAATATCTATTCTATATCATCCTAGTAACTAAAGTAATCCCAATGGCCTAAAATAAAATGAATTTTTACTCTAAATACACCTAAAAATTGCTTAGAGCACATAATTCTTAAGTCTAATAAAAGGGAGGAGGTCTATTACAACAGAAAATCACCCGCCCCCCTATGAGACTCGAGCCGAGGATCTCTCCAAGGTCTGAGTGGGTGACTTCCAACTAGGCTGCAAAATCTTACATTGTCTTTGAAGATTTAGTTTCAGGCTTTTGGAGTTGAGTTTTTAAGCATTGGTTGGAGATGAGAACCTTCGAATCATTTTACTGCAATTTTTGCTCTAGTTTTTGTTCTTGAAGATCTGTTTATCAGTACTATTCACAAATCACTAGTTTCTCCCCACACTTTACGAGTCTCTCCCCCTAGAGACTCTACAAACTCTCTTCTTTAATCTACAGAGAACTTCATTCAAATGTCACGGTGGCTTTAACGAACGTAGAAGTCTGTAGAAGACATTTTTGGGTAAGAATTAAATGTTATTGACCACATAGCATTCCACGCACACACAAACAAGCAAAAAAAAAAAAGCAATTACAAGCACCAAGAATACTTGTCAATACATTATAATGCTTGATGCTCATGATATAAATTTGCTCACCAAGACCAATAGAAGATGCAACCCCAAGGGCCACCCACCACAATCCAAACTTTAAATACTGAAGAAGCTCCTCAACATGCTGCAAAATCATGTGAATAAAATATAACCATTATCCACAAATTGAAAAACATGTCACTTAGATGTATGCCAAAACAAAATTAGAAATTGCAATTCAGTTCAAAAATCTAAAATTAACAGTTCAAGGAATTTATCATTGGGATTTTTTATTTTTAGTTTTAACTTTGCCCCCTATTATTATGGGAAATTAGACTTACTCCCTATTTTCCATAACCATTAGACTTTGCCCCCTGCCACCCTTGCATGCCGAAGAATCTCAAAGTATTACCTGAAAATGGGAGCAATAGCTAATTTTTTTAATGTATTCCTCTGACTAAACCACCAGTTTTTATGTAATTCTTTGAAATTCCCCCGCATGCAACGGCAAAGTCTAAAAATTATGAAACAAGGGGCAACTCTAATTTAACATATAAACTGCAGGACAAAGTCAAATGGCCCTTTACCATTCCTAACAGTAGGGTTGTGCATAAACCAACCCGGACCGAACCGAAATATAGGGGGTTTTGTCGGTTTTTATAAATATAACGGTCCGGTCCGGTCCAAAAGTTAGTGGACCGATTCGGTTAGGTCCAGTCTTCGGTCCCAATTATAAATATTTAAAAAAACCCAAACCGGACCGGAACGGTTATATATATATATTTATTTATTTTAAATATATATACTTATTTTAACTAAACCTAAACCTAACATAACCTAATAAACTTCACATATCAAAAAAAAAAATAACAAATCAGCCGCCCACAGCCCACTGTTATTTGGGCCACTGATTTTTTTTTTGTAGACACCAATGTTTTATTTTATTACATATTGTGAATATGGGCTTTGTGAAAAATGAGATGAATTGTTGTGAAAAAATGGTCATTGATAAATGGGCTTAACATATATATATAAATAGGCCATGGAAAATGGGCTGAATAGGTGTGAAAAAATAGCCAACATGTCCAAATAAAATTGGCCCATTAATGAAGCCCAAACCGGTTGGACCAACCGAAACCTGACCATTAAAACTGGTCCGGTCCGGTCTTAGCTATCATTTCAGTCTGGTCCGGTCCAAAATGTCATAGGATCGAAGTGTTCGGTCCAATCCAGATATATGGTCAACGGTCCAGTTGACTGGACCGTGCACGCCCCCACCTAACAGGGACATCAAAGAGCTCTTTCAGCTTAAATCAATACCAAAAAACGACCCTAAGGGAAGTCAGTGTGACCTTAATGACAGATTGATCAGCAATGTGACAGGAAGATCTTTTGTTCTAATTTACAAAAAATGATGAAACCATAAGGCCTGCTCTAGATGTTAGACAGTGGTATCAACTCTCAATGACACATCTATACACATTTTTGTTGGTTTGACCACAGTAACATAACATGTTCCCAATAAAAAGTGCAGATAACTGGTAACGGAAAGTACCGTTTCATGAGGACCATCAAGGGTCAGAAGCATTATTCCAACTATCACCAAGACTGCAATCAGGAGCATAAGCCAACCACCATGTCGCAAAAGATATAATGCTGATCGCTGAAGATATTGGATAGTAGCCAAGATGAAAAACTTCAATGTTTTGAAAGGTTGCATAGTCAGAGTCAAATGTTCTAGCTCCTGGTCATGCTTCACGCGAAGTCCTGCAAAGCATAACAATCCTATAAGCCCAGGGAGTTTATTGAGATTTTAGGTCCGTTTGATGAAAAGGTCGGAAAATGGTTGAAAAACACTCAAAATTTTTGTGAAGCTGGAAAAAGAGTTGAGTAATTTGGTAAGATCTCCATTTTTTTCTCTTTTTTTCATGGGAAAATGAGTAATAGACCATCTCACAAAATCACTCATCTCTTTTTCCAACTTCTCATTATTTTAATAGTGTGTTCAATCATTTTCCAACTTTTTCATCAAACAAACCCTTAGAAGCACTCTCCTTCCAAGCAAACTGCAAATTCTCATAGCTCCAATTTTTTAACTTTTTCTATTGTAGTAGAACATTAAGTAAAAATATGCAAATTGCAAGGATCAATTTTAGTAAGTTTCAATTTAAAAAGAAAATTAGTTGGAATTGATAAAATGCTTTCGATCCAAAGTGTATTAAGTGAGAAACAACTGCTCCTATGATTCTTTGGTAGAAATCAGTCGCATCACCTTCTATCACATCATTTCAAGCGATGTTTTACTACAATATTCCTCAAATTTGAAACCAGTATGTAATAAGGCTCCAATTCCTAATATCTAGATAGACTACATTGCACTAATCATTGATGTAAACAGTACTTTTCTTTTGTTTTGAGGACTAGTCCTCCCCATACTTCTGTATTGCCTACAAATCTCAAAAAATGTGGCAAAAATGTCAATAGGGTGACTCAGATTGATAGTCACACTTTGTCTTTGCCCTTTGGTACTTCCTAAGGAACACTAACTTCAACCTAAATGGTAAAGAATACAACTTATTTTCTGTTTTGAGATTTGGTACATTGATTATGCGCCCCCCCCCCCCACCCCCCCCCCCCAACCCCCAAAAAAAATAAAATAAGGAACTATCAATTTTAGACATCCAACAAGGAAAGTCAGACCATCATTTTCAGACGGAGGAAGTACATTATTTTGATAATCAGTTCCTAATATTTAGATAGATTACATCGCCAATCACTACACTGATCATTTATGCAAATAGTTCTTTCCTTTTGTTTTGAGGACTAGTCCTCCCCAGACTTCTGAATTGCCCCCAAATCTCAAATGTCGAAAAAAATGTGAACAGAATCTCCCCCAACTCATAAGTCTTACTATGACTTTGGTACTTTCTAAGAAAACGCTAACTTCAACCTAATTAATGTTCAAGAATACAATTTATTTTCTATTTTGAGATTTGGTACATTGATTATGCCAAAAAAACGAAACGGGACTATCAGTTTCAGACATCAAAATTTCAGACGGAGGAAGTGCATTATTTTGAAAATCAGTTGAATTTGGACCAGTTATATAAGCTTAAACGTACTTCAATCAATTGTTCAATTATAACATTTTCTATCCCTAATTGCTCATTCCTAATTTTCAAACTCGAATCAATAAAAATATCCACAATAACATAAATTTTCAAACTCCAAAACCACAAACATCGAGCAAAATCAAGCATTCAACATATTACAAGCAGAAAAATTAAACAAACTTAAGAAACAGAATAAGAATGTGAAAATTCGATTAAATGCAAAGACGACTACTTGCCTGAGATCGAAGTCTCAGTGTCCGGATAAACAGGCGGAGAAGAAGATTTATGAGAAGTAGGGTTCTTGTTAGACGCCATTTCGAGCTTACTCATCTGCTATATATATATATATATATATATATATATACAGATGCATATATAGTTTGGTCAAAGGCTTTAGATTCAGAGATTTTTAGATTCAGAGATTTATACTTTGGGGACCAACAACGGATCTTTCTCTAATGGTGGGGATTAAGAACGAATTCAGCTGCCCTGTTTGAGCAGAGCTCTCTCTCAATCTCTCAAATGTCTCCGTCAACATATTTATGTTTTAGTCAAGTCGTTGTAGTCGAGGCTCAGTGAATATAGTCTCCGCGCTCAGGTGTATTTGCGATTTCTTTTGTTGACCAACCAAAGTTTATAAGATATTTTTATAACTTATTCTTATTAATATATATTACATGTATTATATTTTTATAAAATATGACCAATGTACGATTCGTATAACACACTCGATAAGAATAAGAAATAAAAATTATAATTAAGAAAAATATTTTCCTTACCGGACAGTTAAAGGTGATTGAAAAATTACATATACTTACAAATATAATATTTTTTAATATAATAAGGATTGTATTTAAAAAAAAAAATTAGTGTATTGTACTTTATCCAAAGAAAAAACAAACCATTTAAGTATAGATTGGGTCCTAAATGCCCTGAAAAATAAAGACCATTTATTTCTAAGAATAAACGTTAAATGGATGAATTTTTTTATAAAAGTGGTGATAATAATTTTTATTTTTGGTGAGTAGATTATCTCTGCTTAATTTTGTTTTAAAAAAATCAAATTAAAAGTGGGTATGATGAAAATGTGATATATATTTGTGAAATTTTATGATTATATTATCAAATTTTAAATTGAGATTTTTTGTTAAAATTTGGTGAAAATATATAACGAAAGTAACAAGATTTGAACTCCTACTAAAAATGGTAGTACCTTGACTCTCAACCACTAAGTAATATATTAATTATTTTGTAAGACTTATTTACGTGTGATCACTCATTAATTGAAATAAACTTTGATAAGATGAATGTCATATAAACTCCACATTGTAACAAATACATATTGTCGTCTATTGTATGAGATATATCTCTTTGTCCAAATTGTATAGTACATTCTCTCAAACTATCACATTTTTACTACCTTTATTTTAAAGAGTAACAATAGACCTCTTAAACTAGCTATCATTTTATTAACACTTTTTCATAACTTTCTATTAAACAAAGTAACAAAAATTGGTGTAGTTGGTTCAAAAAGACAAATACACTTTCTTGTATATTTTGCATGTGAAATTCTCATGTACTAATGTATAAGACGTGTGTTAGTGAAAAACAATTTAGTAGAATTTCTCTTAGTTACTATCAACTAAATAAGAACAAAACATTCATTTGCATAAAAAGACACATTACATTGAAAACATATTTTACATAATTAATTGAATTTTCAATGAACCAAATATAACTATATTTTCAAAGTATCACTAAAGGGCCTTGTAGTATAAGCGTGTAGTCAATGTTTATTCTCATTTTTCTATGCGTGATGCCCTGCTTTATCTCTCGAAACAACATCTCTCTAGGTCTAAGGTCAATTTAGTCGTAGCATTTTGTTCATTGAAGCTAGTAAATTATCAAATTCAAATATTTTTATTACGTTGAAGGAATCAAAGCATATATATGGAATAAATTCTATATTTTTTAGACGATAAAAGAAACAATATATAGTTAACGATTATTTTTAAAAGTTACACAACTAAAATGCATTTTTGATCAAACATAAATCAACCTAGTTAGTGCGAAGATGAAATTATATGTGTCTCATGAGGAAGAATGCCATGATTTCAAATACATGTCGACAAACTTATAAAAAATTAAATTACATACAATATTTTGTGAATCCACTAATTTTAAAGTGGATAACTTGGTTTTAACTAAAGTGAAATTAAAGGAATTTAATTTAGAGGGAGAACTTTATTCAAGTTATCTCTTCTATCTGGGTAACTAAACATAGGTCCAGCCCATTAAAGAAACCTACCGTTTTGGTAGCTAGAAAAACCCAAATATCAAACACAAGTTAAAAATCCACAAACAATTCAAGAAGTACAAGTTAAATGTTCTTGTTGAACAATTTAAGCCCAAACCCAAAGTTCCATAAAAGAGAGTAATTTATTTGAATTGGATATAGGATGAAAACTTAGGCCCAAGTCCAAACAGACTATAAGTGGATATTAATTTATTATTAAAAATATTTAACAAATGTCTTAGTAGCTCAAAATTGTCTTTCATTTTAAGCAAATGCCCCATTTGGCGTGCCTGATTAAAATGTCGGATAGGATATAATTAATCCCACAAACACATAATTTAACAATTCCACATTTAATTTGGTATTTTTTTGATAAGACATTAATTTCAAATTATTTATCTGGTATTTTATCCCACCCAACCAGAGGCGGACCTAGAAATTTTTCGAGAGATAAGCTAATAATAACAGACAAAAAAATCCTAAAAAAAATATCGAAAGCATAATTATATAGTGAAAAGAAAATTTAATAGTATAATTTAAATATTTGAATTCATACATAATGAAAAGTATTTAACAACGTTGATCTCGATGAGTTTTTAATGATTTGAATTCATCTATTACAGAGTCTAGCTAATATATATTTGAGCTGAGTTAAGGGGTGAGCTAAAACTTAGCAAATGAGTGGGCTTAAACTAATATTTTTTTAACAAGTGCTAGTAAGTTTTTCAAAATTTCTCCCTATGCTGAAGGCCACCTTGTCTCCCCCTAAGTCCACTCCTACACCCAACGTACATTACAATAAACATGTGAATCCACCCTCTTAATCCGGCGTGCCAAACATAGAAATATATAATCTTATTCCCCTCCTCTGTCATAGATTCAAGTTTCAAAACACATGGAAATATAATATATATTTTTTTAAAAAAAATAAACACATATGCAAAATAGAAAACACCAAAATCTAGTGTTATAACCACTTGCTTCCAATTTGTATATTTCACCACAAATAAATTTGATTCATTGTGTTTGCCAGGTATAGGGTTCAAGTCCCCTCCCTTTTCTTGTAGCTTGAACAAAGATCTTTCCATCGGTGATCAAACATAATCAATTTTAAAACACAACTTTATTTATTTTAATAAGATAAGAAATGTTAGTTATGCTCTAGAAAGAAATAAAACTGAGAGTGTATTTGATAACATAATTTTCACATAAAATACTTAAATATCATATTTTCATCTTTAGTAGTATTTAATTGCATAATTTTGGATAAAATATAATTTTCATAATTTAACGTAGTTTAACTTAGTTTAACTTAGGCGAGTCTTCTCTCACGCCCCCATCAAAGTTTCTCACTTGCTTCACCAAGGAAGATTTGCGAATCTTTTTATTGCTCAGTGAGTACTTTTTTTTGTATCTATTTAAGAAGACACTTTTGACGTCCATATGATGCATTTCAAAACCACTTATACTCTGCGTTTCTAGCTCTATTAAAAAAAATCTTATTAAACAATTCTATAAAATTCAATTATTGTTTAATGTGCTGGACTATGCCCACAATTTGAGGCCCACAGTTTGAGCATGATAAATAGAAAAAATGATGTTATTAATTTGTAATTAAAGAATAAAATGAAATGATATAAAATAAGTAAATTTATGATGGGGACCAAAGGCATTAAATCAAACCAATCAAACAAGTCATAGCATCAAATAATTTATATCTGTTTCCTAAAACTAATTTTATATCAAATCTGTCAAAATCATAATTTATATTACAAATTTCAATAAATAAACAAAAATTATAACGTGAAAGGAACCGCCATCAACTTCACACACTATATACTGGTGAAAGTTACATGGATTAACACCATCACGTGAAAGCAGCTGATTCTAAAATTTTCTTGAATATCACTTTTTTGAGTGAAATATTTTTAGGAATAAAATTACACTAATATCTTAGTAAAAGAAGACTCTAGTTTATATTCGGTAGGTTGGCGACATAGCGTTCTTAGGTTATTTTTAAATCTGTTAATGGATCGTGTAAATTTCGTGTTGGGTCTTAACGAATGTATATAAATTTTAATATCACCCTAAGATGACCTGAGAAGCTATCTGGCGAGTCTATCGTATTCATACAAGTAGAAATAGTTATAGAAATTTCATATATAACTCACCTTTCACCCCGAATTGGGTATAGAAAATTCCAATTGGGCGTAATTTCTTCATTTTCTTTTTCTAACATAGAAATTCTATAAGGATATAAATGACTATTAGAGATGGCCTTAATTTACAATTTGGTATAGTATTCCTTTAAGATTCTCTCTTTGTTTTGTTACTTTTAATAAGATTCAAATTTAGTTAAAAAAAATGACAAGAAAAGATCATACTTAGTATAATTAGAATACTAATACATGTTTAGCCCATCCTTAGTTTAAAATATTAGTCGATTATACATGAAAAGACCATAAATACCTAATGATCTTATTATAGTTCATTTTATTAATTTTTTTTATTAAGTGAGAGGTCGTGAGTTTGAATTCCCATCTAACACTAATTTTTTTTCCGAACTTCTCTCTTTATAGTCGTCCACGGTGTGCTGCAGTCATCTTTTCTTTTTTCTATAATATACATATGCTATGTTTTGTAATTGATACATATATATAGATTAAAGGGAGAATCGGAGAGAAAGAGTTGAGGGAAGTTTTGAATGATAATCATCTCCTTTAACATGTTCTTATATTGTTTTTCCTATATATCTTGTTTTATGTTTTTTCTTAATTTTATTTAATTTATAAAAATATTCATTTTTCAGTAAAAGTTTATTAAGATGACCAAGTGGATGGTGACATATGCAAGTCACCTTCTGATGCCCAATTTGCCTACACAAAATAAGAAAATGGACAAACTGGACTAGGCTATTTATGTACCGTTAATTGATGACACACCAACATTATTTTTGTTTATTAGTTATTATTTAGATAAAGAAATCAAACATTTAGTTATGGCCACGCTTATCTGAAAGGAACAGCTAACCTCTTTTTTAATATTTTGCATATAATTATTGCCATTACTTTACACACACATGCATCACAAGATGAATTGTTTAATTGGTACATCAATGTCATATTGTCATGCATGTCACAAATTAAAATGCAACACAATCTGGACCAATTATACATTCGCAAAGATACCCTTATAATATAATAAGAAAAAAATTCAAAATATGTTGCAAGCAAGCAAAAGAAAAATTATAGATTATTTTTAAAATTGTTAGAACCCTCGTTTAAAATATATGTTTCTGTAAATTTCAAGTTGTTGCAAGCACTTGAGAAGGATTTATTATAGATTGTTAGAGAAAATTTAGAGTCGTTTATTCTCGTGTTGCTAACAGTGTATACAATTACACTCACGCTCACTAGCATATCATACAACACTCACAACTCAATATTTTAATATCATTTAAACTTGCCTTTTAAATTGTAATACTGAGATTTTTTTAAATTATTGTAATAAACAAGATCAAAAGTCGTCCAAATATCTCCGGAAAGGTATTTCGAACTAAATTTATCATTCGACGTATGTTAAGGTGAAAAAGTATCAAAATTTAAATAATTATTAAGGCCACACGTATCAAAAGATAAAATCATTTTATTTAATTTTGACATACATATTGCCATACATACGTAGAAATACATTGCATTAAAGACCAAATTACATACTAATCTCGTGTCTCTTAATACCACGAGCCAGTAACTTGAACATGACACATGACATAAGGACAACAATTCTTAACACGACACAAAAACGACACATTTACATATTAATTTTATTTTTGACCCACTTCACATTATTAATTAGTTGAACAGTTAAACACACCGAAAAATGAACGACACAATTCCCCCATTGTACAAAACATACAACTTCTTATTCATGATCTATACACATAAATATGTCACTCTATACACACAAATATGACGCAGTGCGAAGCATTTGCCAGTCTCTGTAAACCTAATTCCTCTATACACAGGGATTGAAGAAGATTTACACGATTAAGAGGAGCATATATGTACAATTCTTGCACAAAGGAGGACTAATTAACATTAAATTAGTCATATTAAGCCCCAACTGGTGCTGTTGTTAGGGCAGAATCAATTTCACTCCTTGTACGGCTAATCTTACGTTGTTCATCCTTTGCTCCGCTAATCCATATTTCTGGAATTGCTTGAACCATGTTATGCACATCCTCCAGTGCATAATCTGCTTCCTTGGTCTTCACAGATTTTCCAACCTATTTGGCAAAAGAGTAAATTATAAATAAAACCAAACAATATAGGAAATAGGCATCAAAGTTAATTCTTTCAAACTATACAAATGAGCGCACCAACACGAAACGACATGTTAACTTTATAGACAGGAACACAAGATATAGGTTCAATTTATATGAAATTGTACTCCTTTTTGCATTGAATTATACCACACATATAAATATAAACATGCTAGTTGTAATTTTTGCCAAAATCATTACAAGAGTTAAATAGTCTAATCTTTATTCTTCATTTTAAAATCACCATTCTTCATCTAAGCTTCTAGTAATCTAATCTTTTATACATTTTAAGATTCAAATATCAAAATCTCTTATTATATGGGCATGGCATAATACTCTTACCCAAATATTTAAATTTGTCAAAACAAATTGTGCATTTTAACAAAATAAAAATAAAAATTAGTACAACAATGAGTAAGAATACCTATGCAAGGGGAGGGAATGTGTATTTTAACATTATATATCAAGGATTCTATATTGTTGCCAACGGCCATTTAGTCATTGGCATCCTCCATGATTTTGTAATAAAAAGATTTTGGGCCGGCTTGGTGGGTGTTTATTTTTTAAAATTTTAAAAACTCAACTTAAAATCAATTTTACTTTTACGCTTCCCAAAATTTATTTCACTTTACTTTCTCTCTCTATTTTTTTTTAAAACACTATAATTTTAATTAAAAAATCAAAATTAGATTAAAAAATATATATATTTAAAATCTACTCATCGATATCTATAAAATAAGATCACTGTGACTATTTTTTGAATTTTTTTATGAGATTTTTTAATTGGTTGAAAATAACTTAAATAAAAATTATATTCACTTTTCAACGTATTTCCAAATTCTTCGAAACACCATATTTTAAAAACTTAATTCAAAATATCAACTAAATATCACCTTTGGGTTTGACCCACATGAATATGTTGGTCGAGCTTTTTTGTTAATCAACCTTATGCGGTGATTATACATCTATCCTTATTGGATTGATGGTTGTAATTTAAAATTTACATAAAAATATGGTATTGTAAGAAAAAAATTATATAATAAATTAATCGTCTCGTATTAAAAAAAAAAAAAGAAAGAAAGGAAGAAGAGAAGGATGCTATACTCTTTTTTTCACTATATTTTACTTGAGCAACATCTTAAATTTATGGCCAATTAGTTAATTACACGTAATCGTGAAAACATCACCATCATGGTAAAAGAAAAAACGTTAAATGGATTGACAAACCCTTCACTGACAAGAATTATATATAGATACAGTAGAATCCCCACGTGGCAGAATGTAAACCATAGAGATCATAGGTTACTTGACACTTACCAATACGGTTCGGAGCCCCACTGCCTTGCCCGCAGCAATGTTCCGGACATTGTCATCAAGGAACAACTGCACATAAACAAATCAAAACAAAACAAAACACGTCTCAATAATTATAATAAGAAAACAAAATGCATATCTCAATTCAATAATTTTAGAAGGGTACGTGTGTATATACGAGTGAATCACCGATGTACTAAGATTTAAGTCTGACCACCATTTATTACGTTTATTTTCATCAAAATTTTATATAAAATAATAAATGATTGTTAGAATTGAATTTTAATTTTTATGTTAAATAAGTATGTATGGTTAAAATTACAAACAAAAGGCAGTTGTAGGATACTTAGAGAACATGATAGACATACCGTATGACGGGGATCAACCTCTGCAACATCAATTGCGATGTTAATGGCGTCTAAAGAAGGTTTCAAAATAACAGGAAACTCATCAGGGCGACTCGATTTCGACAGGTTTGGATTCATTGTCTCGAAACATATAATTTGTTCGAAGCAATCTTTAATTCCGATACGATCCAACACCTTCATAGCGTGATTCTCATCAGAATTGGTGAAAATCTGAAAATTAAACCCAAATCCTATCAGTGACAGTCCACACTTTATACAAGAGGATTTTTTTTCTCTTGTCCCTCAGATGCGTATAGATTTCTACTACCATAAACTTAAAAGGATGCATTCCTCGACAAATATTGCCTCTTTGGCAACAAATATATTAAATAATTACAAATATGTATAGTGCCGGACCACAAGCTTGAGAAAAATGAGTGCTAAATCGAAACAAATATGTAAGACAAGAACCGTGACTATGTGAGACACTATCTATCCAAGAATTGCAAGCTTTAAAAAAATGCATTGAATAAAGGAAAATCTGAGAGACAAATTCTTGACCACATTCCGAAAAAGTCCCATCGTTAAATGTATAATGATTTTTATATTAATGTATAGCTTACGATTTTTCGTTGATTGATGCTACGCAGAAGGTTTCTTAGCTGAGGATCTGGTCTGATCACATCGTACGGCAACCTTCCGTGCACGAAACTGTTGAAAGAGGAAAAGAGTGAGAAGAGAAAACAAAATTTGATTTTTAAACAAAAAAAACAAATTTCATTTTAAAAGAAAACAAAAATTGATTTTTAAACAAAAAAAAAAACAAATTTCATTTTAAAAGAAAACAAAAATTGATTTTTAAAAGAAAAACAAACAAATTCAAACTTGGTAACATCGTTAGACTTTTGGCCGAGAATGAGATATCCTACCTGTGATAATCATCGGCATCAATGTCATAGCCTAATGCCTGTAATCAATCGGAAAATGAAACAGAGATTAGTGCTAAAACTTGAAACATCGAGATCATCAAAATGATGATGATCGATCGAGTTAATAAACTAAAAAAATTATTTACTCTTAGGCCGGCGAGAGAGCTTCCGTAAGTTTTGAAGAGCTCAGAGCGGAGAGTCGAAGCTTTTGTCTCCGGAAATCCGCACTGTTCAACAAGAAAATCTGCAAATTAACGTACAATTAATATTGCTAATTACAACTAAATAATATGAAATTAAGTGGTGTTTTGTTTTTATAGTTTAATGTTGAATGGAAGTCTATTCTAAGTTAAATTGAAGAAACTGTGTTTTTTTTCTGCAATGTTAATGTTGAATTAGATTTAAATGAAGCATTCAGTGTTAGGCCTTACTGGTATCTATTCAGCAGTCAGAGTTAAATAAAATCAAACACATTTTTCAGAATTTCGTTCAACCATTTTTCAGAGATTTCGTTCAATAAGTTCCGACATTCAGAGATTGCTTAATGTTACATTTTTTAAGATCGAGTTTGAGAAATGGAAGTCAAATTAGTACCATCAATGTTGCGTTTGGTAGCTTCGCCGATTCCGGTCTTGGATGAGTAGAGAGTATCATCCAAATCTGCTTTGAACAAGTTAAAAAAGTAAAAAAATGATCAGACATTGGAAATGTATATACAAATATAAAACCAGCAATACATAATAATCATAGATAAGAGAGGAGAGTGTACCGAAGATAATGGAATCGAATGGAGAGGAGTCTCGAACAGATTTGCAGAAGGAATCCATGGGAGTAGAGAAGGAGAAGAGGAAGAGCTGAATTTGAAAGGTAAAGAGAGAGCTGAAAATTTGGGGAGGTTTTTGAAGGAATGTGTGGGAAAATGATCGAATCGGAGGACTATGAAGATGCGGAGCAGAGAGGTATTTATAGAGATAGAGCGGAGGAGAGGAAGAGGGGTGGATAGAGACGAGAGAGGGACTTGCTGACTCAGACTTCAAAACACGAGTTACTATGGGCGAGTCGAGGTGGGACCCACACGCTATTCCAAAACCAGAGGAGGAATCTCTTTTAAGTGGACCAAAATATCCCTGGTTTTTTTTTTTTTTCCCTTAACCATAGAGGGTAACTAAGGGTGCGTTTGATTGCAAGCATGGAACTTGCATAGAAAGAAAATAAGTTACGGGCAATTGAATTGCCTAGAATTGAGTTGCATGGAAAATGTAGTGCAGTGTGTTTGATTGCCTTAGTTTTCTACCCGGAAAATATTTGTTGTATTATGGCATTTTTAATGTAGAAAAAATTATTGGTATTTTTTTTTTACATAATTATATAGTCATGACGGATCTTGTTTAATTGATCTTGATTAGTAGATTTTAAATATTAAAATTTTATATTATTTTGAATTTTATATTTTAAGTTATGGCATTTTTAATGTAGAAAATAGTAAAAACCTTGTCTCGTGAACCGTGTCCAAGCATGGAAAACAAAAACCACCTCCCCCCAAAGAAAACATTTTCCTCAATTGCCTTGAAAATGCACATGTGTGAGGCAAAAGTGGGAATTGAATTGCCTAGAAAAAGAATGCAATCAAACACCTTAAGTTGTCAAATAAAGTGGAAAATGCTCATTTTCCATGGAAAATGTTACCAATCAAACACACCCTAATTTCTTCTTGCAATTGCAGCTAACAAAACATTATTTCAAGGCTACGTTTAATTATAATATAAAAAAAAAAAATTTATATTTGAATAACAAGTTAAAAAATAAATTGAATTATATAATAAACTACTCTATATTTTATACTCATTTTATGACTAAATGTATTACATCTATCATAATTTTTGGTGATTCAACCACCAAAAACATAGAAAAAGTAATAAAATAAAAAATTATCTCTCCACATATCTTAACTTATTTTTCAGCTTTTTATAAAAATTAATTATTTTTATTTTCATTTTTCGCTTTCTTATCAAACGAACCCTAAAAGTATCAAGAATTGCGTTGGAGAGCAAAATTGTTTACTTTAAGACTGTCGCAATAAAAATCTTATATCAATGAGTCAAGAAGCTTAGTAATTTTTTCCGGTTTTAAATGCAATATTTACTAAACCAAATTAGTTTTCCTTTTATTTATTTATTTAGACACACAAGTGATATGGTGACATTTGGGCAGGTTCAATCGGAGAAGAGTCTTAACTATGTCAATTAAATCATTAACACATTATCACTAGATTATGGCGACATATATTCTTCTTATTTATTAATTGTTGTCTATGAATTTTATGTGGCAGTGCAATATAAAGAGGAATCATTGGCTTTTTTTTTCTTAAAAAATTAGAAGGGCCTAAAATATTAATTTGCGGATATACTTTTGTCAAAGTATTCTTATGAGAAGTTCTTCCAGATGGATCAAATATAGTATATTGTTTGGAAAAAAGTAATATTTACTTTCATAATAATTCATTGTGTACAAGAGTTCAAATTGCATGATTTTTATTTCTCGAGGACATGTGATATTGAATTATTGACGAGACATGCGTTTAGGAAGCGGACAAAAAAACACACACAGTCACAACGTACACATGATGTGTCGCGTGATAGTGTGCATTTGCACGACACATCATGTGTCGTGTGACACACTCCATTCCTCCCTCGACACTTCATGTATCGTGGGGTGTATTTTTTCCCTTTTTCTTGCTGCAGCTTGCTCTTCATTGATAGACTAATTATACACTTTTACTTTACACTTTACCTCAAGCAATAGAGATAGTCTAATAGAAGTTTAGAATAATGTTTAAAATTATTTTCTAATGGAAGCTGTCTATTTCATAAGAAACTATTTACAAAGATGTTTCAATCAAGTTTTAACTATTTAAAAGGCAAGTGAAATTGTCATGAGATTATGACACCTTTGTTTGTGGTGGCTATTCAAATTTTTTATGTGTAGTTAATGTTTCACTATTTTTCTATATGAAATTCATCCCTTGTGTTAGGGAAAAAAAACCCCATATAATATTGATAATAAAAGTTAAAAGATACTAACCAGCCTAAGTATCCATAATACATCAACTACTCCAATCCAAAATAATTAATCAATACAATACGAATTTGTATCCTTTCCTAAGAAAAAGGAAAATTCAACATTTTGGGAATATCGCAGAAAATGCAACACCGGATTGGGCACACAATTTCCCTCACAATGGATGCATTTTTTTTAACATTGTAAGAATTCATAATTTTACCAAATTTGTGCAGTTAAATATAAATATTTAAACGTGTTATAAAAAAAAGATGGTGAACTTTATCACATTACTGATATGCAACACAATTAGTATTTTTTTTTTGGGTCTCCACGGGGTTTCTGGACCAGCTTTCGTGCACCTCAACTAATCTCCGCTCGCTGTTCGTGATTGCCGCTAGCCATGCATTATTTTGACAACACAATTAGTATGAATAACTCAATCTCTCTAACCTTTTGTAATGGCAAACACTAATGCTCACGCTAACACTAATTTAATTTTTTTTTATAATTCTTTTGTTTTTTATCAAACAAAGGTAACTTAAAAACATATATCACAATCTCTATTGGTGGTTTTGATCAAATTACTATTAAACTTAACGAGCAATCGTAATTGAATTTACACAATTTTGTTTTTGTAGTTTCTTTTACCATTCTTCTTCCCACTTCCCACTTCCCTTTTCATTTAAGATTTTCAGTTTTTTTTCAATATTCTCAGTTTATTCTTAGTAAAAAAAAAAGAGGAAAAAGAAATTGAAGAAAAGTAAAGACAAATTTTTTCAACTACATATATTGTCAAAACAAATTAATGTCTTCATGAAAAATACTGATACAAAAATTGCTTCAAATAATTTTACAATTACACGCTGCAGTCACGAACCATATTTGTTTTGTAAATAGGGCCATCCAAGTTTGTATATCCCTCCAACTTTGAATAATTTTAGAAAATTTTACACTTGTACGCATGTGATTTCACTTCCTTTTATGGAAAATGCCCAAAATTTAATCAATTTTTATTTTTGGTGCCGTTCGACTCTAGTATATTTTAAAAGAATTAATTTATATGATTCAACATGCTTTAACTTATATCTTTTTTTTTCTTTTCCGTGTAATTCAAAATTCATTTTGTTTTCCATCTACAAGACTGCAAAATCTCTTAATTACTTTTCCATCTTCTTCCGTAGTTGATTGTGTTAATTTTTCAAAGCATTGGTTTTTAAAATATACGCAAGCTTATTCAGCCTAGTTCTTCTTCTTATGAAATCTAAAAGGACCCATTACTTTCATTGAACAACTTTCGTGAGCCAAAGGTTGAGTGTTCAAGTTGTCCATCAAGCTTTTCCTAATGACCTTCATTAGCTTTTTCTGTAATCAACCTAGCTTAATTTTTCAATAACATTTTTCCTAAAATAGTATTGAGTTAATTAATATAAAATTAAGATAACATGCTTCAATGTGTGAATAGCTTTATAAAATATTATATCCAAGTATGAACACTGTTATATGGTACAATTCTTTATGAGCCAAACCCATAAAACAACTACCATAACACCCCCCCCCCCCCCCCCCCCCAATATCTTACATTAAATGGTTGTTAAGTCCTTGCCATTACAATTCAACCACTTTTAGTTGCTTGTACTTAATTATATTAGATACGAACGTACATGTACATGTCTATTTTATTTGCACGTGTATCATTTGTTTTAAATTAAAAAATTAATATAAAGATTGTGATCAGTTCAATAGATAAGACTTCACGCATCAATTAAAAGATTGTGGTCAATTTAATAGATAAGACTTTGCAGGGTCAAAATTAAAACGCTATTAACTTTATATATTAATATAGATAAGAGAATTGTCTGCATTTATGTTGTTGTACATGTATTGTGCAGTGTTCTCCAAAAATATAAAAAAACTAACATACAATACATAAAAATAAATATTAATAATGAGGTGAGGGGCAATATAGTAACTAAGCAATTGAAGCATTTCAATTGTGGCATTAAACGCCCATATATAAATTAAATATATGTATTGACTAGAGTACTTTATTGGAAAGTTGGGCTAGGAAGCTCATTGGCATGTGGAAATCGTGGTAACGCACAATTCATGTGGGAAATTTTTTATATGTGATTCTATGCTTGAAAATTTGAAGTAAAGTATTTTTTTATATAATCATGTAAAATCAAGTTTGCACTACATATTTTTTAGCATATTATTATAAATATGTATTTAATTAATAGTGTTTTAGAATAATTTTAACAAACTACATATTTAAAATTTATTTATTAATAAAATGCACATAATAATATTTTCGGAGTTATGCAAAATTAGGTTTGAACTCTTTATTTTTTAAAATATTACTATGTATTTGTATTTATTTGATTTTATTTTAAAGTTTTATGAATGAAACATAAGAATATACTTATTAAAAACTATAAATATATCATGCAAAACAAATTTGCACTAAATTTTTTTAATTGCAAAGTTAAGTTTACACTCAATACAATTTAGCGCAAAGTAAAGTTTGCATTCGGTCAAAACCCTTATTTTAAAACACAATTGATAAACAAGCCTTTATCTCAAAATGTTAATGATATCTAGGTCCTTATTTCTAAAAAATATTATTCGTTGATATTTTTGTAAAAAATATTATCACGCAAACTCTTTTATCTTATTTCCAGCTGATTTTAAGGGTTGGACATCATTTACACATTCCACAGGTGAAAATCTGTTTTAATAAAAAAGGAAATACATGTTTTGATCATGATAACTTTAGTTAAGAAAATCAATTCTTTGTCTACAATACACTTTGAGTAAGTGGATTAGCTTTATGAAAAAAGTACTCACCTGAATTTGGGAGATCCCGTATTCTAGTCTCACTTGAGATAGGAATTTTTTTTTTTAAATAAATAAATAAAAAGAACAGATTTAAATACCTTCCATCATTTTATAATTGAAAAAAAAAAGAGTCTAAGACTCACTTCAACTTAAGTCCTAGTATTAGCAGTTATATTTCCACTTAATTTTTCTTACTGTCAATTCTCTACTCAATAGACATAATGTAACCTAAGATCATTAGTCATTGTTTAATATTAATTTTAGCTTCGTTTTGTAAGTTTTCTTCTCTTTCTCTATTGCATGTTTATCATACATTTTTTAATGCTTGAGAGCACTTAAAAAAGTATGGGCCTAAGTGTTATAATGAGTTTCTTCCTTTTTCTCTTTATCAAATTTTAAGCATATCGATCGACATAAGAAATGGAATATTTTGCAGTGGTTACGATAAGAAGACATCATCATATCCAACGTGTTGGGATGATGATAAGGTTTGGCACCCAGTGGATAAGGTTTGGCACTCATTATATAATATATATTGTTGGTGTGAAAAATTAAAGCCGATCTACTTTAATTTCGACCATAAAATCAAATGATTGTAATAATGGCAAGGATGATAAAGAGTTAAACATAACAAGATAAATCTTCGAGCTCCGTAACTCATTGTACAAAAACAACCTTTAGGCTGGCTACTCATACTTTCTGGAGCTTTGGCTAGCAGGTAGCATTCAAGCAAATCTCTCGAACTCCTTTCACTATGGCGGATGGACTGCTGATATGGTTGGCCACGTGTCTCCTTATGATTGGCGGTGTAAATTAATTCATTTGTTTGCACCATCATATATATATATATATATATATTCGGGCAGGATTAGGCGTGAATCAATCCGTACGGACCGGTCCTTTTTATGACACTATTGCGTCATAACAAACACCATCCAAATGTTTTTATTGCGAAAAAGCGTCATAAATATATTTTTTAATTTAAAAGTATATTTTTCTATTAAAAAGTATGTTTTGAAATCAAACTTACTAAAAATATTTTTGTTTTTTTTGATTCAAGTTGTTTAAGCCAACTTATACACACTTTAGTTAGTCTCTCGCTATGCGATATTTCTCACATTCATAAAAAACCAAGAAATATATGAAGAACCATCTAAACTCATAAAGAAGCTAAAAAGTGAGATGGCAATAAGAGCAAGATATCCCTCCAACCCTAGAGCAAGAATATGAACTTTTCATTTAAAGAAATAAAAAGAGGTTGATGCTCTTAATTTAAAAGAGGAGTAATATATATAAATCAAAAGATGTTATACAAGATTAATCCAACTGAACATGTTTCTTTGTTAGGTCTATTTACTAATAATGGAATTGAGAATTATTGTTGAGATATTAATTTTAATCTTACCCACCATTCTTATCACGTATTTTTACCGGGTACACAATATGAGTTATACCTTTGTTATATTTTGTGAAAGTACAACTCATGTAATGCATGCTAATAAAAATATATGGTAAAATTATACAATAAGGCCTCGTTTGGTTCACGGATTTTAGTACTCGGGAAAGGAAAGTCGTTCCTTACCTTTGTTTGGTAAGCACAAATTTCGGAAACAATTTCCCGAGAGAGGGGAAAGTAAGGAGTAAAACCATTCCTCCCAAAACACATGGGATTGATTTTCCCATGTGATTTCCAAGCATTTATTACACAAATTTTAGACAATAATACTCTTACCTAAATACTTTCCATGGTTTACCAAACATAAGAAAGGAAATTTGACAGGAAATTTACTTTCCCACCTCCATGGGAAAAATAAGGGAATTGATTTTCTTTCCATGAACCAAACGAGACCTAAGTGTAGCATTACTTAAAATCAAATAAATGGCATTACAAAGTAAGAATGGGTCAAAAAAAGAAGAAGAAGTATTGATGGGTAGAATATTCTATAACCCTGATATTTACAAGGTTTACAGTTTAAGCTGATCCATTTCCATTTCTTTTTCAATTTTTAAAAAGATAGAAAAAATTGAAAAAAAAGAAACTATCTGCTTGATCATACTTTAGTCTAATGTTAACACATTTGGTGGGATTCACCACGTATGGAAAGAAAAAACTATGAAAAATGATTATGTACTTATTTAACACCAACCTAACTGAGAGAAAGAAGCAAAAAAAAAAATAAAAAAAATAAACTCACCTAATTTAATCTGGATTACTACATACTTTTTTACATACTCCAAAAGGCAGACAAAAAGGCCCTAAATCAAAAGTGTCTTTGTGAATACTAGAGTGGAAAATAGAGTTAATTGGCCTAATAGAGGTGAGCCCAACTAAAATCACGGGTCCGGGGAAGCTTTACTCCTTACTGGGCTTTTCCTAAGGAAAAATATTTCCATGGAAACAAAATAAAATTCCAACCGTCGTTACTCCATCTAACTTTTACGGATTATCTCCATAATCCCTTGGATCAATTTTATCTCTGCTTAAAAATTTAAAAATTATATATTTTCATAATGTTTATTGCGTTTGATAAAAATAAAAAATACTTTTCAAAATACTAAAATGAGAAAACAACATGAGTTTAGTACTAAACTTTAATAATTTAAACGATACAATAAGAAAACATGAATTTAATTAGACTCTTCTTAAACGATACAATAAGAAAACATGAATTTAATTAGACTAGTGAAGAGTGATCATTGAGTGCGATCAAACGAAACCACTTTTATTCTACATGACAATTAAAGAATAATTTCATCTATGGTAGAAATATTGCCAAAATTATTTATACCAACTTATTTAGTCAAAATCGAATCATCTTATATTTTGTTGAAACACCATAAGATAGTGAATCATATTTTTTAAAATTTAATTTCCTCTAATATTTGAATGAATCATTTTATATTTCAAAATTTAAAATTTGAAATTCAACAATCATATCTTATATGTCGAGTCCTTCCATAAATTTATGCATTTTTGATTTGTTTAATTAAAGTCACACACAGAAAACAACAATTCTCTTGTAAAATATTCTAATTTAAATGGAAGCTAGCCTAACGAAAATGAACACATTGTCACACATAGTATATGCGTTTAATTACATTGGTTCAATGCCCTTCTAC
Organism: Lonicera japonica; assembly: GCA_021464415.1. Classification (NCBI taxonomy): domain Eukaryota; kingdom Viridiplantae; phylum Streptophyta; class Magnoliopsida; order Dipsacales; family Caprifoliaceae; genus Lonicera; species Lonicera japonica. The sequence continues at coordinate 52,592,712 of CM038465.1, forward strand.
TTTGTGATTGTGGAGATAAAATAATACGAGTTGAATCACATGAAATTCATGCAAAACATAATTAAGATTGGAGTATAGTTAATGGGAGATTCTATTTATACTACTAAAAGTAGTTAAAATAATACTTCTTGAGTCTCTAATTAGTCGCTAAAGTATGCAAGTGCCATTGTTTTAATTTATACAAATCTCCAATTTCAGTCGCTAATTAAACGCTTGAGGTAGATGCGTGATTCGGAATTCGGCCAAAACAAAAAGGTTGTAACTAATGGTTCAGACGTAAAGTCATTTGAACCTCGTATTAGATAGTTATGGACCTGCAAAGTTGGTTCATAAAAATGGAGGGAAATGAAAATGTCATTTGCTCCCTTCCACCATTAGTCAAACTAACAGAATTTGATGGAAGTGTCAAAATGACACAAATTGATAGTTTGAGATGCAGTTTGCCAAAAAAATTAGTTTAAGTATCAAAATAACAATAGAAAATAAGTATGGGGACACATATGACTTTTACAGCTAGAAATAAAGTTGATGTGTAATGAAATAGGGATGGTCATGAATTTCATATTCAAATAACACATATTCATCAAACATATTTTACATGAAACACAAAAGAGAGATTCATTACTATTTTACTCATTTCTGTCCCATAAAAAACTACATAAGCAAAAAAATAAAATTAAACAAAGTTCAAAACAGAAAATAAAAACTCAATATGAAGCTGGAAAAAAAAACATAAATGAAAAAAGAAGATACAAAGGTTGTTTTTTAAATTAGCATAGGTTTTTGAGGTGTCTGTGCTTTTTTTTTTTGGTACTCTTCAACTTGTAATTTGATGATTGAGAATTATGCTTAAGCTGGATTGGGTCTATTATTTGCTGAACCACGGCCATAGATGAACCTTGCTGTCCCTTCTGTATAAACATGTGTCTCAGTGTCCAATCTGTTCAATTAATTAAAAAACAGAAATTAATTACTGTACATATACGTACTTATATACAGAAGTATTATTTTTTTCTTCCAAATTACGAGTTTAATTTATTATTTATGTATAAGACATATTCCGTATACCAGATTCCACGATTATAAACGAGTTTTATTTTTAACTATTAATTAAATTGAAATTAGCGTACTTTTTAAAAGAAATCCAATGTCTCAAACTAGACTCTTTATTTTAAATCGGGGGAATATAATGTATAGTTTTCATAGAAAAAAAAGTCTCTAATCCCACGGTATCATTTGGGTCCGCCTTTGTGTAATACACAATTTGTCTCCTATATTAATAGTCTATATAAGAACTACACTTTTGGCGACAAAATGGTATGGTCAGTCTGTACAAAAGACTTAATGTGTAAAAACAAAATTTATGGGAGGGTGGTATTTACAATTTTCTAACAACTTTGCTGAGGGTAGAGCCAATTTGAAAGTAGTGGCATCAAAGAATTTGCTTTCTCCTTTGATCCTCTGTTTAGGGTCGACCTTGAGTTTTGAAAGGTCTTAGACAAACTTTTGATTTCGGGTCTTTTTGTATATTTGTTTCTTTTTCCTCTTCTCATGCCCTGAAATATATTTTTTAGTAGACATTTTTATAAAATAATAAAAGAACAATGGCTAAAGCATTGGTGATATGATCACGAATATACAATGGCCAAGCAAATATAACTACAAAAGTTTGATAACAATAAACAAAAAACAATTAATTTTAGAACTCATCATAATTAATCAACAATCACAATAATTAGAACTTACAATATCAAATTAGAATAATGCAATTTTTTTTTTCAAAAGTCAACTAATTAACATAAAATTGTAATACAGAGACTTCTCTTCAAAACAAATTAATCAAACCCATTAAAAAGGTTTTTTAATTGAAAGGTGGGCTAAACCTATTTTAATTTAAAAAAATTAACTAAACCCGGCAATATGTTTTTTAATTGAAAGGCCGGGCTTGAGTCTAATTTAATTGAAAGGCTGGTGAAACCTAGATTAATTCACTTTGAAAAATGAAGAGCTCCCCATTTTAATTGAAATATTGGTGAAATCTACGCTGTGTTTGGGAGTTTAAGAGAGACAAGAAAAGAATAGAGTATCAATCCGAAAGGAAGAAAAATGAAGAGAAAGAAAAATAATTCTCTTTTTTATTTGGGAGTTTAAGAAGGAAGAGAATGTTACAATCTCTCTTTGGTGTTTGTGAGTTGAAAAAAAGAGGAGATAAAAGATCATCTTTTAAAAATTTGTTATGTATTTTAAAGATAAAATTGTTAATACATTAAGTTTTCATTAAAAAACTTTCTTTTCTCTCCGATTTAGAGAGAACAATTTGGAAAGAAAGTTTTAGTTAATTTTCTCTCCCTTTCTTTCTAAATTGAAACTCCCAAACGTAGGGCTAGAGTTACTCCATTTTAATTGAAAAGCTAGTGAAACCTAGAGTTACTATGAAAAAGGGAGAACTCTATACAACATGCCATGTCAACCACTAGACTCAACAAAAAAATATTTTATTCACTATAACATATATATAGAAGTGCTGAAAAAATTCGCGGCCCTAGTACATCGTGGGCCCTAAGTGACAGCCTGGGCCGTTTATGCCCAGGGCCAACCCTGTCTCTATTTCATTCTCAGGTCCAATTCTTCCGTGCGACCATGCGCACTTCAAATGGCTTATCTGATGTCTGTTTTTATATTTTTCCCCAAAAACTCATTAGGCATAATCTCTCTATAAGCAATGAAACAGTTCCCTTGTATTTCATTAGGAAAAGAAAATTGAAAAATCAAATAGAAATACAAAGGATTAAGCTGCGTTTATTTACATGTAAATGCAACGGCAACAACTAGTTCATATAGAAATTGGGAAATATTGTATTTCGTTGGCATTGTTTTCCATGTACATATGCAATTCAACTACATACTAATAAGTAGTTCTTTTCATTGGCATTGTTTTCTTTTAAAAAATATGTTTGAAATCAAACTCATTAAAGATATATTTTTGTTTTTGGTTCTGGTTGTTCGGGTTAGCTGCGTACTTTGACTAATTCCTCCTCAAGTGATATTTCTCTAATTCAAAAATTAAGATAATTTTTGTTAGGAGGACAACTTATATTAAATTATGAGCCAAAACAACAATCAACTAGTCCGAAAAATTGCCACAACATGCAAATATGATTGAACTATCTCAACTTCTAAAGATCGAAGCCAAACCAAAGTGTGGGATGACAATAAGAGCAAGAGATCCCTCCAACCCCAGTGAGAGGATGAACCTTTTAATCTTTTATTTAAAAAAAAAGAAAAAGAGGTTGATACTATTTTTTTCTGGTCTTACTCTTAATTTGAGAGAGGAGTAATATATATGAATCAAAATATGTTATTTCATATATTAATCCAACTGAACTCATTTGTTTGTTGTGACTATTTATTAATTTAACGAACTTTGAGAGTTATCGTTGAGATGTCTAATGAATGAATTTGAAACTATCATAAAATCAAATAAACGTCTTTACGAAGTATGGATAGGGAGAATATTCCATATCATAACCCATAAATTTACAAGGTTTTCGGTTTAAACCTGGCCATCTCTCTTTCTTTTTCAATTTTTGAACATATCAAAAAAAAGAAACCGCCTACGTGACCTTAATTCAGTGTAACAGTGACACATTAGGTGGGATTCACCACGCATGGAGAGAAAATGATTATGTATTTATTTAATATTCACCTAATTTAATCTGGAAACTAAAAACTTTTTTATGTACTCCAAGGCTGACATAAAGGCCCTAAATCAGACATGTAGAGTTAATTGGACTTCGGCCCAACTAAAATTATGTCTTATTTTATTCGTTGAAGCTCTGGTTCTTACTGGGCTTTTACTTTGAAAACAATATTTCCATGGAAAAAATAAAAAATTCCAACTATAATTACTCCATTTTACTTTCAGGGATATATTATCTCTATTATTAATCTCTGGAATCAATTTTATCTCTAATTAAAAATTTTAATTCTGCTTCTAATATTGAACAAAAATATACATTTTCACGGACTCGACTTATCTCTATTACCTCCTTCGGTCCAATTCAGTTGAAAGTGGTTTATTTCAAAGGCTAAATGGATGAATTTTTTTATAAAATTTGGTGGAAATGATTTTTGTAATGAGTATCATGTAAACAAAAAATTTATCAATAAATTCAAATCAAAAGCGGGCGTAATAATAATTTGATGTATTTGTTCATCTTCGACAATTAAAATTTTAAATAATCATCTCACTCACCTCTAGACTGAATCTTCTGATGAATTTTATAGAAATGATATAATATTTATCATAGAGATCATCTCAACCAAATTTCATGAATTTTTTTTAAGTCAAGTCCCATTTTCACAATGTTTATTATATATGATAAAATTAATAAATACTTTTTAAAATGATTGAGTGTTTTTTCGTTAATACTATAAACTTTAATAGTTTAAATGACACAGTATGAAAATATGAATTAATACTAACGATACAATATGAAAATATGAATTAAGAGTTTAACACAAGTAAAAACTAATTTAAGTGAGATGAAATAAATCTTTTATCATACACCACAATAAATGATAGTCGATATCTCATTCTCCACGATAATTAAGGAATGATTTTATTAGAATTATTGAGAAAATTAAATTAATTTTTTTCGTTAAAATTGAACTAAGCTTATTTTGTAGACATGAGAATGATTTCACTCATAGTAGAAATATTATAAAATTATACCAACTCAAAATTTAACCGAGCTTATTTAGTAAAAAACGCCAAGGATAGTAGACCCTATTTTCTAAAATTTAATTTTCTCTAATATTTCAATAAATCTTATATGCGGAGTTCGCCCATAAATTTATGTATTTGATTTGTTTAAACAAAGATATACAAAACAACAATTCCCGTATAACATATTCTAATTTTTCATTCAAATAAGGTGTTAAATGGAGGCTAGCCTAAGGTAAGTGAAGACATTTTCACACATAATATATGCAGTTCAATTATTGAGTTTACATTGGTTCAATGCCCTTGAATTTGTGATTGTGGACTATTTATTTTATTTTGAAATTATGTGTGATAATATCTTAATTAACCTTAGGCTAGCTTCCACTTAACACCACATTTAATTTGAATGAATAATCTATTAATAAATCAGGTCAGTCCTAAAATGATATGACTCTTTATGTTTATGTTCTCAACTGGTGGCTCAGATTTAAGTTGAATCTTTATGTTTTAATCTGACGGCTCCTATATAACTTTCACTTTTCTTCCCAACTGGTGGCTCAGATTTAATTTCAGCATTTATGTTTTAATTCGGCGGCTCATATTTATCTCTTAATTAATTTATCTCCTAATTAATTTCAATGGTGATAAAAACAAACAAGTATTTATTAAACATGTATTTATCTCTTAATTAGTATTTATTAAACGCGTATTTAATTTCCATATAAATTTTAACATATATTTATCTCTTAATACGTAGTTTTAGATCTCTCCATCTGTGCTTCGTTTATATTTTTCCATACAAATATAGTTTATTTCTGTAATATGTATATTTTTTTTCTAATAACTTTTTTTTTCTCTATTGACGTTTATTAAATAATATTCGATGTAATATTTTATAATAATTATAAAATGGGTATATATACAATATGTATATATATATAGCACTATTAAAAAGTGGCAAATATTATATGTAGCAATAATAAAAAATTGGAATAGTCTATACGTAATGTAATTGATTATTATAATTTTATCATAATAAATTGTATATAATTTTACGTAATGGATATGTATAATATTTTTACGTAATTTAGACTACTGTAAATATAACTAAAAAGATGGGTATGTGCTGTTCAGATTTTTGATATTCAATCATTACCTTAATTTTAAAATGGATATGAGTATAACGATCTATACATATTTTTAATTTTCTCGTAATGTAATTGATTATTAATTTTACGTGATATACAAACATTGATTATTAAATTTCACAATTTTTTATGCTAATCTTCTTATTAAAAAAATAAATCTAACATCAGTTTAATAATTATTTTTCAAATTGCATAAGTTTATTCAAAATAACATTATTAATATAAATTTAATTTCATGTACAAAAATGTTCAATTGCCGGAAATTCTCTTACATTAAAATTCTTATCACTTAAATCATACCAAAATTAATAAATTTAAATAAAAATTGAATAGCTTAAATTAAAATTAGAATCCAGTTTTTATTTTATTCCTGAAATGGCTTCTTTAATTATATTTTTTCATACTTTTATTTGATTATGAGATATGTATGCGTTGTTTTTACTATCAATATCAAATATTTATTAATATTTAGTTATGTTAAATTCAATCGAAGTTTCAATTGCTAAAAATTATTTATATTTTTCTTATTATAAATGGTAGAAATTAGTTTTCTAAATGTAGGAATTTTAATTTTTAATACCTCTTTATTTCTAAAAGACAAATAGAAAGGGCATCATGTCCTATATACATTTAAGTAATGATATTTGTAATTTCAGTTTGTTTGAAAGAAAATATAATTAATTGTGGGAAAAGATTAAAAAAATAAATAATAAATAAATTAATGGTTGGTGATAAAGGCATATATAATATTATTTTTATTATTTTTTTCAAAATATATTAATAAAAGTTTATTTTCTCTAAAACTAATTCTAATTTTTAAATATCATATTGATACGAGCGTGCGTTTGGCATATCGGATAAGAATTAAGTGGAATCGGACATATAAGAATTAGTCAGATAAAGATTTAATAAACTTTGCATTTGATGGAGTTTTATATTACAAGTCTGGATATTATATAACATAACTCGCTTTTGTTTTAAAAATACATGCAATATTAATTGTTGTCCACAAATTATTTTTTTTGCTAATGCAATTAACCTATTTATAAATAAGTTTCGTAAAATCCTATTTTAGGAGAGAAGCTCTATATTACACACAATATTTACGAATTAGGCATTAAGTATAGTTTCAAATTATGATAAAATTTTATTTATTTTTTTATAAAATTAAAGTTTCTTATAAATTCCTTCATTTAATAAAAGAAAAATAAAAATACCAAATTATACGATAAATGAATTTTGTTAGTAGACTTAATGTGATTTTGGGTGATCAAAAATTGTCATATCTAAAGGGCGTAAAGAAGAAGGTCGGAATAAATTAATTAAAAAATTATTTTTATATTCGTTTTATTATCCGACAAACACAGAATAAAATAATGCCATTTATAGACGTGGTATAGTTTTATCCAGTTATAATGTGATAAAAAGATAATTAGTCATGAATCCAATCATCTCCCGTGTTGCACTAAACGCGAGATATGATAAAGATAGCATGTCCACTCTTGCACCAAATATAGGATATGATTTGTTTATCCTAACCTTTTTGACAACAAACACTGGGTATAATTAATTAATCCAATCATATCTTTAATTCAGCGCGACAAACACATTCCCTAAATGTAAACATATTAATTTAAACTTAAGCAACTATTCTCTTGACATACGCATATTCTATATATTAATTTCTGAATTTTAATGATCCAATTGGTACTAATGGATATATATATAAATGGATCATGACGGGATTAACGTTATTTATAAGGCAATAGTCGAGTTTTTGGTTTTAACAAATTTGAACTCGATATATCTAAAAATATATATGATTACATGAAATTAAACTTGACAAAAAATATATTTATTTAAAAAAAATTAAAACATACCCTGTTTACTATACTATATGTATAAACATAAACTCACTTTTTCACTCCTAGCAGAGGCGAAGTTACTAAGGGGTAGGGGGCAGGCGCCTCCCCGTTAGTTTTGAATTTTTTTTATTATATATTGGATATTTTTTGAAATATATATACATATATATATATAAAGGTTTACGTATAAAAAAATAAACTTTATGTAACTCTAAGGGGCAAAACTTTAGGAGTCATTTGAAAACTTCTAAATTTCACAAATTAAACAAAGTAAACCCATGTCTCCACGATCTCATTATCACAATTACACAGTTGCTTGCCTGCTTCTCTGCTCTTCATCTCTCTCACTCGCCTTTCTTTGTCTCACTCACACAAATATATAACTATGGTACCACGACCAAGTGCACAACGCACTATATTTTTAGGTATATTTTTCGAATCTACTTTTTAAAATTAAGAATTATTTTATTCCATCATTACTTGCATAATATTAGTTTTGTTTCATTATTAATTGCCTAATATCAAGTGTATTTCTTGAACATTTGATTAATTGTTGAATATTTAGTGATTTAGGTCTAAATTCGCAATTGTTGAATATTAGTTATATACTTATAATTATTTAATAATTTATTTTATTCTATTAAAAACAGTATTAATGGACAAATTTTAAATAGTATTAAAATTTTAAAACTTTAAATATGATTTAGTGTGCTTTCAATTTCGCCCACGGTTGACTCAAATCCTAACTTCACCACTGCCTCCTCACATGTTGTAATTATATTGTATCATAAAGGTATTTAAAGAAAAATGTTATATTACAGTAGAATCGAGTCAAATGGACAAAATTTATGTGAACTCGTACTTAAACCATTTGAACTCAAACTTTTCTTGATTATAAAAGAAAAAAGAAATAATTCACCATATATTGGGATTTGCTTAGTCGAAATCAGGCCATTTTCGATCCCTAATTGTAACGGAAGTGCACTTAGACAAACTTAATTTATTTTACCACTATTTGAATAATAGGCATACAACAATATTTTTAAATTTTGTTTAAGATTAAAAATTAAAATTAATGTTGTAGTGAAAATTTTAATTATTCTTACTCTCAAATTTAGAGTATACTAATACTTTTTGAGAACGATGTTAAAATTAATATATCTGAGAAATAGCAAAGTTAGAATAAGAATTCTTAATATGAGATAAAAAATAATAAAATTAAGAGTAGTTATAGATATAAAAAAATAACAAAAAATATGATTTTAAATAATGTCGCCAATTACATATAGGCACAATCAAATCGTGCCGTAGGCACGGGCATTATCTAGTTATAATATATTATACGATAATTCTTGTTTTGTGTATGACTTTAATTAAACAAATCAAATATATAAATTTATGGGAGGGCTCGACATAAAATGTGATCGTTGAATTTGAATTTTTTTAATATAAAATGATTTATTGGACTATTTATATCACTAAAAGTACTTAAAATCATGTACCTTAGGGATTTAATTAGCTGTTAAAATTGGGGATTTGCATACGCAAAAGCTTATGTTTGAATTTATGTCAACCCCCAACTTTAACTGTTGATTAGGCGCTCGAGTTAGATGTGTGATTCAAAATTCGGCAAAAACATGAAAGTGGTAAAAGGTTGTGTGTTCTAACTAATGATTGAAACGGTGAGTCATTTGAACTTCTTAGTTATGGGCCCGCAAAGTTGGTTCATAAAAATGGAGAAAAATGAAAGTTTAATAAAAGTATTAGTTTGCTTCTTTCCACTGTTAGTCAAACTAACGGAATTTGACAGAAGTGCCAAAATGACACAAATTGATAGTTCGTTGTGCACTTTGCCAAAAAATTGTTTAAGTGTCAAAATGACAATTGAAAATAGTTGAGGGGGGTAAATATGAATTTTAGTCCTAGAAATAAATTTGATGTGTAATGAAATTTGGATGGTCACTGACAGTGGCGTTGTCAGAAATTTTATTTAGTTGGGTCATTTAATAGACTATTATTTATAAGTGTTTGTTAAAGTACCCTAACTATTACTCCTCAACCTCATATGCACGCTTAAAATGATTTTACTTCAGTTTCACTTAAAAATTGATTATGTTTAACCCCATCTAAAATTGATTATGTTTAACCCCACCTTCTGTTGTTTTTTAAGAATTTTAGTGGGGTCAATTGTATATTATATCTCATAATTCTTTGAGATACTATATAATTTTATTATATTTTATACATTGAGTGGGTTCAAATATCCCACAATATCTTTCCTAATCACGCTCTTAGGTCATGAATTTTATATTCAAATAACACATATTCATCAAACATCTTTTACACGAAACACAAAAAGAGAGATTCATTACCATTATACTCATTTCTTTCACATAAAAACTACATAAGCAAGAAGAAATTAAACAAAGTTCAAAACAGAAAATAAAATCACAATATGAAACTGGAAAAAAAAACATAAATGAAAAAAGAAGATACAAAGGTTGTTTTTTAAATTAGCATAGGTTGTTGAGGTGTCTGTGCTTTTCTTTTTTTGGGTACTCTTCAACTTGTAATTTGATGATTGAGAATTTTGCTTAAACTGGATTGGGTCTATTATTTGCTGAACCATGGCCATAGATGAACCTTGCTGTTCCTTCTGTGTAAACATGTGTCTTACTGTCCGGTCTGTTCAGTTAATTAAAAAACAGAAATTAATTACTATACATATCTATTAATAAATCAGGTCAGTCCTAAAATGACAGGATTCTTTAAGTTTATGTTCTCAACTGGTGGCTCAAATTTAATTTGAGTCTTTATGTTTTAATCTGACGGCTCCTATATAACCTTCACTTATCTTTCCAACTGGTGGCTCAGATTTAATTTCAGCGTTTATGTTTTAATCCGGTGGCTCATATTTATCTCTTAATTAATTTATCTCCTAACTAATTTCAATGGTGATAAAAACAAACAAGTATTTATTAAACATGTATTTATCTCTTAATTACTATTTATTAAACATGTATTTAATTTTCATATAAATTTTAACATGTATACGTAGTTTTAGATCTCTCCATCTATGCTTCGTTTATATTTCTCCATATGAATATAGTTTATTTTTGTAATATGTAATTTTTTTTAATAACTTTTTTTTCTCTATTGACATTTATTAAATAATATTCGATGTAATATTGTATAATAATTATAAAATGGGTATATATACAATATGTATATATATAGCACTATTAAAAAGTGGCAAACATTATATGTAGCAATAATAAAAAATTAAAATAGTCTATACGTAATGTAATTGATTATAAATCAGGTCAGTCCTAAAATGATAGGACTCTTTATGTTTATGTTCCCAACTGGTGGCTCAGATTTATTTTTGAGTCTTTTGTTTTAATCTGACGGCTCCTATATAACCTTCACTTATCTTCCCAACTGGTGGCTCAGATTTAATTTCAACATTTATGTTTTAATCCGGTGGCTCATATTTATCTCTTAATTAATTTATCTCCTAACTAATTTCAATGGTGATAAAAACAAACAAGTATTTATTAAACATATATTTATCTCTTAATTACTATTTATTAAACATGTATTTAATTTTCATATAAATTTTAACATATATACGTAGTTTTAGATCTCTCCATCTGTGCTTCGTTTATATTTCTCCATATGAATATAGTTTATTTCTATAATATGTAATTTTTTTTCTAATAACTTTTTTTTCTCTATTGACGTTTATTAAATAATATTCGATGTAATATTGTATAATAATTATAAAATGGGTATATATACAATATGTATATATATATAGCACTATTAAAAAGTGGCAAACATTATATGTAGCAATAATAAAAAATCGGAATAGTCTATACGTAATGTAATTGATTATTATAATTTTATCATAATGAATTGTATATAATTTTACGTAATGGATATGTATAATATTTTTACGTAATTTAGACTACTGTAAGTATAACTAAAAAGATGGGTATGTGCTGTTCAGATTTTTGATATTCAATCATTAATAATATAAATTTACGTATATATTTTTAATTTTATCGTAATGTAATTGATGATTAATTTTATGTGATATACAAACATTGATTATTAAATTTCACAATTTTTTATACTAATCTTCTTATTAATTTTTTTTTTCTAACATCAGTTTAATAATTATTTTTCAAATTGCATAAGTTTATTCAAAACAACATTATTAATATAAATTTAATTTCATATACAAAAATATTCAATTGCCGGAAATTCTCTTACATTAAAATTCTTATCACTTGAATCATACTAAAATTAATAAATTTAAATAAAAATTGAATAGCTTAAATTAAAATTAGAATCCAGTTTTTATTTTGTTACTGAAATGGCTTCTTTAATTATATTTTTTCATACCTTTATTTGATTATGAGATATGTATGAGTTGTTTTTACTATCAATATCAAATATTTATTAATATTTAGTTATGTTAAATTCAATGGAAGTTTCAATTGCTCAAAATTATTTATACTTTCTCAAAATTATTTATATTTTTCTTATTATAAATGGTAGAAATTAATTTTCTAAATGTAGGGATTTTAACTTTTAACACCTCTTTATTTCTAAAAGAAAAATAGAAAGGGCATCATGTCCTATATACATTTAAGTAATGATATTTGTAATTTCAGTTTGTTTGAAAGAAAATATAATTAATTGTAGGAAAAGGTTAAAAAAATAAATAATAAATAAGTTAATGGTTGGTGATAAATGCATATATAATATTATATTTATTATTTTTTTCAAAATATATTAATAAAAGTTTATTTTCTCTGAAACTAATTCTAATTTTTAAATATCATATTGATACGAGGGTGCGTTTGGCATGCCGGATAAGAATTAAGTGGAATCGGACATATAAGGATTAGTCGGATAAAGATTTAATAAACTTTGCATTTGATAGAGTTTTATATTATAAGTCTGGATATTATATAACATAACTCGCTTTTGTTTTAAAAATACATGCAATACTAATTGTTGTCCACAAATTTTTTTTTTTTGCTAATGCGATTAACCTATTTATAAATAAGTTTTGTAAAAACCTATTTCAGGAGAAAAGTTCTATATTACATACAATATTTACGAATTAGGCATTAAGTATAGTTTTAAATTATGATATAATTTTTTTTTTATAAAAATAAAGTTTCTTATAAATTCCTTCATTTAATAAAAGAAAAATAAAAATACCATATTATACAATAAATGAATTTTGTTAGTAGACTTAATGTGATTTTGGGTGATCAAAAATTGTCATATCTAAAGGGCGTAAAGAAGAAGGTCGGAATAAATTAATTAAAAATTTATTTTTATATTTATTTTATTATCCGACAAACACATAATAAAATAATACCATTTATAGGCGTGATATAGTTTTATCCGGTTATAATGCGATAAAAAGATAATTAGTCATGAATCCAATCATCTCCCGTGTTGTACTAAACGCGGGATATGATAAAGATATCATATCCACTCTTGCACCAAATATAGGATATGATTTGTTTATCCTAACCTTTTTGACAACAAACACTGGGTATGAATGTATGATTAATTAATCCAATCATATCTTTAATTCAGCGCGACAAACACATTTCTTAAATGTAAACATATTTATTTAAACTTAAGCAACTATTCTCTTGACACACGCATATCCTATACATTAATTTTTAAATTTTAATGATCCAATAGGTATAAATGGATATATATATATGGATCATGACGGGATTAACGTTATTTATAAGGAGGCAATAGTCGAGTTTTCGATTTTAACAAATTTGAACTTGATATATCTAAAAATATATATGATTACATGAAATTAAACTTAACAAAAAATATATTTATTTTAAAAAAATAAATTAAAACACACCCTATTTACTATACTATATGTATAAACATAAACTCACTTTTTCACTCCTAGCAGAGGCGAAGTTACTAAGGGGTAGGGGGCAGGCGCCTCCCCGTTAGTTTTGAATTTTTTTTACTATATATTGGATATTTTTTGAAATATATATATATATATATATATATATATATATATATATATATATAAAGGTTTATGTGTAGCAAAAATAAACAAAACTTTAGGAGCCATTTGAAAACTTCTAAATTTCACAAATTAAATAAATCAAACACATGTCTCCACGATCTCATTATCACAATCACACAGTTGCTTGTCTGCTTCTCTATTCTTTATCTCTCTCACTTGCCTTTCTTTGTCTAACTCACACAAATATACAACTATGCTACCACAACCATGCGCACAACCCACTATATTTTTAGGTATATTTTTCAGATCTACTTTTTAAAATTAAGAATTATTTTATTCCTTCATTACTTGCATAATATTAGTTTTGTTTCTTTATTAATTGCCTAATATCAAGTATATTTCTTGAACATTTGATTAATTGTTAAATATTTGGTGATTTAGGTCTAAATTCGTAATTGTTGAATATTAGTTATATACTTATAATTATTTAATAATTTATTTTATTCTATTAAAAATAGTATTAATGGACAAGTTTTAAATAGTATTAAAATTTTAAAACTTTAAATATGAGTTAGTGTGCTTTAAATTTCGCCTACGGTTGACTCAAATCCTAGCTTCACCACTGCCTCCTCACATGTTGTAATTATATTGTATCATAAAGGTATTTAAAGAAAAATGTTATATTACTGTAGAGTCGAGTCAAATGGACAAAATTTATGTGAACTCGAACTTAAACCATTTGAACTCAAACCTTTTTTGATTATAAAAGAAAAAAAGAAATAATTCACCTTATATTGGGATTTGCTTAGTTGAAATCATGCCATTTTCGATCCCTAATTGTAACGGAAGTGCACTTAGACAAACTTAATTTATTTTACCACTATTTGAATAATAGGCATACAATAATATTTTTAAATTTTGTTTAAGATTAAAAATTAAAATTAATGTTGTAGTGAAAAATTTAATTATTCTTACTCTCAAATTTAGAGTATACTAATACTTTTTGAGAACGATGTTAAAATTAATTTATCTGAGAAATAGCAAAGTTAGAATAAGAATTCTTAATATGAGATAAAAAATAATAAAATTAAGAGTAGTTATAGATATAAAAAAGTAACAAAAAATATGATTTTAGATAATGTCGCCAATTACATATAGGCACAATCAAATCGTGCCGTAGGCACGGGCATTATCTAGTACATCTATATTATAAAACATCATCTTTAACTAAAAAAAATTTCAAAAAATATAAGAATCTAATGGTTAAAAATATATATGTTATGGTGTGCATTAATTTTACACCATTTGATGAGTTTTATACACACATCAAGATGTCACATCAAAGTTAAAACACTCACACCAATAATATACACACAATAAACTCTCACACACTAATAATTTTTGTTTACATTAAAAATGCCATAACTTAAAATAAAAAATAAAAAAATTAATAAAAATTTAATATTTAAAATATACTAATGAAGATCAATTAAACAAGATCCATCATGACTATATAATTATGCCAAAAAAAATAAGAAAAAATTTTGTGTAACATTTAAAGACGTATGTTATGTGTTAGTGCATTATTGATCATCTCAATCTGTCATTTTTAGGACGTACGTTACGTGGTTGGATTATGATTAAAAGAATCTTTAAAAAATTATAAACTGATTGATTTTGTCGATTTAAATTTGTCACATGTTAATTTTTTTAACCTATTATCAGATTTTTTTATTTCACCGTGCTGGATGGCACGAGTATACCCTAGTACTTATATACACAAGTATTATTTTTTTCTTCCAAATTACGGGTTTAATTTATTATTTATGTATAAGACGTACTTGGTATATGAGATTTCACGATTATAAACAAGTTTTACTTTTAACCATTAATTAAATTAAAATTAGCGTACTTTCTAAAAGAAATATAATGTCCCAAACTAGACTTTTAATTTTAAATTAGGAGAATATAACGTATGGTTTTCATAGAAAAAAAAGTTTCTAATCCCACGGGTCATTGGGGTCCGCCTTTGTGTATATATACACAATCTGTCTCCTATAGCAACAGTCTATTTATGAACCGCACTTTTGACGACAAAAATGGTACTTGGCTGAGGGTAGGGCATATTTGCATCGAGGTATCTGTTTTCTCATTTCATCCTCTGTTCACGGACAGCCTTGATTTTTGAGGGACCCTAGGCGAACTTTTGATTTGGGGTCTTTTTGTATTTTTCTTTCTTTTTCCTCTTCTCATACCCTGAAATATATTTTTTAGTGGACATTTGTATACAATAATAAAAGAACAATGGCCAAGCAAATATAACTGCAAAAGTTTGATGACAATAAATAAAAAATAATTGATTTTAGAACTCATCATAATTAATCAACAATCCCAATAATTAGAACTTACAATATCAAATTTGAATAATGCAAAAAAAAATAAAGAAAATTCAAAAGTCAACTAATTAACATAAAATTGTAATACAAAGACTTCCTTTAAAAGAATAAATTAATTAAACCCATTAAAAAGGTTTTTTTATTTTATTTTATTTTTAAATTTTTTTGTTGAAAGGTAGGCTAAACGTATTTTAATTGAAATTTTTTAAATGAACTTGATAATAGGTGTTTTAGTTGAAAGGCGAGCTTGAATCTATTTTAATTGAAAGGTTGGTGAAACCTAGAGTTACTTTCAAAAAAATAAGAGCTCCCCCTTTTAATTGAAAGGTTGGTGAAATCTTGAGTTACTTTGAAAAGAGGAGAGCTCTGTACGACATGTCACGTCAACCCCTAGATTATGAACTGCTGCTTTTACTAAGGCCTCGTTTGGTTCACGAAAGGAAAATCGATTCCGCTGCCTTTCCCATGGAAGTGGGAAACTAAAGTTCCTGTCAAGTTTCATTTTCTGTGTTTGGTAAAGTATGGAAAGTATTTAGGAAATACCATATCATTTTTCTTCCGGTATTTGGTTGGTACAGGAAAGAAAAGTAAAAATATATCAATAATACCCTTGTATTTTAAAGTAAAAAATAACATCATAAAAATTCAAAAGTACACCAAAAAGATTAATGGGTAAATTTGGTAATAGCATATTTGGGTAGGGATATTAATGTCCAAATTTTTTGTAATGAATGTTGGGAAATTAGAGGGGAAAATGAATCACATGCCCTTTGAGTAGAATAGCTTTACCCTCTATTTTCCTATCTCTCGGGAAAGCCTTTCCGAAATTTGTGGTTACCAAACAATGGAAAATAATGACTTTCCTTACCCGAGTGCCAAAATCTGTGAACCAAACGAGACCTAAGATTTAACGAAAAAATATTTTATTCACAATAACATATATATATATATATATATATATATATATATATATATAAGAGCCCAAAAAATTCAGGGCCCTGGTACCTCAGGTGATCTAGGCGATGGCTCGAGCCGCTTATGCCTAGGGCCAGCCCTGCCCCTGTTTCATTCTCAGGTCCAATTCTTTCGTGTGACTGTGCCCACCTCATCAGGCATAATCTCTCTATAAGCATTAAAAAATCAAAGAGAAATACAAAGGATTATGCTGTGTTTATTTGCATGTAAATGCAACGGCAACAACTAGTTCATAGCAAAAATGTGAAATATTATGTTTCGTGGGCATTGTTTTTCATGCACATATGTAACCTAATTACATACTAACAAGTAGTTGTTTTCTTTAAAAAAAATATGCTTTGAAATCAAACTTATTATAGATATATTTTTGTTTTATGGTTCTGGTTGTTTGGGTTAACTTACGCGCACTTTGACTAATTCTTCCCTAAGTAATATTCCATTAATTCAAAAATTAAGACAATTTTTGTTAGAAGGACAATTTATATTAAATCATGAGCCAAAACAACGGCCAACTAGTCCGAAAAATTGCCCAGACATGCAGATATGACTGAACTATCTCAACTTCTAAAGATCGAAGCCTAACCAAAGAGTGGGATGACAATAAGAGCAAGAGATCCCTCCGACCCTAGTGAGAGGATGAACCTTTTAATCTTTCATTTAAAAAAAAAAGAAAAAGAGGTTGATACTATTTTTTTCTGGTCTTGCTCTTAATTTCAGAGAGGAGTAATATATATATGAATCAAAATATGTTATTTAATATATTAATCCAACCGGACTCGTTTCTTTGTTATGACTATTTATTAATTTAACGAATTTTGAGAGTTATTGTTGAGATGTCTAACGAATGAATTTGAAACTATTAGAAAATAAAATAAACGACTTTACGAATATGAATAGGGAGAACATGCCATATCATAACCCATATATTTACAAGGTGCCCAGTTTAAACCGGGCCATCTCAATTTTTAAAAATATCGAAAAAAGGAAACTGTCTACATGATCTTACTTCAGTCTAATGGTGACACATTAAGTGGGATTCACCACGTATGGAGGGAAATAAAATATAAAAAATGATTATGTATTTATTTAACATTCACCTAACTAAGAAAAAAAAAAGTCACCTAATTTAATCTGGAATATATACTAAAAACTTTTTTATATACTCCAAGGCCGACATATAAATTAAACGTGTCTTTGTGAAGTATACTAGAGTAGAAGATAGAGTTGATTGGACTTGGCCCAACTAAAATCATGTCTTTATTTGATCCGTGGAAGCTCTTAGCCTTACTGGGCTTTTACTTTGAAAATAATATTTCCATGAAAAAAGTAAATTAAAATTCAAACTATAATTACTCCATTTTACTTTCACGGATAATCTCCATTATTATTCTCTTGAATCAATTTTATCTCTAAGTAAAACTTTGCATTATGCTTCTAATATTGAATAACGGTATACATTATCATGAACTTGACTCCTCTCGATCCATTACCTTCTTTCAGCCAAATTTAGTTTAAGGTGGTGTAATTCGAAAGCTACACGAATAAATTTTTTCATAAAACTTGGTGAAAATGATTTTTATGAAAAGTAGATCATGTAAACAAAATTTCATCAATAAATTGAAACAGGAAGTGGGCGTCATAATAATTTGATACATTTGTTCATTTTCGACCATCAAAATTTTAGATGATTATCTCAATCATTTCTAAATTGAATATTCTGATAAAATTTTGTTAAAATGATGTACTTATTTATCATAGAGATTATTTTCACCAACTTTCATAAAAAAAAATTCATATATTTAGTTTTCAAACTAGACCCTGTTGGCGAAATTAAAAAAGAGTTAAGTCCCATTTTCATAATGTTTATTATATATGATAAAATTAATAAATACTTTTTAAAATAAATTAATTTTTTTAATACCATAAACTTTAATAGTTTAAACGATACAATATGAATTAAGAATTTAACACAAGTGAGATCAAATAAAACTCATATTATCCACTACAATTAAACAAATGATAATCAAATTTTTTTTGGACAAAGTTGAACAAAACTTATTTTGTAGAAATAAGAATGATCTCACTGATAAAAATATTGCAAAATTCTACAAACTTTTTTCGATAAAATTGAACCGAACTTATTTAGTACAAAACGCAATAAGATAGTGCATCATATTCTTTAAATTTTAATTTTATTTAATATTTCAATAAATCATTTTATATTCTAAGATTTCAAATTCAACAATCATATTTGTGGAGTTCTCACATAAATTCATGTATTTTATTTGTTTAAATAAAGATACACAAAACAACAATTCTCGTATAATTTATTCTAATTATTCATTCAAATATGGTGTCAAATAGAAGCTAGCCTAAGGTAAATGAAAACATTATTATCACACATAATATATGCATTTGAATTAGGGTGTGTTTGATTGCCCTTATTTTCCGTGGAAAATAGGGGTTTTCCACCCAAGTTGTTACTTTCGTGCTGTTTGATTGGCAAAAGTTTTTAAGCAGTCAAATTCCATCTTTAGTCACTATTCATGTACTTTTTCATGTAAAGCTTCAAAACATTTTCTTTTGGGGGGTTGAAAGGGGTGGGGGGGGGGGGGGGGGGGGGGGGAGCTTATTTTTATTTTCTAGGCAATTGGCACATTTTTTAAGACAAAGTTTTACCCATTTTCTACATTAAAAATGCCATAACTTAAAATAAAAAATTTAAAATTTAATATTTAAAATCTACTAATCAAGCTCAATTAAACAAGATCCATCATGACTATAGAATTATGTAAAAAAAATAACAATAATTTTTTTACATTAAAAATGGCATAATACAGCCAATATTTTTTGAGTAAAAAATTAAGACAATCAAACACATTTAATTGTCATTTTCCATGCAACACAATTCTAGGCAATTCAATTGTCTGGTACTTATTTTCTTTCTATGCAAATTCTATACTTGCAATCAAACGCACCCTTATTGAGTTTACATTGGTTCAATGCCCTTGAATTTGTGATTGTGGATAAAAATTAATACAATGAGTTAAAATTCAGGCAAAACATAAGATTGGACTATTTTATTTTATTTTGAAATTATGTATGATAATCTTAATATACCTTAGGCTAGCTTCCATTTAACACCATATTTGAATGAATAATTATAATATATTATACGAGAATTGTTGTCTTGTGTATGACTTTAATTAAACAAATCAAATACATAAATTTATAGGACTCGACATAAGATGTGATCGTTGAATCTGAAATTTTGGAATATAAAATGATTTATTGGACTATTTATATTACTTAAAATCACGCACCTCAAGGATTTAATTAGCCGTTAAAATTTGGAATTTGTATATGCAAAAGCTATTGTTTGAATTTATGTCAACCCCCAACTTTAGTTGCTGATTATATGTTCGAGTTAGATGTGTGATTCGAAATTCGGCCAAAACATAAAAGTGGTAAAGGGTTGTATGTTCTAACTAATGGTTGAAACTGTAGAGTCATTTGAACTTCTTAGTTATGAGCCTGCAAAATTGGTTCATAAAAATGGAGGAAAATGAAAGTTTAATAAAAGTGTCAATTAACCTCTTTCCACTGTTAGTCAAACTAATGGAATTTGACGGAAGTGCCAAAATGACACAAATTGATAGTTTGTTGTGCAATTTGCCAAAAAATTATTTAAGTGTCAAAATGACAAATGAAAATAGTTGAAAGGGTGAATATGAATTTTAGTCCAAGAAATAAAGTTGATGTGTAATGAAATTGAGATGGTCACTGATAGTGGCGTAGATAGAAATTTTATTTAATCGGTTCATTTAACAAGCCATTATTTATAAGTGCTTGCTAAAGTACCCTAACTATTAAACCTCAACCTCATATGCATGCTTAAAATGATCGTACTTCTGTTTCACTTAAAAATAGATCGTGCTTTACCCCACCTTTTGTTGTTTTTTAAGAATTTTAATGAGGTCAATTGTATGTTATATCTCATAATTCTTTGATATACTATTACATTTTTATTATATTTTACACATTGAGTGGGGTCAAAGACTCCACAATATCTTTGCTAGCCACGCCCCTAGATCATGAATTTCATATTCAAATAACATATACTCATAAAACATCTTTTACCCTAAACACAAAAGAGAGATTCATTACGATTATACTCATTTCTTTCACATAAAAACTACATAAGCAAAAAAACATTAAACAAAGTTCAAAACAGAAAATAAAAACACAATATGAAACTGGAAAAAAAAATGAAAAAAGAAGATACAAAGGTTGTTTTTAAAATTAGCATAGGTTGTTGAGGTGTCTGTGTTTTTTTTTTTTGGTACTCTTCAACTTGTAATTTGATGATTGAGAATTTTGCTTAAGCTGGATTGGGTCTATTATTTGCTGAACCATGACCATAGATGAACCTTGCTGTCCCTTCTGTGTAAACATGTGTCTCACTGTCCAATCTGTTCAATTAATTTAAAAGACAGAAATTAATTACCGTACATATACATACAAATATTATTATTTTTCTTTCAAATTACGACTTTAATTTATTATTAATATATAAGACATACTCTGTATATGAGATTTCATGATTATAAACAAGTTTTTTTCTAAACCACTAACTAAATTGAAATTAGCGTACTTTCTAAATGAAACCCAATGTCCTAAACTAGACTCTTAATTTTAAATCAGGGGAACATAACATATCGTTTTCATAAAAAAAGAAAGCTTTTAATTTCACGGCGTCATTTGGGTCCGCATTTGTGTATATATTATATACAATCTGTCTATTGAGTATTAATTGTCTTCATATGAACTGTACTTTTGGCAACAAAATGCACAAGAAACTTAACGTGTAAAATTTATGAGAGGGTAGTACTTACGATTTTCTAACAGCTTTGCTGAGGGTAGAGGCAGATTTGAAAGTAGTGGCATCAAGGTATCTGTTTTCTCCTTTGATCCTCTGTTTCATTCTCAGGTCCAATTCTTCTGTGCCCACCTCAAATGGCTTATCTGATGCCTGTTTTTATAATTTTCCCCCAAAATTCATTAGGCATAATATCTCTATAAGCAATGAAACAGTTCGCTTGTATTTCATTAAGAAAATAAAATTGGAAAATCAAAGAGAAATACAAAGGATTAAGCTGTGTTTATTTGCATATAAATGCAACGGCAACAACTTGTTTGTAACAAAAATGAGACGTATTGTGTTTGGTTGGCGTTATAAATTGAAAAAACTGAGTCGTATTGTTTTCCATTTACAACATACGCAAACCAATTACATACTAATAAGTAGTGCAGTTGACTTTCATCAGTTCTAATACCTGCCAAATATACATAATTTACATAAAAAACACTATGCGAAAATTGTTTTTGTTGCATTGAGTTTTCACCGCACTAAACACGGCCTTAAATAAATAGAGAGAAAGTACAATTAAGTTAAAGTATATATACCATGACCCAACCCCAAATGTCAGCATAGGAAGGAATATGAGCTGAATACGGCACAACATCTGCACATGAAATCAATTAGAGAGATTATTAACTAACAAAGTAACATATAAAAAAATAGTTACTGAAAAGCTAAAATATATATCTTCTTCTTTGGAAACTTACATTTGAAAACCTGCCTAAGAGTATTGTAGATGCAAGAGAAAACTTCAGTATGGCTGAAAACTCCAGCAGGTCCTGCCTACAATTATAAAGAATTTTGATGTAGTTAATTAATTCTCTCATTAATCTTTATAATCAAACACGACTTAGGGGTGTTCATCGGTTTGAAAAATTGTCCACGTTGAACATAAAAGTGCATCACAACCAGTTAAATTGATTTTCTAATATAAACATCAAATCCAATCCGATCAAAGTAAAAAAAAAATTTAAAGTTATAAAATTAATTTGATGGAGATACTTAATAATGATAATTAATTACCTGTGTGACAAAAATTCCATCAGGAGTAAGCTTGGGTTTAATGGTAAGTTCATAGAAGGATTTGGTGTAGAGTTGATAACATGGGCCCCCTTCTATTGGGTCAGCAAGGTCTCCTATTATCACATCATAACTTCCTTCTTCTCTCCTCTCTAGCTCAGCCCTATATATATCCACAGTATATATTAGATTTACTGAATATTCAAATTAAATAAAAATAATTAATAAAAAATAATTGACACCCAAGAAAAATAAACCTGGCATCATTGATAATAAGCTCTAGTCTTGGGTCACAAAATGCTTCTCTGTTGGCCACTAAGTATGACTTGCAAAAATCTACCACCTCCTGGACATACAAATTCACATAGTTTTTAGTTACTACTTTATCACACCCTCTCTCTCTCTCTCTATATATATATATATACATATATAGATATTAGGTGTAACACGTGTATACAAAACTAACTACATTTATTCAGAGGATAACTCGAGCTTGTGACACTGTCTAAGTTAAGAGCTAGTTTAGTTTTGCCTAAAGGACACATTTAATAAAGAAGTAGTGATTGCGACTATGAGGTTGTTTACTACATTATCAATGCACAAAGAATATGTATCAAAAGTTGTTAATTAGTATACATTTTTATATTTAGGGACACATTACTCATTTTTTTGGACACTATTAATACATTGTTGACATTTTTTTTTGAAGTGTTAAGAGTATTAATTTGGAGAGTTAATACCGACACCCATAATTACATAAATTAGTTTTACCAAAAGATACTACTATGGGCACCTTTTGACAAATGGACAAGGAATATCAGGTTGAAATTTACTTTAATTAGTAGATTTAGTTTGTTTAAACTGATTTTGTCTTTTATGATGTGCTAAAAGTCATTAATTAAGCACCTAAGTTCACATTTTAGCAAAGTTAACTAGCAAAGGTAAAAACGTGTAAAACTAATTTCACACTTTAGAGAAAAAGTTAATTAGCAAAAGTAAATAGCTAAGTTCACACTTTATAGAACTTAATTAGCAAAGGTGAAAGTGTGGATAAATCGAATTTTTAGTCCCTTTTTTGTTAGTTTTATATCAGATAATTTTATCACCGTACTAAAATTCGAGGTAAGCATTCCATATTTCCATATTCATCACACATAATATGACAAAAAGAAAGAAAAGTTACCTCATCAATGTCACACATGACAACCTTTTTAACAGTCTTGTGTCGCAGTAGTTCTCTTGCAGTGGAACCCTCACCTCCACCCATAATAAATATGGTATTTGGACTGAAATAATTAAAATGAATCATCAAAATTAATTGATAAAAAAATACGCCCCACGAAATCCAAATTTTATTAACACAAAAGTTTTATTTATTTCATAAAAAAAATTGAATCACTGTTGTGCGTACTACATCTTTAGTATCACGTGACAATTTATCTCTCATCAGATGAGAGAGAGAGAGAGAGAATGAGGTTATTTACGTATATTCATTTTATTGCTTTTTTTCCATAAAAAAATATATGTGATTGCAAATCTTCAAATATTTTCAGTTCAATCATTAAAATAAATAATTAAGTAAAGGTAAAATTAATTAAGTACTTGGGGTGATGAAGAAGGGCAGGGTGGACAAGAGATTCATGGTAGATAAATTCATCTATCTCTGCACTTTGAAGCTTTCCATCAATTACCAGAGCCTGTATAATAAATCCCATAAGTTTTTTTTAGATAATATAAATAAATAAATAAATATTTGAAAAAAAATAAAAGATAAATAAAATATGACCTTTCCAAAGGGCTTTGTGTCCAAAAGTTGTATGTCCTGGTACTGAGTAGCTCCTGTGTGCAAAATACTGCAACAAAATGGAATAAATTAACTATTTTATCTGAAGCTAATGATGATGTTTTTGAACTTGGTAACCACAGCTTAATTTAATTTTAATTCCACTAATCTTGTCTACATCTTTTTAAGTAAGTAACGTTAAATTTTCTCAATTTTTGTACAGACTTTTTATACAAATCATTGTAACACCAATTATTTAAAAAGAAAGACAAACAACGCATGAAATATATGGTCCCTGACCACAAGTTTATTTGAGTATTGTCACACAATTGTATAAAAATTAAGTAAACTTAACATTTTAATTAACAAACACATACTACTACAACAAGAAAAACTCGTGCTTAAAATTTATAAGTTTGAATTATAATCCTTTATTAATACTGAAATAATCCGCTCGCGTTTCATCCTACAGTATTTGGACTAGAAAGATTCAAACTAATTCAAATTCTGAGTGAAAATACTTTACCACACAGACAAATTAGACGCGTTTTACTTTTTTTAAAAGACAACTTGATAAGAATCATCTATCTAGTCAAAAGAGCTGTCAATATTCCGTTATTATATAAGTTGTTGGCAAACTTAAAAACAAAGAATAAAGCAAAATATTGTATATATGCACTTGGTGGGGACAGATTGAACTTTTTGTTTAATTTGTCTCAAACTCATTGAAAAGTGCAAACTCTTTTGGATTTTCGAAGCCTTTTTCATGATCTTGTTCATAAATATTCCCTTACATTAATAAAATTAATAAATCAAGTAATTGCACAAATCCACCATAAAAGGCGAAAAGCAAATAGAAAGCCATGTGAGTTCCAGAAATTATGCCTTGAGACATGAAATTGTATGTCTTAAAGTACAAATATATATACAAAGCTTTGTAGATAGGAAAAAAGATTCTTTCTTGAATATTATATTTTATCCGCGAACATTCCATGGCTAAGTGTATTTGGAACATTTAATTATTTTTATCTTAAATATATTTAATGACGCAAAATATCGCTAAAGATTAATACGTAGACAAACTAGTCTGTATTAGAGATGGTATATATAATATTTTATTCAAGTATATTTCATGTTCTTGTTTTGGTGCTTGTTTTGACTCTGGCATCTTATGTATTTACTTTTGACGGATGAACGCGTTAACATCGCTCTAGCTTTAAAAAAATCAACGGTGCATTGACTTTTCTTTTAATTGGAAAAACAAATAAATGTGTCATATTTAAGAAAAAGGATAATGATTTTTGTTTAAACATTACCATTGAAATATCGAAATGAAAAAATAAATAAAATGGTAAAACTTCCATAGATATAATAATATCACCAAAAAAGAAAAATAAAAAAAAATAACCATCCATATAATATTACCTATTTAGAGCAAAACACCATCTTAAATTCTCTTCAATCTCCTCTTCATACCAACAGCTCTTCCTCTGAACCACCACAGCATGTCCATTTCCATTACATCCACTCCCATTGGTAAAAGAAATATCACCCATTTTCCAATTAATTAATTTCACTCTTACCACAAACCAAGTGTTAATGTGGGAGAGATAGAGAAAGCTAGAGAGGGAGAAATGGGAAGAAGATATGGAGAGAAGTATGAGGGAGGTGAATGGTTATAAAGGCGATGAAAAAGGTGGCAGGGGAAATATTGGAAAAGGACTAATGATTTCCTAGGCTTGGAATTGGATATGGGAATTAAAAAAGAAAGAGAAGTAAGTAAGTGGGTGTGCTCGATAATGGGCAAAAGGAACGGAAATAAAATCCTCATGGATTTTTGTAAACAACTATTTTGTTCAATTCTTTTGATTCAAAACATTAAATTAAGTAGATATTAAAACCAAGTTGTCGTTTCTAAGGTTGATTTGCCCGCGTGGGTTCTCTTTCCTTTCAACATATCCTTATATACGTATAATAACAATGATATAAATATATATATATATACTTCAAACACACATACATATATATATATATGCATGTACATAGTTATTCATAATTATTGTGTGCATGGTTCTAATGCATTAGGGTACATGATTGATAAATATCGACGTACTAATTAACCTAGTTTATATATCACTATTCCAAATTAGGGATGTTAATGGGATGAGTTATACATGTTAGGGTCACCCGTGGTATAGGCTAATGGGGCGATTGCCTTGACCCCCATATGAATAAATTAGGATTTCGTGATAATCCAAATTTTTTATTTATGCTTATCTATAGTGTAATTAATTAGTCAAAAAATTTAACTCATTTTTAATATATTGAGGCACACTTTAAAAAAAAAAAACACTCTTAAGCCTTTTCTATATTAATTACCTAATAGACCAACAACTTAAATTTTGCATTCGACACTCAAAATTTCAAAGCTGACCCTGGAAGATGTATTTATTAGGTGTGAAGCTACATTCGTGCTTAATTATTCTTTATCCCCGGCCACCTTCGTCTCCGACCATTGAAGTAAGGGTCCATTCGTTTCATAGAAGATATAATCATCCTGAAAATTGTAGCCTAAATGTAATTACATAACACATTGTCACTAGAATTTAGAAAAGAGAAAGTGATGAGTAGTGATGGAGATGGCACTAAAATTTGTCTCTGTGTTGCACGTTTGCCCTTCTTTGACGTGAATACGGAGAATTTGCCCAAGTCGCACCCACCCCGACTTGAACTAGTGACCAAGTGGAAGATTGCCCAACCTCAAAATTTAGCTCGTCCTTCTCCATTTTTTTATACTAGTAAGCACAACTTTCACGTCTATTTTCGTTAACTCATTTCCTTTATGTTTCAATCTAAATTAAGTTTTTTAAACTTAAAAGGGTCGGGAAAAGATATTAATTTTGTTATAAATGTTTTTTTAACTGATTAGCAAAATTTAGTGATTTATCAGAGAAAAGATATTAACTCATTTCCTTGTTCATTTTATTAAAAGAGAAATGATATTGAACCAACAAATATCTCAAAGATATGATGTGTTCCAAATGGTCAAATTTGAGGCACACATTAGTGATTTATCAGAGAGAAAACAATTTGAGTGACAAAGATATATATGCTTGCAAATACAACAAGTGAAACTTAAGTAAAAACCTTCAAATTATGTCGCAACGGGTAAAATTCGGATAAAAGTCTCTCAATTATATCAAGTCCTGGGAATTTTTTACCCCCGGAACACAATATCCCACGTCGCGGGAATAAGTAATATATAATGTGCTCCTTCAAAATAGCATGCTTAAGATGAATGGACAAATAGGCCATCAACGCGTGGAATTAAACATGTATACATGTGATGGATGACAAAATTGGACCAGACATGGCATGTGATCAGATGGATGATGATGATGATGGTGACATATGTACATGAACTAATTAATAATAATAGAATTGGAATCATACAAAAATTTATATACTTTAAATGTTAACTTATGACATAAGAGCGCGCTCATATTAATGATGAAGCGGATAGAAAAATAAATTAATTTCATATATGTGAGTTTGAAATTCATTTACCTTTAATTTTTGTTCCAACTCCATCTCTCTTTGTTCCATTTATCTTCTACCACTTTCTTATACAACGTTTTAACAAACATTTTAATAAAGTGGACGTAGTTACTCCATTTTTTTTAGCTTTTTTGTACACAAATAAAATTTAGTAAAGAAATATTTGTTATTTTTTAATTTTGCAACGATAAAATTTCCGATTGAATTTTGGAATATCCTTATTACACAGTCCACCACTTGCAAAAATTCTAGATCCGCCCTTTACATGATTCCCATATATATATATATATATATGTTATAGAGGTATGGCTGTGGCCAGTACATCAAAGGAAAGTAGATTTTTAGAGGGTAGAAAAGGATAAAAGATGATGATTAATAGTGGGGTGAAAATTACTGAAAATGAGGGGCTATTCTCCTTCTTTTTCTTTCTCTTTTATTTTTTCAGAAACTTGTGCAAATCTTTTGGAGAGAGAAAGAGATATATAGAGAGAAAATAAATATTGGCGTGCAATGGGAACCATCATTCATATTCTCTACATATAGGAAAGAGATCGAACTCATCAAAAAAAGAAAGAACACAGCGTGCCAAGTCAGGCGCACTAATCATCACCATCAATAACTTCATCCCCCCAACACAAAAAAGATTTTCAACCCCACTCTCAATACGACACCTTCCCCCTTGTACATATAAACATTGAAAATTATAGGTTTATTTAACTTTTGCATAATGTTTTTGTATAAATTAATGTAGCATTACTTAGATGAACTAGTAGGATAACATATTTAATACGTTGTCGACATATTTTTATTTTTATCTGATCATTGGTATCATAACTATTTATATAAAATGTTTGTAGAAATGGAACAAGTTTTAATACTAGTCATAAAACACTGTGTCATATATATTTAGACCATATTTAGTTTGTCGAAAACTCATTGAAAAGGAAATTGTTGTTAGCTTCTTGGTGGATCTCAAAGGTGTCCGTCCTGCTTACCCATTTTCTCCACCACCTCCTGTAAATTCTTTACTTTTTTTTTATTGTATAAATGTTGCACTGTTTTGGCTGATATAAAAATGATAAAATAAACCGCACTATTTTCTCGTGTGCAATTTGATTTGCATTACAATATAAGAAACAATCTGAAAATAAATTATATACAATATTTTCTTTTAGTGCACCAATTAAATATATTATCTTAAATTACTCTTGCAAATCAAATTCATATTGTCCTATTACCTATAAATGGAAGAAAATTTTCGCACACCAATTAAGGATCGATTTTGCCCTTTGCTCCTATCGAAAAGATACTGAATGTTATGGACCATATACAATGTGTCTTTCATCAAGCAAATATGCGGCACTAGATGAAATGTGATGAGCAAGAAATTTTCTCTGTGGGCATTAACTTTTGGAAAATAACAAATAATGGCTCGAATGAGAAAGCAACCATACGAGTCTTAATCAATTTTTATATATGCAAAGTAATGTGTCGTCACCTAAATAAACATGTGGGTCAAACAAATTAATTACTTCAACTTATTTATTAAATAAACTTGTGAGGTTTAATAAATTTCACCCTGGTTTTATTAACTAGAGACGATCGAGGCCTAAGAATATGCCCATGTCGTCCATTGAAACCTCTCAGCTTATAATTAATTATATATATACAAACATAGAAATTTTCAAATGCAGACTGGTCTATACGTACTAAAAACGGACTAAGAAGAAATATATAATATTTAATATTTTTTTAAGTAGAATATATACTCGATGCTACTAAAATTTATAAATAAATAAAAAACGAATGAAGTGGGGTCAAATGGAGTTAATTTTTATGCACAATTAAAATACAATCATTTTAGGTAAGCATATGACAATTGAAGAGCACGCACATAACAATTAGGATGTCTTAACAAGTACTAATATATAATACTTTGTTAAATGATTCTACTCACGAACGGTGCTATGCAGGAGCAGGAGCAGGAGGGGGGCAATTCCCCCCCCTTGATTTTCATTTTTTTTCCAATATGTAGGATAATTTTTGGAAAAAAATAATAATATATTATATAGGGACTTATATGAAATAAATTATAGTTCAAGATACTATGTGTAACAGTAAATAATTGAGGGGCTATTTGAAAATATGAAACCAACTTAGCCCACCCCTCTCCCACAGCCATAGCGGATAAAACCCTTTTAGTTAATTTTTTTATCTTATCTAGTTGATTTTTCTCAAATCATCTTCTCTTCGTAGCTGAGCACCTCCGTGTCCCGGCTGCTCGCCACCTCCCGGCCACCTCTGCTTGGTAATGGATTATATTGCTCTACTTTATATTGTTTTTGATTTTAGAATAGCATTTGTTGATAGATTTTTGGAGTAATTTCAATTTTGAAATTAAGGTTTTTATGATTTCTAATTTTTTATGCCATAATTTCATATATGCTTTTGTATATTAGGTGATTATTTGCATAATATTAAATGATTTTGGTCTAAACCCCAAATTTCAATTATTACTCTTTTAATACTATTATGTTTAATTGTGCTAAAATTTTATGATTTTAAATTTATGTTTTTATGTGTTTTAATTTTGCCTCCTTTAACTGGATTCTTGACTCTGTCACCGATTCTACTTAAGAAAAGTTTTGGCTATGATCCGAGGAGAGGGGTTGGCCCAGTGGTAGGCAACCTCCACCCTTGCCTTGAGGTCAAGGGTTCGACTTATGGGGTGGGAGGGGAGGGTTTTTCTTTATTTGTAGGATTAAGGGAGAGACTTAGACCTCCCTTAATTTTTTTTTTTTAAAAAAAGTTTTGGCTATGACACTGAATTAGAGTATAAAAATAAAAAGAATTTGAGAGCTAGGCTGTACAGTAAATTTAAGGAATTAGTTACGACCTAAGTTTGTGAGAAATGTGGTCACAGTAAAAGACATGTGAGAGGTATAACCAATATATTCCACCTCATTTCACCCTTTTTTCCTCACTTTATTAGCCCGAATCCGATCTAAACTTACTATTTTCAACAAAACGATGAGTGAGAGAGCATAAGTTAGAGAAATATAGTTCATATTTGAAGAAATCAGTGGAAATAAATGGGAAAACGAGTAAATGAGTTGGAATACCTGTTATTCCCCTCACATGAACAACACATGAGTAATTCAGTTAGGGTTTTTGACAGCACATCTACTTTTGGACAAAAGTGAGATGTTGAGTTGGAATATTATGGGCAAAAGTGCAACTTGTGGTAAACTTCGTGGGTATTATATGTATTTAACTCAAACAAATTGAACAAAGACATAATAAAGGACTTTATGACTATATCTATATTATTAATTAAGCATGAATGAGTTTTTGTTTTGTACAGAATAATCTATACTGTTAATTAAGCGAGAATAAAAAGCTTTTGATGTGCAAAAAAAATATCTAAAATACTTTTCACACTTCAAAAATTACAATAAAACGACTTAATTAAAGAAGAACTCGAACTTATAATCTTGAACATAATAAACTTAAGTTGATCATTACCACTTGACCAAACATAGACCACATTTTGTTTATTTTATTTTGCAAATATGTACATGATGTCTGGATTTACAAGTTAAATCATTTACTATACTACTATCTCCTATTGATCTATGTTGATAATATAATTTGTATAAATTTAGGTACAAAACCTAAGTACGATTAGAATTATTTTGTACGTGTGTGTTTTTTTAATGCAACATATTAGTTTTTTAATACATTGATAGGGGAGGAGGAATTTGATTTCATTTATTTAAGTAAGTTCTAGTAATTAAGCTAATGTTAATAATTTACAACGCATTATTTTGAATACGGTAAGAAGAGGAGAGAGAAGAAAATCAAACTTGTGACAATATTGATTTTAAACTATCCAAAAAGACTAGATGTTATTATTTTTCAAAAAAATGATAAAAATCAGCTGAGGTATATACTATTGCAAGGTAATATAATTTTTTGTCAGAGTAATTTTATTTTAAATTTAAAATGCTAAAAACGAGGTGATTCATTTTGTTAGAAAACTATTGTAGGTTCTACCACTCGCATCTCTCTAACTAATTAGAAAAATTCACTGTAATTATTCCAATAATTACTTACGAAAATCAAAATTAATACAAATTAACATCAACTTTGAAGTGAACCAAACAGCCAAATATACGCACGCACTGTTAAGTAAAATCACTTCCATCAATGGGTATTTGCCACGTGTCACTAATACCATTTTTTGAGGGACCCACCGGCTAACTCATGGCGTGAGGTCAAAATGACATCAGCATGATGTATGTTGTGTAGGAGAGGAACAAGAACAAGGGCTCAAGGATCCATTAGATTAGAAATTAAAGAGCATGAGGAGGAGTTTAATTTGTATACGTTGATATTGCATTATGGATTTTGCAGGCCAATTATGAACACAAGCAAAATCATAGTAATAATAATAATGTATCTCAATTGCCACGGTTTTTGAGAGAGAGAGAGAGGGGCTAGGGGTGATGATGGGGTTCACCCAACCCACACCCCTCTTGTTTTGGAAAGTTAATGATGGTTCCTCAAATGGCCCCATGCCCAATCCATTTTGCTTCTTGATGTTCCCTATTTAAGTTACCTTATCCCCTACTTGCAAAAAGTTTGTATGCCTACCTCACTTGAGATTTTGGTACATTGGCAAAGTCATAAGGGTCAAATACTCCACTAAACTAATGAAAATCTGATAAATTTATGGGATCTAAATTTTTGGTTTTTAGTTAGACGATTCAGAATTAAAATTTTCGTCAGATCGAGAAAGTATATACGCATCTAGTTGGAGCTCTATTATAGCAACTTTTGAGTGTTAAGAATCATCTCCCTCAAAAAATTAAATTGTTAGGAAGAAATCGTAATGAACATCATGTTTAATTAACAGACTCCATCATGTGGAGAGCAAATAGGAATTGGATTAGGATTAACAAGTGAGGAAGAATATAAATAGATTAACAAATTGGAAACGGAGATGCCGAGATTTGAATCTCAATCTTCCTATTATAACCTGACTCTAATACTATGTTAAGAATTATTTCTCTAGAAAAGTTTAAACTGTTAAGAGAGAAAATAGGAATAAATATCATACTTTATATAGAGGAGCCAAATCCGTAAAATATTTACTTGCTTTTTCAGTGGAGAGATGATTAAGTTTTTCTTTCTTCTCTTTTGAGTCTATTTAGTTATATTTCGTTTATATATTAAAGGGGGTGTATTCAATTTAGAATTTGTTGGATCATTTTTACTTAAAGTCCATGGGTATTTAATTAGGATTTTAAAAATTCAAGTAGAATTTTAAAATATCTTTCTAAATATTATGATATTCACAACTCTAATGACTTTAAAGGATTTTATAAATTGATAGATTGTGATGAATTTTAAGTACTTGGTATAAGTACCAAATACACCAAGAAATCTTCTCTTATATCAAAATATTTACATTCTAAAAGCTTGTCTCGACCCTCTCCTCCCTCTTCCTCTCAAAACCCTATGTGCCCTTTTGTGATGAGCACATGTTTTCTTCTCCATCTTTTTAAAGTCTTTCTTCTCTCTACTCAATAGTTTGGTCATCATGCATTAGAGTTCTAACGTTTGGTCATCAAATTATTGGGTCTTACGGATTTTAGTAATAAATTTTTATATATTTCAATTTTTGTATGGTTACACTACTGGCCCGATGGGGGCTGATGTGATGGAACTAGTCAGGATCAGGTCACCCCGTACTCGCCTAATACCATTTATATACATACCATGAATTTATATATACACATAAATATTCTTTCATGTTTGAAATGAAATTCAAAATATATATATACACATAAATAATAACACACATATATATACATACATTAGTATATAAATATTATTTTAAGTAGAACATCTAGTAAACAATATGTTTGATTATATAATGAGGTTTCTCAAAAATAATTTTTTTTACTGGCTATTGTTCTCCTCTTCATTCTTTTTAACATCCTAATATCTTCTTATTTCTTTTGAGCTCTTTGATGCTTTATTTATTCTATACTTCAAAAAAAAAAAGGACAAGAAATCTGCGTGGGGACTTAATACTTGACAGGAGTGGGGACAAGAAATCCCTGGTTACCTGAACTGCGAATGGAGGTTGTAAACCCTTCCTCGAGCCATCCTTACTCTTGAAGCTAGAACCTTTCCTTTAGGTTTGCATGACTGAGAAGTGAGAACACACAAAAAGAACGAATAGTCGAACACGATAAATCCAACCTCTATGCTTATCTCTGCTCTTTGACTCTAAAGAATGTTATTATTATGATCATATGCTTTATTGCAATTTTAGGTTAACCCCCTTTTTCTCTTGGACATACTAAATGCTCACTAGCCACCAAGATCCGATCCAAACTATGACTAGAAGTTTAACAAAAGCCCCTTCAAATGCAAAAATTATTCCACTTTAACAAAATGGCCCTTCTCGTATTTTTGTTTTCTTTTATTATTAGGATAATTCATAAATTTATTAAAATCTATAAAAAAATTAAATTTTTTTATTAAAATAGTTAAATTCAACATAAACTTAAAACAATTCATAAATTTTAAATAATTCACAAATTATAAAAAATCAGCCTTTATCTTTTAAAATTTAAATTAAATACACCCCTATAAATATGATCAAGTTGGCCTTATAATATAAGCAATCAAAGCACAAGTCTAGGGCCCCACTTCCTTATTCATTGCATATGGCTAGGGATTATTTTCAAGCATTACTGTTAAGGTCAAAACATTATTTTAGCAAAATTAATTAGAGGACCCTAAAAAAAGTTAACTTTTTTGGAGTTTGAATTTTTCTAGACTTTATCTAATACTTATCTTATTTTATACATATTCCATTAGAAACTATCATTAGTAACGAGCCGCTTGATTATTTATGCAATATTTAAATGAAAATTTTTTACTCTCAACCTTATATATATGAACTATAGATAATTCTTTTTTTTTATATATGTTTTTTTGTTTAAATTTTTTCCTTAATGATATAAATTTTTATCTTATTATCCTAATTCATAAAAGAGCTCACCCAGACACAAGAGATCTATGTTCTAGTTTCACTTTAAGTTAGGGAGGGAGATTAGTTTCTTTGTTATTTTAGTTAAAAATAAAGAGACTTAAACCTTTTTAAAAAAATATATTTTTTTGCAAATTATATAGAGTATATATATATTTACTATTAACTTTGAAAAATTCAAAAAGAAATAACTTACATGTAGATGTGTTAATTCAACTCAAATAAATTTTTTATAGAATTTTATTTACGTTTTGTAGAAATACTTTGTATTTCAAAAGCCAAAAAAATAAAATAACGTAATTCAAAAGTAGTTTTAAAGGGCCACTCTAGAACATTTTGCCTAGAGCACCAAATACACTTAATCCGCCTCTAATGATCGCACCCCACCACTTTGCTTTGCCGGGGTGGTACCAAAATATACAAGATTTATGAAAAAAATTAAACTTAGGTCTTTTTAATTTTTCGGGACATTCAAATAATAAGCATTTTGCAATCAGATTAATGTGGCACACTTAAAATTGTTAACATACCTCTTACCTAAGTTGTGAAAAACCTTTTAAATATGAAGTTGTCAGCTTACACGGCTTAATTTAGAGATAATAAGAAGTAGGCAAGTTAAAGAATTCAACTGCTAAACTCCAAAAAAAGTAAAAAAAAATAGGGACAATTAAAAAAAAGGTCTTATTAGAGAAAGATTTTCACACTAAAGCTAATGAATAATTTTTTTGTAAATAAAGGGCTTATTTTTTATTTTATTAATAATATGACATGTGTTTTTTTTTCATTATAAAATGACATCCCAACCCTTAAAATAAACTGAAAAATACCAATATACATTAAAATATGGATTGCAATATAAACTTTGCAGTCCATATTTTACTGCAATATGAACTTTGCAATCCATATTTTACTGCAATATGAACTTTGCAGTCCATATTTTTTGTGCAAAGTTCATATTGCAGTCCATATTTTACTGCAATATGAACTTTGCAGTCCATAGTTCTAGTGCAAAGTTCATATTGCAGTCCATATTTCACTGCAATATTCATATTTTTTGTGCAAATTTCATAAAGATGAGGTAATTTAGGTAATATATAACATGTTTTTATTAATTAAATGATATTTAAATTTATTCAAATACCTTCATTTAAAATATAAAATAAAATAGGCTTCTTACACTAATTATCAATTAAAAATAGGCTCTTCATTCAAAAAAATATTATTCATTGGAGTTTTGATAAAAATAAATGTGTAATAATACCTTCTACCTAATTTCTAGAAAAAAATATTAAGAAAGAAGCTCCTGCATAAAAAAAGTCGGATTTGCCGGTTGGATTTATTCCCTTTTTCTTTTCAGTAGATAAACAAAACCAACAACCAAGCAGACACTACTACCAAACATCAGGCAAATTAACAGTATACACAAGAAAACTACAAAGCAGCAGCGAAATTAACAGCAAACAAAAAATTTCAGCCCGCTACTCCAACAGTTTCAAACTCTGCAAGTCTAATCTGTAGAAGCTCTTGCGGCGAAGACAAAGACTTTAAAAAGTCTATGTGATAAAAAATGGTTTTGCTCACAAAAAAAATGCGTACGCATGATATTCTCATGTATATAATTTTAAGAGTGTATAAAATTGAAATAAGACCAATATAGATATATGACTCAAGAGTGAGGTCGATTTCTAGTGTAATTAAAATTTTATTTAAAAAAGTTAAAAAAAAGGAAACTATAATTCATTTAAAATTAAAACCTAATTTCATTGAGGATGAAAATGACCAGAAGTTCAGTTTCATAACTTGACAAGCAAAATTTATGGTTTAATGTAATAGAGACAAAGAGTTCAGTGTCATAACTCATAACTAGCAACCAAAATTTGTTTTATGATTTAATATAATAGAGATGACGATATAGATAGATACCAAGTTATGTCAATATTTGATGGGGATTCCGACAACCAAAATTTATGGTTTAATATAATAGAGACGAAGATATAGATAGATACCAAGTTGTGTCAATATTTATGGGGGATTTTCCGTTTGAGCGGCAAAGTTTATGCAAAGTCTGATTTGGGCCCCAAGGTTTAGGTTTCTTCCCCCATTGGATCTGGGGGAATTGGACATTTTCTGACATTTTTGAGCAAAGGGCCAAACAAGATAAACTCAAACACTATTAAGGGTATCTATTTTGGTTAAAAAATTATACTGCATTAAAAAAATATATTATATACTTTTAAATTCTAATGTTATATATTACTTCTCAATTATTTTGCTAATATTGCAAGCCAACAATTAAAACTGGGGTTTCCAAAAGCATCGCTATTGACACTCCAATAATATGATTTATTATTGATGTTATTATTATCAAAATAATTATTTATATTATTAAAGGAATATACAATTTTTAAAAAATATAATACAACTTCTCAAACTAATATATAATCTAGCTAAAATTAAAATAAAATTTACTGCAATAATATAACTACCCTTTAGTATTATAAATGAGTCACAAAGGTATCATGTCATAATTAAAGTAGGAATTAATGGACATGCCCAAGTTGATAAAGTAAAAGCCTTTGGCTGGGTTTGTAAAAAATATTTTGGAATTTTTTTTTAAAAAAAGTGTGTTTTGTTTACTCATTTTTAAAACTTCATTCAAGTAAAAAAAAATTATTCTTTTACTTTTTTTTTTTAGAAAAACTTTAATAAATGAATAAAAAACAAAGATTATATTTTTTATAAAATTTTAAAAATAGTGTATTGCATACAAATTGAATAGAAAAACAGTTTTAAAAAATTATACTTAAAAGTAAATTTTAAATTTAACATTTTAAAGTCCAACTAAACGGAACATACTGTCCACTTTACTACGTTAGTGTTCCTTTGATATTTTTTAACTGTGCCGTGGTTTGACTTCTTAAGAACAAAAACAAGGTCAGATTGTGAAGTTTTCACATAATTTTACACTGAAATTGTTAATTGCAAAAAAATG
This sequence comes from Lonicera japonica, assembly GCA_021464415.1. Lineage (NCBI taxonomy): Eukaryota > Viridiplantae > Streptophyta > Magnoliopsida > Dipsacales > Caprifoliaceae > Lonicera > Lonicera japonica. The sequence goes on from CM038465.1 coordinate 52,631,199, forward strand.
TATTTTTTCGGCCCAATAATTAAAACTCGCAAATACAACAGTTACATGGTCGATCAAAAAATTCTAAAAATACATAAGAGGGGACTACGAAATTGGTTTAAGAATTGGATTTCGTTCAAAAAAGTTGGCCGGCCGGAGTTCAAATCCACTGGAAAGTGTTGACATCACCGGAAAATCTTCTTGGCATGGAATGTGATGGAACCCTACAGTGTACCACAACACTATATCTTTGTTCACAATTGGCCTATTCCTGTAAAAATGAAAGTACCATAAGTTTTGGTCCCAAATTATATAAGCTCGGTACGTTTAATTTTTACATGTTTCATAAGAATACGTTAATTTCAATCTAATCAATACTTACTTGCGACTCCAAACGGCTAAGCCGTCATCACCTTGGCTCATATCGGCATAAAACCCACCGGCCCATCGTTCCGACTTGTTATAGCTAGTCACCCACACTTGATATTTACTATAAGAAGCACGAATTTGTGGATAATCATCATCAGATAATAAAGACGAAGCTGTCTCACCAGTAACCAATCGATAACACACGTGATTTCCCAAACTCGTCTTCTTATTCGGGTTCACTAAAAACAGCTGAGCCGGCTCTGAGCCAAGCCGGATCCGAGCCTCGGCTTCTGTTTTAGCCGTTTCTTTAACGACCCTCCAATAACTCTTCCTTGGAGAAGAGTTAACGTCCGTTACTCTTGCCGTTTCCAACTTAGACTTGGTGAATGAATTGTAATTTCCATCAATATCAAGGTCAAGATAGTAAGTTAGGAAGTGGTCATGGTTATCCCCAATTGTGTTATCTGCTACTAGGGTGCCAAACACGTCCTTAGTTATCTGATCTGTGTTTGTGTATGACGTGGCCTTCACCTCTAGTACACCTGTCAGGCCTACCTGTCAAAATGGGACATTACGTAAAATTGAGGAGCCACGTTATTAAATCATTAAGTTAGTTATATGCAAAAATTAGGAAGTTAAAGTGGGGATTTTTTTTTTCCTTTTTCCAACTTTACAGAGGCCATATCCAAAATAACAAAAATAGTAATGTGACTATCATGCATTGAATTGAAATATGGTTTGTAGAGTCTTACCCCAACTTTGATGGAGCCACTTTGCTTGAACTCCCAATCAAGAATATAATCATAATTCCCAACCGTAGCCACCATTCTAACCACCAAATTTACTTCCCTCTCTCCACTCGTTATCTACATTAATCCAATCCAACCATATCAGCTATTCATATATATATATAGATATAGATATAGATATAGATACTAAAATAAAAAGAAACACACACAAACCCATCACATTTTTCCTGTCATGCTTCTACTAATTGCACCCAAAAGTACAACACATAGAAGTGTGTCAAAGGAAGAAAAAAAAATAGCAACGAGCATATCATTTTCCCTTACCACTTTTCCGGGGACACCAACTTCAGTATGTCTCCAAGCAATATCACCACTATAACGCTCGAAAATGCAGATCGCATTAGGGACCTCTTGGGCGTGCCCATCGGATCCCACCATATATCCGTCGATATACTTAGCATTCCCGGGACAGTCGGTCAGTGGAACGAGGCTGCTAGTGGACCGGCCGAACCCAAACTCACCTATGTCCATGAAAGTCCTATAATACCACTCACTTGTAGGGTCCATATACGGCACAAATGTCTCAGATACATGCCCTCTATAAAGCACACTCCTCGAATTTTTACCATCAACTATAGATGCTGTTGATATAATTACCCCAGCCCGGGCGTTGAATCCAACATGAAATTCCCAATTTTCCCATTGAACATTGTGGCCTTTGATAGTGAAGCCGGTGTTTGTTTCGTTGCAAGGGGTGATTGAATTAGGATTTTGGCTTGATGATTGAAAATCAGTACCTTTGGCTCGTGGCAATGTGGCTCTATATTTATCGATGTATTTAGAAATTTGCATTGATTCGATATCAACTATTATAATGATCCCTTGAATAGGCCTTGAGAAAACATTAGTAGTACCTCCACGGTAAAAACATGAAACTCTAACGGCCCTTTTCAGGTTATTTTCTCCAAACCAACCCATTGTAAAGGGTAAACAAGTAACTTCGGACAAATTTAGGCCTCGTTTAGAGACCGAGGCTTGGAACCTTGGGTCCCTCAAGGCAAGTCGGCCCGCTCTGATAAATTCGGAAAATGTGGATGGAGGGTAACCGTGACCTGTGTAAATGTGGTCTGATGTGACCGAATTCGTGGCTAAGTCCACAACAAGCTCATGAGTCTGGCCCCTACCTCGAACCACGGCCTTGGCTCGACGATAGGGGAAGGACCCATTGTAGTTCTTTGAAGATAGCCACTTGATAACATCATTTTTCTCTGGCTCTTCAAGATCAAGAAAATGGTAGACCAAATTAGGCAGGGTACCAGTGTGGGATTTTTGAATAATTTGCGTAATTTGGTTAATTTCAGAGGGATTTAGAGGGTCCAAGGGGTGAGGTAGAGTAGTGGGTAAGAGAAATTGGAGTGCAAGAGCTAAAGCTAGGAATGGTATGGTCATTGAAATTTAGTTTGGATAGAGTTCTGTTTGGATAGAGATCTGTGATGATTCTAAGTACTGTTTGGCTGTATATATATATCTATGAAATGGGGAATTTTAAATCAGTTAGTTGAATTTGGGCACATGATAATGACAGATGCATTTGGGAATAATTTCATGTATTTTTATTTATTTATTTTTTGAAGTTGTTACTTCTAACAATATTGTCTGCTTTACTTGATAAGGTAGCAATGTAGAAAAGACTATCATCACAATATAATTAATGTGGATTAGTTAGAAATTTTAAGCTTCCTTGCTTGGTTTGTGGGCAAAGAATACTTGATTTGATTTGCTTTTTCTTTGACGTTGAATGAAGAACATGACACTCTTTCATACTTTTCTTTCCTCCATAATTCACATGACTAATCGTGATATGTAAGTCGAGATCGAACAGCGTTCACTTATAAAACTAGGATTTCACAACTGCATTACTTAAATGATCAAAATTACAGATGTTATAATATCTCCCTCTATGTATACCTCTCAAACGGCAATCTCAACGATAACGCGTGTAAAGTTATACAAAATGGACAAACAACTCTATATGATTATATAATCGGTGAAGCGCAAAATAACCCATGCCATCAACCAACAATTTGACATAATTCATGCTATTGTAGCTCTCATATTTTTTTACGCAAATCGAACCCACCATAGTAATATCATTTTTCATCTCAAAGCCAGTGAAAGTCAAAAGTAATACACCTAATTTTGTAGAACAAACAATAACCAAAGCACAAAGAGCAACTTCAAGGAATTAAAAACAGTGGAATAATTAATTAACAGATGAAGAATAAACATGTTACAATCTCTCTTCCTCTCTATGTCTACCTCTCAAACCGCAATCTCCACGATAATTCGTGTAAATTTATTAAAGTTACACTAAATAGACATAAACCTTAATATAATCCGCGCATTGCAACATAATTTAGAGCATCAACCAAGAACTTAAATTAATGTTTCTCCAATAACAATTCAATCTACCGCTGAGCAATTAGGCCAAATCACTTATTTGGGAGGCTTAACTTTGAGGACCGGATTTTGCTCAAAGAAATTTGTTGGTCGGAGCTCAAACCCGCTGCTCAAGGTGGGCATAATTGGAAAATCCTCTTGACAAGGTACATGGTGAAACCCTAGAGTGTACCATAACACTATGTCCTTGTTCTCAATTTCCCTATTTCTGAATCAATATTTAAGCACTTATAGTTACTTCTTTTGGTTTTAAATTACAAGCTGAGCCATTGTAAACACATACATTCAGATCATTTCAATCACTATTTCGTAGTTAACTAGCACTCTTCATATATTTACACCATTAAAAATTTAAAATATATTGATATCTAGTACTATATTAATTAAGGTCAACAAAAAATAGCATATGATTTTAATGGACAACTAAGACCAAGAAAACTAGAGCTTGTTAAAAAGAAGATCATGAGAAATTGAGAATTGATATATTAAATCCCTCAAAATCTTTCAACTTGTAAATTTGTATGCAAACTGACGTTACTACGAGAGTTGGAGAAAGAAAACATGGAAAACATAGCCCCACAAGTATCTATAAATAGTTCCATAGGAACTCGTATAATAAAATTGATTTAAAATAAAAGATTATTTTCATAAAAAATTAGTTTATCTAAATTGTACCTGAGGCTCCACTGAGCTAAAGTATCATCCCCTTGGCTTTGATCAACATAAACCCCTCCAGCATATTGTTCTGATCTGTTATACTATGTCACCCGCACATGATTCTTAGTAAATGCTCCACGGATTTGCGGGTAATCATCGTCCGTTAAAAGGGGGCCTACCACGGCCCCGGGGATCAAACGGTAACCAACATAGTTCCCCAATTTAGTCTTTTTATTAGGGTTCACAGCTACTAACTCGACCAGCTTAGAGCCGAGTTGAATCCTTGCATCGGATTCTGTTTTAGCTGTTTCACTCATAACTGTCCAATAACTCTTTCTCGGTGATGTCTGATCAGTCACACGTTTTGTTTGTAATTTGGTTTTGACAAAGGAGTTGACATCACCGTCCACATCGAGATCAAGGTGGTAGGTTAGAATCCATATAGGGCACAAATGTCTCAGATACATGGCCTTTGTAAAGCACACTCCTCAAACTTTTACCATCAATTATAGAAGTTTTTGATATAATTATCTCGACCCGGGCGTTGAATCCGACCTGAAATTCCCAATTTTTTCATCGAACATTGTGACCTTTAATAGTGAAGCCAGTGTTTGTTTTTGTTGCAAGGGGTGGTTGAATTAGGTTTTTGGCTCGATGATTGAAAATCAGTACCTTTGGCTCGTGGAATGTGGTTCTATTTTTACCTATGTATTTAGAAATTCGCATTGATTCGATATCGACTATTATAATGATCCCTTGAATAGGCCTTGAGAAAACATTAGTAGTACCTCTGCGGTAAAAACAAGAAGCCCTATTGTAAAGGGTAGAGAAGTAACTTCGGACAAATTTAGGCCTCGTTTAGAGACCGAGGCTTTGAACAATGGATGCCCTGGATTGCTCTTCAGAAAATGTGGATGGAGTGTAACCGTGACCCATGTAAATATGGTCCAATGTGACCGAGTTAGTGGCAAAGTCCATAACAAGCTCATGAGTCTGGTCCCTACCTCAAACCACATGCAGCCTTAGCTCGATGATAGGGGAAGGACTCATTGTGGTTCTTCAAGATTAAGAAAATGGTAAATTAAACCAAATTAGGCAGGGTAGTACCAATGTGGGATTTTTGATTAATTTGGTTAATTTCGGAGGGATTTAGAGGGTTCTAAGGGTAAGGTAGAATAGTGGGTTCGAGGAAATAGAGTACAAGAGCTAAAACTAGGAATGGTATAGTCATTAGACATATGGGGTAATTCTAAGTAGATAGAAAATATATTGTATAATTGTTTTATTTTATACGATTGGATTTAATAATCAAATTGAGGATACATTTGGTGTTAAATTAAGTTATTATGTCTTTTGTCAATATTTCTTTTATATTCGACCATAAATTATTATTTAGAGATTGAGATGTGATGTGCAAAAACTAATTTTTTAAGGAGATTTGTTGCACCTTGTAACTAAGTTTGACTTGTATTATAAAATTCATGTAATAAATAGTGAATTTTGCTCTCATATACCATATACATAACCTCAATAATCATTAATATCGGTCATGAATTTAAACTCTATATCCAAGTAATCAAGTAATGGAAGCTAGATAAGGACATCTAGATTTTAGCTGCTTCAATTCTATTTTTTTTTGGTAACTATTTAAAACTAAATACACATTTGTGATCTTAAAATTAAATGGGCATTTCATCAACATTTTATATTCTTAAAGGAACGTAGTCTCTTTAAATTTATGAAAAAGATATGTCCAAATGCCCATGCATTGCATGGGTTTGAAACTAGTTTAAATGATGAAAATTATGGATGTTACAATCTCTCCCTATATGTAACTCTCAAATGACAATCTCAATGATAACACATGTAAAGTTACCCAAAATGGACTTACAACTTTATATTATTATATAATCCATGAAGCGCAAAATTACCTATGCCATCAACCAATAATTTGACATAATTCATGCTATTGTAGCTCTCGTATTTATTCACGTAAATCAAACCCACCATAGTAATATCATTTTTCAGATCAAAGCCAGTCGAAAACTACTTGTGATGTTACTCTCTTGTTTCTCCACACATCTTGAACTTTATGGGAGCAAGTTTTAAAATGTGGAATAAGCAAGCATGAAGGATGCATATACTTATCGAGATCGAAGTTCTTGATCGAAGAATGTGAAAGTTAAAAGTTATACACCTAATTATGTTGTAAAAACAAACAATAATCAAAGCAAAAAGAGCAACCACAAGGCATTAAAAACAGCGGCTTCAATAATTAACTGATGAAGAATACAAATGTTACAATCTCTCTCCCTCTCTCTGTCTACCTCTCATACTACAATCTTCTCAATAATTCGTGTAAATTAATTGGATTTACACTATAAAGACATAAACCTCAGCATCGCAACATAATTTAGAGCATCAACCAAGAAGTTAAATTAATGTTTCTCCAATAACAATTCAATCTACTACTGCTGAACAATTAGGCCAAATCACATGTTTAGGAGGCTTCACTTTGAGGACTGGATTTTGCTCAAAGAAATTTGTAGGTCGGAGCTCAAACCCGCTGCTCAAGGTGGGCATAATTGGAAAATCCTCTTGGCAAGGTACGTGGTGAAACCCTAATGTGTACCATAACACTATGTCCTTGTTCTCAATTTCCCTATTTCTGCATCAATATTCAAACAACACTTATAGTAACTTCTTTTGTTCTTAAATTACAAGCCGAACCATTATAAACTCAAATGTTCAGATCATTTCAATAACTATTTCGTAATTAACTAGCACCCTTTATATATTTACATCCTTAAAATATATTGACATGTAGTACTATATTAAGGTTAACAAAAAATAGTATATGATTTTAATTTAATGGACGACTAAGACCAAGAAAACTAAAACTTCTTAAAAAGATCATGAGAATCGATTAAAGCCCTCAAAATCTTTCAAATTGTAAATTTTTATGCAAACTGGCGTGACTACGAGAGTTGGAAAAAGAAAACATGAAAAACATTACCCCACAAGTATCAATAAATAGTTCTATAGGAACTTGTATAAAAAAATTGATATAAAATAAAATATTATTTTCATAAAATTTTGTCTGTCTAAATTGTACCTGTGGCTCCACTGAGCTAAAGTATCATCCCCTTGGCTTTGATCAACATAAACCCCTCCAGCATATTGTTCTGATCTGTTATACTGTGTCACCCACACATGATACTTAGTAAAGGCTCCACGGATTTGTGGGTAATCATCGTCCGTTAAAATGGGGCCTGCCACGGCCCCGGGGATCAAACGGTAACCAACATTGTTCCCCACTTTAGTCTTTTTATTAGGATTCACAACTGCTAGCTCGACCGGTTTAGAGCCGAGATGAATCCTTGCATCAGACTCTGTTTTAGCCGTTTCACTCACAACCGTCCAATAACTCTTTCTCGGTGATCTGTGATCAGTCACACGTTTTGTTTGCAATTTGGTTTTTACAAAGGAGTTAGCATCACCGTCCACATCGAGATCAAGGTGGTAGGTTAAGAAGTGATCGTGGTACGCACCCAAAGTGTTGCGTGCTAACAATGTACCGTATTGTTCCTCTTGTATTTGGTCAATGTGGGTGTATGTTGATCCCCTCACTTCTAGCAATCCAGATAGCCCAATCTGTGACGAGGAAATTGGGTCATGTTTTAGGACACTAAACCATTTTGATTGTAATCGTAAAACATAAATTTTGTGATAAATTTTATTTGTAAAGAACCTTACTACCATTAGACACAGGTTATTGAAGGTTAACCTTTTGTTAGAATTCTTGGCTAGTTTTATGTGTCAAGAGTAATTAATGGTTCTTTTCCAAAGCCATGTATTATATACCATAAAACATAATGTACAATCACTTACTGCTTTAACAAACTTAGTGTTGTGAACAAGATGCTCTAGGTGCCTTTGTAGCTATAGTAGGTGTTGACCTTGAAGGTCTTAATCTTATTTTGATAATAACAATAAATCAATCATGTGTAATTTAACATGTTCTTGATATAAGATTATAGATTTCTTATTTGGAAAATCAAGAATAGCATGATTGCTCAAAGGAAGTTTGACAAGGATCATTCAATCAATATCCGATCAAGTCAACGAAGCATTTCGACTAAAACCGATCTATCCGAATCAAGATCATTCTTCTACAAGCGTTGGACAAGACAAGAAGATCAATCTCATCACTCACAAGCTAGCAATGCAAATCCATGAAACACAAAGATCAAGAATCATATGCAAAAGCTTCAAGGGAAAAGCTTCAAGGGAAGAATCAATTTGAAGAAACAAATCGAAGCATTCGAAGACTCACCTATTCGGTAATTGAGTGATTGCTTAGGATTAATGTAAAGTTTCTTAATTGATTGATTATATAGCTCAAACATAAACTTACATCATTCTTAGATTGATCAAAACCAAGTTTGAATCAAAATCATTTCAAAACATCATTCTTGCAAAAACCGGTTTTGAAATAAATTCATAATTAATTCATATGAATGAATTTTGATACAAAAACTATTTTGGGAGTCTTAGAAACTTATTTGGAACACTCCCCAAGCATTAGAATCAATTTTGGAGTCATATTGCAAAAGTTGGAAAATTGCACAAAAGTCCCCACTCCAGTGCCATGTAGCCGACTCCATTGAAAGTCAGGGAGCCGACTCCCTCATGGAAATGTCATGGAGCCGACTCCATGAAGACTCAGGGAGCCGACTCCCTCAGCAAAAACTAGCCGTTGGAACTTTGTTTAATGTGCAATTTTGCCCCATTAATTATTGAATCCACCTCAAACGGCTATATCACTTTTGGGACTATAAATATGACTTTCAAAACTCATTCTAAACACCTTGAATCATTCATATACTCTATTCTTCATCTATCTTCATTATTCAAAGATTCAAGAAATTATTTTTGATCAATCATTCATCTTTTGAGCTATATCATCTTGATCAAATAGGATAACTCTAGTGTGAGCTTCAAATTGTATTCTTTACACACTTGAGAGAGTTATTGTAAATTGGTGTGAATCACCAAACAATTTTGTATTCAATTGTGAGAGGTAAATCTCATAGGAAAAACAAGAAGGTAAATTCTTGTTTAGAAATTGTGAAAGGTAAATTTCACAAGGTTAGCAAGAGGGTTTCTTGTGAGAGTATTGTGGTGTAGCAATACTTGTAGAGTGTGTGAGACAACACTTGTAGAGGTTTGATCTTCACCCGGAAGGAGATTGATTTTAGTGGAAATTCTCGGGGAACTAACTGAGCGCGGACTATGGTTTGGTAAACCAAAACCGTGTGGACAAAAAGCCTTGGACTTCAAATCGGTTCAATCTTTCTTACTCAATCTCTTTATTTACTTGCTATATTATTGTTTGCTTGAGATTGTTTATTTGTTTGATTGTTTATTTGATTGCATTCCTTGATATATTTGTTAAGTAAATTGTTTTACTTAAACTTTTTGAAAAGATTTTTAAATTCCGCATTTAGTTTCAAAAACCCTATTCACCCCCCCTCTAGGGTTGAAATCCGACCAACAATTGGTATCAGAGGTTGTACTCTTGTTTTGATTTAACAATCTTAGAGTTTACGATCATGTCTTATTATCAAGGAACCGGCCTTTCCGAAGGTGCTTCTACTTATAGACCGCCATTGTTTGATGGCAAAAATTATAGCTATTGGAAAAATAGAATGTGTACATTTTTACAAGCTAATGATTTTGAACAATGGAAGGTCACACTTGTTGGACCTTATGAAATTACAAAAACCGACGAAATGGGAAATGTTATTCCCAAGTCTATATCCGAATACAATGAGCATGATATTAGAAAAATTCAATTCAATGCTAAAGCTTTAAATTCATTACATTGTGCTTTAACTATGGATGAATACAACAAAATCTCTAGTTGCAAAACGGCAAAAGAGATTTGGGATAAGCTTGAAGTTACCTATGAAGGAACCTTTCAAGTGAAGGAGGACAATATTAATATTCTTGTCCATGATTATGAATTGTTTAAGATGGAGCCTAACGAATCACTTGCTTCCATGTATAGTCGATTTTCTATTCTCACTAACGCTTTGGACCTTCTTGGCAAGGTTTACTCTAATGAAGAGAAAATTCGAAAGATTCTTAGGACTCTTCCTAGGAAATGGAGACCTAAGGTGACGGCCATACAAGAGGCCAAGAATCTCAAGACTTTGAGCATTGATGAGCTATTAGGTTCTCTTAAAACCCATGAGAAAGAATTGGAAAGAGAAGATGAAGCCAATTCGAAAGCCAAGAAAACTCTTGCCCTCAAAGCAAATCAACTAGAGAATGATGAGGAGTTGAAAGGAGATGGAGACATGGCACTTCTCTCTAGAAAATTTGAGAAATTCCTAGCAAAGAAGAAATACTCCCAAGGGAAGATCAACAACAATCCCTCATCCTCAAATAATGATAGATCAACTCATCCTAAAGTTGATAATGAGGAAAGGAAGTGCTTTCATTGTCAAAAATCGGGACATTATAAATCAAATTGTCCGGTTAGAAAAGAGGAGAAAAGAGAGAAGAAAACAAAGAGGGAAGAGCTATACAAAATATTAAAAGATGCTCTCAAAGGGCATACAAGTGAATCGGATGAAGACGAATCCGATATCGAGTCAAGCGATGAAGAAACGGCACACCTTTGCCTTATGGCAAAAGATGAGGAGGCATACAAATCATTCCCTCATCGATGAAGCACTCATGGAGGCTACCATTTTCTCTCCGTGGCCTTGGCCCTTTTTGATGTTGCCATAGGGGGAGAAAATGTGTGTTGGTAGCAATCAATGTTGGTAAGACTATTAAATGCTTTATGTCTTTAACATTGATAATTGTTTTTCTTTTGAAAACTTTATTTGAGATCAAAATTGTTTTATTGATTTTAAAACTATCTCAAATATATGCAATGCTTTTTGCAAATCATTTATTTTATCTATGCCTAAATTGAGGGGGAGCATATTTCAATTATTCATATGCTATTTATGCTTGTTATTGAAAACACACATTAATTTATTGTCATCATCAAAAAGGGGGAGATTGTTGACCTTGAAGGTCTTAATCTTATTTTGATAATAACAATAAATCAATCATGTGTAATTTAACATGTTCTTGATATAAGATTATAGATTTCTTATTTGGAAAATCAAGAATAGCATGATTGCTCAAAGGAAGTTTGACAAGGATCATTCAATCAATATCCGATCAAGTCAACGAAGCATTTCGACTAAAACCGATCTATCCGAATCAAGATCATTCTTCTACAAGCGTTGGACAAGACAAGAAGATCAATCTCATCACTCACAAGCTAGCAATGCAAATCCATGAAACACAAAGATCAAGAATCATATGCAAAAGCTTCAAGGGAAAAGCTTCAAGGGAAGAATCAATTTGAAGAAACAAATCGAAGCATTCGAAGACTCACCTATTCGGTAATTGAGTGATTGCTTAGGATTAATGTAAAGTTTCTTAATTGATTGATTATATAGCTCAAACATAAACTTACATCATTCTTAGATTGATCAAAACCAAGTTTGAATCAAAATCATTTCAAAACATCATTCTTGCAAAAACCGGTTTTGAAATAAATTCATAATTAATTCATATGAATGAATTTTGATACAAAAACTATTTTGGGAGTCTTAGAAACTTATTTGGAACACTCCCCAAGCATTAGAATCAATTTTGGAGTCATATTGCAAAAGTTGGAAAATTGCACAAAAGTCCCCACTCCAGTGCCATGTAGCCGACTCCATTGAAAGTCAGGGAGCCGACTCCCTCATGGAAATGTCATGGAGCCGACTCCATGAAGACTCAGGGAGCCGACTCCCTCAGCAAAAACTAGCCGTTGGAACTTTGTTTAATGTGCAATTTTGCCCCATTAATTATTGAATCCACCTCAAACGGCTATATCACTTTTGGGACTATAAATATGACTTTCAAAACTCATTCTAAACACCTTGAATCATTCATATACTCTATTCTTCATCTATCTTCATTATTCAAAGATTCAAGAAATTATTTTTGATCAATCATTCATCTTTTGAGCTATATCATCTTGATCAAATAGGATAACTCTAGTGTGAGCTTCAAATTGTATTCTTTACACACTTGAGAGAGTTATTGTAAATTGGTGTGAATCACCAAACAATTTTGTATTCAATTGTGAGAGGTAAATCTCATAGGAAAAACAAGAAGGTAAATTCTTGTTTAGAAATTGTGAAAGGTAAATTTCACAAGGTTAGCAAGAGGGTTTCTTGTGAGAGTATTGTGGTGTAGCAATACTTGTAGAGTGTGTGAGACAACACTTGTAGAGGTTTGATCTTCACCCGGAAGGAGATTGATTTTAGTGGAAATTCTCGGGGAACTAACTGAGCGCGGACTATGGTTTGGTAAACCAAAACCGTGTGGACAAAAAGCCTTGGACTTCAAATCGGTTCAATCTTTCTTACTCAATCTCTTTATTTACTTGCTATATTATTGTTTGCTTGAGATTGTTTATTTGTTTGATTGTTTATTTGATTGCATTCCTTGATATATTTGTTAAGTAAATTGTTTTACTTAAACTTTTTGAAAAGATTTTTAAATTCCGCATTTAGTTTCAAAAACCCTATTCACCCCCCCTCTAGGGTTGAAATCCGACCAACAGTAGGTATTGACCGATTACGTATGGAGTGTCTGTCTGCCAGTAATGGGATGTTTTAAATTTGTATTGCCACTTGTCTGCACTTGTAGATGACATTTTATAGAAAGGCTATTCTTTTTTTGGTTCCCCACGAGGTGTCCGGGGTAGCTTTCGCGCACCTCGACTAATTTCTACTAGCGGTGTGTGGCTGCCGTTGGCCAAGCATTATTTTGACAACGCCGAGAATCGACCTTGGAAGCTTCAAGTCGATCCCAAGATTGTTCCAATTGCAGCCTTATAGAAAGGCTATAACCACGATAATTGGGGTCCAAAACCAATAATATTTTACAAGAGAGACTAGACTTAAAATAGTATCCAAGGGAAACTTTATTACATGTTTGCACTATATTTATATAATCACAGGTGATTTATCATATTATTATGCATGGGTTTAATAAATTCAAGGAGCAGAGAAAAAGTATTACTGTGGCTTTGATTGATCCAGCCTGCTTGAATTCCCAATCAACAATGTAATCATAGTTACCCACAGCTGACACCATCCTCACCACCAAGCTCACATCTGGTCGAGCCTCTCTTACCTATTGAATAAATGAAAAAAACAAAGCCCACTTTTAGACAAGAAATTTCAATAATAATGTTCTATGCGTAAAAAATACAAACACATAAAATGATATCTTAGTTACTGAACTGTCACAATATAAATAGGTCCCAGGACTGGACCAATCAAATCATTTTATCTACTAACTTTTTGTGTCTAAAATTATCTATAATAGAGTAATGTTAAGGAGCAATGCTACGAAAACAATCCCAAAAGTAAAACCCAAAATCAAATTTCAACGCATCACAACTACACATCAGTTTAGTGCAGTTATATGGTCAAAGCAAAAATGCATTTGAACCACACATTTACAGTGAAATCTAGGAGAGAGAAAGTAATGTCTAATTGCATTGTAGTGAAATTTGTTTATGGGTTATATTTTTGGCATTGTTTTTGGGCCAAGTGGAATTACTCCTGCAATTATTATGGGTTATGATGGATGTTCTAACCTAACATAAATGACTGGTTAATCGCCAAATGAAGTGTCAAAAATGCACATTGGTTACTGTGTGGAGTATGTTTGAAAAATTACTAAATGTAATTCATGTACCACTTTTCCGGGAATTCCACCTTCAGTGTGGCGCCACATGATATCTCCAGCGTAGCTTTCAAACACGCAAAATACGTTTTTTATAGTGCCGGGAGACCCATCTAACCCACTAAAATACCCGTCCATGAACACCGCATTTGCTGGACAATCTCGTTCTGGTTCGAGCTGGACCGCACATAGACCAAACCCATATTCACCAGCATCAAAGAAGGTCCGATAGTACCATTCTTCAGTTAGATCCATGTAGGGCACCAAGAGCTCAGAAATGAACCCTTTGTACATAACACTACGATATTCATTCTTGTCAATATCAAAGATTTGTGCTGATGTTATAATCGGGCCTACTCGCATGTCAAATGATAGATGAAAGGCCCAATTAGCCCACCTGTTTTATTCATAAGTTTGTATGAATTAATTGAGATGTTAAAGACTAAAGTACAAGTTCCCGTACAAAAAAAGAAAAAAGTACAAGTTTATTTACAAATTTCGGTACATATTATTCATTTACATGGTAGAGACTAGAGTGCAAGTAGAGCCAAAGCATACAAAGTAAGTATGTTTTTAAAAGAAAATTAGACTCTTAAGTGTGCAATATTCTACAAAAAAAGATAATAAACTTTTTATTAAAGATGGAAAAGCACGCATTTTAATTATATAATATAATGTAAAACATTTTTTTTTGGCTAAGCAAAAATAATGGGCGAACAGAGTTGAGGGTTATTTTCTAAATGAGACCCATATTAAATTTTCTGCTCACCCCTTATTTTCTAAATGAGACACAAAAATAATTCAACACATATAATTCAACACAAAAAACATTAATTCAGATTAACTTTTCTGCTCCAATCCTATTTACTTTTTATATTTTAATGAACTTAGCAAATAGTTGCTAATAGATTTTTATATCCATGCATGGACGTGAATAATCTCAAAATATGGATTAGTGTTTTGGATGAAAGAAATTTAGTTACATAGATAGATATTCTCTCTAGGGGAGAAAACCGGTATGTATGTTATTTCTTATGCGGTATTAGGAGTATGCATAACCTTTATGTGTATATATATACTTGACTTGTGAGGATGGTCGAGTCAATTTTAAATAGAAAAATTATCAATGTATGATTAAATTATCGATCTATATATAACTATAAAAGTTCTAGTTAATAATTAAGCTTAAATTATCGATCTTGATTTTCTTGTTTTTTGGACCAATTTGAAAGAATTATATATTACCCTAAGGCCTCGTTTGATTCGGGTATTAAAAAGTGGGATGGGATTATTAATACCATTTTTTTTATAATACCTTATTTAATTCGCACAAATGTGCTAGGATTACTAATGCCGATACTAACTTAATACCACTATTTGTGATATAATTTAATACCGGTGGAGATGGTATTGTTTATCCAAGATTAAAAAAAATGAACCATATATTTTCAAAAATGTCATTACTACTATAATATTTCAAAAATGTCACTACTACTACTATATTATTATTATTTTAATTTATTTATTTATTAATTTTGTTAGTCCAAAATATAATCCCATATACTAGTTATTGAACCAAACATGATATTAACATCAGCATGAGATATTTCAATATTAATACTGTAAGAATCAAACAAGGTATTGGTATTAAATTAATATCAGGATTAATAGTTCATTACTATTAATACTAATATTATTAATCTCATTGACTCTAATACCTGAATCAAATTAGGCCTAAGAGTCCAAAATGATTGGTTTAAAGATGTTGAAAATCTTTCATATAGACTACTAATAATTAATTGGTTTCTCATGAAGAATGGTAATAATGGTTTAGAGTACCTTATTCACAATACTATTTATACAAGATTTCTATTATTGTTTGAAAATATGCATATCAACCCCACATATTTTTTTGATACAAGCAATATACATATATACTTATCAGGCTTTTATTTTAGCCAGATTGTTTTATTTACTAATTATTTAATTCTAAATAAATATTTATTAATAAATTTAATGATATTTGTTGGATACTAAAAACATAAAATACAAGTGCGCAAAAATAACCGATTCAAAAAGCCGAACTAGTTTCAATGTGAATACATGCGTCAAAGCTATACAATGGATTTATACAACATTTCACCATTGATTCTAGATATAAAGGTGTTGAAACTAGAAACTATTTTCCCCTAATATGCTTTATTATATATTTTATCACTAATATCATAAAGATCTCCCAGCCGTTATGACAAGATATATGACTTTTTATGAAAACCAAATGAAATCATTTAATCTTAATTTGTTATTTAATATTTAACTTAATCATGTATAGTTCGTTACTTGGTATAATTATGTATTTTTGGTTAGACAATAGACATTTTAACTTGAAGCTATTTGGTTGAATACTAGAACTTTATTTATAATGGATTTTATTTAATTTACAAGTAGTTTCGTCTTGTTTTACATTAAAATTGAACATTTCAAGAATTTAATATATCTTATTTTAAACTTCTAATCGGATCGGATCGAAACCGATCCAATCAAACATTTAATTGGATTGGATTGGATTGAATTTGTAAAGTTTATTGGATTGAATTGGATGCTAAAACTTAAAACCGACATCGGATCGGATTAGATGCGGATGGTTTAAAATGACCGGGTCGGATCGAATGGACACCCCTATTTTTTATGTTGTATTTTGGCCCCCCCGTACTCCAAATCTTGAATCCACCACTGCTTTGCACCTTATATATACAACCGTATTGTTGAAAAAAATTTACATGCTTTACACCCTTGTTTAAAAAAAATGTTTAAAGTGTAAACTGATACATTCTTTTAAATGTATTAGTATATATTATTTAGTCTTTTATGAATTATACATATAACATAAAATAATATATTTTTTTTTTCTCAGAAAACCTAAATGGTCAATCACAAAGAATTAGAGCCCCCTATAATGTCAAAAGGAAAAGTTAGAAGAAAAATTAGACCTGGCAAGAGTTTATTTATTATAATAATATCCCACGTGAAGCCACCAAATCATGTGTTGAGCCTTTTTTTTATACTTCACCAACCACTCAAATTTTTGTTTATTATTAAACTCAAATATTAGCGTTAAACGTACTTTATTAGTGATAAAGTCTTGATGAGAAAAGATAAATTAAGGCCTCGTTTGGTTCACGGATTTTAGTACTCGGGAAAGGAAAGTCGTTTCTTTCTTTTGTTTGGTAAGTGCAAATTCCGGAAACACTTTCCCGAGAGAGGAAAAAGTAGAGGGTAAAACCATTCCTCCAAAAACACATGGGATTGATTTTCCCATGTGATTTCCAAGCATTTATTGCACAAATTTTAGACAATAAGGCTCCATTTGATAGCAACATGGAAAATGAAAATAAAACAACTAATTTGGGTGAGAAGATGGAAAATAAGTTGAGGCATATGGTGAGATCCTCTCCATCTCATAGTCATTTTTTTGAGTATATGTCATATATTCTCCTTTAATATGTTGTGGAAAAATTTTCTCTACCATCACCCAAAGAAAATTTTGTCATGAAAAAAAACAAAAGGTAAGAGTCAATCTCACAACATCCCTCAACTTATTTTCCATCTTCTCACCTAAATTAGTTATTTTTATTTTTATTTTCCATGTTCCTATCAAACGGAGCCTAATACTCTTACCTAAATACTTTTCATTGTTTACCAAACACAAGAAAGAAAATTTGACAGGAAATTTACTTTCCCACCTCCATGGGAAAGATAGGGGAATTAATTTCCTTTTCGTGAATGTATAAACAAACTCTATTTAATTTTAATACTTTAATGTATTCAAAATTAATTATTCCAATAACAATTTCAAAAATAAAAAATAAAAATTAACTACATGGTGCAAAAGTAGCATATGTGCCACGTGTGCATGACATTTCAAATTTTGAATTAAAACTAGAATAATAATAATAATTGGATCTATTTAAATCACAATATTAATAGACCAGGAAATGTGTCAAAAAGTGCATATATTTGTTAGTTTTAAGCAATTCTCTTGTTAATAGATGCACTTTTGACACATCATTGATCGGTCTATTGTTTTGATTATTTAAGTTGATGCATAAATTATTATTCTTAAAAGAAACACTCACTTAATAGTATGTCCATCGATACTAAAACTATGTCCATCTGGCTGTACCGTCGTGATCCCCTTAACCCGCGGAGCAAATGGTGGCCTCTGCTCTGACCATCGATAATCCGTTCCTTTCCCATCCGGCACCGGCACAATAATCCTATCAGAAAACTCCACAACTTTCATTTTCTCAAGATCAACGGTCACCGTGATCCCTTCAATAGGCCTCATATATAAATTCACGGTCCCATCCAAATAATAACACATAACTTTAACTATCCTCCTCCCACTCCTCTCCTTTTTACCATACCTGTTGAGAGGAAATTACAAAGTTAATAATGCAAAACAAATGTTTTTTGAAAAAAAATTAGGTTATGATTTTTGAGTTTGAATTTTTTTAAGAGCACATGCACTTCATGATTTTGTTTCAAAGCTGCTGTTTCTAGAAGATATTATTTTACATTATCCATCGGTTGCAAGTAGTATTTTCTCATTCTAATACTCACCAAAAAAAATCCAGATCCTTGAAAAAATAAAAGTTCTAAACCGTATGGGCAAATTTTTAAACGCGATTGTATCTTAAAAGCCCACTATGTTATTAGTACAAAAATAAAAAAATAAAGAAAAATGAAAAAATACAGTACGTACCACCCCACGGTAAAACTTCCGCAGGCAACTTCTGCTAAATTAAGCCCTCTCTTGCTAACCGACGCCGCGAAAGGTGCGTATGTTACCGTGAGGTTATTAGCGGCGATTTGTTCCTCAAATGTGAGCATCGGATAGCCGTTGCCCGAGTAGATTTTGTTGGATTGGATGGCATTTGTTGTAAAGTCAACGATTAATTCGTGGGTTTGGTGGTTGATCCGAGCGATTACAAAGGATTGGCGAGGTGGGATTTCAGTTCGCAGTTTTGCTCGGGTTTTGGATAGGTACGAGAGGACAGTGGGTTTGTCAGGTTCGTGTAGGCCAACGTAGTGGAATGTGAGGTTCGAGGTGGCGAAGGAGGTTTGGATTATGGTTTGGACTTGGGTAAGTTCGGACGGGGTGAGGGGGTCAAGTGGGTGGGGGTGGGGGGTAGGGATGGGGGTGGATAGGGGGAGGAGGTGGAGAGAGGAGATGAAGAGGAGAGTGGTGAAGATCGAAGCCATTGTCATGGGTGTGGGAACGAATAAATGAGGAGGCAATTTGTTGTTTATATAAGATTTAAAAGTTTACCTAACTTTTTTCGTTGAACAATTTGACAACTAAATAAGGATGCAATGTACTATTGTCAAATTTAACTAAAAGCAATCTTTTGTGATATAATATTTGTAACAGTATCTATATATTACGATATTTATCATAAAATATATGCGTCAAGAAAAGTGTATTATTATCTATGCCAAATACGTACATAATTTATTAAAGAGAAGTAAATATGTGGGAAAACAAATAGTGTGAGACATTTTAAACTTAAAAAAAAATAAAAATTTGAAGTTATAGTCCGCATGTATCTGAAGTCAAAAATCAGATTCTAATTTTTTTCCTTCAATAATATGCATATGTAATGTTTAATTATTTGTTAATGAATTGCATTTCTATCGTATGCACCATGCATGGTTCTTTAGACATTATTTATATCGAGTTGACACATGTTTGGGTGAATCCTTAAGAAAATCTTTAACAGCGATATTCTTTAGCAATTCTATTTCTGATATACTTTCATTGACTTTCTCTCAAAGAAATATTCTCCCATAATTGTATTTGTGTTCATTATAAGATGTAAAGTGTCCATATAAATTAAATTAATTTAAAGGTGATGTTATTCTCAAAACAATTATCACTAACATATAAGCAATGTATGATTTTTAACACATATGGTATAATTTCTAAAAGTATTATGCACGCTTTGACAAAGACAAAATTACTTTAGCAACAAAGGTAGCTGTATTTTAATGATGTCATCTTATTAATTCCGCAACAGAAGGTTTTTAGATATAACGATTTAGGGGTGCTGTGACGAATTCGTTTGATTTTTTATTTTTTTATATGTGTTTGGTTTTCAAAAAAAATATATTACATTTTAATACACAAGGTTTAGTTTCTTCATTCTAGTGTTATCACAAAAATAACTTTCATGTATTCTGTAGAGAACTTTGTAATGAAGCCTTTAAACTTATTTATTTAAAATATATATATATATATATATATATATATATATGAAAACCGAATAAACCCAAAACGAAATCAAACTGAAAAGTTTAGTTCGGGTCTAATATTTCAAAAATCGAAATCAAGTTTTCAAGTTTGATTTGGGTGTGGTTTTCCCTAATTTTTACCTCAACCGAAATCAAAAGCACACCCATAATGATTAAAGTGAATCCAACCTTTCAATTAATATGATATTTGCGCAACATATGGTAAGTTTACATTTTCTTTAAGCAATTACAAAAATCAAATAGGGATAAGCTGTGAGTTATAAAAGCATATCAAGATAAGTTTAAGACGAGGGTGATTCCATTTACAAATAAAAATGAGTGAATTCCTTGAAAAAGTGTTGGAGAAAAAAAAATTGAATATAGTTTATTTTTGAATTAGTTAGAATAGAGAGAAAAAACTAATAGCACCAAAAAAAATGCTTCAATAGGAAATTGATTTAGATACGACACCAATAAAAATGGCAAAAAATAAACAGAGACACGAAAAAATAAGCTGAGACATGTGATAAGATGATCTCCATGTCATACTTATTTTTATGAGTAAATGTCTTTCATTGTTCATTATTTTTTGTGAAAAAATTTCCTTCCACCCCCCAAAGAAATTTTTTTGTTGGAAAAAATCAAAAAGTAAAAATATACCTCATCATATATCTCAACTTTATTTTTAATTTTTTACAAAATTGACTATTTTTATTATTATTTTTTTATATTTATTATCAAACGGGCCGTAAGATTTCGAAGATGTAAAGGAGGGGAAACTACATAACTCTAATTCACTTTATAATATTTCATTGAAACTTTATATATCTAGAATAAGTCATGAGTTTGATTTAGATAAATGCGATGTCTACCCTTTGTTGATTATTAGTAGCTACGACAATAACGATTGAAGTGTATTTGTAAGCTCCAATTTACCTTGGAAGTAGAAGATATAAAGTCCTAAGGTTCATGATGAGTTAGAACTGGGCCAGCCCATTTTCTCTTGGGCTTACCCATTCATTTATTAAATTATTAAGTTTAAAAAAGGAAAATTCAAGAGTCTAGTTCGAGAAGGTGACAATTTCACTTTTCTCTTTCTTCTCTCTAGGAAATTCTAGAACATGAGTGCCACCACCTAGTATTTCTCAAGTTCTTTGAATTCTTCTACTGCATCATTTGTACTTTGTGTACATTGCAAATTAAGTTCCAGCAACTTCATTCTCTATCTCACATTCACTCTGTTTTTCTCTCTCAAGAGTAAGTTCTCTCTATCTCATCCCCAAATTTGTGCTTCATTTTTTTTTGTTTACTTAAGTTTTGTGCTAGAATTGTAAGCTTTCCACTTTGATGTTAGCACTTAAATACTGTAAAAAGAAGAATTTGTTTTTCTTTTCTTTACTTTAAAAATAAGAAGAGAATTTAGTCTCTTTCGTTTACTACAATAGTAACTCTTCACCCAGATGACACTTGACACCAAAACATAATTCGGATGGATGCTTTACCAACTAGGTTAGTATATGCGCTCATAAAATAGAAGAATTTCTTAAGCTTTCTTGCATTATTGATTGTTACCCGCTATTCGAATTGTCACAGAAAAGATGGGCATCTTGTTTATGGTGTGTATGTATATATATTATGTATTTACTTAAACTAGACATGCATGCTGCTCATTCAGTATTTTTCTTTTTAAGTTTTTAATTTCAGTTATGCTAGTCTTTTAAGATATTTATCATTGCGGGGTTGAATAGTTAGAGTTGAATTGGGTTGTTTTTATCTAGTTTATGAAATGGGATGAAATTAATTATATAGAAAGATGGTGATTATAGAAATTGTTCTAAAGCTGCAGTTTCTATAAGATATTATTTCACAGTCCATTAGTTGTAAGTAGTATTTTCCCATTCTAGTACTGGCCAAAATTAATATCTGTGGGTCAAACCACATTCTTTAAAAAGTAAAAATTGTAAACTGTATGGAAAAAAATTTAAACGCTGGATTGTATCTTAAAATTAAGCCCCGTATTTTATTAATACCCAAAAAAATAAAAACTCCATGAAAACAGTACGTACTGTTAAAGTTATTATTTATTTATTTCGTGTTTGTTTCCTTATTGGATTAGTTTTCCTTTTCCTTGTTAGATTAGGTTTTTCTTTTGTCTTGTTTAGCTCTATAAATAGAGTCCCTTTCTTATGTAATTCATTCATTCAATAAGATATATAGTTTCTCTTTTCTCTAAACTTAACATGGTATCAGAGGAAGGTTGAATCACCACCACCAGCCACCAGCCGCAACCATCACCAATCAGATCCGCACCGTCTTATCGATAAATATATCAAACCTCGATAAATACAACATCAAAACCTTCGTCTTCCAAAGACGATTCCAACGCCGCAAGAATCACCTCGAAAAACCCATCCACGCGCTCTCACGCGCCGCGAGTGTGAAACACGGTACGTCCCGCCGAAACCACGCGCCGCCGCCGTTACCGTCAGTCAAATCGCCGTTAACGTTAACGGCGTTAGTACTTTTCCGTTAAAGTTAACGGCGTCAGGCCGTCTCCGTTACCGTTAACGTCCGTTAACGCCGTTAGCATTCCGTCAACGCCGTTAGCATTCCGTCAACGCCGTCAGCTTTTCCGTCAACGCCGTTAGCCGTCCGTTAACGCCGTCAGTCAACCGTCAGTTAGTCAACTCAGACCGGTTCAGCCAACAGTTTTTTGCCCGGTTTTGCTATTTTTTGATCGATTTTCAGCTAACTCAGACCGGTTCCCTAGGTTTTTGACCGTTCCAGACGCAAATGCAGTCTCCGTTTCTCCAGATTCAGTCTTCAAGTTACAAAACCAGATCCAGTGCACTATTTTTACCACCGTTTGCTTATTTTTTTGACCGGTTCTCTGACAACCACGACTGGTTCCCGAGGTTTTCAAGCATTATGAACACAACCGCAGTCTCCGTCTCTCCAAATTCAATCTCTAAGATACCAAATCAGGTCAAGTGCACTAATTCTTACACTGTTTGCTTAATTCTTGTTCAGTTTTATGTTATGAAAACCTCAGAAATTCCTATCACCATCAAATTGGATGGAAACAATTATAATCACTGGTCTATCTTGTTCCGAAATTTCTTGAAAGGAAAGGGCCTCTGGGATTATGTTAATGGCAAAGCAACTTGTCCTGCTGAAACCGATGAAAAGTATGCTGATTGGGATATTAATAACAACAAAATTTTAACATGGATTGCCAACACTGTCATTCCATCGATTAGTCTTCAGCTTGGAAAGTATGATACCGCAAAGAAAGCTTGGGATTTCTTAGCACACAGATATGTTCAAACCAATTTTGCCAAGAAATATAAACTTGAACAAGATATACGTGGGCTACTACAACAACCAGGTCAATCCGTGTCTGATTTTCACTCTAGCATGTGCGTTATCTGGGATCAATTGTAACTCATAGAACCTCCATGGACAACAGACTTTGGTTTATGGGAAACCTTTCGTGAAGAAACGCGACTTGTACAATTTCTCATGGTATTACGGGATGAATTTGAACCGATCAGGGCATCTATTCTTCATCGCAAGTCCCTCCCCTCTGTTGAATCAGCATTAACAGAATTAATTACTGAAGAAACTCGCAAGGGTATCACTCTGTTTTTCATGAACGTACCAAGCATATTGAGGTTGACTGCCACTTTGTTCGACATCACTACACTCATGGCACTATTCGCTTGCCTTTCGTCTCGTCTGAGTATCAACTTGCTGATCTGTTTACCAAGACTCATGTGACCGCCCGTTTTCACTTTCTCGTTTCCAAACTCCGAATGCTTTCTAAGCCTTCTTGAGTTTGAGGGAGGTGTTAAAGTTATTATTTATTTATTTCGTGTTTGTTTTCTTATTGGATTAGTTTTCCTTTTCCTTGTTAGATTAGGTTTTTCTTTTGTCTTGTTTAGCTCTATAAATAGAGCCCCTTTCTTATGTAATTCATTCATTCAATAAGATATATAGTTTCTCTTTTCTCTAAACTTAACACCACCCCACGGTAAAACTTCCGCAGGCAACTTTTGCTATCTTAAGGCCCCTCTTGCTAACTGACGCCAAGAAAGGTGCATATGTTACCGTGAGGTTTTCAGCAGTGATTTGTTCCTCAAATGTGAGCATCGGATAGCCCTTGCCCGAGTAGATTTTGTTGGATTGGATGGCATTTGTGGTAAAGTCAACGATTAATTCATGGGTTTGGTGGTTGATTCGGGTGATAACAAAAGATTGGCGAGGTGGGAATGCGGTTCGAAGTTTGGCTCGGGTTTCGGATAGGTATGAGAGTGTTAATTGTACTCAATATCTCTCTTGAAAGAGTTCTCTCATTATATAGAAATATCCTAGCTAATTTCAGGGCTGAGAATCAGCTATCAGTTACAGCAATTAGATATCTACAGCTATAACATAAAATCATGCCATAATTAAATAAACTAATTGAGGCTAAATATATGCTCTAATATCTGACTGACATCCCCCCTCAAATTGATGCTAGTCGATCAAAAAGCATCAATTTGCCCACAAGAAACTGATGGCACTGTCGTGTCATGGACTTTGTAAATATGTTAGCTATCTGAAAATCAGTGGAAACATGAGGCAGAGAAATAACACGGGCTTCCAATGCTTCCCGAATAGAATGACAGTCCACCTCGATATGTTTCGTACGCTTATGGTAAACAGGATTAGCAGCAATCTGAATTGCACTAATGTTATCAGTATGAAGAGGAGTAAGATTAGATTGAGAAAATCTTGGAACAAGCAGCAGACATTGCATGATATTCAGATTCAGTAAAAGATTTAGAAACACGAGCTTGTTTCTTACTTTTCCAAGATATCAAAGAATCACCAAGAAACATACACCAACCTGTGACAGACCGTCGAGTATTAGGACATCCCGCCCAATCTGCATCACTATAACCAGTAAGACGAAGAGGAGATCCAGTTGGGAAGAACAACCTGCGGCTGGGTGACCCTCGAAGATAGCGAATGATACGCCGAATAGCAGCTAAATGGAGATGACGAGGAGTATACATAAACTGGCTAACTTGCTGGACGGCAAATGAAATATTAGGTCGAGTAATAATCAAATAGTTCAAGCTGCCTACTAACTGTCGAAACACACTAGGATCAGGAAGAAGTTCACCCTCCTCACTACGATATTTCACATTGACTTCCAAAGGAGTATCCACCGAGGAAGAATCCTGAAGACCAGCTAGACTAATTAAATCTTGGTTATATTTGTGTTGATTCAAAAATATACCCGAAGAATTGGTGTGAACCTCCAAACCCAAAAAATATGTAAAAGAGCCAAGGTCATTCATATGAAAAGAAGCTTGAAGATTATGTTGGAGTTGAGTAATCAAGGTAGAGTCAGAGCCCGTAATAACAATGTCGTCCACTTACACAAGTAAAAGTACGAGACCAGTTGAAGTCTTACGAAGAAACAAAGATGAGTCATATTGGCTCTGAACAAAGGAGAAGCGAAGCAGAGTAGACTTGAATTTCTCGAACCATGCTCGAGGAGCTTGTTTTAAGCCATATAGAGACCGTTTCAACTTACACACATAAGAAGACGGTGAAGAAGACAAACCCGGAGGAGGTTTCATATAAATATCTTCTTTGAGATCACCATGAAGGAATGCATTTTTAACGTCTAGTTGGTGAAGTGCCCAGCCATAGGAGGCAACAACAGAAATAACCATACGCACTGTAGTCATTTTGGCCACTGGAGCAAAAGTCTCCCCGTAGTCTACCCCACATTCTTGCTTATTGCCAAGGGCAACCAACCGTGCCTTATACTGATCTAGAGTCCCATCAGAGCGGAGCTTAATTGAGTAGACCCATTTACAACCAATTGCTTTAACATCAGAAGGACAAGGAACCAAGTCCCATGTATGATTTTCCTCGAGAGCCCGAAGTTCTTCATCCATTGCTTTCCACCAACTTTCATGTTTAACCGCCTCGGAAAAGCATGTAGGGATAAAAATAGAAAACAAAGTAGCATTAAAGGAAGTGGTAAAAAAACCATACCAATTAGGAGGACGGGCTACTCGGGCAGATCGCCGAGGAGAAAGTGTTGCAGGCATGTCAGGCTCTGGAGAACTGATTAGAACTGTCAAAGATGGCAGGTCATTCTCAGGAGAAGGCGTTGGAACAGTCTCAGATGAAAGGTCAGACTCGGGAAGGGGCAAAGTCGGTTGTAGCATCTTGTATTTAAATTAATGTTAATTTTGTTATATTAAATATTTTATATATATGAGAATAATCGTTTGATGATTCAGGTGGTCCGAATCAATTTCGGTTGGTAAATAGAGAGTTTTGGTTTCTTTGTGATTCGCTAATTCGAGCTAACTTTGGGCTATCGTAATTCCTCCATTATTTATCCAAATTGACATTTTGCTCGCGCAGGTGTCTATAATTTTCATCATTCTACAACTTTCATATTTTGGCCAAAGGTTAATTCACACTTCCCGTGGGTCAAAACAGGGTGCGAATTAGGTCTATCACAAAATTCTGGTTGTTTGATAGCGTTTCGGCAAAGCACTTCCTTCGGTGAATGTTTGGGAAAAATACGTCCATAAATTGTGAAAACTTCCTCTTAAGAAGTTTTAGATCTTTGAATTACCTTTCCGTGCATATAAAGAACACCTCAATCGGAGTTTTGAGTCAAAAGTTATGGCCAAAACAAAAACAGTGTTCTAGAGCCAAAAACCATGGGCGCGGTTACTGTAGCAACCGACTTAAATGGTTTTAAAACTCGTTTTGAACTCCTTATCCACCCAATTTCGATCCATCACCTTCCATTAAACTCTAGAGAATTCTAGAGAGATGGAGATAAGTGTTCTTGAGTGATCATTGCCTATTTTTACTCCCAGCCGAAGAATTAAGCATAAAAATTCATCCGAAACACCTCCTAGCGTATTATTCATCATCTTCTACCCTGAGGATTTTTTTGGGGAGGGCTTGAAGCATCAGATTTCTTCCTTATTTCTCACTTATAGATTGAGGTAGGGGTAATTTTCTTGGTTTTTGAAACTTAATAAACTTGTTTATATATTTTCAAATAGATTCATACACATATGTTGGGTTCTTGCTCGATTATTGAAATCGGTAGTTTAAATAACATACTTTGGCCACTGTTTTGATTAAATCTGGGCTGATTGGTAATGAGAAAAGTGAAGTAGCAAGTATTTATTTTAAAATATAGTTTAATACCTAACTTATGGCTTTGGAATTACCCAAAAAGGATGAGAAATGAATTTTTGGTGAATTTTACAAGATTGGTGTGCGGTATTGATTCCTACGCGGGAATCTTGAATATTTTCTCAAATATTCCAAAGTCTACTCCATAATTTGAGTAAATTCATTTGGTTAATGAATTGGGTTACTATGTTAATATTTGATGATTAAGAATTTTAATTAAGTTATTATTAGAGGATATTTAATGAGGATGATTATGTTTTATAATTTATAAAACCATGAGCATGTGATTTGTAATAAGATATGCCATTATACTTGATATACATGTGTTGTATAATATACATGATATATTCCTTGGATGTATAGTGGTGGTCTATGGTTGAAATTAATTAATTGATGAATTATATACATCAAAGGACATGTATAGAGATTTATTATAGTTATATGGCATAAATTATTTTAAATGTTCATTTATTGGCATGTTATGCATATTGTACATCATTATTGTGTCAACCGGATTCTTGGAAATCTTTGGCAAGTTTGGACTATTCTCATGGCCTATTATGTGGGCATATGATTCGTATCTATAATGCCGAAAGTCTCTTATGATCGTTGTAACATTCTGAATGTGATATGATCTCGTGATGGATCCGATTATGATTCTATCGTGGCCCTTCAATGATGAAGAAAATATGTATCGATTAGTGCTTACCGGTGTGAAAATAAGTAGGGCTCGGTGCCCTTGGGTTG
Source organism: Lonicera japonica (assembly GCA_021464415.1). Taxonomy (NCBI): domain Eukaryota; kingdom Viridiplantae; phylum Streptophyta; class Magnoliopsida; order Dipsacales; family Caprifoliaceae; genus Lonicera; species Lonicera japonica. The sequence goes on from CM038465.1 coordinate 52,659,506, forward strand.
AAAATCCCTAAACTCCCGGGGGACAGCAATGAGGTCAGCTGTCTAGAGCCAGCGGTGAGTAGCCCGTAAATCTAGACCTCGGCAAAGCACTTATGATTTTGTGATATGATATAGATGGACATGTGGTCCAATTCTATTATGATATGATGATGATCTTTTATGGGTCGGATGATGTTATATTGTGACTATGTTCGACTTACTCTCTGGGGCGATTAGGCCCGTTCTTCTTCTTATAATTATGGTACGGCCCAGCATCGGTATCTCTTGGGGGGCAATCAGGCCCATTACTATTATTATTATTATTATTATTATTATTATTATTATTATGATTTGGTTCAGCCTCGATATTCTTTCGGTATAATGGTTGACACAAGGGAGGTAACATGCATATGCATATGCATGCATTGTTTTATTGGTTGAGCCATGATTTATAATTGAATAATTAATTACATTTTGTACGTAATATCACCTGTTATATCTCCCCTACTGAACTGTGAGCTCACCCCTTTTCATGTAAACAAATCCAGGTATTTATGAGACGAATACGACAGAAAGAGCAACTGGGTCGGGAACAAAATAGAGGATCTCTGATACCAACTCACCTTTGTTGTATAGGGGCGTACATGGCAAGCCACGGCTAGCCTTAGTTGTTATTTACTTTGTAATATATGTGAACACAGTGTGTATGTCTTTTGGGTTTCATGTCTGTGTATAGATGTATGTTGTACTCATGTTTTATGTTATCGCCCGTAGCATGAGACCAGGGTTGTTTATTCCAGGTTATGTGATTTTCTTGGATTGATTGTTTCATTATTTTTTTTAAACCTACTTTAGCTCGCCTAAGGTGGGTCAATAACACTACAGGTCTTAATTGCAGATGTTATTCTACTAATTAAGGCGGGGTTGTTACATCGGTAGTCGTCGAGTATAGACAATTCCTGGTTTAAACCATTCAGGGGAAGAGACCAATTGATCAAAGCAAGGAAAAATACTAATATCTGGTGATGAATCAACATGTGTAGAAAAGCAACATTGATTCTCAAAGAATACAACATTGCGAGATATACGAAATTTGTTAGAATATGGATCATAGCAAACATAACCTTTGTGAGAAATACCATAACCCATAAAAGCACATTTAACAGACTGAGCAGAAAGTTTGTGACGTTCATGAGGTGGTAAATGAACAAAACAAACACATCCAAAAGTATGCAAATCAAAATAGCTAGGGTGTTGATTATACAAACGATAATATGGGGAATCAAAATTCAAGACCTGAGAGGGAAGTCTATTAATTAAATGAACAGCAGTAGATAATGCCTCAACCCAGAATTTAGAAGGAACCAACGACTCAAGCAATAAGGTCCGAACCACATATAAAAAATGTCGGTTCTTTCGTTCGGCCACACCATTTTGCTGAGGTGTGTAAGGACAAGAACGTTGAGACACAATCCCTTTATGTCGTAAGAAATCATGAAACTCGGTAGACATGTACTCTCCACCAGAATCAGATCTCAAAACCTTAATACCTGTGGAAAATTGAGTCTCAATATACACTATAAAGGTCTGAAAAACAGAAAATACCTCAGATTTGGACTGAAGAAAATATATCCAAGTATACCGACTAAAATCATCAATGAAGGTCACAAAATATTTATATCGAGCATGAGAAATTACAGGAAAAATGCCCCATACATCACTATGGACAATATCAAAGCATTTTGTAGCACGATTACCATGAGATGGAAATGAAAGAGTCTTACTTTTACTAAGTTTGCACACGGAACAATCAAATAACAGATTATTAGAAACTTGGTCTTTATTGCCTAACAAACCAGATTTTAACATATGAGACAGAACAACAGAATTTGGATGACCTAAATGTTTGTGCCAAACTTCATTCTGAGTATTAATTGTCATACAAGCCAAAGATAAACAACTAGGAATTAAAAAGTGCAGTGGAAAGAGTCTACCAACTTTAGGCCCCTTCGCGAGTATTTTCCCTGACACCTGATCCTGCACAAGACAACCATCGCGAGAGAAATTAACATTACAATTGTTATCAACTAACTGTCCAACCGAAATAAGACTTGTGGAAAGTTAAGGAGATACATAAACTTCTCTAAAAGATGGATTGATATATCATATTTCATTAATAGCTAAATGACTCCCATTAGCTATTTGGATATAAGATGAGCCATGATATGGACGAACATTGCAAAGGATATCTGACGATTTAGTCATATGATTAGATGCGCCGGAATCAATTATCCAAGATTTAAATAAAGTAGTACCATTACTTTGGAGCCCCAAGGCAGAAAAGGCTGACACAATCATCTGCTGAACCATTTCAGGTGTAAGAACAGATTTACCATCTGAAGAAGAAGCAGCCGAGGTTATCCATGGAGCTGAGAAGTTGTTCACTTTAACTTGATAAGCGTTAGCTTGACGATTTTGAGGCCGGGTGGGACATTTTTTAATAAAGTGGCCCTGTTTCTTACAATAATTGTAAAATTTATTTGCACAGTTGATAAGCAATATGACCATATTCCTTGCAGTTGTAGCACTGAACCTTACGCATATCTTTACCCTGTCTTTTCCCATGGGCTGCATAGGCTACTGGATTTGGATTGGAAATGTTCGAATCTTGCTGGATCATAGCTTGTGTGAGAAGACGCTGCTCCTCACGAAGTAATTCTCGAAAACAAACATCCAAGGATGGAGATGGATCCTAATTCATTAAGTTTGAGCGAGTAACCTCAAATTCAGGACGCAACTTCATCAAGAATCGATCTTTCTTACTTTGCTCATGAAGAGCTTGAACATCAGAGAGGGATGCAGCAGGTACCATTGCGTAAACCATATCAGAAAATTCTCCCCATAAATTTTGAAATCCAGAAAAATACTCTTTAATGGAGAGATTGCCTTGAGTGTAATTAGCAATCTCACATTCCAATTGATAGCGACGGGCGGTGTTATCCTGGTAATAGACCTTCAGTAAATATTCCCACATGGTCTTTGTAGTCTTATAGGGCCTTAGATTAAGCACAATAAGAGGATCGACAGACCCCAAGATCCAAGACATCACGCGTGCATCTATAACCTTCCATTGAGCCAGTTCCTTCGATTCCGTAGGAGCTGGATCACTACCGTCGATATGTCCCCATAACTCTTTCCCCGTAACATACAATTGAAATTGGAATTCCCAAGTAGAATAATTTTTCCATTAAAACGGACCCCAACAGACTTGGTAAAACGAACCCTAAAAGACTCGGTAGAAGACATGATTCTCCACAACCCACAAAACTTTTTGAGTAAATACCATCAATGACCACTAAACTATTGGCAAATTTTACCAGTGGCCACTGTACTTTATTTTGTTACAATCGGACCATTAAATTATTAAAACGTACTACCAATGGCCACTCCGTTAAATCTCACCGTTAGTTTTTGGCGGGAACCGTTATTGCTTGAAATGATAAGGGTATTTTGGTCTTTTTTGTTTTTTTTTCTCTTTTCTTTTTCCCTTTTCTTTTTCCCTTTTCTTTTCTTTTCTTTCTTCTTCCTTCTACCTTCTGCCTTCGTCCCTTTTCTTTTTTCTTCTTTTTCTTCCGATCTCTTCTTCTTCTTTTCTTCTTCTCCTTTCGATTAGTTCTTCTTCTTCTTCTTCTTCTCTCGCACCTCCGTTTCTCACGCCTCCTTCTCTCGCACCTGCGTCATGGTGGGATTTCTCCGGCCATATCTTGGATTTGCCGGGGGCGGCGGAGGCGCTTTCTCCGGAGAAGGTGTCCGAAGGGTTGTCTCCCTTCATGATTTTTCTTTCTTTTTTAATCATTTGGAGGATTATGAATGGTTTTAATCATTTGGAGGATTATGAATGGTGGAATAATCTGAAGATTGGGAGATTCGGTGCGGCACCGGATGATGTGGGGGTGGGTTTGAGTTTTTAAAAAATTCCATCACAGGTTTGAAGCGGGTTAACATATATGTAATTGGGGTTTGATATTTGTCAAAATCAAAGAACAACAAATACACCAAATCAAATCAATTGCTTGAATTAATCAAATCAAATGGCAATTTCTTAAACAAGTATAAAAATTGAAGAAGAAATCAAAGGGGAAGAAGACATGTGGCCACTGGTAGAAGAAGAAGAAGAAGATGAGAAACAGGCTCGTCGGAGAAGAAGAAGAAGAGATCGGAAGAAAAAGAAGAAAAAAGAAAAGGGAAGAAAGGCAGAAGGAAGAAGAAAGAAAAGAAAAGAAAAAAAAAGAAAAGGGAAAAAGAAAAGAGAAAAAAAATGAAAAAGACCAAAATACCCTTATCATTTCAAGCAATAACGGTTCCCGCCAAAAACTAACGGTGAGATTTAACGGAGTGGCCATTGGTAATACATTTTAATAATTTAATGGTCCGATTGTAACAAAATAAAGTACAGTGGCCACTGGTAAAATTTGTCAATAGTTTAGTGGTCATTGATGGTATTTACTCAAACTTTTTTTTACCCTTAACAGAAACTGATGAAGATCAGTTTGTACCCCCAGAATTATTGATAACTTCCTGTGAAGTCACCAATAGTCAAAGAGACCAATAACCTAGTCCCAATCCAACTCTGAAAACTCAAAATTTTAACCCTAATTTAGATGGTTCACTCTGATACCATGTCAATTCTACTCAATATCTCTCTTGAGAGAGTTCTCTCATTATATAGAAATATCCTAGCTGATTTCAAGGTTGAGAATCAGCTATCAATTACAACAATTAAACTAAATAAAAGAAATTACAATTGTCCTATTAATTACAAGATATCTAGAGCTATAATACAAAATCATGCCATAATTAAAGAAACTAATTGAGGCTAAATATATGCTCTGATATCTGACTGACAGAGAGGACAGTGCATTTCTCAGGTTCGTGTAAGCCAACGTAGTGGAATGTGAGGTTTGAGGTGGGGAAGGAGGTTTGGATTATGGTTTAGACTTGGGTTAGTTCAGATAAGGTAAGGGGGTCTAGGGGGTGAGGGGTAGGGGGGTGGGGGTGGAGAGGGGGAGCAGAGAGGAGATGAAGAGAAGAGTGGTGAAGATTGTAGCCATTGTCATGGGTGTGGGAAGGAATGTGGTGGCAATGGTTTGCTTATATAGGATTTAGAAGTTTACCTAACTTTTTAATTCCATTGATCAATTTAACCACTGAATAATGATAAATTTTGTCCTTGGTCCCTAAATGAGTAAATGCAGTTAAACGATTAGATCTACTACAGTAAAATTTAATGGATGCAAACTCTCGGGATATAATATCTGTTACGGCATTTATCATAATATCAACTTCAACGTACTATTGCGTATTGTCTCTCTCTTAAATAAAAGCAAATATGCATGCATGTAAGAAAGATGGCCGGTCACTATAAAAGAAAAAGGTGACGGGCCGCATTAAAAATTGTATGAAGTCAAAACCTGCAGATTCTAATTTTTCATTGAATAATTAATATACTTTTGTCATCTTTAATGATTTGTTAATGAATTCCATTTCTATGTTATGTACCATGCACGGTCCATTAGACATTATTTATGTCCAGTTAACACAAGTTTTAGATAATTGGATCCATATATAAAACAACCGCTGACCAAGCATTATTTTGATAACGCTAGGAATTGACATTGAGAGCTCCAAGTCGACCCTAAGATTGTTCCGGTGACAAACTTATACCACTGAATCAAGAGACAAACAATCTTTAAAAGCGATATTCTCTCATAATTCTTTTTGTGATATTCTTTCGTTGATTTTCTATCAGGGAAATACTATCTCATAGTTATGTTTGTTTCTATTACGGGATGCAACACATACGTGTTCATATTAATTAGGTTAGTTTTAGGGTGATATTATTATTGTGAGAATCCGCAAATGCGACCCCCCGGGTCTCGTCCCCGTTGGTGGTGGGGGTCATGGGACGTCGGAACTGATTCCGTCGTTCCATTTGCTGGAGCGTTTTCGTTGATTCATATCAAGTGTCCCTACGTTCTATTTCTAGATGCAAGGGGGGTTCATTCAGAGTCGCCAGTACGTTTTTACGAGAAAACGGACAAAAAAGGTCGTGTAAGAGGAAAGGCTATAGACAAGCCTTTCTTTACACGTTTGTCTGCGAAACCGGGATTCTTATAGGGTTCGGAAACTATATTACGGTTTGGGAAGGTGTTAAGCACCCATTCCGCCCTTTCGGTCTCTAGTGATCTTATAAGTTTATTCTATGTTGAAAAACTTGGATGCTTTTACCGACAGTCTACTACTTTCTAAATAAATAATAAAAAAAACCCTAATTTGGGAAAACGGGGAAAGGGATGAAAACCTTTGTGTTCCGAGATCCGATGTTTTTATATTTAAAAGATGAGATGACAAATGACAAAAACCTTTTATTTTTGAAAGAGTATTCCGTATTATTTCCTCAGATAATGACGGTTTTCTCGAGTTGTGATTATTTTGAAAAAGGTTCGGATCTTTATGTCGGGACTAATTCAATATGGAATTTGAACTCTTTGAGGAGAGTTTATCAGACACGTCACAGTCTATGGAAAAGACAAGATATGTGGATTTTAATTCCTAGATAAGTTTTTATCGGTCCGGGGTTTGAAAACAGGGTTTATCCAGACGATAATGTACTTACTCTTCTGGTTTTGAAAGTAGTTTTATCAGGGTCTTTTGTTTTGAAAACGGTAGACTATTGGTAACTTGACAATAAGTTTATTCAAATAAAACGTGGGCAGAATAACAGAAGTAAAACAAGTACACAGATATCTAATCTTAAATACTAGAAGGGACTTTCTTTACCTTCCCGACGAGAATAATAATAAGAAAGAAAATATAATACGGCAGAGGGATCTCCGGCGATAATAATCTTCTCTTTCTTCAGATATTTCCGAGAAATCGATTCCGGAGACGGGACACGTCGAGTGTCGAGGATAGATTCGATAATTCTTCAGAAATAAGATAATAATAGAAAAGTGCTTGATAAAAAATCAAATCTAAAGCTCCAAATTCTCAGATTCCAATTGCTGCCCTTGAACCCTTGGGGGTGTTGGCCTATTTATACTGCTCGGGAGAGATTGTCGCGCGACATTTCCTTAAAAAAGGAGAATGTCGCGCGACATTGTGATATGTCGCGCGACATACGGGAATGTCGCGCGACAAACGGCTGAAGTGATGGTTCTGACAGATTGATGTGTCAGAAAGTGGTTGGTCTGGTGCAGAGGGGGAATGTCGTGCGACATAGTGGAATTGTCGCGCGACATATCAGGGATTGTCGCGCGACAATGTGATATATCGTGCGACAATCTCTCTAAAGAACAAGTTTGTCGGGCGACAAACCCTCCTAGTGTAGTACCGGGTACTCGGGTGGGTCCCGGACCCAAAATAGTAGTTCTCGGAGGTCGTTAGGGTTCTTGCGGGGGTCACGGATCGGGGTGTCTACAGACCCTCTCGACTCAAGCTCCTTGCTTGCAAGGAATTGAGGCGACTGGAAGAGACCTTGATCCATGGCTCCCGCAGGAACTCTAAGAAAGTGTATGCGTATAGAAGTACTTGTGAGTGCCTCCGGAGAGGGCTTTGCGATTGGTTTGCCTCCGCAGAGGGCTTGTGTTACCTCATTGCCTCTTTCGAGGACTTTCATTTGTTCCACTTTGCGCCTCAGATGGGAGGACTACCGTATGCCTCTCTGGGAGGGCTTCGCCTCAGGTGGGAGGACTACCGTTCGTGCCTCTCTGGGAGGGCTTCGCCTCAGGTGGGAGGACTACCGTTCGTGCCTCTCTGGGAGGGCTTCGCCTCAGGTGGGAGGACTACCGTTGCTACACCATGCCTCTCTGGGAGGGCTTTTTAGATCTTCTCGCCTCATGTGGGAGGACTACCATTGTGCCTCTCTGGGAGGGCTTCGCCTCAGGTGGGAGGACTACCGTTCGTGCCTCTCTGGGAGGGCTTCGCCTCAGGTGGGAGGACTACCGTTCGTGCCTCTCTGGGAGGGCTTCGCCTTCAGGTGGGAGGACTACCATTGTGCCTCTCTGGGAGGGCTTCGCCTCAGGTGGGAGGACTACCGTGGTGCCTCTTTGGGAGGGCTTCGCCTCAGGTGGGAGGACTACCGTTGTGCCTCTCTGGAAGGGCTTCGCCTCAAGTGGGAGGACTACCGTTGTGCCTCTCTGGAAGGGCTTCGCCTCAGGTGGGAGGACTACCGTTGTGCCTCTCTGGGAGGGCTTCTAGATCTGAAAGAAGAAAGAAAAAATGCCTCTGGGAGGACTTTCATGAGTAACTTTTGCCTCTGGAGAGGGCTTGTGATTTTGTGTATTGCCTCCGGAGAGGGCTTGTGTTGGTGAATTGCCTCTCTTAGACTGCTAGAGTGAAAGAGAGTAGATTTTGCGAAGGTAAAAAGAACTTCTCAGGGTCTATTCGGGATGTCCGTTTCCCTGTATCTTTCTGAACTTTACTCTCATGTTTTCCTCGAGTGAAGATGTTTCACTCAGAAGGCAGTTTTCGGATTTCTTTGCTCTCCGCAGAGTGATGGTCCGAGGTTTTCCAAATCATCTTTTCTGTATCGTGCTGAAAAGAAAATTTGTTTGAAAGTTCAATCTCTGATCTTTATTCTTTTCTTAGTTTTCTCTTTTGGTGGGCCCACATCGTTTTCTGTTTTTTTCGATGCCCTTATTTCTCCCTCTTTTGGGAAAGACTTTTCCTGACCCTCTCTGTTTTTGACCAGGAGTCTTTTCATCCCTTTGTCGTGATCAGGAGCCTTACTCACCCTAAAACGAAGCCCTGAGTCGTTTTTTGGCCTAGCTATCACTTTCGGTGTGGCTCTCCCTGTCACTTTGCATTTCTGTTTCTCTCGCTCGCTTTGGGCGTTCATACGGGTTATTTCTCTTTTCTACTCTTTCAATTTTTTCTATTCCCGTCTTATATCGCTATTCTGCTTTTTATTTGACGGTCTCGGTCCTTCTGTAAGATCAGAGACTACTTTTAATCGCGGCATTCTGTTTTCGCATTTTTTCGGAGAGATGATTTGGAAGTTTTCTCTTTGAACTTTTCATCATGGGTGTGCGGTTTTTAGCAATTTTCCGAAAACTGCTTCTCCGAAGTGCCTCTGCAGAAGATAAAATGAGACAAAGGTCAAAAAAATCAGGGAGGAGGGGGGATTGTCGCGCGACACTTCGGTGTCTGGCTCTTTGTCGCGCGACAATGTGGCCATTTGTCGCGCGACAAACTGACCCATTATATAAACCCCTTGCTGAGCTCATTCTCTCCTTTCTCTTTCTCTCTCTAGCTCTCTTTTTCTCTCTTTTCTTCTCTCCCAAGCGCGGAAGCTCTGCCGTGTTTTTGATTTTTCCGATCTTTTCACACATATTCTACCTATATCGATGGACCCTGCTCATCTCGACCGATTGGAGGGTGACCAGGAGGAGGTCACCTTCACTGACGCTCAGGGCGTTCTTCGCTGCAGCCCTCATCACGACGACTGGGCGGACTTGGACTGGTATGATGAGGATGGGATAGACCGCGGTCAGGCGGTGGTCTATCGGGATGCTATCCGAGCTGCTCCGGTCCCGGACGTCCCGTGGCTTTTGATGGAGCCCGTTTCTCACGAGATTCGTCGTCGATCTCTGGTATGTCTTCTTTCGTGCATTTATCTGTTCTGCTTCTTGTCGTTTCCTGTATTCGTTTTAGATAATGTTAGTATGCATGTCTGACTAGAAATAACGCCCGATTTTTAGCGAACACATACTTTTACCTGTGATACCTCTTAGTTTAGAAAATTACATAATGTACCCCCATAACTCTATAACTCTCATAATCACACCAAAGTACCCTCAGGTTTTGGAAATTACATAATTTACCCTTATAACCCCTATAACTCTCATAATTACACCAAAGTACCCTCAGGTTTTGGAAATTACATAATTTACCCTTATAACCCCTATAACTCTCATAATCACACCAAAGTACCCTCAGGTTTTGGAAATTACATAATTTACCCTTATAACCCCATAACTCTCATAATTACACCAAAGTACCCTCAGGTTTTGGAAATTACATAATTTACCCTTATAACCCCTATAACTCTCATAATTACACCAAAGTACCCTCAGGTTTTGGAAATTACATAATTTACCCTTATAACCCCTATAACTCTCATAATTGCACCAAAGTACCCTCAGGTTTTGGAAATTACATAATTTACCCTTATAACCCCTATAACTCTCATAATTACACCAAAGTACCCTCAGGTTTTGGAAATTACATAATTTACCCTTATAACCCCTATAACTCTCATAATTACACCAAAGTACCCTCATAACCCCATACTCGTTCCTTTGTCTGCAGTGGGTTGGCCGCGGTTGGGGTTCCCCCAACACTATATCTTCGGAGTGGCGACGGGCACCGGCCCCTGTCCAGGAGTTGATTCTCGCGACTCCTTTTGGCTCCCTCTTCGACGCCCTCCCGGAGCGGGTTTCTAGGGCGACAGTTTTGGTGTCGGCATTGGCTTGCCACTGGTGGGACACCACCCATACCTTTCACTGGAGCTGGGGGGAGATGACGATGACCCCCCTCGATTTGTTTGCTTTGACCGGGATCCCTTCAGGGGGGTCCCCATTCAGATCGACGTCCCCTTGCGTCTGACAGCCGAGGGCATCGTTAGTTCATTAGGATGGTTTCCGGAGCGACGGAGTTCCGGTGACACGATTCCTCGGGGCGTCTTGGTTACGCGGTTAGCCACAGAGAGGGCTCGACTAGCTGCTTCAGGGGTTCCTATGACCCGTCAGGAGGCGCGCCAGTATGCCCGCGTCTTTCTTCTATTGACACTCCATGATCTATTCGAGGCTCGTGGTGGGGACACGGCTCATCTTTGGTGGTTGCCCTATCTTCGGGACTTCAGCCTCCTGTTTGACTACGACTGGGGAGGCTTTATTCTTGCAGTCCTTTACGATGCCATGGACCAGGTCTCTCGTCATTTAGCCCTGAACCTCAAGGGCTTTTCTTTGCTGTGGGAGGTACATTTTTTAGTCTTTCTGTCTTTGCTTCAGTTCTTTGCTCATTACTTGTTGATCATTGCTGATTTCTTCTATCTTTCCTTTTCAGAGCTGGTTTGTAGCTTATACCCGTCTGGGTCGCGCCCAGGTGGATCTCCTCGTTGAGAACGAGGACCAGTTCCCTTTTCTCCGCTGATTCATCGCGGGGAACTATAGGGCTCCCTATGTATACCGGACTCGGGAGACCGGAGCTGCTGCTGTTCATGATCTGCGGGAGGAGCAGGTAAAATATTTTTAGTCTTCTTGCTTTTCAATAGTCAGATAGAGTAGAATATATAAAATACTGAAATAAAATCTTATTCTCTTTTCAGGTTGAGTGGGCCCCTTGGGGTGATCTGGGTCATCATTATGGGTATGGCCGTGCTCTGACCGCCTCGAGGACCAGGCGGCTTATCCGGGATGAGTACGGCCTTCTCTTCTACTTGGGCGAGAGGGTCATCCGTCAGCATACGCCGTCCCAGTGGCCTCGTGTCCCTTTGTTCCCTCATGTTCTGATGAGGCGGACGGGTGAGATTGATCAGGTGATGGTGCAGGCTTTAGTCGACGGACTCGGTTTCCAGACGTTCGTCGAGGAGGGAGACTATGCTGTTTTTGCTGCCCGTTACCTGATGAGGGAGCCGAAGGGGACTCGGGGACGGGTCTTCTACGAGAGATACCAGACTTTGGGAGGTGATCCCCATTACATACGGGGACAGACTCACTTAGCTAGGGCGGTCCCGGGTCATTTGCCACCTGTCCCTGATCAGAGGGACAACATTCCGGATTCTGAGGATGAGGATCCTGAGGGAGAGAGGGATGTTCCCGCTGCGGCTGAGGGCGGTGATCGGCCAGAGGGCGAGGGAGGCGATGCGACAGCGGTTCCGGAGCCGCCACCTCAGGCGACACCTGCGGGGGAGCAGCGCGCTGAGGGCTTCGAGTTTCCCACCGGCCCTTCCGTGTCTCCGGGGGTCCTTTTTGCTGCTGCTGAGGCTGCTGAGGGGAGAGCGGGATTTTCTGAGAGGTCCTGGGAGCCCGCGGACCTTGGGGCAGATTTTGATCAGTTTGGGCGGACTCCTCCCGCGGCGGCGACTACTCCTTCTAGTGGAGTACCTCCTTTGGGGGCGACGGCCATGGTGGATCCTCCGGGGGTCCGAACATATGCTACGTTGACCCCTCTACCGACGACTGTCATGGGGCCTCCCGCCCGATCTCCGGGCTTTGGCGGCTCATCCTCTCGTCCACCCTTGTTCCCCATTCGTGAGGAGGGAGGGTCTTCTTCTGCAGCTACTCGTGCAGGGTCATCTATTTCGTGGGTAGACCTACCTCCACTCCCCAGAGATATTTCTTATGTCGGCGCGGGCCTATGTCGATATTCTGTCCCGGAGTATCCTCTTCCCGAGGATACTTTTGATTTCTTGGGTGGTCGCTCTGATGATGAGGTATCTTCTTCAACTTCTCCTGATACTTTCATGTTTATATCTATTTATTTTGACTGTGCTGATTCTCCTCTTTTTGTATGTCTTTTTTACAGAGAGTGGGTGTACGGGTGGCAGATCTTCGGGCTTGGTATGCCCAGTATTTCTACAGCTGGAACCTGCTCCAGTACGTCGGTCGAGACCCTCCAGCCTACATGCGCGACTATCAGAGGGCTATCGACGTCTCCTTACAGCCGGACGACCCCCTGACCTCTTCCCATGCTCGGTCGGAGTCTAGGCGGAGTAGTAGTCGGACTTCTAGGCGATCCCGATCTTCGGTGATCCGTCCTATGGCACCGGTCCAGTCCACGGGGCCTTCTCAGGCGGCAGTTCCTTCTGTTCCCAGCGTCCCAGTTGTTGATCTTACCCCCGAGGAGGGCTCGGGAGATAGTGGGAGCGTGTCAAAACGCGCCCGAGTAGATTAGTTTTCCCTTTTCTGCATTTAGTGTTAGTTGGACAGATATGTATTTTATTTTAGACGGATATTTAAAAACTGTTCTTTTATTGGTTTTTATAAAATATCTTTATCTGTGTTTGATTATACTTTTATTCTCTGTCTGTGCAAGATATATACATATATATATAAGAGCCGGTAATTTAAAAGTCGTACCTTCTAGTGTAGTGATACTTATGTTTCCTGCAAAAAAGAACAAAGTGAGAACAGAAAAGCATCCAGAAGTGATTCTTTTGGCAAAGATGACCATTATGTATAAGAAAAAAGTAGGGTGCCCCCCAGATGGGTTTGTCGCGCGACAATCCCTCCTGGTCATGGGTTTGTCGCGCGACACTTCCCCCTGAAAATGGGTTTGTCGCGCGACAAACAGGTACAGGACCCTCTTTTTTGCTATAAATACACCCATCTTCCTTCCTTCATCCCCACACCTCTCCAAAATGTCTTCCTACCGTACCAACTCTGATTTTTCTTATGTTAAAGCTCGAGATGCTCTGATATCTTCTGAAAATGGTTTGAACTTTGGTGCATTCAGTCCTTTGGCGGGCTGGTGCCATCGTCCTGTAGATTCCTCCTTTCTGTTAGGTGCTTTGCATTTCTGGAGTCCTGCGGACCATCTCTTCCGTTTTGGACTAGATGAGCTCTGCCCAACCTATGAGGAGTTCTCCTGGCTGTTACGTTCTGACGTTCGTCTCCCGATGGCAGTTCCTATAGAAGGAATCGGTCCCCGCGACATGCTAATTGCTCTGTTAGCCATTCCCCAAGCGGCCTGCGATGGTTTCATTGTCGACGGGCTCCTTGACCTCCACAAAATGGTGAGGTTCTTTCATCGTTATGAAGATAGGGCCTCTTACGGCGTGGGGCGTACTGCAGCGGCCCTGATTTGCCTGGTTTCTGATATGCTGCTGGTGACGGGTTCTTCCCGTGTTGATCCGACTATCTTGAGTCTGATTTACCAGGCTAGAAATGGGGAGTCTATAGTGCCGATCATTCTTGCAGAGACCCTGAATGGTCTTGATGATGTTCAACGGGGGGCTTCGCCCTTCTTTCGGGGGAGCCCGCGTCTGCTATACATGTGGCTGCTAGAGCGCTTTCGATCGGTGGGTTTCAGCGGAGTTCGGCTCGACAATCCGACTCATTTCTTCCATCGGCCTCTCTTTGGTGCTTTGACCATGTCTTCCTCTGATTGGACGGTGTGGTTTTCGGAGAACTTTCGGGCTATCCGGTGGAACATTCCTTGGTGGAAGCTGAGGAAGATGGTACTTAGTACTGGGGGTCAGAACTACGTTCGGCTCCGCGGGCTCTGGTTTACTTCCTTTTATCTCCCTGGGCGTCTTCTTCGACAGTTTAACATTCCTCAGGAGGTTCCCCTTGGTCTGAACAACTTCTCTTCTGAGTCTAAATTTGTGACCCCACATGTTTCTTTATCGGTAGAGAGGATGTGGCGTGCTCGACTGACTCGTCAGTTTAACTATGCTCGTTTCGGTATTTCCAGGCCTCTCCGGGCTGACATTATCCGCTCTTGCTGGCAATCTCTAGAAGGAGAGCTGATTGATGACCCCTTTCAAATGGAGTGGTTCCGATTCATGGATTCTGAGCCTACAGAGGATGGCATTGTCTTTGCGTACCAGATTTTGGATGAGGCTCGAATTGATTTGGCCGCTGAGGACCCAGTGTGGCCAACCCCTAGGGATTAGTTTCTTCTTTGTATGCTGTACTTCCTTTGTAACTCTTGGTGTTCTGAACCACCTCTTTAATAATATATGAAGGGACTTTTTATGAGAAATAAATTTCTTTACAAAGCTTTAAACCGGGCCTGAAGTCACTTCTCAGGTTGCCTACGTTCCCCCCTTTTTGATTTTTCCAGAAAATACGATATTCGAGTTGGGGCTCAGGTTTACGTAGTTCTTATACACGTCGTGCTTATTGATAATACTTCTTCAGTCGGTCCATGTTGACTGGTGAATGTAGTAACTGCCCGTCTAGGTCAGTGAGTATAGCGGCGCCTCCTGTATTGATTTCTTTGACGATATACGGCCCTGTCCACTTCTGCCCGAACTTTCCCCTCGGATCTCTGGCTGGCTCTCGAATTTCTTTCAACACGATGTCATTTTCATTGATACCCCGAGTCCTCACTCTCTGGTTAAATGCTCGAGCGATTCTCTTCTGATACCCTTGATGGTGGTATGCGGCTTTCAATCTTTTCTCATCTAGTAAGGCTAGCTCGTTATAACGTGCCTGGACCCACTCCAGTTCATTGACCTGATTCTCTAGCATTACTCTGAGGGAAGGGACCTCTAACTCGACAGGGAGGACTGCCTCCATCCCGTATGTAAGCGAGAACGGGGTTGCCCCGGTAGAGACCCTTTCGGTGGTGCGGTATCCCCACAATGCATATGGTAATTTCTCCGGCCAGTCCCGGCAGGTGTCGGTCATCTTGCTTAGGATATTCTTCAAATTCTTGTTGGCGGCTTCAACTGCCCCATTGGTTTGTGGTCTATATGGCGAAGATTTGTGTCGGGTGATACCGTATTCTTCCATGACTGTATTAGCTTCTCCTTCGAAGTGGGTGCCGTTATCTGAGATGATCTCGTGTGGGACCCCATATCGGCAGACAATATTCCTTTTGATGAATCGGGCAACTTTCCTGGCATCCAGGGTTTGGTAAGATTCGGCTTCCACCCATTTGGTGAAGTAGTCGATGGCTACTAGTATGAATTCATGGCCGTTGCTGGCTTTGGGTGAGACTTTCCCAATGACGTCAATTCCCCAAGCTGAAAAAGGCCAGGGAGCAGTCATGTTGTACAACTCTTTTGGAGGAAGCTTCTGGGACTTAGCATAAATTTGGCATTTGTGACAACGGCGTACATGATCAGCGCAGTCAGTTTGTAGGGTAGACCAGAAATACCCTTGCCTGATGATCTTGCGGGCAAGCGTATGTCCGCTCATATGAGGTCCGCAATCGCCCCCATGTATCTGATCCATCATTCTAACCGATTCTTCTTCGGTGAGACATTGAAGGTCAGTCCCGTCGTAGTTCCTTTTATACAATCTTCCGGCACAGAGTATGAATCCTGATGCTAGTCTCCTGAGTGTGACCCGCGTTCTCTTGTCTGCTTTCTCGGGATACTGATGGTTCTTCAGCAGGTTCCAGATATCATAAAACCAAACGGTTGAGTCACCGTCTTTTTCAATTTCCACCTCAAGGGTCATGCAGTGGGCGGGTCCTGATTTCTTTTGTACCGTGAGGGTTATTTCTTCCATCCCCTCCGGAATATTGATCATAGATGCCAGGGTTGCCAATGCGTCAGCAAAACTGTTCTGGGACCTGGGGATATAGTAAAACTCCACACGCTCGAACCTTCCTGCGACTTCTTCTAGTCGGGCGAGGTAAGGGACTAATTTCTCATCTCTGATCTTCCATTCCTTCAGAACTTGATGGACCACTAGTGCTGAATCTCCGTATACCTGTATTCTCTTTATACCCCTTTGAAGAGCGATCTCTAACCCGAGTATGCAGGCTTCATATTCGGCCATATTGTTGGTGCAGAAAAAGTCCAGACGATATGACACCGGGGAGTGAGTTTGGTCCGGAGAAACTAACAGGATGCCTATCCCGTTTCCGTTCCGATTGGCGGCCCCGTCAAAGTACAACCTCCAGTCTTCATTGATCTCGACGTTCATGATGGTTTCGTCCGGAAACTCGGCTTCTTCTATCATGTCTCCCAATATCGGATTGTGGGCCAGGTAATCAGCTATGATCTTGCCTTTGACTGCCTTCTGGGTCATGTAGGTGATGTCGAACTCGGAGAGTAAAAATAACCATTTTGCCATTCGATTCGAGAGAGCCGGTTTCTCGAAGAGGTATTTCAACGGATCAATCCGTGATGCCAGGATGACTGGGAAAACTAGCATGTAGTGCCGTAGTTTCTGTGTTACCCAGACGAGAGCGGTACATGATTTCTCCAATGATGTGTAGTTTATCTCGAACGGGGACAGCTTTTTGCTGAGGAAGTAGATGGCCTGCTCCTTCCGGGTATCCGTCAGGTGTTGGGCTAGCATTGCTCCCGTGGATGAGTCAGTGACGGTTAGGTATAGAATTAGTGGTAGTCCGGTCTGAGGCGGGGCTAATACTGGGGCTTGGAGAGGTACTCCTTGATTTTGTCAAAAGCCTCTTGGCATTGGTCGTTCCATTCTCCTGGTGAAGACTTCCTCAGGAGTTTGAAGATGGGTTCGCAAGTTTGGGTGAGTTGAGAGATAAACCTGCTGATGTACTGCAGATTGCCCAAAAATCCTCGGACTTCCCTCTCGGTACGAGGCTCGGGCATGTCTTGGATAGCTTGAACTTTAGCGGGGTCCACCTCGATTCCTTTCTTACTGACGACATATCCCAGGAGTTTTCCTTTGGTTACCCCGAACACACATTTCTGCGGATTGAGTCTCATCTGATACTGGCGGAGCCGATCAAAGAAGGCTCGCAAGGCTGGTACGTGGCCTTCCCTCTCTTTTGACTTGATTATCATGTCGTCTACATACACCTCTACTTCTTTGTGAATCATATCGTGAAAGATAGCCGTAGCTGCCCTCTGATATGTTGCCCCTGCGTTCTTCAGCCCAAATGGCATAACGGTGTAGCAGTATGTTCCCCACGGTGTGATAAATGTTGTTTTCTCCTGGTGATCCGGGTGCATCTTGATCTGGTTATATCCGGTAAAACCATCCACAAATGACTTCAGGGCGTGGTTGGCAGTATTATCTACTATCAAATCGATGTTGGGCAATGGAAAATCGTCCTTTGGACAAGCTTTATTTAGATCCCGGTAATCCACACACATGCGGACTTTCCCATTAGCTTTTGGAACAGGCACGATGTTGGCTAACCACGAGGGGTACTCGATCACCCGTAAGAATCCCACACTCAGTTGTTTCATTACTTCTTCTTTCACTTTCAAGGACCATTCTGGCGTAAGTTTCCTCAGCTTCTGTTTGACGGGCCTAAGTTCTGGATTGGTGTGTATTTCGTGCATGACTATCTGACTGTTCAAACCCGGCATATCTGCATAAGACCAGGCGAAGACATCCACATACTCTTTCAGAGTTTGTGTGAATTCTTCTCTCTCTGTCCCACTTAGGCTTGCCCCAATGCGGACCTCTTTTCTTTCCTCCTCTGTTCCGAGGTTAATCACAAGAGTGTCTCCTTCCTCGCTTTGTATACGTTGCTCCTCCCGTTCAGGGTGTTCGTTCATTCTTTCCAATTCCATATAAGCAATTACAGAATTAAAAATAACAGGATAACGCAAAATAGACTCTTCCTTATTGATACTAGTATTTACAGGTACAAGTTTAAAAAGTTCATTTAGGAGTGACTCCTTCCTATCCTTACCCTCACTCTTATCTCTCACCCTTACAATTTCGCTCTTTTCCCTTTCCCCTTGGTAGTCTGGATCAGCGTATATCAAGTGTACAGGGTCGTCTCCTGGCTCATCATCTCCCAGAGCCATGATGTCGAAGAGATCTCCGATCATTTCTTCCTCTTCGCCTTTCATGTCTTCACTTTCTTCCTTCGGCCCGATTGTCAACTTGGTAGCGAAGCTGTGTACGGTGTTTTCTTTGATATATAGGTCCTCTTCATAGAAGATTTCCCACCCAGGAAGGTTCTCTCCGTCGCTGTTTCTCCAAGGCTCCTGGAAGCCGCAAAAGGGGAAGTCCTCTCCTTCTTTGACAAAGAACCCGTTCAGGGAGCTGAAACTCGGATACTGATGCCCTCGACCCCTTTTTTGTTGATCGTCCTCTTCAGTGTGTTGGTGCCCCAAACCTTCCCTCTCGTACCTTGCTACTGGTTCCAATGCTTGAAGTAGTCCTGGTTGTCCCATTCCCAGACCGGCTCCAGGCAAGTATTTCATCATTCTCAACATATTTGTAATCTTGGTGCTGAGACCGGGGATATTGTCAGGGGGAAGATACCTGATTGTCTGGGTGCTAAGAGTTTGCACTTGAGGCTCGTAAGAAAAGCCTCCTAACTGTATGCTCTGGCTCCCGATTCCCAAAACTGGTAACTCCATATCCGCCAAGGTCCTTTCAGGATCTCCTTGAATGGTAATTATGTTCCCTTCAAACGGTATCTTGATCTTTTGGTGCAAGGAGGAGGGGAGTGCTCCTATGTCGTGTAGCCATGCTCTTCCCAACAGTAGGTTAAAACTGGAAGGAATGTCTATGATTTGAAAGTCGGCCGGGAAGCTTCCGGGACCAACCATGAGATCAAGTTTCAGAGACCCCAGAACGGCCCTCCTGGTATTATCATAGGCCCTGACGGTTACAGCGGATGGTGAGAGCTCTGAATCTGAGATACCCAAACATCTGGCAGTCTTTAGGGGGCAGACATTTATGGTCGACCCATTGTCGATGAGAACTTGTGGCAAGATCTTTCCTCGGGTTCGGACGGTGATATGGAGAGCCAGGCTGTGTTTTCTCCCCAACGGAGACAAGTCTTCATCTGAAAATGACAGACTTCTTTGGACTGTGAGTGACCCGATCATGTTTGGCAGTTGTTCGGGCGTGGAGTCCGGCGATATGACAGCCTCATCCAGGAGTTTAATGAAAGCGGTCCTGTGAGGTTTGGAGGCAACCAAGAGGCCCCAAATGGTGATGTGTGCCTGGGTTTTCTTCAACTGTTCCAGTACTCGGTCTTCTCCTACTTCTTTTGGAGGCGGTGATTTTTCGGCATCCATCGGTGGTGGCTGGTATACCTTTCCTGAGCGGGTAATCTGTTGTATCCAAAGGGATGTTGGGTCTGATCCCTCTGAAGTTTCTGACGACTCTGGCTCTGCCGACCAACTAAAAGTCCCGGGGGAGGTTTCTGTCATACAGATTGTCTCCTTATGAGGGGGGCGGGGTTTCCATGGTTGTTTTTTCTTGTCCTGGGTCCATCCTATCCCAGCTTTCCCAGGATTGGTTTTGATGGTGAGTGGTTGCGAGATCCCCTGATTTGTCTTTCCTAAGCCCTGCCCAGATAGGAAGTTCATCTTGGCCATCCATTGGTCAATTATTGGGTTGAGGCCTGGGGCAACTTGTGCTTTTGCCGATAGCATAACGGGTGCCTTATAGGCTGAATCGTCCCGAATGAGTCCTACGGGATCAAAGCCTTCGTCAGTGGTTAAGGCGTTAATTCCTGCAGGTGGAGCATGATTGGGGAGGGGGTTGTTGGTAACATTGGGCCCGCCGGGTGCGGGGATGGTTCCGGCTTCAATGAGGTCCTGGATACGATGGCGGAGAGCTAAACAACGTTCCGTGTCATGGCCTGCCGCCTGATGGTACGCACAGTTCTCATTCATTCTCCAAGTGTTGGGGATAGGATTTGGTGGAGGGCGTGGGTTGAGTGGGGTGACTAGTCCGGCCTTTTGGAGTAGTTCCAGGCTTTTGACCAGAGTAGTGGGGAGGGTGCAGAAATTTCTCCTTTTCTTGACCTCGGTGTTTGAAGAGTCTCCCTGCGTAGGCCAACTCATTGGGGGGACTTGCGGTGACTGCTGAAATGGGTTTTGTTGATATGGGTACGAGCTTAGTTGGTTTACGGCTGGAGTGGCCGTCTTTCTTCCAGTGTAAGAGGCCTTTTTGGTATCCGTGTCCGCCTTTCTGGCCAATTCTTCCTCTACCTGTGACCCCATACTCAACAGGGCTCTGAAGTGTGGGAATACATGCTTTCCCATGCAGTTCAATACAGCTGGAGTAAAATTCTTCTGTATGATTTATAACTGCTCTTCTTCGTCGGGCCGTTTGGACATTTGGGATGCCATTTCCCTCCAGCGGGTGACAAAGTCGCTGAAGCTTTCTTTCTCGCCTTGCTTGGCCATTTCCAGGTGTTTACGGGTAATTTCCAAATTCTCGTTGGACCCGTACTTGGTCATGAATTCTTTGACGATATCCCCCCAAGTTTTCGTGTGGTGTTTCTCTAGGTCGAAGAACCATCTCAGGGCTGCCCCTGTGAGAGTCATGTGAAAAGCCTGAGCCAGCTCCGGCTCTCCACAGCCGGACACTTGCATGGATCTGATGTAGGATTGGAGATGGGTTTTGGGGGGTGTAGTACCAGTGAATTTGGTGATAGAGGGGAGCTTAAATCCTTGAGGTAGTCTGGCTTCTGGGTAGAGGGAAAAGGCGTTCATGTCTGTGATCTCGTCTGCCCCTTTCATCAGAGAAACACCTCTTTGCAGAACCTTCATCTGCTCTTTCAATTTCTTCATTTCTTCGCTCTCTCTTGACACCTCATCGGGCTGTTCCCGGGCTATCATCGATTCTGCGTATGCTGCCCGGAGTCGGTTGACGTCTGGGTACTCATTGGGAGGGGCTATTGGGGCTGGTGGAATAGGTCTTGCGGGGACTTGTGGCCATGGTTGATATTGGGGATCGAGGCCTTGCTGAGGTTGTGGCCAGACGATGGGTGGCTCTTGTTGTTGGTATGTGGGGCCTGAATCCGGGGCCCATTGGTTCTGATTGTTGGGGTCGGTTTGAACGGGACCGGCCATGTTGGGGCCCGTTTGGGGTGGATTGGTTCCTTGGATTGGGGGAAGTACTTGTGAAGATTGCCCTTGATTCGGATCTCGATTCGGTGGTAGTTGCTCAAACCCGGGTGGTGCGGTCCGTTCGGCTGACAACTCTTCCATTCGAATCCGGGTGTTCTGTTGCTCACTTGTGAGGCTTGCCAAATTCATGCTGACGGTCATCAACAAACGGTGCATCTCGGCTAAAGTCGGTTGAACTGCAGACGCCTCGGCTAGGCTCTGATTTGTCTCCTGATTCTCTCGTCCATCGGCCATTTCAGGTATGCTTGGTCTCACTAGTCTTCCGGTATGATCTCGACCGGCCCAACCTTCCAGACTGACGTCGCTTTATGGCTGTAGACGAAACCACGTGGCGAAGATGAAGGGAGACTATGATGCGACTCGATTTTTGCCAAAAGAATCACTAAAAATGGTCGAGAGAAAACCTCGGAAAATAGGTGTGGTAAAGTAAGCCGTAAAGTGGTACATCCCCTACAGCTGTATGACAAGTGTTTTAATTGACTCAATCTTAGATGCAGCGCAGGTGTTCGAACGGTTAAGGCTTCAGGCTCCCTCCTTTTTGGCAAGACCTTGCGATATACCCCAAGGGCGGGTACGTGCAAGAATCTTTTGATATACTTCCCGGGTACGTGAGTGTTCTCGTCACTCGATATACCTCGGGGGCGTACTTGGCCAAGGAGAGTGGAAGTAAATGCTTTCGGTTTATGTTGGCCCAAGCAAGCCAACTCCCTACTCACTTATAATACTTCCGAGGGTTTGGGGTAAATTCACACTCGTAGAACCAATGCATGATTTGTGATAGTGCGTGTAAAGTTCGAAAGGTTGGTTTCACAAATATTTTTATCTTTATTACGTCTTTTCGAAAAACTCCCATTTTTTTAGAAAAAGGTTTCTTCTCAATCAATTAACATGAGTAGGGAAAGCAGTAAAAGCAAGTTTTCAACAGATAAACAAAGGTCCACATATAAGAGTCTAGTTTTCTAATGATGTCCCCAGCAGAGTCGCCACTGTGAGAATCCGCAAATGCGACCCCCCGGGTCTCGTCCCCGTTGGTGGTGGGGGTCATGGGACGTCGGAACTGATTCCGTCGTTCCATTTGCTGGAGCGTTTTCGTTGATTCATATCAAGTGTCTCTACGTTCTATTTCTAGATGCAATGGGGGTTCATTCAGAGTCGCCAGTACGTTTTTACGAGAAAACGGACAAAAAAGGTCGTGTAAGAGGAAAGGCTATAGACAAGCCTTTCTTTACACGTTTGTCTGCGAAACCGGGATTCTTATAGGGTTCGGAAACTATATTACGGTTTGGGAAGGTGTTAAGCACCCATTCCGCCCTTTCGGTCTCTAGTGGTCTTATAAGTTTATTCTATGTTGAAAAACTTGGATGCTTTTACCGACAGTCTACTACTTTCTAAATAAATAATAAAAAAAACCCTAATTTGGGAAAACGGGGAAAGGGATGAAAACCTTTGTGTTCCGAGATCCGATGTTTTTATATTTAAAAGATGAGATGACAAATGACAAAAACCTTTTATTTTTGAAAGAGTATTCCGTATTATTTCCTCAGATAATGACGGTTTTCTCGAGTTGTGATTATTTTGAAAAAGGTTCGGATCTTTATGTCGGGACTAATTCAATATGGAATTTGAACTCTTTGAGGAGAGTTTATCAGACACGTCGCAGTCTATGGAAAAGACAAGATATGTGGATTTTAATTCCTAGATAAGTTTTTATCGGTCCGGGGTTTGAAAACAGGGTTTATCCGGACGATAATGTACTTACTCTTCTGGTTTTGAAAGTAGTTTTATCAGGGTCTTTTGTTTTGAAAACGGTAGACTATTGGTAACTTGACAATAAGTTTATTCAAATAAAACGTGGACAGAATAACAGAAGTAAAACAAGTACACAGATATCTAATCTTAAATACTAGAAGGGACTTTCTTTACCTTCCCGACGAGAATAATAATAAGAAAGAAAATATAATACGGCAGAGGGATCTCCGGCGATAATAATCTTCTCTTTCTTCAGATATTTCCGAGAAATCGATTCCGGAGACGGGACACGTCGAGTGTCGAGGATAGATTCGATAATTCTTCAGAAATAAGATAATAATAGAAAAGTGCTTGATAAAAAATCAAATCTAAAGCTCCAAATTCTCAGATTCCAATTGCTGCCCTTGAACCCTTGGGGGTGTTGGCCTATTTATACTGCTCGGGAGAGATTGTCGCGCGACATTTCCTTAAAAAAGGAGAATGTCGCGCGACATTGTGATATGTCGCGCGACATACGGGAATGTCGCGCGACAAACGGCTGAAGTGATGGTTCTGACAGATTGATGTGTCAGAAAGTGGTTGGTCTGGTGCAGAGGGGGAATGTCGTGCGACATAGTGGAATTGTCGCGCGACATATCAGGGATTGTCGCGCGACAATGTGATATGTCGTGCGACAATCTCTCTAAAGAACAAGTTTGTCGGGAGACAAACCCTCCTAGTGTAGTACCGGGTCCTCGGGTGGGTCCCGGACCCAAAATAGTAGTTCTCGGAGGTCGTTAGGGTTCTTGCGGGGGTCACGGATGGGGGTGTCTACAATTATCAAAATAATTATCGCTAATATCAGAGCTATGTACAACTTTTGATACATATAATATAATTTCTAAAAAAATTACTTTACTTTGACAAAGACAAAATTCCTTTGACAATGGGAGTAACCGTACGTAGCTTAACTGTTTTAAGGACTTTCCTTCTTTGTCTCACTATTTTAATGATGTCCTCTTAGCAATTAATCCCCCCCCTCCCCCCTCCCCTTCCCTTTTTTGTCATTCTGCAACCGAAAGTTTAGATATTGTTGACCTTAAAGTCAATTAATCTTATTTTGATAATTACAATAAGTTAATAAAGTGTTATTTAACTCGGTTGTTTCAATGATGATAGCCATTTTAACCGATATATCTTCCGACAAAGTGTAACTTCAAACCGAAGCAAATCTCACACAAGCTTTACAAACGCCTCTACTCACAAGAAATGAACGCAAGTGATATACATGTGCTATACAAAGCCAAGAAAATATCTAGATCATCAAGTAATTGAAGATATGTACAAGAATGATCTCCACATGTTCTACAAGTTATCAAAATCAAGAAAGGATCAAGAACATCAAACAAGTGAAGATACGCACAAGAAAATCAAGCATCACGAAGACTCGAATTATTATTAAATGGAGTGAGTGCTTAGATTTTATGTAAAGATACTTTATTGATCAAATTCCTATAGCTCAAACATATTCTTACATCGTTTAAAGATTGATTCAAACTAGCTTGAAATTGAATTTATTTGAAAAACATCATTCTACAAAAACCGAGTTTCAAAATAAATTCATATTAATTTTAAATGATCATATTTTAAGCTATAATAAAAATGGGTATCTTAGAAATATATATTTGAGGTTCAAAAATCATTAGAATTGTATTTGGAACTAAATTATTAAATTAGAAAAATATTTTTATTTTTCGTTTAAAATTCGCTCAATTTTTGCCCAGTTTTGATCTAACGGTAAAATGGAGGCCTTCCCGAACTCCGATCGTTTTGAAATTTTTACAGTAGTTAGACAACATCTCCTGGCAATTTTGACTAAAATTTGAGCATGATCCAACGGTCTAATTGGGAGAAATTAACAAAAACAAGTTTGAATTTTTTCTCAAAACTAGCTGTTGGAAAGTTTGAAAATGTACACCTTGGAGCCAAAACCTCTCTTAATCATCCCCAACGGCCATATGATTTTGTAAGCTATAAATATGATGTCTTAGACATGTTTTAACACACTTGAATCATTCTAAAAACTTATTTTACATATATACAAAATTATTCAAGTATTATTGATCATATTCTTCATTTTTGAGCTATATATTTTGATCAATTTTGATATCTCTAGTGTGAGCTTCAAATTGTATTCTTTACACACTTGAGAGTGTTATTGTAAATTTGTGTGAATCACCAAACAATTTTGTATTCAATTGTGAGAGGTAAATCTCATAGGAAAAACAAGAAGGTAAATTCTTGTTTAGAAATTGTGAAAGGTAAATTTCACAAGGTTAGCAAGAGGGTATCTTGTGAGAGTATTGTGGTGTAGCAATACTTGTAGAGTGTGTGAGATAACACTTGTAGATGTTTGATCTTCACCCGGAAGGAGATCGGTTATAGTGGAAATTCTCGGGGAACTAACCGAGCGCGGAGTAGGGGGAACAAGCCGAACCGTGTGGAAAAAAAAATCTTCGACTTCAAATTTGTTCAATCTTTCTTACTCAATCTCTTTATTATTAATTGTTTAAATTGTTTGAGATTACTTATTTATTTGCTCTTATACTTGATTGTTTATTTGCTTACATTCCTTGGTAAATTTGTTTAGTAAATTATTTTACTTAAACATTTTCGAAAAGATTTTTAATTCCGCATTAAGTTTTTAAAACCCTATTCACCCCCCTCTAGGGTATTTTCCGACCTACAGATATAATGATTTAGGGGTATTCTGAGTCTTGTGATGAAGTCGGTTGATTTTATTTTTTATTATATGTATTCAATTTTCAGAAAAATATATTACAATTTAATACATAGGGCATAGTTTTTGCTTCACTTTCAGTGTTATCAGAAAAAGAACTTTCATGTATTGTACAGAATTTTGTAATGAAGTGTTTGCCTTAAAAATTATTTATTTAGAAAAATATATATATATGAAAACAGAATAAACCGAAATGAAATTAAACCAAAAAATTTGGTTCAGGTTTGATAATTTAGAGACCAAAACCGAACAAAAACTGAGCTTTCAAGTTTTGTTTGAGTCTAGTTCTCCCTATTTTCTACCCTACTAAAATCGAAAACACATCTATAATAATTAAATTGATTTCAATTAATTTGATATTTCCTTTCATAACATTTCTCTTATTATTCCTCAATTATCTTAAATTTAATTACGCATCTCGTGGGCGCAAGTTTGATGTATCGGCCCCTAATCTCTCTCTTTAAATCTTTTTCTAAAATATTATTATAATTATAACTTTTAGGTATGTTATTAGCACTCTAAATAAGTTATTTAGTATTTTAATATGATTTTTATGGACATTTTTTTTAGATAGACTATATATATTTGTATTTTGATGAATTTTATAGTGCCGAAGGATTTATTTTTAGTGTCAATAATCATATCCTTAATTTATTTATTTATTTTTATTGTTTTGAGCAAATTATTTTGAACTCTTTCTCTCCTTTTCAAAGCCTTTGTTATTCTCTTTCTTTCACAAGTTGCTTATAAAATTAACTTAATTACTATTTGGAGGAAGGATGATGCTACTAACATTAGATACCAATTCAAATAGATGATAGAAAATTATTGGTCAATGTGGCTCTATATTTATGGATGTATTTAGAAATTTGCATTGATTCGATATCGATTATTATAATGATCCCTTGAATGGGCCTTGAGAAAACATTTGTAGGACCTCCGCGGTATAAACAAGAAACTCTTAACTGCTCTTTTTGGGTTATTTTCTCCGAACCAACCCATTGTAAAGGGCAAACAAGTAACTCCGGACAAATTGAGGCCTCGTTTAGTGACCGAGGCTTTGAACTGTGGATCGCTCAAGGTGAGTTGGCCTGCTTGGATCAGAAAATGTGGACGGAGGAGGGTAACCGTGACCCGTGTAAATTAAATATGGTCCGATGTGACTGAATTGGTGGCTAAGTCCGAAACAAGCTCATGAGTCTGGCCCCTACCTCGAACCACAGCCTTGACTCGGCGATAGGCGAAGGACTCATCATTGTGGTTCTTTGAAGATAGCCACTTGATAATAACATTTTTCTTTGGCTCTTCAAGATCAAGAAAATGGTAAACCAAATTCGGCAGGGTAGTACCAATGTGGGATTTTTGAATAAATTGGTTAATTTCAGAGGAATTTAGAGGGTCCAAGGAGCAAGGTAGAATAGTGCGTATGAGGAATTGGAGTACAAGAGCTAAAACTAGGAATGGTATAGTCATTGGAGGTTTAGTTTGGATAGACATATGTGGTGATTCTAAGTAGATAGAAAAGGTACTGTATAATTGTTTTATTTTATATTATTAGATTTAGTAACTAAATTGAGGATATATTTGGTGTTAAATTAAGGTATTACATCCTCTGTAAATATTTTTTTACATTTGACCGTAAATTAATTATTATTTAGAGATTGAGATGTGATGTGATGTGCAAAAAACAATTTTGTAAGGAGATTTTTTGCACCTTGCAACTAATTAAGTTTGATTTGTATTTTTTTTATTTTTTTGAATTCGCTTATCCTACCTCACATGCCTATCTCTAATAAAATCACGTTTGTTTTTTCAAATTAATCAACCTTTTGAAACTTATAAAATTCTAACAAACTTGATTGTGGGTAAATCACAATTCTTTTCTTTTAAAAAAAAAAATAATGTCAGGTTATACAATTTTTTATATATATATTTTGAAAAGTGACAAGAACTAGAAACATTAAATTTATCAAGTGATTTGGATAGAAAATTTTGAACTACACTAATTGCAATTATTTTATAATTGGGCAAGTTTATAGGACCGGTCGATTTATAAAATTATTTTAAGTTTTTATATTGCAAAACATGTATTCTATACATAACAACAAATTGCACTAATAAATGGCCAAGTTTCTTTTAAACAAGAGTTTTCAGTGGCATCAACACATTTTGATATATATTTGTCTATGCAAATTGTAATTGATGTATTTTTATACATAAAAGTTAAGCTACGCATGATAATGAATTATAAAATTCATGTAATAAATAGTGAATTTTGCTGTCAATAATCATTAATGTTAGTCATGAATTTAAACTCTATATCCAAGTGATCGAGTAATGGAAGATGACGGCATTTAGATTTTAGCTTCTTTTTTTTGGTAACTATTTAAAACTAAATACACATTTGTGATCTTAAAAATGAAGGCATTTGATCGATATTTTATATTTTTAAAAGTAGTCTTTTTAAATTTATGAAAAATATATGTCCTAATGCCTATGCATCACATGGGTTTGAAACTAGTTTAATTAAATGATGAAAATTACAAATGTTACAATCTCTCCCTATGTGCACCTCTCAAATGACAATCTCAACAATAACGCATGTAAAGTTACACAAAATGGACATACAACTCTACATTATTATGTAATCCATGAAGCGCAAAATAACCTATGCCATCAACCCATATATAATTTGACATAATTCAGGCTATTGTAGCTCTCGTATTTATTCACGTAAATCAAACCCACCATAGTAATATCATTTTTCAGCTCAAAGTCAGTCGAAAACTACTTGTGATGTTACTCTCTTGTTTCTCCGCACGTCTCAAACTTTAATGATAGCAAGTTTTAAGCAAGCATGAAGGATGCAGATACTTATATATCGAGATCGAAGTTCTTAAAGAATGTGAAAGTTAAAAGTTATACTCCTAATGTTGTAGAACAAACAATAACCAAAGCAAAAAGAGCAACCACAAGGCATTAAAAACAGTGGCTTCAATAATTTACTGATGAAGAATACAAATGTTACAATCTCTCTCTGTCTACCTCTCAAACCGCGATCTCCTCAATAATTCATGTAAATTAATTAAATTTACACTAAAAAGACATAAACCTCAGCATTGCAACATAATTTAGAGCATCAACCAAGAAGTTAAATTAATGTTTCTCCAATAACAATTCAATCTACTACTGCTGAACAATTAGGCCAAATCACATGTTTAAGAGGCTTCACTTTGAGGACTGGATTTTGCTCAAAGAAATTTGTGGGTCGGAGCTCAAACCCGTTGCTCAAGGTGGGCATAATTGGAAAATCCTCTTGGCAAGGTACGTGGTGAAACCCTAATGTGTACCATAACACTATGTCCTTGTTCTCAATTTCCCTATTTCTGCATCAATATTCAAACAACACTTATAGTAACTTCTTTTGTTTTTAAATTACAAGTCGAACCATTGTAACTCAAATGTTCAGATCATTTCAATAACTATTTCGTAATTAACTAGCACCCTTTATATATTTACATCCTTAAAATATATTGACATGTAGTACTATATTAAGGTTAACAAAAAATAGCATTTGATTTTAATTTAATGGACGACTAAGACCAAGAAAACTAAAACTTCTTAAAAAGATCATGAGAATCGATTAAAGCCCTCAAAATCTTTTGAATCGTAAATTTTTATGCCAACTGGCGGGACTACGAGAGTTGGAAAAGGAAAACATGAAAAACATTACACCACAAGTATCTATAAATAGTTCTATAGGAACTTGTATAAAAAAATTGATATAAAATAAAATATTATTTTCATAAAATTTTGTTTATCTAAATTGTACCTGTGGCTCCACTGAGCTAAAGTATCATCCCCTTGGCTTTGATCAACATAAACCCCTCCAGCATATTGCTCTGATCTGTTATACTGTGTCACCCACACATGATACTTAGTAAAGGCTCCACGGATTTGCGGATAATCATTGTCCGTTAAAATGGGGCCTGCTAAGGCCCCGGGGATCAAACGGTAACCAACATAGTTCCCCACTTTAGTCTTTTTATTAGGATTCACAACTGCTAGCTCGACCGGCTTAGAGCCGAGATGAATCCTTGCATCGGACTCAGTTTTAGCCGTTTCACTCACAACCGTCCAATAACTCTTTCTCGGTGATCTGTGATCAGTCACACGTTTTGTTTGTAATTTGGTTTTGACAAAGGAGTTGGCATCTCCGTCCACATCGAGATCAAGGTGGTAGGTTAGGAAGTGATCGTGGTACGCACCCAAAGTGTTGCGTGCTAACAATGTACCGTATTGTTCTTCTTGTATTTGGTCATTGTGGGTGTAGGTTGATCCCCTCACTTCTAGCAATCCAGATATCCCAATCTGTGACGAGGAAATTGGGTCACGTTTTAGGACGCTAAACCATTTTGATTGTAATTGTAAAACATAAATTTTGTGATAAATTTTATTTATGAAGTACCTTACTATACCATTGGACACAGGTTATCGAATCAGATTCTTAAAGTATTTTTTATATTATTTTTACATAATAGAGAAGTACTTTAATTATGTGTCAAGAGTAAATGGTTCTTTTCCAAAGCCATATATTATATACCATAAAACATAATACATATTATTTTACAAGAGAGACTAGGCTTAAAATAGTATCCAAGGGAAACCTTATTAATTACATGCATGTTTGCACTATATTTATATAATCACTAGTGGTTTATCATATTATTATGCATGGGTTTAATAAATTCAACGAGCAGAGAAAAAGTATTACCGTGGCTTTGATTGATCCAGCCTGCTTGAATTCCCAATCAACAATGTAATCATAGTTACCCACAGTCGACACCATCCTCACCACCAAGCTCACATCCGGTCGAGCCTCTCTTACCTATTGAATAAATGAAAAAAAAAATCCCACTTTTAGGCTCCGTTTAATTGCAAAGATGGAAAAGAAAAATAAATTTAGTTAGTTTGTGTTAAAAGATAGAAAATAAGGTGAGAGATGTTACTCATTTTATAAGTATATATCCCTCATCCTTCAATATTTTTAATAGAACATTTTTACTCACCACCAAGCAAATAAAATTTCTTCATGGAAAAACTTAAAAATCAAGAGGATATCACCTCTATCACTCAACTTATTTTCAATCTTTTCATTAACACTAACTCAATTTATTTTCCTTTTTCACTTTGCAATCAAACAGAGCCTTAGACTAGAAATTTCAACAATATTGTTAAATACGCACAAAATACAAATATATAAAATGACATCTTAGTTATTGGACTGTCACAATATAAATAGGTCCCAGGACTCGACCAATCAAATTATTTTATTTACTATTTTTTTTTGTCTAAAATTATCCATAATAAAGTAATGTTATGGAGTAATGCTACAAAAACAATCCCAAAAGTAAAATCCAAAATCAAATTTCAACAACGCATCACAACTACACATCAATCTCAATCTCTTAGTGCAGATATATGGTCATAGCAAAAATGCATTTGAACCACACATTTATAGTGAAATCTGGGAAAGAGAAAGTGATGTCTAATTGCATTGTAGTGAAATTTGTTTATGGGTTATACTTTTGGCATTGTTTTTGGGCTAAGTGGAATTACTCATGCAATTATTATAGGTCATGATAAATGTTCTAACCTAACATAAATGACGCTAAATGAAGTGTCAAAAAGAACATTGGTTACTGCATGGAGTATGTTTGAAAAACTACTAAATGTAATTCACCTACCAGTTTTCCGGGAATTCCACCTTCAGTGTGGCGCCACATGATATCTCCGGCATACCGTTCAAATACACAAAATACATTTTGTATAGTTCTAGGGGACCCATCGAACCCACTAAAATACCCATCCATGTAGACCGCATTTGCTGGACAATCTCGTTCTGGTTCAAGCTGGACTGCACATAGACCGAACCCATATTCACCAGTATCAAAGAAGGTCCGATAGTACCATTCTTCAGTTAAATCCATGTAGGGCACCAAGACCTCAGAAATGAACCCTTTGTACATAACACTACGATATTCATTCTTGTCAATATCAAAGATTTGTGCTGAAGATATAATCGGGCCTACTCGCATGTCAAATGATAGGTGAAAAGCCCAATTAGCCCACCTGTTTTATGCATAAGTTAGTATGAATTAATTGAAATGTTAAAGTACAAGTTTCTGTACAAAAAAAAAGTACAAGTTTATTTAAAAATTTCGGTACATATTATTCATTTAGATGGTAGAGACTAGAGTGCCCTGTGCCCAAACCCAATATATAGGGTCCAGTAGAGCCAAAGCATACAAAGTGATTATGTTTTTAAAAGAAATTTAGACTCTTTAAGTGTGCAACATTCTACAAAAAGATAATAAACTTTTGATTAAAGATGGAAAAGCACACATTTTAATTATATATTATAATGTAAAACAAAATACAATTTATTTTTTCTGGCTAAGCAAAAATAATGGGTGAACAGAGTTAAGGGTTATTTTCTAAATGAGACCCATATTAAGTTTTCTCCTCACCCCTTATTTTCTAAAGTGAGACACAAAAATAATTCAACACATATAAGTTTCAGCCATATTAATTCAGATTAACTTTTCTGCTCCAATCCTATTTACTTTTTATATGTTAATAAACTTAGCAAAAAATTGTTAATAGATTTTTATATCCATGCATGCACGTGAATAATCTCAAAATATGGATTAGTGTTTTAGATGAAAGAAATTTAGTTAGATAGATAGATATTCTTTCTAGGTGAAAATCGGTATGTATGTTATTTCTTTTGTGGTATTAGGAGTATGCATAACCTTTATGTGTGTGTATATATATACTTGACGTGTGAGGATTGTCGAGTCAATTTTAAATAGAAAAATTATCAATGCATGATTAAATTATCGGTCTATATATATAAGTATAAAAGTTCTCGTTAATAATTAAGCTTTAATTATCGACCTTGATTTTCTTGTTTTTTGGACAAATTTGATGGGATTATATATTAACCTAAGAGTCCAAAATGATTGGTTTAAAGATGTTGAAAGTCTTTCATATAGACTACTAATAATTAATTAGTTTATCATGAAAAATGGTAATAATAGTTTAGAGTACCTTATTCACAATACTAGTTATACAAGTTTTCTATTATTGTTTGGAAATATGCATATTAATCTCACACATTTTTCTTGATACAAGTGATATACGGATATACTTAAGTCCATAATTTATACACCTATCAAGTTTTTATTTTGGCCAGATAATTTTATTTACTAATTATTCAATTCTTGATAAATATTTATTAATTAATAAATTTAATTACATTTGTTGGACACTAAAATCACATAAAATACAAGTGCGCAAAACTAGCCGACACTTCACCATATATTGATTCCAGATATAAAGGTGTAGAAACTATGTTCCCCACTTCCCCTAATATGCTTTATTATATGTTTTATCACTAATATTATAAAGATCTCCCAGCTGTTATGACAAGATAGATGATTTTTTATGAAAACTAAATAAAATTAATGCACCCCCAGTTAACAGAATTTATCAATTTGCTTTGCACTTTAAATATGTTTTTAGACACTTTGCACTTTATACATACAAACGTATTGTTGAAAAAAAGTTACGTACTTTACACCCTTGTTAAAAAAAAATGTGTTTAAAATGTAAACTGATACATTCTTTTAATTTGGAGTGTATTAGTACATATTATTTAATCTTTTATGAATTATACATATAACATAAAATATTTTTCTTTTGTTTTTTTCTCAGAAAACCTATATGGTCAATCACAAAGAATTAGAGCCCCCTATAATGTCGAAAGGAAAAGTTAGAAGAAAAATTAGGCCTGGCAAAAGTTTATTTATTATAATTATATCCCACGTGAAGCCACCAAATCGTGTGTTGAACCTTTTTTTTAACCAACCACTCAAATTTTTGTATTATTAAACTCAAATATTAGCATTAAACGTAATTTATTAGTGATAAAGTCTTGAAGGGAAGAGATAAATTAAGTGCCTGCAAAATGATTACCCATTCTACATAGGTTAATGTATAATGAAACTCTATTTAATTTTAATATTTTAATGTACTCAAAATTAATTATTTCAATAACGATTTCAAAAATAAAAAATAAAAATGAACTTCATGATACAAAAGTAGCGTATGGGCCACATGCGCATAACATTTCAAATTTTGAATTAAAACTAGAATAATAATAATAATAATCGGATCTATTTAAATCACAATATTAATGGGACTAGAAAATGCGACAAAAAGTGCATATATTTATTAGTTTTAAGCAATCCCCTTGTTAATATGCACTTTCGACATATCATTGACCCGTTTATTATTTTAATTACTTAAGTTGATACATAAATTATTATTCTTAAAAGAAATACTCACTTGATAGTATGTCCATCGATACTAAAACTATGTCCGTCCTGCTGTACCGCCGTAAACCCCTTAACCCGCGGAGCAAACGGCGGCCTCTGCTCCGACCACCGATAATCCGTCCCTTTCCCATCCGGCACCGGCACAATAATCCTATCAGAAAACTCTACAATCTTCATTTCGTCAAGGTCAACGGTCACCGTGATCCCTTCAATAGGCCTCATATATAAATTCACGGTCCCATCCAAATAATTACACGTAACTTTAACTATCCTCCTCCCACTTCTCTCCTTTTTACCAAACCTGTTGAGGAAATTACGAAGTTCATAATGCAAAACAAATGTTTTTTGAAAAAAAATTAGGTTATGATTTTTGAGTTTGAATTTTTTTAAGATGCACATGCACTTCATGATTTTGTTTCAAAGCTGCTGTTTCTAGAAGATATTATTTCACATTATCCATCGGTTGCAAGTAGTATTTTCTCATTCTAATACTCACCAAAAAAATCCTGATCCTTGAAAAAATAAAAGTTCTAAACCGTATGGGAAAATTTTTAAACGCAATATGATTGTATCTTAAAAGCCCCGTATTTTATTAGTACAAAAAAAAATAAAGAAAAAAAAAATACAGTACGTACCACCCCACGGTAGAACTTCCGCAGGCAACTTCTGCTAACTTAAGCCCCCTCTTGCTAACCGATGCCACGAAAGGTGCGTATGTTACCGTGAGGTTATTAGCGGCGATTTGTTCCTCAAATGTGAGTATCGGATAGCCGTTGCCCGCGTAGATTTTGTTGGAATGGATGGCATTTGTGGTAAAGTCAACGATTAATTCGTGGGTTTGGTGGTTGATCCGGGCGATTACAAAGGATTGACGAGGTGGGATTTTGGTTCGCAGTTTAGCTCGGGTTTTGGATAGGTATGAGAGGACAGTGGGTTTGTCAGGTTCGTGTAGGCCAACGTAGTGGAATGTGAGGTTCGAGGTGGCGAAGGAGGTTTGGATTATGGTTTGAACTTGGGTTAGTTCGGATGGGGTGAGGGGGTCTAGTGGGTGGGGGTGGGGGGTAGGGGTGGGGGTGGATAGGGGGAGGGGGAGGAGAGAGGAGATGAAGAGGAGAGTGGTGAAGATCGAAGCCATTGTCATGGGTGTGGGAAGGAATATAAGAGGACGCAATACTTTTTCCGTTGATCAATTTGACGACTAAATAAGGATGCAATGTACTCCTGTAAAATTTAACAAAAAGCAATCTTTTGGGATATGATATTTGTAACAGTATTGCGTCAAGAAAATTGTATTATTATCTATGCCGAATATTTATTTTTTTTGGTTTAGATACTTTCTAGTATCACAAGGTGTCTGGACCAGTTTTCGCACACTTCGACTAGATGTTTTTGCAGTTATCAAATTCAGCGCCGACTCCAGTGTGCTACTACTGGGCCACTTGCTAGTAATTATTATATGTGCCGAATACATAATCTATTAAAGAGAAGTAAATATGTGGAAAAACAAATAGTGCGAGACACTGCAAACTTAAAAAAAAAATAGGTGGAATTAAAAAATTATCTGAAGTCAAAAATCAGATTCTAATTTTTTTCCCTTCAATAATATGCGTATGTAATCTTTTATTATTTGTTAATAAATTGCATTTCTATCTTATGCACCATGCATAGTCCTTCATACATTAATTATTTATGTCCGGTTGACACAAGTTTGGATAATTGGATCCATAAAACAATCTTTAAAAGCGATGGTCTCTAGTAATTCTATTTCTGATATTCTTTCATTGACTTTCTCTAAAAGAAATATTCTCTCATAATTATATTTGTCTTCATTATAAGATGTAACAAGTGTCCATATTAATTAAATTAATGTAAATGTGATGTTATTGCCAAAACAATTATCACTAACATATAAGCAATGTATGACCTTTGACACATATGATATAATTTTAAAAAGTATTATGCGCACTTTGACAAAGACAAAATTACTTCGACAACGGAGGTAGCCGTAGCCTAACTGTTTTGAGAACTTTCCCTCTTTGTCTTGCTATTTTAATGATGTCCTTTTATCGATTCCGCAATAGAAGGATTTTAGATATAATGATTTAGGGGTGTTGTGACAAATTTGTTTGATTATTTATTTTTTTTCTCACGTATTTGGTTTTCAAAAAAAATATATTACATTTTAATACACAAGGTTCAGTTTCTTCACTCTAGTGTTATCACAAAAAGAAGTTTCATGTATTCTGTAGAGAATTTTGTAATGAAGCCTTAAAACTTATTTATTTAAAAAATATATATGAAAATCGAATAAACCCAAAATGAGATCAAATTGAAAAGTTTAATTCGGGTCTGAAACCGAAACTAAGTTTTCAAGTTTTGATTTGGGTGTGGTTTTCCCTAATTTTCACCCCAATCCAAATCGAAAACACACCTATAATGATTAAAGTGAATCCAGTCTTTCAAGTAATTTGATATTTCCGCAACACATGTTAAGTTTACATTTTCTCTAAGCAATTACTAAAATCAAATAGGGATAAGCTGTGAGTCATAAAAGCATATCAAGATAAGTTTAAGACGAGGGTGATTCCATTTACAAATAGAAATGAGTGAATTCCTTGAAAAAGTGTTGGAGAAAAAAAATAAGTATAGTTGATTTTTGAGTTAGAATAGAAAGAAAAAACTAATTGCACAATAAAAAATGCTTCAACAGGAAATTGATTTAGATACGACACCAATAAAAAGGGAAAAAAATAAACAAAGACGCAAAAAAATAAGTTGAGACATGTGATAAGATGATCTTTATGTCATACTCATTTTTATGAGTAAATGTCTTCCATTGTTCATAATTTTTTGTGAAAAAATTTCCTTCCTCCCCCTAAAGAAATTTTTTATGTGAAAAAAATCAAAAAGAAAGAATACTTTTCATCATATATCTTAAAAAAAATTAACTTTTTACAAAATTGACTTCTTCTTTTATATATATATATATATATTTATTATCAAACAAGCCACACGATTTCGAAGATACTAGCTTAATACCCACGCGATGCGCGGGCGTTTTAACATAAAATTTTTTATATAATTTTGTTTTACAAATTTTTTACTAACATATCACTTTGCACATTAACTATTTTATATATTGCCTACTAAATTTGAGAAATCCAATGCATCTCAGTTAACTAATATTTAGTTAGTAATTAATACATAAATGCGACATCTACCCTTTGTTGATTACTAGTGGCTGCGACAATAACGATTGAAGTGTATTTGAAAGCTCCAATTTACCTTGGAAGTAGGAGAAATAAAGTCCTAAGGTTCATGATGGGTTAGAACTGGGCCAGCCCATTTTGTCTTGGGCTTACCCATTTATTTATTAAATTATTAAGTTTAAAAAAGGAAAATTCAAGAGTCTGGTTCGAGAAGGTGACGAATTTCACTTTTCTCTTTCCTCTCTCTCTAGGAAACTCTAGAACATGAGTGCCAGCACCTAGTATTTCTCAAGTTCTTTGAATTCTTCTGCTGCATTATTTGTACTTTGTGTACATTGCAAATTAAAGTTCCAGCAACTTTATTCTCTCTCTCACATTCACTCTGTTTTTCTCTCTCAAGAGTAAGTTCTCTCTATCTCATCCCCAAATTTGTGCTTCATTTTATTTTTTTTTGTTTACTTAAGTTTTGTGCTAGAATTGTAAGCTTTCCACTCTGATATGTTAGCACTTAAATACTGTAAAAAGAAGAATTTATTTTTCTTTTCTTTACTTTAAAAATAAGAAGAGAATTCAGTCTCTTTCGTTTACTACAATAGTAACTCTTCACCCAGATCACACTTGACATCAAAACATACAACTAGGTTAGTATATGCGCTCATAAAAAAGAAGAATTTCTTAAGCTTTCTTGCATTATTGATTGGTACCCACTATTTGAATTGTCACAGAAAAGATGGGCATCTTGTTTTTGGTGTGTATGTATACGTGTGTATATATTATGTATTTACTTAAACTAGACATGCATACTGCTCATTTAGTATTTTTTCTTTAAGTTTTTAATTTCAGTTATGCTAGTCTATTAAGATATTTATCATTGCGGGGTTGATTGGTTAGAGTTGAATTGGGCTGTTTTTATCTAGTTTATGAAATGGGATGAAATTAATTATATAGAAAGATGGTGATTATAGAAATTGAAAAACAAAAAAGAAAACATATACAATTCAAAGTGAAGCTAGTACAATTACACATCTATGGACAAACTATTAGTGACCTGATATAAATCACGTGTACAAACTAGGTGTAAATTTTTTATTTCAATTCAAACAATTGCTTTTGTTGCTTCAGATACGTATATTTTATAAATATGCATACTACATGTTTGTTGTAATTCCTGTGTGATGATGTTGAGTTATAGAAACTATAATGATAAAACCAACTACAACAAATACATACATCTTCACGTATATGATACCACTGGATTATTCTGATCAGTTTAATGGAGTTTTGCCACCCAACTTACAAGTTTGTTTCTATTGGCGGCACTTCACAACCTCTAGATAATTCCCAAAAGACGAACTTCTCCTTTCGTTCTCTTTCCCCATCAATGGTGGCACCAAACAAAGATGGGACTGTAAATAAGAAAAGATTTTAGAAAGTTATATTTATTTTTTTTATGAAATCTTTTTGCCATGAATCTGTGCCGCACCAAAAATAGATAGATGGAACCGAAAATAGGAAAAGACATTCAAAAATTATATTTCTTATTGCTATGAATTTTTTGCCATGTATCTGTAAATTAATGTTATTGATTTGACCCACACAACCGCTAGAAAAATACTTTTAAGAGTGGTCATGCAATTTTGATTTTTGGCTGTGGGCGATAGAATGGTATCTTTTCTCCTTTTCAATTTTTTTTGCTAGGAAAGGAACAGAGAGTTTTGGTAAGAAACTTACAGGGTGCACGCATAATATATACATCTACATTGTTTCATTTTTGTTTTGCCTAAAACTAAGAAGAATACATACTTTTTAAGAGTGTACATGAAGTTTTCACTTGTTATTTTTATTAGAAATAACATTCATAGTAAATATTATATCTTATTATGTGGTTATATATATACATTATTCTTATAATATGTTATGGTTTAAAAAATACTATGAAAAAGTTACGGCTCCGAAGGATACAAGATTGCTAGATGGTATGCTAAATGAGGTTATAGGAAAATCCTATACAATTATATAATATATATATCTATAATACAAATCAGGGATCTACTATTCACTGATTTGACTGCTAACTTTTATAATCCAAAACTCACAATTGTCTCGGGGAAATCTAAAGGTCCCCTTTATTTGTAGATTTTTGTTTTATTTATAGTTGATATTTTACTTACTATTTTGTGCCCTTGGGCATGGGCATACCCTAGTTATTCTACAATATATACAAGAGATCTAGAAGCTTCCGGGAAGCATATTTCTCTTTCACATTACTCTAGAATACTACAGAATAATCTGTAGTCTTCGACAATCCTCAATATTGGTTGGCAGGTTGTGATAATAGTTGTTGCTAAAAAAGTTAATCTAAGGAGGAAGGCCATCAGACAATTTCCCATGTAGTAATAAGGTGTTGACTGACTTAATATTCTGCTCGAGGGTAACACACACTATGCATAATCCAGTATTTAATTATATGGTTGGATTCTTATAGCTTAATTTTTTAATTTTGCACATTGCCCAGCTGTTGAAGCTTTACTGTACTAGTGCCGTCTAGGCCATGTTGTTCTTAGGTTACAAGGCAAACTTTGCAGTTTCATATTGTAGTTGATTGATAGACAATTATTGTTGAGAGTTTCTCATGATCCACTATAATGTGCTGGTTTTGAAGGCTCGCTGTACTGTGTTGTTCTTTTAATTCTAATGTATAGTGTAGGCCCACAACGAAATGAAAATAATGTGCTAGTTTTGAAGGCTCTCGCTGTGTTCTGTGTTGTTCATCCTAACTAGATTTAGTTTATATAACTCATTAATTTAGTATGTAACTACAAATATTTTGGCATCTAGCTATCTTTTGATATGTTACTCTTTAATCATAACAATCACAAACATGATTTTTCTTCGACTTACAGGGTAATGGCCGAACAAGCATACACAGTTGCTTCCGATGGCGAAACAATCGGTGAGGAAAAATCGTCAACCGCATATCCAGAGATTGCGATCGGCATCGACATTGGCACTTCCCAATGCAGTGTTGCTGTGTGGAATGGGTCCCAAGTTGAGCTCCTTCGCAACATCAGAAACCAGAAGATAATGCGATCTTACGTCACTTTCAAAGATGAAATCCCATCAGGAGGAGTAAGCAGCAACCTCTCTCATGAGTATGAAATGCTATCAGGAGCCGCTATCTTCAACATGAAACGACTCATTGGCCGAGTCGATACTGACCCAGTCGTTCATTCGAGCAAAACTGTCCCATTTCTGGTCCAAACTTTGGATATTGGTGTAAGGCCATTTATAGCAGCATTGGTCAACAACATGTGGAGGTCAATCACACCCGAAGAAGTGCTTGCTATATTTTTGGTTGAGCTAAGGACATTAGCTGAGGTTCAGCTAAAACGGCCCATTAGGAACGTGGTCCTAACCGTCCCGGTCTCTTTTAGCCGGTTTCAGTTAACCCGAATCGAACGAGCCTGTGCTATGGCTGGGCTCCACGTGCTGCGGTTAATGCCCGAGCCGACTGCAGTTGCTCTGTTATACGCACAGCAACAGCAACAAAACATGCATGAAAGCATGGGCAGCGGGAGTGAAAAGATTGCACTTATTTTCAATATGGGTGCGGGTTATTGTGATGTTGCCGTTAGTGCTACGGCTGGGGGAGTTTCGCAGATAAAGTCATTGGCCGGGAGTACCCTTGGAGGCGAAGATATACTTCAAAATATGATGCACCGGCTCTTACCTGAAATGGACAATCTCTTTTCAAGCCGTGGCGTTAAAGAAATTAAGGCCATGGGGTTGCTCCGAGTTGCAACCCAAGATGCAATGCACAAGCTCTCTTATCAGCAAAGTGTTCAAATCGACGTTGACTTGGGGAATGGGACGAAGATATGTAAGGTGTTTGATAAGGAGGAGTTTGAGGAAGTGAACCGGGAAGTGTTCGATAAATGCGGGGCCCTCATTACCCAATGCCTTCGTGATGCAAAAGTGGGCGTTGAGGACATAAATGACATAATACTTGTGGGTGGTTGCTCAAACATTCCGATTGTAAGGAAAATCATTACTAGTATTTGTAAACGAGAGGAAGTTTATGCAGATATGAATCCATTAGAGGCCGCAGTTTGTGGGGCTGCACTCGAAGGTGCGGTGGCCTCGGGGATCACCGACCCATTTGGGAGCCTAGACCTCTTGACCATTCAAGCCGCTCCCTTGAGCATTGGCGTTCGAGCTGATGGGAACAAGTTCGTCCCCATAATACACCAAAACACGACAATGCCAGCTAGGAAAGAGTTGACTTTCACCACGGGTCGGGATAACCAAACCGAGGCCTTGATTGTGGTGTACGAAGGAAACGAGAAGATAGCTGAGAAGAACTATTTGCTTGGTTACTTTAAGATAACGGGGATACCCTTGGTTCCGAAAGGGGTACCGGAGATAAATGTGTGTATGGACATAGATGCATCGAACGTGTTGAGGGTTTTGGCCGGGGTTATAGTGCCGGGGGCACAGGGTCTGACTGCTCCTATTATGGAGGTTCGAATGCCAACAGTTGATGACGGGCACGGATGGTGCGCCGAAGCTCTGCATAGAACCTATGGTTCTACACTGGACTTGGTAACGGTGCAGAACAAGGTCTAGTCGTTAAGAGAAGATGGTGAGTCTCTAAGTTAATGTTTGTTTACTGTGTGTTTCTTTTTGTTGTGTTTTCGTGGTTCAATGTTGTTTGTGATTCTGGACAAATAGATTGGAATAAGTTGCTGAGGATGTTATTATGTGATCAAATGCTTGTATCGCGTATAAAGGATGTTGAATTTGGTATTATAATATTTATGTAAGTAATTATGTTTGGAACATTTTCTTTTTGGTTTATCAATGCTAGTATTTTGGCGAAAACTTTGCATGCTTGAGTTTTGACTCAATAGCCGTTTTGGTCCTCATAAGCACAACGCATATCTCATAACTTCATGCTCATTTGAGCTTGATCTGTGTCCCAGCCACTGTTGCTTGCATCCTGAAAATGCCCAACAGGCTGATTATTGCTGGAATGGGGAATTTCATGATCCAATCCTGGGGAGCAACAAAAGTAGCGTGCAAAACTACGTCAATGATGTGATATATTTTCTAAATGTCATCCTTTTTCATCAGTCTTTTCTGCTCAACTCACAAACAAAGATGAAAGAAAATGATTTTCGGGTATCCCCTGAACCAAGATCACCATCATTTCTCCTCACTATTGGTTAAACTCTACTCTCTTCTTTCTCTCCTAAACTTTCAAACGTAGTCCAAATTATCATTGTATTGATAATAAAACTATCACCTAGGTGGTTGGAATCTAAAATGGTTATTACCTTCGCCATGGATGTCCCAACCTGCACCAATAAATTGATTTGACACAAAATATATATATTTTTGGTTATTGGTTTATCGATCAATAGTTGAACAAGCATGCGAGACTTTCATTTAAACAGTGAAAACATAAAATATATAGCAGGTATTGACCAGAGAATTGGACCGGCTAGGCAGGACCGAAAGAGCCTACTGTTGTGGATGGATGAAGTGCGTGCGTGCGCGCGTGCTTCTATAGCATTATGTAGTAGTTTTAGTTCTGGGGTGGAATTCTCTTATCTAACCGAGTGAGTGATACGGCTCTCGCAATGATCAGTTTGTTTCCCTAAGAGTTTTGCTATTCTTTGTTGTCTACTACTATGCGATAAGCGCTTTTTAAAGGCTCGGTACAGTTCAATTTGCAGTTTAACAAGAGAGCGTTTATATCAGCCAAGAGCAAGTCCAATTGCTCGTCCGTCAAATGAGTATGTCTACGAGGAACTCTTCATAGAAAGTTAATCGGAGGATGTTGAATGAAAAGACAGACTGCTAGTCAAATAATGTAGCCCCTCGTTACATTATTATTTCTCTAATAATTCCAGGTGCTGTATTCGTTTTCAAATTGAGTTGTATCACAATTCTTGCCAGAATGACAATTTTCTCGTAATTACAAAAGAAAACTCATAGATCTACTTATATTCAAAAGGTTTCTAAAGTAAACAAGATTTCTCTAAGAATTTTAGTTCTACTCACCTCTATTGTCAATTTATACGGAGAGGTGTTTATTGGAACAAATTAACCCACACAATCGAATTGAATCGGTAAATTTGGTGTTAATCCTATTTATTTATTTTAAT
This sequence comes from Lonicera japonica, assembly GCA_021464415.1. Classification (NCBI taxonomy): domain Eukaryota; kingdom Viridiplantae; phylum Streptophyta; class Magnoliopsida; order Dipsacales; family Caprifoliaceae; genus Lonicera; species Lonicera japonica. The sequence continues at coordinate 52,703,350 of CM038465.1, forward strand.
TAATTTATTATATTTTTTGGGATCGTAATTTTGAAATACATGCCATTTATTATATATTTTGGGATCATAATTTTGAAATACATGCCATTAATTGTTGTATGAGTTGTAATATCGCTGAAGGTGTAAGTGTCTAGTTAAGTCATTTTGGGAGACGTGTATGATATCTATATCTTATTGTAAATTTTGCTCAGATTTTTTTATTCGCTCTACATATTTATAAATTACATTATCCTATGAATTAGATTTTCCTTATCCAATTTTAGATTTTTCTAATCAAATTTTCTCATCTTTCTCCCCATCATATAGTATTAATCACATTATTAAATAAAAATACACCATTCCCCCTCTTATATATTAAAAGAAAATAAGTAGTATTGATGAGAAAATAGAAGGAAATTATAGTAAATTATGAAGATGGTGGTAGAATAAGCTCACGTGTATTTACAATTAAAACTCTTTGTTTTGATTAGACTTTTACGCTAATATAGGCACGACACAAAGTTTTGTCCTCAAAAACTTTAATGTTAGCACATCGACCCTTAGACATAATTAAGTAATATTAATTTTATATATATGTAAAAACTACAATGAAAATATACATCAATGAGAGAATAACAAATATAAGAAAGATTTTGGAATTTTAATGAAAATAATGAACTGATGAAGTATCTCGAAATAGTTGGGGCCTATTTATAATTACAAAATAGCACAAAGAGCTAATATTATGTAACGGATATTTTTTAAAATTTGAATTTCCACCACTCGATAGATAGTGTGTCACGTGGTAGCCTCCATCTCCCACGCTCTTCATCGCGCGCAACACACCAGTAGCTTCTGCAATGGACATTCCATTGCCCCGTAGAGACAAAACACCCTGCAATGGACATCCATCGTGAGGGAGATAAGCTAAGCAAAAGGTTTATTTATATATCAACTACCATTTTAGCCTACATATTTAACATATACACACTCGGATGCGTCACGAAAAATGGTAAATTTCCATTATTAAACAACCTGCTACGATGTTCTTAGTGTATTATACAATTAGTGTTGAAGCTATTGTGTATTTGAAGAAAAAATGGTAGAAGAAAACCAAAGCAAGCATTTTGCGTGTATTCCTAAGTCCCACGTAGGAAAGAAGTAAAAACTTTAATGGGTTTTATAAGGGGGGATTTGGCTAAGGGCTTAATCCCTTTGAACATTAGAATTTTGTGTTATTAAATGAGAACTTGGATGGTGTGGTGACTAAACTAACACGGGTGGAGCTTGGTCTTGCTTTATGTAAAATATCATTTTTTTTGAAAAAAATTCATTTGAAAAATTGTACTTGTTAAAAATAAAATTATTTTTTAGATTTCGAAATTGAAATTTAAAAAGCTTTGACTCGGTCTCTTTGTCATTGTTTTGGATAACTCCATCAATGCGACTTTCTCTCCCTCAACGTAGTGGAAGGATTTTTTTTCCCTTTTTTAAAAATTTTCATCTTCTTCAAAAAAAAATGAAAAAATTATCTCCAGTTTTCTCCACCTTCTGAGCTTAAAAACATTTTGAATTTTTTTTGCCTCCAGTAAAAATAGTTTACATATTCCAGTTAGTTATATGTAGGGGTGGCAAAAAAAATCAACCCGTCGGGTTACCGAACCGATTCGATCAGTTTGGAGCAGTTTCAGAGCGATTTTTTTAAACGGATTCGGTTTTGGGTTTTTGTTAACCTAAGTCTTCATCTTATTTTGATAATAACAATAAATCAATCATGTGTAATTTAACATGTTTCTTGACAAAAGTATACAGTTCATTTACTTGAAAAATTCAAGAAAAACATGACAAGAATCACTATTTCACTGTTCGATCATTGGACAAGACAAGGAAGATCAAATCTCTCAATGCAAATCATGAAGCACAAAGGATCAAAAGACTATATAAAAAGCTTCAAAAAAAAGCTTTAAATGAAGATCAATCCGAAAAAACAAATCAAAGCATTCGAAAACTCGTTAATTCAGTAATTGATTGAGTGCTTAAGATTTATGTAAAGTTACTTTTTTGATCAAATCCTTATAACTCAAACGTATTCATGCATTTTTTAAAGATTGATTCAACCAAACTTGAAATTGAATTTATTTGAAAAACATCATTTTACAAAGATCGAGTTTCAAAATAAATTCATATTAATTTTAAATGATCCTATTTTAAGCTCTAATAAAAATAGGTATCTTAGAAACATATCTCTGATGTTCACAAATCATTAGAATTGTATTTGGAACTAAATTATTAAATATAAAAAATATTTTTATTTTACATTTAAAATTCGCTCAATTTTCGCACAGTTTTGATCTAATGGTATGATAGAGGCCTTCCCAACTCCGATCATTTTAAAATATTTATAGTAGTTATACAACATCTCTTAGCATTTTTGACCAAAATTTGAGCATGATCCAACGGTCAAATTCGAAGAAATTATCAAAACAAATTTGAATTTTTTGTCAAAACTAACTGTTGGAAAATTTGAAAATGTATACATTTGACCTAAAACCTTTCTGAATCACCCCCAACGGCCATATACTTTTCAAGCTATATATATGAGGTCCTAGACATGTTTTAATACAACTTGAATCATTCTGCAACTCATTTTACATATATACAAAGTTATTCAAGTATTCAATTCATTTCATTGACCATATTCTTCATTTTTGAGCTATATATTTTTTATCAATCTTGATAACTCTAGTGTGAGCTTCATTTGTAATATTCAAATACACTTGAGAGTTATTGTATTGGTATGTATCACCACAAACAATTCATTCTTCATTTCAAAAGAGAGTTTGTTTCTTTGTAGAGTAAGAGAGAATATCTTGTGAGAAGTATAGTAGGTATAGCTACATTGTGAGTGTTGTGTGCATAGCAACATTTGTATTGAGGTTTGATCTTCACCTAAAGAAGATTGAATAGTGAAAATTATCGGGGAACAGACCAAGCGCGGACATATGGTTTAGGAAACCGAACCGTGAGGACAAAAAGTCTTGAGTTTCAAATTGGTTTAATCATTCTAAACTCAAGCTCTCTTTTTATTGCTATATTATTGCTTGTATTTTGAATTGCTTATTTGCTTGTCTTGAGATTGATTATTTGAAATTTATTATTTCCTTGATATTGTTGCTTAACTAAGTTGCTTTGCTTAAATATTTTAAAAAAATATTTTAATTCCGTATTAAGTTTTTAAAACCCTATTCACCCCCTCTAGGGTTGTTTTTTGACCAACAGTTTTTTTTTAAAAATCGATGCGGGTTCGATTTCGATTTCAGTTTTTTTCTCCTAAAAACCATTCTGAACCGCCCCGAATATATATATATATATATATAATATAAAAATATTATTTTATATAAAAAATATGTATACTTATATTAAAAACCTAACCCTAAAACAAAACGTTATTCCCCTTCTCTCTCTAAACCACCGCTCAGGCGCTCACATTTCTTTCCAGTTCTAGTCTTCGCCTCTCCGGTCTCCCCCTGTCAGGCCACATCGGCCATCTCTCTCTCTCTCTCTCTAAGCCTAACCCAGTAACCCACCGCGCAGGCACGCACCACGCACCGAATTCCTTCAATCCCTCCATCACTCCATCAGCTAGCCTTCAGTCCTCCCTCTAGACCCTTCTCCTCTCTTTTCAAATTAGATTAAGATTGTGACAAGTGACCAAAACCATAGTAGTCTATGTATATTATTTTGCTTTGCTTTATTTGTGTCTGCAATAAAAAATTTAAAGAGATTGTTTTCACATTTCTAGTGTTTTATATCCTATGATTAGTGTATGTGTTCAAATAAAATATATGTAGCTAGATAATAAATAGATGAATTGAAGTTTCCTTTTCTCATTGTTATCCTTTTTATATTGATCAATTGTTCAATGTGTTATGGTTTAATTAAAACAAAATTGAGTAAGTGGAGTACCTTTACTTCATATGCTTATATATATACATATATCATATTAAAAGAGTTTGTACCCACTGCCCATTTTCTTTTTCTAGCTTCTGATTCCAAAAACTAAAAATGTTGTTATTTGTCTGTTCACTGGCAAAGAGGGAGTCCATGTGATGGGTTTGTTGTTGTCCAATTTTTTTTAAAAAATAATGGTTATTCGGGTCTGGGCAGGGCGGGGCGGGTCGACCAACCCGTAATCCTTATATTCGGGGCAGGGTGGTTCGAATTCGGTTAACCGTAAATTAATTTGGGGCGGTTTCAATTTAAAAAAAAATCGTGGCAGTTTCGGTTCGGGATAAAATAATTTGATTCGGTTTCAGATTTAGGCGAAACTGCCCCGTTGCCATTCCTAGTTATATGGGGATTTAGTTTTTCTATTTTCCACCGTGCAAGGGGCAAATTGAGATAAAGGGAATCTGTGCTATTTATATATTGGGGATGACGTGGCCTTTCGAACTATTAGCACAAACATCAAGTAAAGCCGTGAAATGTCTCAAAAAGATATATTTAGTTTACGACTCAACCCGGTGTTTCCTTATGTCTGATTGTGTTATTATCATTGTGCTTCTAATTTTCAACAATTAGGTATATATTTATGATGAGTAATTTTTGTGGTGCTTTTTTTTTCTTATTTGTTTCTTTGGTAATTATGTTACAGATGACTAAGTACTCAACAAAAAGAAACAAAAGAGGACTGATAATAAAAAAAAATACAAATTATTGGTGTCAATATCTAAATAGTATAAAATATATTGTTATTATTAGAATAAAAAGTTGTTTTAAAACTATGATAAATAGTAGTGATATATAACAGGTTAAAACTCTTTCTAAATTTGAGGTTAAGAAATGTCCATAATATTCAACAAAGCTAAAGAATGTTAGTTAAGCTTTTTTTCCAATTGAATTACATGAAGTGGTCATGAAGCATCTAAAGGAGGCAAAAGAATGACCAACCTCAGAGTATCTCCAATAAACTCTCTATTGCCCTCATACTCTCTCTTATAAAGAGTACAATGATTAAATTAATGCTCCAAGATATTAGCCATAATAACTAATAAAAATATAGAGCTTTATTTGGCTCTCCAAATTTAGCTAGCCTATTTGGCTTTCTACTTAATAAATTAATAATATATTTGTGGTTCCTATTTTTCCTCATTTAATTTTGCTGATCTAAATAATTTTATTAAAAAGAAAAAACAATAAAAAATTGGTAAATTATTACAAGTAGAGAGTGTTGTTGGAGTTGGTTATTAAGTTGAGCTCTCTATTTCAAAAATTACTATCTATTTTAGAGATTATGATCTATAAAGTAGAGAGCATTGTTGGATATGCTCTAAAGATAAATGGTTACACTATCAATAAATCACAAATTAACCATATACAACACCACAAACCAAAGGTATTAAAACTGAAGTCTAAAAATGCATTACAAATGAAACTACACTAAAAACATGTTTGGTTGATCCTTAAATTATCAATTAACTAATTTAAAATTAACTAATTGACAATTGTATTAATTATTATAAGTTTGGTTCGGAAAAACTATTAAGTTTAAAATTGAACAATTTAAAATTAATTAATAAATAGGGTTAACTACACTTTAGTACATTGTACTTACCACCTGGTTTCATTTTGGGCAACATATTTTTATTTTTATTTTGTCCAAAAAGCAGACAAACTTTTTGTTTAGTTCCGTTTTAGTCATAGCGAGTAATATTGTTTCAATTACGTTTGTCACTATCCTAGCTCCTTGGCATCCCATTGATATTATTCTGCATTTCTTTTTTCCAACCCAGCATCCACATCAGCGAGCACAATTAAATCACACGAGTCTCTTTAAGAAGGAGAATCAACCTCATTAAGCACTCTACCATCACATTTGAAACCCTAAAACTAATTGTGAGCAATCTGTGAAGTTCTTGAAGGTATGTGTTTCTAATCTTTAGGGTTTAATGTAGGGTTTTCTACTTACGTTTACATTTTCATAGCTCTAAGATTGTGTTTTTTGAACAATGTTACAATATTTAGTTTTTTTTCAAATATATTAATATATATTTGGTGGTTTTTGGATTTTTATAGGATATCAAGAGAGATCTTCAAGTTACCAATAACCATTTGATTAATCTAACAGCTCCCCCATCTAATTTGAGAGTTTTTCTATGGATGGTATAAATTTTGAAGTAAGTTATATATATAGCAAGTATATCAACTTCACATATATTATAGAGTTTTTTTATTATATTGTTGTATTTTGTAGGCTATTTCAATGTCAGAAAATTATGTGACCTCCTACTTGTTATGTGGTTATGGTGAACCAGCCCCCATTAAAGTGGACAAAGAAAATCCGGGCAGAAGATTGGATCCAAGAATTACATGGTTAATCTATGTGGGTTCTTTAAATGGGTTGATCCTGAAAAGGAACCACACGAAATAACTTATAAATTTTACTGGAAGATTTAATGATTAAAGCATGAAATTAGACAAATAAATGCTTCTATGAAGTTGATAGAGAAAAAAAATTAAAGATTTGCAGAATGAAGATTAACTTTGAGGAAAATATGACTTTGGTTTAGAAGAATAAGTATGAGAACAAATTGTAAAGGATGATGCATTGAGGAGTAAATTCATTTTTATTGTTATGATTGTCAGTCTTGCTATAAGTTTATTTATGATTGCTTGTTAAGCTTGTGAATCTTGTGGTGTGATGAGATTTATGTTTTGTAATAAAATATGTGAACCTAATGGTTATAGTGTTATGTGACTTATGTTTTGTAATGAAATATGTGATCCTTATAATGTTATGTGACTTTTTTTTCTTGAATGCTTAAACACAAACTGAAGTACACCATAAAATAACAAAAAATTATTAAATTGAACACACAAAAACAACCACCAAAAAACTGAAGGAAACAAACAAACCCTGTACTATGAAGTAGACTGGAAATAACTACATGGTTCCCCACCTTGAAATGGTCCCAAAAAATACAAACATTAAACTAAAAGCATAAACAAGTACATGGTCCTCCTGCCTTTAATATGGTCCAAAAAAACATAAACTACAAGCCATAAACAAGTGCATATTTCCCCACCTTAAAGTGGTCCAAAAAACACAAAATAAATTGCTCATATGTATTTATCATAAACACAACATATTTTATTTATCATCTTCTTATTCTTTAAACCAAGTGTCTTTGCCATTGTATTAGTTGCAACTGGTCCCTTTGTTGGAGTCTTTAACCTTGTATTGTTTGCTATTGCAGTGCTTGTACTTTTTCTTGGTGTAATCTTCTTTAGCGGTGTTCATCTTGCTTGTTTGACTTGCTTGAGTTGGCATAGATGCCTCCACTCTCTTAGATGGGGAAGATTATGACAAAGCCACTATGATTAACTTGAATTGTTGTTTAGTTAAACTGGTGGTCCACCATGCCCTCGTATCGGATTTAGGGTTTATTATTTCAATATAAGGATTTAGGGCTTATTATTTCAATATAAGGATTTAGGGCTTGGAATCTTACTTTCACTATCTAAGTTAAAGTTTAATGATTTGGAACTTATGATTTTTGCCCCTAAAATTTGCATAAAATTTGTTCAAAACAAAGCACGTGAATATCACGTGATTTTTATGCTAAATTGGACAAATGAGTGAAAGATTACATGGATAATTAAATTATTTAATATGTTCAATAGGATGCCACGTAAGATAGTGACAAACAGAATTAAAAAAGTGTTACTCGCTGTGACTAAAACAAAATCAAACGTAAAATTTACTACATTTTTACAATAAAAAATATATATTATCCAAAATAAAACTAAGGTGGCGTTTGATAAAATATCTGAAAACTGAACTGAAAAAATTTTTTTTTTTTTTACTTCTGAAAACTGTATCTGAAAAAATGTTGTTTGTTTGAATATAACACATCTGAAAACTGATTTTTTTTAAATATGATAATTTTGCCTTTATTAATGTATTTAGATCACATGATTAGGGCTTTAATGAGGGTAAAATATGTATTTTGTAATGAATAAATTTTAAGTTTTCAAGATTTAAGTGGCAAATTTGCCACTTAAAATTTTGGATGCAAAATTTCAGATTTAAGTGGCAATTCACTTAATTTTTTTTTTGCTAAACAAACAACTTTCACACCGACTTAAATTTGAAAACTTTGAAAACTTTAAGTTTTCAGATTTAAGTGAGTAAAACAAACAATCCCTAAGTGAGAAATACAATATATTTAAATATAGTTAACCCTTAATAAAATGGTGGTGTAATTTACACCCCTCAAATCTATCACAAACACCCCACTCCAAAATTTAATTAAAAATATATTTTAACACCACCTTATTTGTCACAAACACCCCCTCCTTCATTGCCTAATGATATTAGGTGAGTGCTTTAGCAACACACTCTCATCATGTAAAACGAGTTTATGTGAGTGCACTTACCTCTCATTAGGACGAGACTTATTTGAAATATATTCCAGTAATCCATTACCTGATGTTAGGCGAATTATTACAAACAAAATCTCTTCAAGTAAGGCGAATGTGTACATTTGCACTCACCTCTTATTAAGCGAGTCTTATGGAATATTAGGGCCTGTTTGGTAGATGTTTTGATTTGAGTTTTTAAAATATGGTGTTTGGTATAATTTAGAAGTATGTTGAAAAGTGGATTTAGTTTTTTTTTTTGAGTTTTTTTCAACTAACTAAAAATTTCATAAAAAAAATTCAAAACATAGTCAAAATAGATTTTATTTTATAGGTCTCGACGAGTATGTTTTAAATATATATTTTTTATTTAATTTTGATTTTTGAATTTAAAGTTATGGTGTTTTAAAAAAAAATTTAGAGAGAGAAAGTAAAGTTAATGTTTTTTTAAAAAGTGTAAAAATAAAGTTGATTTTGAGTTGAGTTTTTAAAATTTGGAGGGAAAAAAAATAGATAAGCACCAAACAGGGGCTTAATGATTAGAATTTCACATTTAAAGGGTTTATGTGACAAAATGAATGTTTGTGATAGTTTTAATGGGGTGAGACTATTTACAACCACCATTTATCTCATTAACACCTCTCATTTCACAAACACCCCTCAAATATAATTTTTTGATCACTAACACCCTCCTATTTACCTTAAGTAATTTATATAAAGTATGTAATTAAAAATATAATTAATCTTAACTAAAATTAATCACACACTTTAAAAATATAATTAACCTTAACTAAAAAAATTAATCTATCAATTTATCCATGAGTAATAAATTAATCTTAAACTCTCTTGATGTGGGGAGAGCATATGATATTTACTCTCTTGATGTGGGGAGAACATATGATATTTACGCTCCTGATGTGGGGAGAGTAAATGGAATAAATTCGGCTAAAGTGGGGAGACTGACTTTTAAAACTATTAAAAAAATTTAAAGTTAAACTCTTCTCATGTGGGAATAACATATGCTATTTACTCTCCTGATGTAGGGAGAGTAAATGGAATAAATTCGGTGAAAGTGGGTAGATAGTGAGATATAAAAGGGGTGTTTTAAAGTGTGTGATTAATTTATTACTTATGGATAAATTGATAGATTAATTTTTTTTTACCTTAGAGTAAATATGTTAATTGAGGGGGTGTTTGTGAGATATAAAGAGTATTTAAAAATAGATCTATTTAAAATTAAATGAAAGTGTTAATGAGATAAATAGAGGTTTTAAATAGTCTCACACTTTTAATGGGTGTAAAGAAAATTCATAAATTAATAAGTAATCTCTCACCACGCAGGCACCCAGTAATTTTAAATTGGACAATTCCCGCTGGTTTGTTTGAGCTCGACGAAATATCCAACCGACCTCGTAGCTTCAAACCAAGCTCGTAACTTTTTCTAATACGGGTGCGTCTCTCTCGCTCTTCTCTTCTAATTCGCCTAGGGTTTCCAATTGTGAAAGCTTCTATAAAGATTTCACTTTTTGATTTTATTGGCAATTTTGACATTTGGAATTTTCTTCAATTGAGGGTTAGTTTGTGGTAATTGCTATCCTATATGGGACTTAATTGGATTTTCTTATGTAGCTAAATCACGAGGAATTGATTTCTCGTGAATTTGGGGCTTCTCTTCCCTTCACATTATTGTTGGTAATTTTGTGGGATTTGGTAACTACACGCTACATGTTTGACGAAATGCCCAAGAAAAGTAATTGTAGAGCCGTTCAGAATTTTTTCAAGAATTTGGAATTAATTCTGATGTATAAAATAAGTACTGCATACTGAATATAAAATGTCCCCGCCTGATAACTCTTCCATGTTCCTCTCCTTGGATTTTCGGATGTAGCAGATGTGAATTTGAATTTTTTTCTCTTCACGTTGGACTTTTATATGCTCTGTGTGTGTATGGAAGAGAGTAGGGCATAACATAATGGTAACTATGTAATTAGAAGAACAATAACAAGAGGGGAGGGACACACCCCACACACGCATGCTTTTCCCTCATTCGTAAACATTTTTTTTGTCCAATATAAATAAAGTGGATGTATATGTTAAGCATGATATTCATTACAGTTTTTTCTCCTAACAGCTTAAGCTTTTGGGAGAGATTGGTTCCTAACCTAGTATCGGAGCTTGGTTCTCTGGGAGGTCGAAGGTTTAAGCCTTGGCACCTCCATCCCCCATCCATTCAATCTGCTCTCCACGTGCAAGTATGGGTTGCACGTCCATCCATTAATCTATCTACTCTCCACGTGCAAGTATGGGGTTGCACATCTTACTCTCCACGTGCAAGTATGGCGTGACTTGCACGTGACTTTTGGGAGATGGTTCCTAACAATATAAACTGCAATGACAAACTATTGAGTTAGTTTGGTGGTGAAGGAACAGTGGTTTGCCGGTTGGGGAAGTTCCAAAAAATATTGCAAAATGCCGGTCCAATGTTACCTAATATGTGGGACGTTTGCAGCGCAATACTGGTATGGCCGTACGGGTACCGGGTACGTTACCTAGTCCAGTATGTGGTGCGGTGGGGATAGGCTTAGTTAGAATGAATGCGATTTGTTTATTTCAGTCATTTTTCAATATTGATATGTAAATATTATAATAGCGATTTTTGTTTAGAACTATTGAGTTAGTTTGGTATGAAGGAACAGTGGTTTCTGGTTGGGGAAGTTCCAAAAAATATTCATTTTTCAATATAGATATGGCCGTGTAAATATTATGTGGTGCGGTAATAGAACTTTGAACTCTACTCAATATTTCAATATAGATATGTAAATATTATAATAGAACTTTGATATTTCTGAAATAGTGACTATATTTGTATGTATATTTGTAAAGTAGAGGGTCGCAAGAATTGGCATTGTTGGATTGAAATTGAATATATATAGAGAGAAGGGAAATTTGAGTACTTTTGTGATTTTGAATTGAAAATGAATTTGGAGAGGGAAGGGAGCTGAGTATTTGTAGAGAAGAAAATTAAGATTTCACTTTCTTCGGTTCCATTTCAGGTCAAGTATTTTAATATCGTGTCGCATTCGGGTTTTAAAATAAAAACTTTGTTCTGATTTGCACAAATTTAACTTGTTTAAGATTAGCAAATTTATTCCATTCAATTTTAGTTGACAAACACCTTGAAATTAATTAATTTATAATATTTGTATTCGTACTTATATTTTCCAAACGCATGTACATTGGAAACAAACCAATCAATTGTCAAATTTACAATCAATCAATTCACAATGAAACAATTTATGAAATTAGATAATTTGCGCAACGAAATGGGCCATTAATCTATCAATGTGTTATTTTCTAATTAGGTTCTTAATTAGCTCCAATTTGTTGTTAATATGCCGTTTCATGCCAGTTTTTTTGAAATTTATTTGATTGGATTTATTGTATCTATTCAAATGTGGTGGTTTCTAGTCATTAAAGCGTAGATTATGTGATATGAGTAATAATATACTTCTTTCAATTGTACTCACCCCCCTTCGATTTTCTATCGAGTTTCTTGGATTTTTATTTCATTTTTCTTTTGCATTAAATGGAAAAAACTGATCAAGGCTTCCATCACTTCAGCAGTATGTGTGCATCTACCTCTAATTACTACTGTTCGTTACTGAAGCTCTGCTGTGAAGCGCATAACCAAATCCAAGCTAAGAAACTCCACTGCTTCATAATCAAAACCATAGCAAACCCAGAAACATTCTTATTTAATAACCTCATCAGCTCGTACAGCTATTTGGGCAAATTCACTTATGCCCGCAGTGTGTTTGATCAAATTCCTCGACCAAACCAGTTTTCATGGAACACCATTCTCTCAGCTTATTCAAAGTCTGGTCTGTTGTCCGAAATGCGAGAGATCTTTAATGGTATGCCAAAACGAGACGGGGTCTCGTGGAATTCAGTTATTTCAGGTTATGCGAGTTATGGATCCTGCAATGAGGCATTGGAGATTTATAGGTTGATGTTGAAGGACGGACCTGTGAATGTGAATCGGATAACTTTCTCAACAATGCTTATTTTGTCGTCAAATCAGGGTTGTATTGATTTGGGTAAGCAAATTCATGCGCAGATAAATAAATTTGGTTTTGATTCATATGTTTTTGTAGGTAGTCCTTTGGTAGATATGTACTCAAAAGCAGGGTTAATTTATGATGCAAAAAAGGTTTTCAATGAATTGCCAGAGAGGAATGTAGTGATGTACAATACAATGATTATGGGACTTTTGCGGTGCGGCATGGTTGAAGATTCGAAGAATTTGTTTCGTTTTATGCCTGGAAAAGATTCAATCTCATGGACAACAATGATTACGGGACTTACCCAGAACAGCTTAGACAGAGAGGCCGTAGATATGCTTAGAGAAATGAGGTTGGAAGACTTGCCTATTGATCAATTTACTTTCGGAAGCATCTTGACTGCTTGTGGGGGTCTTGTCGCCTTGCAAGAAGGTAAGCAGATCCATGCTTATATAATTAGGACTGATCACATGAATAATCTATTCGTGGGTAGTGCCCTTGTTGACATGTATTCCAAGTGCAGAAGCCCTAAATATGCAGAAACTGTCTTTAAGAGAATGACCCGCAAAAACATTGTCTCTTGGACTGCAATGATTGTGGGCTACGGCCAGAATGGGTGCAGTGAAGAAGCTGTCCAGTTCTTTTGTGAGATGCAGAGGAATGGGGTTGAGCCAGATGATTTTACTCTAGGAAGTGTAATTAGCTCATGTGCCAATCTAGCAAGTTTAGAAGAGGGTGCCCAGTTTCACTGTCAAGCACTTGTTTCAGGCTTGATTTCCATTATTACCGTTTCTAATGCGCTGGTAACCTTGTATGGTAAATGTGGAAGCATTGAAGAGTCCCATAGATTGTTCGATGAGATGAAGATCAAGGATGAAGTCTCTTGGACTGCATTGGTTTCCGGGTATGCTCAGTTTGGAAAAGCGAACGAATCAATCAATTTGTTTGAAGAAATGTTGGCCCATGGTCTTCGGCCTGATGGGGTAACTTTTGTTGGGGTTCTTTCAGCTTGTAGTAGGGCCGGGCTAGTGGAGAGAGGACGTCACCTGTTTGAGTCCATGGTAGAAAAACATGGGATCGTGCCAATTCCTGATCATTACACTTGTATGATTGATCTATTCAGCCGAGCTGGGCAGTTAAAGGAAGCTCAAAATTTTATAGAAAATATGCCTTTTCGTCCTGATAAAATTGGTTGGGCTACTTTACTAAGCTCGTGTAGAAATCATGGGAACCTGGAAATAGGGAAATGGGCAGCAGAGTCTCTACTGGAACTGGAACCCCAAAACCCTGCAAGTTATATCTTGCTATCAAGCATGTATGCCGCCAAGGGGAAATGGAATGAAGTAGCTCAATTAAGGAGAGGAATGAGAGATAAGGGTGTAAGGAAGGAACCGGGATGTAGTTGGATAAAATATAAGAGTAGAGTGCACATTTTCTCAGCTGATGATAGGTCTAGTCCATATTCTGACCAGATATATGCTGAGCTGGAGAAATTGAACTTTAAAATGATAGAAGAGGGATATGTGCCTGATATGAGTTATATTTTGCATGATGTTGAAGAGGCGGAGAAGGTAAAGATGCTTAACCACCATAGTGAAAAGCTAGCTATTGCTTTTGGATTGCTTTTTATTCCTCCTGACCTGCCCATACGAGTAGTAAAAAATCTAAGGGTCTGTGGGGATTGCCACAACGCTACTAAGTTCATTTCTAAGATCACCCGGAGAGAAATTCTTGTCAGAGATTCTGTCCGGTTCCATTTGTTTAAAGATGGAACGTGTTCATGTGGAGATTTCTGGTGATGGGTTCAAATTAGCGATTAGCCGTTGTGGTATGGTATTTATACAGCTTTTAAATTATACTTTACTTTTTCTTCATCTATAAATGCACCACAAAATTTCACGCACTTATGAATAATTATACTTTCCTTGGGTGAATTTGTATGCTGATCTACTCCTTTAAAAGGGGTGCATAATTTATTTCAAAGGTGGACATTTGCACCAGCCTTACCAATATAAAGAAATTACTCATTTTCATCAACTAGTGTTTGTGCATGTGCATTGCACGTGGTTTTTAGTGCTTGACAAAAGTCATTAAATCCATTAATGAAATAATAAGAAATAAACAAAACATAGTATCAAGTGTAAAATTCAATTGATAATTATAAGAACATTATACCTTTATGGTGAGCTTTGGAATGAAATTCTAATTCACGCTAAAAGTTTTGTAGTTTTAATACAATATATTAAATAGCTTCCTTCTTGGAAAGTTTATTATGAAGTTATATAGAAGTCTTGTACAAAACTCTTAATTCAACACAAACTCTAACTTGTTTAATTATTTTAGCCAAATAAAGTATAGATTAAATTTATTTAAAATACTAATATTAATATAAAAATATATGGAGTTATACACTTATACTATTTTATTTAATGTAAATCTAGCTTAAAATCTTTGTTTAATTTTTATAAGTAGAGTTTGAATTTAATTGGAATGCTAATACTAATATAAAAATATATTGAGTTATACTATTTTATTTAATGTAAATCTTAAAATCTTTTGTTTAAAATGAAGGGGCATATTTGTCTTCACAAAAGAAGAGGAAAAACTCTTAAATTATTAGTACTTTTATATATAGTATAGATATAGATACAACAGAAGAATTACAGACCAGTTCTCCCTATATGCTCGAATTAAATGGATACAAATTACTGAAAGTTGATGAAAGAGAGGACAGTTGTGGAAGCAAAACCAAGCTTTATTCTTAATCCTAATATGATTTTATAGACTCCCCCTGGCTCTGCTGTTGGTTCTGCATAAATGATGAAAAAGAACTAACAACATTAAAGCCTGTATTATAGAGAGAAATGATAAAGAAGCCAGTGATTACAATTTAGGATTCCAGGAACGAACAAAAACTTGACCAAAGAAGCACTAGATGTTTAACTTTAACCCAATCAGTATTAAGAGGTGAGAAAACAAACAACATTCCTATCTCATAACGCTAAAAAGAATGCATTTAGCATTAGGAGGTAAAAACAAACACTACTTGAGTTTCAGTTACAGTTTCACCTTGTATGTTTGTTTTGTGTTTGGCTAGGGATTCCACATTTGAGAGATGGAGATGTTCCGCCACAAGGAGGGAAGCCTGGATGGGCAGCACCTCCTAGTCCTCGGATGGGGACGTGGTTGATCCTCTTGAAGAAAATTGATGAGTCTCATAACCTGATTCCCAAATTTGAGGTATACATTTGCTTATCTCTAGTGGATTAATCTAAGATCATCTCTCTATACCCTAGTGTATTATTTGATAAACCTGTATTTGCATGTCCAAAACATTGTTTAAAATTGTTCACTACAATATAATTGTGCCATGTACTATTGAATATAATTTCTTTATTAGATATATCGTATATGTTTAGATTGAGGCATTTTCAAAAGGAGATTCAAAAAGATTGTGAAGTGTGAGAGTGGAGAGGGAGTTGTTGAGATAGTCCTAGTAGTAGTGTGGAAGAGATTTCCTTAATTCCATATTTTAAAAACTAGGGAGATTTTGACGACTGAGAATTTTGAAATTCTATTTTAGCATTAGAACTCCACATCCAAACACAGCCTCAGGTGGATGATAATGGAGAGTTCAAACTGTAATGTATAAATTAGTTTAAATCTTTCTGGTCAATGCAGGTTACTTTGGAGGTTACTCATCACGGGCCAGTGACAAATAAGCCTACAATGTTTGTGGAGATCGGTAATTTTCTCATGCTTGCGATTCCTCTAATCAGTTTACATTAGATTCATAATTAGTTAATTACTACCTCGTTTCATAATGTGCCATCTTTTAACATTGAAAAATGTTTTCCCTTTTCATTTTGCTGTGTTTTCAAGAGTATGTCTTCATGTTTTTCAGTGTGCTATTACCTATTTGCAGGGAAAACGTTTGTAGTCATGATGAAGCAATATAAAGCTGTTTTGTAAGAAGTTTTTGTTAATGCTTTAGGGTTTCTTGCATTTGACAGAAAACTACTTGGTTAGTACTGCTCATGGTGTCTTCTGTATTTGGCACTTCACTTCTGTTAAATGCACTTGTTACTACATCAATGTTCTTCGCACGTTTTCCTTGATTGATCAAATCAATCTCACCTTAATTTCTTGGTTGGTTTGTAATGAATATGTTTCTTGACTGCACTGTTGCTTTTACAAGGAATTAGCTGGCGGGACGGCCTTTTATATTTCTGTGTAATTCGCAAGCATTTAACTGTTGAAAGACACTGGTCCAGTATAACACAATATTGGTTGATCTGGTAGTCTCAACTCTTAAGGACCTTGTAGTTTATTCCTTCTCTAATTCAAAATTTCCAAGTGAAACTGTGTTATTGAAACATTATGCAACTAACCCAAGGAAATGAGGTTTGTTTTTGCTTGTCTTAGGTGGATAAACAACATATATCCCTGGCTTGAGAAGAAGATAGACCAATCGTGCATTTGGTTTAAATCATGCTTTCTTGCTTTATTTTTCTTATGGGACGAAGATCTTTATTATCTACAACATATATATGATTTTTTCATTGGGTACTGGTGACTTCCTGTGTATTATTTGATTAGCTTCTTCTGGTTGATACAGGTAGCACGGATGAGTAATGGGGGAGACAAAATGCTGGTAGTAGCTCAAGTTGAGTATGCATTCCTTCATTGCCTCTATGCTTTGAGCATATGGTTCATGTGCTCTCTTTTTGCCCTTGTCATGTTATTATCGCGTTTGCATTGCTGAAATCTGAATTTGTTAATGTTACAACTATCATAGCTGATCTGACATGTACTCGTATGTTTTACTTGATTTTATTCCTTCTTAGTTTTGTTAAATGTGGAAATTAGAGTGATAGAGTTGGTATGGGATTTCAAATACAGAATAAAATCTTTAACCGTATAATGCAGCTTCATGTAGTATTTAAGTAATTACTTTTACAATTTGAGTCAAGGAGCTTTTATGTACTAATCAGGGGCGGATCTAAAGCATAAGTAAGTGGGGCAATCCCCCTAAATTTTTAAAATTTTGTACGTTACTATTAAATTTCACTTGAAAGACTAAAAATATATATATATATATATATATATTAGCTATTTTGCCCCTCCTTAATTTTGGACAAAATAGCAGAAAGACTGATTTTGCCCCCACTTAATTTTTTTTTTTTTTTTTCCAGGGCTATAACTCCTCCCCCCACCCCCAAACCAACCCACCCCACAGTCAAAGCCCTAGCGCCACCCCTGGTCAAAATGTATCTTTTGTATTTCCACCTTCAAAATTAAGAGTCGCAATTTGATGATTCATATTTGTCGATTGTCATGGTCTAGGTCCATATATATTATTGCTTCTACATACCACTGCCCCTATTCACACTCATACATTTGACTTCTATAAATAATAGTATCCTATATACCCCACTAGAAATTTTCAAGGTATAAAAATCATTAAAAGCTTAAACTTATCCTAACAGATTGCAGGCATCACTGAATCATCAAAGGAGTGGGTGGAGATAATTATCTCAACAGTGCTACTGGCGAAAGATTGATAGGCTTATATCTTGGGATCTCTAATTAATAGGTAGGATTGCCATCAATGTAATCTTTCATTGATAGGCTTATAATATAATTCCCTTCGATGAACTCCTTTTTTTCTAATTGGCGGATTCTTATTATTTGTTAGGCCTATCATTATTATTATAACCAAAAAACAAAACAATTTATTTATGCTATCATGTCTATGACGTATATGTCGTGACATACCATTTATTTTGAAATATCTTATTTAGATTTTGTGACATTACTTAAATTCACTTTTCCCTGGCTTAATTCAAAACAATGTGTACGCCTTATTATATTCTTTTGATCTTTAAAGATTTTTCTCAAATATGCTAGGATCAAAGAATCATTCTCAAATTTTATTTTCTCACACACACTTTGAACTTGTGTAATATAACACTTTTCAAGTAAGATGTATTTTAATTTCCAATTTGGTATATAAATTGCCCCCTTAGTTTTTCACCCCCCACATTTCAAATCATTTAAATCAAATTCTCAAATTACTCGAGAGTAATTCAAGTGTCGCATGTTGAGAACAAAAATATGTGCTAGGGTAACAATGAACTATTATTTACCATAGAACTCTTTACTAATTAATTCTCAACATGATTTTTTTTAATATATCCATAAAGATGTTTACAATACTCGAGAAAGTCCAAGTAAGAAACTTAATGATTCCATATGCCCAATACGCTCGATTCTGAATTATTTTACAATGCAATAAAAAGATTATGAAACATAGTTGGTGAGATTTGGGGTTTTAGGAATTTATCCTTACTTCTCTTCATTTTGTAAAATTGTCAAAGGAAAACTAGACATAAACAACATTACTATAATTGTTACTTTTGTTTTTTCTACTCAAGAGACCGCAAAATGTCGTCGCTCAATTCAATATATAAGGCAATGGGTTACACATGTGACTCTTTAAGATTACCTAACAATTGGGCCTTTGAAGACTAATATAACCACCAACTAGCCGCTTAGCGATGACAATCAAAATTTAACCACTTTGCAATGCTCCTAGCATTTATCAAAAATTATATACGGCTAAAAAAATCTGACATAAAAAACTGACATATCAATGTATCAATCATTTATCGTTTATAATAAAATGTAATATGATGGACACATTGGTATATCAATTTTTTATGTTCATTTAGAATTACTCGATTATATATATATATATATATATATATATATAAATATGGCCATCCACGATGGGTGTTGCTAGCCTTAAAAAATATGTATATATATAAATTGAATCAAGTTTCATTGAAGAACTAAAGATTATTAAGTTATTCGAGGTAGGCAATTGTATTGAAATTAATAACAATTGGAGACGGCCAAATTAACCTGCTAGAAGGGCAATGGACAACATAGTCATCAATAACCACCAAATAATGTTTTCTCAAATAATCACCGTATAATATACAAACATGAAATTAATGAAGTTTCAAATTAAAATACCAACAAATGCAAACCTGATGACAAAAAGAATGCAAATTGATGGAACCCATTTAAATGCTTCAAAATAGAAAGGACGCTAAAAAGAGGATAAATTAAATAAAGGGCTGCACACAAATTAAACAGTATTGAATAATATATAAGGATTTTCTTTTCTTTTTTCAATTCAGTTGAAAAGACGCAAAACCAGTAGTATCGAAAGTCTAAAGTGACTATCTTCATGATTACTGGTTTTTGGTCATACATGAATTTAGACGGAGAAACTGACTCAACCAATTTCTCTTATTTTTGGACATGATTATATATAATTATAAATCATGATTCACATTAATAATGTAAATTAAGGACAAAAACAAAAGGGAAGTCAAATTATGTATTGTATAAATATAAACAAAGATGCATCGCGGGATAAAAGGTACACCCAAATAGGTTGACGAAGAAATTGGTATGTATGATAAAAATATGTCAATTTGTCCCATGTAAAATGATTCCATGTTTTTGAAGACGAATTCTAATCACATAAGTAATGTCGGTCCTGTGTGAAAATTTAAAATAAGACCTTTTTACATATATATAATCTTGTGTATAAATAGACCATAAATCTTATTTTACTTTACAACACAAAATAACGTTGTACCTAATTTATTTATTTTTCAAGATAACTTTTATTAAAAGAAATAAAACTAGAGAGATAAATTGAGAAGTTTAAATATGTAAAATGGCAAAAGGAAAGAGAAAAATAATGGTATTTTAAAAAATAACTGCTGTTAAAAAAACATTAAAACAAGAAAGAGAAAGAACATGGAAATATAAAATGGGAAAAAAGGGATGAAGTGGAAAAAAGTTAGGGAAGAGAAAGAAAAAAAATTTGAAGATAACATATTTTTAGAAAGAAAAAAGAAAGAAAGAAGGTGAAATATAAAACGGAAAAATTGATGAAGCAAAGAGGGCTCCAACTTGGGTTGGTGTAGAAAAAAATTTAATTCATTTTTCAACTTATATAAATTTTAAAAAAAAAATTGGGCCCTTTTACTATTAAAAGACTACTACATAATGTGAATATAGCCATATAAGGTCCTTTAAAATAATAGGCCCTATTTTAATATTTGGTCATGTGCGATTGCTCAACTTGCACACCCTCAAGGCCAACCCCTACACATAAAGAAAGCTAGCATATTAGCAATTAATTGCAATAAGTAGGTATTAAAAACAATTCATTGCAACTAGTTAAGACTACATGCATGTTAAATATATCCAATTACTGTGCTAGACTTGAAGAAAAATCAAACAACATGGTCGATAACCAAAGGATACCACAGTGTTTCACCATTGAAATGGCTCTTAAATGGTCACTATGAAAAGGAAAAACAAGGGTGTTCTTAAATGCACCCACATAATCCGTCTTCTCACCCCACTAAAAGTCAAAGTTACGTTAATATTAACCTAAAAAATAGCATAAAACCCTTTCTTCTCACCCCGCTTTCTATACATTGAAAAAATCGCCACTAATTTATCTTCTCACCCATTTAAAGTTTTAAAAATTAAAAATTAATAAAAAATTATATTATTTCCAACAAACAAACATCTACTATTTTCACTTAATTACATACATCTCATAAA
Organism: Lonicera japonica; assembly: GCA_021464415.1. Classification (NCBI taxonomy): domain Eukaryota; kingdom Viridiplantae; phylum Streptophyta; class Magnoliopsida; order Dipsacales; family Caprifoliaceae; genus Lonicera; species Lonicera japonica. Next base: position 52,724,469 of record CM038465.1, read on the forward strand.
TATATGCTTATAATAAGTATTCTCATAATTTTATATAGATTACTAGACTTTTATTTTTATTTTTATTTGCACCAGCACAATAACATTTTCAATGATATTTTTCTTAATTTATTCAATATTTTTATTTGAGCATGCATGCAAGCAAAATTCAATAAAACTCATGTTAAGTTATCTAATATTAAAGCTAAAGAAATGTAGTGTTAACGTGTGTCTAATATGTCATAAATATATATATATATATATATATATATATATAAATATGTATTGTATGTTGTGCTTTTATTGTTTCAATATTTAATTTCTTAAAATTAATTGTAAAAAAATATTGAAAAAAGAAATAGTTTGGTGAGAAAATCTCTATCATTTTAATATTTTGTAACGAAATCGTTTTCTTGAATCTCCAAAAAATTAAATATCATAGAAATCGAAAGTAACAAAATATGTTAATAAATGATTTATTTTTATGAAAACTATTTTATTTTTCCAATTAATGTTTTTCCATTTTCACAAAAGATAACATATATTTTCAAACAACAAATTGATCTCTTAATATTTTTGAAGTAGTGAATTAAGTATTATATTTACTTATTTGATAAAGATAAAAATAAAATTTGTAAATAAATTTGAAATATGAATAATAAACATTTAAGAAAAGATTATATAAAATATCATATAATTACTAAAACTTATTTATGACAATTAATATTTTGTATCTTGGAGGTACTATTTAGATGAAATTTTTAATAAAATTTATTAAGAACGATATAAATTTTATTATTATGTTTTATCTTAATGAAAAATTTAATATTATTTAATATTTTTACTTTTAGCGACAAAATTTTATCGTCCCTATATTATTTTAGTAAACTCACTCCACTGCTGGGATGAAGTGCAAAATTTTTTAAAGATTTGATGAGGTGAGAAGAAAGTATTCTCATACTGGAATGAGAATACTGATTTTGTGGGTGCATTTAAGAACACCCAAAAACAATTATAATTGAAAACATTTAAATTCAAGTAACTTTCTTACTTGATTTATCTCTCTTCTTTCCCTGACCAAATTTGATGGAATGAGATGCACTATTCACTCCTTCACTTATTCGCTTCTAGTTTTTCTCTTCTTCAAATGGCCGACCACTATCAATATGTATTCCCTCCCCCAGTCCACTGGTTTACCCACTCACCCTCCGTCCCTCCCACTCTCTGCTTCCCATTAAAAGGTCTTTATTTTCTTAGATTTACTTTTTAATACCATGTATAATTTTATTTCTTGATTACATGCATAATATTAATTATATTTTTTGATTAATTGCATAATATTATTAATGCTATTATGTTTTAGTTGTATTATTGTAATTCTTTGTAATTGTTCACATTCGTTATTTGAGTTGTATAAAGTGTTATTAATAATGTTATTATGTTTGCATTAAAATTTTATAATTTTAAATATGTTTTCGTGTGTTTTGAATTTCGCACCCTCTTCCTCCTCCTCTCCAGCCCCAACCGAATTTCTGGGTTCGCCACTAAATATTAGTACAAGTGCAAAACCTTGTTGTCAAAATGATACTCATCATTTAGTATATACAAATGCTTGGACAAAATATAGAAAAACAAACCTATAGCATTCATCTTTACAAGATTTATGACTATTTAATTTTTAAACTTATTTACGTTCTGAAATCAAACTAACAGTCGAAATTGTCTTAAGATTGTTAGAAAAATTAGGTGTAATTTGATTTCGCTAAAAATTAGTTAGTCACAAAATAAATAATTAAAATTATAAAACAAGAAAATAAAGACAAACAAAATAACAATAGAAAACTTATCAGATTTACGATCGAGGCTAGTGGTGGACACTATATCCTTAACATATTTTCACCATTGCTACGGTGCTAACGGACAAATGAGCGCTATCTCCCAAGATACAATGATCAACGCGTACTTAAGTAACACTCTGGCGAATTGGTGATTAATGCACTGTTATACTTGACTTGAAGAACAAATGGAAGAGACTCAAGAAAATTGAACATGAAGTTCATCGAAATTCAATCTTTAGAAATGCATCAAAGCAAGGTTTATATAGAAATTCACGCAACTCTTTGAAAAGGTTGTGACTCTTTGAAAATGATATTACTTGAGATGGAAAATGGAATGAAAAATGTTAAATCTCACATGGGAACTTCGTGAAATAACTAATTAGTTTATAATGTTTATAAGCGATCACCTCTTATGAGCTTGTTGGCTGTTCAAGAAAAATATAGCTCAGTATCGCGCCCGCAAGGGCACAAGGTGTGCAAATCACAGTTCCATTACGAACCATGTGACTCACCTAGCAACCTCTAAGCACACCCGAGAGGGAGATGCCACACGTAAGAGATAGACGCCATTAGTAACCTCTAAGCACACCCAAAAGGTAGACGCTACATCCGAGAGGCAGCGTAATCGTTTTAAGGATATTGTGTGATAGACGAGAATCGGATTCAAATTTTCATTTATTAAGTGTTAATTTCCAGATTATTATTTTGATGATTTTCTGCCATTTTTTGCTAACACTAGAAACATTAAAAAACCCTTTCATCAAATTTTACACCAACTACCCTCCTTATTAGCAAGACACCCCTAATCCCACCGTGGGTAGTCTGTCTTTGGCCAGACAGTGCAAGGACTTAGTCTGATACTTACAAGCTGACCCCAGAATAACCTTTGTTGTTGAACCAAAAGACAAAATTGGTGAAACTAATTGACCTTAAGTAAAGATGGAGCCAAGGGATTTGAGCACACCTATACTAAGTACTCAAAACACTTGGATCATATTATGGAATTCTGCAAAAGAAAGGAAAGAACAAAGACGATTTGAATAGTAATTCTTGACCATTGACTAGATTAAAATACCAGAGTAAAAATGGGACTCTTATCTGAGATGGGGAGAATCCGTTTTCAAACATAAATATTCGCGTGGTTTTGAAAACTGCACCAGTTGAGTGCCAGCCTCCTTGTTCCATTTAGGACCCCCACCCACCCCCAGTGAACAAGTTCAATATTGCTCTAGGCCTGGCAAATGAGTTGGGTCGGGTTGGGTTGGGTCAGGTTCTTTTGTGTACGGATCGTGTACAGTGGGTCCATGACTCATATAGTTGAATTCATGCTGCTCAGTTTTAGGCATAGTGAGTGGCCTCTCTCATAAATTTTGTGAATGGTTAAAATTAGCTCAACCGTTAAGCCCTTGTTTGATTCGATCATTTGTGCTTTCCTAGAATCACAAGTTAGTAGATCCACCTATAAGGTTTGAACTTCAACAGAGAAATCCTATTAAGCAAACTCTTGAGATGAATTATAAAACTTTATATGTGGAATTTCAAATTTAAAGATCAAACCAAATGACCAATAAAGTTAACATCCTTGTAGTGTCCGTATTGTGTTTAGAGTTGTCAACACTTAGACAACAACATTGCAATCTTACACTAGTTCACTGCGAGACATTGAGAGATTAATAATTGGGGAGGAGGGAGGTGGTCCATCGTCCAATTTATCATTATCCTATCCAAATATATAGACACAGCCACGCCACTCTCCTTGTGGCCTCGAGTGCTTTTTCCCTCTAGTCAAAGGAAAATTTCTCGACTATCATCTAGAAAGTAATAGACACCTAATTAGTCCTCATTTGGCCACAAATCATTCTACATCAAATTTCATTTCTTTGAAAACAAGGATTTTATCCAAGACATTCATTGATCATTCGCAAAGAAAAATTCAGAAAAGCAAACGCAATTAAAACTTTCCCATTCATATAGACTCATCAACCAAACACAAAAGAACAAACTGCGCAAAGGAGCAATACGAACCAAATCCAGTACGGCTAAAAACATTGGATATAATTCAAACAAGTCCTCCACAAAATCACCTAAACTAAAGGAAGAAAGGTAGGTTAGTAAAAAACATTCACAACTACTCATTCTTCCAAGCATACAAAGTCAAGGAAAAACCGGGACCTGGTGATTTCGCCTCCCCAAAACTCCGCGAGCAAGGCCAGGGCTCAATAGAAGGATCAAAGAACGTTTGGCATTTCATCCACATTTTCTCGGCAGCCAAACAAGTTTGGAACATGAAAACGGCATTTGTGAATGCTGCCCCAAATAACCAATCGTGCACATCCCAAAAGACTTCCACAGGGTACTCATCCACCAAAATGGTGCAATTTCCTCTAAACTTCCACTTAAGATGCTTCACTTGCATCACTGCCTTACCATCCACACGAATCACAAGGCACGGATCAACGGCCCCAATTGAATCACATTCAATCGTAAGATCATGAGTATGTCCATTATCAGAGAATTGGGCCTTAGTAATATAAACTTTTTTCCCAAAAATGTGTTCCCTTTTGGATATGAACTTGGCTTTGGATAAAGAGGGGGTAGCATTAGTTTTCTTAAATGCTTCTTTCCTTAGATCCCCAATGAGGAGAACCATCTCTCCATTACAAACAACTCCCAAGTAGAAACCCTCAACGGGTTCCGGCCCGGATCCGAATTTGGCCAAGGTCAGGTCCCAATACATGTCAATTTTGACGGAATTCAATTCCAAGCACTTGGACCCTTTTCTCTTGGAGAACAAAGAGGGTTTTACATCAAGTCTACACACAAATTGGTGAGATGAATTCTCAATTTCCACACTAAGACAATGACCCATCAAATTCTTGCTCCAAGTGATAGTGATCAAACAAGATTTGCCCACCAACTTACACTGGTAAGTACATGTAACCATGTTTTGAGAGGCTCTACTTACACTCACACTTGAACAAGAAGCATCAGCAACTTGAACCCCATTTTCACCAAAACAAGATGGGAAGTCCCTCATTTTTGCTCAAACAAACAAAACCCAAGATTTCTTCTCTCTCTGTAGGTTATGTGGGTATGTTTCTATGACATTAATGAACAAGAAACTGAAAAGGGTAATTGAGAAAACTTACTAGAATGAAGCAACTGAAGATGAAATCAAGAAATTTGCTGCAAAATTTCTCAAAGGGGGAAATGGGTTAATTGGTGGAAATTTCGTTGGGAAGTGTTGAATGCACATTGTTTTTAAAGTACAAGAGAATCAACAGTGATTTAAAGAAAGGACAAGTGAGGCTCAAGATTGGAGCAAATTTTGCGGTGCCAATTAAAAATTCTAGAGAGAGATAGAGAGAGAGGGCTACTCTTAACTGTAAGTAATTTGTGTCCTTTCTCGAAGATGGAGCACAAAATCCGCAGAGAAATTTCATTTTCCAAAACTTAACATAGTGAAAGTGTGAAACACCGAAAAAAAAATAAAACAAAACAAAAAAGCAGGTAAAGGAACAAAAAAAAAAAAAGGAAAATGAAAACTTTTGTGTTTGGTTAATGTTTCTAGACAAGTTTTTTAGATAAATTTTTAAAAATTTGGTGTTTGGTTAAATGTTTTGAGTTAGAGTTTTTATGTTGAAAAGTGAATTTGGTTTTGTTTAACTTTTTTCAATCAATGAAAAAAACGCATAAAAAATTTCAAAAAATAGTCACAATGGATCTTATTTTATAAATCTCGATGAGTAGGTTTCAAATATATATTTTTTATTATTTTTTAATTTTTGGATTTAAAGTTATGGCATTTTAAAAAAAAAATTAGAGAGAGAAAGTATAGTGAAATAAATTTTGGAAAATGTGAAAGTAGAGTTGGTTTTGAGTTGAGTTTTTAAAATTTTAAGGAAAAAAAAAATAGTGAGCAACCAAACACATTTATTATTTCCATGTGTTAAGCATTAAAAATATATTACCATAATAAGAGTACTCGCTCCGATATATTTTTTTTAGCCTTACTTATTTTATTTTATTTATAGAAAGAAATTAATTTATTATACAACTTTTTTTATATATATAATACAATATTTTTATACAAACTATGAATTCACAATCACTACTAGAATAAACATGAACTAACAAAGAATAATTCTATATGAACATAAAAAATTAATATATTAATATGTCAATCACTCATTAGTTATAATATATTGTGATAATATTCTTTTAGCCAGTAAATAGTCACTCTATTTGATATGTCAGTTTTTATGTCAGATATTTATATTCATGTAAAATTATTGACTAACATAGATTTTAATTATAACGTTCATATAGGTTGAACGTAAGATTTTATTATTACGAAGGTAAAAAATATGCTACAAGAATAAAAAGCAATTCGTCTAAAAAAAACTCAATGTAATAAAAATATATATTCAAAACATCCAGCCCTATTTTTACCCTCACTTGTTTGATTCCGTGAAAATATTTAAAATAATATAAAGACAAGTCGCAACTTTTTTTTTAATTTATTTACAATGGTAACTAAACACAAAAGTAAATATTATTAGTTTCACAAAAGGTTTATGAAATCAAGGGTAACAGAAGGGATCCCAAAAAGAAAGGAAAGGCTTTTAAAGATGGAAAAAATTCAACTAACTTAACCATAATAAAGTTTGCGAGGCGTGTCCATAACAAAAACGAATGCGTGCCCGCAACAAAATGATTTTTATTATCTTACCCATTCAATTTTTTATTTTTTTTTTAAAGTAGCGCAATACAAATGTCTAGAGGTTTGCCAAACTTGTTAATGGTTGTGTAGTTTATATTGACAACTTAAATTTGAATCCTTCATCTCTCTTTAACGAACACATTATAAAAAAAAAGTTTTCAATGAAGAAATGTTTTATTAAAAAAAAAGAAAAAAACTTAGAAATGCTTGTAAATAAGATTGGTTTTGAAATTTTTGGAATTTTCTCTTAAAATAGAAAAGATTTAGAGCTAAACAAACCTTTTTTTATAGTGATTATCCTAATGAAAATTAATCACACCTAAATCTCAAAGTAAAAGATTTTATGTTTCACTATCTAAAGTTTGAGATTCTAAATTCGAATCTCATTAGATACAACCTTTTATAAAAGTTTAGAATTGATCAAACTCAAACACGCTAGTTAGACGTGGAGCTTTATTTTAGCACTAAGCAATTGCAATTCTTTATGTCAGAAGAAATGATGTGTATTTGAATTTCTATCCCTCAATACACTGAATAAGCAAGCTTTTTCACTTCACATGTCACGCGAATTATTCATGAATTTCGAATTTGTAACCTTTTTAATATAAGAATAGAGAGAGTGACACTAAACTATAAGACCACTGCCAGTTAACACAATTCTTTGATTAATAAAAAATTGAACTTGGCTATATAAACTTAGATGCTTGTTATATTCGAACCTCATATTTAAATTGTTAACGAGTTAATTTGCAAGATATGCTTAAGGACATAAACTCGGGTATGTACACGACAAATCTGTTATTATCAAGTAGATACGCGACTTATATATGAAATACACATGTAAATAGATACGTGACTAAAATATTCATTTTACAAATTTAATATTTTAAACAACAGAAATAAATAAATAATTTTGCTTATATACTCATTGGGTGTAAGTCTAACATGTATAAATCAAGTCAAGTCACTCTATTTTTGAGTTTCATGGATATTATGTGAGTGCCAATAATAATTGCACTCTTATTTATTTGAAGTGTATGGGTAAGGTGTATATTAGAGAGGTTTTCGGTTTCAATTGAGGTGAAAATTTAGAAACCAGAACATTAATCAAATTTGAAAGTTCGACTTCACTGCTATTTTGCTTTAGTTTTATTTGATTTTCATAAAAAAAAATATATAATGCGACACTTATTTTGTTCAAAAAAATAATAATTTTATGCATGCTCCTACTTACTTTGCATAAAAATATTAACTCTTACATTTATAATATAACTTAAATAAAAAACTTGCGTTCTCACTAGAGTTTGCAAATGTTAGAAATATAAAATTTGAGATAGTAAAAAAAAAATATTATTTTTGATTCATATTCAATAATTTGTTTTATTTTGGTTCAATTCAATTTTATATTGTTATACCCTAAACCCGAACAAAATATATTCAATTTTAATTTAATTTATTTATTTTAAGTTTTTTTTTTGTGTTTAGATTAATATAATTCTATCTTTTAATTTTCAAGTTGGCCGCAAACTCTGGTGTATATAGAAAATTTTGTCAATAAGTCAAAAGGGTTGTTGTATGTGGGACAAAACAAGCCCAGAGGAATGTAACTGTCCATTTAATGTTATTAGTTAAAACAACCCTTAGCCACATCACCATCTTTGTTCCCTTCATTATTATCTTATTTTATTGTTATTTAAATAAAATGTGCCAGCCATAAAAGTTTTAAATGAGAGCTGTTATGCAATGAAAGCATATATTGCTTTTATAAACTTTTTAGCTTTTTTTGATATTGGCCTTCTTTATGCAATCATGCAAGCTTATATCTTACAATTAAATGAGCATATACTTAAAGAAATATAATTATTAATGCTTTTATTCTTAAATGAGATTGCTCCATATAATGTACATAAGGAACACTTCAAAATCTTGTCCATACAAATTAAATAGAACTAGGTTGTACATACAAATTAAATAGAACTAGGATAAATGGTGTTGCATCACGACTTTTGAATTGAAGTATGAATTGACGAGAATAAAGTAAATTTAAAAAAACACAATCACACAAGATACAAATTATATGTAAGTAAATCAGGTACTACAGGTACAAATAATAGAATTTATCATATTTCTCTAAAGAATTGATTACTATTACGAACTCATCAACTCTTTTTATAGGATTTTCTTAGACTTACTATTTCATGAAAGACTTAATTCTAGTCCGAACTGAATTCCTTGAACTTTAGGATTTTAAGTTAATCCAGACCACCAAGCCTAAACATACAAGGATTACTAAACAAGTAAGTCTAAACCAACAAAAAATTGAATACGTAATTATATATTCTAACAAATACAAATAAAAAACTACATCATTTATGTTTTTAAAGTGTTTAATATAAGGTTTATTTATTGATCTAATCTAATTCGAGAATTGAATAATATTAAGATAGAATACTATAATCATTTTATATAAAGTGACGCATTGCACGTATTAACACTTGTGATAAGGCGTTCTTGCATGCACTCTTGTCAAAACTTTTTAGCCGTAAATATTTCTATAATGGCATAAAGCTTTCCCATTTCATTTGCATCAAATATTAATCCACTAAAAATTTACGCATTCCATTTTGTAGCAAATTTATGGAGTTTATTATGGATATAAATTTAGATCATCCATGACGTAACTAAAAGTGTGAATTATGAACTCTTACCTTCAATTCATAAAGGAAAGAAAACACTGACAATAGGGGAAACATTATTATTATTTTTTTTTGAAATCCACAATAGGGGAAAGTTTGAAATTGTATTAATATTGGATGAATAATGTAGAATACATATAGCAATCCTTATATAGGTGAAAAACTAACCTTAAATAAAGAAAATCAGAAAAATTATCGAAATTAACAAAAACGTATTAAAGATGCAATCAAAATCTTCTATGAATAAGGAAAATTTTAAAATTGACGGAAATCATTGGTTTAGAATTTCCTTAGTCAACTTAAACTAGATTTAAATGCTTCTTGAAAACGAAAGAAACATATTTACATACCTAAATAACGTTTATGATAAAAAAAAAATTTAAGGAAAATGGCGAAAAAATGGGATTGGCTGTTGGCAAACCGATGAATTTTGTTATTTAGGCCTTTCAGAACAGACAAACTTAGGCTTGTATAGTTTTGTTTCGTTGAAACTTTTAACTTAATTAATGGTAAAAAAAATAAAAATTACTAATATGAGATTTGGCATATTGATTTTTTTTCATTTAAAACGTTGAAAAAAATGCATAATTTTCCTCAATTAAAAATAAAATGTAGACCAATAGGTTATCCCTTGTTACTGCAGAACCACCAACATGAATTAATGCTTGCTTATGAAGGAATGGGATTATTATTATTATTATTATTATTATTATTATTAATGGCCACAATTAATTAGGTGTATGAGAGGAGGGAAAATGCATGCAATAATTTGGTCACAGGGGTGGGGGGTGGGGGAATTCACATCTTCTGTTATTATGATTGCCCATAAGCATGTTTTATTTCTGCTCCTTGTTTTACTTCCATCATTATGTATCGTGTTACCTAAGTTTTAAGTTAAATATTTATTTTTTTTATCTCAAATTAATAGTCTCATTTTTTTCGGTATATTTCAAATTAATAAACTCGATCATTCACTTTTTGGAACACAATTAATATAATAAATTTTAAAATAAAAAATGAATTGTATTTTTGATCATTGATTAAGTTAAAATTATTATATTCTTCAAAAATATTAAAATTAAAATGAGACTATCAATTTAAAGTGGATAAAGTATTTCTTTTAGTTTACCAACCATCATCCATATTATTGAGCATTTGGCAAATGCATATGTGATGATGTCATGTGTGATCTAAGCCGGCTTGATGGGCCAACCTAAGTCCAATTTGGTTTTGGGGATTCAAGTTGGTTATGTTTATGGGCCTAAACTCGGCCACTTTTTCATCTTCATTTTAAGGTGGAGTGTTCTTTCAATCTTTCAATTAGTTGGGACAATATGGTCAAGTACGAGTGGTGGGGTGGGGGGTCGCGGTGGAGGTGAAAGTGGCGGTTCATTGGCAATGGTGGCTCATTGGTGATGGTGACAATGATATATGGTGGTGGTGGTAGTAGTAATGATAAGAGTGGTGGTGATAACGATGGTAGTGGTAGTGAAAATCTAGCGGCGGTAGTAGGCGTGATGGGGTAGTGGTGTGGTCTTTCAATTAAAATCATTTGAGTTATTTGTATAAATGGTACTTCGAAATTGGAATGAGCATGAAGAAATTAATGACACTTCTTTATCTTTTGAGAGGTCTCTACCTGGATCCAATGAAAAAACTAGGATTGCTTCTTATAAACCCGCTAAGAATGATTCTAATATAGTTCATGACTTATTAGAAGAAGAAGGCGCTCTGGTCCATTGTTCTTTCTAAATACGTAAGATCAAAAATAATTATAATTTTTCTAATGTAACTCAAAAATATATATAAATATAAATGACGTTTCTTTTTCTATTTTTTTTTAATAATGATTAGGTTTACCCCTTTATTTGATTTTCTTTATTTTGTTTATTTCCGTTTCTCTCTCATCTTTTTATTCCTCTTGTCTAATTTTATCAATTCGGATAAAATAAAATGGAACAATTTGGACTTTGGTTGGGCTTAAATTTTACACTGGTCATCACTATTGGGCCTAATGCCTTTTTAAGCAATGGAGCTATTTAATAAACCATCACACTCTTAAATACCCAAATGGTGTTCTATACTTCTATATATACCTTTCCAAGCCACATTTGCCCTCATTGCCATTTAGTAAAGTGTATCCATGTATCTATTCGCCATGTATTAGAAGAACAAAAAAATGAAAATGTTTTTTTTACTTGCAATTCTTATTACGTATTATTATTTGATATATTACATGGGTTGTATATTTTTTATATTTTATGACAGTATAACTCACGTAATGCATGAAGATAAAAATAAGTTGTAAGAATACTCGATAAGTATAGCATTGTAAAGTGTAATATTGCTAAAAAAAAAGGAATAATTATTTTAATGTGCTTACCTAAAATAAATGTTAGAAGATTATTCGGCCACATTAGATTGTTGTCCAGTGGGTCCAAAATGTGAAGAAGTAGGAATCTCATGCGACCAAGCTTGTTTGATTTAAAACCGTCCAAATAACAACCACCACTCTAAAAATGTGATTTTCACTATTCATGAATCATGATATAATTTCATTTGGTAACAAGTTTAGCTCCAAAAGTTAGAATTGACTTCCGTCAATTCCGGTATGATTATTGGATAGGCATTTGTACAACATAATCTCATGATTTATGTGATTTTTTTCACCAGTTTTTTTTATTTTTTTCTTCGCATTTTTTCCTACATATTTCTTTCCATACGCAAGAAATCGGAAGACATCTTAAAACTTTTTTATTGTAGTTTTTCCTCTCTATTGAGTTTTACACCTTAGTTAATCAAAGATTAATTATGTTCTTTCTTAGCTTTCTGTAATGTTATGTCATGCCTGATATATTTTTTTGCAAGGGTAGGAGTAAGCATCTTGGGAGGATTTTATAAATTACACAACGAACCTAATAATTTAGAGGCATAAAAAGTATGTTATCTATAGAAAAAATGGCTCGAACTTTTATTTTTGAACGAGAGATATATCTTAAGGCCGCACTTCTCTCTTAGGTAGGGTACGATCTTAACATTTTACCCGCAAGTAATAGGTATTTTACGCACCTCCAAACACAATGTTTGATAAACCATTTGCGAATTTACTTGTACCCGATCCTAAAATGCATCAATTGCGGCGCTCAAATTCATGCAAAGTCTTCATTTTTCCATTTGTAAAATTCTTAACATGTAATCTAAGAACACAATTACACATTTTCTACTACAACACGACTTTTGAATTATAATAGCTCATTTTGTTCTCCCCCCTAGATTATAAAATTAAAAAGAGTTTTCCTTAATTGTTTAAATTTTACATTTGATAATCTATACTATTACATAAAATCAGGACATATTTCACCCGCTAAAACGAAATTGTGTCATACTTTTGTGATGACTATTTTACTATTACAATTTTCTTTTTTAATAAAAAAATGTTTGTTACAATATTTGAACTTTGAAGACCTCTTAGTACTTCAAAGTAATATTCTCTCATAGGTTTTTTTTTGCTTTGACGGTTACCTTACGAAGTATTCGGGCCATTTTTTGCGTACTTTGACTATTCGGCACTCGCAGTGCGTGGTTGCCTGCTTGCCGTTGACTAAACATTATTTTAACAACGCCGAAAATTGGCTTTAAAAATACCAAATCAACCTTAAAGTTATCTCAATGACAATTTTATACTATTGAGCCAAAAAGTTTGGTTCACAAGAAATTGGTAGACATCTTAAAACTTAGGGTAAAAAACACTAAACCCCCTCAAACTATCACTTTTCCGCACTAACCCCCCCCCCCCCCCACCCCCCCCCCAATCTTCTAAAAGTGACACTAAATCCCCTAAACTATTAGATGTTATCACTTAACCCCAAAAATTACATAAATGCTCTTGTAAATAAATGCCCTTTTATAAATTAGGGGGTAAAGTGTCAAGTTGTGATAGTTTATGAGGGTTTAGTGCCAAAAAGTGATAGTTTGAGGGGGTTTAGTGTTTTTTATCTAACTTTGTACAAGGGCATTTATGTAATTTTGGGAGTTAAGTGATAACATCTAATAGTTTAGAGGGGTTTAGTGTCACTTTTAAAAGATGGGAGGTTTAGTGCAAAAAAGTGATAGTTTGAAGGGATTTAGTGCAAAAAAGTGATAGCTTGAGGGGGTTTAGTGTTTTTTACCTTAAAACTTAATAGATTGTAGTTTTTCCTCTCTATTGAATTTTACACCTTAGTTAATCAAGGATTAATTGTGTTCTTTCTTAGCTTTATGTAATGTTATGTCATGAGTGATATATTTTTTTGCAAGGATAAACAACTGTGCAAGGCCCTTGGTATCTTTAGAGGCTTTTATAAATTACACAAGGATCCTAACACTTTAGAGGCTCACAAAGTGTGTTGTATATAGAAAAAAGGTTTAGGACTTCAATTTTTTAACAAGGCATATATCTTAAGGCCACACTTCCTGCTTAGGCAAGGTACGGTCTTACATTTTACCCAAAAGTAATAGGTATTTAATTTTACACACTTCCAAACACGATGTTTGATAAACTATTTGACAATTTACTTGTTCCTGAAGATTTAGCTCTATATAGGAGTCTTATTCCCTTTTTGGATTTATATTGTTTTGTATTGTCCAAATCCTAGTTGAATTTGTATTATCCAATTTTCAGTAAATTTTGGCTTTGTGCAATCCTAAACACATTGGATTTATGCTCTATAAATAGAAGCATTGTCATAGGTTTTATTTGTGAGTTGTATTGTATTATTTACTGACTAGATTATAAAGTATATTTGAGAGATAATATTAAGAGTTCTAATTGACGATTAGGGCTTGTTTTGCGCGTTGTACTTGTAATTGGTCTCATCAATAATTGCTATCACCCGGTAAATTAGTGGCAGTTTTTTCGATACTACCTAATTGCTTATATGCTTGGTTAGTTGTTTTATTCTTTAATCTCATGTTTTTCGTATTACTTGAATATTAGTAGTGCTTATTTCTTTAATTATTGTACGCATAATTGTTTGGTCAATCCTACGCTTGTGCTAAGTTTTATTCTAGCGGTATCTTAGCACAATAGTCCCCAGTCCTAACAAGCATCAATTGTGGCGCCAAATTCCTGCAAAGTCTTCATTTTTCCATTTGTAGAATTCTTAACATGTAATCTAAGAACACAATTAGACATTTTCTATTACAATATGACTTTTGAATTATAATTACTCATTTTGTTCTCCCCCTAGATTATAAAATTAAAAGAATTTTTTTTTAATTTTATAATCTAGGGGAGAACAAAATTTTCTTTAATTGTTTAAAATTTTCATTCGATAATTTGTACCATTATATGAAATCAGGACATATTTTACCAGCTAAAACGAAATTGTGTCACACTTTTGTGATGACTATTTTACTATTACAATTTCTTTTTAAATAAAAAAAAATGTTTATGAGAATATTTGAACTTTAGAGATCTCTTAGTACTTCAAAGTAATACACTCTTATAGGGTTTTTTTTTTGAGAAAATACCAGCAATGACCACTCAACTATTGGCAAATTCTATCAGTAGCCACCATACTTTATTTTGTTACAAACGCACCATTAAACTTTTAAAACGTATCACCATTGGCCACTCCGTCAAATCCCACCGTTAGTTTTTAACGAAGGCTATTATCACTTAAAATGTTATGGGCATTTAGGTCTTTTTACCCTTTTTTGTTTTCTATTTTCTCTTTTCTTTTCTTTTCTTTTATTCCCCTTCCGCCATTCTTCTTCTTCTTCTTCTTCTTCTTCTTTCTAGAACCCACCTCTAAGGCTCCAATCATTGCCGGATTACTCAACCCACTTGGCGATTGATTCAAATTGAAAGCTAGCCTCCTTTGTAACCCTACTAACACTAGGATCATCTAGAACCGAAAATGGAATTGAACTCACAAGTGAAAATTGATTATATGAACAAACCCACAAGTGAAAAATTAATCATGCGAAGAACCCACAAAGGAAAATTGATTATCTGAAAAATTCAGAAGTGAAATTAATTATGTGAATGAAGAACATACTAGTTAAAATTGATTGGAAAGTGTGTGGGCAGCAGCAGAAGAAGAAGAAATGGTGGAAGAAGAGGAAGAAGAAGAAAGAAAGAAAAAGAAAATGGGAAAAAATAGGGGGAAAAAGACTGAAATTCGAGTGTGAATTTCTTTTTCTTCTTCCTCCAAATTTCTTCCTTCCCCTTTCTTCTTCCTCCGAACTTCTGCTTCCCATTTCTTCTTCTAAATGGTGAAGATGCGACAATTAAAGGTAAGCTATGGCGGGACGAGATGTCGGAGATGGAGGTTGCGACGAGTGAGCAGAATCGGAAGGGGTGAGATCTCCGAGGAGATGGTGGATGACGCCGTGGTGACGAGGAGTTGCCATTTGATTTCTTCTTCAATTTTTATACTTGTTTAAGAAATTGCCATTTGATTTGATTAATTTAGACAATTGATTTGATTTAATGTATTTTGTTGTTCTTTGATTTTGTCAAAGAGGCTACTGGTAGAGAAGAAGAATGGCGAAGAAGGTAATGGCAGAAGGAAGAAGAAAGAAAGAAAAGGGAAAAAAGAAAAGAGAAAAAAAAAAGGAAAAAGACCAAAATACCCCTAACATTTCAAGTAATAACGATTCCCGCCAAAAACTAACGGTGGAATTTAACGGAGTGACCATTGGTAATCCGTTTTAATAGTTTAATGGTCCAATTGTAACAAAATGAAGTATAATGACCACTAGTAAAATTTGTCAATAATTTAGTGATCATTAATAGTATTTACTCTTTTATTTTTTTGAGAGTTACTTCACATATTATTTGGGTCAACTTTTACGTACTTCGACTAATTCTCTCTCGTAGTGCGTAACTGTCGTTGTCTAAATATTATTTTAATAACCCCAAAAATTAACTTTTAAAAATACCAAATTAACTTTAAGATTATTTCAATAACAATTTTGTACTATCAAGCCAAAAAATTTCGTTCATTTTTATAGTTAATCCATTTATTTGTTTCTGTTAAAAAAATTATGTGAAATTTTATACGCAAGGCGCACACCGCGAGATAATCTGGTATACCATAAATACAATGAGTGCGGGTGTCGGTCGATGTGACGAATTGAAGCCAATCTTGACCTTTATGTATAAATTATTAATTTCAAACATATAATATGGTAGACTAGTCTCAGTCTATATCTCTGTCTTGTCATTAAAGTTTGCTTTTAAAAAGATCTGGATAATCTCATAATCATAATGCCGACTTTTATTCCACCTTTCAATAACAATTAACAAACTCTATGGCCAGGTTTAAGGGCAAACTACTTTATTACCAAGTTCCAAAACATTCTCATATATACAAATCTTTGTACGTGGTAAATGTTATTGGTAAAATAATTATATTTATTATTAAAGTAATAGATAACTTTAAAAACATACCTTATAATTTTTTAAAATAATACTATATTTTTATAAAAAGATAATTATTTTAACAATATATATAACTTTTGTATATATATAGAGAGAGTCTCCGACTATCTTTAAAACTTTCTATTTTTTTTCAGCTAAATTTAAATTGTTTGTTTTAAAATTAGACTGTTCAAATTTTTAAGAGTAACACCCGCATGTGGCAATAACCAATTTAAACTAGTTAACAACCCGTGCGATGCACGGGTGTTTGATAAATTTGTAATTTTAGTAGTGTTTGTCTTAATATAAGTTTGACAAATAATTGGTTTTAATATGTTGTGTATGAGAATAAACTATTGCTTCCTTTACAAATTTTATTATGTTCAAGAAAATATTAATTTCAATCTAATTAATGGTGATAATATAACTCATTTGCTATGACAAACTAAAAATAATACTATTAATTTACACATTAAAAAAATAGTATAATAAATATGCTACTTCCAATATTATAATAATAATTATTATTTTATTATGCATTAAGAATATAAAAAATCAATTAATAAGTAGTTAAGTTACTACAATTAAAAATTTAAGAAAAATAATTAATGTATCTACTTCTTTAACACTATATAGTAAGTAAGTATATATAATAATTATAATTATATTATTTATTAAAGAATGATATTGTGTTATTTATTGCCTAATTAATTATAAAAAAAAGTGCATTAATACTTTCACTTCTCCCATTTTATAAATATAAACTCAATAAATAGGTCAAATGGTGTAAAGTTAGAAAAAAAACATAAAAAGCAAATTAATTACATTAATTATATATTAATTATGCATTAATGGAGGGAGTTCCTCCATTTTACTTATATACTATAGATAGGAACTACTAGTTAAAATCTAGACTATATTATTTTAAAATCCAAAATTTCTTCGAGATGGGATTTTTAGTACGCTGCAATTCTTATGTAATTTAATTTCTCAACCATCTAGCATAAAAAACTCTCATTAACATTGAGACCGGTGTTCATTACGATTAGGGGTGAACCTAGGGGAACAGGGCAAACTTTAGTACAAGAGAAAATTTTGAAAATCTACTAGCACTTGTGAAAACAAAAATTAGTTTAAATCCACCCATTTTACTAAATTTTAGTCCACCCCTTAGCCCAACTCAAATATATAAGCCCACTAATTTATAACTCTTTTAAATATATATTATAAAAATATATCTATTTATAAGTCGTCGTCGTCGCTAACAACGTGATTAAATTACGATTGAACATAACTACCATTTTGATATATTCAATGATAAAATAGATTTTCAATTGATGAAGTTGAAACTAGATTTAATGATGTCATAATGGAACTTCAAACTCTTAACATTGTTTTGGATCCTAGTAACTCTTTTAGATCATTTAACGAGGACAAGATTTGCATGTTTGTTGCAAAATTCCTATCCAATTGATTTCACTATTCAAGATGTTTGTGTATTGAAATCTCAACCAATACATTACAAGCTTGATGTTGCTTGTGATCCCAATTTCATAAGCTTTTCACCCTTGCCGAGTTATTCCGAGAATTAGTTGTGAGAAGAAAGTTGGAGAATTATATTATACTTGACAGATTGATTCGTCTTGTATTTACTCTTCCTATTTCTACGGTAAGTACAAAAAGAGTATTTTTCAATATGAATAACATCAAAACAGATATACGTATCTCAATGGGAGATGTAAGTTCTTGCCGATTGCATGTTACTGAATATAGAGAGAAACTTCGATTTGAAAATTGATTTAGAGTTTGTAACAGTTGGATTTGAATAATTAAAAACTCATCAAATTCAACTTTATTAGATACTTTTCGTTATGTATGATCTTAAATATTTAAATTATGCTATTAAATTTTCTTTTCACCTTGTGGCTATACTTTCAATTTATTTTTATTTTTTTATGATTTTTTTTTGTCTATTACGATTGGAAGCGAAGTGCCAAAATTGAGATTTCAAAGTTGGAAAATGCCTCTTCCAAGTAATTATACTTCTCAAAAGATGTATATGTGTTGTGTTTATAAATAGGAATTTCCTAAGAAGTTGAGATTTTTTTTGAGTTTATAACGTTTTTAAAATATTTTTTTAAAAAATTAATTTATATATATTCAGCATATTAGTCTAGTGTTAAATTCATAATTTTATAAGGGCGAGTTTTCAAATTCGAACCACAGCATTCCATCTCTTTCCTCCTTGCCCGTAATTCAAATCCCAAATATATTGGTGTATCGCATGTATAATAATATATATATATATATCTATTAAAGCTAAAAAAAAATATCCATTAAAATTATCCATTAAAAGTTAAAAAAATCTAAGAAGTTTCATACCGACAGGCCAAGAGTAGAAAGTAGGAACCCTGGTGGGACAAATGGGCCAATAAGGGAACAAGTTCTCTTGTACCACACTTTTGGACTGTAGCTTGAGGGGTAAGAGATGTTCTCCGGGATGAAGCTTCTTCAATTTCTCGTTTACAATTTTCCACCGTCAAAATTTTGTAGCTATTTTTAAATTATTTTTTTAAATAAATTTAGTTGTGATACCATATATAATTTTAAACATCTCTTTACCAATTTAAAATTATGTTTTCTGGAATTTTATACAAATTGTATGAGAAAAATGCTCAAAATGGTCGTCTAAAAAAATAATGGAAAAAATTGACACTTACTAAATTATAAAAATTCCAAATAACCATTTATAATAAAGTAGTATATTTTAAAGAATATAAAATAATATTCAAAAATTGAAATACTATTATGAAGCTATAAGGGGTAAAAACTTATCGCACTTGTGTCACATTGGTAGTCTATACATTGAAATTTAAGTTTCACACAATCATCTTAGAATGTTTTGACATTAGAGCGTAAAGAGAAGTTACAATTTTTGGCAAAAACAAGCTTTAGCCAAAATTATAGACAACCATTACGGATGCTCTTAAGAACAAAAAATAAGAACAAGAGGCACATCAGTTTATAGCGTAGCTCATGTAATGCGATTTTGCATATTCATTTAGCTATTATATACTTTATGGTAATTAAAACAAATACGCAGATAGTAACATAAAGTGTGTAATTATTTATGTCTAACACAAAGCTTTAGCCAAACTTATAGCAACCATTGAGATGTTCTTTGAAAGAAAAATAAGAACAAAAACATATAGATGAACATCAACAGTTCATAGCATATCTCAAGTATATACTTCGCGGTAATTAACAAGATAAGCAAATAGGAATATAAAAAATGTCGCACACGGATCGCTTGTATAGTAGTTTATGTAAAAGGGCACATGTGGAAGTGGGAAAAGAGGTATGATTGGTGGAGTGGGGGCCTTTTCTACTAGAAGAGGTAAAAGGTATGAGAGTGACAGTGACATTGCACCAAGAGGCAAAGAAATTTTAGAAAAATGTGCGTTATGTTTTGCATGATTGATCTCCAAGGAAATGTAAAAGGGTTTTTTCAACCAAACTTCACCCTTGTCTAAGCAAAGCAAATCTAGCTCTCTCTCCTCTTTTTATCACTCTTATTTCCAACCCCCCTTTCTTTCACCTCCATGAGCCACCACCACAACCTCAACCTCTTCTCCAAATGGGCTGGCTTCAGTCCCTCTTCTCTCCATTGAAGAAGCTCTGGGTTCGTCTCCACTCGGCTCAGAAGAAGAGTATGCATTCTCTCTCTCTCTCTCTCTCTCTCTCTCTCTCTGTTTGTGTGCATGTGCGCATTTGTATTTATGTACAGTCAGTTCTCATGCAGACAGATATTAGTCGCTAAATGCAATCTCCAATGCATTAGTGACAGGAATTCATTGCTAAAAGGCCAATCCGCTTGCATGAGAGCCTTCATACGTGGACAATGGACATTATTTTTTTATGTTGTCTAACTATACGTAGATTTGTTACGGGTTCAGGGGGTACTGCTATTGCCAAAGCAAAAAAACATTCCTACCAAAGCAATGTAAAATACTTGAAGCATGATGTACAATCATAGAATGCATGATTTGCTTTAACAGTAATTAAAATTGCTTTGGCAATAGCATTTTCCTTTATTATCATTAGTTCTTGAAACTTTTGATATTGACTTTCTCAGTTCTCATTAATACATTTTTCTTTTATGTTGTTTCTGTCTACCCTAATTTAATTTCTTTTAACAGCTTCAATGTGCACTCAGAAATACATAGAAAAAAGTGCTCCAATTTATATATTGTCATATACTCTCGCATGTAATAAATCCAAAATCTACATCTAATTCTGCAATCATCAAATCAGTACATATATATACACGCACATACAACACGTCTCCTATGTGGACTCTACATACTGGAATTTTGGCAATGAAATTTCATTGCCAAAACAAAACATTTCCCAATGTCTTGGCTATGAAATTTCTTCGCCAGAATGTTTGGTCCGTAAGCCGTATAGAAGACATACATAAATACGTATATAGACCTAGCAATCCACAATCAATCTTATCATTTACCACCATCAGAAATGCAAACAAATAATGCAAATATCTGTACAGTCGCAGACACTATAATAATCGGAACATTGTTTAAATAATTTGTACTAAAGTTTCATTTTTGCTAATAATTAATTTCACAGGTAGAGGGATGTACATACTGTACGAGGATGTGAAGTCCTGCCAATATGAAGATGTGCATGTACTTTGGTCCATACTAGTGGAGTCACATTCCCCTCCAGCTTTGCCTTCACCCCAATGAAATGACCTCCAGCTTTGCCCTCACCCCCAATAAAATGACCTCCAGCTTTGCCTTCACCCCCAATAAAATGAAGCTTACTTCTCATATCTCAACCACAACAGTGTTGGAAGTTGGAACAGAGAAAATTTTCACTAGTGTACATAATTTACATACAATGTTTTGTACTCAAAGCTCTTTTCTTTTCTTTTTTTACCTTTTTCACCATGGCGCCACTGAGATCCACCTAGAATGTGTTTCTAAATTATTGAATTAATGTTCAACAACTCCCTCTCCGAAACTCTTCCTTTCTTGTCTTTTTGGAGGTGTTCCAGAAGTCCGAGAGAATAATTATATGTGTATAAATAACAAGTTAAATATAATATACCGTGTATCAAACATATATATGTATAGAGAGAGAGAGAGAGAGAGAGACTGGCTTTATAAAAAGGCGTCCTGAGCAACCCATGTATATCCCCTCAAAGGGGAAATCTGTTAGTTGCTTAGAGCATCCACATTTGTGTATATAGTGTTAAGGTATGATCGGGTAAATTTATCCTACTTGTTTGAGACTTTGAGGTGTTGTGAAGTTGTGTGGGATAAATTTTAACCCAAACCATGAAGTGTTATCCATTGAGAAAAAGGGGTAGTCCCAAATGGATAACTCTGTTACTTTAGGGTTTCTAAACGTATACCTCTTGTGGAACCCAAACGTAGAAGAGTTAGACGTAGTATAAGAAATTTTAACCCAAACCAGTGTTTATCCATTTGAGAAAAAGGGGAAGTCCCAAGCGGATAACTCTGTTAATTTTGGTGTTCTAAACATATAGCTCTTGTCCATTTGGAACCCAAACATGGAAGAGTTGGAATTAGTATTAGAAATTTATTGGAACTTAACTTTATCCTTCGCATATTGTACAGCATAGTGTCATAGTGCTGTATGATAATTTGTTCCTACTATCTTAGAAAGAAGGGCATCCTTTAGACAATTCAATACCCAGGAACCCCCCGGGGCTGGGTATGCTGGCTGAATCACAAAAAGGTTCTTATTGGAGCATTTCTTGCTCTATTTTGTCTTCTTTTTCTTTATAATTTTGTTGGGCCGTTTCTTCTTTCCTTGTCTCCTTCAGACAGTTGAGGTGGCAGTTTCATTCACTACTCACATCTTAAAGAACATAGAAAAGGTTGACTTATGAAAGCTATTGATATATAACCAACATGAAATTTTTTCATGTCATTTTCGAAGTTCTTAAATATATAATAATTTAAACTTGTAAGCAATAATGGTGATGTCCTATTGACTAAATCTAGAGAGCAAATCTGAAATATGTAGCTTACTAGGAACAACGAATAGTTTATGGGGTCTCTGTCAAAGCTATAAGGTGAGGCAGGCACGGATCATTTGTAGTGTGGACAAGATCATAGCAAGGAAAATTTCTAAAAATGTGAATACACTTAAGAACAGGTCATACCTAGTTCACTAAGTAAAAGTGTATGCATTGAAAAATAATAAATCAAGTAAAACGCAAAAAAAATAAAGTCAAAATCTAAAATGAACCATGGCAGATCTAATTCAACTGAGAATTGTGTTAAAATTTAACTTTCTTTCTAGTTTTAACTAAACAATAAAAATCGAATTGTGCTATAAAAACACAGGTCATAAGGGTTTGTCCAGAATCTTGTTATAAGGACGTTAAATAATTAAAAAAAATTACTATTTAACAAGACCAATTAATACCTTCAAGAAAAACATCAATTTTTATTTTTCTGAACACATCAATTAAACACGCAAGAACAGTACTAATGATTCACTACAAAGTCTACAATTACCAAAGGGCCCTAAAATCCAAAATAGCGACTAAATAACACCTTAGGAAGAAAACTACTAGAACAAAAGATTCTTATTTCAAATTCACAAATAAGTACTATCTACGTAACATGAAAATACATTCTTTACTAATAAGTTTATTATTATTACATCACCAGCCCAATTTCCATAAAGTTAATTATATTTTTTTATTACAAGTAATTTTGACTCCTAAAGTCTTAAAAGGATCTGCACCTACTTAGCCTTGCCAACCTGGACATAAGTTTAGCATCCGCCTGTATAAGTAGGGTCGTTTCTGGAAGAAATAATAATGAACACACAGGCATGGGAAAATGTCAGGTTCATGTGGAAGTGGACGCTTCAACTTAAGCATCAAAAAGTTTCTTGAATTCCACGTAAGTATTATTTATTTGATCATCATATATGCGTAACATCTTGCAGAATTTGGGGTTTGCCTCACCAAAACGAATTACAAGTTCATTAATAAATATTGGTTTCCTAACTCAAAAATGAGAATAAGCAAGTAAAATAAGGGAGCAAAGATAATTTTGATAAAGAAAAAAAGACGGTACCCATACAGTCGTGCATGAGAGTAGTCCAAACAATGAATTTAGCAATGTTGTTGCATGAAATCCCTCTGGTCTACGTAATCCTGCTCAGAAACAATATTTTAAGCCAAAAGGTAAGGAGTATGAGAAACTTTAGTAATTAAACAGAAGACAAAATGGAAGATAGAGAAAAAGGAAAACAAGACTTGAAACAGAAGAATATCAATTTTCTATATATCACACTCATCTTATTATAACTCATTTGCTTAGCGCGTGCTAATAGAGTATTGATTGCAGGTATGACAAACCATAACTTGCATATTAACTATAAAGAAAAAAAGAATCATGACTGATATAAGTAGAGAACGGTAAAGAATATATACTCTCTCCACTTCCTCCGTCCCAAATTTAAAATCCACTTTCTAAAACCAATGCACTAAATCTCATGTTTAGTACGTAAGTTTTAGCTGGCGTTTGTTTTTACCACTTAATGTTGATTACGCTGAATGAAGGTCTACAATTCAGCATTCAACATTAAGAGGCAAGTCTTGTGCTAAATGCTTAATTTCATTTTTAATGAAATTTTATTCCAATAATGCCCCTCTTCTTTTTATTCACTTGGTATTGATGCATATTAAAATAATTAGGGTTAATCATTAGGTATTGATGTATATAATAATGGTATAATTGTAATATGCCATGTGTATAGCATTCGGAGCCAAGTAAAATCAAATACAATTTTCAGAGGTTCCATTCAATATTAGGCATTTCGAATTAAACATTCAGTGTTCAGCATTTAGAGGATAAAGCAAACGATTCTTGACCCAATTACATTCAAATATTTTTAAAAGGTGTGAGATTCAAATATGGGTTCTTAATTGGGATGGAGTACTGGGAAAACAGGGCCTATATCAGATCAAATCATGGGCACCATTTCTGCCCTTAGGTTTTAGTTGTGAGGCGATGTGTGAACTTAACAGAGATAACTTCGGATGGTGCTAAAAGTGGACAGCAATTATCTTGGGGTCTTACTCCAAATAAAGAGTCGCTATTTGACTAGTCAAAACTCAAACTTTCAAGGAAATACCAATTTTATTCTAATTAATTGTCAAAGATCAAAACTAAGTTAAGTAATAATGAGATTGGTACACTGGTTTTAAACGTGACTCTAAATCTCAGATGTTCCAAATTTAGCAAAAATTGATGATTTTTAACAGCAGTGAGTACAACCAAGATTTGTCATACACATCAACATCAATAACTCAAAATAGTTTCAATGTACTCCCTCCATCCCAAATTAAGAGCTCACTATTCCTTTTTCTTTTCTTTTCTTTTTTTTAAGTCCCAAATTAAGAGTCCACCTTTCTTTCCAGAACATAATAATCAACGTACCAAAAACTCACTACTGGAAACAAGTTTTGTTCTAAACCATTGATTGTGATAAAATTAGTTGAAGAGCATGATATACATTGTTGGCCCACTACCTAACAGCTCAAGATTTTAGGAGAGATGGTTCCTAACAAGTGCATTCATTAAATAAAAAAAATAAAAAAAACGTGTAAATCAAGCATGGACTCTTAATTACGGATGGAGAGAGTATTATAGAGCTATCCCCAATGGTGCTCTATCTCACATTAATTGCCACTATTTTCAAAAGATATAACCAACCCTAGTGGACAAGTGATTGTGGGCCCAATTCATGAATTCCAAACAAGATAAAATATTCTGTCACCATTTTAGTTCCACATTACTTATATGCCACATCATATAGAAAGGCCAATTGGATAGACTTTTTTGCTTGACGCATTTCAGCATTTCTAATAGAGAAATTTCACTGGGTAGAAATGCCCATTGGAGATGGAAGAATTTTGTAATGGCTTATTGGCTTTCTCAACTGCAGGTTTGAGCTTAAAATTGTATATACAAATTAGGGTTACTATGAGGAAGCAAAGTGAATAAAAAGACAAAAATGGACATGATAGCCACTGCAATCAAATCCTAGTTAAAGGCTAAATTTCAGGATACCTGATTCATGGGATGTACAAAAAGATAGCTAATAACCTAATAATAACAAATAAAATTTGTTTTCCATCATATGCAATAAGGAGCAACTTTCAGATTCTTACTCAGACGGAAAGGAGCATCATAGGGCTGAAGAAGCAGAGTGCCCAGCCACATTTGGCAGCCATTCTTTGAAGTATGCCTCACAATCTGTCTCTGCATGAGATAATGCGCCAATAGGACTAACAGTTATCTGAAATGAAAGAAAAGATCAGCATCATGTTAATCATGGACTATCCTTATCAAGTCAGTTCTGCAAGTAAACGAATACGCACGTATCCTTCTTGAAGGAAATGGTAGTCCGTAAATTCTTCTTCCACGTGGGCTCCACGTACCTAAAAATTGTGAACGATATATACTTCTATTAATTTTCAATAGAAGGAAAATGTGAAAATGATGCACTTTTATAGTAATTGTCACTTGTGCACAATAAGTTACTAGTGTCTTTTAATCTAATAAATATTTTTTGTTTTAATCTAATAAATATTTTTGTATAAATTGTTTCCGGGGAAAACTTTCAGGAACAGGTGTTAACTCATTCCATGATAACCATGTTTCAAAATTTTCACTAAAAAAAAATTATCACCTTACACTAGAACAAAGATTGAAGAGTCTGATTTAAAAAGAAACCAAATGGGATTCAAGGGATAAGCTACATGTATTACATATGCCAATCTTTTAGCACAATAAGATAATAAAACCTTTTTTTAAGACTAGTTTTTATGCACGTGCGTTGCACGTGAATTTTAGTACTTGTCAAAGGTCATTAAATCTATTATTAAATAAGTATATAATAAAAATTAAATAGTTAGCATGAAGTAAAAAATAAAAATATATTAATAATTATAAGAAAATCATAAAATCGGCGACTATAGAAAAATATTGTAAATACATGATAAAAATTTGTCGTGTTGAATTCTTTTAGTAAATGTTTATTCTTAAACATTAAACAAAACTATAAATAAATAAATAAGTTTTAGAATATATCAATTAATATAAATTTAATTTATAACGTTAAAAGCAATCAAGTAAAGTAAAATTTAATATACATACTTTTGTGATTTACTTGGGAACGAAATTTATCGTTTAATTTAATATGATCTATTAAATAATTTCATTCTTAGAAAGTATGCTATCAAGTTATATATAAGTCTTATACAATACATCTAATTCAACAAAAACTCTAATTTGTTCAATTATTTTAGTCAAATAAAGTAGAGTTTAAATTTATCTGGAATACTAATACAAAAATATATAGATTTATACTGTTTTATTTAATGTAAAACTTAAAATATTTGAATAAAGTAGAGTTTAAATTTATCTTAAATACTTGTACTAATATAAAAATACATGGAGTTATACTTTTTTATTTAATGTAAATCTTAAAATCTTGTGCTTAAAATTAAGGGGCATATTTGTCTTCACAAAAAAAGGGAAAAACACTTAAGTTATTCGTACTTTTATATATAGTATAGATATAGATAATTGGGCAAACAAGAAGAAAGAGATCTCACTTCTCTCTTGAACAAAAGATTTTCTTGGGATAGAGTTGAAGAATTCGTGTCTGAGGATGCTAAAGAATTTGTTTCCATTGTCATCGTTGATAACATTTTACCTCCTTGCACATCAGAAGTAACTTGATTCCACCCCATTTTAACAATACTCTTGCCCTGCTTAGTCAACTTATATCCCTGAACGAATAACCAAAAGAGTAAGACAAGGACAAGTGATATTAACCACATGGATGCCTTCAACTTGAAGTTTTATGGTTTTGTTAACATGCGTGCGTGTGTGTGGAGAGAGAGAGACAGAGGGGGAGAAAGTGAATGTACTGAATACACAAAATCCTAACACAAAAGATCTCAGAAAAATAAATGCAGGACATCCAAAAGAGTGAAAAAATTTTAAATCACCCACTCCATCCAATGCTTATTTTATGCTTTAGGTAATGTATAACACCACTGATCATCTACTAGTTTTAAACTATATACAATCAGCACTCACATATATGTGTATTGTGTATATTATATTCACTTGTATATATTTTATTATAAAGCAAGAAACCATTTTGGCGTTTACATTGAATCCCCATCATATTTTCTTTCCTGTTTTACCTCTGCGGATTAATTTTCCCCAAAAGTTTAAAAATATAACATAAGCAACGGGATTTGAACCCTTGCCCATGCCAGCGGGAAAGGTAGAATTATTTTTCAAGTTTTCCTCCTTAAATTATCTACAATCATGCATGTGAAAAAAAAAAAAAAAAAAAAAAACAACTAGTAACTGATATGATAGAACTTCTAAATTATCTACAGTGTACTTTTTTCAGATGAAGTCCAACAGATATTATGCTTAAGACCAGCAAAGTCAGACACAAAAGAAAGGGAGACTCTTTTAAGAAGTATCTATGCCTCATGTGAATTTAAAAGAGAGCAAAATTCTATCTGTTTCTTGATAATACTTGCATACAGGAGTAAAAAAGTCAACGTTCACATGGATGATGCCATTGTTACCTTTTATGTGGGTGCACTTAGTCCATAGCCACACACAACCAAAATGGTGCATATATGCTTAGGGATGGCAAAATGTTCCAACCCAGTGGGGTTTTGTAAACTGGGGCAGGTATGGGTTCTAAAATCAAAAAACCCAGCATGGTTCCAATTCCCGTAGATTTAACCCATTTGACCCATCCAGACTTCAATATTTTTTTTCATTAAATATCCCTGTAATATCATATAATTTCAATGGGTCAAAGCGGGCCAGGCTGGGTTTAGGCTTATGTATGGTCAATGGGACAGGTTCGGGTTTCTCAAACCAAAACCCACAATGGGTCGGGTTCAAGTTCGGCCATATCTATAGGCGTGGCAAGTTCAAGTTCGGCCACATCTATAGGCGCGACAGGTTCAGGTTTGGCCAAATCCAACCAGTTGCCATCCCTATCCTTAAAAGTAGGAAAAGTGCACATCAAAAAACTAGAATATATAAGTAAATATATAGAACAAAAGAAGGGGGGAGGGGGGCATCCGCAACTTTTTTTGACGTTCAGCTTCAGACTTCGTGAAAACACAAGATGCAACAGATAGACATGGCCATTTCATAACCTTGATTTTACATTCAGCAAGAATAATATGTCCACAAACTAGTTTGGGACTCACCTTGTGATTTGAAACATTTGTGGGAAGATCTATATTGAGGAAACATCTTTGGGGATAAGTTTTATTCTTGATCTCGGCCAAAATTGCGCTTATGATGGGTAAGCAAGCCTCAGCAGACAGCGTGAAATCATTGGTATTGCTTTTACCTCCAACCCTGTAAGTCAATAACCCACTGTAATTGCAAAGAACATACACCTTTTATATCGAACACCCAAATTTTTGGATTCCCACAAGATATCCACGTGCCACATTGGATGCAGGACTAATCCCTACTTGTGGATATGAGCCTGCTGCTGACCACAATCAAAACCTTCCAGGGTTCAAACTCGGGATGTCCCTGAACCATTCTCCCCAACAAGTGCCCAATGGTGGACAAGTCGCTGGATCACTTCTTGTGGCTAAGACACAATATACTATTTTGGTATCTATTACCATATATTAAGTGCGAGGAAGAGTTTTAGTATGCACTTGTGAAACTACAAAATCAACTTTCTTGCTTTAGAAACAAAAATAGTGCTTAAACTAGGATTTTAACCCATGACCTCCAATATGAAAACACATGTTATTACCACCTGACCAATGCAATATCATGTGTTTAATGTGCTTTAAAAATCTACATAATGTTTGCACTGGTGCCGAGTGTACCACAAGTTCTAGTATTTATCTAAGTCATATCATATTCAAAAACTATAATTAAGAGTTCCCTCATCTAGAGATTTCACCTCAAAATAAAATGTTTTTGATGAAACCCAAAATCTGTAAAAGAGCCATATCTCAGCTTAAGAATTCTAGTTTGAACTTCCTCTTACCTCGTTACAGTAATAATAATAGTCTATACTAATTATAAAAGTGTGAATGTTTGTGGGTGATTTATGCTTAAAGTGTTTTACACTTATATCAATTGGTTAGGAATAAAAATAATTTGTACTCTATTTTTCTTGTTTTGTTAAGAATATTTATTTTACTCAAAATCCTACTACTAACTCTTTTTGTGTGTGTAAAAAACTCCTCCTCCTCCTCCTCCTCCTCCTCCTCCGCCTCCTACTACTACTACTACTATCACCATATTTCCTTTTTGTGTAAAATCTATTTATTGTTGAGTAAAAATCCTACTCCTACTTTAATTCCACATCGTATTGCTACTCTATTGCATCTTTTTATTGTGTAAAAATCCTAATAATACTATATTTCTTATTTTTTTGGTAAAATCTTTTTATTCTTATACTCAAAATAATGGCTAAAAATCAAACTAATTGTTATACTCAAAAACTTATTATGTTTGATGTTTTAGTTATGAATTAATTTATAATTTGGTTTTTAATTATGATAGAAAACCTTATTCTATTAGGAAGAATTCTATTAAGAAAATTCAATATTTATTCAACTAGAAGTGATACAAGTTTTTTTTTTTAAAATAAAAATAATAAAAAATAAAAATTAATTCATGAATTTCTTCCACCCTCACAAATCAACTTTGTTCGTGTACAACAAGCTCGTTACAGAGAAGGTAGAAGAGATTCTAGGTGACTTTTTTTTTGGTGTTATTTATTGTTGTTCTTCTCCCCCTAAATATTAGTTACAAGTTATAAAGTCATGCTTCAAAATATTTTTAACAATCGTTAGTACCTTAATTAATAATGTTGATAACTTTTTTTTTTGAGCAACTAAACCTGGAAACATCCTTCACAAGGACCTAGCGAACCACTAGGCCAACCCCATAGGGCCATGTTGATAACTTAATTAATCACGTATAATGAAGTTTTCAACGTGATTCATAAAATTTATTCTAAGCCGAGATAGAAGTTTGAGAAAGACTTCTCAATATTTTTGGTGCATCTTCGTAAATTCTCTTTATTGTTTTAATATCTTTTGTGCTTCTCAATATTTTGGAAGTCATTGTTTTTTTTACTATTTGTGAGATAGAATGTATGGTAGTTGACAAGTAGGTCGCGTACCTAATGGGGTAATTATTTATTATTTATTTATTAATTATATAAGTGTAATTAGTTCCTAATGGAAAGTATTAATAAGCCCAATGACTAATTAAATATCAATGGATAAAAGATCTTATTAATGCAAAAGTAGACTAATTTCAATACTTTATAGGAATGACATTTAACAAAAATTTATTTGACATAGATATAATAACAAATATTAATAAATATGTAAGTTTAATCCATATCCATCCTTTGTGCCACAAAATAGACATAAGAATTAAAAGATGGCTATAATTAATTAAAATAAGAAGAAGAAGAAGAAGAAGAAGAAGAAGAAGAAGAAGAAGAAAGGAATACTGGTAACATATGCAAAAGTAATTTTTGATACAATAATATAATACACATAGTTAAATAACTTTGATATTACAAATAGAATCTACTAACAAATTTTGGTATTATAATATACAACAAAATCCACTAAAACCATCTTTCACTTGCAAGGTATTCAAAAATATAAATACTATAGATATTTTTCATATTCTTTGAGGAACAAGTGATTTTTTATCTTTGATTCCCCACATCAAAAATTTGTCTTAATTATCTAAGGTATACAAAATTAAACTCTAAAAACAAACAACATTTCTACTATCACATGTTGAAGCGATTTTGGATTCATCCCGTGAAATGTGTTACATACTTACATGTAAAACATAATATATAAACATCCAATACATTATTTGCTTTAGCTAAAAGAAGTTTAACAACATTATTTTTGTAACTAAATTTATATGCTAACCTGATAAACTCTATAGGAGGAATATAATAAAAACAAGAAGTATCAATGTTCCTAAGGTGAAAAATAATATTTACATGGTTTTATTTACATTTTTTCATTATGAACCATCCACTGTTTATCAAATCATAATATTCCTCTAGAATTGTTTCCAATTCAAGTTTAAAACTTTTGGAAAAACAATTTAATTTGCATAATTGTTTTTTTAATTAATCTATATGTAATTATCATTAATTTAATTTATGCATTTATTATTCATCTCCTAGCCACGTGCAACTCACGTACGTTATGACTACTACTACTACTAATAATAATAATAATAACAAATGTCCAGTGAATATAGACTGTAGGCAACTAATATTTTTTTTTACTTTTCTGATGATTAGATAGTACGGACAGAAGGGAAAACAAGCATATGGAACACTCATATTTAATCTCATATTCCAGTTAATTGAGGCACCTATGGCTTAAGACAACATACCAATCATATGATACAGAGAGAGAAGGTACGCCCTGGAAAAAGGCCTCTCGAGCACCTGCAACAGTCCCTGAGTACACACTGCAATTAAAATAAGATATTCAATTAGTAATACCACAAGCACAACATGACCACTAAACCAGATAAAAGAATGAAGAAGAAGAACTGAAAAATAATAGATGGTATGATTGTGGGATTTTCCCCACGTAAATATGGTGGTTGCTTTAGTTATACAAGAAATGGAAAATTGTTCAGCATTTAAAATCCATAACAACATTGTTCAGCAAAGCCCCTTACAATGCAACAACCAATAGCTACCAAAAAAAATCTGTCACGTCTCTAGAAAGGGCTTCTGCATTTCGTTAATAAGTCAAATCCCCCTTTAGAGGGGGTAAATGGTTTTGATTTATTTATGAAATTTTGTGGAGATAATCTCTATAATGAGGGGATCATCCCACCAAATTTCAAAAGAAAATTCAACCAATAAGTGGGTGATTATCATCTAAAATTTCTACAGCCAGAAATATGCATATAAATCAATTTTTAGTTTCACCACTTCCCTGTTCAAATTTTGGATAAAATTTTTGTTGGGGTGATCTACTTGTTATGTGGATTCCCCAACAAATTTCATCAAAAATTGCAACCATTCACCCCCTCAAAAGAGGAAGTTCAATCGTTAACTAAAGAGTAGAAGCTCTTTTTCGAGCTTGCCTGTCTATATATATAAGAGAACTGTATGTAGTTAAACTAGTTAGAATCCCACTGATGTTGGCTTGATATGCACAGTGAGGCTATGACATTCTAAACATGCACTTCAAGGTTCAAATCCAGAACGCAAATCATAAAGAAGACATGAAGGCACAAAAGAGAAAATGTTACTGACATGTGATAACCACAGTTGCTACCCATGTTAATGCCACTGATAACCTGCAAGCACCAGTTGAGATAACTTAGCAACTCAGAATTCACTAAACATATTATATGCACCAAAACTTGTAGGGAGGTCCTAAGTCACATAATAGAAAAAAGAGAATTTTAACAAGGTGTAATGGTTGTTCAACACATTGACCCCTAAGGGCTCATTTGGTTCATGTTTTAGGGAAGGAATTGGTTTTTTCGATATCAGGAAAACTCATTTCCTGGCAAGATTCCTTGTCAAAGTTTGCTTAACAGTAGAACTCTTCTTCGCCCATATTGAGAATAACTTGCAAATATAATATTTATATAAATTTAATTTAATTAAATTAGTCACCATAGTATAATATATTGTTATATATAACTTTAGGGAGCATTTCCTATAAGGATTACTATTCACGGACCTTATTTACGGATTTGCCCTTTTGGCACGCTTCCCGATGGATTATTTTGATGAAATTTGGTGGGGATGTTCTTCATCGTGTGTAGAACATCTCCACCAAATTTCGTCAAAAAATTCAACCGGGAAGTGGGTTAACTATATGATTGAAAAATATTAGATTTTATATATCTATTTTTGGACCAATATTTTTCAATCATGTAGTTAACTCACTTCCCGGTTGAATTTTTTGACGAAATTTGGTGGAGATGTTCTACACACGATGAAGAACATCCCCACCAAATTTCATCAAAAAAATCCATCGGGAAGCGTGCCAAAAGGGCAAATCCGTAAATAAGGTCCGTGAATAGTAATCCTTATAGGAAATGCTCCCTATAACTTTATTATAATGCAACGGAAAATATTTGGTTATTTGCTAGAAGTAGGAGTAATTTTGTCAAAAACAAAAAAAAAATAGGAAAGAATCCCACGGATTCCTCTTAGTTTTCCCCCAACTGAAAATGGGAACGGATGCAAGGAATTCTCCTTTCCTTTGGAATCATTGATTCCATTGCAGAACTCCAACCAAACACAGGAATCTTGAGCAACGGGAATTTTGGATTCCAGTAACAATCCAAAGAACGAACCAAAAGGAACCTAAAAGTAATAATGAGCAGCATGCGTACTACATGAGGGAATCAGAGAAATCGGGAAAAGTAAAGCATCCAAGAACGTCGCCAGAATAACTAAGATGTAAGAACAAACAAAGATTTAAGGTTCTGAGTACCAAATCCGGCACTAAAGGAAAGAGTGCTTTGGAGATTCCCAAAGAAGTACAGTCGGCCGGAGTTCCTGCAAATTAAACAATAGAATAATGTATATGAGCAAGCCGAGATATGCACGAGAATTTAAAACTAAATCAGATGAGTAGTGACTTATCACATTGAACAGTGGAGTATCCCTTTGCTAATCCAAACAATAAGCTTTTACATGAGTTATATTTGTATGGTAAAATATGGATAAAATGCAACTGAGAAAAAATAAATAATTTGGATGAGAGAAACAATTTATTGAGAAAATATGTACATATATGTCTATATTTGCATTTCAATTGTATTGGGCTTAACTTTAGTCTAGTGATGAGTTTCTTGTGCAACCAATTAGTCATTCTGAACTTTGACTGAAGTTGGAACCAAGAATTTAGCAACTATAAGATCCCTAAGATAAATAGGTCTATGACAAAGAATGACAAGTCGAAGGTTGCAAAATTTTCATCATCCATTCAATATTGCTAACACTGTAAGGGGACACAATGATACTTCAGTTCTCGTTTGTGTTTGTACTTGGGCAGATCTAATCATGCCTCTATATTTTTAATTATGATTTTAAATTCAGTATGATGCCCATGTTGTGATGCATTAATATCAGTTAAGAGTGTGTAAAACTCCAAATAGAGTTTCACAACGTATAACTACTGCTGACCTGATCACGGGGCTGATTCATTGAATCGATTTCAACCCATATAAATACCTATCATCAGATATACATGCATGTTTACATATGTATATCTATATATATATGACTTCACTAAGAGTTAATAGTAGGAAATGCGTCCATGTGGCATTTCCCAGGTAGATGGCTGCAAATGTATCATAAATGTAAACAGACAAGGTCAAACTTTTCAAATGAGAAAGGGAGGATATTTCTGTACTGGTACTGTGTGCATTAATTTATGAACTTATGTCTTGCAGTCCAACCTTCATATAAAAAAAAATTCAAAAGACGCCAAAAAGAGGACACAAACATATGCATGTGGCCTATAATATAATTGAGAAAAAAAATGGTGAATGGAAAAGGTGGTCCAACGCTTATGCACATAAAGCACCAGTTAACAAGTGTCTTAGAGTAGCCCTAAAGAGACCATCATATTGAAACAAGGAAAAGAAAAGGGCCAAGTTCAAACGAAGTTTCATAAACTTCAATTCCTCCTTAAAACTGAACCATCCTATGTCCTTGATGTAGCATATGAGAGAGCACGTCCATTCCTTGGTATCACCTCATTGTATCCTCCGCCAAACAAGCGGTCTAAAGAACTCATTCGCCAACTCCATCCCCAATACTAAAAGGGCCTGCCACACTTTGGACTCCACCCCACCCTGCTCACACAGTACTCACGTAGTCCACAAGTTTACTTGGTGGCTACAACTATTCCAATCAGAACCAGGAACCCAAACGTTTGAGATATCATTAGAAATGGATGTGGGAAAAAAAAACAATAAGAGGTTCATCATTTATCCACTGACTTTCAAGGAACATTAACATATGAAATATCATGAGCAACGGCCTTTTGATTTTGGTCCCACCACGCCGTCATCATTTGAATCTAGTCAAATCTTTTTACCACACGCCAAGCTCTACCTCATTCGCTGATCACAAGTCAAACATTATCTCAAGCAACCCTGGTCCCTTTCCAAACGAGTACCCCTGCTCTCCATCTACGTATTAGCTGGTAAACCCTGCATTCTCTCTTCAGCGGCCATACCCACTCAAATAGCAGACGTCAAAAATTCCTTTGTGCACCTTGTTTCTCAAGAGCAAACGCACACATTCATATGTCTACTAAAACAATTTATGCCTCGCATGTATATTTGTTGTCATCTTCTTTTGCCAAATAAACGACTGCCTCGAGCTCCTCTGCCATGAATATCTTAAATGACATCAATATTCATCAATTTGCTATATGTGGTTGCCACAGGCTCCTCACCCGTGTAAAACTTGATGACATCTTCAAAATTTGGTGTAGTAAATTTTGCTAAAGTCTCCTTAGCCAAGATGTACATCTTTGCTTAAAGAATGTGAAATGGGCAGAAGAGCATGTTTAACATTCCACTTACAGAATGTAGGGTGTCTAGGGCACAGCAATAATGATTTTCCAGGTCAGATAACACAAAAGTTGTTGATGAGAGAGACTAAGTGAAGACAGAAACTAACCAGAAACTGCAAAGGCTGTTGCTCCATTAATTTCCACTCGCTTGACAGAAAGAGCATGACGCCAAGTGATACTATGACTAACAGCCGATTTTTCCCTGAAAAAGTTTCAAAAGGATACAACAAACGACATTAGAATCTATCTGAAAAGGCAATCCTTGCAGATGAAAACTGATATGAAAATATTATTTTTATCCTGATTGATTAATTAAGTTTGTAATATAACAAAATTCTCTACTGTCCTGCATTACCAAATTCACTGAAAGCCAACACACAGTCCTGCTGATTCAATTGACTAATTAAAGACTATAGTCAAGGTAATAGTATTATTTTAGAAACGGTTGGTTTGATTTCTAATCAATGTCTTGATAAGCTGAGTGCTGGTTCGAGGCATTTTGGCCGGATGAAGTGACGCGCAAGCCTAGACTTAAACAAAAAAGAAACATTGATAAATTTTACTTCATCTATGAAATGATAGCTGGTAAAGATACCGGCTACCATTTCATAGATGAAGTAATACTCTCTCCGTCTCAAATTACGAGTCTAACTTTCCTTTTTGATATGTCTCAAAACATTAATTCCATTTCTTTTTTAGAACATACTCAATGTTCCACAGTTCACTGTAGTAATTAAGTTTTATTTTCCTCCATTGATTAGGTTGAAATTAGTGCAAGTCTTTAAGTACAAAAGTCGGAGTGGGACTCATAATTTGAGACTAAGGGAGTATTACACAAGTAGCCATTAGCCAACCCCAAATTCCAAGTAATTTGAAGAAAGTTTTGTTGAGTTTAATGACGATCATTACTTTTCTCATCCCATGCCTACTACGGCTATAGAACTCATCTCTGATTAACCCTTTACATAGAGACAAAGTATTAGCTAACTAAAAGGGAATTTTCATGTACAATAAACAACACGGAATGGTGGGAAAAAAACCATACTAGGTGTTAGGAATCATCTCTCCCAATAGCTTAAGCTTTTAGGAGAAGGAACCGCAATGAATATCATGCTTATGCTTAACACCCTCCCTCATGTGCGACCCCATTAATAAATGGGGGATGGAACATAATTACACAGAACAGACAGATTCAGGTGGACCTCCCAGAAAAGTAGAAAACCAAGCTTTGATACTATATTAAGAACCATCTCTCCTAAAAGCTTAAAAAGGAACCGCAATGAATATCATGCTTAATACTAAGTAAAAGCACTGAAACAGCCACTGAACTATGCTCACTGCTGCTCTATGTGAGGGACATGGCAATGCCTTCTCTACAAAATTGTTGTCGACACTCCACAAGTAATTGAATTTTAATTATGGTTTGGTTTACCAGAAATCCGGAATCAAATGCTATAGAACTTCTGTCCAATATATCAATGTAATTATCTAAGGCAGTGTTTGTTCTTACCTCTTAAAGCTGAACAGAAGTTTATCCAGCATTAAGAGGTAAAAATGATGCTTGTTTTCTCATCTCTCCATACTGAATTTGATTGAAATTCAGCATTCAGCAATAAGAGGAAAGTCTTGTGTTTAATTCTTAATTCAACTTTAATAAAAATTTATTCTAATGGCGCCCATATTCTTTCGATTCATTAGCTATTGACATATATCGCAGTAATAACGGCAAAACTGTAAAATGTTATTTAATTCACCATCCAGAGCCAAATAAATCAAACAAATTTTTTCTCAGTTTCACTCAGGATTCAGCTTTCAAAATTCAGCATTCAGTATTTAGCGATCAGAGCTTCAGAGGTAAAAAAAAAAAAAAACAGGCCCTGATTTTGTAACTGGAATTATCATAATTCACAAACTAAGGCTGAAAGGTTAGTAAAAAGGGGAATTATAAGAGAAACGTACGAATCAGGGGCGCAGACCAAAACGTGGTAAAGGTTGGTGGAGACGAGAACGTGAACCAGAGCTTGCAAACCTGGAGCATCGACTCCATCGTCGTTTGTCACCATGATCGCCGGTCGGTTACCCGAATTATCGTTATTCTCCATTTCCGGCGAGACGGACAGAACAATGCAATATATTGTTCCGTGTGTATAATTGCCTCTCGTGCTTATATGGAGAGAGCGAGACAGAGAATGACGTTTATTTTTCGGCCCCCAAAGTTTATAGTAATACCGACTTTGGCATACTAACTTTTGAAGATTGGACTTAACTCCATTGAAGAGGATGTAACCGGTAGAATTTATCAAACCTTTCACTCCCGTAAAATTTACTTATATCCTCAATTTGGTTGTTAGGCCTCATTTGATTCACGGATTTTATTATGGAATAATTAAAAAAAAATGTCTTATTAGAGAAAGATTTTCACACTAAAGCCAATGAATAATTTTTTTTATAAATAAAGGGCCTATTTTTTATTTTATTTTATTGATAATATGACATGTGTCTTTTTTTTCATTATAAAATGACACCCCAATCCTTAAAATAAACTAAAAAATACCAATATATATTAAAATATGGACTGCAATATGAATTTTACAGTCTATATTTCACTGCAATATGAACTTTGCAGTTCATATTTTACTACAATATGAACTTTGCAGTCCATGTTTTTGGTGCAAAGTTCATATTGCAGTCCATATTTTACTGCAATGTGAACTTTGCAGTCCATATTTCTAGTGCAAAGTTCATATTGCAGTCTATATTTCACTGCAATATCCATAATTTTTGTGCAAATTTCATAAAGAGTGGGTAATTTAGGTAATATATAGCATGTTTTTATTAATTAAATAATATTTAAATTTATTCAAATACCTTCATTTAAAATATAAAACAAAATAGGCCTCTTACACTAATTACCAATTAAAAATAGGCCCTTCATTCAAAAAAATATTATTCATTGGAGTTTTGGTAAAAATCAATGTGTAGTAAGACCTTCTACCTAATTTCTAGTTTTATTATTCGGGAAAGAAAGTCGTTCCTTTTCTTTATTTGGTAAACACAAATTTCAGAAATACTTTTCCGAGAGAGGAAAAAGTAGGGGGTAAAACTATTCTTCTCAAAATAAATAGGATTGATTTTTTCATGTGATTTGTAAGCATTTATTATAAAAAAATTAGACAATAAAACCCTTACCTAAATACTTTTCCTGTTTTACCAAATACAAGAAAGGAAATTTGACAAAAAAATTAGTTTCTCACATCCATAGGAAAGATAAGGGAATTGATTTTCCTTTCGTGAACCAAATGAAGCCTTAATGTTTCAATGTTTCATGTACTATATTTTGATCTTTAAAATTTGAGTCGAGTGACGCTTTCATCCAAAATTAGATGCCATGTTAATTTATTTCAAAGAAAATCCTTTTGGACGAAAAATACATGTGCCAGGTTGATTTTCCATTCTAAATATAGAAGGGAATCTAAAATTGAATGAAAGTGCACCTTGCTTAAATTTTGAGAATGAAAATATAACAAATGAAACATTGGAGACCAAACTAAGAACATAAATAAACTTTAGATAGTAAAAAGGTCAATTAGTTTCTTATGAAGATATGTCAAAATTTTGAAGCCTATTTTACCTCCTGCAATTTTCTTTTCAATAAAAATTAGTTAGCAATAAGAATTATGTAACATCTTGTATTTATATTAATGTTAATTATGTTATATTAACTCCTTGATACTTATATGAATGATCGTTTGGTGATTCGGGTGGTCCGAATCGATTTTGGTTGGTAAATGGGAAGTTCTGGTTCTTTGCGATTTGTTAATTTTGGCTAACTTTGAGCTATCGTATTTCTTTGTTACTTATCCGATTAAGGTTCCATTTGCATGGGTGTCTAGTATTCATACCATTCTACAACTTTCGTGTTTTGGCCAAAGTCCAATTCACACTCCTCGTGGGTCAAAACAGGGTGCAAAGTAGGCCGTTGCAAATTCTGGTCATTCGGTAGCGCTTTGGCAGAGCGCTGTCTTCGGTGAATTTTTGGGAATGATTGGTCCATAATTTGGAAAAACTTCCAACTAGGAAGTTGTAGATCTTTGAAATATCTTTCCGTGGACATAAAGAACGCCTCAATCGGAGTTCCGAGTCAAAAGTTATGGACAAAACAATAGCAGTGCTCCAGACCCAAAACTTTTAAAGCGCAGACCGGTATGGCATTTTGGAATACCGGTCCGGCAACAAATTTTTGCGAAAATTGCAACCCGCAGACCGGTATTGGGTTTTTGGCATACCGGTCCGCCAGTTCACTTTTTCCACCGACTTAAGCTCGTTTTAAGTGCGTTTTAGTTCATTTTTCTTTCATTTTTCGACCCAAACTTTTCCACACTCTTAGAGAGCTTTCTAGAGGGTTCTAGAGAGAGAAAGGAAGAGATTTCTACGCTTTAATCCTTCCGCATCAACGAATTAAGCTCGAAATCATCCGAATCATCTTCAATTTTACTATTCATCATCTTCCTCTTTGGGATTCCTTTGGGAGAGCTTGGATTCTCTTCTTTCTTCCTTCTATACGGCTAATAAACACGAGGTAGGGGTTCTATGGCTTTCAAAACTAGAAAATATGCTTTTATTTATCAAGAATCATTGTTTATAATTATCAATTGCTTGAGATGCTTAAATATTAAAGTGTTTATGCTATTTTTAATATATATAAAGTTGTGATTGTAAGATTTGGTGCAAGATATGCCATATACACTCGCTAATAAGTGCTATTTGAACTATATGTGATATCCCTTGGTGATGTACATGTTGTTTGCGGATAAACTGGGTTGTTGACGAAGTTTACACACCAAGGGATATGATATGAGAGTTATGGGAGTGGATATGGCATAAATTGCTTATTATCTTTGAAATAGCATGTTTTGCATATCATGCATATTATTATTGTGTCAACCAAGCGCTTGAAGGATTCTCAGCATATGTGGATCATTCTTATGGCTCGACATATGGGCGTACTTCTTAAGACGATTATTATGATGATGAAAACTCGTTATGATCTGATTCTGGATGTGATATGGATCCGGATTATGATTCTATTATGGTCCTTCGATTGTGAAGGAATTATGTATTGGTTTGTGCCTACCGAAACGGAAATAAGTAGGGCCTGGTGCCCTTGGGTTGAAAATCCCTAAACTTCTGGAGGGCAGCAACGCGTCGGCTGTCTAGAGTCAGCGGTGTGTAGCCCGGAAATCTAGACAACGGTAAGGCACTGATGATTCTGTGGTTATCTTACTATTGATGGACATGTGGTCCAAATTGATTATGATCAGCTGATATGCTCTGAGGCCGATGGGCCAATTTATGATCATTGTTATATTTTCTCTCGGGCAGTCAAGCCTTTGCTATACTCTGGTTCGGTGTGGTTATATATTCTGGCGACGTGGCTCTAAGGTTGACACAAGGGAGGTAACCTGCATTGACATATGCATGCATTATGAAATGAACACATGCTTTAAACTGAATTACGTTCTATATGTGATTACTTACCCCTACTGAGCATATAGCTCACCCCGTTTCTTAAAACCATTTCAGGTACTCACGAGTCCCAGGTGGACAAAGAGACGACGGGTTCGGGAACGAAGTAGAAAGCTCTGATACTACAGTTTATTTTTGTAATAGATGTGTTAGTTCAGGAAGCCACGGCTCGCCCAAGGATTGCCTATATATTTTTGTTGTTCTCGTAACGCATGACATGTATATCTATGTGCATGTTTATCAGTTACAGTATCATTTTTGGCACCCAATGCTTGTCATTGCTTGGTTTATATGCTGCTGTTGATCTATATTCCTCTTCTACACATGTCTTAGTCCTACTAAGATGGGTCAGTGACACTCCAGGTCTTATTTACAGGTATTAACCTGTATAATTAAGGCGGGGGTGCTACAAATTAAGTATTTGAAAGGCAGCATTAATTATATAGAAAA
Organism: Lonicera japonica; assembly: GCA_021464415.1. NCBI lineage: Eukaryota > Viridiplantae > Streptophyta > Magnoliopsida > Dipsacales > Caprifoliaceae > Lonicera > Lonicera japonica. The sequence continues at coordinate 52,766,809 of CM038465.1, forward strand.
TAATTATATATGATATTTGGGGGCTTATCCTTAGAATAAATGACATGATTTTCCAGCCATTAGTTTGCAGGATCAAATTTTGATTAAAGGATCAACTTTTTATTTAGAGGACATTCGCCTCTTTTATTCTTAGATTTTTTTTTCCGTTCTTTGTCGATAGTTTGACTTTTGTAAAACGTAACGGCTATTGTTGTTAAAGGACGTAGTTGTATTTGGGATTGACATTCAAGTTGCACACTTATCTTACTATTATCTGTATTACGGTTTTAAGTTTAGTTCTGCAGTTGGTTCATACTATCTTTAGTGTGAATATATATATATATATATAGTCTATCGATATTAGTCTAATAAGACATTTTCCTCTTCCAAACCAATGTTGAGATTCCATGCATTGTTGAACCTTGTTTAATCGTGCCTCGACATTTTTAAATTTATGGGTTTTTATTTGTTCAACTGTATATAATTAGTCTTGCTTCTTACGAGTTTAGTTGTTTTGTTTGGGTATACCATACTTCAGTTTTATATTTTTTGCAACTTTAGTATGTCAGCCATTTTAACATCATACATAACAAACTCATTCAACTTTGGAATACACTAAGTAATGTACTAATGTCCACAATACTAGCTCTATTTTCTAGTGTTATACCCATATTAGTAAAGCGTCAATGAAGGGATTACCTTGCATAGGTTTCCTTTAGTGATGATAAGGCTCGTTTGAAATTTGAAAGTGACACCTTCCTTATCCTCCAATTGAATGCGGTTGATTCAAATTCCACCTAATATGCCTAAGTGCCTTATTTTGGTTAGACTCTGATCAGCTAACTGAATGCTTGAGAATCTTGCTTCACTTGGACTTTTCTTGAACTTGCTTTATATATGGCCAACTTGGTGGCAATCGGGCCAGGTTCTAGTTTTGGGTCACTCGTATTTGTTGTCACTCGGATTAAATTATCACTATAATTTAGGGGGTGATAAATGCACCCCTATTTTTTGTCACAAACACCCTATATGCCAAACACCCTCCACTTTTTAAAAATTTGTCACAAACACACTACCCCACCGCCCTCTAGATTACAAACCATAATAAAAGTAATATTCTCTCGTTATTGGGAGAGTATCTTCACTTCTACTTTCCCGACATTGAGTATCTGGAATTTCAGCAATTACTTTGCTAAGGCCCAATTTTTTAGATATACTATCTTGTATTAAAGAGAGTAACTTTGGTAATATTCTCCTGTCATTGGGAGAGTACATTTATTGGTACTCGCTCGACATTGAGCATCTGAAACTTCAGTAATAAGAATTTTTTTCAGAAGCAGCACATACTCAGCCAATGTGGGGAGAAAAATTGGTGGGTTTAAAACCCACAGCTCTATTTTAGCTCTGTTTTTTTTGACAAACTTTTTTATTATGATTTTGCAACATTCATCAAATAAGGGTTAAAATGCACAAAGATAAGGTAACAATGAAACAACTATACCTCTTTTGAATATATATATATATATATATATATGTATGTTTTGAAGAAGAAGAAGAAGGAGGAGGGGGAAGAAGAATCCTTATGAAATTTTTGATAAGAGTATTTAAATGGAGGCCAGCTTTTAGTTTAGATCAGAATCCTCGATTGCTTGAATTTTGGTTCGAATATGTTCACTTTTTCAACAAGAAGAAGAGGAGGAGAAGAAGATGGTGGCGACGGCCCAATTTTTGAGATATATTCTCTTATCATTGGGAGAGTAAATGTGGTAATACTCTTCCGTCATTGGGAGATTATTTTCATTGTTCCTCGCTTGACATTGAGCATCTAAAGTTTAAACAGATCTATGGCATTTTTTTAGAAGAGATCTATGTATATATATGTGCATTTTTTCATTTTTTTCTTCTTTCCTTTCATTTTAGAATATACACACATATGTGTGTGTATGTATATATGTATGTTTTGAATATATATATATACAGAACATTTCAAGTAAGGTTTGGACCTTACAGATTAGGCGCGTCAACAATCAAAGTCCCCGCGAGTGGGTTATTAACCCAGCAACCAAACAACCCTTTTAACCAAAGCCGATTCTTCACTTAACAAAAAAAAACAGAACAAGCCCCCTGCTCCCTCTCCATTCTCACGCACTCACTCTCTTCCCCTACTGCCTTTCCATTCTCACGCACTCACGCAGCTCTCTCTCTCTCTCTCTCACGTAACTCCTCTCTCACCAGCCCTCTCTCTCGAAAGAACGAAGCTGTCACTCACAAGTAATATATTTTTCGAATTTTTTTTAAAATTTTCAAATTTTGGCTTGTTCTTTGTTAAGCTTTGGTGATAAATCTTAAAGAATTTGTATATATATGGATTATTTCATTTAATAGAGACATTTCGATTTGGTTTTAGCCTTTAATTATAGGGCTAGATTGACCCATTTCGAGAATAACATGGGAAATGTAGGTGTAAACGAGAATGAGGGAACAAAATGGAGAAAGTTGGTTTTAGCCTTCAATGTAGGTGTAAACGGGAACAACATGGACAATTTAAGGTTTAGCCTTCAATGTTGGGTTTAGCCTTCAATTGTTGGTTTCAATTTCTAGGGCTTAATTTGGACTTGGTACATGTTTGGTTTGGTTGGATTGTTTGTTTCGAAAAGTGTATAAACCTCTCATTGTTAGTTTCGAATTTGGTACAAGTTTGGTTTGGTTGGATTGTTTGTTTCGAAAATTGTATAAACCTCTCATTGTTGGTTTCAAAATTGGTACAAGTTTGGTTTGGTGTCATCAATATAAGTAGGATTAAATTGAAGAATTAGTTGAGGCAGGTGGCCTACGAGTGTTTCATATGATTGAATTAATTTCATATCATATTCCCAAGTATCGTTTCATATGATTGTTGGAAAGGTTGGTTTGTAAAAATATACTTGGTACCAAAAGCATGATGATTGAATTAACTTGGGTGTGTGAAAGGCTAGAGGACTTCTGGAATGAGAATCATTTGTCTGGTCAGCATTTTAATACCCATAGACAAGTTTTAAACTTATTTTTTTCAAGTACAGGTGTTAACGAGCATAATATTATATGATCTTCATGGTAATGAAGCAACGACCCAGCAAATAGAAAGTAACCAGCAAGTGTTAATATAATCGAACACTCGCTCCGCATATCATTGATCCATGTTTAAAATATAATTTCAAAGTAGACATTAACCAGCAGATAGATATTAACTAGTAAGCTTCGTGCTTGCCAAATTAGACATTAACCAGCATAATTACAATGAGTTTTGTTTATACTTTTCACTATATATACTTCAATTTTTAGTTTTATTAAGGTTGGTGCTTACTTATTTGGTGTAGATTAAAATGACTTATTCATCAACCATAAAGGGTGACATAAGCATTGAATTGGACATCCGCTTTGTCGTTAAAGAATGTTTATCCAAAAAATTAGCGAATGTGAAAATAACACTCTAAAATAAGAACAAGAATCGTGGTAGAATGTATTAAGCGTGCAAAAAACAAAAGTGCAGTAATTTTTTGGGTTGGTGCAAGATCTCCATTCAACAAGCATTAAATACCATTGCACTTTCAGAATGTGGTAAATTGGCTAAGTCGATTGTTCCTGAAGTCAAGACGAAGGATGAATTTCTTTTGTGGAAGATATTAGTTGTTATAGCTTTGATAATATCTATCTATTTATTTAGTGAAAAGGTTATGATAAAGTGACTTTTCGTAATGGAATGGAACCATTTTGTATTATTATAATTACTTTTTGTAATGGAATATCTTTGGAACCATTTTGTATTGTTATAATGACTTTTTGTGGTATTATACTCATTTGTTCTAAGAGAATGGCTCCAATTGATTCAAAATTGTACAAATTGGTCAAATATCCACAATTTCATTCAAAAATACACAAAAATCCACAATTTCATTCCAAAATACACAATATCCACAATTTCATTCCAAAGTTCACAAAATCATTCAAAAATCCATAATTTCATTCCAAAATACACAATTTCATTCCAAAGTTTACAAAATCATTCAAAAATCCACAATTCCATTCTAAAATATACAATATCCACCATTTCATTCCAAAGTTCACAAAATCATTCAAAAATCAACAATTTTATTCCAAAATACACAATATCCACAATTTCATTCCAAAGTTCACAAAATCATTCAAAAATCCACAATTTCATTCCAAAATACACAATATCCACATTTCATTCCAAAATCCACAAAATAATTCCAAAATCCACACTTTTATTCCAAACTAACAATGTAGACTTCTAGCATCCTCATCTTCTGTTAATGAATCGCTACCCTCTTATAAATTTGCATCATTCTTGCACGGCGATGGCCTACATTAAAGAAAAATAATGAAAATCATTATTCATTCTTAAATAACAAAATGTATTTATAAAATATGTAATCAATAAATAATAAATAAATTTTCACTTACCGATTCGTAAGTGCCGGACAATTTCTTTTATCATATGATTGGCCCACTTTACTGCACCTATGACAACGTCTAACTTGTCGATTTTAGGCCCTTGCTAGTGATTTCTCCTTTCCTCCTTTAAGCATTTTTCCCACATCCTTTTGCTCTTAGTAGATTAGGTTCATTGTATGTAGTTGTAGCATTACAAGAATCATGTGCACTAATAACACCACCAACTATGGATGCCCTTTTCTCAGTAACGACCTCAGCACTTGCGCGGGTACTAATAAATTGGTCAAGTTGCTCGTTAATGCCATGCAATCCATCGGTAAATATCTTTGTTGTTTCTTCACATATTAAGGCATTTTCAATTACATCCAAAGATAATTGGATATGTCGACTTTTCTTCGAGAGATACGAGCTATCATTGACAACCTCCACGCCATTACGATCCACAATCGTCCCAGATTTTGTGGACTTAGTCCACCTCCTCAAAATGTATTTATTGGGTAACTTACCAAGATCATCAAATCTACACAAATATGATATGATATGCCTACATGGTATTCCTGCACTATCAAACATTTTACAAACACAAGAAACAAAATCTAAGTCCTTGTCATAAATGATTTCACGGACTTTACTTACTTCAACATTCCTTCTTTAAATATAATAAGCACAGTAATTGTCGCTTTCCTTAACACACTTTATATTGTAGTTAAAGCCCTTACACAATTGATCCTTAAATTTGTAAAACATTTCATTTGTGTAAATATCAACCATTTGCACCAAAAAGTCACGATCTATTCTAATTTTTGGGGTCTCAATTAAATCTTTGTGATCGGCCATTAACTCCTCATGACATTGCCGTACAAGTTCCCTACCAAACTGTATCATAAAGTCAACTAATGAATTTCTCTTCGAAATAAATTTCTTGAAAAATGAATGACCAATTTATGCTCTTTGGCTACTTGACATGTCAGCTGAGAAAATGTGATTAACGTATGTAGGAATCCATCTTAAATGAATTTGGTACAAGTCATGTAACCATTTATTTCCTCCTAACCCACTATTTTTAATAAGGTTTTCCCATTACAATTCAAACTCTTTAAGATTTTCTGATTTTCAAATACAGCTCGAGAACTCATTTTTGTAAATACTATACTTGACCGCATCAATTTTTTCGGAAAATTTCATTAGTATATGCCAACTACAATACCCGTGAAAAGAATTAAATTAATTATTATTAAGAAAGGCTACGTATATATAAGGATAGTTATAATGACTTTTATTAATATATACAACTACAATACCTGTGAAAAGTATTTGGAAGAACAAGTGAGAATGCCATAGTCATAGCAGGGTCTTGATCAGTAGTAATCATCTTTGAAGCACCACCAGGCATACTTTCCAAAAATTGGATAAATAGCCATACAAAATCTTCAATACTCTCGTGATTTAAGAATTCACAAGCAAAAATAATTGTTTGACCGTGATTGTTAACCCCCATTATTGGAGCAAATATCAACCCGTATCAATTAGTATTATAAGTTGTATCAAAGATTACAACATCACCATAAAAGAAATAAGCCTGCCTTGAAGTTGCATCAGACCAAAAACAACGAGTAATTTTTTTTTCATCGCCGGCCTCAATTTTAAAAAAGAAAGAAGGATTCTTTACTTGTTCCAATTTTAAATACTCAAACAATATTTCACTGTCATGCCCCTTTGTATTGGCCCGCATATCCCTTTTATGATTGTACAAATCTCTTTGTGCACATTAAACAGTTTCTATACCTCCAGATTGCACTTCAAGAAAACTAAATTGCTTATGCAGAGCTATATTCACCATGGACAACTGTTCAGTTAAAGACTTTGTCGCCATTGAAACATTGCGATGGTACCTTAAAAGGTGAGTCTTTTTTAGAGTTGATAAAAGGTGAGTGTGGACCTCGTTGAAAACAGTAACAACGTATTTCTCGGAGTTTGCTTTTAAAACTGCAAGTTTGGAATTACAACTCTCGCCTAAACTTCCCCGACGCCTTTTTCTTCCAACATCAGCAATTTTTTAACTTATTCCTTGTTTAAAACATACATATTCATTCCTTCTAATCTTTTCACTTCCCGGATCTCTCTTAGTAGTCCAACTACATACACTAAACCCACATTCTTTAGCATAAGCATTATAAAACTTTAAAACATCATCTAAGGTATCAAATTGTTGCCCTTTTTTGGCTTTAGCTTATTTGATACTTGAGGATTGTATATCATAGTACTAGAACCACAAATATTATCCAAATCTAGACTAGCTTGATTATCAATATCAAAACTTGAATTTTCGCAACTCCCCCTACTTCATTGTTAAAATTCTCCATTTCTCACAAACGGTTGTAATGGACCTAAATAAATAATAAATAAATTTCCATAACTATCAGGTATGAAGGCAAATCAAGTATGTGGGCAAATATTAATCAAATTGTCCATGTTGTTCCCGTTTACACCTACATTGAAGGCTAAAACCAACTTTCTCCATTTTGTTCCCCCATTCCCGTTTACACCTACATTTCCCATGTTATTCCTGAAATGGGTCAATCAAGCCCTAGAATTGAAGGCTAAAACCAAATCAAAATGTCTCTATTAAATGATGTTGACCTTATAGTCACTAATCTTGTTTTGATAATAACAATAACATTAATCATGTGTAATTTAATTAAGTTGATATTTAAAGTTATAGCCACATTAAATTGATCACACGTGGACAAAATCGAAAAGCCGGAACAAAGATCATTCACCTACAAAGTTGTACGCCTTCAATATCTCACACATCACAAAGCCTCCATGATCAATGCTCTATCAATGGCACCTCTATGATAAATGATAAGCCAAGGAAGAAAAGAAATGAAGAAACAATCAAAAGCCCTTGAAAACTCATTAGTCTCTATTTGAGTGAGTGCTTTAGTTACTTATGTAAAGATTCATGCTTGACTCTAAATATAGCTCATATACTTTGTTTTTACACAACTAGATTGATCAAAACAAAGATTCCTCAAGATCCTTTCAAAATACACATTCTAGTAAAAACCGGTTTTAAAATTAATTCATATTTAATGCTAAATGATCTTATTTGAAGCTCTAACAAAAATAGGTGTCTAAGAAACCTATATTTTACATTCCCCAAGCATTAAAAGTGGTTTTAGAGCTAAAATGCAAAAGTACAAAATTTGGATTTTTTGCCTGATGGACAGAGCCCATCAGTCGACTAAGCAGAGAGGCTCAGTCGACTGAGGCTCACTCAATCGACTAAGGAGCCCTGCTCAGTCGACTGATGGCCCAAAATATAGCCGTTGGAGTTCTGATTTTTTACCATTTTTGGCACCAAACTCTTACCAACTCCCTCCAAACGGCCATATGATGTCTTAGACTATATATACACATTCTAAGACTTGTTTAAATACTCTTGAATCATTCTTACACCATTCTATTCATCTATATTCATTTTCAAATATTCAAGAACATTGCTTTTGATCAATCATCTTTATTTTGAGCTATACTTTATTGATCAAATTTGATATCTCTTAGTGTGAGCTTAAGTTGTAATCTTCATACACTATTGAGCTATTGTACATTGGTGTTAGTCACCAAATCTTTTCTTTCAAACATTAAGAGAGGTTTATCTCTTAAGATAGCAAGAGTGAATTCTTGTGTGAGCATTGAGAGAGATTCAATACTTGTTAGAGTGTGTGAGAAGAATACACTTGTAGAGGTTTGATCTTCACCCGGAAGGAGATCGAAAATAGTGGAATTTCTCGGGGTACTAACCGAGCGCGGAGTAGGGGCTAACAAGCCGAACCGTGTGGACAAAAAGTCTTCGACTTTGATCGGTTTAATCTTTCTATCTCTTATATTGTGTTATTTGCATCTTGTGATTGGATTTATCTTTGTTTATTGTTTGGTTGATTGATATACACATCAAACATTTTTAAATTGATTTTTAAAATCCCATTAAGTTTTAAAAACCGTATTCACCCCCCCTCTAGGGTATTTTTCGACCTACAATTGGTATCAGAGGTTGTACTCTTGTTTTGATTTTACAATCTTAGAGTTTACGATCATGTCTATCTATCAAGGAACCGGACTTAACGAATGTTCTTCAACCACTAGGCCACCTCTATTTGATGGCAAAAATTATAGTTATTGGAAAAATCGCATGTGTACTTTTCTTCAAGCTAGTGATTTTGAATAATGGAGGGTTACACTCATTGGACCTTATGAGATTACCAAAACTGATGAAAGGGGTAATGTCACTCCTAAATCAATTTCCGAATATGATGAGCATGACATTAAGAAAATCCAATTTAATGCTAAAGCCTTAAATTCTTTACATTGTGCATTAACTATGGACGAATACAACAAGATTTCTAGTTGTAAAACCGCAAAAGAGATATGGGACAAATTAGAGGTTGCTCATGAGGGAACCTCACAAGTCAAGGATGACAATATTGATATGCTTGTTCATGATTATGAACTTTTCAAAATGGAGCTTAATGAATCACTTGCTTCTATGTATAGTAGGTTCTCCATTATTACTAATGCTTTAGATCTCCTTGGAAAGGTTTACTCCAATGAAGACAAGATTCGAAATATTCTTAGAACGCTTCCAAAGAAATAGAGACCTAAGGTGACGGTTATTCAAGAAGCCAAGAACCTCAAAACGCTAAGCATGGACGAACTCTTGGGTTCACTTAAAATCCATGAGAAGGAATTGGAGAGAGAAGAAGAAGTTGATTCAAAAGCCAAGAAGATTCTTGCTCTCAAAGCTAGTCAACGAGAAGATTATGAAGAGTCAATGGGTGGTGATGAAGACATGGCTCTTCTCTCTATAAACTTCATGAAATTTCTAGCCAAGAAGAAGAAGTTTCAAGGAAAAGGAAACAACTTTGGTTCTTCATCAAAGAGGAACAATGATCGATCAATTCAACCAAGAGTTGAAAACGAAGAAGTCAATAAATGTTTCCATTGCCATGAACCGGGACATTTCAAAACCAATTGCACGGTTAAAAGAAATGAGATAAAAGAGATAAAGCCTTCAAACAAGTAAGGCATGCCCTCAAGGGGACTTGGAGTGATTCCGAAGAGGGTGAGTCCGATGCCGACTCTAGCGACGAGGAGACGGCAAATCTTTGCCTTATGGCAAGAGACGATGAGGTAGACTCTATTTATGATTCATTTAGTGATGATAATATTTATAATAATGATGATGCACATGATGAGAATGACTATGATGAATTGTATGAAATGTTTGAGGAATTGCATAGCAAGTTTGAAAATTTATCTAAAAAATATGCAAGCCTCAAAAAGAAAAATTTGATAGCTTCTAACAAGTGTGAAACTTTTGAGAAAAAAAATGTGGTTTTGAAAAATGAAATCAAAACTTTGAAGAAAGGAAATGAAAATGAAATTTCAAATACACTTGTAATAGAAAATGTCAAATTGAAAGATCAAGTGGATGATCTAACTAATAGCTTAGCCAAATTCACCAATGGAATGGACAATTTGGATAAACTATTAGGGATGCAAAGGTGTGTTTTCGACAAAGCCGGTTTGGGTTACAACCAAATTGACAACCAAAAGGATTACAAAAACTTCTTTAAAACATACACACCTCATGATCCCACTCATCTTTGTTCATATTGTGGTAGAAATACCCATTATGTGGATCATTGTTTCTATAGGAATGAAAGTTTTCCTAAGAGGAAGCTTGCTTAGGTTCCTAAAGGAACCATTATGTTTGCTAACCCAAAGGGACCCAACACATTTTGGATACCAAAGGAGAAGTTACTTAAGGTTATGGTGTAGGTGTGCTTGAAAGCCAAAGGTAGCAAAACCAAGTGGTTCTTAGATAGTGGTTGCTCAAAGCACATGACGGGAGACAAAAACAACTTCGTAAGTCTTATTCCCAAGCAAGGAGGGAATGTGATTTTCGGGGACAACGCCAAGGGCAAAATCATCGGTATAGGTAAGGTTGGTAAGCATTCTACATGTATTGATAATGTTCTATTAGTTGATGGTTTGAAGCATAATTTGCTTAGCATTAGCCAATTATGTGATAAGGGTTATGAAGTTATTTTTAAATCCGATCGTTGCATTGTTAAGAATGTTAGTGATGATTCCATTCTACTTGTTGCATATAGAACTAACAATGTGTATACTCTTGAACTTGATGATTTATCACAACAAGATGTTAAATACGTATCCGCTATAAATAATGTATCTTGGTTATGGCATAGGAGACTAGGACATGCTAATATGGATTTAATTCATGTTTTGTCTAAGAAAGAGCTTGTTAAAGGATTGCCTAAAACCAAATTTGTTAAAGATAAAATTTGTGATGCATGTCAACTTGGTAAACAACACAAATCTTCGTTCAAATCTAAAAAGGATATTACTACATCTAGACCACTTGATATGTTGCATCTTGATTTGTTTGGTCCTATTTCGGTTGCTAGTCTAGGTGGAAAATTGTACACTCTTGTTATTGTTGATGATTATACTAGACTCACTTGGGTGTTCTTTCTCACCCACAAAAGTGAAACTCCACATGTTTTTGCTAAATTTTGTAGAAAAGTTCAAAATGAAAAAGGTGTCTCTATTGTGCATGTTCGTAGTGATAGAGGTAGAGAATTGACAATGTTGATATTGAGAACTTTTGTGATGAGCATGGTATTGATCATAATTTTTTGGCACCTAGAACTCCTTAACAAAATGGTGTTGTTGAGAGAAAAAATAGATCTCTTCAAGAGATGTCTAGGACTATGCTTAATGAACATTCTTTACCGGAATATTTGTGGTTGGAAGCCGTTAACACCGCATGCTATGTGATTAATCGTACTATTATTCGTAAAAAGTTATATAAGACACCTTATGAGTTATGGAATGACAAGAAACCAAATATTGCATATTTTAAGGTTTTTAGTTGCAAATGTTTTATTTTGAATGATCGTGATCACTTAGGTAAATTTGATGCTAAATCCGATGAAGGAATTTTTCTTGGGTATGCCACTAATAGTAAAGTATATAGAGTTTATAACAAGAAAAGTTTGGTAGTCCAAGAATCTATGCATGTTGTGTTTGATGAGTCAAATCCTTTCTCACCCAAAGTACATTCCGATGATGATGTTGAAGTTATCCAAAAGATTTCAGATATTCAAATTAATGATACATCTAAGGAAGAACCATCGAGTGCTCAAGCTCCTCTTAAGGAGTTAGAAAACAAAACCGAGCAAGACTCGAATGATTTGCCTAAGAATTGGAAATTTGTGTCCAACCACCCTATTGATCAAATTCTTGGAGAGCCATCTAGTAAAGTTATGACTAGATCTTCCTTAAGAAATGTATGTAATAATGTGGCATTTGTTTCTCAATATGAGCCTAAAAACATTATTGAAGCCGAACAAGATGAATCTTGGATGATGGCTATGCAAGAAGAGCTCAATTAATTTGAGAGAAACAAAGTGTGGACACTTGTTCCCAAGCCTAGTGATCATACTATTATAGGTAATAAATGGGTATTTCGTAACAAAAAGGATGAAAGTGGAGTAATTGTTAGAAATAAAGCTAGACTTGTTGTCCAATGATACAATCAAGAGGAGGGCATTGATTATGAAGAAACATATGCACCCGTAGCTTGTTTAGAAGCCATTCACATGCTACTTGCTTATTCATGTTTTAAGAATTTTAAATTATATCAAATGGATGTGAAAAGTGCTTTCTTGAATGGTTTTATTGATGATGAAGTTTATATAAAACAACCTCCCGGTTTTGAAAATCATGTTTATCCGAATTATGTGTTTAAATTATCAAAAGCATTATATGGATTAAAACAAGCACCTAGAGCATGGTATGATAGACTTAGTTCATTTTTGATTAACAATGGTTTTGTTAGAGGTAAAATTGATACTACCTTATTTATCAAAAATCATGACAATGACATGCTACTTGTACAAATCTATGTTGATGATATTATATTTGGTTCCACTAACGAAAATCTTTGCAAGGACTTTTCCACATGTATGCAAAAGGAATTCGAAATGAGCATGATGGGAGAAATGAATTAGTTCCTTGGATTACAAGTGAAGCAATGCAAAGAAGGCATCTTCATCAATCAAGAGAAGTACGTGAAGGAGCTCTTGAAGAAATTCGACATGGAAGGTGCCAAATCCATGAGCACTCCCATGAGTTCAACATTGAAGCTTGACAAAGACAAGATAGGTAAAAGCGTAGACATCAAGAAATATCGAGGTATGATTGGTAGTTTATTATATTTGACGGCCTCTAGGCCGGATATTATGTTTAGTGTATGTCTTTGTGCACAATTCCAAGCGGATCCTAAAGAGTCACATTTACTTGCCGTAAAACGGATTTTCCGTTATCTTTCCGGTACTAGTTCCTTGGGTTTGTGGTATCCAAGAGAGAACTCATTTGACTTGATTAGTTATTCCGATGCGGAGTTTGTGGTATCTGTTGACCTAAAGGTCTTAATCTTATTTTGATAATAACAATAATTTAATCATGTGTAATTTAACTTGTTTCTTGATATAAGTTTATAGTTCATTTATATGAAATATCAAGAATAGCATGATTGTTCAAAGGAAACTTGACAAGGATCATTCAATCATTATTCGATCAAGTCAACGAAGCATTGGACTAGCAAGAAGATCAATTTCATCACTCACATGCTATCAATGCAAATCTATGAAGATCAAGATCAAGGATCATATGGAAAAGCTTCAAGAGAAGAATCAAGTTGAAGAAACTATTCAAAGCATTCAAAGACTCACATATTCGGTAATTGAGTGCATGCTTAGGATTGATGTAAAGTTTCTTCATTGATTGATTATATAGCTCATATATATTATAATATCATTCTTAGATTGATCAAAATCAGTTTGAATCAAAATTTCTTTGAAAACATCATTCTTGCAAAAACCGGTTTTCAAATAAATTCATATTAAATTCAAATGATCATATTTTGAGTTTTCCCAAAAATAGGTGTCTTAGGAACTTATTTTTGAAGTCCCCAAAGCATTAGAATTGATTTTGGAACTTAATTGCAAAAATGTTTATTTTTCCCTTTCTAGACTCGCTCCGTTTTTTGCGCAGTTTTGATCTAACGGTTTGAAGGAGGTCTTCCCGGACTCCGATCATTATTAAATTTGGACAGTAGTTAGATAACACATTATAGTACTTATATCCAAAATTTCATCAAGTTCCAACGGTTGGATCATGAGATATGATCAAAACAAATCGGGAAAAATTTGCTGTCTGCAGCAATCTTCTAAACAGACCAGCAGAGGGCATCAGTCGACTGATGGGCTTTGCTCAGTCGACTGATGGTCACTCAGTCGACTAAGGAGCCTTGCTCAGTCGACTGATGACCTGAATATAGCCGTTGGAACTCTATTTTTTTACTATTTTTGGTACAAAACTTCCACCAAACCTCTCAAACGGCTATATCACTTTTGGGACTATAAATATGACTTCCAAGACTCTTTTTACACACCTTGAATCACTCTCATACTTCATACTTCATCTATCTTCAATATCTAAAGATTCAAGAAATTGTTTTTGATCAATCATCATTTATTTGAACTATATCATATTGATCATTCAAGATAACTCTAGTGTGAGCTTAAATTGTATTCTACAAACACTTGAGAGAGAAGATAACTCTAGTGTGAGCTTAAATTGTATTCTACAAACACTTGAGAGAGTTATTGTAAATTTGTGTGAATCACCAAACTTTTATATTCAAATTGTGAGAGGTAAATCTCATAGGAAAAACAAGAAGGTAAATTCTTGTTTAGATATTGTGAGAGGTAAATCTCACAAAGTTAGCAAGAGAGAGATTCTTGTGAGAATATTGTGGTCAAGCAATATTTGTAAAGAGTGTAGTGAGACAACAACACTTGTAGTGGTTTGATCTTCACCCGGAAGGAGATTGGAATTAGTGGAAATTCTCGGGGAACTAACCGAGCGCGGACTATGGTTTGGTAAACCAAAACCGTGTGGACAAAAAGCCTTGGACTTCAAATCGGTTCAATCTTTCTAACTCAATCTCTTTATTATTAATTGTTTTGTTATTGCTTGAGATTGCTTGATTATTTTCTCTTGTGCTTGAGATTGTTTATTTGATTGCATTCCTTGATAATTTGTTTTATAAATTTGTTTTACTTAAACATTGTTAGAAAAGTTTTTAAATTCCGCATTAAGTTTTAAAAACCCTATTCATCCCCCCTCTAGGGTTGTTTTTCGACCAACAATTGGTATCAGAGGGTGTACTCTTGTTTTTGATTTCACAATCTAAGAGTCCTCGATCATGTATTATTATCAAGGAACTGGCCTTTCCGAAGGTGCTTCCATTTATAGACCGCCATTGTTTGATGGCAAAAACTATAGTTATTGGAAAAATCGTATGTGCACATTTTTACAAGCTAACGATTTTGAACAATGGAAGGTCACACTTGTTGGACCTTATGAGATCACAAAAACCGACGAAAGGGGAAACATTATCCCTAAGTCAATATCCGAGTACAATGAGCATGATATTAGAAAAGTTCAATTCAATGCTAAAGCTTTAAATTCATTACTTTGTGCTTTGTCTATGGATGAATATAACAAAATCTCAAGTTGCAAAACCGCAAAAGAGATTTGGGACAAGCTTGAGGTTGCCCATGAGGGAACTTCTCAAGTCAAAGAGGACAACATTAATATTCTTGTCCATGACTATGAATTGTTTAAGATGGAGCCTAACGAATCACTTGCTTCCATGTATAGTCGATTTTCTATTCTCACTAACGCTTTGGACCTTCTTGGCAAGGTTTATTCAAATGAAGAGAAGATTAGAAAAGTACTTAGGATTCTTCCAAAGATGTGGAGGCCTAAGGTGACGGCAATTCAAGAAGCTAAGAATCTCAAAACGCTTAGCATGGATGAACTATCGGGTTCTCTCAAAACCCATGAGAAGGAATTGGCAAGAGAAGAAGGAGAAGGGAGAGCAAATCCTATGACAATATTCGCTCTAAAGCCAAATGAAGGAAAAGGTGGAAAAGGAGATGGAGACATGGCCCTCATCTCTAGGAAATTTGA
Organism: Lonicera japonica; assembly: GCA_021464415.1. Classification (NCBI taxonomy): domain Eukaryota; kingdom Viridiplantae; phylum Streptophyta; class Magnoliopsida; order Dipsacales; family Caprifoliaceae; genus Lonicera; species Lonicera japonica. The sequence continues at coordinate 52,782,376 of CM038465.1, forward strand.
AAAATTCCTAACAAAGAAGAAATTCTCTCAAGGGAAGCTCAACAACTATCCCTCATCCTTAGGGCTGGGACCGGTTCGGTTCTTGTCCTAAATGACAAGAACCGGAACCGAGAACCGAAAATTAAAAACGGTTCGGTTTTTAGCTTTTTTTTTCAAGAACCGAAAGTGGAACCGAACCGGTTCTAACGGTTCGGTTCTTCGGGGAACCGTTGGAACCGTTAGAACCGTTAGAACCGTTAATAATCGTAGGAACCGGCCAAAAACGGTTCTAACGGTTCTTCGGGGAACCGTTAGAACCGTTAGAACCGTTAAAACCCTTAAAATTGCTAAAAAACCGGTTTAAAACCCTTAGAACGGTTCCTAACGGTTCCTTTAATTAAATTGACCAAGGAACCGAGAACCGAACCGTTAATAACAATTAGGAACCGAACCGGTAAGAAAGTCCACTTTAATAATAAGAACCGAACCGAACCGGTTTTTTTTCGGTTTTTTCGGTTCGGTTTTCGGTTTTTCGGTTTATTATCCCAGCCCTACTCATCCTCAAAGAATGTCAATGATAGATCAACTCATCCTAAAGTTGACAATGAGGAAAGGAAATGCTTCCATTGTCATGAACCGGGACACTACAAGACGAATTGTCCGGTTAGAAGAAATGAGAAGAGAGCAAAGAAGGAAGAATTGTACAAGAGGTTGAAAGATGCTCTTAAAGGGCATTCAAGTGAATCGGATGAAGACGAATCCGATATCGAGTCGAGTGATGAAGAGATGGCACACCTTTGCCTTATGGCAAAAGATGAGGAGGCATACAAATCATTCCCTCATCGATGAAGCACTCTTGGAGCTACCATTTTCTCTCCGTGGCCTTGGCCCTTTTTGATGTTGCCATAGGGGGAGAAAATGTGTGTTGGTGGCAATCAATGTTGGTAAGACTATTAATTACTTATGTCTTTAACATTGATACTTGTTTTTCTTTTGAAAACCTTATTTGAGATCAAAATTATTTTATTGGTTTTAAAACTATATCAAATGTTTGCAATGCTTTTAATAATATTTTATTTTATCTATGCATAAATTGAGGGGGAGCATATATCATTTATTCATATGCTATTTATGCTTGTTATTGAAAACACACATTAATTTATTGTCATCATCAAAAAGGGGGAGATTGTTGACCTAAAGGTCTTAATCTTATTTTGATAATAACAATAATTTAATCATGTGTAATTTAACTTGTTTCTTGATATAAGTTTATAGTTCATTTATATGAAATATCAAGAATAGCATGATTGTTCAAAGGAAACTTGACAAGGATCATTCAATCATTATTCGATCAAGTCAACGAAGCATTGGACTAGCAAGAAGATCAATTTCATCACTCACATGCTATCAATGCAAATCTATGAAGATCAAGATCAAGGATCATATGGAAAAGCTTCAAGAGAAGAATCAAGTTGAAGAAACTATTCAAAGCATTCAAAGACTCACATATTCGGTAATTGAGTGCATGCTTAGGATTGATGTAAAGTTTCTTCATTGATTGATTATATAGCTCATATATATTGTAATATCATTCTTAGATTGATCAAAATCAGTTTGAATCAAAATTTCTTTGAAAACATCATTCTTGCAAAAACCGGTTTTCAAATAAATTCATATTAAATTCAAATGATCATATTTTGAGTTTTCCCAAAAATAGGTGTCTTAGGAACTTATTTTTGAAGTCCCCAAAGCATTAGAATTGATTTTGGAACTTAATTGCAAAAATGTTTATTTTTCCCTTTCTAGACTCGCTCCGTTTTTTGCGCAGTTTTGATCTAACGGTTTGAAGGAGGTCTTTCCGGACTCCGATCATGTGTAATTTAACTTGTTTCTTGATATAAGTTTATAGTTCATTTATATGAAATATCAAGAATAGCATGATTGTTCAAAGGAAACTTGACAAGGATCATTCAATCATTATTCGATCAAGTCAACGAAGCATTGGACTAGCAAGAAGATCAAGTTCATCACTCACATGCTATCAATGCAAATCTATGAAAATCAAGATCAAGGATCATATGGAAAAGCTTCAAGAGAAGAATCAAGTTGAAGAAACTATTCAAAGCATTCAAAGACTCACATATTCGGTAATTGAGTGTATGCTTAGGATTTATGTAAAGTTTATTCATTGATTGATTATATAGCTCATACATATTGAAATATCATTCTTAGATTGATCAAAATCAGTTTGAATCGAAAATCATTTCAAAACATCATTTTGGCAAAAACCGGCTTTGAAATATATTCATAATTAAATTCAAATGATCATATTTTGAGCTCTCATGAAAATAGGTGTCTTAGGATAATATATTTAACCTATCCCAAGCATCAAAATTGATTTTGGAACTTAATTGCAAAAATGTTTATTTTTCCCTTTCTAGACTCGCTCCGTTTTTGTGCAGTTTTGATCTAACGGTTTGAAGGAGGTCTTCCCGGACTCCGATCATTATGAAATTTGGACAGTAGTTATATAACACATTATAGTACTTATATCCAAAATTTCATCAAGTTCCAACGGTTGGATCATGAGATATGATCAAAACAAATCGGGAAAAATTTGCTGTCTGCAGCAATCTTCTAAACAGACCAGCAGAGGGCATCAGTCGACTGATGGGCTTTGCTCAGTCGACTGATGGTCACTCAGTCGACTAAGGAGCCTTGCTCAGTCGACTGATGACCTGAATATAGCCGTTGGAACTCTATTTTTTTACTATTTTTGGTACAAAACTTCCACCAAACCTCTCAAACGGCTATATCACTTTTGGGACTATAAATATGACTTCCAAGACTCTTTTTACACACCTTGAATCACTCTCATACTTCATACTTCATCTATCTTCAATATCTAAAGATTCAAGAAATTGTTTTTGATCAATCATCATTTATTTGAGCTATATCATATTGATCATTCAAGATAACTCTAGTGTGAGCTTAAATTGTATTCTACAAACACTTGAGAGAGAAGATAACTCTAGTGTGAGCTTAAATTGTATTCTACAAACACTTGAGAGAGTTATTGTAAATTTGTGTGAATCACCAAACTTTTATATTCAAATTGTGAGAGGTAAATCTCATAGGAAAAACAAGAAGGTAAATTCTTGTTTAGATATTGTGAGAGGTAAATCTCACAAAGTTAGCAAGAGAGAGATTCTTGTGAGAATATTGTGGTCAAGCAATATTTGTAAAGAGTGTAGTGAGACAACAACACTTGTAGTGGTTTGATCTTCACCCGGAAGGAGATTGGAATTAGTGGAAATTCTCGGGGAACTAACCGAGCGCGGACTATGGTTTGGTAAACCAAAACCGTGTGGACAAAAAGCCTTGGACTTCAAATCGGTTCAATCTTTCTAACTCAATCTCTTTATTATTAATTGTTTTGTTATTGCTTGAGATTGCTTGATTATTTTCTCTTGTACTTGAGATTGTTTATTTGATTGCATTCCTTGATAATTTGTTTTATAAATTTGTTTTACTTAAACATTGTTAGAAAAGTTTTTAAATTCCGCATTAAGTTTTAAAAACCCTATTCATCCCCCCTCTAGGATTGTTTTCCGACCAACAGTATCCAAGAGAGAACTCATTTGACTTGATTAGTTATTCCGATGCGGATTTTGCCGGTTGCAAAATCGATAGGAAAAGCACTAGCGGCACTTGTCAGTTTCTAGGACACGCACTAGTATCTTGGTCAAGCAAGAAACAAAACTCGGTGGCTCTTTCAACGGCCGAAGCCGAATATGTGGCGGTCAGAAGTTGTTGTGCTCAAACTTTATACATTAAACAAAAACTAGAAGACTTCGGATTAAGTCTTAGCCACATTCCCATTAAGTGTGACAACACAAGTGCTATTAGCTTGACTAAGAACCCTATACAACATTCACGTACTAAACACATTGAGATAAGATATCATTTTATTCGTGATCATGTGCAAAAAGGTGATGTTGATATTGAATTCGTTGGCACCGAATCGCAATTTGCGGATATTTTCACTAAACCACTTTCCGATGATCGCTTTTGCACTATTCGATGAGAACTTGGTATGACTAGAGCATTTGATATCTAGTTAACCAAAATATTCATGTATATTGATTAATTATGCTTGTTTACAAAGCTTACAAAATTGTGTTGTTAATTGATTAAATTTTGTGTAACAAGCTTCCTAGTTTCATGTATTTCATTTACATGTTATTATGTGTACTAATAATTTTATTGTAGCACATATTTGGCCCTCATATTGCACATTCAAAGTCCCATATGGCCTAAAGAGCAAGATGAGCAAATCTGGGCATTACTGAGACCATCAGTCGACTAAGGCACTCCTTCAGTCGACTAAGCCTTATTCAGTCGACTGAGGTCCCTTCATCAGTCGACTGATGAGTGGCTGAGAGCTATCTTATTTTTCCCTGTTTTTCCCCTGTTTTGTTCAATTCCCTCTCTATATATTTCGAGCCTATTCTATCCGTATACAACACAAACTTTTACAAATCATCCCAAATCTCTAAACTCTTCACCAAAACACATTCCAATCCATAAATCTTCATCTTTCTACATCAAATCACCTACAAATTACACCTATTTCACCTTAAATCCATCAAACCCATTTTTTTTCTTCTCAACCCTAACCCTAGCCTCCATTGATTCTTCTTCAACCAAAACTCTACTTTGCATCAAATTTTTCTACAAACCCATCACAATTCATCCATATCACATATTTACTACACTCTTCAATCATCTAAACTAGTTTTGAAACCCAAAAATCCCAATTACTCTTCAAACCCTAGTTTCTCCAAAGTCTATATCCTTTTACCAATCTCTCTGAATATGTCTCAAGCACCTCGCTCTCGTCGCCCTCGCAAGTCTGTACCGCAAGTAGGTACATCTTCGCCCGCTCCTACACAAGTTCCACTACCACCATTGTTCATCTCCGATGAGGTTCAGGCAAATTTCAACTCCGACTATGCCATTCGTACTATTGTTGAAGGTAAACAATTCAACATAGAACTATTTTCTTCTTATGGTCTTAACATCACTGCTCTTTTTCGTAGACAAGGCATTATCAATTTTCTAACAATTCGTGAGAATGTTTATCCCCGTCTAGTTAGATTGTTTTATGCTAACCTTCATCACCCGGCACTTGATTCCGGACATCCGAATAAACTTCGTCTTAACACTCTCATTAATGGACGAATGATTAGCTTCACTAAATTGGATCTCAGTCGGATCTTTGGTTTTCCAACTGAAAATGTAACGGACGTCCCGTCGAATTTCGGCAATCTCTTTGGTTTTGAGAAATCCGCTGCCCTATCTACTATTCTTAAGCGACGGTTTAGACACCACAATAGTGGTGCGGGACTTGAAATTAAAGCCTCTATGCTTACTTTGCAAAACCAACTGATCCATTCCATTATCGGGTATTTCATTGTTCCGAGACGAGGTAGTAGAGCTTCCGTCAATGCTTTGGACGTTTTCTTGGTATGGGCAATCGCTATGGGACACAAGCTTGACTTTGCCGATCTCATGTTCAATCATCTTTTTAGTATCACCAATTGCAAGAAACAAGAATTGGTCTATGCTATGGTACTCACTACTATTTCAATTCTATGACATTCACTTCGAAGATGAGACGGAAATCATTGTTCCTACATCCGATGAGACCTATAGTACTAAGACTATTCGCCAAATGGGATATCACATTGAGAACGGGGAATGAATTTCAAATGATCCTCTTGACATTGATGAGGATGGTGATAGTGATGATGATGAGAACTTGGCTCAAACCGAGCCCATGGAGCAAAACATACCACCTCAAGGACCTCCCACTCAAGCTCCCACTAGCTCTCAACAAGCCATTCACACGCCACATTCAAATGAAGCTATCTTGCAAGCCATCCAACATTTCTCGGTAACCATGGATAATAGGTTCAACCACATTGAGGAGATGCAAAGAGCACATGAAGCCGCATTCCTCCACTACCACCTCGACTATGTCTTTCCACCGTGGAATCCGTGGCATGGCAATCAAGGATGGGGTCAGTGGCCACAAGAAGGTCCCGACGAGTGATCTCCTTCTCTTCTCCTCTTTTTGATCATGACAAAGGGGGATAAAATAATAAGTGTTTGGTACACACTTTATCAAGTATGCTTATTATGCTTTCTCTTTTATGAACTTCTATCAACTCTAGTCTTATGTTTGTTATGGTTTTAATTTGGTTATAACTCTAGTATTTTATCTAATTATGTTGAACTTTAGATCAAGTTTGAAGTATTAATTAAGATTCTGCTTTGGTTTGAAGTTTTATTATGCATGCCTGCTTTATTCTATTTTATGCATAGTTTGAGGGGGAGTTTTCCCTTTAAAAAACTCAACTTATAATCTTAATCGCAAACACACATTAATTTATTGTCATCATAAAAAATGGGGAGATTGTTGACCTTATAGTCACTAATCTTGTTTTGATAATAACAATAACATTAATCATGTGTAATTTAATTAAGTTGATGTTTAAAGTTATAGCCACATTAAATTGATCACACGTGGACAAAATCGAAAAGCCGGAACAAAGATCATTCACCTACAAAGTTTTACGCCTTCAATATCTCACACATCACAAAGCCTCCTTGATCAATGCTTTATCAATGGCACCTCTATGATAAATGATAAGCCAAGAAAGAAAAGAAATGAAGAAACAATCAAAAGCCCTTGAAGACTCATTAGTCTCTATTTGAGTGAGTGCTTTAGTTACTTATGTAAAGATTCATGCTTGACTCTAAATATAGCTCATATACTTTGTTTTTACACAACTAGATTGATCAAAACAAAGTTTCCTCAAGATCCTTTCAAAATACACATTCTAGTAAAAACCGGTTTTGAAATTAATTCATATTTAATGCTAAATGATCTTATTTGAAGCTCTAACAAAAATAGGTGTCTAAGAAACCTATATTTTACATTCCCCAAGCATTAAAAGTGGTTTTAAAGCTAAAATGCAAAAGTACAAAATTTGGATTTTTGGCCTGATGGACAGAGCCCATCAGTCGACTAAGCAGAGAGGCTCAGTCGACTGAGGCTCACTCAGTCGACTAAGGAGCCCTGCTCAGTCGACTGATGGCCCAGAATATAGCCGTTGGAGTTCTGATTTTTTATCATTTTTGGCACCAAACTCTTACCAACTCCCTCCAAACGGCCATATGATGTCTTAGACTATATATACACTTTCTAAGACTTGTTTAAATACTCTTGAATCATTCTTACACCATTCTCTTCATCTATATTCATTTTCAAATATTCAAGAACATTGCTTTTGATCAATCATCTTTATTTTGAGCTATACTTTATTGATCAAATTTGATATCTCTTAGTGTGAGCTTAAGTTGTAATCTTCATACACTATTGAGCTATTGTACATTGGTGTTAGTCACCAAATCTTTTCTTTTAAACATTAAGAGAGGTTCATCTCTTAAGATAGCAAGAGTGAATTCTTGTGTGAGCATTGAGAGAGATTCAATACTTGTTAGAGTGTGTGAGAAGAATACACTTGTAGAGGTTTGATCTTCACCCAGAAGGAGATCAAAAATAGTAGAATTTCTCGGGGTACTAACCGAGCGCGGAGTAGGGGCTAACAAGCCGAACCGTGTGGACAAAAAGTCTTCGACTTTGATCGGTTTAATCTTTCTATCTCTTATATTGTGTTATTTGCATCTTGTGATTGGATTTATCTTTGTTTATTGTTTGGTTGATTGATATAGACATCAAACATTTTTAAATTGATTTTTAAAATCCCATTAAGTTTTAAAAACCGTATTCACCCCCCTCTAGGGTATTTTTCGACCTACAAATGAAATAACCCGTATATAAACAAATTCTTTAAGATTTATCACCAAACCTTAACAAAGAACAAGCCCTAAATCTGAAAATTTTAAAAAAAATCGAAAAATATATTACCTGTGAGTGATAACTTCGTTCTTTCGAGAGAGAGAGCTGCATGAGAGATATAATGTAGAGGGAGCAGGGGAGGAGAGTGAGAATGGAGAGGGGGCAGGGGGCATGTTCTATTTTTTTTAAGTGAAGAATAGGCTTTGGTTTAAAGGGCTGTTTGGTTGCTGGGTTAATAACCCACTCGCGGGGACTTTTTTTAAGTGAAGAATAGGCATGTTCTATTTTTTAAATGTTCTGTATATATATATATATATGTATGTTTTGAAGAAGAAGAAGAGGAAGAGGAAGAAAATGAGAAGAAGATGATGGTGAGGGGGTGTATATGATTAATGGTTAATTATTAAGTTAATTAATAGTTAATCTTTAGTAAAATGAGAGGGGTGTAGGAATAAAGTTTAGTATAATATTAATAAATTTTTTAGAAGGCATTTGTGACAAAAAAAAATGGGGGTGCATTTATCACCCATTTATCACCCCCCATAATTTATGTTGGGATTGGGACATGGATCTTTGGACACGTGTTTTACTTAATTTCAAAAATTGGGGCGGGGGGGGGGGGGGGGGGATCAACTGTGTAATCCATATAGTATTTCTCAATGGACCTTCAGTATTCAAGCCCAATATGCTTCGTGTCATTTATTCACTTAAAAAGCCTTCACTCTAAAGTGTTTATGTGAAAATTTCATTCTCTTAGTCCCCCCTTCAAGGCTATCATTCGTAAATACATCGCCTTATAGATAATCCTTTTGTTACCTTTAGAAATCCACATCGTTGGTACCATTCTTTTCCAGTGTTGCCTTAAGTTCATGCATAAAAAATACACTACAATTTGTTTTTTGAAATAAAATAATTTACAATTTACTAATTTATAATAAAACAATTATAAATGAGATAATTTATGCAACTAAACGAGACTTTCCCTTTCAAAACATTTTTTTTAATTCTTAATTTTCTGAATTTAAACATTTGTAAAATGGACCATGGATTTGCGTAGTGGCATGTATCTTTAAAATATGCCCTCAAATAATTCCTACAAAGAATTATAATAGTTTTTATATTTCCTCCTCCTCTTTTTGTTTTTTTCATTAACATTATCTTTGATAGTATAAGGTGACTTAGCTTAATTATTTTCTTTTACTTAAGTTGAGTTTTCCTAAGATAATGTTAATAAACTTAAAAAAAATAGATTATTATTTCAAATCGGGCAAGTAATTTATAAGAGAAGTTAAAAAATAAGACAAGTGATTTGGTAACGTATTTTTCTATACTTTTTGAACCATTTTTTATGATCGAGAGAATAAAATTCTATAAAAATTAAAAAAGAATAAAAATCAACTCACCAATCAACAAATTAACCATTTAGTTGCAAAAAATTTTGTCACTAAAACTATTATTTTGGTTTCTACAGGCGATTGGTGTATTCATTATTTTTCTCATTGAAAGTTTCGTTGCTAATCATCAATTTTGTTGTAGTGGTATTCTCTTTTTTCTACTTTTCCTAAAATTAAATATATTTATTTTCAATCAATTTTCTACTACTATTCCTCTTCTAAACAAAAACATGTTAAGTCCGCAACATCGAAATGTAACCTATAACAGCACTATAATTCTATGGCACCCTCATCGTAATTAATAGGGTAACACCCGTAATTAAGACTTGGAGCGTCATTAACCCACCTTAGACTAGCTAAAGTATATCAAATATAAATAATGAAATCATCAATCTAGGTAAATCACATAACATGGAATAAACAACCCTAATACTCATACATTGGATGACACCCTGTTAATTAAGACCTGGAGCGTCATTAACCCACCTTAGACTAGTTAAAGTATATCAAATATAAATAATGAAATCATGAATCTAGGTAAATCACATAACATGGAATAAACAACCCTGATACTCATACATTGGATGATAATACAAAACGAAAATATAACACGCATACATGTATCCAAAAGTCATACAAAATCATATCATACATATATACGTAACAGCTGGACATACACAACATGGAGTTTAACATACACCATAACTTAGGCTAGTTGTGGCTTGCCATGTGAACATATATACACAACAAAATAAATTCGTATCAGAGGCTTCTATTTTGTTCCCGACCACGTCGTTTCTTTAGTCTTTTCGTCTCCTGGTTACCTGAATTTGTTACATAAAAACGGGGTGAGCTCACAGGTTAGTATGGGGGAATATAACAGGGAATATTATATTCAAAATATAATAGCAATTTAATAACAGTTCAAACTACAATCAGTAGACTGATTTAAAAATTGTCAGTTTATAAACCAATGCATGTATATGCATATGCAGGTTACCTCCTGTGTGTCAACTATTATACCATATCGCCAAGAGAATACCGAGGCTGAACCGAATCATAATTATAAGAATAAGAATCGGCATGACCGCCCCACATAATCATCTAAACATGATAACCATAGAACATCTTTCGACCCATAGAAGATCATCATCATATCATAATAGAATTGGACCACACGTCCATCAATATCATAGCAATAAAACACAAGTGCATTACCGTTATCTAGATTTTCGGGCTACCCACTACTGGCTCTAGACCGCCGACACTTTACTACCCTCCAGAAGTTTAGGGATTTTCAACTTAATGGCACCAGGCCCTATTTATTTTCATCCCGGCAAGTACCAAACAATACACATTTCCTTCATCATTGAAGGGCCATAATATAATCATAATCGAATTCACCACGGAATCATATCACATTTCAGAATATTACAACAAGCATAAGAAACTCTCGACAATAGAGATACAAGATATATGCCACATGATAGGCCACAAGAACATCCCGAACTTGTCGACAATTTTCACAATTCTGGTTGACACCGTAATGATGCACAAAATACATAACATGATAATAAATGAACATTTGAAATAACTTATGTTATATAGACTTAAACAAGTCTCAATTCATATTCATTGGTATACATAATTCATCAATTTCATCAATATACAACACCCATACAGTAAGGAATACCTCATATGAATCAAACAACACACATGTATCAAATGTAAATGGTATATTTTGCTTCTTGTCACATGTTCATAGCTTTACAATTCATAAAACATCATTATCTTCATCATGTTAAAATTCTTAAAACAAATACAATTTAAACATGATGACTATCGTACAATAAAATCATATTATCTAATTTTTAAAACAATTAAACCCCTACCTCAACTCAATTAGCCAAAGAAAATAGAAGGGGGTGAAGACCAAAACTCCGTTTGGTGAAATCCTGAAATTCATATGTCACCGTGATCCTTATGTCGTATAGAATAATTTATCCTAAAGCCGAATCAAATTTTGAAAGTTAAATAAAGATGAAACCTAGATAGAGAAAGAGAGAAAAAAACTTTTATTTGTATTTTGGTGCAATAATGGAAGAAAAATGAAGAAGAAATGCTCTAGAAATCTTTAAAAATTGTGTAACCGACTCAACAACAGTAAGCTGTCGGCCCCAACAGGCACCTATTCAATGTCGAGGCAATTTCTAATCTAAGACCATCCCAAATAGTCGTCTGTCTCTTACAACAAGCTCCTGTTTCACACAAAATTGCAAAAATGTTAACTGAAGCATACTAAAATCATTTATCAACCATTTTCACACTAAACACACTGAACCAACCATAATTTACATTAATACAAACACATGGTGTTACAAATTTTATGCTTAACAAAAATACATATATAATATAAATGTGACACACTTAATATTTTTGTCTTTATAATGAAAAGACATATAAAAAAATACTTAAATACCAAGCATGTCTTAATTTTTAGACGGTGCTATGTACACCCCCCAAATAACTTAATAACACTCTCAGTCCAATTAACAATCCCACTTTTATAATTTTCACTTAGTAATACTCCCCCATGCTCTCAACCGCTCCCCGTTTTGATATGCTTATAATTATGTATTAATTATAATTAATTAATAATTATTAACAACATTACACAAAAACACTCCCCACCCTTATTTGAAACATAAACTCCCTTTTTTTTCTACAACCGAGCAAGATCAAACCCTTATCATCCCTCTATTCCTTCCAACAAGCAATTAACAAGAACTACGATCTTCCCTAACTTGAAGCATTGCTCATCTCATTTCATCTTTTTCCACAATAATCAAGTAAGAACCCTAACACGATATTCTCCCCTTTGATTGAACTACCTAAATGAACCTAATGAATTTGTTATGAAATTGTAAGTAATTTAAACCCTAATAACTCTATAATTCAAATGGAACTCAAAAAATGCTTATATGAAACTAATAAAATGGAGCCCTAGGTTAGGAATTTGATATACATCAATAAAACTACACTCGGTCCCCCGTAAACGAATTGCAGGCCTTCATGCTCGATCCCCTTTGAACAAGCATGTTGTGAGTTAAACAATAATTAATTCATAGTCCACTTAGTTAATAACAACTGAGTATGGTTGATCTTATATGTTGGTTGCCAAATGATTATGTTTAGGGATTCATTTATTGACAACCATATAGTTGATTTTTTTTATAAGAACCATACCATACTCGTTTGATATGTGTAAATGCCTCTTATTTTGTTTTCATCTTCTTATTGTTTTGTATGAAAATTGTTTAATTTGCATAAAATATAGAGTACTTGGTTATTAACAACCGAATGGCCTTGCTTATAATAATTTGGCATTAAACGAGTTGGGTGAATCTTACTTGTTTGCTAATGACTAAATATGTGTAAATGGCTCTTATAATCTTGGATTAACGTGCATCTAATTTCTACCGTATTGTATTATTTTAAGCATGACTAAAGACAATCATATGACGGCCTCAGAAAGGCAACGAATATCAAAGCAAGTAGATGTATAAATTAATAATCAATATGGCAAACAATACAAGAAAATGAAAGCATCTTCACCACCATCACCACCACCAGCCATATCACTATCACATCCAGCCACATTACCCTTACATATAGACTCACTAATATTATTATTAGCCATATCATCACCTTCAGGCTCGATTTCTATAAGCGGAGCAAAAAACTCCACCAAACAACAACAAACAAGTTGTACTTGCTTGCCTCATAACTGAGTATTTTTGTTCACACCCGATCTCGATAAACCAAGTGAACCTTTTTCTTCAATTTTTTTGCTCTGTCCCGTTCGTGTTTGTATAACTATGTGTTGTTTATAATGAAAAAAACCAATGAAATACAATAAAAACAAACCTAGCTACCTCTCCTTGATGAACTGTTTCTTAAGTATCAAGGTTTTTTTCCAAAGTTTTATTCTTTATCAAAGTTAGGGTTATCAATCAAAATACCAACGTAATTTCAAGTGTTGAATTAATGGAGGATTTTGATGCATTTTTTATGTTGTAAGCCCTCAATTTTAGATCCAGGCAAAATTTACAACATCAAAATCGGTTGGATAATGAGCAATGGTTTTTGAGTTGGAGGGTGCATTAAATGTTTCTTGAATTTGAATGGCATTAAATGTTTTGTTATGTGTTTATGTTTCTGATATAGATTGTGTTAATCATTACTTTATTATAACTATCATTGATTATATATAACCATTGTTTAATTATAATATAAATGGGTAGGAGTGAATGCAAGGAAAAAAAAAGGGTGATTTGTACTTAGGTAACCAAAGTTTTATTATAATTGGATTTTGGTACCCATTTTTTACATATGGGTATTTTAGTACCCATTTTTAATTTTGTAGGTACTTTGGTACCCATTTTTCACTTTTCCGTTAATTAACCGTTAAGTGCCCAGCAAAATGACCACAATACCCTTACTTATATTAATCTAACAATTTTTCAAACCTCATTAATTCAAATAGAAAAGACATGATATTTGGATATAATATATATTGGTCGATCAATCATACTTGCAATATGTTTGTCAAAAAAAAATCAAACTTGAAATACAGGAATAAAAATAAAAGAACTCAAACACAAGCCCTAAGATATGAGATTAAAGTAAATGAAATTGAGCTAAATGAAAGAGAAAAGAAACATAAATGAGATATTAAATTTGAGATTTGAGATTTAGATTAAAAAACAATAGAGATCTGAGATTAAAAAGTCTGATTATTATTATAGGGAAAACTTGAATTTGATTAAAAACAACTCTAATCCCCTCATCACTATTGATCCTCAAATCTATCAATTGGAAGGAAAAAAAAACATTTTCGTATAGTTCAAAACATTATCGGCAATAATGGTATAGAAGTGAACCCGATAGTGGTACTGTGGTGATTATGAGAGGATACGGAGTATGAGATGCGGAGATGCAAGGTGGCATGGCGCCAGAGAAAGGGGGGGTAGAGACGAGGCACCAAAGACGAGAAAAATGGTGGGTGAAGGTGGTGGCAATGGCAACGGCAGGTGAGAGAAAGAGAGAAATGGTTGTAATGTATAATGAAATGGGTTTAGTTATTTCAAGGATTTTATGAAAAGGGTTCAGTTGGTTTTGCTCAAGAATTACTAATGGATGAAGAAGATGATAATGGTAAAGATGAAGATGAACAATTAATGACAATACTCTTTTTCTTCACAACACCAACCATCCATCACCATTGTACCCAAACCCCGTTGTTGCCGCCACCTAGCACCATTATCCTCCTATTTCTTTCTTTCTTTCTATCTCATTCTCTCCGCTTTTTATTTCATCTATCAACCTTCACCATTAGTACACACATATGTTTATATATATATATATATATATATATCAAACATAAAATTAGGATTCCTATGCACACACAAATACCTCTGAACTGAGTTGGTGGGACTCAATTTCGAGCTCGAGGAAAGCTTTAATGGCGGAAGAATGGAATTGGGCGAGTTGGGAGTGGACATAAAATTGGGGATTCCATGTAATTATATACACACACAAAGACCTCTGAACCAAGCTATTGGGACTCGATTTCGAGCTTGAGGAAGCTTTAATAGTGGAAGATTGGAATTGGGCGAGTTAGGAGTGGGGAGAATTTGTAATTCAATGGGTTTTCTTCTTTCTTAGGAGCGGGGTGAGTTTATAACTCGTGGGCTTCTAGCTAGGATTTTGAGTAGCGTTGGTTTTCTTTTTTGTTGAAAGATTTGTCTTCCATGGATGTTTTATAGAGAGAAAAAAAATGTAGACAGAAGGTGTACACATTGGAGAAGAAAGAAAATGGGTGAAGAATATAGGGGCATTTTTGGTACATCATGTCACTTTTTTTTTCAGACTTAACGGTCTATGTCAGTCAATTAACAGAATTGTCAAAAATGGGTACCAAAGTACCTAGGAAAATGAAAATGAATACCAAAATACCAATATGTAAAAAAATGGGTACTAATATTCAATTACGGTAAAACTTTGGGTACTTAAGTACAAATCACCCAAAAAAAAACTCAAATAAGAGTGTTGTTATATTTGGTAACTTTTTGATATTAGGCCATCCCCACCCCAAATGTTAATAGGTAAATTCCCACTTTTCTGTGCGCTACCGCAACAAAGAAAATGCTAAAAGTGGACGGTAAAAGCTATACCAAATCCAAAACTAATAGCCACTATACACTACTCGATAGATAATTGATCGTGGTAGCAACAATGGCCTTCCACGATACATGATATGTCGCAAGAGAAAAAAATTTCTACTCCCCCAACGACATATGATATGTTGTGTGAGTGGTTTTATTTGGTCGACACATGATGTGTTGTGCCAATGAAGAATATTTTCCACTCTCCCGGCACATCATGTGTCAAGCCAAAGAATCCATATCTCCTTCAACATATCATATGTTTTGAGAGCTATGTTTACTTTTTTCCCGTTAGATGTTTATTTATATAGATAGATTAAATACTCATATTTACACTACTCATTTTAGATGGTTTTAGGTAAAAAAGAAACGTGTTAGCATCATTGCATGATATTTTTTCTCCATTGGCATCCTTTCCCACCCTCCAAAACATAGAACAAAAGGTTGCTAAAATTAGCTATAAAGTTTCATTGTTACATGACATCTTTAAAAATACAATTTATACTTTAACCCCTCAGTGAAGCCACTATCTTACATAAATAAGGTGGGTATGTTATATAATAAATTATCAATACATTTATAATTTTAAAAGTTACCATAAAATATAATAATAGCAACTTATAAATGTGCACATGTGACCTAATTTTAGATAAAAACGTAAAATTAAGTCATATTTATTGTTCAAATTGGAAGTAGTGGGGGTGAACACATACAAAGATGATAAAGTGAAAAATGAGTGTTGCCATTGGCGCAGTGGATATAAGATAAAAAAATAGCGTGATTCTAAAACTCTCTTGGTTGAGTTTAAAAATGAGTCGCTGGTTGAATTAAGCTTCAAATGTTTGTACTCATAGTAGTGGGGGTGAACACGTACAAAGATGATAAAGTGAAAAATGAGTGTTGTCATTGGCGCAGTGGACATAAGATAAAAAAAATAGCGTGATTCTAAAACTCTCTTGGTTGAGTTTAAAAATGAGTCGTTGGTTGAATTAAGCTTCAAATGTTTATACTCATAGTAGTGGGGGTGAACACGTACAAAGATGATAAAGTAAAAAATGAGTGTTACTGTAGACACCCCGATCCGTGACCCCCGCAAGAACCCTAACGACCTTCGGGAACTACTATTTTTGGAACCCGGGACCCACCCGAGCACCCGAAACTGCCCCAAAGGGGTTTGTTGGCCAACAAAACCTATTTTAAGTGAAGTGTCGCACGACAATCCTCCCTGACACCAGACCATTTGTCGCGCGACATCAGCCGTTTGTCGCGCGACATAGTACACATTGTCACGCGACACATGCCCTTTAGGGGGAAATGTCGCGGGACAATCCTCCCCAAGCAGTATAAATAGGCCAACACCCCCATGGGTTCTAAACGGCAACTTCTCGCCATAATTTCTATACTAAAATTCCTTATTCTCTCTGATATTTTCTAATCTTTAAGCCTTCTCCGGAAGCATCTGTGATAACATTTATTTTCGCAAGAGTCTCGGATCTAATCTTGGCACCCGGAGTGCCACCTTTTAGAGTCAGACCGCTGGAAATATTTCTAAGAGGAAAGCTGATATCCGTCAGAGGTCTTCTCTGCTGTATTATATTTTCTCTCTTATTCTTATTATTATCGCCGGGAAGGTAACGAAAGTCTCTTCTAGTAATTAAATAAGATATTTGTATATTAATTTTATTGTAGACTTGTTTAAAATTCGATTTTTCTAACGGGGCGCTGCCCCGCACCCTGCGACTTGACCGGGTAGGTCGATCCTTGTCCTAGTAAGCGAAATGGCGACATGGTTGTGGTAGATTCCGAACGCGCTCGAAAATCAAGTTTTCATTAGTTATTTCCAGAAAGTAGTAGAATATCAGTAAAAGCATCCAAGTTTTCCAACATAGAATAAACATATAAGACCACTAGAGACCGAAAGGGCGGAATGGGTGCTTAACACCTTCCCAAACCGTAATATAGTTCCTGAACCCTATAGAATTCTGGTTTTGTAGACAAACGTGTAAAGAAATGCTTATCTGTAGCCTTCCCTCTTACACAATCATTTTGTCCGTTTTCTTGTAAAACGTACTGGCGACTCTGAACGAACCATCTTGCTTCTAGAAATAGGATAGAAGGACACCCGATATGAATTATTAACATATAGAAGCAAATGGAACAACGAAATCCTTTCCGATGATTCAGACTCCCAAACCAGAGGCTGAGAACCTGGGGTCGCATTTGCGGATTTTCACAGTTACCATTGGCGCAGTAGATATAAGATAAAAAAATAGCGTGATTCTAAAACTCTCTTGGCTGAGTTTAAAAATGAGACGCTGGTTGAATTAAGCTTCAAATGTTTGTACTCATTTGTAATAAATTAGTAAATGAGCTCTCGCTTAAAAAAGCCATATTTAGAAAATGTACTATCTCAGTCGAGCTTTGGCTCAAGTACTTACACATGCTCGAGTTGGAGTTTATAAACAAGATTAATTTTATCCAGATAAAATCTAATTTAATTTTTATATATTTACTTAATGTACAAACTTACTTATGTTATATTTGCAAGTTCAAGTACTAATTAACTCCTTTCTTTCAATCTGAACAGACCGTAAGCCATTAACCATATATGGACTAAAAAGTCAGATCCTGAAAAATTATTAAATAACTCAATCGAATAACTTTGAAAATATCAACTGAAAAATTATTGAATATTACTTAAAGCACCTCCTCGTGCAAGTTATGAAAGGCTAATCACATCTAAAATTCAATTTTTCTATTATGAATTTATGACAACTAAGTATCAAAATAAATATTGGAGATCATTAGGCTACCTTTTGATTTATTAGAGGAGGAACCAAATCCTGGACTCTTTCACATCCATGTAATGCAGTTTGAATTTTGAGAAGCCAGCCCATTTATGATTCATAATTATTATCACACCAAAAGTTCACGTTTAATCCCTACTTTCAAAAACATTAAATACTCTAGTCGAGCTAGCTAGATTCTAATCTAGTTTGGTTCATAAACATACAAGGTCTTAAATCATCCGCAACAACGAAATGCATGCATGGCGTGTTGAATCTTTAATTTAATGTTGGGTTTATATGTGCAATAATTATGTATTGTGGACTATCTTATTGTTAAGCCTACTTTAAAAGTGGCTAACTAAAATTTAAGTTATTTAGGTTTAAATGTATCTAATAGAGTGTGGGTTTTTAATGTGTAGATACTTAAAGGTAATTTCTATTTTATGATGGGCTAAAATAGAAATACAAGAAAAATAGTAAGGTTTACTATCTATATATATATATTGTGGTTATAGTTCCTAGAACGCACGTATATATTCTGTCCTTTGTGAGCCCCCATCATCAAAAAGAGCATAGAGAAAGTTTAAAGGATTCTCTGAAGAAATACGTGTAGATCTGGAAGGCCAACCGCTCAGCTACAAATCTCATACTATGGATTCAAGTACGCTTCCGTATATTAGTTTATTGATTCTTGGTGATGCGATATGAACGATTATAGAGTTTATGATTATTTGGAACCAACAAGATTTAACATAGTGCGCTATTAAAAGTGTGTAGGGTGGACCGCAACACATGATTCTTATTATAATAAAAAAAATTATAACTTATGCAATAAATCTAATCTATATTATAAGGGAAAGAAAAATCACATCAATAATTTAACAAATCAATAGCTCACATATAGTTACAATAAATAAAATAAATTTTGAGCCATTATATATGTTTTCAAAACATCAAATCAAAGAAGTCAACAATTCTCTCTATCTCTCTTTTATTCCACCAATCTACTCCATTTCTCTTACTTTTTTCTCTCATTAACTTTTTTTTTAAATTTATAACACATTAACTTTAAATACAAAAACTATAAATTATTAAACTTTTCATATTTGAAATATAATTATCGGTGCCTATAAAATAAAATCCGTTATGATTAGAAAATTATGTCTAAAAGAAAAAAAAATTAAAGCAAAGCTATTGTAAACCACTTTTCTCTCCTTAAACATGTTTTTTCTTCATATAACTTACATTCAAATAACTTTACACAATATATTTGTTTCAAATCTAATTCCAACCTAATTTTTCCTTTAGTTTAAAAATATAAAAAAGATCTATGTTTTTATTTAATCTTTTACAAACTTAAATAGTTTGTTTAATATTTTTTTAAAATAGTTTGTTATTACTAATGGTACCATATATTAACAATTAGCACAACCCTTCCTTCTTCTTCTTTTTTTTTTAATAAAAGCATATTATTTTTGTAAACCAGTGTTACTACCAATGGTACCATCTGTTTATAATTAAAATTTTAGAAATATATAATGTCATTGTAATAATAATGAGATACATTAATTTTTCCAAATATTTATTTTTGTATGTACTTAAAATTAAACAAAATATTTAAGTTTGTAAAAAATTAAAGAAGAACATATATCTTTTATATTTTTAAATTAAAGGAAAAATTAGGTTGGAATTGGATTTGAAACAAATATATTGTGTAAAGTTATTTAAGTTATATGAAGAAGACACATGTTTAAATAGATAAAAGTGGGTTGTAAAATGTAATAGCTTTTCTTTAATTTTTTTCCTTTTAGACATAATTTTATAATCATAGTGGATCTTATTTTATAGGTATCGATAAATATATTTCAAATATGCAAGTTTTAATAATTTGTATTTAAAGTTAATTTGTTTTAAGTTTAAAAAAAATTAATGAGTGAGAAAAGTGAGACAAATGGAGTAGATTGGTGGAATAAGAGAGAGAAAGAGAGAGAAAATTGTTGACTTCTTTTATTTGATATTTTGAAAACACATTTAATAGCCCAAAATTTATCTTATTTGTTGTAATTAAATATGAACTATTTATTTGATAAACTATTTGTGTGATATTTCTTTCCCTTATAATATAGATCATAAACGAAGGCGAATTTGAAGCTTTCAATTAATCAAGTTGAATCTATCTTTTAATATCTCGAGTACGGTTTTAGCAAAACCCCCTCTCACCCCCTCTGGCATGCGATCTTGACAATTAAATAAGTTGCTCATTACAGTTTTACTCTTTTTAAATATTATATATTGTTTACTTAATCTCACTATTTTTTAATTGTTAATTATTTTTTTTTACGTTTCACGGGAAATACCTGGTATCTTATATAAAGCATAGAGTAAGGAAAATATATCGTGCATATAAAAAAACCCTGAATTTCAATTTCTATACAGTGCTTTATGTATCTTGAGGCAGGTTCGACTGAAACATTGTATGGGATCACATCCTGCCCAGCAGCCCTTAGTTTCTTCATGAAAATAAAGAAATGCTAAATAAATTTACTTTTTTTAAAGGAATTTGTAGGACTAAAGGGTTATTTAATTAAAAATAGAACGAGTTCAAATGCTCTAAACTCACGACACTAAAACTCCGTTTGATAACAATATAAAAAATAAAAAGAAAAACACTTGATTTATATGAAATGTTGGAAAACAAGTTGAGGTAGGATATTTTCTTATTTTTTCCATGGAAAAAATTTCTTTAAGGGTTGAGGAAGATTTTTTTTTCACAAAAGATAATGAAGGATGAGGCACATCTATTGACAAAAATGACCATGAGATGGAGAATATATATTGCATCACATGTCTCAATTTATTTTCCTTCTCACATAAATCATATGATTTTATTTTTATTTTCCATGTTGTTATCAAACAGAGTCTAAATACACATACTTCTTTACTAGGCACATACTCGCTACATATGCACCAATCAATGCTGGGTATCAAGAAAAAAAATATATTGGCTCGGCGCATATACAACGAGTATATAATTATTCATTTGCTGCATATACGTTATTGGAGTGAAACCTAATAAAAAGTGTGTATGTTTAACAATACTCAAGAAAAAAAAGGAGGAGAACTGAAACAAACCATTCCATAAATTTATTAATTGGTAAGTTTAATTAGTATTCACAACGTGAAAATATATTCAACTAGCGTTTCGGTTGTTCAAAACGTTAAATTAGGCTAGATAATGGGATTAAAATAAACTAATTGATGATTGTCGATTTAGATTTGTCACACGGTACTCTTTTTTATCCTATTATCAAATTTTATTTATTTCACCATGCTGGATGGTACGGATATACCTTAGTTATATATATTGCTAATTAAGCCTCAAAATCCCATCCATTTTCTTTCTATTTTTTTCAACCGCATGGAAAATTTGGGCCAATTTACGTGCACCAATCTTTTTCTAGTTTGATTAAAGGCAGGCCGTCCTCGCTGAAATTAGGTAATTCGTTCTAGGTTAAAATAAGCTCATTCACATTGGGTGTTGGCCTGTTGGGATTAGTCCTAATAAATCCCTACACGATCGTACCCACGACAAAACATCTTGGCGAATGATTTACAAAACAATACTTATGGCCCGATCTTTAAAATTGCATGCAAGTATTTAACCATGACCATTTTTCATGAGGCACTAATATATTATCCAAACCTTCCCAAACCTGATGCACTTAAAGATAAATCCGATCTGCGGCGGCCGAGTTTTATATTGAAAAACTCAAACTTGTCTTGACTAATTGTAATCATATGGTATCATGGGGATATTTAAAGGATAAAGCTCTATATTTAGGCCGGGATATATAAATGAGATTATTTTACGCAAACCTAAAGACACCTGACTTGGGAGAAAT
This sequence comes from Lonicera japonica, assembly GCA_021464415.1. Lineage (NCBI taxonomy): Eukaryota > Viridiplantae > Streptophyta > Magnoliopsida > Dipsacales > Caprifoliaceae > Lonicera > Lonicera japonica. The sequence goes on from CM038465.1 coordinate 52,804,597, forward strand.
TTTACTTTAAACCTAAAACTACCGGGTTAAAAAGAAAATCCACCCCAAACCCACTGGCCTGCTTCTAAACCTTAATATTTGTTTATTTGGGTATTGTGTTTCTGTCCCTCCTAAGCTGATTGGATTCCTTTGTAGTGTTTTTGTTATTTTTTTCTTCTTTTATTCGTTATTAAAAAAAAAAAAACTCCCTTATGAGGATTCCATTTTCTGCTTTATATTATTCAAACATGTATAAAATCAGAAAATACAAATCAGAGACTTCCAGTGGACTTTTGACGCAATTCCAGCCGTCTCATATACGCACAGAAAATAATATTAAGACAGAAAATTGAACAATTTTTTACAGTTAAGAAATTATCAAAAAGTAGTATCTTTCATCCACATTACTTTATTCAAAGGTCAGATTTTTCCTCTCGAGAAAAATGAATTGTCCGATTGTTTTTTCACTTGATCGACTACATGTACTGTCAATATGAAAGTGTAGCAACTTTATTGTTATAATAGTGTATAACGTGTCTAAAAAGGTTTTTTTTATTAGTTATTCTTACTGTTTATTCTTACTGGGTACGTTATATAAATTATATTTTAGTTGTATTTTGTGAAAATACAATTCATATAATACACGCCGATAAGATTATTCTGTAAATATAACATTACTTACGAGTGTTTATAGCTATATACTACATTCATGAAGTGATCAATAATTTATCTAGTAATACGTACAGCCAATTGAAATGAATATGATCCAAGATTGGAACAATATTTGACACATACAAAAAGATCCACGTGGATTTTGTGCCGAATTAATAAACATGTGATGTAAGTCTGGTGAGAGTAATTTCTCAATTAACATAGAGAAGATGAGTTTAATTAATCCTGTATTTTTCCGTATACCGTGTAGAAAATTAAATAATCTGCAATTCACGTTCACGAGGTTGATATAGTTATTATAAGAGCAACAAGAAGCGCCTACAAATAAATTTGATAAACTAAAGAGTAAAACTCAAACTTCACAAGAAGAGGACAATATATTTTTTGAAATGCTATTTGTACTGTAATTGTTAAATGTAAAAGGGGTATTTAATTTATCGTTTTTTAAAAATCCGCATCGCAAAAATGTAAAATATATATTAGGTGATACAATGTGTGGTTCAAAGCATCAATGTGGTGGAACGACACATGTTAGATCGCCTCAAAGTATGATTATAATAAATAAATGATTAATAAAGAAATGCTTGGGACAATTTTTAGAATGTCGCCCAAAGCAATTGTTTTAGTTGAGATGACACACATTGTGTCAGGCAAGTGTATCAGAGTGGGATGGCACAACGTGTGTTGCCTAGGGTAAATATTCGTCGGAAGTTAAGTTTAACTTAGTTTTATTATTTACACTACATTATTAGTTTTTTTTTAATGTGTGGTTGAGAAACAAATATGCCAAATCTACCTTACTAGCTTTGCTGGAGCAGATGCGCGCCCTCAGGGTCGTCCCCCTAGATGATCTAATATATGTCTACCGTGTTAGAGTTGCCAATTACCACCCACTTAGACCTGGAGAGATAGACTCCAAGTTCGAGTTTTATCTAGAAGGTTTGGGGTTGATTTTTGCTGTTTGTAGTTAAAGAGAGATATTCCAACTAACATTTTTTTTTAAAAAAATTAAGTGGTTACAACTCAAAGAGATTGATGAGTACAGGCCAGTGTTTCAAATGATCGACTAAGAGCATCCATAGCGTGCTTATAAATTTAGTACCAAATTTACATATATAACACTAAGGGTGCGTTTGATTGCGAGCATGGAATTTGCATGGAAAGAAAATAAGTTCCAGGCAATTGAATTGCCTAGAATTGAATTGCATGGAAAATGTCAATTAAATGTGTTTGATTGCCTTAATTTTCTACCCGGAAAATAGTGTACTTTTCCATCTTTTGGTGTTTGATAGACATTATTTTCTATGGTAATTGTAACTTTTTCCAACTTTTGTTGTTTGATAGCTATTATTTTCCATGGAACTTGAACCTTTTTCCATGGAACTTGTATCTTTTTTACATGGAATTTGCCTAAAAAACAGATTTATTAAAAACAGTTTTTTTTTTCAATTTTACTTCATCAAAAAACTGTTTTTTTTAAAACAGTTTTTATTTTTTTTTAACAAGTTTATTTCATCAAAAAACAGTTTTTTTTAAAACACTTTTTTTATTTTTCTAACAATTTTACTTCATCAAAAACAGTTTTTTTTTGCTGCATTAGACCACACTTCATTGAAAAACAGTTTTTTGGAAAACAGTTTTTTTTTTTTTAACAAGTATACTTCATCAAAAAACTGTTTTTTTGAAAACAGTTTTTTTTTTAACAAGTATACTTCATCAAAAAACAGTTTTTTTCAAAACAGTTTTTTTATTTTTCTAACAATTTTACTTCATCAAAAACAGTTTTTTTTTTTGCTGCATTAGACCACACTTCATTGAAAAACAGTTTTTTCAAAAACAGTTTTTTTTTTTAACAATTTTACTTCATAAAAAAACAGTTTTTTTGAAAACAGTTTTTTTTTTAACAAGTATACTTCATCAAAAAACAGTTTTTTTTAAAACACTTTTTTTATTTTTCTAACAATTTTACTTCATCAAAAACAGTTTTTTTTTTTTTGCTGCATTAGACCACACTTCATTGAAAAACAGTTTTTTCAAAAACAGTTTTTTTTTTTAACAATTTTACTTCATCAAAAAACTGTTTTTTTGAAAACAGTTTTTTTTTTAACAAGTATACTTCATCAAAAAACAGTTTTTTTTAAAACAGTTTTTTTATTTTTCTAACAATTTTACTTCATCAAAAAAATGTTTTTTTGAAAACAGTTTTTTTTTTTAACAAGTATACTTCATCAAAAAAAGTTTTTTTTAAAACACTTTTTTTATTTTTCTAACAATTTTACTTCATCAAAAACAGGGGAATGGGTGGCTTGCCTCGAACGTTGTGCGAATTACCTGGAAAATAAAAACCACCTCCCCCCAAAGAAAATATTTTCCATCTTTGCAAGGAAAATGGGATGAATAGTAAAAAAAGTGGAAGTTTGACTCCCTAGAAAATTTTTGTAATCAAACACCACAAAAGAAGGAATTTAGGTAGAAAAGCCATATTTTCCATGGAAAATATGGCTTATCAAACACACCCTAAGTTTTCTAAGAGGATATGATACATCGGATATGGTATAAAAAATATTTATAAAAGTGTGCGAAAGCCGTATAAATTTTAAGCTAAAAAATTTAATAAAAAAAATCCTACATACGAGTAAGTCGCACGGCGTCTAGTTGATAATTTTCAAAAATTATGTTTTTGACCCTACAATTTTATAACTCTAATGTTTTTTTGTTTTTTTTTTGTAAGATAAAATATATTCGTTTGGCTTGTATTTAACAAATATATATATATATATACTAAGTTCCAATTTTAGATGAAAAAAGAATGCCACGTAAAAAAAACAAAAGTTGGTTTGAAATTTAAACTTTTTAAACATATTTGTAATTTCACCCACAAAATTCAAATAATGCTAACACCATCCAACCCAACGGATTTATGGAAAATTATATATATATAGGTCCAAACGAGTGTGCTTCACTCGTATGTAGGCCACAGTGAATGCTCTTACAAGATAAATAACTCAGTTGTAATTCCTCTAGAGATGACATACATGTATCCAAATGGTAACCATACCAACTACAAGTACGTGTGGAATTGTTTCTTTTCCAGCTTGGAACATTCCTCAACTCGGACATAGTTTATTTTTAATACGTTCAGGTATATATATATAACAAGTCAAAGCATTCGTAAATCATGATGACTCAGAAAATAATGCACGTAAGAGTCACGTTTATTTTTTTGATGCATTTCTAGTTATATCTCTTTGTGATTATGATCTCTTTTGAAAAAAAAAAACCTTCGAAAAATTGTTGATTTCTTTTATTTTGATGGAGTCATGGCGAAATATTTATCGTAATAATCTTCCTTATTTTTTTAGACACGTAGTAGAGGAAAAAGTTTTCCTCGGTTTTTTGCAAGGTAGTCTACCAATTGATGTAGGTTCTAGCTATCATATAATTGAAATAGGTACTCTACGCATTTCTATCTAGCTATCATATAATTGAAATAGGTACTCTACGCATTTCTAGCTATCATATATAGTCACTCTTTCTTTCTTCTTTTAAACTACTTCATGTTTATTCCTCTGAGATGTAGTAAAAGATAAAAACCAAAAAGAGTTGAACATTATAAGCATTTTGCTGTATAGGTTTTATTTTGGCCCTCATGGTGCAACTTTGATATAATTTTTTAGTAGGTGGGACTAAATAAGCTTGTTGTTTAGATATTCTTAAGATCTGGAAGCTAAAAATTAAGCCATGCCCCCAATTGTCTTTGCTTCTTTTTCGGGTGGGACCCAAAGCTTGCACGCACGTATAAGGTTCTTCAAGTGATATTCTCAGATGCGTGGGTGAACAATTTTTGAAGGTTGAATTTAACCTTCCTTTACTTTTGTTCAGCTATACCGATTCAACTAAATACTTCTCTTTTGGTCGCAGATAATTGAAGGCAAGTGTGAAAAAACTGTGAATTAGGTAGACTTTGTTCTATTATTATTATTGTCGTTGTTGTTGTTCTATACAGGGTTTGTGCACTATTTTTCGCCTTCTCCATATGACAGAGTCTCAGAAATTGATAAGGTTATGAGATATACGCGATCATTCTCTGTTGGGATTGTGTAATCAGATGATTAAACAGCTTCAGAATAGTCATTTTCTCATTTTGTAGTTTTTCTGTCCAGGATGACTACCGACCAGTTAAGAGATTGTGTTGCTGACCACATTTATGATTCAAGTCCGCTAGATTTTACTAGTGATGTCTACACATGATTCCTTCTTCTCGCAACTTCTCCCAAAATGTTGTGGATCGCTAATGCCATCACTCTGAGTCTTGATGCCCTCTTCCTTAGCAGACTTGAATCACAGCGTGCTGAGCATTGGCAAACTCTCTACCCCGTAGTAGTAAGCATTCAACCAGATTTTAACTTTTTCTTAAAAGTTTGTTGCGTTCTTTTCTAATGCACATTTTGCATTATTGTTCTCGTATAGAGTATTGGTGCTCTATATCTCATTTTGTTCTCAGAAGATGATATTGCTCCATCTCAAACTGCCTGTATTTCTGCTCAAATATTACAAGGGTAATGTTAAATTGGAAAAATGGAGCAACTCTTCTCATGTAGATCAGCTCCTAAACCGTCATTAAATTTATCGTTTCTTAAAAGATTGACCTTTCAATTTTTACCAGTATTCCATACTTCTATTGGACTCATTAAGAATTTTGAATCTTCACAAATCATTGCGTTGTTGATTTAAATCAATTTCAATGCTGCGACACAGGTCATTATCAACCTTACCCAACCGACTGCTAGGCTGCCGTAATTTATTCCCAAAGAATTCAACAGTTTGAAGGGGAGAAGATGGGGCTTAGAGGGTACACACGATAAGATCTCAGAGCCACTTGGCGACCTGAGGAAAGCAGTAGTTGGCCCAAATCAGAGCTACCGAAGCATCTCTCTCGGGATATAGATGTGGGGTCTGTAAAAGAACGCATTATCCCTCTCTCAAGCCCACCAAGTATCATGCTCTTGGTGTTCTCAGTCAAGTTCTCTTTGATGTGTGTGTCCCAAAGAATGTTGACAATTGGGATATAAGGTCAACTTCCTCCTTGGGCGTGAGGCCATTTTCTTCTGCACAAAAACATTTGCATTTCGATCCTTTCTAGTGTATTATTCGCTTACGATTCTCTCTTAACGGAAGTTCTGGGGAAAGCTTGTCGATGAACTCCTGGTCTCCAGTCTTGTTGGGGCATCAGCGTTTTGTTTGAAGTTGTGTTGCTCCGGAGTTTGAAACCAGTCCTTTAGCAAGTTTTTCGGTGTTACAAACTAATAATGTCCTTTCTTCTAACATAAAATGTACAGTTATTTGTCATACTGGATCTTAATTTGTTGTTATTTGTCATTTTTTAAGACTAATACTACCACCATTGTGGACTAGTACCACGGGCACAGCATTGCTAAATACATCCAGCAAAGTTAAAATTAAGCAAAATTCATCAAATCATCAAATACCTTTTCAATCAGCTGACAATTGCTGCTCCCATTCTCCTGAAGGTCCTTGTCACAAACTAAATCAAAATCTTCAAAAATTGTGTATAAAAAAAATGAAAAAAACAAAGAAGACAGACTTCAGACATTATAAATTATCATCATTTTGAAGCCAAACATCAGCATTGATCAATACCCGTACCTTGAGAGAGCAAGATCCACAAGGAAGAACAACCGATGCTGGCAAATCACCCTGCTGCTTTAGAGAGATCTTACTCCCATCCCTCAAAACTGGATACCCCATCTCCCCCAACTCCACGGAATCGATCGAAAAGTAATCACCGCATCGACACCGATACAAAAGCTCCACAACATCATCATCTCCCCCATATTCAGCCGTTAGATCCTCTAAGCCAACTTCTTCTGCAGTTACTGCATCATCCTGTCTCAAAGCCCGAAGCTCACTATCATAAAGTGCTCGAGACTTTGAACTGCCTAGGATTTCCCAAGCTCTCTGAATCTCCAAAAATCTAGCATTGTGGCCAGAATAGGATGTTTCGGCTTTCTTTTGTAACTTATCTGGATGGGAGTTGAGGATAGCAGAACGGTAACTTGTACGGATTTCTTCACAGCTTGCGTCTTCCTTCACACCCAGAATGTCATAGTGAGTTTTATGGCTTGAGACGTTCCCAAAAAGCATGGTTGGCGTTAATGCGCTAAAAGTAAAACCAAAAAGAAGTCTTTAGAAATTTGTGAGCATGAAGAAGGTTCAAAAAGATTACAAAGTGAACTCATTGCTTAATTTAATCAGCTAATAAATTTCATCAACACTTTGTTCTCATTAAAACATTAGTTTGATAACACTTAACATTCCCTGAAGTCACTTAATGAAACAATTTCAACATGATTGCAAGCAACATGTATCTAATGTCCTCAGCAACAAGTATAATCCTCGTTGGCACATCTCAGCCAAAACTTTTGCCTAGTGGACTATTCCTCAATCACCGCAGATCCATAATGATTGGATGGCTCAGTGTCTACAAATGCTTGTGATGTTGCTTTGATCCACAGGACCAGGGTCAGTGCGTATGCTCCTAAGCTAAGTATCCACCCCAAAATCGTCATTTCTAGCAACACTTGATCTTAAAATAATTAATTTCCGTCGCCACCCAGTAATGCGACAATTTTTTCATAAGCATGACAATCATCAAAAAATATATAGATATATATTAATCTTTTCATCCACCTGTATGTAATTTTATTACCAATATGCTTTTGCAATCTTTCCGAGGCTCCCTATCCATGAGGACTAATCTTTAAAATGCTCAACTAATGAGAGAAATTCTTGATCGAGGACAAGTACAAACATTGATAACTTTGTTATACTGAAAGAACTTTGCATTTATTATTTCAATCGATCAATAATATTTACCTCTCCACACCTCTATCCTAATCACGCATGATTCAGATCAAATGATTAAAAAACTATATAAAGAATTGAGTGGTTGATATTGAAGATGCTTTTTTTTAGGTAAATACTGTCTTTGGGATGGGTTACGACCTAACATATATAGCTACGTAGCTATGAATATTAGTTTTGTTTGAGGATATAATGGCTGCCAAAATGACTGCGGTTCGAATCACTCAACTGGGATAGTAAGGAGTCTTTCAAGACACCAATATCTGCAAAACATCATCGCTAAAAACATACTCCTTAATTTGTTCACTTCCATGAAGAAGAGCATATTTCTAGAAAATACTGTTATGTAGTGTAAAGATATAAGATTGAAATTAACAATAACCAGGACAAACAAGCATCCTCGTAAAATTAGAATTAATTACCTTATGGTTCCAGTGTCCGATTGTTGTTGAAAACCCTAATTGCTTGTCACAACGATAGAGAAGAAATGAGGAAGAGAGAAGAGAGCGCGTAGGGTTGATTTCCTTTTCCTTTTTCTATTCTTTTTCTTAACACTGGAGCCCGAATGCCGTATACACAGTGGCGGAGCTAGGAATTCAACCAAGGGGGTCAAAATTTAAAGCACACTGCACACGAAAATATATTTTAAAGCCATAAAATTTTAACGCAAATATAATAGCATTAGACCTTTGTACAACCCCATGTGAACATTGGCTACAAATTACAAAAACATTATATACAGGGTATCATATTTTGGAAGTATTGCAAGTCCGTCTCAATATTATTGAAAATGCCTTGGTCGACAACTATAATAACCAAATAATAAATTAGTAATTCAACTCTCTTCCTATTTAGATTTTAGAATTAATGAAAATTAGGGTTTTAGGTCTAAATCTATATGGCTACATAAATCATACCCAAACAACAACGAACAAGTATAACTAAATAATAATTCATCAACTCTCTTCCTATTTAAATTTTAGGGCTAATCAAAATTAGGGATTTAGGTCTAAAATAAACAAAAGAGAAATGATATATCAACCAAACATGTATAAATGATAAATCAAATCTATCAAAACCAATTAAACGAGCAAATGAGAAATATAAATCAAAAAAAAAAAATTAGGGCTAGTGGGTTATGGAGAAGCACTAACCTTGTTAGGGCTAGGTGGTTGTGGAAAAGAGGATGCACGGAAGGAGAAGCAGGAACCTTGTTGCGGAGAATACGAGGTGAGATTTGCAGCTCGTAGGTGGAGATGGGTTAATTCAATTTTTACTTTTCAAATGGGCCCCTAAAGTTTAAGTTTGTTTACATCTATCCCTAAAGTATAAAACTATTCACTTAGTTCCCTGAAATTATTTTGTTTTCCAAAAATTACCCCAATAAAAAAATTCAAAATTCAAGGGAGGTCAATTGACTTCCTTGCCCCTACATTGTATTGCCCCTGCCTATACTAGGAGTGTTGTCAGAAATCTAAAAAGCAAACGAACGAACCAAACCGATTCGTCATAATCTGAAATTATCCGAATTGAAAAAAAAAACTGAAACCAAAATCGAATAATTCAGGTCGGTTCGGTTCGGTTTTTGGGATAACCAAATTAGACCGAATTCCCCGAAACTAAAAAAAAAGAGGAAAAAGCTTACTCAATAGTCAATATCCACTGCTGACAGAACCATTTAATTTTAAAAGACTAAAGGTAATAAAATACCTCATTCTTTTCACATTCTCCCATATGCGCCGCACACTGCAACTACTCCCCCCCCTCCCCAGCCAACATCTCTCTCTCAAGCTACTGAGTTTCGCACTTCCGCTACACACCGCCACACCGACCTCATCCTCAGCTTAGGTTTGTTAAGATCAACTTATAGCTAATTAGCTATTGCAATTTTTTTTTCACAATGTAGTCAGATCTGTGTGTATATATATGCGTGTGTGTATATATATGTGTAAATATATATATGTGCGTGTGTAAATATATATATGTGCGTGTGTGTGTGTTTATATATGTGTGGGCAAGATAGCAGCAAAACAATGCTTATATATATATATATATATATATATATATCTATATGTGGACAAGAGAGCTGCAGGACAATGCTTATAGCAGGAGGACTAGCAGAGTAGCAGGAGTGGGTAGTTTAGTTTAAGTGCAATTTAGTGTAGTTTAGTTTAGTTTCAGGCTAAGGCTCAGTCACCATCTTCGATAAAGTATCAGGGCATTTAGTGTAGTTTAAGTGCAATTTTTGTGCTTTTTTTAATGTAGTTTTTAATTAAAGTATTAGTAAAATAAAAAACCCGAATGAGACCGAACCGGACCGAAACCGAATAATTTGGGGAGGGTTTGGGTTCCATAGATAAGAAAACCGAAATCGAACCGAAACCGAAATATAAAGTTTGGGGAGGGTTTGGAGTACCCCAATCTCTACCCCGACCGAAACCGAAAACAGCCCTAGCCTATACAAGAGGAAATATAGGTTTTTTTTGGCTTTTATGTCCGTTTTAGAATTATCACAATAACTTTTTTGTACAAGTAATTACTAATGCATTATTGATCCAAAACCTCAAACTCTTTTAGTTACTTGGTCAAAGAATTCACTGTCTATTATTATATTTATCATTATATAAATTTTGAAGGTATTTCAGTGATTATAAAAGTCATGTTAGGTTTTTAGTCTTTTTATTTTACTCTTGTGTACTTTAATTTCTTGCAAAAAATTTATAAGATCTCTCAATCATTAGACTACATACAACTTTTATTTTTTTTATATCATTTATATCTATATTTCATACCCCCAAAAATCTAATGGTTATAAAAGAATTTGAGTTACCAATTTTAGCCTAAATGAGTTATTAATAAAGGAATTATTTTAAGTCCAATAAGAGTTAAAAGTTAACTTTTGAACCTATATCGAAAAAGAAACATATAAATTATTTGAACAAGACTAATTTATTTAAAAAAAAAACCATAAAAGTGATAATTATATGCTCATGTTACATTTTATTATTGTGTCTTATTTTGATAGTGCCATGGTTAACATTTATTCTTGTGCAAAAAGCTAGTTCAAAACCAAAGAAAGCCAGAGCATCCTTTTTTGCGTGAAGGACTTGTGATTCTGTGGGCATCAATTCCCTTCGCCAACAAGGTTAGTTTATCGTAACTTAAGACCCAAATTGCAATCTTAACAAATGGAGTGATTCTTATTTGAGAATTTTGAATTTGGATCTTCGAATTGGAATTCACTTTGATTTATAGTTCTAGAATTGAGAAATTAAAGATGAAAAATTATATGGATCTTGATGATAAAGTTTGTGGATTCTAGCTAAAATTGATACACTCATGTTCACAAATTAAAAGTAATTTGTATTTGAAAAAAGATGTCTCTTCTCAATAAGATTAAGAATTTAGAAGTAGAGAATAAAGGGGTGTTTGGCTTTGCCTCTGAATGCTTAATGAAAGAGTTTTAAGCATTCAAATATGCAAGAAGTTATTTATTTTTTAAATCATTAAGAGGTTAGCGGTTATTTTTTTCTATGATTAAGTATTCGGTATTAAAAGGTTTCAATCTCACTGAATGCTTAATGTTGAATTTAAACAATTGTTTTATACAAACACTTAATATTTAGAACCTCATTCAAAATAAAATTAAATAAAATAAAAAACAGTATCTTTAGAGCTTACATTCGGCATTCAATACTCGGTATTTAGTAATCAGTATTTAGCAATCAAATTTTAAAAAATAAAAATAAAAATAAAATAGGTTCCCTATATCTTGAAAAATTGACTGATTTTTATATATCCATCTCCCCATTTCCCGCGAAATAATTTGAGCTTATGGGCCCAAATCCAAATTTCATCGAATTAACCCCAATTTTGAAAAATCACACTGAAAAAATGGATATATAGAAACCCCTCCGGAAATTGAAAAATAGATATATTATAATTCGGTCCTTATTCTGGAATACTTTTAATTTTTTTATTTTTTATTTTTTTGTTAAAGTTTGTGGTTCTTCAAGTTTAGTTTATGTGATTTTTTGGTTAGAAATACAATACCTATAAATAAAGATTTTTCATGGTCATAAGTATCAAACCTATGACCATTAAACCGAGATTTCTCGATCATAAATATTATACCTATGATCAAGAAATCACACATACTCAATGATTGTATCTGTGTATATCAGTACTTGTAAGAGGCATATATAAAATATGAGGGACTGCAACCTTTAAAAAAAATTAGAGAATTGCATCTTTAAAAAAAATAAAAATTAAGACATGGATCGGATACTAAAAGTCCTCCGACCTTGACCAACACCTCCATTGAAAAAAAGGGAAAAAAAAAAGAAGTAAGCCAAACACTTATCTAAAGCTCATTCCATATGGCAAAATGGAACCAATGACCTCTAATACTCGAGATACATGGTGAACAAGTTAGTTACAACATGGTGTTAAAATTACATCCAAGAGCTCAAAGCTTTACCATCTCTCAACTATTTCAAGCGCTCCCTTTAGTACCCAACTTCCCAGATTAAAAGACAGTAATGTGAACTCTCCTAACTCGTAGTTAAAGAAGGAAAAGAGAACTAAGATATGGGAATTGCAGGCATGGAGACTTGGTGCAGCCAGCTTCACGTTGGTGTATATAAAGTTTCCATGATAAGGTACGTGTTTTCTCTATTACCAGGCCATTTATGCACTTACAACACCAGACACCAGATACCCATGGAACAATCAATGGTACCTTCGAGTGGGACCTTCTGTAAGATTCAGAGTACTTGTTCTTAAAATTCAATCTCGGCTTTTCTGCCTGCAGTTTTTGAAGACAGACAACAATGAAATATTAACACTTGGATGAGTGCATATGAGAAAGTAAACTTCCAATGTCCATTCTTGGACTAAAATGAAGAAGAAAGAATGAAGTATTTAAGGGTGTTTTTTTTTTTTACTTCGAATCTGAATTTTAAGATTGCTATACGAAAAAAATATAATTGTTTGCCATCTGAATGTCACATTTGAATATGCTAAATGGCACTTATCCATTCAATTAGGCTAAGTGAAGATTACATATTTCAGCCAGCATTCCCCAATTTTGTGTTCATAAACATCTGGGGACGTCCATTAACCGATGGGCAGAAAACCCATATATTGCATTTGCTTTCACCCGGTTGGGCATGTTCAGCTTGACGGAAACAAGCCTGATAACAGTCATATGCGCTTTATTTGTGGTGTTTTTAGACCCCATCTCACAGCAATACCATCATAATCTGTATGAAGTTCCATATTGCATTCAGGAGGAGGCTTCTTCCCTATTAAAACATCACTGTCTGCACAAAAAAGGGTACATATACATGTATATAAAGAGTGAAGGGAAATCAAGTTCAGACTGCAATGAATTACTGATTGCATTACCTAAATCTTCTTCATCCTGAGGCTTGTCACTGTGTTCCTTGTTAACAACTTCAAGTGGCATCCAAAGATCAATCTCTTCCGACAGCTTGGCCCAGTTATGCTTCAAGGCTCTAGCAAGCATTCCTGTAAGCATAACCCCTTAAAATACCAAGAACCAATTAATTATTAATTAACACAAATGTCACAAGGGCTGCTCATTAAGTATCTCCAATGAGAAATACTCTTAGCTAGGGTGTGTTTGAATGTGATTCTTTTCTATGGAAACTGCTCCAAATATCATATTGCCCATCTCTCTTTTTGTTTGATTACAAATTTTTTCATGAATTCTATGGTACAACTTGTTTTGTTTTAATTTTCTCATTTTCAATGGAATTCAAAAACCAGCTCCGCCATACACTTTCGTTTTTCCACGTAAACAATTACGTGGAATTCGATTTTTATGCATGTAAGTCGATCAAATGTACCCTATATGGCGTAAAACCCCTCAAATGGTAGAAGATTTTAAATGGTATATATACACCTACTTCCTCCGGCAAGATGGTTGAATTCAAAGTCTTCACAAGAATCACTCTATTGGCTTCTTTGAGTTTCTCCTTTCGCCAGCTTTCAAGTTTCAACAACTTCTATTAAAATTTATAATATCAGCTGGATAACAGGCCAGGGAAGATAAGAAAAAAAATACAAGGGAGATTTGCATTGCCATAAAAGTGATAAAACTATAAAAGTATACAAAGTTCATTACAATCAGCCGATTATGTAACATTATCACGCAACGTACTGTTATCTACTTGTTGACCAAAATATAAAAAGTTTGTTTTAATTTTCTCTAGATGAGCTTCTAACAAATGTAAATAGCATTATACTGCCCAAAAGAGAAGCTTGAAGGAAAAAGGGAGTGATGTATCTTCAATTTCAAATGCAGCGGCAAATCAACATCAACCCTACTTTGTTCTTCTAAATATTTCTCCTTCATTTCTTTCACCTTTTATAAGAGCAAAATGTAGGAGTTGATCAATTCGCTACGTAACTAAATAATAAAACATTCAACTACGTTGAACTTACACGGCTTTCCTCTGTTTTTAAGGATATAAAGAATTGTCTCAATGCATTTACGGAATGGTTCTTACCAATTTGATTAGCTCTAAAGGTTGAGAAGCTTTTCGTATTTTAATTGGTAGGCATAATAGATAGTAAATAGTGTGTAAAACACAAATGTTGATTGGGCATAAGAGGAGAGTGGTTCTCTTGTAGCAACATCATTTACCATTTCTACAATTATTATTATTATTATTATTATAAATCCACTTTGCTCTCCCCATTTCCTTCTCCCTTCTTCTTCTTCTTCTTCAACTCCATCTCCGTCCCATCAGATCTCTTTCTCTGTCTACAGAAAACAAAATTCGAAGAATGTTTTTAGATATTTCTTCTTGCCAATCAATCTCTTGTATCAAGAAAGTGCTTTAATTTTCCGGGCCTGCCAAATCTTGAAAATAAAATGATTACTGTATGTGCCAAATCTTCGGCCACGGCTAATTTACCCTTGGATTGTTTGTCACCAAATCCAGTCTCGTGTTTATTTAGTTTCTAATTTTCTTCATCTTTTCATAATTTGTTAATCAACATGCAATCTGGATAGAAAAAACAAAAAAGAAAAAAAAATTGATATATTAGACGAACTTTTGCATAGAGTTTGTCATATTTTGTTTTCACCTAACAAAGTAAAAAGTTAAAAATTTAAAATAATCTCTACTTTTCAGTTTATGGTATATTGTTAAGATTAGCATTTGTAATTACAATTATTGTACATTACTTTTGACCATCTAACGTTTTTCATTCCATAAAACTTGTAATATAATGTGAGAATCTTATTATTGTTATTATATTTAAAACATCACATTTGATTTTGTTTTCAGTTTTTTCTTTTAGATATTTTCTAGTATCACATGGTGTTCTAGCTAATTTTTGTGCAATTCGACTAATCTCCATTTGTAGAGTAATGCTCAATAGCTGGCCCACAATTCGACTAATCCCTGTTTGTAGAGCAATGCTCAATCGCTGGCCACCAAATATTTTTGCAGCTGCTAGAATTCAACCTGAAGAGCTCCCATATGAACTCAGCATTTGATTTTTGTTTATGAATTTGAAGTAATAAAGGTTGGATCTCATCGTCTTTGCTTTGAAAAACAAGACGCAGTTATACTTATTTTGTGTACTTTTGTTTTAAAATGAAATATAAAATATGCAAGAAAGCACTTCGTGTATTAATGTCTAGTTATATAAAAGCAAACCTTTCACAAGTTTATTCAATAATGTGAGATTAAGGGCGGAAGCTCTAGCCCATCCTAGGAAAAAAAAATAACTACGTATAAAAATGAATAAATATTTAAGTTCGAACTTTATAGCACAGTCTAACCCAGCCCGACCTTCTCAAACTTTAAGAAAAACAAAAAGAATCTAAAACCAATTGTCCAACACCTAAAAAAAAAGAAGAATTAAAAGAAGTTGAAAAGCTAGTAGCCCGGCGAAAATGAGTATTAGGCGATCTTGCTCTCTCATTTGTAAAATATACATTTTTTCTTTTGTTAAATGTGTATCAATTAGCACAAATTTTAAAAGCCTAGTATTATTCTCATAATATTTCGTGAATACTCCCTCACAAATTAAGGGGGTGTATTCAATTGAGTTCTTAAAAAGTTGTTTATGGATAATTTAGTCCAGTAGATTTTAAAAGACTATTTAAGAATGTAATGACTTATAAGATTTTTTTAAAAGATTTTTTATACTCAAGATTTTTTATGTTTGGATTTTAAAGATTATATCATTAGAATTTATAAGATTTGAAAGGATCACATGGATTTTTTATACTCAAGACTTTTTATGTTTGGTTTTATGATGAGTAATGTTTAGTTTAATGATGCACGAATTTTCCAGCATCAGCCTCTACAACCCAAGCTTTCCAAATGCTGGTGGAATTTATCCTTACCAAAGGTTCTATAAAACCCGCTACCATTTCTTAATAAAAGAAACAAAAAAAAGTTAATAAACATTATGATTCTTGTGAAAGGCAGATAGTGCCGATTTTGGTGTTTATGATCATCAATGAAATTTATTTAAAATATCAATAAAATTATGCAAGTAATCTTCAAAATGGGGTTTAATTGAAGGGCCCCACTCTTCAATGGCAAGAAGGCACTAAAGGGAAAAAAAATAAATTAAAATACATAAAAATAGTTCAAATCTCAAAGAACATGAAAATGTACACATAAATACATACATACATGTATATATATAAAGAGAGAGAGAGAGAGAGATGATATATAAATACCCACTTCATAAACAGAAGCATTTGTGAAATTGAGAAGGAAAATGGGTGAAATGAAGAGGTAAATGTAGAGAAAAGAGGTGAGAGAATTGGTAAATTTCTAGCATAAAACAAAAGTCTCACGTGAAAAGTCTTATGGGTTAGGGTGGGATTCTTTATAGGGTTTGGTATTTATACTTTTTATTAAAAAGTCACACAAATTCCTAATTTTAAAAAAAATCCATTGAAATTAACAAGTTTTTGAATACCAAAAAACTTTTTATTACTTATTTAAAGTCCTGATTGAATACCACCAGATTTGGACACACTATTTAAAATATCCAAATAGTCATGATTGAATACCGCAAGACTTATTTAGATTATTTAAAAGTCTTAATTGAATACCACAAGACTTATTTATCCTAAAATAGACTTTTAAAATCCTAATTGCATACACCCCCCAAGAATCCTTATCAACTATCTCCTTATTTTGAAAATGTATTAATTTTAAAATAAATGGAAAAAAATGAAATTTTTTGTTCTAGACTTATGACATATTTAACCAACGAACTTTTTTCAATTTTGTCACTAAATTTTATTTTATTTTGTCTAAAACCCCACTAAACGTCCAATAACATTTCAATTTAACCAAACATTTTAGCGCTGTTAATTAGAATTATCGGAAAAACTGAGTTAAACATTAAGGAGTCCACGTGTCATCCACGTGGATATTTGAGGTGGTAAAAATTATCACATGACACACACGTGCGTCTTTCTCCTCAAACAAAGAGCTCAACGGCTACAATTTTTAGAGTTAAGGCTGTATATACGAACGAAATTTAGGGGAAAGGTGTGCAGTGGCGGATCCACAGCAGGTCAACAGGGGTCAACTTAAGTAAAAAAAGTAGCTGACATCTGACAAATTGGCATCCCCAAAAATGAGAGAACCCATCTCATTTAATTTACATTCGTTAGATGAAAAAAAAAGACACCAAACCTTGCTTTATTCTCCCAAGACAGTGGACTGGCCGATGGCCAGTAAACATTATTCATTTCTTTTCCTCACCCATTCTTCATTTGTTCTTCATTTCATCTCCGGCAGCTTCACTGAGACACTCTTTTTTTTTTCTCATTTTAATATCTAACAATCTCACAAATCTCTCATCTCATAGATCTCTTTCTCCCTAATTTTTTTTCTTTTTCTTAGTTTCGTTTTTTCCTCAACGGCTCTACAATAGTTTCAGCGCTCCGCTCCAACATCTCACACCGCCTCTGACAAACCACTGGGCACCGCCCACTACCGCGTGATTTAGGTATAATTTTCTAAAGTTATTTTTTATTATTTCTTGTCTTTTATAATCTAATCATGTTTTATTTATTATTTTGCATAATTTATTAATTAGAAAAGAAAACAATAATTCTATTAACTTTCATGTAAACATAAACATATATTTTCTTTTAATTTATGTGGTATTGATTAGATAGGAGGTTACAAAATTAAAAGGGATAAAATAGTTAACACAAACATATATTTTAATTAGTAAAATTAGATTGACACAAAAACACAAAGTTAATAAAAAAAAAGTTATTTCATTTTTTTACTAAAGTATTAATGTTGTAGGCTTTAGCATTGGTTCAAATGTGTCTATTTCTTAATATTTTTTTATCTTTCTTGATCTTATAATTTGGATAAAAATTAATGATTTATTAAATTAATTGATTTATAGATTTATGGAACGATTCTTTAAAAGAAAGTTATCTACGGATAGTCATTCTCCGTCTAATCCGGATAGTTCAAATGCAAGACCAATTGAAGTAGATGAGATATTAGCTAATCTTCAGACAGACCCTGGACTGAGAACTCGAATGGCTGATTATAGTCCTAATATTCGGGATAAGATCTGAAGAGCATATCTACAAAAGGGGCCTTGTCAACCTAAAAGTTATAAATTCCCGCAAACTAATCAATTAGGACTTAATAGACGCTTCATTGCTCAATGGTTTGATGAGTATGATTGGTTAGAATATAGTATTGCTAAAGATGTTGCGTTTTGTCTTCATTGTTATCTCTTCAAATTTAATTTTGATCAAGTGGGTACTGATGCATTCACTGGGGTAGGCTTCAATAATTGGAAGAAAGCAAAAAAAAAAGGTTTAACCTTCATGTTGGACCAGTTGGTAGTGTTCACAACCAAGTTAGAGAAGTTGCTTACAATTTGATGCATCAAACTACACACATTGAAATAATTGTGCTCAAACAAACAAGCCAAGCTCGCACGAATTATCGCACTTGCTTGAATGCATCACTTAAGTGCACTAGGTATTTGTTGTGACAAGGTCTTTCTTTTCGTAGTCATGATGAAAGTGCACAATCAAATAATAAAGGAAATTATTTAGAGCTCTTGCAATTTCTTGCGGATCATGATGAAAAGGTTAAGGCCGTCGTGTTGGAGAATGCTCCGGGAAATTTAAAGTTAATAGCTCCTTCAATTCAGAAAGATCTTGTCAATTCTTGTGCTAAAAAAACCATTGGTCTTATCTTGAGTGATGCAAAAGATAGATATTTTTCAATAATGGTGGATGAAGCACGAGATGTTTCAATAAATGAGCAAATGGCGATGGTGCTGCGTTATGTGAACGACAAAGGACAAATAATTGAAAGGTTTGTGGGGGTTCAACATGTAACTGACGCTACTTCAAATGTACTAAAAGAATCCATTGATGAATTCTTTTCTTCTGCGAATTTAAGATTTTCCAAGCTTCGAGGACAGGGTTATGACGGAGCTAGTAATATGAGAGGTGAGTTCAATGGCCTTAAGACAAAGATTTTGAGAGAACAACCTTGTGCATTTTATATTCATTGCTTTGCTCATCAACTTCAACTAGCTCTTATTGCGGTAGCAAAGAAAAACATTGATGTTAACTCTTTTTTCACAACGGCTAATAGTTTGGTTAATGTTGTTGGAGCATCTTGTAAGCGTCGCGATGCACTTAGAGCACAATGCCAAAAAGAGATTGTGAGAGCTTTTGAAAATGATTGTCTTATAACATGGCGGGGCTTAAATCAAGAAACTAGTCTCAAACGTGCTGGCAATATACGATGAAACTCTCATTATGGTACGTTGATTAGTATTATTTCTATGTTTCCATCTGTGGTGAATGTGCTTCAAATGATTGTTGATGATAATCCTAATGATAGTTTGGGTGAAGCCTATAAGTTATGGAGAGAAATACTGTAATACCCCGTTCATTTATTCCACCGTGGTTGCCTTCATTCGGTCGCTTATTTCACCTCGGATGGTGAAATCACAGTTTATGGAGTTTCGTAGTGCTCTGGCACCTTGCACCAGTTGTATTAGTCTACTTACACTCGTTCGAATGATTGTTTAGTGATTTGGGTGGTCCGAATCGATTTCGGGTTGCATATGGTGAGTTTCGGTCTTACGCGATTTATGGTTTTTAGTCAACTTTGGAGCTATGTAACTTTTCCATATCTTATCCGATTTAGACGCTGTTTGCGCCTATGTTTAGGTTTCATTCCATTCTATAACTTTCATGTTTTGACCGAAAGCCAATTCTCACTCCTCGTGGGTCAAAATAGCGTTCGAAGTGGGCCAATTAGTAAAATCTGGCCATTCGGTAGTGTTTCGGCAAAATGCTGTATTCGGAGGATTTTTGGGAATTATCCATCAATAATTTGGGGAGACTTCCTCTTAGGAAGTTGTAGATCTTTGAATTATCTTTCCGTGGACATAAGGATCACCCCAATCCGAGTTCTGAGTAAAGAGTTATGACCAAAATACGAACAGTGGTCGGTGTTGTGAGATAAGCTTTGGCAGAGAGCTCCCAAGATCGATCTTGGGAGGTCCAAGATCGATCTTGGAGCCCTGTGTGTCGAATTTTAACCCCTTTTAACCCCGTTTTCTCATCATTTATCATAACAACACACCCAATTCGACCCCCACACCCCCACAACACCTCAAGAGTGTTCTAGGAAGAGGAAGTGAGAGATTCATGAGTGTTTTGATGATTTATTCATCATAAACCAATATTCAAGCCCTAAATCCACACCCTCATCACTATTCATCATCTCCTACCTTCTTCTTCCTCCATGGCTGCATGAGGCAAAGCTAGGGCTTCGGGATTGTGGCTTCATTACTTCAATTAGCACTTTAAACTTGTGGAAAATCATCATACGAGGTGGGAACAATAATATTTAACTTGTTTTCTCTACTATTATGTGTTGCATTTAGTGTTAGATACAAATTAGGGGTTTTTGGTACCAAACCTAGGGCTTAATGCTTGCACTTGATTTTAAGTTGTTTGACCTTGGATTAATGGTGGATAATTGCTAGTTAAGGCTTAATAAACATGATTAGAGAAAACAATACACATATTTAGTCGTAATCATAAGTGTGGACACAAAATCCCCATGGAACGTATACTAGTCTTCGCTAGTTTTTGAGATGCATATGTAAATGAAATTTGTGGACTATATATTGCATATAATTGTTATCATTACACCCTAGATGGCATATATGTGCGGGTTAGTAGGGTGTAGGTCACGTGGTGACGGTTGAGGTGTACTAGCGTAATGTAACTATGCAGAATAGGTGTAAAACCCCCAGACTAGTATGCAACTTTGCTAGAACAATGTTGTAGTATGTGAGATATACATAGAGCCTTAAATTTACGCACAATACACCTTATGTGGTGTCGAGGCTTGATGGTTGGGGTATTACCCCTTTCGATTATACTTATAACTAAGTACATCTTCTGTCAACTACAAATGAGACTTGAATCATGTAGGAATTACAAGAGTGATTATGAATGGCTCTAATATGACAATAAATGCGGTAATGACTAACGTAGAGTATAAAACATATGAATTACACTATTGGGCTTTGTAATGCGCGTGGGACATGGCGACGTCAATACGGATGAATAATTAAACTTATACGACCTTAGTTAAGCTTATAACATATGTTCATAATCAGGAGGGAGCGATAAGGCTAAAGAAATGAATTTCACTGTTCATGCCATGTGAATGACATGTTTAACCCTTATGTTGATTTCTACACGTGTGATAGATTATGTGGGCTTTTGATAGATATATATATATATGATGAAATGGATATATTGATGTTGATATAATCACACGTGGTAGAATGATATTAATAATGATGTTGGGACATCTGTGTTATACATACATGTTCTTGATTGATATTTTGGCCAACTGTCTATGTGGACATTGATTGTAAGGTTGTAGCATTACCAAGGAGGGTTGTAGCCCTATCTTATGATTGGGTTGTAGCCCATTGAGTTCGGTTGTAGTCGCAGCGGTTGGAGCCGCTATAATTGAGTACCGGTACTCGTTGTAACTGGAGTGGAGCCACCCAAAGCGGACAAGGGAAAGGACTACCCAGTACAGTGCGGTGGTAGCCGCCTGTTATGTTATCATATTGATGTATATTGCCTTCCCGCGGATGAGTATTCATAGTCCTGCGTTTTATAGCTTCCCTGGCTTGCGAATTAGTTCGTGTGGCTCTATCAACGGGACTGTGTGTCTCGGGAAGTAGTAGCCCTACACTTAGGTGAAAGATCCTAAGGTAGTTCCATCCTCGGAGGAACGTGCTTGTACGGGTGTTCTTCTTGTTAAGTATTTGAAGTGTTGTCCCCGGGAAAATGTCTTGCGTGGGTTTATCTCCAAATGAATTACAAGTAAGGACCGAGTCCCTGGGCGGTTCGCTCACTTGGAGGAGACATGATTAGTTTAGAGCTTGGGGTTCTTCGAAAACCGATGCTCTAAGCCTAGTGACCGCGGGGTGTAAGCTGAGGCTTTATACAAGAGATATGACATTATGATCTTTATATGCTTGTTACTTGTATGGTTGACTGTATCATATCTCTTGTGATTATTATCCTTATTTATGTGATTACGTTGAGATGATTGTATAACAAGCATTACATGGGCCAGTTAATCACGGGAAGCGAATCTATCGTAGCATGACGAACCATAGGAAGCTATTGTTTGTGATAAGATGGTTTTATACCAATGGTTCTCTGGTGATATGAGAATTAGTTGAGAGTATTCCTTGGGACGTCTAGGGACGAGACCAGTTAGTCGAATAGATAGCTCCCAGTGACTAGGAAGGGAATCCTAGTGGGGTTTGGCATGCACTTGTGTGTGGATTGCATTGCTTTGCATTGTTTTATAAACTTTTGTAGTAAAGAAAAGTAGTTATTTTCTATACAAAACTTATATAGTCCCCACTGAGCCCGGTTTTGGCTTACCTCATTTTCTAAACAGTTTTGCAGGTCAAGCATTGGGGAATGGCGCGTGATCTACGAGTCTAGAGACCTCTGATGTCCATATGCTATCTTTTGGGTCCTTTATGAAAAGGACCTTGTTATATAAAATGATTGGTTATGTTATTTTGTAAAAGATCTTTTATAGAAGCTTTAATACCGGTTTTGATATGTGAACATCTTTGATGTAAACTTGTTAAGTTGATTTCTATGTGTGGAGTTGTTTTAATGTGAATTGGTATGTGATTGGTTTTGATTTTTACAGGGCGGTTTATTAACTGAATAAACTCAACATGCTAAAATTTTACATAAAAGGAATTTGTTTATAATCAGGTTTTATTCAAGAAAAGTTTTTAAAAGTTGTGTTTTTATAAATTTAAACCCGCCGTCGCGCACGGCATCCGTGATTAACCGTGTCCCGGAGGTGAAAATCTCATTACGGGATTCGGGGCGTCACAAATACAATCTTTTGAGTTTGTGTTTCACTTATTTTTAATAAAAGCTATATTGGGAATAACAAATACTTTGTATTTAGCATTGTAAAAGAAAGATCAAAACATTGTGAATGCAATTAGTTTAGTGAAAACATGTAAGAAAAACCTGCAGTTGATGAAGGATAGTGAGTTTGAAGAATTGGTTGAGTAAGCATCTTCATTTTGTTACAAACACAATATTACAGTTCCTATCATGGATGAGGAATATGTAATTCCAGGGAGATCACGACGTAATGCTCCAATGAAGACAAATTATCATCGTTATCGTGTAGAGATCTTTGTTCATGTAATTGATGGGCAACTTGTAGAATTAAATGACCGCTTTAATGAGGCAAGTACTGAGTTACTTACTTGTTTGGCATGCTTGAGTCCGAAAAATAACTTTGTAGCTTTTAACAAACAAAAGCTAGTTCTTCTTACTCAATTTTATCCTTATGATTTTTTGGATAGAGACTTACTAATGCTTGGAAATCAACTTGGTGTTTATGTTCATCTTATGCGTTCGAGTAATGATTTTTCTCAATTGGAAGAGATTAGTAGTCTTGCAGAAAAAATGGTGGATAAATGAATGAATGAAATATTCCCTTATGTTTATTTGTTTCTTATATTGGCTTTGGTTTTACCGATTGCAACTGCTTCAGTGGAGAGGGCATTTTTTGCCATGAATATTATTAAAAATCCACTTCGCAAAAAAATGGGAGATCAGTGGTTGAATGATAGCTTGATTGTTTACATTGAGAGAGATGTTTTTGCTTGTATTGATAACGAAACTATAATGCAACGTTTTCAGAATATGAAAACTCGTCATGGACAATTGTAACTTATATTAGTGGTTTTGTTATGAATTATGAATGGAAATATTATCTTTCTATCTTTTTAGCATTATTTTCTTTGTAAATTTTTTTTTGGAACTTTTACACTTAGACCCCTTATCCCCGTAATCCTGGATCCGCCACTGAAGGTGTGTGAATCATAAATTTTTTATTCTTCCTTAAAATTGGTATGCATAATTGCTTGTATATGGTTTTTTTAGTTCAATTGTGTATATTTCATTATTTCTACTAGAAAATTTTGATTCATTTTCAATTTGAGAAAAAAAGAATGCTTGAGTAAGGAAAAAGTTAGGGTTCTTCTTCTTCTTTATATATATTCTGACTTTCATCTTCTTTTTCATATATATTTTGTCTTTTAAAAAAGTGATGCAGGTGATGGCTTCATTTTCTTCAACAAACTCACAATTTTCTTGCTATTGTGGAAGCCCTCCCATTCCAAATTTCTCTAGAACCTTAAAGAACCTAGGAAAAATGTTCATCGGGTGCTCTAATTTCAAGGAAAACCCTTGTGAATATTTCAAATGGATTGATGAAATTGTTTAAGAATCTAGTGCTGAATAGTGAAGATTGAATTGAAAAGAAAAAAAACAAAGAATTGAAGAAGATTATTGAAGATAAGCAAAAGAAAAACATAGAGTTGAAAAGGAAGTGCAAGTTGATGGAATTTAAAGTTAAATTCCTAATTATTTTGGTTGTCTCTCTTGTAGCTTTTGTGTTTTGTAAGATGTAAAGGAAGTGCAAGAAACTCATTCCTCAGTTTGTAATTGTAGCCAATGAGCTCTTTGTTTAAGGAGGAGAAAGACGCACATGCGTGTCACGTTATAATTTTTGCCACCTCATATGTCCACGTAGATTCCTTAATGTCCAACTCTAATTAACGGTGTTAAAGAGTTTGGTTAAATTGAAACATTATTGGAAGTTTAATGGAGTTTTAGACAAAAAAAAAAGCTTAATGACTAAATTGAAAAAAGTGATAAAATTAATTCGTTGATTAAATATGTCATTAAACCTTCTTTCTATGAGCACATATTAAAGTATTAAACATACCATAAGAATTCATACCATATTTTATACATATTAAAACTTTGTTATCTATATAAATAAGTTAACATATGCTCATAAGATACAAATAACGAAAATGGTCTTTAATATCAAGAAATTTAATACATCAATTAACTTCTTTAAAAAAGAAACTAAGAGACAAAGGTGGTTAAATTGACTCTTAACTTTAAACATTCCAAAAAACCAAAGGTGATACTTTCAATTTAAAACAAATAAAGCATTAGTACATTATTATATAACGTGCCTCACCTAAATGGAAATCAAGTCTCGGTCATTATCTTATTCTTAAAAAAGGTATTATTTTTATCTTAGATACTCTCTCTATCATACTCATAGATTTAGTTTAATAGCCTCACTCTTGTCAACTCTAGCAATCTAGTCTAAACCCACTTAAAAAAAATTAGTTCCACCATTGAATCAAATGAGCGCGCCCTTAGTTTGAAACAATATATTATTATGAGATTGTCTTAATTCAATCGACCCCATCAAAAAATTATGCCCCTGCGTGAGAAGCATTACTTTTTGTTGCATCTAAAATCTCTCTATTTTATATATATTTTTATATGTTTTGAGTATAGAAATAGATGATTCAAAAAGTGATTAATACATAATTTAGAGTCCATTTGATAAAAAAAAACAAACTATATTCAAAAAACGAGTAAGTTTGATGAGTAGGAAAAATAAACGTGTGTGCTCTGACGAGATGTTATCAACTTCTACTTTTATAATGTAAAAATGATCTTACCAATTTTCAAATATTTTATTGCTTTCAAAATTAAAAATCACAAATATTTTATTGCTTTCAAAATTAAAAATCACAAATATTTTATTATATGAAAAATCCCAAAAAATATTACATCCCACCGAATCATTCACTTTTTTTCTAACTCAAATTTATTGTCACTTTTAAATGACATAGTTAATCTCATTTTTTAGAAGTAATAATTTAATACCATTAATAATATGGTTCGAACATTACAATGAGAATAAAGAAATGTTTCAAAGAATTTACAAATATCGTAAAAAAATAGACTACTTCAATGAATGATTCAAGAAAAAACCTTGAAAAAGAGGGGAAACATCAAAGATAATTAAATACACATAAGGCACAATCCAAAATATAAAAATAAGACCAAAAGAAGCCTTTCAAAAAGAGTTTTCGTCAATGCTAAAATGCCATCGAAAAAGCAAGTTGAATTAGCTAGATATCCACCAAACGAATAAAATCGCCTATCTCCACTCAAATCACTGTTGCTCAAGACATAATTCCATATTTTATAAGAAAGAAGACAAAAATTCTCTCTAAAAAAGAAACGAAAACCTCGTAGATAAAAAAAAAAAAGAGTCCAAAAGACACTCGTAATTAACATATATACAAATTAAGGTGGCGTTTGATAAAACATTTGAAAACTGAAAACTGAAACTGAAAAAATTGTTTGTTTACTTCGGAAAACTATATCTGAAAAAATGTTGTTTGTTTGAATATAATACATCTGAAAACTGAATTTTTTTTAATATGACAATTTTGTCCTTATTAGTCTATTTAGATTACATGATTAAAACTTTAATGAGGGTGAAATAGGTATTTTGTAATGGGATGTTTTAAGTTTTCAGATTTAAGTGGTAAACTTGCCACTTAATTTTTTGGATGCAAATTTTCAGATTTAAGTGGTGAATCACTTAATTTTTTTACCAAACAAACAACTTTGATACCACTTAAATCTGAAAACTTAAAGTTTTCAGATTTAAGTGGTTGAAACAAACACCACCTAAGTTTGTTCTATTGAAGTCTTAATCTTCAAGTGGGTTGTGTTATGTTCAAGTTTAATCTATTTAAGTTTGCTATTGCACGTACCCACTTGTAGAAACTGATAAATGGACAAGGAAAATTTTGAAATTAAAAAAATTGAAAACCTAGAAAAAAAAATTACTTTATATGATACCACTAGTGTGAAACATCAGTTACCTGCCCGCACAAGAAGTATTAATAATTACCCTTTCTTCCACTTATTGTTACTAGAATTTGTGGATGTGTATAATTTAATAATAATAATTAAATTTAAAAAAATGTTTAAAAATAAATTATTATTTATCATAAATTAACAAAAATAAATATGAAACTAGTGCTTATCTATATATAATATTTGATAGATCATTGCCTTTAAATATAATAAAAAAATTAAATTTTAAAAAGTGCTCACTATAATTTATGGTGAAAGATATATACCATCCAGCTATTCCGTGTATGTACATATTAGATAAAAGATTAGGCTGAGTTTGACGCGCAGGGTAAGAGGACGGACTATGATAATTTTATCATATCATGTGTTTGGTATTCATTGGAATTGAATATGAAGCGAATTATTTATCTCATTAATGCAACAAAGAGGTGGGATTCTTTTATCTTATTCGATTTTTTAATCCGATGCATCAAACACATCCTAAAAGTTTTGCCGAAAAGTTCCTTAGCATTGAGTCATACAGTATGCCGAAGGGTTCGTTAGTATTGAGTCATACACTATAAGTAGATACGAATGGTTGTTTGAAAGGCTCAAGGGAATTGAAATATGTGAATTATCACTCTGGGACAAAGCCATATCTAAGATTAGACCCCGACAAAATTGGACACAACACGATAAAATGAAACGATTTGACATGAAATTTTCAGTTAATGGGTAAACTCTTTATCGGATTCAGGTCGTTATTAGGTGTATCCCATAAGACACGACAAATTAACGAATGAGTTGGCATTGACCCGTTACTCACCCATTAATATTTCGGGTCGTTTTTTGTCGGGTTCAACTAATAACCTGTTAATAGGATACATATATATATATATATATATATAATAGTATTATATTAACATTGTAAATAATTTAAAAGTTGAAAGGTATTCTAGACAATTTAATTAGTGAAACAGGTTT
This sequence comes from Lonicera japonica, assembly GCA_021464415.1. Taxonomy (NCBI): domain Eukaryota; kingdom Viridiplantae; phylum Streptophyta; class Magnoliopsida; order Dipsacales; family Caprifoliaceae; genus Lonicera; species Lonicera japonica. Next base: position 52,832,465 of record CM038465.1, read on the forward strand.
TAACGAGTGAAACGGTCGGCAGGTTCAAGTCACCCAAATTCACCCCAATTGCTTAACAAGTGAAACGGGTTATGTTGAGTGACCCACTAATTTAATGTATTGTTTTCGTGTTTTAAAATTTTATCCGTTAAATTAACAAATTGTGTTTTATTTTAGTGGTGTCCTACCCGAATCTAAAATCACCCAACACATAATCGAACTGACACGATCTGTCGGCGAGATATATGGCTCATGTTTTTGCCATTTTTTTATTCGAAGTTGACCCCTACTGCGATTTAAAGAAAAACGCGGGAAGATAAACTAGGGCACACAAAGTTTCTCTTGAGCGATAACCATCTTTGCCTCCCTCGCATCCCTCGACAATTGCAAACGACTTACGAGGCTGAGGCCTTCCATTTTTTCAGTTCAGTTCAGGTCATTTTTCTCAAATTTATGTTTATTTTCTTTCCTTCTGATTTGATACCATGTATTCAACTGAACCTACACTATTGCTTCAAATTTCGAAACATTGTATTCATCATTGTTTTTGGTTGATAAATTTCAGAAATAGATAAATTCGCTTCTTTTACTAAGAACTAATTTTCGCCTTAAAATTATTTGGGTTGTTTATAGGGCAGTGAGAATTCTTCGCTTATGTTTAGTGGAAGTTCTAAGGCACATTTATGTTGCGGAATAAAAGAAAATTAATCAAACCTAATTTCTTATAATGAAATTTTGGGTGTTGATCCAATTCCTCCCTTCTTTGTAGTGTTAGTGGGAGACGCAATTAGATTCTTTAGCTTTTTTCGAAGAAAAATCTTTGAGTAGGGGCCAGGACCGGGACCAATCTCATATTTGATGGTTGGTGCTGCCATAGGCTTTGCTTCTACAGCTGCCTTCCCGGCCGTCGCAAACATCGAGAACGGTAAGGGGCGCATAAACAATGTCATTGCACGGGGATGCAATTTGTCAAGCTGGCGCAAACAACGAAGAGCCGAGATAAAATAAGCTTGCCAAATCTCCCGCTTCTCTCTCCTACTTTCACTGAAAACTACACTTTTCACTTTAAAGGAAACTCTCACTCTCACAAACACCCCGCTCCGACTCTTACAAACTCTTTCTCTTTTTCTTTGGACCGCCAGAGCACCCGGAGCGGTTGTCGACACCGGACTGCTGGTTACTTCCATAGGTACTTATTCCTTCTCTCTATCTCTCTCTTCATTCTCAAATTTTAGGGCTTTTTTCTATCCTCTTTCTCTTGCATTTGGGTGTTTGATAAAAGATCATATTTTTTTATGGCTTTTTTTCTATCTTCTTTTTCTTTAGGATTTCTTGCATTTGAGTGTTTGATACTAGGCTTTTTATGGTACACCCATTTTGTGGAGAAGAAATTAGCTAGATTAGTTGGGGGTAAAAGTGGTTTTGCAAATCAAAGTGGGTATTAATGAAGATAGGTTTTGGGTGTTAAAGAGAAAGGGGATGAGGGAGCAGAGAAAGAGAAAAACTGGTATACAGGTGTTAAAGAAATTATTTGGTTTCTACTTAGCCTAAATCAGTATAAAAGAAGTTGTTAAGAGAAAGGGGATGAGAGAACAGAGAAATGTGTTAAGGAAAGAAATTATATGGATGTTTATACTTGGCCTTGGTATAAAAAGAAAGAAATAAAAGAGAAATCTTGATTTGGGTGTGATTGTGTTTATTACAATTTTGAGTTGAGTTTTGATTTGTTATACTCGGATATGCATTTTTTTGATATACATCTCAAATTTCTATCATGCAAACTGTAGGGGTGGACTCAGTTCAGTTCAAAATTTTGAGTTTCATAAAACTCTTAATTGATCCCGAACGGAGTAGAACTGTAACCAAAAATTTGGTTTCGTATTAGTTTAATTTCAGTAAAACCAAAAATATCCAAAGTAACAAAACACGCTGTGCATCAATCTAAAAAAAATCTAAATTAATTTATCTAAGTATATACATAAACACACTGTGCATTCATCTTTAAAATTATTAGAGCTAAATCATATACTAAGTCTAAATCCAAGGTTACTTTGGGATTTTAATTTGTTATGTTGAAACCATAGCTTTTGGAAGTTGTGGTCTCCGGTTTTTATTGCTCGATATTTTTGTGGTTAGTGCTTTGTTATATAGTTTTGACATATTTAACTGTTTGATTTTTTTGATAAAATGAGGTTATATTGATTGTGTATATTTGTACCTATAAATCCAGCTTTGAATAAAAGATGGAGTAATGCCATGGATTTCTCAAAATCTACAGAAACACTACAGAATCCCATACACTAAATCTCTCAGTCTTTGTGGAATTAAAATCATTCATGGATTTAGAAGAATCTACATTTTATAAAAAGTCAGTCACAATCTTTTAAAATCTGAATTGAGTACACCCCCTAATCTTTTCTATCTCAATTATGTCCTCCATGGGATTTGATGCATTGGTTTTGGACAAGATTCTTAATTTGAGATGGTGGGAGTGTGTTGAATTAAATGTTACTTTTTCAATCTAAAAATTAATAATCCCTCCTTGACTTTGTACTTTATACGAAAGTTACTAATTTCAACTTACTCAATGATCAATAATACAACTTACGATTGTGAGATTTGGCATTTTAAATACATCCCAAAAGAAAAGGGAGCCTTAAGTTGAGAGATCCCAAAAAGGAAAGTTGGACTCTTAATTTGAGAGGGAAAGGATAGTTCAGCTTAAGAAATTAAACAATTGTGGAAATATTTAAACTTATACACTACACAAGTTTACATTTAAAGGGATGGGGATACAATAGTTCATTCAATGAGTAAATTAACTTACATGATTCAACAAATTTATATTGAAAGGGATGAAGAAACTTAGTAACTCTCGATCTCATGCAGAACAGTGTTCTAAAAATCGCGCCTAGGCGGCGATTAGGCGGAAATCGGGGCTCCCCCGCCCGGCCTAGGGCTAGTCGTTTCGTTTAGGCGCCGGGGTGATTAGGCGCCGATTAGGCGTCGATTTTTCGTCCAGGCGTCGATTATTCCACTGGTTAGCTGAGACGTGGAAGAGAGAAGGAGATTGAGATGGAGAGAGATGGAGATATATAGAGAGAGATAGAGTATCGTACCTGTGAAGTTGTCGACAAATCGTCGAAGCTGAGATGGGTTGGGGCTGAGAGCTTGGGTTTAGGGTTTTGTTTTGATGGTTGCTGCGGAATGGGGGCTAGTTTGTACGGGGAAAGAGATGATATATACGGAGTATTAGGTTTGGTCTTTGGTTTATTAAGTTTTATTATTATTTTCACCCCTTATATTTTTAGTTATTTGTAGTTTCACCCCTATTTACTTTCTTTTTACTAATTTTAATTATTTATGCTTTTAAAGTTTTGACTTTTTTGTAATGTATGTTTTATTAGTTGGATGTTAGAAAATTAAAATTAATTTGAAAGGTATATTATGTTTTGTTAGTATTATGTTACCTAAAATAATATTTTTAATAGAAAATCGTTTGACCGATTAATCCCCGATTAATCCTCTAGGCGCTAGGCCCCCCCTCGCCGACCTAGGAGCGCCTAGCGATTTTTAGAACATTGATGCAGAATATCATGGAGATGGCCCGAGTGGGGTGCCGCCCGACTTGTCAGGGGTGGGGGTGAAAAAGTGCATGTGCGCATGCAGAAGTAAATAAATTAACCATAGGTTTATTATTCAATAGTTATTCGCAAAAATCTGTATAACAAGGGTTAATGGTTTTTGAATCTTGAAAATGTACAAGGATAAAAAATTGTGTGGTTGAGATTGAAGATGCTTTCTTAATAGTAGATAGTGCCTTTGACACTGGTTACAACCTAGTATATACATGCATGTGTGTGTGATGATACAATCCATATCTGTGTTTTTCTAATTATTAATCAGCATAACTATCGTGTAGTTGTGATCGACTGAAAGAGTGGTTGGAGACACAATCCCCCTTCCCTAAACTGTACTGTCCGGGTTCTTGTAACATCTATCAGATAATCATCAAGAATCGGAAGTATGGAGACAAACGAACTTGAAGAAGAGGAGTTTGGATTCTCAAGAAACTATTTTCTTGCAAAGGAGGTGGGGCCTTCTGGAAAGAAATCCGCCCACAAGCTTTCTGACATTGATCTTGTTGATGAACAGGTTATCTCCTTATTTTTAAGAATCATCTCTCACACTCTCTTAATATGTATGCATGTTGGAATATACATAAGTAGTTCTCACTAGGAAAAGTTGAATTTTGGCATCTTCAACCAGGAGCTTAGAGTGGCAGCATCTAACATTGAGCCTAAACATGAGAAAGAAATTAAGGCCTTGATGAACAGTTACAAAAGTTCATATCCTATTTGGGTTTTTGAGCTAAGGTGTGCTCTCATCTTAATGCTTAGCACTTCCCTTTTCACGCATGCATTAGTGTATGTGTGTGTTTTATACAAATCAATAATTTCACAATACAACTTTTTCCTAAACAATACAAACTATGAATTCAACCGCCACAGTAAGGGTGGATATACAACCACCGCGTTAAGGGTGGACCAACAAAGGGTTTGACAACCATGTTCATGTAGGTCGAACCCAGGACTACAACGGACACCAACAAAGGGTTAGAATAAGTGTGTTTCTTATTCTAACTTATGCTATTTTTTGTCCCTGTACTTCTCAGGTGTGGTTTTGGTCTTCTAATGTACGGATTTGGATCCAAGAAGGCTTTGATTGAAGATTTTGCATCAACAGCCTTAACTGATTACACTGTTGTCGTAATCAATGGCTATCTTCAGTCAATCAATCTTAAACAGGTATTATGTGCACTGTCATTGTAATATATGGCTATCTTCAGTCGGTCAATATTATATATGCACATTAATTCGTTATACATATCATGCTTAATGACAAATCATTCATGTTAAATTCTAGGTTCTGATAACATTATGTGAAGTACTCTGGGAGCAATTGAAAGTGCAGCAGAGGACTCCTTCGGTTAAAGAGAAACAACCGTTTAATACCCGATCCGTGGATGATCTTCTCACTTTTCTAGATGGACCGCACACGGAGGGAAATGATTGTTTTGTCTGTGTTATCATTCATAATATTGACGGGCCCGGGTTGCGAGACTCTGACACTCAACAGTATCTTGCAAGAATAGCAGCTTGTTCTCATATTCGCATGGTTGCCTCCATTGACCATGTAAATGCACCTCTTTGTAAGTTAATCTTTCTGATGATTCATTTCATAAGTGGGTAGTCTTGTTCCTTTGGTGTTGGTTGTTTCTGTGGCTGAAAGATGAGAACCATGAATGAGAAAAGGAGGATTTAGATTGGTCGGAAGGAATTTTATTTATTTTTTTGATCAGAAACAAATGCTTTTATTGATATAAAATAACAATACAAGCAATCAAAAGAGCCATCTGGTGGACCAGAACTTCACCACAACAGCTACCCAGAATCATCACATAATCACACCAAAACAATAGATTCCACAAAAAAAAAAAAATTAAAATCCCAGCAGAATCTAGAATAATGAATCCTACAACTCTATATCATAGCTGCACCCCAATCTCTAGATATTTCGGATACAGATAATGAGCCAAAAACTCTGGTTGAGAATGCCCAAAGGGAGCCATCGACTTGATTTTGCTCCACACCTCCTGAGCCTCCAGTGATCTGTCTTCAAAAATCCTAGCATTGTGTTCCTGCCACACATTCCAGGCTGCTGCCATAGAACAACACCTCCATAGCATCTTTGCTTTCTTCTTATTACCCTTGAAGCACCATTCAATGGCCAAAAGATCATACCATGACTTTGCCATGCCGCCTTCTTATTACCTTTGAAGGATATTATTGTATTCCAATCTTATTCTTCTATATTTTTTGTTTGGTTGTTTTGTTTTAATATGTAAGCTGTGTATCAAGTTTATGGACCTAATGGTACAACAATTTGATATTTGTGAAGTGTGGGACAAGAAGATGGTCCACACACAGTTCAACTGGTGTTGGTATCACGTTCCTACTTTTGCGCCGTACAAGGTTGAAGGAATCTTCCATCCTCTGATTCTTGCTCACGGTGGCACCACTCAAACAGTGAAGACTGCTTCAATAGTTTTACAGAGTTTGACACCCAATGCACAGAGCGTCTTCAAAGTTATTGCAGAGCATCAACTGGCACACCCTGACGAAGAAGGCAAGTCGCTAGCTAACTTTTTGCCATTCAAATATGTTTCTTTTAGGGTGTTATTTTATTGCATTTTTTTTTCCATGGAAAATACTCAAGTCGTCATATTTTCCATCTTTAGTCATGTTTGATTGCATAACTTTTCAAGGAATCAATTTATATTGTACCCCGGTGAATTTTTATCTCCCATGGAATACTGATCTAGGTGAATCAATTTCAAGTTGTTTTGTTATTTTTCATATAAATCAATCAAAATCATCCCTAATTCATGTTGTATTGCCCTTTATTTTCAGGGATGCCTATTAATAATCTGTACACAACCTGTAGAGAGCGGTTCCTGGTAAGTAGCCAGGTGACACTGAATTCCCATTTGACAGAATTCAAAGATCATGAACTGGTGAAGATGAGAAGGCATTCTGATGGCCAGGATTGCTTGCACATTCCTCTCGCTATAGAAGCAATTGAGAAACTGGTACTGGAGATCAGTCAATAGAGGCTGGGGTGTTTATTTGTGGACTTCTTATCGAGCATTAACTCGGAAGTTGTGCAGCGGCCGGTTCAAATACCTACTAAAAAAACTTGATGTATTTGCATTTCTCTTTCCATTTAAATCCCGGTGATGGATAGAATTGATCAGTAAATGCTTTTGGACAGCCTTTGAGAAACTTCTTTTTTGGCACATTTATATTACTTGTTTTACTAGGGTGCTTATTAACAACACTGCAAAATTTGAGCATGGATACCTCGATTACTTGAGCAGAATCTAAAAGCAAAAATGTCTTATTCATTGGAGCATCTACAATGGGTACAATGTACTTTGCTTTCATTTTGGGAGTACAAGCTAGCTGTGGATAGATTTGGTGTTGCAGGGGAGAGAACATACGTAGGGGGCCTTGATCCTCGGCCATTTGTAACTAAGCATTCACTCTTCCTGAACTGCAGAAGGAAATAGTCAACCACTAACACATACAGTGAAAATAAGATGAGGATATATATTAGGTATTTCAGAAGAAAAATATATATCACGCAATAACACGAATTGACATGAAGTTATAAGTTAATGTGTTATCAGGTTTACTTAACGAATTCGAATGGTTTTTAGGATCACCCACTTAACACGAAATGATAACAGGTTGGTTACGCATTTACCTTACCAAATTCAAATAACCCGTTAGACTCGTTAATTTTCTTTTTTCTTTTTCTTTTTTTTTGTACTTTTAATACAACTAAGTATATTGAATCATGTTAGGATTTATACCTATTTTGAGATTTATGAATATCTATCCCTACTTTTGAAGTTATTTTAGTTATTTTTTTATCTTGATTCTAATGAAAAAAATTAATTTTTTTTATTTTATTTTGTTTTTATAAAAAATATTTGAAAAACATCGCCAAATAGCTTATCAAGTCGCGTTCGGGTGGAGGCAAAAATGGACCACATTCATTAAGACCCGGCACAAACCAATCTATTGTAAGTGATTTGTTCATAATGGCACCCGGATTCGATTCTCATCCCCGCCCTCTTCCTGAATGCATGTATCTATCTGTCATATGTATAAAAAACAAATTAAATTTTACTATTTAAAAACTCATTTATGTCCAAGTCCGTAAGCCAACAATTTAAGATATAACCTGCTTCGCATAATGGTCCGGCACTTTGACTCCATCTATTGGGTTAACACCCAACACACACATGCAACATCTATGAGTTTCTTCTGCTGCCTTTGTGCTTGTGCAGTGCAAGCCAAACTAAAATCCTGAACAAACTATAAGGGCTTCTCCCGTCAACTATACAACAAAGTCAGGAGGGAGCAATGAAGTATTTTTATCAAGTAACCCCATTTATTTTTGAGTGCATAATCCGCATGCTGCCTGCTCAATCTTTGCTTTGCAGTCAATCAACTTCTCCATAAATTTGGACAAGATTGGATATAATTACCCCGTCTCTCTTAAATTGAACTTGATTCTGAAAGCTTGTGGAGAGTTTTGCAAACGAAGATTGTCTTAATTTGTTTTCCTGGGAAAAAGTAAAGGATCATTTTTTATTATGAAATTTTGTGATCATAATCTTTATAATAAATAGACCATCTCCATAAAATTTCTATCAAAAGATCTTATCTAGAATGTGTGAAATGATCATGTAAAATTTTTTTTTGTTAAAAATAAACGTGTATCAAATTTTGTGGTTTTTGTTTCGCTTTTGAATCAGACCCCACTGGACAAAATTGGACCGACGAAATAATTGAAAGGAACAAAGTCCTACAACTCATTTGGTGTCATTCATCAAAATAAAAATTATTTTTTCCCCAAAATTCATCAATTTTTTTGTCTATTTGTTATTTTAGCTCTTTGTATAGTTTTCTTTTTATTAGGTGTTGGGAGATGATGTTGTCACCCAACGTCGGATGCTTTCATTTTGAAAATTTGAGAATAATATTAATCCTAAAGAGGATTAAATGTTGTAGAAATCCATTAAAATCATTTTTTCTTACTGAAATTTAGAAGAGAGGAAATCACGAGTGACAACTACGCATTAAAACTAAATTACGAAATGTTTTTAGAGAGTTCTTAAACAATAAATAGTGTTTGCTCTATAAAATTGTATTAGATTGTGTGAAAGGGTGGTACAATTGGCTAAGTAATAATCTCTTTGTCAAAGCATAGTGTACTGTTTTAAAAAGTTGTACCATATGCTTCTAAAATTGTACATTTCTCTAGCAATATAGATAATTGCTTTGGCAATAATACCATCCTCCATGAAATCAAGAAAGTGTACGCATAATTAAGTATAAATATTGTGTCATTAAGGAACAGACATACCTCTGCTAAAAAAGTTGAAAAACCTTTTGATATAGCTTGAACGCCGCATTTTCTCAGCACATGAAAAGAGAATTCCACAGCTTCCTTGCTGAGGACTGTTAATCAATAGGTGAAAAGTTTACTAATAATTTCAGAACATTATTCTTTGGCCACCGTCAAAAATCACATAACATTACAAAAGGCGAATGCTCGAGGTGCATCAACCAAAGTACTACGTTTCCATGAAACTACCTAAAGACTTAACTCAATCGAGTTCTAAGAAAAAAGAAAGACAACTCAACTGAGTACTTAAAAGAAACAAGAACGAAAAATTTCATCAAGCAGCCATATCACCCAATGAACGGCTTCTTCTAGCTTTGCCTTTACGGTCCCAAATAGGAGTAGTCTCAATAAGCTTGTGCGGAACAAGACGCCTTTCACGCTTAGTGAGCTTGAGGAAATTGCTGACCCTAAGCCTAGCTATCTCCGCCTCCTCTTCAGGGGTTATTTCACGAACCACCACCGTCAGTCTACACTCGGGTATCATCTTTATCCCACTTCTTCCCTTCGAATGGTATGATACTCTCTTTTTGAAGTATCCCTTTCCCACATACGCCTCGGCTGTTGAAAATGAAAGAATTTGCATATAAGTAGTTTTCAAAAACATTTTGTACAAATTCAGGCTTCAGCTCAAGTGGTTGAAACACCAAGGCCTCATTTGATTCGCGGAAGGAAAATCAATTCCCTTTTCTTTCTCATGGGGTGAGAAAAGTTCCTGTCAAGTTTATTTTCTTATGTTTGGTAAAGCATGGAAAGTATTCAAGAAATACCATTTGGTTTTCCTTCCGGTGTTTGATTGGTACAGTACAGGAAAGTAAAAATATATAAATATTTCAATAATACCCTTATATTTTAAAATAAAAACATCATAAAAATTTGACAATACAATATTTAAGTAGGGGTATTGTTGTCCAAAACTTTTGTAATAAATGTTGGGAAATCAGAAAGGAAAATCAATTCCATGAGGTTTGAGTGGAATGATTCCCCCCACTGTCGGGTAAGTATTTTCGGAGTTTGTGCTTACCAAACAAAGGAAAGTAATGACTTTCCTTTCGTGAGTCCTCAAATCCGTGAACCAAACGAGGCCCAAGTACTCACAACACGGCATTGCCTAATTCGTGGAACCCCCCTATGTATTGCAAAGTGATGCGCCAACCCCAAGCATAGTGCATTTCACGACCCAAAACGCTAACCCCAGCAACCCCGTATTTTGACTTAACACATACAAATGAAGAGACACATATGTTAGCATATGTACTAACACATATATTGCAATAATCAAGGATTCCACTGCCCTATATACATATTTGTATAGCATAGATGATACAAGTGTGTACGCAACGCGAAATATTGTTCTGACTAAGCCTACCCCCACAACATTGCATGCTAGGTACCATACCCTGAACCAATACTTGTACAACACCACAATGTACCAAAGCGTCCTACAAAATTAGGTAACATTGGGTCTGGGCCCCTCCGCCTTTCCCTCCCACTCCTTATCCTCCTCCACTTCCTCGAACCACCGCAATCCATCCATCACTTGCATCAAAACAATATAAATAAATAAACATTTTATATAGGTTTATTTGATGTAGTTACCAATAAGGAGACGTTCTGGATCTAATCCATGATTGTGGGTTGCATTCGCCCGGGCTGAATGAATAACCTGCACAACCCAAGGTTCTATTATATAGGGTTCAACTTTAAAGCATGAGAAGCTCCCTAATCACATAATTTCAAATACATAAGTTTCATTCCTAAATGGGGCTGCACATCAATTTATCACACTTCCATCAGGCCAAAATTAAAAGGGATACGCCTAGTTAAGTGGGCTCTTAATTTTAACACCTGCCCTCAAATAATAATTATTTTTTATAGGGTATGGCTATTGGCACTCCAAATGAGTACTCTGGCACTCCCAAAAGTGTTTTCAATGGCCATCAATGCATCACAAGTGTCCAACATACAAAGTATCACTAAAAAAAGCATTGGAAAGGCTAATAGCTTTACCCTCTTTATAACCCTAAATGCTCAACAACAGTACATTTTAAGCCTTTGATTAACGCGAAAGTTGAACAAACCAAAGGATCCTTCCAAAGATGACACTTTCTATTTTCGCCTAAAATATCTTCAATGAGTATATAAAAGCTATGCTCTGATTTGACCAATATTCTGATATTGTCAGTGTGTTAAACAGTTTGACCACTCACCTGGTAGACTGTTTTTGACGCTCGTTTTACAGTCACTTGCAGCTGCAACAAGGCATCTTCAACACGCATCCCACGAACCAATGCAGCAACCAAGTTCACCTTCTTAGGACTCTGTGATCACCAAGCTTGTCAAAAAGTTAATACAGGAAAAATGCACTCGAATGAGGGAAAACACAGAGTTCCTTTATTTTTTCAATCTAGAAAAGAAGCCTCAGGGCCTTTGTTGAACCTTTTACTTTCTTTCCAGGATTCTAATATTTTTTAATTCCATCAAAAAAATTAACGACCCAGATTCACTTGCAAGGGATTGAATCAAACAGCAGTGACAGTGGCCAATTCAATTCAAGATTCAGAAAACGTTTGACAGATATTCTAAACAAAATGTTGAAGTTAGGCTCTCATAGCATCTGATCAGAGATTAAGACATTAAAAAGTGATAAAATGACGAAAATGCATGTACTACTGCAATCATTCATTTTTGCTAAAAGAATGGCAACTGAGATTAGTTTTTCTCTGACAAAACGAAAATCAATACTTTCTTCCATTACCCTCTTTCAGTTAATCACAAGGGAAACACAACAACCGGAAAACTGAAATTTCCATTAACATTATGTCCTATTATTTCAGCAGCAACCTTGATGAATCTATTCCGTTAACTTGCAGTTAATTTTGGATTACATGTTGATAAACATTCGAGGGTCATGCTTTGTCCACTTTTAAATATGTCAAACGTTATTTTCCCTTTCTTTCTTTGTACAATTCCATAATGAACCTTGTGGGAGTTTGTATATATTGGTTTAATGGTGATGTAATGCTTGTATGAATTATGATGAGTCCAAATTTGTTAACCCACTTACGACTAGGATCAAGGTGACCCTTTATTTTTTTGGTAGATGCCTAATGGAAATACCAATTCTACCCTTTTTGAGTGGTTTTAATGCATCCACCAATAGAAAATGAAGGTCACCGTCCACAACCCTGGTTCCAAATATTAAGTGGATCAACAAACTTGGACTCGCTTATGACTCTTGATTTGTGGTTTGCTTGTATGAAATATTTGATCATTACTTTTATATGGACTAATAATTCAGAAGTGCACAATAGATGGAACTATATCTTCTATACAGTAAGTGCAATGGTTCTAAAAATGTATAAGGGATAAAATATTGTGTGGTTGAGATTGCAAGATGCATTGTGAAAGGTAATAGTGTTTTGGCATGGATTACAAACAAGTATATCTATATATCACAACGGTGTTGTACTATTCATGAAGTGACATTGTGTTAACATCCTATGGCCCATATTGTGCCCAATTGAAATGAGTATCAGCGCCCTTATTCAAAAAAATTTATTACATCACTTAACCACTCTTGGCGGAACTCCGCCCCACCCTTCTCTCTCTCTCTCTCTCTCTCTCCCCTTCTCTCCCCCCCCCCTCTCCCTCTCCCTCTCTCAGTCTTAGATTTTCAATTTCTCTGTCTCTCACCTCTCTATTATGTAGTCTCTCTTGTCTCTCTCAAGATTACGATATCTCAGTTTACGTCTTCTTTCTTCTCTTCATCGCCTAATCTCTCTATGTTGCCTAATCTCATTTCCTTTTTATCCAAGCATTTAAGGAACCATCACGTGTAATATTTACAATTTTACATATGCATCGAGAAAGCAAGAAGTGAAGCACAAATAATAAACAATCATGTGTTTCCTTTCCAAATACCGAGTTTGGATACGTTGAGAATGTGGTCTGTCTTATTTATCTTATACTCCCTCCATCTCATTTATCCCTCCGTCCCTATTTCAGAGTCCATGTTTGACTTTCACATTTTTTAAGAATGAAAGATCAATGGTTTAGAACAAATATGGTTTCCTTCGTGAGTATTGGTACGTTGATTATGCCCTAAAATGGAAAGAGGACTCTTAATTAGGGACAAAGGAAGTATTGTCGTATCCCTTATATTTCTTATTTCTCCTCTTAACTCACAGCACATGCCTTCTGACCAACCACGCATTTAACTATGCCTTCTCACCTTCTCATTCTCTGTTCTTAAAAATCCAACCAGCTACACTGAGCCAAAGAACTCAAACAATAACATCTTTCCAAACCTATCACTAACCTTAAGCCCCATATCCTAGAAAATTTTGGCTACAAGCCTACAACCACTACCATAATCAGCTGCAACCAAACAATAATATCTTCTCACTGATGATGTTTGGGGTTCCCATGAATACTGAATGTACAGTTGTGTTGTGTTTCCCACAGCACATTAAAAATTTAATACTATACTGTATCTACCAAGAAAAGCAAATTAACTCATGTATCTAAATCCTAAAAAGGAAAAAAGTCAAAAAATGTAACACTGAGCATATGGACACATGTAGCCTAGCACAGGGCGTGTAGCAAACAATGTTTTACAAAAAAGACCAAAGAGTAAATAATTTGCATTTGGAATTCGAATTCCGAGGCATATATTTTCAGAAAACTTAAGGTTTGTCAGATAGAGGGTTATTGATAAGAAAAATAAATTCAAATGGCAGTTCCTACCTGTTTTATAGCTTTTAAAACTGCTTGAACTTTTGAAGGCTTAATGACAGCTTTCTGGTCTTCAGTTTTTCCACTATTTAACGCCAAAACTGGTGTCAATGGCGAAGGACTAGGTGCAGCATCAGAAGAATCTGCGAGTAACTTTCTAGAAGTGGAGATCCCCTGGAACAACAAATGATTGAAGATTATAATAGTTGAGTAAGTTTCGGAGAGGAATACAACTTGTTCATTATGAGATCTAGTACATTGATTATGTTCCAAAAAAGAAATGGAACTCTTAATTTAAATGTCCTTAAAAGGAAAGTGGGAATCCTGATTTGGAATGGAGGAAGAAACATTACCGACTGTTGAAAGTAATAATACAAGGACCTTGAGATGTTCGTAGAAGGTGAACTCCACAATTTCTGTAAATAAGACAAGTTGCCTGCAAAAATTACAAATATTAAACTACCCACTAACTATGAATAACTAATGCTGAAAGCACTTTCAGACTTGCACAAATATAAACACATCCATGGCGAATGTAAGTGAAGGATATTTCTAACCAAAACCTGGGTTTTATGGAGAAATTACAGTTTTAATATGAAAAAATTAGATAGTGTGACAAAATTCTTATTCCCCATAGCACCAACAAAAATCATCAGCCAACATTTAGGCTGGATTCTTTATGATTATGAGAATGTTGTAAACCATGCTGTAATAAGAGATTTGAGATTACCATGTACTAGGGATGAATTAGACTGATAACAAGAGAAGTTGGCAGCTGAATTGTAGTTGTGCTCTACTCTTTTCCCAACTTGACGGACTACGGACTGCAAATATCGGTGCCATCCCACCATGACTGAAGCAAAAAAATGTTATTTATATTAATCAAGAATGTCCAGCTAGATCATATCACATCTGCAAGAAAAGAACACAGATTTGAGAACTTTGCACAAAAATGAAATAATCATTTGCTTTGTGAATATCATCACTAATCAGATCAAAAACATATTGATACTGGTGACTAAGGCAACAGTCAGAAAAGAACTTCATAACTCGTTTCTATTCAAGAATATATAAGGCTTCCAGAGTTAGCTGTCTGAAACAGGTGAAACAAACACAAGGAAAAGAAACAAATGTAAAATTTAAAAGTAACATGTCCTCACATCAATGCATTATATCTTCAGTGACATGCGCAGATGCGCTACATGAAGAGACGATAAATTACTTCAGGAGGGGAATCTGTGGTCCTAGAACCCTGTGTTTGACAAATATCATCGCTAAAATCATCCTCGCTAATTTGTTCGCTTCCATGAAGAATAACATCTTTTAGAAAATACTGTTATGGAAAGATACTAGGGGTAACCCGTTCCAATTGCACTACATCATATTTTGTGTATTTATAAATTGATTATTCTTTGTCGAGGGACCAAATTGGTTATTGGCTAGTGACAATTATAACAGCAATGATCAAGTTCACAGAAACTTGATCAAAATGAGATATTTGTGTTCTCCCCCTAGAGAAAACATATAATAAGAGATTTAAGGTGGCAATTCAAATTCAGAAACTATGGTTTGCAATAGCCACATAAATTAACCCACCTCGTAGATGCAGATAATGTTGTCAGCAGTCTAACGCTATCTGGTAAAATGTCTACCTGATAATAAGTCATAATAAGAAAACTGGAAAACCTTAAAAAGTGTGTTTGGATACCAAATTTCGATCTTTCTAAGAAAACTGGAAAACCTTAAATTACACACACTATGGGGAACGCGTGCCTTCATGCACACATATCAAGTCAGAGGAACATATTCACGTCATAAAGTGTCCTATTTCCAATAGATCCATACGGATTATTAGATATTAGGTGATTAAAGGCTTAGAACTAGAGCAGCAATCCTTAACAGGATACTTTAACCCAAGATTACATTAACAGGTTATATTTTATCCTTAGGTTCCGGATGGTTCGTTCTTTGTATCATTCACGGTATCCTAAATTCCTGTTCATTCAAGATTTCAACATTTGGTTAGAGTTTTGGAAAGGAATCGAGGATGCCTAGAAAATTAAAATACTAAAATTCCCTATTCATTTCCATAATCAATGGGAAGAAAACTACGAGAATTCCCGGGAATCTTTTCCTTTCTTTTTTGAAAACAATTACCCCTAATTTTAACAAATAGTAAAACATTTTCTTTTGCATTATAATAAAATAATATTCAATAATATATTTGCGTGTCTTCCCAACTAAGGAAAGGATAGTCTCCTTATTAACCAAAAATTGGCAAGGAATCTCAAATGTCAACATAGGAGCTTTCCTACTATCTAGAATGACAATTCCTTTCCTAAAACTCGAATCAAATCAGCCCCAGGGGTGTTCAGGTGATCAGGTCATCAAGGGGATGACTCATTAGACCTATTGAAACAAACATTAATTAACCTGACTAAAATACACAACTGGTGTCCATTATATGGTACGAATGAAAAATACATGGCTTAAGCTTGAAAATAACCATAAAATCCATCCCAATGTCTAGTTAGAACACGTAAAGAACAAATCAAACTATCGATCATTTTAGTCATTATCACCCCTCGAATCATTGTGGATACCACCTGCCAATGATATCTCACTATCAACAAAAGCCTAAACCGCAGTCCCTTGTCACCAATCATCATTGCACACATAAGTTCTATCCAGGCATCATAAACCAACAACAGGGAACTATAGCTCTCTGCAATTTCAAGTTTGAAGCTCCTCTATCTCCAGAAGTCTCTATATAAACATTTTCATCGTTGTCGTCAACAACTTCCTAACAATAATTCACTGTCAAGAAAAGCATATCCCACAGTTTTTTGTAGCTACCCAATCATCGTACACCAAAACCCACAATTGCACATTGATATCACCAGTCACCAGGTTCTTCTTTGGTCACTTTCAAATATACATATGCTTTTATGAATTATCGTGAGTTTTCTTTTATTTTCTTTTCTGGGCAGTAAATTGTAATGAGTTGCAATTAATTTTGGAGTTTTTCCTTGCCTTCTTTTTAAATCTTTCGCCCGTCATAATACTGATTCTATTTCCTTTTTGTCCCCAGATCTGCCAATCCAGTCATACCCAAGTCTTAATGAGATATTTTTGAGGGCCTAAACTGTCTTGGGCAAGTTTGATACAGTACTTTTTCACAACACATAAAGGTTTTTTTCAGATCCAAATTCAATCTAGTCAATTAGGCAGAACCTAAAAATGTAGTTTCATTTACAAATTTGCAACCGAACCCACTCGGTCATGGTTCCTATGCCTTTTGCTCTAGATAAGTTTTATAATATAGACATTCCAAAAAAATAAATAAAAGAATGTAGGTTTACATTACTTATTAATAATAATTAATATGTAAATTTTATAATTATATAGCAATTTTTATGCCATTTGCCCCCTATGAAACATAGATGCTACACACATTACACGCAATTTTTCCAAAATGTCGGACACAACACATAGGGGGACATGTTTTTACTTAATTAATTAACTACATATATATGCAATAAACATTATAAATATTTAAGAATTCAATCAAATAAAACTAAATTGCATTAATAACCCAAATACTCAAAACATGATCACTAAATTGTTCCATAATTAAAGCATACATAAACTAAATTGTTCCATAGAATGATAGAAAACAAAAGGAGAATATAAAAATAACAATCACTCATTCAACTCAACATTAACCGCTTCAACATCTTGAGCTTCATCCCCAAATACCACCGACTCAATTTCAAGTGCTCTGATTAATTTTCGAAATAAATCAATTTCGAAAATGATTAAATGAATCAAGCTTTATCAATTGTTTCTCACATATCCACATAATTCAAATCCAAGTGCACTGATTAATTTTCGAAATAAATCAATTTCGAAAATGATTAGATGAATCAAGCTCCATCAATTACTTAGTACTAAACCTGCCCCATTTAAAAATACTATGTACAGAGAGACATTTGTAAAACACAGAGCAAGTCGTCGATGGAGATAGATAGAGAGAGTAGCGTACCTTATGGGATGCTGGAGAGTAGTCGTCGACGGGAAGCTGAGGCTGAGAAGTCGTCGATGGCCGAGAGTTGGGACTAGGGTTTTGTCTCGATGGTGGCAGGGGGAGTGGGGCCCGGTTTTTCGGGAAAGAGAAAGAAAATGCGATTTGTTAATCAGCTATTTTATTATTAAGTTGTTTTATTATTATTTCAACCTTATATATTTTTAGTTATTTCTAATTTGACCCCAACATGTCAGTTTCATGTATTCTTCAAGTGTTGGTCACGTGTCGAACTAAAAAAATACATGACACTCTCTTACACGCATGTAAGTGTGTCTAACACATAGCCCTCCAAATGAGTGTCTCTGTTTTATAAATTGTCACTAACCTCCAACTAATTTGGTCCCTCGATAAGAATAATCAATTTATCTATATTATAAAACATCATCTTTGACTAAATTTTTTTAAAAAAAGTATAAGAATCTAATTAGGGGTGGCCACGGTTCGGTTACCGAACCGACATGGTCGGTTTTACAAAATTGAAAACCGCAACCGAACCGCCATGGTCGGTTTACCGACATTCGGTTTTACCGAATTGGTCGGTCGGTATGCGGTTATAACCAACCAATCTAAAATACACCAAAACAGAAAAAACTCACAGCACAAAGTCCTAAACCCACAGCAAAAACTCACAGCACAAAGTCACAAACTCACAGCAAAACCCAAAGGGGGGAAAGGAGCTTCATATTCAATATTTCACAAACATCACCATTGGAGGCTTGTTGTTAGGAATTAGGATCAATTTCAAGGGCCACTGGGAGTGCGGATTGCGGAGGGTATGGGGGCGAAGGGCGGTGCGGACTGTTGAGTGTATGGCAGCGACGGCGAGAGGCGGGGCTGTGGAGTGGAACTGTCAACGTCGGAGTGCAGGAGTGGGAGTGGGACGGTGGAGTCAGGAGTGAGTGGAGTTGGGGTCTTGTGGTGTGTGGGAGAGACGGAGAGTGAGAGAAATAGAGAAGATAAACTGAGAGTGAGATCGAGGTGAGAGAAACTAAGAATCTGAGAGTGAGTGATAAATATTTTAGTTATTTACAATTTTCAACCTTTAAGTTAAGAGGGTAATACTAATATTTACATGAAATACATATATTTAAAAATCTTTCGGTCGGTCGGTTTTTACCGAAAGTAAAAGAATTGAAAACCGCTACCGCAACCGCATGTGGTCGGTAACCGAATTAGCGGTAACCGATATAAAATGGTCGGTCGGTTTACCGACCGACAATGGTCGGTTCGATCGGTAATCGGTCGGTATTCGGTTTGCGGTAAAAAAATGCCACCCCTAAATCTAATGGTTAAAAATATACATTTTATGATGCTCATTAGTTATATACCATTGGATGAGTTTTATACACACATCAAGATGTCACATCAAAGTTAAAATACTCACACCAATAATATACACACAATAAACTCTCACATACTAATAATTTTGTCTACATTAAAAATGACATAACTTAAAATTAAAAAAATATCAAAATTTAATATTTAAAATCTACTAATCAAGATCAATCAAACAAGATCCATCATGACTATATAAATATACAAAAAAAAATCAAGAAAAATTATTGTGTAACTTTTATGGACGTACATTATGTGTTCGTACATTATTGGTCATCTTAATCTGTCAGGACGTAACTAGACAATGGGCTCAAAATAGATTGATTAATTTTGTCGTTACGTGGTTGAATTATGATTAAAAGATTCTTTAAAAAAATTAAAATAAGTCAGTTCAATCCGGTATACTTTTAGCTTTTTCAGCATGAAGATATATTGAACCTACGTTTCATTTGTTCATAACGTTAGACTATACTAGACAATGGGCTCAAAATAGACCGATTGATTTTATCGATTTAAATTTGTCATATGTTAATTTTTTTTATCCTATTATCAGATTTTTTTTATTTTACCGTGCCGGATGACACGAGTATACCCTAGTAATTACATAAAATATGACGTAGTGCAATTGGCACGAGTTATCCCTAGTATTTTTCCATAACAGTATTTTCTAAAAAGATGTTCTTCTTCGTGGAAGTGCAAAAATTAGTGAGAATGATTTTGGCAATGATATTTGTTAAACACATGGTTCTACATATCATAATTGTCAGGTATAGGTGCACTAAAGTGCTAAGGTCCTTGGAGCCTGGGCGCAAGGCGTATGCACGCACCTTTTCGAAGCAAGGCGCACCTCATATAAAATCTTAAAATATATTATTATATTGATCATATCCAAGACCATACTCAAGATCTGTTGGAAAAAACTGGTTTTTATGCCTTTTTTAAGGTAATTTTAAATGGGGTTTTACACTCGGTTGTGAAAGAAAATTATAGATTCGTATTCTCCTCCGTGAGTACATCGAGATCGTGTATTTGTATGCTCAAAACGGATTTGGGACGAATGAGAAATTATCACCCAAAGTGAGCTACTTGAGATGGAAAATAAAATGGGAAATGTTAGTCCCACATTGAAATTTTGAAAAAACATTTATGAGTTTATAAAGGATAACATTTCACTAGCTCATAAGCTTCTAAGAAATATAAGGCTCTCTCGCGCACCTAGGCGCAGGGGGGTGCAAATCACGGACCGAATTTGAATTGACACGGGCTTGGCTTGTGTGCGCCTGCACCTGCAGACACGAATGTCGCTCCGAAAATGGCCAGCCGCGCAGGGTCATGTTTTGCACTTAGAGTTTTCCAGTTCTTTTATTTTCTTTAAACACACCCATTTTTTAATTTCTCTTAATTAAGAGATTTTAAATTCAAATTAATTTAAAACCGTTTGAATTAATTCTTATTTAATTGTAAAAACGTTTTTGTTTAACCACACATCTCAACACACACCTCTCTTCACGGACCTTCTCTCTTGCTCTCTAGATTAGTTTGGTTTTGGTGGTGATCAAGTTCATACATAATATAAAGTTCGTTTTGTGAGTGACACCAAAGTGCTAAAGGTAGACACTCTTTACCGTTTCATCCTGGGAGACAAACGCCATAACAAACCTCGTAAGCACTGTGAGAGGCGGCGTAATTGTTTTAAGGAGATTGTGTGTTACACGAGACTCGATTTTATTTTTGTTTAAATTGTTAATTTCCTCATTTTGGCTAACAAGATCCGCATGCTCCCAAGATTTAGGGGCGGACCCAAAAGTTTTTGATGGGGTAGGCTGAATTAAGAGAAAATCGTGCAATTTTGTTTTTAAGTTAAAAATCCGTTTGATTCAAAGGTGAAAGTAGTTTTCACATTGATAAATTAAAATCAAACAAGTAAATATAATTATAATGTATTGAGAAAAAGTAGTGGTAATTAAAATATTGATTATGAATTATTATAGAAAAAATACTTTTGTTATACGAGATATATATATATATATAGAAAATATTTGTAAGGCAGTACAAATTCTATTTCAGATTTAATTAGTGATAAAGCTTGGATTTTCTTTAATCTGGGTGGGTCATTATTTATAATACAAATAATATTTTTTTGTTTTATATTAAGATTTTAATTTACTTTTTAAAATATGTTAAATGAATAGTTTTAGTTTTTTTCATTGAGATTAAGCTTCTCTTTAAAAGAATTAAAAAAGAATGGCACTTCAAGTTTAAGAATTATTGCCTTGTTTAAAAAGACAGAAATGTTCTACCTCGGAAAAAGAAAGAAAAGTGTGGCAAACAATTAGTGTATTGATTGCCTTCGATTGATTGGTCTGACATTTGCCTGCTTTTCAATTTATGTTCTTCGTCTTCCTTTTATCAATGTTAAACTGTGGGGTAACTTTTCAAAAACTCGATTGGGCTTGGCAAGATAGTGGGCTGGGCTAAGCTAAAAGGATGACTGGATTATCATATTTTTCATATATAGTTAATGAGTATTTTAAAATTTTGGACTGGGCCGAGGCCCAAGCCCAAGCCCAATTCTACCCTTGTCAAGATTTCGCAGTAAAACTGCCACCCTCCTCATCCTCCTCAAGAATGATCCCCAAAGATACGGTAGGACCAATATGCATCTGGAACCCCTCTATAATAGGACCGATGGGCATCAACTATTTCTCCTCCATGGGTGTCCGTGGGACAGGTGCTCAAAAGACAGGACGTCACATCCTTCATCACCCCCCTCGGGACCATCGCCATCATCACTAGTAACCGAGAGAACCTCCCTCTCCTCATCAGAATCATCATCATCATTTGAATCCGGTACATTGTCCCTCTGATTGAGGATTGGGGGTAAATGTCATGGGATAGTCCATGACAAGTGCAGTTGGCCCAAAATATAGTTGGGATCTTCGCCTAAAGCCCGATATATCAATCATAAAAAACCCGACCCTAGAACCTTTGGACTCTTTCATCAGATACTGATCGGCAAACTTGGCATAATCAACCCCCTAAGTAAAAGTCTAGAATTACAACTAATCTACTAAAACCAACACCTCAACGGCACCTATTTTGCTACTCTGTCTCATGAGAACATGATGATGTAACTGAATTCAGGGCCATACAGTAGGAATGTGCTGATGAATCACTAGCTCGCCTAGGTAAAATAGAATATCGTACTCATCACGGATCAATCGGCGAGTCCTCAAAGCAGTCAAGGCCCAATTATAACCAAAGTGTGGGCTAAGATTATCCCAGGGTGCCCACTCAATTTGTATAGGAGATTTTTATCCATCAGCCATAAGTATATAATAAAGAGCAAAATATAGAGGGAAAAGCAAAAAAAGGAATGAAAAGACTCACATGTTCCTCCAACAGGCCCGTCATTGCAGCAATGCTAGTCTCGCGCACCCGTTACATATATAGAACTCTATAGTTTCCCGCGATAAACCGGCGAATAACCATGAACTGACCTTCATTCTTTACCAGAAAATCCACCCAGGTAAGACCTTGTTGGGTATAAGCTACGAACTAACTCTAAGAAAAAAAAGCACAAGAATATCAACAGAGTTGTATATAACATATCCGATAAAAATGGACATTGAAAGAATGATAGAGATTTATACCTCCCAAAGCAGAGAAATGCCCTTTAGGTTCAGGGCCAAGTGGCGAAAAACCTAGTCCATCGCATTATAGAAAATAACTAAGATAAGGCCGCCCTAGTCATAGTTGAACATAACACTAAAACCCCTTAGGTAAGGTAGCCACCAGAAATGAGTTTATCTCACAATGCGCCTCGAACAGATCATGGCATGACAACAAGAATAAAATGCGGGCATACTGGCGAGCCGCCTACCTAGTCATATGGCCCCTTGCAGCCGTCACTCAAATACGCTCCATTCCCAGGCACATTAGCAAAATGGCTCGAGGAATAGTGTCGCCCAGGCCTCGTCTCTCCGGGATCCACCCCAAAAAACCATGAATACCTTCAAGGGTGAAGTGTAGAGGAACGTCAATCTAAATAGAAACTCCCCAGAAGGTATCTCGGTTAGTGCAAGGACATCTACGTGTGTCATAGTTGTAAGAACCTGGGCCCCGACCTTAGCAAGATATTATCCGCTTTGGCACTCGAGCAAACCCTCTGCACCTCACGATTTTGTTCTTGGTAAGGCTACATGGTCCAATTCACCCCCAAAAGGCCTCTCACTAGTGAGAACTCCTTGGGTGTACATATAAGGCACTTCAAGTTTCTCCCACTTTCCGATGTAGGACATTACATCCTCCCCCTCATAGGGACCAACGCCCTTGTCGGCACAATGTACTATGTGGCGTTCGCTTTGATACCATTTATAACAATCCGAGCTCTAATCCTAGCAAGATATTATCCATTTTGACATTCGGGCAAACCATCTGCACCTCACAGTTTTATTCTTGGTAGGCTACATGGTCCAACTCACCCCCCCCCCCCCCCAAAAGTTTAATCACTAATGGGAACCCCTTGGGTGTATATATAAGGCACTTCAAGATTCTCCCACTTTTTAATGTGGAGCATTACAATCGTCATCTCCCCCCAGCTCCAATGAAACTTATGAGTGGTGTCCCTGGGGGACCAACACTATCACCAGAATCGCTGCCCTCGATACCTGCTCCGACAGGGCATTAAGAAAGGAACCAAAATGAGTCGCGAATAGTAACTCTTGGACCGGTGCCGAGCCCGTAGCCACTCAGTAGAAATAGCGTTAGGAGAACCCTTAACCTTGTCCGTGCCAATATATATAAATATGAGATATATTTATATATATGTCAGCTCTAAAGCACGGATACTTTAGTTGGAGTCGGAGTATCGGTATCAGATATGTATCTTGCATGGATATGTGATGATTACGGCATGATACGTATTCGAGTATTCAACATTATTTATTTATTTTTTAAATTTCAGATACGGGAAAGATACGATAAGGATACGAGATGGATACCATAAGGATATTGAAATGATACTTGCAGGATACGGCAAGGTAAGTTTTGTAATTTTTTTATTAGAGCTGCTTTAAAAATAACAAATAATTCCTTTAATATAGAAACCTCTAAAAGAGACTTAGGTTTTCTATTTAAAACTTAATGAATAAGTCAACATTTTTATCAAAAAATGAAATGAATGACCAAAACACTCCATCATTCGTCTGCAATCATCGTTGTTCAGTCTCTATCCTTATTCTAGTATTTAAATCAGAATATTATATCTACTTTTAAGTTATTATGCAATTAAATTGCTCAGTCGTTTACTTTAGTTTTATGAATATTTATTATATTGTTCATAAATTTATAAAATTCTTATAGCTGAATAATTAAATATATATATATATTATAATTATTTTTTTATTATCCGTATCCAAGACGTATCGTATCCTATATTTTTTAAATTTTTTCATATCTTTATATCAGTGTAGTGTCGTATCCGATACCTATATTTGTATCCGTGCTTCACAGTATATCAGTATGAAAGATAGTGAGTTAGAGTGATAAAAGGGTAAAATTATGTAATTTTCAAAACTTAAGGGTACTTTTATGTAATTATATGAGTTATAGTGATAAGAGAGTAAAATTATGTATTTTTTAAAAGTTTAGGGTACTCTTATGTAATTATGTGATTTTTATTGATAAGAGGATAAAATTATGTAATTTTTAAAACCTGAGGGTACTTTTATGTAATTATGTGAGTTATAATGATAAGAGGGCAAAATTATGTAATTTTTAAAATATGAGGATCTTTTATGTAATTATGGGAGTTAAAGTGATGGAGGGTAAAATTATATAATTTTCAAAACCCAAAGGCACTTTGGTGTAGTTACGTGAATTATAAGAAGGGGGTAAATTATGCAATTTCCTAGAGTTTGAGGGTACCTTTGATAGTTATCTAATCTATTTTTATGTAAAACATGTAAGAAACAACCAACCAAAAACAAAAGGATCAATAGAGAGCATTCAAGTTCTTCCAAGTCTACAAAGGGTATTTTTGCATATCAAGTCCTTTTTTAAATTTATACTAGAACAAGCTAAGTATCACGAATTGCATTTGTAAAATAAACACCAAACAAAAGCATACACAAATTTATACATATATTGACTTTATAGACTAAAGTTTAAGTTATTAAAAAGCGTACCCATGATCGACGACGAATATCGTGAGAGACTGGCTCCATAAGTAGCTAAGGAATGTCGGGGTCCAGTGCAGCCCTAGTAACGTCTCGGTAAACCACGCTGCGATCGCGGTCCACGCCATCATCTTGGTCACCCTCCAACCTACCTAGTCATCCACCCTGAGCTGGATCCATGAGAATAGGTGTAACAGTAAAGAATGAAGCGAAAAAACCCTGGTTGGGTAGAGCTCTCGCGTTTAGAAAGAGAAAGAAAAAAAAGCTAGAGAAAGAAATAGATATGAGGTAAGAATAAGGTCACAACAGGATTATATAGGATGCCTAATTGTTGCGCGACAAACAAGACATTTGTCCCATGACTAATGGTCCTCATCGAAGCGTTGCGTGAAAAACAGCCTCGTCACCCTATTTTTACCTCATTTTCTCATTTTGTCTAAGCATAAGGACTTCCAAGGTACACTTTCTCGACTTTTATGCTAAAACGCCCGTTATGTATAACATCAGACTCTTGGTTCTAAGTCATTTCTTCAAGATCATGAGAATAATCATCCAAAGTGAAGAGCCTCTGACGTCCAGAAGGCTGAGGAACCAGCGAAAGATATAGAAAGCCTCAAAATAAGATGGGAATATAAAAAATTGAAAGAGAAAAAAAAAGAAAAAGAAAAAACATAAGTGCCTAGAGCAAGTGAAAGAAACAAAAATATATAGAATAGTAGGGAGAGCTACACTAGAGTGATAGCTAGACTAAACCGGCTCAGGGTTTCATATTGGGTGAGTAAGACTACTGAACACGTCAATACGAAAAAAAAAACTCTCTCGTTTTGATACAATTCACTTAATTTATTTGTTAGTATTGAGTCATGCTAGGTTATTCACAAAGATAATGAATTAAGTTCGAATATGGATATTTTTACCCCATAAAAAGCACTAATTTATACATGAAATACAATAAAACATGATTAAGACTACTTGACCTAACACTTGGGGTACTCTAGTATAGTAGAGATGGCCAGAGTGGTTTTCCTCCGTCGAAGTTCAAACTACGGAATCCATTATCCTTCCCCTCTTCTCGTAATTGACCACAAGATATATCCCTTTACCCGTTGTTTCAAAAAAAATTAAATAAAAATGGAACACTACGAAGGCTATTGGAACTGAACCATTGATAACATCGAGGGTGTCTTGATCAAAATGAAGAAAGAGGAGTAACGCGCGCAGCCCATAAATTTCTGAGCCCACCATTCTGGGCTAGGCTTTTAAACTTTTAACATTACATTGCAGTTCAACCATTTTTTCTTTTTAATAAGCATTATTTCGCAGCAATTATAAATAGATGTGAGTGTTCGAGCTTGAAAGGGAGGAGGAAGGCCCGAACTCAGGACTCCTTTACCATTTGAAAAGTACCCCGGGTCTAGCAGTCCAGCCATTCAATCGTAGTAAATAAATTTATCTATTTTTATTTTTAATTTTTAAAAGTCCATTAATATCAAAGAGGGGATACCTTGCTTATTGTTTTTGCTTGATTTAAATAACTAATTATTATTTAAAATTTCAACCACCATGCTAATCTTTAACCCTCGAGTATGCCACGGTGAATAGTCAATATTTAGTCATTCATTTTACATTCGGCATGGTTAAACAAATTTTATTAAATCGATTGATTTTAGTTAAGTAGTGGTAAAACTGCCTTTTCTTTGGAAGGTCACGTATCAAGATCATATTCAAAAGACCTAGAAAAAGTGTATTTTGGAATGTTTATCTCTATATATGTAGTCAAACATTAATTTCAATTATTTTTAAACTTAGGATACGCTTAATTTTAATTTTAACAAGTCTTCTTTCCGAGGGGAAAAAAATGACAATGGTACAACCCGAGGAATCAAACTCTTGCAGTTTAAAATAAGCATAATAATAATAAGAAGAATAAGTGTTAACCATGGATTTTGTGTTGTCCTTTTAACATTATGTTATGCTATCGTTTCTTTTCTCATTTTTTGGGAGAAAAATGTAGTTATAGAATAAAAAAATCGGAACCATCAATTTGTAATAGAGATTACAGTGCGGTTAATTTACTGTTATTTTTTTAGTAATACTTGTACGGATAGAGTTAAAGTTCAATTAAATAAGGGTGCTTATTTATTTGGTCCTTAACAACTGAATAAGGTATACGTTACTCGATTATAAAGTGCCGTGTATAAACATGACAATACCTTACTCAATTGTTAAGGACCGAGTATATAAGTTTACACTCGG
Source organism: Lonicera japonica (assembly GCA_021464415.1). Taxonomy (NCBI): domain Eukaryota; kingdom Viridiplantae; phylum Streptophyta; class Magnoliopsida; order Dipsacales; family Caprifoliaceae; genus Lonicera; species Lonicera japonica. The sequence goes on from CM038465.1 coordinate 52,860,077, forward strand.
CCCTTAAAAACAAAGTAATAGACATCTTACTCAATTGTGAATGAACGAATGAAAATGAGAGTTTTACCAAATATTTTTGGGAGCACCAATATCTCTACCCTTAAATAAAGGGCGGTATTATTTACACCCCTCATATCTGTCACAAACACTCACTTGTCACAAATACTCTCTAAATGTAAATTTTTAATCACTAATACCCCTAAGACTTGCTTGATAAAAAGTGAATGCAGATGCACACGCTCGTCTCATTTGGAGAGAGTTTGTATGTAATAACTTACTTAATATTAGGTAATGAATTACTGAATTATTTTTCAAATAAAATCAGCTTAATAAGAGGTGAGTGTATTTACATAAATTTAACTTACATGATGAGAGTATGTTGCTAAGTACTCGTCTAATATCAGACAATAGAAAAAATGTTTTTGACAAATAAAATAGAGTTAAAATATATTTTTAATTAAATTTTAAAAGAAATATTTGTGACAAATCTTAAATAAAAGCTAAAGAAATGGGAGAATAAAAAAAATGGAGTAGTCTTTATATATTAAAGTAGTTGAACTCTCTTTGTTGCCTGCATCACGTTAGTCTTAGAGTCAAATGATCGTACATAGTTTAAAGGATTATAATCGTGTATTTAAAGGAATTAAATTAGATATGGTCTTTTGCGCGATGGCTAAGTAATAGGGTGATGTCTTTACGCGTCAGTTCCGATTTCAAATATTTTGTATCGTTAGTCCATTTTCAACGATTATTATATACGAATAGATTTTTATGTTATATTTTAAAATAAAGTAATAAAAATCAAATATGTTCCGTTATACAAAACTTTTTGTAACCATTTTTATATGAAGTAAAAAATTCAATCATGGAAGATCTATAAAAATTTATAATGTAATAGGAAACAATCTCATTAAATTATATTAAAACTACTAGTGCTATCTCTTCTTATATATAAATAATAAGTAAAGAATAAATGAAATATCATTAGAGATAGACCCATTTAAAAGTTTGCCAACTAAATATATAAGTTTTAATACATAAAATAATATATTAAAATTTAAATTAATAATGTTACACAACGAATGCATAAAATTTAATACATAAAATAATATATCAATAACGACGATTGACCGAATGATTTCAATTATTCTATAATAAGTCCAATCCCAAGGATTTGTAGGATTTCCATTCCTACATAAAACAATATTTAATTATGAATTTACGATTGATTGCATGATTTCGATTATTTTTTCGGCCATGACATCTTACTTGCTAAGTCGTGCAATTAATACCCTTTCCCATAAAATTTCTAAGGGGGGTGTATTGGATTTAGAATCTATAGGATTTTAATGGACTTTTAAAGTTCATGGGTATTCAATTAAGATTTAAAAAAGTCTTTTAAAATCTTGATGTATTCAATTGAGATTTAAAAAAGTCTTTTAAAATCTTGATGTATTCAATTAAGATTTTAAAAAATCCATCTAAATCTTATGGTATTCAAAAGTCTAATGACCTAGTAGGATTTTAATTAGTGGTGGATTTTGATGGATTGTAAAGCCTTTTTTATACATAAAAATTCATCTTGAAATCTTCTCACTTACCCAGAGATTTCAGATGGATTTCTAATTCTTTTAAGAACTTTACTCAACATTCTCCCCCTCTCTCTCTCCCCCCTTCCCCCTCCCCCTCTCTCTCTCTCTCTCTCAAAATCCAAATTTCTTATTATGTGATGAACACATTATAATTTATTCTTCGTCCCTATAAAGTCTTTATTCTCTCTTTTACTAATGTGGTTATCACGCGCATTAACATAATTTCAAATGGTTAGACCGCTAATTATCGTTCAAATTTTTAAAAACAATTCATGTCAATTTCATTATAAAATACTAGTGGGTGAGAAGTCTAATTTTGTGGGTGCAGTATGAATTTTTATAATGTATTTCGTTAATTGTCTTTACATTTTTGATAATGTTACTTTAAACTCGTAATTAATTTATTTTATTGTTTGTCTTTTGTCTTTTGATTTTTGATTTTTGATTTTTTATTTTTTTGATGAACTTATTAAAATCTGCATAAATTCATGGACTTATTAAAATCTGCAAAAGTCCATAGACTTATTAAAATCTGCAGAAATCCCAAAGAATCCATGCATTAAAATCTGTCAGATTTTATATGGATTTAAAACAATCTATAGACTTAACATAATCCACGGATTTTAAAAAGTCAGTTAGAATCTTTTAAAATCTGAATTGAATACACCCCCCTAAGATTTTTAAAGAAAGAGGACAATTTTAAATTGTTTAATTTTTGAATTATTTAATTTAAGTGTTTAGTTATAAAAATGAACTAGTATTGGAAGTTATGAATTTAAGTTAATATATAAGATATTAATTAATAAAATATAAATATACAATTAAATTTGTATAACTTATAACTATCATACAAATTCATGTATAAAAAACACCACAATTTTTTTTGTTGAAATGAAACAATTTTCAATTTGTTAATTTACAATGAAACAATTATAAATGAAATAATTTCTGCAAATAAATGAGATTCCTTTTAAAACAATTTTTTTAAAAAAAAAAACAAAAAACTTTAATCATTTCTAAAGTGGAGCGTTATTAAAACTTAACCATGGATTTATGTACCTGCATGGACCTCGGCTAAGTTGAATATCTGAATATAATATAATCAAATCAAATCATATATATGCCATGGATCATATCGCACCTCTTTAGTATAATCTCTATCTAGATGTCTAGAATATGGTCATCTAGATAAGATTTTACTATTAAAACACAAGATCCTCTACACATTTGTTAAAAAATTAAGAGTAATTAATTAATCTAATTTATTAGTTTTTTATTGTGACTTATGTTACGGATACATTTAAAGACAACATCGATATGAATATGAGTATCCGATATAATACAGCACGGATACAGAGATACGACAAATTTAAAATAAATTAGGTACGACACGACTAGAATACGCTATAATTTTTTTTAATATGCAATATATTTTTATACATAAGATTTATAAATAATACTATTGATGTTTGTGAAGACATAAATCTAAAAACTAATTACATAAAACATGAAATAGTGATTTAGTTTCAATTAATTTCAAATATTTTTCTCATCCCATTAAAATAATTATCATTTCATATTTCATGTCTATCTTGTCCACATTATCTCAAAAAATAGCATGTCATAATGAGATAACAAAAAAATTACTCATAACCATCAACTTCGAGTATGTGAGATTTTTGATTCATAACTATTTTGAAAGTATTTAATAGTTCTTTTTCCATTTTCAATATAATAAATTAGCCCATGCTTATTACTTATGCAAAATTCTGATACGTATCTGGATGTATCGAGCAAGTATTAATGCAAGATATATATTGGATATGGATAGATTAATCCCAACAACATAATTTTAATATATGTTAAAAGCTTGGTCAAACATATAAAAAAAATACACAATATTTACTGCAAATTATGTCTACATATTTAAATAGTCACACATTGTATGTCCTCAAAGTATGTCTACAAAGAATTATAATTGTTTTAACATTTCCTCCTCCTCCTTTTTTTTTTTTTAAGTTCATTAACATTATCTATCGTAGAATAAGGTGACTCATCTCAGTCATTTTCTTTTTAATTTACTAAGTTGAGTTTTCCTAGGTTTATGTTTGGATTTACCTTAAAGATAACACTTCCACGACAAAGCTCATGTCATGTTTCACTTGTCCCACCTGCCACGTAGATCATATATATAGTTCAAGAGAGTCTCGATTATTTTCAATTGGACAAAATAATACACGTTATTTATATAAAAAAAAATTAGATTATTATTTGCCAGTAATTTATAGAAGAAGTTAAAAAACGAGACAAATAATTCAGTAAGATGTTTTTTATACTTTTTTTGAACCAATTCTTATGATGGGGGGAGTAAAATTCTATAAAAATTTAAAAAATAATAGAAAACAGCTCACCAATCAACAAATTAACCATTCGGTGCAAAAACTTTCGTCACTAAAACTATTATTTTCACCACTAAAGGTGATTGACATATTCTTTATTTTTGTTATTGAAAGTTTCGTCGCTAAACAACAATTTTGTTGTAGTAATTATATATAAATATATAATACTCTCTTTTTGCCACTTTCCCTAAAATTAAATATATTTCTTTTCAATCAGTTTCCTACTTATCCTTTCCAGAAAGCAAACAAGTTAAAGTCGGCGCCATCGGAACAATGTATCCTATAATAACACCATATTTCTATGCTTAAAAAAAAAGTAATATAAATGTGACACACTTAAATATTTTTATCTTTATAATGAAAAGACATGTAAAGAGAATTTAAATACCTAGAAAAAAAAAATACCTAGCATTTCTTAATATTTTTTTTGGTATTAGGTAAAAAAGAAGAATGATTCTATTTTTACTCTTAATAATATATATTTTGTTTCACTCTTATTTTTTCTTTAGTCTTTGAATATCGAGTAATGATATATTATTCGATTATTGAGAACTAAATATAAGTATATTACTTAATATTTAGAAGCCATTCGTCTCTTCAAAATCGAATAATAAATCTTTACTTAATGTACAAAGACCGAATAAAAAATAAAAATAAAACTAAAAGGAAATAGAATGACCCAAGAAGAAACGTGTTACCATCATTGCATGATGCTTTTTCTCCATTGGCATCCTTTCCCAACCTCCAAAACATAGTACAAAAGGGTTGCTAAAATTAGCTGTAAAGTTTTACCGCTACCCGACATCTTTAAAAATACAATTGTTATACTTTAACACCTCAATGAAGCCACTATCTTACATAAATAAGGTGGGTATATTATATAACAAATTATCAATACATTTATAATTTTAAAAGGTACCATAAAATATGATAATGGCAACTTATGAATGTACAAATGTGACCTAATTTTAGGTAAAAATGTAAAATTAAGTCATATATATTATTCAAGTTGGAATTAGTGGGGCATGTACACGTGTAAAGATGATAAAGTGAAAAATGAGTGTTATCATTGGCGCATCAAATATAAGATAAGAAAAAAGTGTGATTCTAAATCTCTCTTGGCTAAGTTAATTTAAAAGTGAGTCGCTAGGTTGAATTAAGTTTCAAATGTTTGTACTCATTTGTAATAATTTAAATGAGCTCGTGCTTAAACAAGCTTTATTTGGTAAATAGTTTTTGATTAAAGGTAAAAATATATGATCAAGTTAGTTCGAGTTGAACTTCAAATGTTTGTAATCATTTGCAATAAATTACTTGAGCTCATGCTTAAATAAGCCATATTTAGAAAATGTACCATCTCAATCGAGCTTTGGCCCAAGCACTTGCACGTGCTCGAGTTGGAGGTTATAAACAAGATTTTATTCGGAAAAAACCTAATTTAATTTTTACATATTTACTTAATGTACAAACTTATCATGTTATATTTGCAAGTTCTTGCACTAATTGGTTCCCTTTTCTCATCAATTTGAACAGACCGTAAGTCATGGACTCAAAAACAGATCTTGAAAAGTTGTTAAATAAACACTACCGAATAATTTTGAAATTCTCAACCGAAAAATTAATGAATATTAATTAAAGCAACTCCTCAAGCAAGTTTTGAAAGACTAATCACACCTAAAATTCAACTTTTCTATTAAAAATTAATGACAACTAAGTATCAAAATAAATATTTGAGATCACCGGCCTACCTTTAAATTTATTAGCGAAGGAGCTAAATCCTAGACTCTTTGACATCCATGTAATGCAGATTGAATTTTGAAAAGCCCATTTATGATTCAAAATTATCACACCAAATATTATTAACGTTTAATCCCTACTTTCAAAACATTAATTATAGTCGAGCTAGATTATATTCGAGCTAGATACCAGTTGAATAAAAAAAATGTCTCTTCTTGTTCTCTTTATTATTCTAACGTTATTATGTTTATAGCTCATGTTCACTTATCATTTTTTTTATATATTAAATACAACTTTATATATTTAGCTATGTCCTTGAATTGGATTAACTTCTTTTCATCTAAAATTTTATAAAACAACCAAAAAAAAAAAAAATTTACTGTTTCCCTCTTGATGTTTAGGCAATTTTGAGTGCTCCACAGGTCAAGAAAAAACAACTAATAAAACTAATTTAAAATCAAGCACCATCCAAATTATCCAATTAATGGAACATCATACAATAAATTAAATAAAGGCTGTCACAAGTTGTTTGTACGTTTAGTAACAAGGACAGAAAACTGTACGCCCCACCAACTTTTGGGTCTCCCTCAGAGAAAGAGACGACCATTTGTCCTTCATCTTCTATTTCTCTATCACGTGTGGTGTCTTTATTATATATATACCTTTTTTTTTTAGAATAATATATATATATAGCTGACTAATTAATCCTCAAAATCTCATATATTTTCTTTCTCTTAATTTCCACCGCATGCAAAATTTTGGCCAACTTACCTGCCCCAAATCTTTTTCTGGTTTGATTGAAGGCAAGCTATACACGTACGCTGAAATTAGATTATTTATAAACAATATTTGTGACCTAATTTTTAAAAGTGCATGCAATTAAGTATTTAACTATGTTTGTGTTCATGAGGCACTAATTTATCATCTAAACCTACCCACCTAAACCTGGCGCACTTAAAGATACATTCGATTTGAGATGGCTGCGTTTTATATTGAAAAATTTGAATCCGTCCCCACACTTATAGTAATCATATGGTATCATGGAGATATTTAAAAAACAAGCCTTTATATTGTAACAGAATACGCAAATGAGATTATTTTACGTAATCTAAAGACACTTGACTCAGGACAGGTTTACTTTGAAAAAATTCAAAACTATCCGGTTAAAAAGAAATTTCCCCCCAAACCCCGATTAAAATTGTTGGGTCAAAAATTCACCGGATGGAATCATTTTGCCAATATAATTCTAATCATGCCTCATAATTTGTCACTTAAACTTCTCTTTCAATTTTGCCAATCGATCAGCTAATCGTGCTGCCATGTTTATTTGGGTATTGTGTTTCTGTCCCTCCTAAGCTGATTGGTTTCCTTTGTGGTGTTTTTTTTTTTCTTCTTTTATTCGTTATTAGAAAAAAAAGGCCAGGGAGTAAAAAACTAACCCTTGAGGGTTCCATTTTCTACTTTATATTATTCAAACAAATATAAAATCATAAAATACAAATCAGAGAATTCTAGTGGACTTTTGACGCAAATCCAGCCGTCGCATATACGCAACAAGATAATATTGAGACAGAAAATTGAACAATTTTTTACAATTAACAAATTATCAAAATGTAGTATCTTTGTTTTGGTCTATGGCATGAAGTCTTGGTCAACTTTTGCGTATCTCAACTAATCCCTTTGCGGAGGGTGATAACCGATGGCCACTAGAGATTTTGTATTTGCCGGGACTCGACTTGGGGAGCTCCGAGTCGAGCACAGTTTTTTGAACACTAGCTATTGGATCACTCTTCTGTGGTTAAAGTGTTAGTATTATTTTTCATCCACATAACTTTATTCAAAAGGTCAGATTTTTCTTCTTGAGAACAATGAATTGTTCGATTGTTTTTGCACTTGACTAAATGTATTGACAATATGAAAGAGCAGCGACTTATAGCTATAACAGTGCATACCGTGTTGAAAAATGCATCTTTTTATTAGGTATTTGTACTACTTATTTTTATGGGTATATTGTATGAATTGTACATTAGTTGTATTTTGTGGATGTACAATCCATATAATACACACCGTTAAAATTATTTTGTAAATATAGCATTGCTTATAAGTGTTTATAGCAATATACTACATACATTCATGAAGTGATAATTTATCTAATAATACGTTTAGCCATTTGAAAAGAATATGACCCAAGATTGGAACAATATTTGCACATACAGAAAGATCCACCTGAATTTTGTGCGGAATTAATAAACAAGTCATGTAAGCGTGGTGCAAGTAATTTCCCAATTAACATATAGCAGACGAGTTTAATTGGTGCTGTTTTTTTTCCATATACCATGTAGAAAATTAAATAATCTGCAATTCACGTCCACGAGGTAGATATAGGTGTCATAAGAACAAGAAGTGCCTAAAAATAAATTTGATAAAATAAAAACACAGATACCCGGAGTGTTTCTGGAGTGGTAAAAGAGTTGGTTTTCAACTCTAAAATTTTGACTACAAGTCCTTCCCCCTCCCCTTCCATTCCCTCGCGGCGCAATAGTGTGTTTCAAAAGGAAAAAAAAAATAGAGTACATAAAACACATACTTTACAAGAAGAGGGCAATATATTTTATGCAATGCTATTTGCACCACAAATGTTAAATGTAAAAGTGGGTATTTAATTTATGTTTTAATGAACAACTTAACAGACGAATTTTACCATTTTTTTCACTTTAGTCACCATATTTTTTTTTTGCCTCTTTACACATTGTACTATTTAAAACATTTATATTTAAACAAACAACTTAACTTCCGTTAAAACACTCTGATAGAAAAATGATGTGGCTTTTACTTACAGGTGGTAGTCTATGTGGATACTTTGTCATTAAATGAGATGGAACGATTTCTCATGTGATTGATTCACCCATTCATCTCATTTTCTTCTTTCCCTTTTGAACAAACCATACAAAGCGAAACCCATCTCCTTCACCTCTGTTACTAACAAAATACACATTTGAAGATGGAAAACCCTTGAACGAATAACGTATTGAGCTTCGCTTATGTTCCTTAATGAAGAACGGATCAAATATTCAAGAGAGATAATGAATATTGTATTGAATTGGATAATTGAACTGATATATTTATAGGGTTATGCCCATAATACAACAAGGAAACCTAATTAATAAGGAAACATAATAAGGAAACCTATTATATTCTAACACTCCCCTTCAAGTTAGTGCATAAATATCAAATATTCCCAACTTACTCAATGAGTCATAAAATGCTTTTCTGGAAATTCCTTTTTCAAATTGGTGCATAAATATCGAATATTCCCAACTTACTCAATGAGTCATAAAATGCTTTTCTGGAAATTCCTTTTGTGAGGATATCTTCAAGCTGCTCTTCAGTGGAGACGAAAGAAAAGCTAACAAGGTTGGCATCTAGCTTCTCCTTTATAAAATGACGATCAACCTCCACATGTTAGTATGATCATGCTGCACTGGATTTTGTGTTATATCATTAGCTGCCTTATTGTCACAGTACAATTGCATAGCACTTTTAGGTTCGAAACCTAAATCACACATCAAATTTCTCAACAATAGTAATTCACATACTCCATGAGCCATATCCCTCTATACTCAGCCTCAGCATTAGACTAAACCACAACTTTTCGTTTCCTACTCTTCCATGCAACAAGATTACCTTATGCAAATGTAAAGTATCATGATATTAACTTTCTATCAATGATATTCCCGACCCAATCCGCATACGTGAAACCAAAAACTTCGAGACATTTATTATGTTTAGAAAATATCACTCATCTGCTTGGAAATGACTTCAAGTATCTCAAAATTCTAACTACAGCATCTATGTGACTCTCACTCGGATTGTGCATGAACTAACTTGCCACACTAAAGGCATATGCTACATTTGGCCTGGTATGGGACAAATAAATTAATTGCTCAACCAATCTTTGATAGCGAGCTCGATCAGTAAGTATCTGGTCCGGATACTCTGCTAAACAATGGTTATATTCAATAGGAGTGTCAACGGGTTTGCAATCCAACATACCAGTCTCTTCCAACAAGTCAAGAATGTACTTCCTCTTGTACAGGTAGATCCCTTCACTCCCCCTTGCTACCTCGTTCCCTAAGAAATACTTATGTTCACCTAAGTTCTTCATCTCAAACTCAGAGACCATTTGTCTCTACAATCTATCAATCTCAATAGTATCATCACCAGTGATCACCACCATATCATCAACGTAAATAATCAGAGTTGTTACCTTCCCTTATTGTTGCTTGATAAACAAGGTATGGTATGAGTTACTTTATTTATAAACCACCTTCTTCATGAAAACTACACATTATGGTAGCATCATACATTTATAAAAAAACTGCACGTAAGAGTCACATTTTCTTTTTAACTCAGTTCTGGTTATATCTCTTTGTGATTATGATCTCTTTTGAAGAAAAAAAAGGCATTCAAAAAATTGTTAATTTCTTTTGTTTAGTTGGAGTCATGGCGAACTATTTATCGTAATAATCTTCTTTATTTTTCTAGACACGTAGTAGAGTTTTCTTGGACTCATTGCAGGGTAGGCTATGAAGTAGGTTCTAGCTATCATATCCTTTGCTTTATTCTTTTGAACCTTGATGGGTGTGTTTGAGAAACATCAACTAATTTATCAGAATTCCTGTATTCTAATTTGTGTTTGCAGTACTAATTGTAGTTAGGAAGGTGGTTTTGAGCGGATTTCAAAGGATAACTGTACAAGTTATTATTTCACTTAACACTTGCAAAAGAAAAAGTGAAGTTAAGAGATTGGTGTACTTATGCTTTTCATATTACTTGGTAACTTTTTCTAGGTGGCAAAATTCACTTTGATATGGCTGGAAGACTTTAGAGCATCTAACGACAAGGGAGGAGCCAAAAGTATTTTAAAAGTTGAAAGGTTTAATATTAATATCATTTATAAAAATTAAAGAAAAAAATTTAGTAATAAAATTATTGTTGTTTAACATTGGGCGGCGAGATTAGTACTAATGGTAATTTTCATTTTTTTTAAATAAAGGGGCGCACACCAGTTTTCGGAGTAAAATTGCAAATTCAAAAAAATTAGAAGGGTGGCAATTGGCCCCTATTGTTTAAGTGTACATCTGCCCTGTTTATGGATGGATATGAATACTTTAATCCCACATTTAGTGGAACAGGAGAACCTTGATATATATATATATATATATATATATATATGAGTATAATCAACCTAAATTATAATTTTGGCTAACTATTTTAGGAGGTGTTATCGCTTTTTTATCTATACTAGTTTTTGTGCATGTGCGTTATACGTGATTTTAATATTTGACAAAAGTTATTAAATATGTTAATGAAATAATAACAAATAAACAAAATATAGTATAAAGTGTAAAATTCAATTGATAATTATAAAAATATCATAGAATTAGTTAATTATAGACGTTGTAGATACATGATAAAAATTTGTCGCGTTGAATTTTTTTAATATATCGGTGGCCAAGCAAACTTTTATTTTTTTTTGTCAAAATTAGACTTTTGATTAGATATATAAGAGAGTAATATATTAATACTAAGTTTTTAGAATTGGTGGATAGTTAATTCTATTAAACGTATGTGTTTTATTATGCACAATACCAAACAATAATATAAGACTTACATAAATAATAAATATATAGCCCAATGATGTATAACATGAATGTTTTACCACAATATCAAACAATAATATAGCCGTAACACAAATAATAGATTAAAATGTTAAAAAAAACAAATTTAACATGAATGCTTTACTGAGACACACCTACAATATATTCATTTTTTTTAAACATTAAACATAATTATAACTAAACAAATAAGTTTTAGAATATATAAATTAATGTAAATTTAATTTATAAAGTTAAAAGCAATCAAGTAAAGTGAAGTCTAATATACATACCTTTATGGTGAACTTTGAAATGAAATTCTAATTCACACCAAAAACTTTGTAATTTTAATACAATATACTAAATAGCTTCCTTCCCGAGAAGTGTGTTATGAAGTTATATAAAAGTTTTGTACAAAACACCTAATTTAACACAAAATCTATCTATTTAATTATTTTAGCCAAAATAAAGTAGAATTTAAATTTAGTTGGAATACTAATATTAATATAAAAATATATGGAGTTATACTCTTATACTATTTTATTTAATGTAAATCTTGCCTTAAAATCTCTGTTTAATTTTTTTAGCCAAACAAGTAGAGTTTGAATTTAATTGGAATACTAATACTAATATAAAAATATATTGAGTTATACTGTTTTATTTAATGTAAATTTTAAAATCTTTTGTTTAAAATAAAGGGACATATTTGTCTGCACAAAAAAAAAATACTTAAGTTATTTATTATTTTATATATAGTATATGTACAGTCTTTCTCTTAAGGACTGTCCTTAAGTTAGCTAACTTAAGGACAGTTTATTTCGAAGGATAAACATATGAATTTTTTCATTAAACTTGGTGAGAATGATCTCTATAACGAGTAGATTATCTCCACCAAATTTCATAAAAAAAATCACATGGGAAGTGGGTTAATTAAAAATCTAAAATTTCAACAGCCAGAAATGCGTATATATATCAATTTTTTAGCTAACCCACTTCCTGATTGATTTTTTTTATGAAATTTGGTGGAGATGGCCTACTCGTTATAGAGATCATTCTCATCGAGTTTCATGAAAAAATTCATATGTTTATCCATCAAAAAGGATGGTCATTAAGTTAGCTAACTTAAGGACGATCCTTATATAAGAGAAAGGGATCGAATATATATATTGGGACAATTAAAAAAAATGTCTTATTAGATAAAGATTTTTACACTAAAGCCAAAGAATAATTTTTTTGTAAATAAAGGGCCTATTTTTTATTTTATTGATAATATGATACATGTCTTTTTTTTTTCATTGTAAAATGACATCCCAACCCTTAAAATAAACTAAAAAATACCAATATGCATTAAAATATGTACTGCAATATGAATTTTGAAGTCTATATTTCACTGCAATATGAACTTTGCAGTCCATATTTCACTGCAATATGAACTTTGCAGTTCACGTTTTTTGTGCAAAGTTCATATTGCAGTCCATATTTTACTGCAATATGAACTTTGCAGTCCATATTTTTTGTGCAAATTTCATAAAGAGCGGGTAGGTAATATATAACATGTTTTTATTAATTAAATGATATTTAAATTTATTCAAATACCTTCATTTAAAATATAAAACAAAATAGGCCTGTTACACTAATTACCAATTAAAAATAGGCCCTTCATTCAAAAAAATATTATTCATTGGATTTTTGGTAAAAATCAATGTGTAATAAGATATTCTACCTAATTTCTAGATATATATTTGAGGATGGTACTAATGGTATATGTATATATTTGAGGATGGTATTAATGGTATATATATATATATATATTTGAGGATGGTATTAATGGTATATATGTATATATATATTTGAGGATGGTATTAATGGTATATATATATATATATATATATATTTGAGGATGGTATTAATGGTATATATATATATATATATATATTTGAGGATGGTATTAATGGTATGTTTTGAGTTTGACAACAAGCCGGAATTGTTGGTAGGGCCGATGAAATGGTAACGTTTTTCTATGGTTAACCTTTCGGGTTGGGTTGGTTCAATAGCTATTTGAGAAATAATAGATGTTTCATGAAGTAATAAATTTTAAACTCGGCTGAATGCAATTAACGAAAACTATGGCACAAGAAATGTCATGTACAATCTACTCAATTTTAACGTGAATGACTTGCGATTAATCAAATTCAAGTACCATATCTTAGTTTGGTATTTGCATCATGCAAATATTGACACTAACTTTCAAAATTGTTTTGTTATTATGAGTAGTGGCAAAATGACCCTACCCGAATATGACAGGTCCATATTTTTTCAATTCGGTTGGGTTTGGGTTTACGTAAAATAAATCCATTTGACCAGCTCCACACTGAATATAATACTTTTTTTCTTTAAATAATTTTATAATACTAAAGTCAATGTGGATCATAGCGAGTTCCTATCCATATATACTAGCAAAGGGGTTTAGTTTGAATTTTCTAATATAAAACCCACCTCGATCCCAGTTAGGATAATATTAAAATAAATCAAGTTTGAGTTTGATCAAATACATTCCAACCTCAACTCGTTACCATTCTTAATTATTGTGGATGGGTGGAGAAAAAGAAATAATTCAGGTAGATGAATACAGGTCATTCTTGCCTGTAATAATAAGAGGTTCTCACTCAGTTCCACAAATAATTAAAAGCATCCAATTGGAGAGGGAAGGGAATTCAACACTTGGCTCCTTTTTTTGGGGGAATAATTTCAACACTCTTAATTTCTGACGCAACTTGGTCTTGTCTTGTGCTTCTTCAGCACAAAATAAATATATTATACTCTATTATTGGCCCTCCTCGCTCCTCCCTACCAACCTGTTACATGCCTCTCTTCCTACATATTTAAACATATATAATACGTACACATACTCTATAAAAAATTAAGTATTGATTATTTTTTTACAGAATCTCAAAATATGAATTCAGGTTTTTTTTAATACGATTACGTGGAAATAAATAAGATTTATTTTAAAATAAATTTTAAATTTTAAATCAAGAAAATAATATTTATGTCATAGTTTTTTGTGTATCAAAAATAGTGTGCACTAATAAATTAGATAGTGAATTTAGTTCATTATAAATAATAACAAAGCTAAATATATAATGTTCATTAATTTTGCTTTTATAATAGTGGAAATATATACCGTATTTTTTATTAGCATTGTAACAAAAATGACTTTGAGTTACCTTTACATTATTTTTTATAAATTTTTTGAGTGCAAACCAGCCAAAAATAAACAAGACATTTTATATGAAAAAGAAAAATGCTTTATGGGTGAGTTTTCAACCAAGCAAAAGTAGTTACAACTTTTATAGGTTTGTGTGAGAGAGCGGGTGAGCCTGTGACTGGATTTTTCTCCCTTTCTAGTTTTACATCTCGTGAAGAGATTGAAAAGGAGAGAGAAAATTCACCGAGTTGGGCTAATCACTTTAAATTTTATAGGTAACTTAATGATTCACTAGATTTTTGTAAAGAATTAATTTATATAATGAGAGATTTTGTGTTTGAATCTCTTTAAATATAAATTGTTTAAAAAATACGATGAAAGTGTTTATGTTTGATCGTTCTTATTTTCGTGTATAAACACTCTTAGGTTAATTTTAAGTTTTTAACGCGAACATAAATTAGTGACATATCTAATATATACTCTCTTAAGCTAATTTTAAGTTTTTTGTACGGACATAAATTAGTCACATATCTACTATGAAATGAAGAGATATAAGAGAGAGAGAGGAGATGTTTTTGTCATGATTTGTGTGTGTGTGGGTGTGGGGTCGTAGGGGGAGTTAGGCCTTACTGAAATCTTTGCCTAGTTGTCTCTGAGTTGTTAGGCAAACCTTGTCCTCCTGATGGACTCACCTATGCCTCTCTCTTCTTAATTTCCCAATACTAAATTTTTCATTTTAGTACACACACCAGTACTATATTATCTCCATTCTCCTCCTCTTCCTTTTGGACTGTGCTCTCTCTCTCTCTCTCTCTCTCTCTCAACCAATATAACACACACTTTAGAGTGAGATTTTTTTTCTCAAACCAAATATTAGAAAGAATTAAAGGAATGAATGGTTTTGTAGCCCTTAAACAAGACCAAACTGAGTATGTTGAAGTTGATCCTACTGGTAGATATGGAAGGGTATGCTAATGCTTAATCATCCTCTTCTTTTATGACCTTCATTAGCAATAAATTCAACACTTTTTTTTATGTCTTTCTTTCTATTTTGCTATAATTCTTGTTTTTTAGTTCTATTTTGCTGTAAATTTTTGTTTTGCAGTACAATGAAATTCTTGGCAAAGGAGCTTCAAAGACAGTGTATGATTCTTGTTCCTCCATACCCTTCTCAACTTCCTCCAAAAAATTTAAAATTAAATTAGCTTTACACCACAATGATTATTTTATTATATCATGGCCTCCTTCATAGGCTTATTTTATTTTTTATTTTTTCAGTTATAGAGGTTTTGATGAGTATGAAGGAATTGAAGTGGCATGGAATCAAGTAAAGCTATATGATTTTCTACAAAGCCCTGAAGATCTTGAGAGATTATATTGTGAAATTCATCTCCTCAAGACCTTAAATCACAGCAACATCATGAAGTTCTACACTTCTTGGGTTGATACAGACAACAGGAACATAAATTTTGTCACAGAAATGTTCACCTCCGGCACTCTCAGACAGTAAGTTGTATAAAAAGTCCTCAAATTAATCATCAAATATGTTTTTTTTTTTTTTTTTTTTCATTTTGTTAGGATTTTATGGTATGGGTCTTTGTAATTCCTGATTTACTAATATGGATATTTATTATCTACTGTAAATTCGTTAATTTTCTTCTATGGGTATTTATTGGATTTTTTTGTCAAACATTTGAGTGTAAAAATCTTTCCTTTTTTTTTTTTGGCCTTTCGTCGTGGTTTGATGATCTGGGTCTTTGTAATTTTTTATTTTCTGATATGGGTATTTATTATTTACTGCAAATTTGTTCATTTTCTGACATGGGTACTTACTGGATTTTTTGCCAAACATTTGAGTGTAGGTATAGGCAAAAGCACAAGAAGGTTAACATTAGGGCAGTTAAGCATTGGTGCAGGCAGATCTTGAAAGGCCTTTTATACCTCCACAGTCTTGAACCCCCTGTGATCCATAGAGATCTCAAGTGTGATAACATTTTTGTTAATGGCAACCAAGGGGAGGTGAAGATTGGGGATTTGGGCCTTGCTGCAATTCTCCGTAAATCACACGCTGCGCGATGTGTTGGTAAGTTGAAATTGTTCTATTAAGGTCCTCAAAATCCCCTAAAGTATTTTTAAATTCATCATGTGTGTTTGAATTCTGGCCCCCGGCTGAAATTCTATGTGCAAATATTCTTTCTTGGGACCCGTTGGTCTGGTTTAGTTTGTTGACTTAGTTTTATATGCACTATTATGGAACCGCAATTTAGGCATAATGTGTTTGGTGTCGAAAATTTTGTGTAAATAAGTTCTTTTGGATCCGACTTATCTAGAGGATGGGAGTCACTATTAAAGTGAAGCAGTAAAACTACACCGTTAGTTCAAAATTGGATGACCCATACTTAAAACATAAATTATCTGTTAAATATGTTCCATCTAATACCGGTCTAGATTCCTCCAATCACTCTAGAAGAGCCCAATCCAGTTCTCAGGTCAATTTCTTTATGTACCCGATGTGTTGTTGCGCACAAATTGCCATGTAGTATAAACAGTTTCTTTGCCATATTATGTATATCTCATATCTCTACTACTTCTACAGTTCTACATATTCTTGATAATTGATATATTTTATTTTTTGTTTTTGACTCCTGAGTTTGTGTAAGAATATGCACAATAAGACATACATATTAAGTTTCATAATCTAATTACACAGATACATTTGTATCCAATTCTATGTTGTCCCTCTTATTTTCTAGTTTTAAGATTAAATTTTTTTCGGGTTTCTATTTTCCCCTCAGGAACACCAGAGTTCATGGCTCCAGAGGTTTATGCAGAGGAATACAATGAATTAGTAGACATATATGCCTTTGGAATGTGCATTTTGGAAATGGTTACCTTTGAATATCCATATAGTGAATGCACCAACCCTGCTCAAATCTACAAGAAAGTTACCTCTGTATGAACAATTTTATGACCCTTCACTGTTCTTGCATTTCTCTCTCTCCTCTCCCCATTTTCTGGCTCTCCACTCTACTCACTCCATCTATTGTTTTTCCATATAGGGTAAAAAGCCAGATGCTCTTTACAAAGTCATGGATCCTGAGGTAAGACGGTTTGTTGAGAAGTGCTTAGCAACTGTCTCTTCTAGACTTACCGCAAGGGAGCTTCTTAATGACCCTTTTCTTCAAATAGATGATTATAGATTTGATTCGAGCCAACTGGAGTACTATACAGACTTTGATGGAATGGGCCCTATGTTGAGACATCCTTTGTTACAAGTTCATTGCACTAATGGCTCTTTGACAGATGGATTTTATGCTAATTATCTTGGTTATGAGCCAGAGAATGAGTTTGATTACCATCCACATGATTTTGAACGAAATGAAATCGAAGTATTCACAAGTCATGACGATGAGCGGTTGGAAAATGTTGACATTACCATCAAGGGGAACAGGAGAGAAGATGATGGCATTTTTCTAAGGCTCAGAATGGCAGACAAAGAAGGTTTGGATTTCTCTTCTACTAGAATGCTATTAGTTTCGTAAGCAGTACTGGCTTCTGCAAGAGCAAAGTTGCGTCAAATAGCTGTACGGATTTTTTTTTTAACTTAAAAAACTTACTCAGATGACGTGTCATAAGTTCATTGGTAGGTAGGTGGGATACACTCTCTCATCACTCCACTCACTTATCCCTTATCATCCGAGTCACCTTTTTGAATCATAATCACGAGTTCTAGAATTATTGGATATGCGAGTAATTTGAATGGTCATTTAATAACGTATGATCTGCTACTTGTTTGCAGGCCATATCAGAAACATATACTTCCCTTTCGACATGGAGACTGACACAGCACTAAGTGTTGCCTCTGAAATGGTGGCTGAGCTAGATATAACTGAGCAAGATGTGACCAAGATCGCAGATATGATTGACAGTGAGATCATTTCGTTGGTACCCGAGTGGAAGAGGGGGCTACTAGGCCCGGAAGAAAGACTCAATAACGGTTACTGTCATAATTGTGCTTCCAATAATTCTCTTGCAAACTATCTCTCCCCGCACAATCCCGGGGCCAAGAACTTACAAGTCCTTCAATGCTCGAAACATGGGTGCACTGCGGTCCATGGCCGGTTTGAAGAAATCACCTACCAATTTGAGGGATCCGAGCAATGTCTCACTGAAGGTGCACCGGTTGTGTCTAGCCAATCTGATGGCATACACTATTCCGATATTTGGGCTCGACAAGATGGGCCCGATGCAAGCTCACAAGATGAAGAATCAACAGTGGATGAATCCACAAACGGGAAAGAAGAGAGGGTCATAATTATGGACAACTGTCATCCTTCAGTGGCTCAAGATCTAGCCGAGGACTACGAGAACGAGATAAGGCAAGAAATGAGGTGGCTAAAGGCCAAGTACCAAATGCAATTGAGAGAGCTTAGAGATCAGCAACTAGGAGTTGTACCCAAAGGTTCAAATGCGTATTGGGACAGAAACGGAACCAAGAAAGATAGATTTCTGTCCATTAAAACACGAGTGGAAGAAGAGAGTGACGAAGAACAAATGAAATCTTTTGCCTCGGGGAAGCATTTCGGTTCGTGGTCACCTGTTGAGCCAGAGAGGAAATGTGGTGACCAAAGGGTGCAAAATTGCGAAGGAGCTTATGGGTCTTGTAGCCCAGTGAATATGGTGACTGCTAAGAGTTTCTATACAGGTGCATTGCTTCCACAGTCACTTCATAGGGCTACTTCTCTTCCTGTTGATGCTGTAGATTTCTAAGCGTTGTGATTATGAGTTCTTTGGTATAATTTTGCAGCTTGTAGATTCTAATACTGCAAGTGAGATTTACTTCCACCTTACTTCAAAAGTGTGAGAATGTACATTCCCACCTAATTACATTATTATAGTATACATGAATTTGCCCCAAATCCGCTTGTACTTCATTACATGAGCTAATGAAGGGTGAAATTTCTTTATCTCAACTAGATGCCAAAGATATACTTTGCTTATTTTTATTTTCTCAAAAACGCTACGGAAGGACTGGAGTGGAATTTATTAGGAAATGCTAATGGGCTACACAAATGGGGATAACCATCTCCTATATGAAATCCCTTCGATGGGAATAACACAAACTATCTCAAGGAGTTTTTGAACTTGCATCTCCATTGCCCTTATACGAAGACATGCTAATTTTATATTAATTACTTTTAGGTAGCGGAACGCTATGAAAGAACTAAAAAAGGTCCTTCAATTTCTTAGAGTATATGCAAATATAAAACTCTAGTGCTTTTAGGTCAGACGGTGATCTAACATGGTATTAGAGTTCTGTTAGGATGAAACATATGTGAGAAGCTGTGTTTAGAACAACATATACATTGTTGAGTTCACTCCTTAATAGAGCTTGAACTTAGAAAAATATCCTCATGTTTGTTCCCCTAAAATTTTGCATACGAAGGAATAACTAAACACATAGCTAGAATTACCAAAACATGAGGTGCAGCTAAGTCGGTAAAAGGGGTTGGTCTTACACCACTTCACCACAGTTTGAACCTTGAAAACTCACTTGTCGCCCCCCAACCTCTTATGATCAAACGCGAGACTCATCTATGTACCATTTGTATTAAAAGGAAAGACACAAGAATTACCAAAATCCTGAAACTTTAAAAGAAAAAAAAGAAAAATAGAAAAAATGTTTTCAGAAGTCAAAACATTAATAGCCTCTTGGTTGGGGCATCTTGATTTGAAAATGAAATCCGTCATCATTGTAAAAGTCTAAAGAGAACAAGTCCTCTCTATAACAATTAGGTGCGGGTTGCGAAAAAGGTATATATAGTGGTCCAAACCATTTGTAGCTATGGTAGACCTATGGACGGTTTGATATGCTATGGACCTAACTAATATTCTCAATGTCCCATTTGCCAACTTTCAGGCAAGAAACTTGAGGTGCTCATTATGCTTGTGATATTTAATGGAGGAAATTTAATTAGGGCGAAGAATTAATCGTGATGCTTAAGAGTTGTGAAAGAGATGTCCAAAAACTGCTCAACTTTGTTGAACCAAGTTGTCTTAATTGTGGAGGTTTGGACTAATCTTTAGGCTTAACAATTTTTAGTTTGTTTTAAGACTTCTACTAGACTATTAGGTGGATCAAATACTTGTTACACATTTACACCTGGGGTGCAACTAGCTGGAAAAATGGTTGGCATCATGGCCACTCCACCAAAGTTTAAATCTTAGAAGCTATAGACAAAGCCGAACACTGGATGTTACGAAATAAGAACTAAGAAGAGGGAAATTTTATTAAAAGGCATAAACAACTTACACTAAATCAGCATAATATATAAGTATTCAATGTCCATAATGAAGCTCAAATTTTGATTTGTTAAGATTATATAGTGACGTTGAATGATTAGAGGCAATTGAATTTTTGATACCCTACGTGGATTAAACGACTCTCCTACACAAAATATAATGGAATACGATATAAGTGGAATGAATAATTTATTACATATAGATGCTTTCAAATAAGTGATGATAAAAACACCCCTAAAGTATAGCATTACCATCACATATATTACAATTTAAATATAATGTACAATTATTATAATATATATATATATATATGACAGGAATATTACAATTTAAAAATACTTTTATTATTGCCCTCTCGAATTTGAACTCTGTAGAGGCTTAGTATCATTAATCAAAAGCTACTTTCAAAAGTAAGTCAATGAATCTACACCACTCAATCATTCTAAATTTATAATCTCTTCTTGCTCTCAAGTTTTAAAGCAGACGTATGGTTAACGTGGACATAAGATTCTCTTTCTAAAACTTTTCGCAATAAAACAAAAGAATTAATAGTCTTCAAATAATTAGGTTATTTATCATCATACATAACTTCCGTTAAGAAGTCATTACAATGAGCAAACCTTTCGGACGAGATTCGAACTTAAGTCCGAGACTTACTTTTTACTTTATATAAATATATTATTTTCAATTTCGCAATAAAACTCGCTTGTTAGAATAGTGCGTACATTTACCATTAATGTTGCTTCTACTTTGTATAGTAATGAAAATTAAGGGTTTCTCATTTCATTGAGAAACTCACATTATAATAGCGGAATAAAGTTTACTTTATTGTTGCTTTTTCTAGTAGCTTATTATGCTTTGCATCTTCATCCGTGAATGAAAGTTACATATAATAATATCACATGTAGACATGTTCATTTAATTAGTAATACACTAAAAACTCTTTTAAAAGCCTCTTTACACATCCCCAACCTTCCCCTTTTAAATTTCAACACTTAAAAGCAAACCAAAATTGGTTGGGGAAGCATATACAAACAGCACTAATGAGAGTTGGTGCTTGATCTTTCTGCATAGAATGATTCACCCGCATTGTATTTAAATTCATAATTGCACTGAAACATTTTCAATTGGACTATGTTCGAAATTTTTAACTTTAAATATTTTGAATGTTTTTATTTCCATGCTATCACACAAATTTGCACATGTACTCGTTCGCCGTACTAATAACTTAAAATAAGATCACCAACTTCAATATTCACAATGATTATCCATTGATTAGGTTCGTTATGATAAGAAAAATAACTCCCTTATGAAATTATGTATTGAAAACGAAAAACTAAACTCTTAATTGAGGACATTCTAGAAAAATCTTACTTTTAGATAAATAAAATACTGATTTTCAAATACCCGTCGATTGTATTAATTTGTGATGAAAATAAATTCTTAATCACCGTCCAATGAATATGATTCCATGGAAATCGAAAAAGTAATAGAACATCTCACTTGCTCACTTATATCATTTCTTACTTCCCATAGATATATTCTTTTAATTATTATCCAACTTTACAATCAAATGCACCTGTAAATTATAAATCTCACCTTCAAGATGGTTGTTAAGTTGGGGAGAATTTTCAAACATCATAAATTTATGGGCACAACCTAGTGTTACTGAAAAAACACAAAGTAATATCAAACTTCATATCAGAGCCGGCCCTGGGGCAGGGCTGGCAGGGCGACCGCCCAGGGCCAAAAAATTAAAAGAGGCACTAATATTTTTTTATGTATATATATACACGCATATATATTGAAAAATAAAAAAAAATTAATAATGCAAATTTTTAAGAAAAAAAGTTTTTCAAAAGCTCTAATAACGTGTAGGAAACGACATCTTTAGCTCTTCTTTGATTTTATTTTTTTCATATTCAATCTCAATCTACTCATAATATAAGAGAATTAGGGGGCACCAACATTTGTTCTTTCACTCGTATTGATTTGCAAAATAATAACAGAATTAAATATTTAATTAGAATATTTTTGTAGGATTCTTTGCAATTGTAGTGTGTTTTTAGTAGTATGTGAACTCTTGTCATTGAAACAAAATTAATTTATTTTTTAATTTAAAAAATTATTATATTTATTTATAAGAGGAAAAAAAATAATTTATTTTTTTAATTTAAAAAATTAATATATTTATATAAAAGAGGACACCTTTAAAAATTTTGCCCAGGACCTCAAAATAGTTGAGACCAGCTCTGCTTCATATATAGATGCGAGCGAGCATTTGGTCTAATGGTACAATGATAATATTATTATATGAGTCGCCAAGATTTAATTTCAGTCCCTTGCCTCCTCCCTCTCCCTTTATTAAATTTTTTAGATATATCTAAAAAATAATAAAAAAAAAATAATTTTAAAACCCAAAACCAAGAAGATATAAAACTTGTGGCGGAGTGTGCCGAAGCGTGGACTATGCAAGTTGCAGTTTTGGAGGCGATAGTTCAGAATCTACACGGTGGAATTTGAGATCGATTGTCTAAGGGTTATTTCTCTTATTACCGGTGAAAATCTAATCTAATCTAATATATAATTAATTTAATATAAAATGAGAGGAGTGAGAAGGATTTATTGTAGCATTGTTATGTGGTAGTCGTTAATGTAGAAATTAATTAGCTACATTGTTAATCTCCTCAATTATTAATTAAAAAAAATATATGTTCTCTTAATTAATTGTAACATAATTTACAAATTTGCGTTTGTCTTTTATACTTTGATTATAATTTATTTTGACTATTTTATTATAGATCCATTTGAATTTCTTTTTGACTTTATAAATAAGATAGTATAAAATTTCTAATTCATTCGTATAATTTTTAGTACAAGCACAACTTAAGGTGATTTTGTTTTTATCCACCATATATTGCAATTAATCCACGCTGTTAAGTTAAACCGCATTACCTATTAAGTTAATCCACGAACGTGGATAGACTGACAAAAAGATGTTATTAATTTAATTTTATAAATATTATTTAGAATAATAATTTAATACTAAAATATCTATTAAATTAATAAATACAACCACCTTAAAATTTTAAATTATAATATTATTAAACAATAGGTAAATCTTAATTAACTTGAAGTAAATTATCAAAAACAAAAATTAAACCATGTTGCTCCTTCTAAATTAACATCGCCGTGCCCATTTCCTCGTAGCGTCCTCCTCCTAACATTTTCTCCTCTAAAGTGGCCAATTTAATTTCACCGATACGGTTAAAAAATCTAGACCGTTGTAAACGAGTGGTTTGGATTTCGAAACATAATTAAACCTTGACTTAAATCAATTATCGTCTCTCCATGAAAAAAAAAAGTCCGCCTCTACAGATTATCTGATTCTCTTATTCATTGATTTACTTATGTATGGTACTATATATATGTATATATACAGTAACAAATTCCAATTGAAAAAGAAAAAGGAAAGGGAAAAGGGAAAAATCATTTCCCTCAACATTAAAGTGGCTGGAATCAGTGGATATATTTATTAATTTTGAAAAGAATAATATAATAAAACTTTGTACAAAATTTTCATGATTTAAAAATGAATTAACCGTAAAATATAATGAATAGTAATAAAATCACACTTTTTATAAAACTACCCGTGCATAATATTAGTGGTGTAGCGGTAAGGGCTCTTACTCCCTTAACCAAGTGTCAGGAGTTCGATTCCCGCCTTTGGACCAGCTATTCCATCCTTTGAGGCCTTTGGACCAGCTATTCCATCATTTGAGGTGCCTACAATTAGCAAAGGGCGGATACCCTGGGAAACAAAGAAAAATTCCTTGTATGAGTTAGGTGCTTATCATTGATGATGTCAAATCCTGATGTGTGGGGTGTGATTTTGTGTTCCGTTTTTTTTCCAAAAAAAAAATATATATTTAAGAATCCCGGTTTAACTTTTAAATTCTATTCAAATATCCATTTCAATTTTAACTAGGCCCAATAAACCTAGGCATAGTCACATGGAAAATCATTTAAGATTAGGCCCGAAGCCCAATATACAGAAGTGAGTTACCTATACATCTGCATTGGGCTGGCCGGTCTAGGTTAAAGACAATATAATAGACGAAACTAAAATATTTTCTTAGATTCAAAAAAAGTAAAATATTTTCTTACTAATTAATTTTACCATCTATTTTTACCAAATAAATTATATGAGTTATATCTTATAAAAGTATAATTTATATAATGTATACAGATAAAATTACCTGATACTAAATTATATTGTATTCACATAAAACATGCTTAAAATAATATCTCATAATTAGATGAACAATTCATCATTCTCTTCATGCATCTCTATAATTTTTTTCTCCTCCTTTTGAGACACTAATCAAGAATTTACTGTTTTATTTCTTGAGATCTTCACTACTAGAAGTCTATTTGTTTTTTACATAAGTAATATTGTAAATCTCGTTATTGTAAATAAGTTTTACTTTTAATTACTTATCAAATCAAAATATTAAGTTCAAAATTTGTTAAAATCAAGCATGTATTCTTAATGTTTGATATAAACGTGTTTGGTCAAATTTTGTTGTATGTAGCAAGTTGTATTACAAAGAGATCGTAGCGGCCTGCAATATTTATAATACATTTCAAAATTAAAGCATTCTTGAGGAGGTTCAAACTTACATATGCAGCCAACTTAAATATTTTTCAATGATCCCAATCTCGACTTTACATTTGAATTAGATCCCATACATGTTAATAACGTTCCTAGAAGTTACCA
Source organism: Lonicera japonica (assembly GCA_021464415.1). Taxonomy (NCBI): domain Eukaryota; kingdom Viridiplantae; phylum Streptophyta; class Magnoliopsida; order Dipsacales; family Caprifoliaceae; genus Lonicera; species Lonicera japonica. The sequence continues at coordinate 52,885,753 of CM038465.1, forward strand.
TTTTGATCATGTAAAACGATTCCAATACTAGCATCATAGTAATTGTAGAAGCCGATCCACCAGCATTGAGTTTAAATTATTATCTTATAATTTTATACTTGACTTTGGATAAGGAAAAATAATATTTAGTAGAGTCGAATGCAATAAAAAAATCTTAAAGTCAATTTTTAAAAGCTTTTGCCCTATTTTCAAGTATTAAATATCAGGTATATCCGTAACCGTGGATTTGGCTAATTTTATTTCAACTAGTAATAAACTCTGTTAAAAGAATTAATAAATAAAATAATAAAATAAATTTCAGCCGAAAAAATAAATTATAAAACGAAGTTACCCAAATCCTTAATCCTGAAAGGTGAAATATACTCCGACAAACCGTATAAATGCACCTCTGTAATAAAAAGACGGCAACATGTATGCATATACAAATATATATATATATATATAATATAATAATATAATAAGCAATCTCAAAATTCCCAACCAAATCCCTAGTTTCAACCTTTCAATCTCTCTTCCGCATGAACACGAACATACACGCAGTCGTTTTCTCTAATTGGTCCTGCAAATCGGTAATTTTGTCGGAGATTTTTATACACAGAATCGGTAACTGTCGTTAATCGCCGGTCCAACGGGATCTCAGTGATCTCCGGGGAGGAGGTGAGGATCATATAATCATTCTTTGCAGCGTCACTTTGTGGACGCTTTTCCGTTTCTCGTGATTTGGATCTGGTATTTTGGTTTGGAGGGAGATTTTTAGGGTTCTTCATTCGCTGCTGTGGAGTTTGATGGTGTATGTTAGGTCAATTTCGTGTGAATTTGACTGAGAGTTAGGTTAGGGATTTGTTGTGGTATATGCATGACATGGAAGAGGGTGTGGAATCTGCAGAACAACCTTCAGGGGGTGTAGTGAAGAAGAAGAGCTCTTCTGGTTTTTTGATTATCAAAAAGAAAGGGGATGGGATCGGAGGGTTTGGTGCTTCAACTTCAAAGAAGGGAATTGAGTTGAAGAAGGAGAAGAAGAGGGCCCGTTTGATTCTCAGCGATTCGGGGTCGAGTGATGAGTTAGATTCTCCTCCGAGGAGGAAAGTTTCTTCGAAAACCGATAAAATTGGTAACGGTTTGGTTGTTAAGAAGGAGGGGTTTGGCAAAGATAGCAGTTTTAGTAAGAAAGAAGTTAAAATTGAGAGTGATAGAAAGAGAAGTGGGTTGGATGTGTTTGAATTTGATGAATATGAAAAATATGATGTGAAGAAGCTGAGGAAAGATTATGGAGATGATAGAGTGGGGCAAAGTGGGAACAAGAGGGAATCTGGAATTGGCTCAAGTAGAAATGTCAAAATTGACAAGATAAAGCATTCTTATGTTGACGGTAGAAGCAGCATAAGTGGAAAGAGTAAGGGGCCTATTTACACTAAGATGAGGCATAAGGAGGAGGATGATGAAACCCATTTAACCATTTCATCGTTGAGAGAGAAGTACCGGGAGGCTTGTGACGAGCCTATTAGGTTGCAGGGGAGAAATGGCGTGTTGAAGGTAATGGTGAATAAACAGAAAAAACCGGGTTCATCTCAAAAAAGTTACAGTCGCCATGAAGGTGAAGATAGAAAGGGTTCTAGGTCTGAAAACACTGTCAAGAAGAGCGAAGTCGTCCGACCTTCGTCTCTTTCAGACTCTAAACGGACTGAAAAACGAGTTTCATTTGTGAAGACAGAGAAAATTGAGCTGAAATCGCAAAAATCAATGTCAACTACGAGCAACAAGGCTAGAGATTCCGAAAAGGTTGGTACTGATAAGCCAAAGAAGCAAGTTTGTAGCTCAACTAAAAGAGTTAAAAAAGAAGGTAAAACTACCCCACCAACTGAAAAGATTTCTCCGGTTAAGCTTGGTACTGGCACTGAAAAGCAATTACTAAGGGAGAAGGTTAGGAGTGTGCTTCTTGATGCGGGTTGGACAATTGATTATAGACCAAGAAGGAACCGAGACTACAAAGATGCAGTCTATATTAACCCTTCCGGAACAGCATACTGGTCTATTATTAAGGCTTATGATGCATTTCAAAAGCAGTTGGAGGAAGAGGACGGAGATGGTGATATCAAACTTTCAAAGGATTCTTCTCAGTCCAGTCCTTTACCCGCTGAGATACTCAGTAAATTAACCAGGCAAACTCAAAAGAAGATTGAGAGGGAAATGAAAAATCATGAAGAGAAACTTAGTTTTTATATGAAGCAAAATCACAAGTCAAAGAAAGGAAGATTTCGTGTGAGTGAAGATGGTAGAGTCGAAAAATCATCGGATAAAACTAATTCAATAAGTGGGCAAACAGGTCGATGTACTTTGTTGGTTCGTAGTTCCGAGAAGGGGTTAAATTCAGAAGATGATGACTTTGTTCCGTATATGGGAAAGCGAACCATTTTGGCCTGGCTGATTGACTCTGAGATAGTCCGCATGAGTGAGAAAGTGCAGTATATGAACCATAGAAAGACAAGGGTAATGCTAGAGGGTTGGATCACTAGAGATGGGATCCATTGTGGTTGTTGTAGCAAAATTCTTATGGTTTCGAAGTTTGAGATTCATGCTGGAAGCAAACAGAAACAGCCATTTTCAAACATATTTGTGGAGTCTGGGCTTTCACTTTTGCAGTGCCAGATAGAAGCATGGAATAAACAAGAGGAGTCTAAACGTGAGGATTTTCACAGTGTGGATGTTGATGGTGATGATCCTAATGATGATACCTGTGGTCTCTGTGGTGATGGTGGTGATTTGATCTGTTGTGATGGTTGTCCATCGACATTTCATCAGAGCTGTTTGGATATAAAGGTACATAGTCATAATCATAAATGCGATATGTCTGTTACTTTATATAGCACTTTCATATGGAATATGCTTTAGTTCTTTGCTTTTTTACTTTTTAATTTCCATTTACACACGTGGGCCAATTTTAACCGTCATCTATACATATACAAGTCAAGTGCGTGGCTGTCTGCTCTGAAGTTCTTTGTTCTCACACTCGAGAGGGACTTCTTGCAACATCTGTGAAGTTTATTTTCTGTACCATTTGTTAAGATTGTTGCTACACTTGTGAAGTGCTAATAACCTCACCGTATATCAAGATAGATTCTGGAGAGAGCTGCTGCTTCTTCTTCTTCTTCCTCTTATGAAGGGTGAATAAAGAAAGACTACTGTGGTTTGCCTTTTATTTTTAACCCCCCCAAAACGAATATGGCTTGCTTGACTTTGCTTTTGTTACCAATCACACGTTCATAAAACATGTATTTGAGGATACAATTGGAGCCAGGGATGTGGCCAAGTGATGCCAAGTTGGCATTTCCCACCTCAATTTTATAATTATGCTTATTTTTACTGTTGTTTTTGGAAAAATAAATGTAGTAGGTGATAAAATAGTCTTTTGCCCACCTTATTTTGGATTTTTTTTTTGTTGTACTTTGCCCCCTTTATACCATGTTTTTATGGATTTTATAGTTAAGGGTAGCCTATAATGTACTCTATTTTATTTTTGAATTCCAACGTAATATACAATGACATTTTATGAGATTTTTGACACTTGAAGCTTTAGAGTTGTAATCTGAACTACTAGAGTATGAAAGAAGCGTGTCGTTAACCCTACAGTATTAATAATTCCCCGCCACCCCCTCTCCCTCCCTTAAGGCCTTAATGCTAAAGTCCTGTCTCTCCCACTGATTGGTGCCTGAGAGGAAACGGAAAAAAGATTCTCTTGGACTCTTGTAGTAATGTTTGAGAGACTTTTTTTTTTTTTTAAAAAAAAAACTCTAGTCAAGGACTAGAGTGGAAATTTTTATTTAGAAATCGTAATGGGCTACACAAATGGTGTAGTCCTCCCCAATCAAACTATCCCTTAAAGGGATTTTAAACTGCCCCAAGGGAGGTTGAGCCTGCATCACTGCCGCCTTCGAGCTCTTCTTCAAAGACTTGCTTTTGCTCTGGTTCCGTCATGCTCTGCTCAATTACGATCCTGCTGCCGCTCTCGAATGTTGGAGAGCTTTTAGAATTCCCTGGCTTTTTAAAGCCTCTCTGATGGTGGTTAGGAAGAGACTGAAGCTTATTTTATACTTTATCTTCATCTCATGTTGTTGTCTCTGAAAATGCTGCTAAACTTACACGGTCACCCGTTTATCTGACCTGCTGCACAGTCTGACAATGAATATCCAATAGTGAACAATGCAATCAAGGTCTCAAACTAGCTTTATCCAATGGTGGATAGTTGAATTATTAATTAGTTTCTAAATAGTCTGGTGTATTTTCTGGTAGAGAACTGTAGGGCTCCAAACAAGATGCGGCTTAGTCAAGAATTGCAGATTTTGAACTTGCATTCCGAGTATTCCTGTTAAGTGACTGCATACTGCCTTGGGGCATTAACACCCTCCTTCTTATTGTAGATGCTGCCCCCAGGTGATTGGCACTGTCCAAATTGTACGTGCAAATTTTGCGGGATTGGTGGTGGGACTACTTCTGAAGCCGATTGTACAACTGTCAGTGTGCTATTCACATGCGGCCTTTGTGAGAAGAAATGTAATCACATGTTCTGCTTCTTTCTTTAATTATCATCATTGTTATTTTTAATGTGCATATGTGCTTTTTTTCCCATCTTGTATTGACAGTGTCTAAATTAAATCCAAAATTTTGCCTTTTTTAGATCATGAATCATGCAGTGGGGAGATTGATGAACCACCCAATTCTGATAATGCAACTACTTTCTGTGGACAGACATGCCAAGAGGTATCACTTTTTTGACCAGATTTTTCAGTGTTCTAATTTATATTAGTTGCATTTAGATTCCGTTTAGTTCGTTCTTTGGATCGCTCCTGGAATACTAAATTCCTGTCATTCAGGATTCCACCATTTGGTTGGAGTTTAGGATTCCTTTCACATATATATTTATTTTTGACAACATTACCCCCTCTTCCTCTTTTAACAAATAAGTAAGTAGTTTTATTTTGCATTATTAAAAGTAATGTTTAATAATATTGGTATATTATGTATATATGGCAACTAGTTTTAACTAAACTAGTTTTTTAGCCCGGTCGTCTAGTTTCTGCTGTTGGTAGGATTTATAGTGTAGGTTGGGGTAGCTGATTTTTGTTGCTTGATCAGGTGGTGGTAGTCTTGTTTGTTTAGGCAGTTAGTTTTTTATTTTTGTTTTAAGGCTGGCTTTGGATCTCTCGTCCAATTGCAGCCTCTTTTTTGCTTGTATTTGATTTTTGTTTCAATATAAGCTTCGTTTCTGATAAAAAAAAATTATTTTTATGCTTAATAATATATTTGTAAATTATTCTCAATACAAGGAAAGAAGAGTTCCAGTAACCAAACATTGCCTAGGAATCTCAAATGCTAGGAAAGGAGCTTTTGTAATCTAAAATGACAATTCCTTTCTTAAAACTCGAACAAAACAAGCCATTAGATTAGGGAAACTTTATAGGTTGAATGGCGTTGGTTATGAAATGGAATCGCTTGTCTTGAACTGACAAGAAAACAAATAGTACTTGATCCTCTGCAGATTTGACTGGTTGTTTATGATTTGATGCAAATTTGTTCGTTGAGCTAGAAGGTTTCATCAATATTGGGTAATCTGTTGCTTCTACGATATCCTGCTTACTTGAAGACTGTAATATTTCTAAGTGCTATGCTCCCTATCTTCTCAACCACTGCGTCCTAAAACTCAACAGAACAAGGTTGCTAGTAAAAGTCCATTGTTCCCTTTGATGGTGGTTCTATAGAATTTGTTGAATGATCTATCCCCCATTAGAGTACTAGCCAGAAAGGTCCTTTGGCCGAGATTAATATGTCTGTATAAAGTGTTTGTATTGTTATGTATTGCCAGGCCTGAAACTCGAAACATCAATTTAAAATAAATATATCCTCATCTCCAGCTAAATTGACAATTGTGTAATTAGAAAACGTAAATTGGGAACTGACGCTTTCTCCTATCCTTGTGACCCTCAATCAAATCAGTTACCTGTCTTAGATTTGTTTTACTACATCCACCTCTAATGCAACAAGCTGGTCCTTTAAGTGAGGTTCATAATCTCGTATTTTGTTAATTCTCTTGGAATGTTTTGAAAAATGTTATAAAACTATGAACATAGGGATTTGCCAAGGGATTTAAATATGGATTTATTCTATTTGGTGCGAACTTTTTAATATTATTGTGGTTGTGCAGCTATTTGGTCAACTGAGGAAGCTTGTTGGGGTGAAGCATGAATTGGAAGAAGGATATTCATGGTCACTTATTCAGAGAATGAATCCATCATCCTCAGATACTGTGCAACCTCAAAGGGTGGAATGCAATTCAAAGCTAGCTGTTGCACTTTCTATCATGGACGAGTGTTTTTTGCCAATTGTTGACAGGAGGAGTGATATCAACTTAATTCATAGCGTTCTCTATAATTGTGGGTAAGTCAATTATTGACTACTAGAATATGTGGCGCACTTGCCATGCGCAATATTGTATGTGGTCATTATTGACACTTAAAAGTTTTGTAAAATCTTTTAACGTAATGTGTGTGTATTTGATCAAGTGGTTAAGTTGTACGTTGCCTAGAGTGAGGGTCATGGTTTCAAATCTGGTTACATTATTGTTTTTTTTTCTAAATAATGAAGGGTAATTTCGTAATTTCATATGCATACCAAAAGTGCTCCTTGCACTTAATATATAGTAATAGATACCCTCTTGGTTGAAATTATAAAAGTATCTTGTTTACTTTGTCCCTTCTTGATTATCTGGGTCATTTAGCACTACATAATTATGACAGCTATCAAGAATTATTTCTTTCTTATTACTTCCAATTTTACAAACAAAATTATCCATGCTGGGGTGTGTTCTTGAATTGTTTGCCTTAGACTTTTTTTATTCTCTCTGTAGGTCAAACTTCGACCGGTTGAACTACAGCGGCTTCTATACAGCTATTTTGGAGAGGGGTGATGAAATTGTATCTGCAGCATCGATCAGGTATAATAGTCAGATTTGTTGCAGATTCGAACTTTATATTTTTAAAATTAATAAACTAAAGGTAGTGGTAATATTGGTGTAGATTAAGGAGAAGAGAACAAAATTACAACAAATAAAGAAGAGAAGAAATTAAAAGAAATAAACCTAATCTAACACATAGAAACTATCAATATTTAAAATTTTTAATATTCAATTCGTTATTCAAGTCTGCCCTCATTGATGGGAGTTACAAGTTACAACTTGCTTATAATATAACTCAGAACTCTAATTCTATTATTACCAATAATAACCCATACCATAATAGTGCTTGGCTGAAATAATCCTACTAATTAAAGTATTCCAACATTTATAAAGTACATTAATCCTACCCAAAATACCAAAATTAATTAATAAATATTAATTGATTCTTAATTCCTAAACTATCAAATTTTCTTTCAGCACAATCTTCATCAAATATCTGTCACAATCTACTACTAATCTAGGAGAATATAGAGTTGCTTTTTTAAAAAAACAATGGATGCATTTAAACTACACTGTTTCCAATGGAGAAAATTATTTTAATGATGGCAGTAGTTGTATGTTCGATTGGAAAATAAATTATTTAATTATTTCTTAAAATGTGAACAGGGAATTGTCTTTCATACATATTTTCTGAGCACTTTATATGTAAATCTATTTAGGATCCGTGGGACCCAACTAGCAGAAATGCCATTTATTGGGACTCGTCATATATATAGACGAAGAGGGATGTGTCGACGGCTTTTTGGTGCAATTGAATCGGTACGGTCCTTGTATTGTTTCATCCTATTATGTTTTAATGAGCTGCTATGAATATTCTTATATATGTGTGCATGCATGTCTGTAGTGAAAATTAGACCATTATGATCTTATTTTGTTTTCTTTAGAAGTGTTATAATAAGTACTTGAGTCCTTTGCCCTATCTTCAGGGTTTCTATTGTTGCCTAGAGGGGGGTGAATAGGGTTTTGGCAAAACTACATAGTTAAGAAAAATATGATGATGATACAAGTATATGCACAGTGGTGAATCCAACGTGAGCTCGGGGGCCACTTTCTCACAATAACATTACTAACTGCTATATATATATAAAATTCACTTCATGATTTATATTTTATATATAAACCTACACATATATATGAATAGTTTGTTTAGAGGACTTCTTTTATATATTACATATAAAGCAACGCATTATTGATAGTCACGGTAAAAGCTAATTAAAATTTTAAAGGCTGTCGCAAATTTGCTATTACAAAGTATTTATCTCTGTCTCAAATTAAGAATCTCATTTCAACATTATGATTTTTCATTAAAATAGTTACTAGTTTCAACCTAATCAATGACAAAGAATTACTAAATGTTTGTGACAGCACAAATCATTCATACTTGTGATTTCTCTCAGGTTCGTGCCTAGTTATGTCAAATTAGATGATGTATGCTTATTGATACAACAATTTATTAGTATTCGCAACAACCACTGTGTTAAATACTAATGCATGCTAAGTCATTACATTAAATTAAGTCAATATTTTGTTTCACTTAACCATCATGCCTACTTAATCTTAGTTGTATAGAATAATTTTATTTCTAAATATGTCTTGATTATATAGCAATTGTGCGTGGCACGCGTTTTTATATATGTGTCCCCCCTAGATTGAGTTTCTAGATCCACCATTGTATATGTAAGACTATAAAGAGATAAGAGAGGGAAACAAGCACAACTATATAATGTAATAGGAAGCTACTTGAAAATTTGAAACTCAGAAAAATTCTTAGCAACTATATAATGTAATAGGAAACTACTTTAAAATTGGAAACTCCGAAAAATTCTTAGTGTAAAGCTGCATGCCAATTCTATTAAATTATTCGGAAGGGGTTATTAGAAGGAAACAATCAAATGAAAAACATTCAAACAATGCTTTGTCAGTCCATCTAAGGTCTAAAGCTAAGTAACTTGAAATTGATTTGGAGTTTAATCGCTCACACAAGCTCTTCATAATTGATATCTTCAATATGAAATACTTTTGGGATTCTCTGCTCTTTATTTGATTCAATTAAAACTAAAATGTTCAGGTGATGATATTTCCATTGCTTCAACGGCCAGACTGAACTGGTTTTATAAATTCTTTGATTGAGTGTTGAATATATTGGACATGAAGCCACAATAATTGAACAATATGATGTGTGTTGTAAAATTTTTCGTTTGTCTTCTATATTTCTTCTCTTCTTTAGGTGGACTCTAGTTCACGACTCTCGTGTATTTATATCCTTCTATTTAAGAAAATTTATTGTGCCTGATAAAAAAGAAATGTGCACCATTTTTTTTATTTTATTTTTTTCACTAAAGTGATCCTTCATGTTTTTTATCATTTCTAATTTGGCCTCACTTTCATGCTTCTGATCGTTTTGGGCCAGTGATAACCTTGCGAGTGTCTTGTTTTCAGGTCCTTTGCTCTCTTAAAGTTGAGAAATTGATTATTCCAGCTGTCACTGAACACATGCAGATGTGGTCTGAAGTTTTTAACTTCAACCCACTTGAGGAATTGCACAAACAAGAAATGAGGTCCATCAATACGCTGGTGTTTCCCGGTATAGATATGTTACAGAAGCAGCTAATAAAGCCAGCTATAGCTGAGGGAAACACAAATTCAAATTCAGGTTTGTACAAAATTCAGTTTATCCGCTCTTGCCTCGGAGCTCATTTTGATTATTTTTTATATGGATCTTAGGATGTGTTTGATTGCTTTACCTAGAACATGATTTTTTTTCACACGGAAAATGCTCTTTTCAACTAGCTTTTTGGTTTTTCTGTTTGATTGGGTTCATTTTCTTGGTGGCACTTTTTTTGAATTCTCCCAAGTCCCAACCAACTATCCTCTTTAGGGGAGATTTTACACATTCACCAAGGATATCTGCCACATGGCATTAGTTGGATTGCGTGCGTCTCCGAAGGGTGCATGGGGTTCGAAGTTTTTCCTGTTTGGAAATAAGAATAAAGTATCATTAATAATAGTTTGAACATTACAACGAGAATAAAGAAATGCTTTAAAGAGCTTACAAAGGTCAAAAAGACATAAACCACATCAATCAAGGGTCTTACGATACAATGAAAAACCTTAAAAAAGTGGGGGGACGTCAAAGATAAATACCCATAAGGCAAGCCCCGAAACATAAAAACAAAGCCTTCCAAAAATAATATTCATCCACGCTGAAATGTCGTCGAACAAGCAAGTACAAATCTTCGTAGCTTTGAGTTAGATCCCCACCCAAATAAGCAGATCTGCTCATCTCCACTTCGATCCGTGCTACTCGAAACACACCTCCATATCCAGTAGGAAGGAGTACAAAAACTCCCATAAAAGAAGAGACGAAAATCTCATAGATCTGAAAAAGCGTCAAAAGACACTCAAATCTAGAGGTATTATTAATATATAATATAAAACTGTAAAAGAAAATGAGCTCCTACCCTCCTGCTTCCATGGAAGGAGAAGGGGAGAAGAAAAGGTAGAAGAAGAGAGATCATGAGTGGCTAGGGTTTTTTTAGAGAGAGATCTCCTGAAGTTTTATAAGTTTGTAACGATTGCTTTTGGAATTCGGTAGCAAAAGATTTAATGCCCTTCCTTTTTGACCTAGCACAAACCAATGCCATCACTATTGTTGCTTATTACAATAATACCTCCCTGAAAAGTTGCATGGAAAACTTGTCTAGGGTAAACAGGTAAATTTTTTCAATTGGAAACTCAGCAAATTGGGCAGCAAGAATTTGTATGCAGAGAAAGTAGGAAAAGTTTTCATGCACCCTTCCTTTTTGACCTAGTACAAACCAATGCCAACATTATTGTTGCTTATTAGAATAATACCACCCTGAAAAGTTGCATGGAAAACTTGTCTAGGGTAAACAAGTAAATTTTTTTTCAATTGGAAACTCTGCAATTCGGCAGCAAGAATTTGTACGTAGGGAAAGTAGGAAATTTTTTCCACGGAAAAGAACTGCAACCAAACAATACCCAGAGCTGTAAAATAGCGAATATAATATATTTTCATGCAAAATATGGGTAATCAAGCACTACATCCCTTTTTTTTTTTTTTTTTTTTTTCTTTTGGCTTGCCTAGATATGAAGGCCGCTGCTGTGAAGGAAAATCTCCCTCTGTTGCCTGTCACGGGAAAAGATATTGAACTCGATACCTCTGATGGGAATGAATTCCAACACTGTGATGAGGCCGGAGTGCAGGAAGTGAATGAAATGGATGACAAACTTGATGCTACAGAGACCATTTTGCAAGTGCCATCTGTTCCTCAGAATGATGATAATATGAATTGTAGTTCCACAGATTCTCCTTGTGAACCTAAACTCCGGGTCTGTAGCAAGGAGACTATTCCAATTAATGCTCAGTCAGAGTCCACCATTGACTTGAAATGGCCCCCACAGGCCGATGCAAGTCCTGTTAATATCGAGATTAGTAACCCTGTATTGGATCCTCCTGTTAAAGATAAAACCCAATCTTCTGCGGGGGTTCTTGATAATATAGCGGACGCAAATGAAAATCACAATTCAGTTTCTGTTTCTACTGTTATTTGTACTGATGAGAATAGTTCTATGCAATCAAATTCCGATTTGAATCATCAAAAAGCAGTTGAGGTGAGAACAAAATTGCCTGTGGCTGTGGAAGGTGCTTCTGAGGCAGAAATTGGGCCTAAAGAGGGTAATATTTGGTCCGACTCAGAAGGTTCAAAAAGAGATGTTTGTGAAGTGGGCATTGAAGTTGCTTGTGTTGAAACTGTTCCCAATTCACCACTTCAAATTTCTGCACCAAATACTACAGAAAATGTTTACAAAAACCAGAGTGCCTTTTATTTGCCAAAAGGTACAGCAGAGCCCGATCAGCCTATATTAGATAGTGACAATCATGAAGTTGCTGCTGGTGAGTCTGAACAGAACACTGTTTATGAAACGTCTGATGATTGTAATCCTGTTTCTGCTTCTATCCTTTGTGGAACTGATGAGGGTACCGCACAATTGAGCTCAGATTTGAATAATGTGAGAGTACATGAGGTGGATTGCAAAGTACCCATGGTTCCGGAATGTGGGTCCACCACAAAAGTTTCAAAAGTGCAAAGTAATATTCAGTTGGAAGATAGTCATGAAGTAAATGCCAAAGTTGTGAGTATCATGACTGAGGTTTCTATAAACGATACTGCTGATGAAATGGTTGAGAATCTGACTCCTACTAAAGAAGTCCATGAAAATTTGGCCGAGTCAAGTTCTCACGGTTCTGGTTATAGCACGGTGCAAACTAAATCTGTTTCAGACCGTCAAAGCGCAGTTGAGACAGGAGGTGAAGTGCATATGGCTGTAGAAGTTGCTTCAAGTAATGGAGTTCATTGAGAGAGCAAATTTTATATGTCGACCTGGTGAAGCTTAGAGGACCGATGCTTGCAAATGGAGGATCCAGCCCCTCTAAAGTGATTGAAGTAACTCTGGAGTAGAGTAGTAAATGTGGACTGTTTGTTTAAAATTGTTTGGTAAATTTTGGCAGATGGTGTTGTCTTTAACGAGTTCGACTCATGTCGACAGAAACTACCTGACAAAATCTGAACTATCTAATTTTAAACTAAAGGTCCAGATTTCTTCAATTGTTCTCTGGAGTGATTTTCTTCACCATAGAGGAAACATGTAAGTGCAAATGAGCTGTGCGGATTTTGAGTTAAATGTTTCTAGGGTTTGACCAGGAGCTGGTGCATTGAGATAATCATATTGTTACTAAGGTGAAGTCAAAATGAAGTCGCCTGCTTTTCTTTTCGCTTTTGGCGCCAAAGCGTTGGGAATGGATCTCTATGAGCTGAGCTATATGCTGTTTTTGTTAGTGAATTCTCTCGCACGCAGCTTCCTTTTTTAATGTACATACATATTTAGATCCTAGTTGATTTTTATTTATTTTTTTGTATTCTATTTTTGAGTTTCTTTTACCAAGCCCTGTAACTCTGGTGATTCTTTGGCGGCTCAATCAATCTTGGCCATGGGGGATATATGTCATAATGAATTTACAGTAGATGTAAATTGGGAAGCTGTACTACTAGTTGTGAATCGTGTTGGAGCTAGTCATTAAAATTTTAAGTTAAAACTACAAGACTTGATACAACTTTTTCGTGTTTTCTGCTGATAGTGTTTTATAGAATTCCTCTTCTTTTTTTTTTGTCTCCTTTTGTTTTATGGGGCAAATGTTGTTAATATTATAAGTTGAGCTATTGTGTTCGTAGATGATAGATATATGCGGTATGCATCTGTTGTCGGCTATTAATTTTCTAGACTTGATAATTTTTTTTGGTCAACGTAAACTGACCATCTTAAGAAAAAAATGAAGATCTTTTTCTTTGCTATTTTTGAAGGTCGGCTATTAATTTTCAAAGAAAGGCAGAGATCTTTGGTGATGGTCAAAACTCACTAAATGGTAGTGTGAGAGCCTCACAACCACCTTGGTAAGAAGAAACCAAAAATACTTGAAAAGGGTACAATTTATCTTTACAAAAAATAGTGTCCTCGTACTAAAAGTAGGCATCACTTGCATAGTTACAAGAAATGTTATCTCTTGTTGAACTTGTAGAGTTTGCTTGTTTAAGATTTAACAAATGGTAAATCACAACATTTAGTAAATATTTAATACTCTTTGGTAGATTTGCATAGTGTCATCCTTATTTATTTATTTTTGTACAAAAAGAAGAAAAGACAGATATTTATGAGAGAAAAAAAATATGCCAAGAGCCTAATGCTTCTCACAAATATGAAATGTGCCATTTATTTTTATACCAAAAAGAAAAAGATATTCTTGAGAGAAGAGATATTTTAAGAGGCAAGCTTACAAAATTTGCACTTAAAAGAAAGATAAGTTGTTACTAGTGAGATTTCTTTATACCTCAATTTTTTAGTTTATCTTAAAAGGAAGGGCATACTTCTCTCCCCATTTTAGAGGAATTTAGCAAATAATATCTCCACTCTATTCATGGTGGGACTTGAATTCAGATTTATCAAATTCAAGTAGACATCTTAATCACCAAATTAATTTATTAATTCAAAATTTTAGTTATAAGAAAAAAAATATTAATGTTGTAATTAAGTTGCAATCAAAATGAAATCGTAAATATTCATGTTCTAAAAAGATTATAAACATTTCGTTGAATGTTTGTAATTTTGTATATACATATGCTCTTTATAATTAAACTAAAGTAACACTATGTTTGAATTGAGGAAATCAGAAAGGAAGGAAAGGAAAGAAAAAAAAAATAGAAATGACTGTATTTTACTCGTTTGAATAAATTTATAAAAGAGAGTGGAGAGGAAACGGAAAGATTGAGAGGAAATAATTCCTACTATTTTTTTATTTTGTTTCCTTTTAATATTGAGAGAGAAAGGAAAAACTTTTAATAACTTTTTCATGTTTTATCAAATTTAAATTTAATTTATTAATAATATATTAAATTACATTTTTCTTTTATTTTTTTTTATCCAAACAAGAGACTAATTAGTATTTTTAGGGTGTTTTTGTTTACACCCACCAAAATGTTCAACTCACCCCACCCGATTCTTAAAATTTGATAGAAAAAGACAAAAAATGCTAGCCAAACACACCCTATTTTAAGCCCCATTCACCCCCCTCCCCTTCTCTTATCCACCATAGGCAAAAAATTCTAAAATTTAATAGTAGTTTTTCTAAAAATTTTACCTCGATCTTCCATTAATCCGCTATCTAATAACTTCTCTTCTCTCATGGATAATTTTCAACGAATTATTGGGGTGAGACTAACGTTTAGCTCTATTCAAGAATATAATTCCTTAGAGTTGTCGCCGAAAAACAAAAAAAAAAAAAGATCCGCAAAAACTAATGGATGAATTGACTATAGGAAATGGTTAATTGGAAACTCTGCTATTAAAAAGTAAATTGAGGTTTTAAGATTTCTACAACCCAGATTATATATATATATATATATGTAAGAATGAGATGATGCAATCCAAGCAGTAGGGTATAATTGAATCTGTTGATAAGGCTTCAACAAAGTTTTGGCTGCATTGGTGGAACACGGCTGCCGTGGGCAGTGGATATACAAAGTATGAGCAAATCTTAAACAAATTTTAATATGAATATTTTTTATGACCATGCTTTCAAATCAGCCATAAGTTAAGCCAAACAAGCCTAACTATAGGCCGATAGGCGTACAAAGAGGAGTAAGGATGGTGGCTCAACGTTGGTATACAATAGAAAGTGAGAAGAAAAGAAATTAAAAAATTTAGTGGAGTGAATTGAAAGTTACCCACAAGTGGGTGAAGAGAATGTTTTTGTGGGTTTATTTAAAAACACCCTATTTTTATTTCATTCTTTTCTAATCTCTCCCGGTCCAATCCAAACGTACTGTAAATGGAGGTTTGCGTCATTTAGGCCTGAGAATACTGAATCAGTCTCTCTCTAAAATGGAGCTCTCCGTTAGCCATTGTTTTACGAGCTATTATTCATCATCATCTCAGCTACTCAAAACTAGGGTTAGGGTTCCACATAGTTCCCTCGTATCCTTACGCTTCGAACAACCACCACTCTTGTCTACGCATCACCACAACAAATTCCATCTAACGGATGTCCGAAGAACGACCACTTGTGCCTCCATGGTCCAACACAACGACAATCCAACAACCTCCTCCTTTCAAACCGATACAGGTAATAATAACAAGCCTCCCTGATTTCAATATTTCAACTCCATTACTATCCAATTAATGATTTTTGACAACTTAATTCTACACTGAAAGCTCTGAAAAATATGTTTAATGTTTAATTTATTTGGACAACATTTTACCGTTGTTATTGTGATTTACATAGAAAAAAAAAAGAAGCTAATTAAATAAAAATAAATAATAACAAGGACAAGGACACCGTTGTAATAAAATATCATTAAAGTTAAATTATTCGGCACAACAATTATCCCTTTTTGCTAAATGCTGAATTGGAATCTAACTAAGCATTAAGAGGTTAGCAAACAAATGTTAATTCTACCTCTTAATGTCAGAATGCATTTCTATTAAGCATTAAGAGGTAATAACAAACACTACCCAAGTAATTTGAATGATAATTTTTTGATTTTTGACACTTGGTAGGAGGAAATCGAATAGGAGAGGTTAAAAGGGTTACAAATGAGACTAATGTGTCTGTGAAGATAAACTTGGACGGTTCAGCTGTAGCTGACAGCAGCACTGGCATTCCATTTCTCGATCACATGTTGGATGTTAGTATTGCTTTTTCCAATTTGAGTTTTTGTTTTGTTGGCTCTATGTTTTCGGTTTTGATGATTTGAAATTTGCTATATCGGCAGCTAAGTTAAGGCTGACGTGTTAGATTCCTCAAAATAGAAGAGCATTAGGTGCCTCTGATAAAAAAGTTGGAAAACACAGATAAATTTGTGACAGGATGGAAAACGATGAATGGTCTGGTTTGATGTTCTATTATTTTTCGATTTTCCATGGAATCAAATTCTTTGGGCGATGAGGAATTTTTTATTTTTTTTTTGCCAAAGATGGAGAATGTCTCACCAAATAACTATCTCTTTTTCCAACTTCTCATAAATTTAGCAGCGTTTTCAGTCATTTTGCAACTTTCTTATGAAACAAACCATAAGCATTTTAGTCTTTGTTTTGAAATGATTTATCATTTATGATTGTTTACTAGTTTTCAAATTGTTAATTGCTTAGTCGCTATTCTGAATGTGGGGTGATGATGCTAATTAGAGTTATTATATGTTTATGTTAGCAACTTGCGTCACATGGATTATTCGACGTGCATGTTAAAGCTACTGGCGATACTCACATTGATGATCATCACACAAATGAAGATGTTGCCCTTGCCATTGGAACGGTGACCTCCCAAAGGCATTGCATTAGTTAATTGTTTGGTATTTATGCAATATTGCTTGGGTATCTCTACCATATATGCTTGTTTATTTTGTTTGCATATGTTTCTTGTAATTAGTCCCTACTCCGAAAAATTAAATTGTCATCTTGTGCATTTTTTCCGTTTTGCATCTTTTACCTTCATTAATTCAGCTGTAGGTAGTGAAATTGTTGTGTTTGATTTTACTGGTCATGCAGGCTTTGCTGCAGGCACTTGGTGATAGAAAAGGAATTAACCGGTTTGGTGATTTCTCTGCTCCGCTTGATGAAGCATTGATACATGTTTCATTGGTATGTTGTAAGCTATATTGGACTATTGGAGTGCTTAAGAATGGAAGGGTTTCTGCATAATTCTCTGTAATATTGTGTACAGAGCTAGTTTTAAACAGAAGATAAAATGGTTTCAGATAATTAATCTTGAGTCTTGACATTTAAGTAGTTATGTTCTATCTTACTAGTCAACTGAACCTGTATTTATTTGATAGTTTTGCTATTTATTATGTATATTGCAATAACCTAATTGTTCAATGGCACTGTGGGAAATAAAGTTGAAATGTTTTTTAATTGTATTTTATTTCTTTCTTTTGGTTTTCATCCCTTTTGCCTATTAGTGATGTGTTTATGCATCACCCTACTAATTGTGTTATGCAATATTTCGGAACATATGAAGAGTAAATAACCAGTTTCTTTCATCATGAAAAAGAAGGGCAAATCAAGAGGCAGCATTTGGTGTGATTTGTTCATGCTTATGTTTTATTTGGATGATTGTAAGCACTAGCCTTTTCTTAAAAATCTCAAAATAGGAAATTGTACCATGTTGTTGTGTCATTCCATGTACTACTTGACTGGTTTACAGTATATTGAAGGCATCTAGGTGTTATGACATTGAATGATGCCTGCTAGTATTTACATAAATTCTTGTACTCTGAAGTTATCAATTTATTTTATTATTGCAAACTTGGAATATGTGCTTACGGTAGTTTCTGATTTAGGATTTATCTGGAAGGCCACATTTAAGTTATGATTTAAACATACCCACTGCACGAGTTGGAAATTATGACACTCAGGTACTTGTTTCCTTCCACGCACATGAGTCTATTTTCCCGCCTTTCTTGATCTTACTCTTTTGTAGTTTCTTTTATGTTTCCTTTCCATTATTCCTTTTGTCTTGAATAATTGTGTGTCAGTTTTATGTGATATTGGTGTGTAGTATATGCTGTCCCGGTCAGAAAAACAATACCATTTTATTTTTACTTTCCATGTTATTTGGCTTCCTTTCCTCTGTTTTCCTTTTGGAACATTTCACTAATATAATCTGAGGATTTTTACAATTATTTTCCTTTCCATTATTCCTTTTCTCTTGAATAATTGTGTGTGGGTTTTATGTTATATTGCTTTATGTAGCTGGTGGAGCATTTTTTCCAATCTTTGGTTAATACATCTGGTATGACACTTCACATCCGTCAGGTAATATAACTAACCCTTTTGTAGCAGAACATTATTTTGTCAGAAATGAGATTCGTCCTAGAAAGGTAACTTTTTCCAACCCTAGGTGGAATACTCCCATTACTACGGGCCATTCTTATGTCTCAAGTCTCAGCATCTATTTTATTAAAGCATCCTCAACAGTGTTAATCTTTTATGGTAAGTATAATGAAGATATAATTGTGCATTCAACAATGTTTGAGCGAGAAAATATAATTTAAGAACGGAGACGTGATGTCCAGTTAAACTAAAATGGATAAAAGGTATCCGAGTGATTACCAAACAGACAGCAGGTGTCTGTCTGATATATACCAAACAGACAATCGATGTCTGTTCCAGCTGAATTGAAAACAAAGGTGACCAAATGGAGAACACATGTTTCGTCTGATATACACTGAATGGACAATTGATATCCATTTGGGACTCAAACGGACAGTGGGTATCTGTTCTGAGTCTTAAACTGACACCAGTTGTCCATATGATAAGGAACTTAACCAAATATAACTTTATCCTTCGCTTAATATACATCACAGTGTTATAGGATAGATTTCTGTAAGTTATCCTACAATTTTACATTGTTGTGGATGCTCTTAATGCCTTACAAAACCTAAAAACAAACAAATCAAACTTTTCAATGGGGTCTATATTGAACTCCTATCTTATCATCTTAATCTTATAAAAATGCAGCTTGCTGGAGAAAATTCTCACCATATAATAGAGGCAACATTCAAGGCTTTTGCAAGAGCTCTCCGGCAAGCAACAGAATATGACCCACGCCGTCGTGGGAGTGTGCCGAGGTTTGAATATTACAGTGCTTGTCTTTAAAGAGATTGCAAAATCGCATAATTTCTCAAGTTATGGTGTATTCTTTTGTTTGCAGCTCAAAAGGTGTTCTGTCTCGCTCTTAATACACGTGGGAATGGTGGATTAAAAGAAACCGTAAGGTAGTATAAATTAACTCACTCTCTTGAACTTGTGATTCGGCTTCACAAAAAGGAAAAGAAGAGGAGAAGAACTTGTGATGGAGAACAGTCAAGAAGGATAAGCTGTGTTGGGTAGTTAAAAAGATTGTGTATTATCTGCTATGCGAAAGCGAGATTAGAGCAAGTTTGTGTATCATTCACATGTATTGTCGAGACCTTGCCATTGTTTGAAGTTGTTAACTTGTGAGGTGTTTTGCAGACAAGTGTCTTGTTCTTTGAAGATAAATCATGCATTGCCATGATACTTCAGAGTTATATGGTTTTTCTTTCTTCGGCTATACTTACTTGAGTAGTGGCAGTTCCATTTTCAGTTTAATTGCTCTTAAGAATGTGAGCCAAAGCCAAGTTTTCAGTTTTGTCAAGGGTATATAATGGGATTAGCGAGCGAAAACTTGGAACCCCAATATTTTCAATGTGATGGTTGCTTTTAAATGAGCATCTCTGTTTGAATTGAAACGCGACGGTGTTGTACTAAGACTTATTTTTGTTCTCTTCGAATGTTGTGTCAGCTACTCAATTGGTCAATCACTTTACCAATTCAGTAACTGTACAAATTTAGAGACTTGTTTTAAGCACAATGTACTAGTAGGCAGTGGATCATAAAGAACAAAGCTTTGCACGCATTGAATTCCATCGAAAGAGTATCATGGGAAAGAAGCTTATTTTATTTTATTAACCAGGAAAAAATGGGGTGGGATTAAAAAACAAAAACAAAAACAAAAGCAAAAAGAAAAAGAAATAATAAATTACAAGGGATGATAATTGGTGCATTAAAGTATGTAACCTTCTTAGTGTTACAATGAATCTTCTGCCGTGTTCAAATCATTCAGAATTTCAGACTTAACCTCCTCCGGAAGTGGAGCAGAAGGGCCTGCCTTCGAGTAGAAGCTGGCCAGAGATCTAATTGCTTTCTCAATCATTACATACGATTCCTGCATATATCAGATCAATAACATAAATTCAATCTGAACACATAATAAAACACTTAACTAATGCTTTCAGCTCAACAATAGTTGTGTTTGGTTCGCGAATTTGGTGACATAAAAGGATAAGTGTTAGTTTTCCCTTCTCCTTAAACGCTACTTAAACCAAAAAAAAAAAAACTTTCAAATTCCACTATACATTTGTCTCCTTGTTCATCAAGAAATCTGCAAACCAAACTAACTTCCAAGCAATTAATCATGAAAGAGTAGTATCACTATCCATCATTTACAAGAGTGTGCGGTTCAAACCCTATTAGGGACAATTTTAAATCTCTTCAAGGCCAGTGACGAAAAATTAATAGGGGAAGACTGTGCCTAATTGTGTATCTCAATTACATTTCTTAATAAAATCTCAATCTAGTCCTTGACTAGAGTTTTAAAAAGAACATCATGAAAGAGTGGTATCACTACAATCCTTTGCAATAGTGGGCAAGGATCAAATCCCAATAGAGGCAGTTTCAAATCCCTTTGAGGAAGAGGTAGTTTCAAATCCCTTTGAGGAGCAGTTAATAGAGGAGGACTGCCCCAGTTATGTAACTCAATTATATTTCTTAATGAAAAATTCACTCCATTCCTCAACTGGAGTATAGGACAATTGCTTGAGCTATGAACCAATGCATATTCAATTAAAAATAAAATAAAAGAACTTGCCTCATTAACCACCGTCAGATTTCCCCTCCAACCTCCCAGATACTCTCTAATCGATTCCTTTGCTGCATCCGCAGTCCGTCTAAACTTGGCATTATCCTTGGGATTTTCCTTTAGCGATTCGCGTAGAGTCTTCACTACCTCTCTTACTGACTTCAAGTATGCCTTTGGAAGCACTTTCCCGGACTTTGTTTTCTCATCGGGATCAAGAAATGACTTAATTGCCCCTACAACACCTTCATCCTTGTCCTCTTGGCCATTTGGGTCATCTCCAGCCCAAGCTAGTGATGGCGTTAAACCGTAGTTTAAGGCTAATAATGAAACACCACCAAATGCTAAAACATTGCGGCGATGAAATGATGGTTCATGAGAGGGTAATGTAACATGATTGGATTGTAGTTTATCTGTTACAGTGCAAAGAAACGATCGAAAGGGAAATTATAAGGAACAATAAGTGTGTGTGTGTGTGTGAGAGAGAGAGAGAGAGAGAGAGAGAGAGAGAGAGAGAGAGAGAGATGGCTCCTCTATGAAAGAACTCATGTAATATTTGGTCTACCAGTATTCTGCAATTTATGCAATTAGCAGCCTATATAGTGGCAGATAACCCTAAACCCCAACGACCACCAACAGAAATATAAGAGATTAAGAAGCTTAAGGACCAAGTACACAATTTTAATGTAAAAGTTATCGAACTTTACGATTGCCAAATAGTCAATAAAATAAAACAAAAACAAAAGAATCAAAGTATTTCAAACGCTTCTAGTCCAACAAGTGTCAAGAATGATCAAAGTCTCCATATAAGTTGGTCCATGAGTGTTGAATTATTTCAATCTTCTCAATCTTCTTTCATTTTCTGCGACGAACAACAAAACGACTTTTAAGACTCCATTTGATAGCAACATTGAAAATGATAGAAAAAACAACTAATTTGTGTAAGAAGTTAAAAATAAGTTGAGGCATGTGATGAGACGCTCTTATACTCATTTTGATATGTCCTCTATCCTTCTTTACTTTTTGTGGAAAAAATTTCTTCCTCACCCCAAAAAAATTATTTCCATGGAACAAGCCAAAAAGTAAAGGTTAATCTCACTATATGCCTTAACTTGTTTTCCAACTTCTCACCAAATCAATTGTTTTTACTATTATTTTCCATGGTGCTATCAAACGGAGCCTTAGTTTTCATTGTAAGAAAGAAACAACTTTGCTCGAACTTAAATTTGGATAGGAACCTTGTGTAAGTGATGGGTCCTACACATGTACTCACCAATCAATTGAATCTTATGCACAAAATGGCAACAAGGGTTTGAAGTTCTGATAACAAATTATCGGTAAGAATAACGTATCAACCCAAAGTTCCAAACAAGAAGCATTGTCGTAGCACTTTTTTTATGGTAAGTGAGCATTGAGCTTCAGGCTCTACATTCAACAAAAACTAAACGCAACAATGTAATAAGAGTACCATCAAAAAACCACACGGGGCTGATCCTACTGATTTGCAAAAATTATCATCAAAGTTGCACTAAATTTTGAATGGAAATGGCAATTGACAGTGTTGAAAATGAACATTTTATGCAACTATAACTCGTAACACACTTGATACATTTGCAATATTATACACGACAGCGAGTACATTTTAAGGTCATATGACATAGTTTGATTGGGTTGTGGACGTACACTTGTTTATAATGGAGGCTGCGGTTCAAATTCCGCTGCTACTTTTCAAAATTAATGAGTGATAATTTTGTAATTTCAGGTGCACATGAAAAATTTGGCACTTATTGTTGCTTTGTTAAAACATTACTTCATTTCATCTAAGAAATTAATTAAGATTTAAGAAGCTAATTACTTACAATCATTGAGTGGTTTACCTTTCCCAGTTGAATAGGGCACAGGTGAACATAGCTTCACTGCAAGAGAAAAAGCCATAATAAATCTCCCCAAAAGAAGAACCGATTAGCTATGCCCAACGCATTCTTCACAGCAGCAACTGGGATACAGAGAGAAAATCAAACTCTTTATCTTCACAAGCTGCATAAATATAAGAAACAATTGGAATTCAATAAACTTTTAATACAAGTTGTGAGGGAGTAATGAGGTGTTTCGTCAAATTTGTAGAAAATGTTTAATTACTTTTTAGGTTAAAATTGAGAAGTGTTCGTCTGAATTTAAATTCGAGTGCAAAAATCAAAAGATTGAGTGAAAAAATATTCTTACCAGGAGCAGCTTAGTGGTCAGCAATGGAGGAAGATGATAAGGGAAAGGAGGAGGAGGAGAATAGTGGGCCTCCAACTTTACAATGGTAAAGGTAGATTGTATATTAGGCCCAGACCATCTTTGAAACAACTAAAACAACTGGTTAATTGCATTTTTCCCCTTTCTTAATTATTGAGATACAAACATTTTATTATTTGAATTATTAAAATTAATAATTAATGTCACCAACTATTTAATTTGCAATTGATCTATTTAAACTTTCGGGGCTAAAATTTTAGACGGTTTAAAGCCCAAATATAATTTTAGATAAATAAGAAAAATAAAAATAATTGACTTATTTTAACTTTCAGAGCTAAAATTTTAAATTGTTTAAAGCCCAAATATAATTTTGGATAAATAAGAAAAATAAAAATAATTGGCCTATTTTAACTTTAGAAAATTAGTCACAGGTCCAATATTTTTTAAACCGATCTACTCAAGGACAAGAAGTTTTGAGCTATTGTTTAAGATCCAATCTTTTGGAATTAGGACAATTTTATGTCTAAAGGACATTTTATTTTTTGATATTTTTAATTATAATGATATTATTATTTTCATGTACTTTATCAATTTTACCCTTCTTATATATTAGTTATTATTTTCAATATATAAAGAGTCCAAATTCTAATTAAATTCCTCCTCTTCTAGATTCATCCACCTCAATTAAAACTCACCCGCCCCCCCCCCCCCCCCCCCACACCCTCGATTTCAAATAACTCCCTCCCCCACAACCAATCCAATCAAAACCTAGGGTTTTTAGTTATTATGTTTCCCCAAATCTAAACACACCAATCTTAATTCCCTCACCTCACTTCAATCTGATTTTTCCCTCCATGTCGACGGCGAGATCCTCTCATTTTTCTGTCGACGACACTGACGCCATCGACAACACTCCCTTCCTCACTAGCTCCGCATCTGAAACCAACTTCCCCGCCCGGAGCCTCAGAATCCGCCGAGCTCTGAGCCTTTGCGGTGCCACTTGTTTCCTCCGGCGAGCCAACAGCCGGAGGATGCTCCAGGAACCTTCGATGTGTGTGCGTGACTTGGCTGTGGATGAGATCGAGGAGCGGCAAAGAGATGAATTTTATGGCATTCAAGGTATAAAAAGATTGCATGTTTTTCACCTTTTCCTAGTTTTAATTTGATTTTCTAAGAAAATTCATAATTTTAGTTTTTCATCTGTTTAAATATATTTTGATTTTATAATGTCTGATAAAATTTTCAACTTAGAGGAAAAATTCCTGTTTATATGCCTGCTATGCCTGATAAAATTTTCATCTGTTTATATGCCTGATAAAATTTGCAATGTCTGCTATGTCTATTCTTTATTGTATGAAATGTCTGTTGTACTGTCTATATGCCTGTTCTTTGTTGTATAAAATGTCTGCTCTGCCTGTTCTTCGTTTGTATGCCTGCTGCTTCTTCATATATTTAATTTTGAATTTTTGATGGATTAACTTGTTATTTTTTGAATATTTTTAGATGGGTTGACTTATCCTATGCATTTAATGTTTGTTGTGATTATAGATAATTTGAATTTTAAATTTAATTGATTGTTTTCACATTTATCTTCTAAATTTGAATTTGAATTTTGATTATATTATAGATATTTTCCTCTTTTAAATATTTGAATTTAAATTAGAATTAAATTTGGGTGAAGGGCATTGTTGGAATTTTCAAATTTAGTTTATATTTTTCTTATTTATTAATTAAAATATTTATAATTGTCTTTCAAACTAAAATATGTCCTTATGCAAGAAGTTTGTCCTTCAAACAATTGACCTAAAAGACGTGTCCTTGAGTAGATAGAGAATTCTATTTTTGTCCTTTAAACTAAAAGCCCCTTTTAACTTTCGGGGCTAAAATTTTAAACGGTTTAAAGTCCAAATATAATTTTGGATAAATAAGAAAAATAAAAATAAATTTTAATCTCTTGTCACCATCTCCGACGTCACCACCATCAACACCACTTTCTCCCTCTAAAATCTCTACTTTGGGGAAGACCTCCTTTAGATTTTCACTTTGGGAAGGACTTGATGATCAACTGCAAAAAGATATATATATATATATATATATATATAACACGGCAAAAACTTTGTGAGTTTCTTTAAATTTTTTATTTTGAGTTCTTTCTCTAGCAATTTTTGGGGTTTTTGTAAATGATGATGGTGATGGAAGAGAGGAGAAAGAAGGGGGGAGGGGGTTAATGTTGGAAGAGATAAGAGAGAAAGGGGTGGAGATGATGGTGGCTAGAATGGTGGTGGTCGGAGATGGTGATCAAAAATAATGACAAGAGACTAAAAATTACTTTAATTGCCCACATTTATCCAAAATTATATTTGGGCTCTAAACCGCTTTAAAATTTTGACCCTGGCAACCAAAATGGGCCAATTGCAATAAATTGAATAGTTAGTAACATTAATTACTAACTTTGGTAGTTTAGATGGCAAAGCGTTAGTACCCTGATAGTTGAGAGGAGTAAAATGTAATTAACAACCTTATATATACTAACCTGGGCCACACTAATACGTATAGAATGCTATACATAAAATTTCTTGTGCGGATCGGTCTTTAGTGATGATTGTTCGTGACAAAAACATCTCCCAAATGTGTTTTGCCAATTAAAAAAAAATCGCTAAAAGTCAGTTCGTATATAAATTGGTCCACACCAGAAATGTACCATTATGTTATGTCCATTAATTTCTTATGTTATAAACATATAATTGCATTTGGTCAAGCGATAATAACATAATCTTTTCATACTTAAAATCATGGTTCAAGTCCTATCATTAACATGTAAATACCTTAAATTAGACAAACTAAGTCAAACAAGCGGAAACTTAATTATTTGCTAATTAATTATTAAGATTTGATTATGCCATTAGGGTGCAATTTTTAAACAACATTATTAATATTGATTATCCTTACTGCTTTGATGAGGTCACTAAAGATGCTAGAATAGAAATAACCCTAAATCTACTTATAAATTGAAGATTTAAAACATTAAGATGCTATTTGGTTGAGTTTTCTAGTTAAATAGATAAAAGTAGGTTGGAAAGTAAATTTGGTTTTTGTTGAAGTTTTATTCAATCCGTTCAAAAGAAAACTGATGAAATAAAAACTAAAAAAATAGTTACAATATATCTTATTTTATAGATCTCGATGAATAGGTTTCAAATATATATATATTTTATCTAATTTCGATTTTTAGATTTAAAGTTATGGTATTTTAAAAGTTTTTTGAGAGAAAAAAATAAAGTTAAGTGAATTTTAAAATGTGTGAAAGTAAAGTGTACTTTTTGGTAAAAAAACTAAAAACTTGTTTTTTAGTTTGCAACCAAACGTGGTGTTGTTTGGTTGGGTTTTTAAAAAAGATTTTGAGTTTTTTTTTAAATCGTGTTTGGTTCACCTATTTTATTTTTTTTTGGTTTATCTTTTGTATTTTAGAAAAAGTTTAAGAAATGAATAAAAAATAAAGATTATATTTTTTGTAAATTTTTTAAAATAGTGTTCCGTATATAAATCGATTTAAAAAACATTTTTAAAGAACTATGCTTAAACGTAAACTTTAAATTTAACATTTAAAAATTTCAACCAAACAGTACTAGGATTTAAGACTTTTAGTTGTATCAAGTATTACTATTAAATATCAATGCTATTATGCTTGAGTTTCAATTTTATAACTTAAAATCTATTTTTGTGTGTTTTAAATTTCACCCCCTGTTAGCTAAATTTTAACTCCGCCACAACTATTTTGGATTGTTATAGTTTTCCAAAAGGCTTAAAGGGGTGCACAACAAGGCTCCCAACTATTTCTTGGCAATATTTTATACTTTTTATCCACTTCAGTTTACAAAATTAAACTCAAAGAACACGTGCTAATATTGTTTCATCAAATTTGTTTTAGAAATTTATGCATAATGTGAATAATTATTAGGCATTATATTACACATGCATCATCTTATTCTAGTTTTATTAAGATTTCTCAGCTTTGCCCTTTGATTGAAAAAATAAAAATGTCATGGGTACGAATCTATGAAACCTTACTGATAAGTAAGTTCAAAATATACTTAACCACTGAATTATTTATTATGATATTCAATATTTATTTCAAAATAAATATATTAGAGTCACACACGCATATATTATAAATGCAAGTTAAACTAGCATAAGTTTGAACATTTATATACACCATGTCATTCATTTAACCATGAGAATCTATCTATTATTAAAAAGGAAAAATTCATTCAAAGAGCAATCAAACACAACTGCATTTTACACTATATTCAAATATCTAAACTATTTAATTTGAATAGTGTAACCAAACATAGTTACATACATTTTCTATGACATTCAATTGCTTAGACCATTTCTGCAGGTTTGGAAAAAACGTAGATTAAATTGTTAAATTAATTTACTTAGACTATTTTGCCTTGTGATTATATTAAACTTTACGTAAATGGTGGCGGTACAATTATAAAATGTATTCGATTTGATTTCTCCATTTGATGTGATCCGGTCTAGCTCCAGTTTCTATTCAATCATGGTGGTTCGAGGCATTCCAAATGATGATCCACACATGATGACACACAAGGATAGAACATGGAAATTCAAAAGGAATTCCATAGAATTTCACATGCTTGATGCAAGAAGCTGAATGATAATCATACATTCAAGGAGTTCCTAAAGATTGGGCATGAAAGTTTAAGATGAAGAACGCCCAAAGTTAAAAGGTAAAAAAATCAGAAGAAGTGCTTGCTTAAAGCGTGGGCACGTCAAACCTGGGAGTTATGACCAAAAGGCAGAAGTGCTGTTTTGATAAAGCGCGGGCACACCTTAATATCCGAAATTGAGCCTTATTTTCTAACGTGTTCTCACGACCGACTAGCGAAAGAATTTAATTAGTTGTTATTATTATTTTGGCATCTTCTTTATTTATTTAATAGGCCTTTTATTTTAATTAGGAGATAATATTTAGTTTGTTTCCTTTTATTAGGATTCCTATTGTTTTGTTTCCTCCTATTTAAAGGAGGCACAATATTATTTTATTAATCAAGTTAAGAAGACAATTATGATTAATTAAATTGAGAGTTTTCTCTTTGTGTTCTCTAAGAACATGTTGAGCATGTTGAATTGATTAATTCACGTGTTTTTTGACTTATTAATCTAGCATCCATACTAGATTGTGATCGTTCACTACACCGAGGTCGCGTTTTTTTAAGCGTTGGGTTTAGATTTTCATTATCCATTAATTCGTCATATTCCAAAGTTCTAGTCTGTTTATAAACTACGGGTCAAGGATTCACAAACAACCTGGTTAGGAGATTGGTATCAAAGGGATCGCGTCACCATTACTTGAACTACAAAGGGAGCTGTGAACTTCTCTTTGATTGCAATAAAGGTTTACTATGGGAATAGGAAAAAAAGTGATTAGTTTGTTGCTTATGTTATTCACTTGCTTTAAGCATTTTAATCTGCATGCTCAAAGTTCTATAAAATGAGCAAATGGGCAGTTTTGCTTAGTGTTACCTAATTTGTGGGTCGTAGGGGTACAGGTATGCAGGGACGTAGCCATGAATTATTTTGAATGGGGGTGATAAAATAACAGAAAAAAAATTTTGGGTACTTGATTCATAATGTTGTAATGACTTATGAGCATGATTAAAATCATCCCCAGCTTGACAATTTTTCATATTTTAAAGTCATTTCGTAATAGTCTCACGTTTTATGTCATCTAATAATTGATTTTCTACGTACACAACCATGCTATCATACATCCGCATTATCACGAGCAAAGATATTTGTATTATATTCGTGGCAGAATGTGTGACGAATCACAATTTCCATCACTAAAAGAGTATACTTTGTAATGAAAATTTGTGTTGTCACAAATAATTAAGACAAAAATGGGCTTTAGTCACTGACTAAACAGTTTGTTGTACCGAGTGCAATGTAAAGTTTAAACGTCAACAAAAAAAAGAATGAGATATATGAGTTTTGGTAAATGTTAAGTTAATTTATCTTAATTGTAATTTGAGTAATGTTATTACCCAAATTTTCCAAAAAAAAATTATATAGGGATTAGGTATAAAGTAAATGGGAATATAAAGGTATAAACATTAGAGTATGGCTACTAGTACTCACATAAGTGTCCTTAGTGTATTAAGGGGTATGGGACCTCGGTCGGTACATGGTGCGGTTAGGGTAGGCTTAGTCGGAGGTTATAACTTGTCTGCTATATAGTTAACTACAATTAATAGTATTTAACTTTGTGTCCTCTAATGTGTGGTATTATTGTCATCGTAGAGTTTTGAGTTTTTTTGGTGGCAACTGTATAAAGAGCAGAAAACAACATGTTTGAGATATAAAAACGAGAAATTTAGAAAATTCGTATGCATGAACTCTTAAGTGAATTTAACTCTACTTCATATTGTGATGTCATGTATTATACACCTAGTTTCAGCCAGGTGAATTATACACCTAGTTTGAGCCGTCCCTCGGCCACATCCATAATGTATTTTATTGCTTTGTGGTTTAAGTTAATTTCAAGAGCTTGGTTTCTTCTGTAACATGCTAAGTAGTTACAAGGAAAGCTTGTGATAAACAGTAATTTTTTAATCCTCCGTTTCTTTAATGTGCATGTAGTCTTCTTCTAGGTTCTGTTTAATTTGTAAACCAGTTTTACCAAGTTCATCTATTCTTTTCCCATGTGGCAAGTTGTTTGAAGTTTATTACTCCCACGATCTCAAATTAAGAGTCAATTTTTCCTCTCTTGGGCTTCCCAATTAAGGTTCCACTTTCTAAAATCAATGCATCAAATCTCAAGATTACTAAGTTTATTCCGATGATTGATTATACATTGAAATTAGTGTGTGTGAGAATCCGCAAATGCGACCCCCGGGTTCTCGTTCCCGTTGGTGGGCGTCTGAAACATCGGAAAGGATACCGTTGTTTCATTTGCTTCTATGTGTTGATAATTCATATCGGGAGTCCCTCTATCCTATTTTTAGATGCAAGAGGGTTCGTTCAGAGTCGCCAGTACGTTTTACGAGAAAACGGACAAAATGATTGTGTAAGAGGGAAGGCTACAGATAAGCCTTTCTTTACACGTTTGTCTACGAAACCAGGATTCTATAGGGTTCGGGAACTATATTACGGTTTGGGAAGGTGTTAAGCACCCATTCCGCCCTTTCGGTCTCTAGTGGTCTTATATGTTTATTCTATGTTGGAAAACTTGGATGCTTTTACTGATATTCTACTGCTTTCTGGAAATAACTAATGAAAACCTGATTTTCGAGCGCGTTAGGAATCTACCATAACTATGTCGCCACTTCGCTTACTAGGACGGGGATCGACCTGCCCGGTCAGGTCGCGGGGTGCGGGGCAGCGCCCCGTTAGAAAAATCGAGTTTTAAACAAGTCTGCAATAAAACTAATATACGAATATCTTATTTAATTACTAGAAGAGACTTTAGTTACCTTCCCGACGATATATATAAGAATAAGAGAGAGAAAATATAATACGGCAGAGAAGACCTCCGGCGAATATTAGCTTTTCCTCTTAGAAATATTTCCAGCGGTCTGACTCTAGAAGGTGGCACACCGGGTGCCAAGATTAGATCCGAGACTCTTGCGGAAATAAATGTTATCGCAGATGCTTCCGGAGAAGGCTTAAAGATTAGAAAATATGAGAGAGAATAAGGAATTTTAGTATAGAAATTGTGGCGAGAAGTTGCCGTCCAGAACCCTTGGGGGTGTTGGCCTATTTATAGTGCTCGGGAGAGATTGTCGCGCGACATTCCCCCAGAAAGGGCAAGTGTCGCGCGACATATCTCTTTGTCGCGCGATAAACGGCTGAAGTGATGGATTCTGACACTGTGATGTGTCAGAAAGTGGTTGGTCGGGTGCAGAGGGGTTTGTCGCGCAACAAACGGCTGAAGTGATGGTTCTGATACTGTGATGTGTCAGAAAGTGGTTGGTCGGGTGCAGAGGGGTTTGTCGCGCGACAAGACATGATTGTCACGCGACATATCAGGGATTGTCGCGCGACAATGTGATATGTCGTGCGACAATCTCTCTAAAAAATATGTTTGTTGGCCAACAAACCCACCAAGGGTAGTTTCGGGTGCTCGGGTGGGTCCCGAACCTAAAAACAGTAGTTCTCGAAGGTCGTTAGGGTTCTTGCGGGGGTCACGGATTGGGGTGTCTACAGTGTGTCATAAAAATTTTGAAACTTAAATTTGAACTCTTACTAAGTGCAATGTTTATTTGGTTTAAGTGGTAATTCCATCTTTTTGATGGTATGATATAGATTTTTCCCGAATTGATACATATCCATTGTTGGTGGGTATCTCTGCACCTTTTTTGCTTATCAACCTATTTCTGGGATTGTGGCTGTGACCAAACTAAATTACTTAGACCTTTTGATATGCAAAATACACGTCTTCTAAAGATTTTCCAGATATGGACAGTCTTATCATGCACACGCACAACAAAAATGGTGTTGACTTAAGTTAGCACCTGGGCTTACACAAGGCATTATGCATTCTGATGGGTTGGAATTATTTGATGCCTCCTGATAACTCAATGGCATATCAGTTTTTATTTGCAGATGAAACGACAACGAACCAAGATGATCTGATTATTTGGCCGCCGATGGTGATTATTCATAATATGGACTGGGAAGGTTAAAGATGGGCTCAAAGAGGGTTTGGGGAACGTAATAATGAACACTGAAATTAAAGGTATAATGCATTGGCTTTTATTCCAACCATTTTCTTGCCTTCTATTTATATAAAAATAAGATGTACCTCCAAATTATTTGTCATTTTGTTATAGTGATCCAAAAGTTTATCTTCGTTGCTATTATGTAACAACTTGGGTTCTTACCAAAATAACTAGCCTAAGTTGTATTTGAAGTTCATTGAACCTACATATAAGCCAAGGACCTCTCCATTACAGTACCGGTGTGGGATACATATGTTGTGACAATCTCCCCCTATTAAAGCCTTGGCATCCTTGTGAGGGTGGGGTTTTACACAAAACAATTTCGGCTTGTTGTCAACTACACAAAAAACAAAAACAACCTACAATAACCACACATTCACATGGTAGTGGGCCTGGGTCCGTTTTGATACCATATGTAATGACCCAGGTTCTCACTCAAAATAGCTAGCCCAACTTGTATTTTAAGTTCGTTGAACCCACAATAAGCCGAGGACCTCCCCATTACATCACTGTGCCTATGACATGTTCAGTCGGTGATGCTTTAATACTTATCGTATGATGTTAAGGTTTTCTCGCTGGACCTTGACTTTAACTTGTTATGTTTTTTATCTTTCTCACATATGTTTTACTGCTTGAGCTGTTTTATCTCTTTTATTTTGTCTGTAAATAGGCACACCTATTTTAAGTGTCATGTGGTTATTGATAGTTGTTAAGCATGGTATTCATTACGCTTCCTTCTCCTAATAATTTAAACTTTTGGGAGAGATGGTTCTCAACATGGTATTAAAGCTTGGTTTGCTAGGAGATCCAAGGTCCAATCCTTGACAATTCCATCCCCCATTTGTTAATCAACAATTCAAAATTCGAAATTTGTCTGCTCTCCACATGCGAGTATGGGTCGCACGTAAGGCAGGGTTAAAAAAAATCTATGCTTTCCACCCTTTCCCTCACTCTTTCGTTCTTGCTTCAAGGAGTGATGAATTTTTGGCTATTCAAATGTTAAAAGCCATAGACTGGATTTAAGATGAGCTCATTCTTGAAGTCAATATACAAAGATGTATGTTGTTCCATTCTATTTATGTCCGCTGAGTATATAATTTCCAGATCCTAAGAATGATGTAGTAGTTAGTCTGATTTCTTTTCCAAATTGAGATTTAAGTATTTAATGGTAGGGAGAGCAGTTAGGGGTTGTGTTGTATAGGTCCCTTTTCGATGTGACTTTTGTCTCAATCAACAGAAGTTTTTGAGGCAGATTAAAAACCATTCCTATTATTGTTATTATTGTGTGGATTGTAGCCCTTAGAAGTAATCAGCTTTCTTATTTCATATGATGAGTGTGCATTGATTAGATTCTTTTGGTGGAGTTCAATTGTAATTTGTTAAACCAATTTCTCACTTTACCTTTGTTAAAATAATCAGAAGAGATGATCAAAATTATATTTAACTTTGACAATATATTTTTTTTAGTAAATGATAATGATTACAACTGAGTTACCAGTGGGGCTATAATTAGAGATACCTTTGTCTCTGAAGAAGAAGTTCTTATAAAAACGGGACATGCCTTAAGATCTGCACCCCTTATCCAGAGAGTTTTTATGGTTAAATATGTATTTGGAGCAAATTTGTGATAGAAATTTGCCAATTGTTTTTAAGACTTTCTTGCCTTGTTGCTCCCTTATTTTATTCATCTTTCTTACCTATTGTGCAATTGATCATATATAAATAGCGACATATTCATGTCATCATAATTCTACAAAATGTTGACTTGCTAAAAAAATTTCAATTACCTTCTTGTATAAAATTACTGTTCACTGCTCATTATAGAGAAGCTATAGATCTTCTTTCTGCAATCATTGTTTTATAATTGCGCATTACATTTGAAGTTTTCCATAGGGTAATTTTTTTTCTTCTTTTAAAACCAAAGGGAAAAGCCCAGAAATATTATTGATATTCAAATAAAACACAATCACTTACATTAAGTATTAGGGATTCCCCCTTTATCAAGTTTATAAAAACCTCTAAGCATTTTCGGGAAACTATCACTATAAACAAATTTCACTTTCTTCCCCTTTTTATCACCTATGTTTACAAGTAAATCAACCCACATTGTTTTCTCTCTATGTGTGCTGTATAGAAACATCCATATCAGCAAGCCACTTTAAAATGGCTTTGATTTCATAGCTGACCCCTTGAGGAATATCTATGTAAGTACACCATATTCTACTTCTATTTTATCATCGGGTCACGTTAACCCTAAATGGATCTTGTAATTTATTATGTCGATTATTATATTTTGCTGTTAACCCGAATGGCATTCCTGAAAAGTGACATTGCACACTAGTTTATTGCTTTTACGCGCTGTTAACTGAACACAAGTTTCAACTCTACGGTTGTAAAACTAAATAGCCAAACTGAAATTATTATAAAAGTTCTAGTTTTACAACAGCAAATAGTGAAATCAATACTGATCAAAATCTGTCAAGTATATAATGTAAATGTTTTCCTTTGGTTTGAAGGGTAATTAAAAAGATTAAAAACATTCATAAAGTGTAAAAATTGCAAAAAAGCATCTAAAGGGTGGCGACTTAGTGCTTTGTCGCCCATAAGAAAAACTTAAGGCGACCCACAAGGCACTTATTTGGGCGGTCTTTTAGCCATTGGAGTATACTGAACCTCATATTATAAGATTCTTTTTAGTTTATATATCGGTCCCTTATGTTGTTTCATAATTTGTGGTTTACTTCTAAATGCTTGGGCTAGCAACGATGTTCTTGCTAGTTTAAAAGGTAGAATATTCCCTTTATGGAAATACTTGCCCATGGTTAGAAGCGAGTATTATTTGGAATTTTGGATCCAAAACACAATCATTTCTAAGGATGATATGGGGTATTTGTATTTTTGATCAAAAACATTCCTTTATTGTCTGCTAAAGAAATCTTTGAACCTTGTCTTCAGCATTATTAGTTTAAGTACACAACTTTTTTCTTTGGCTACTCCAAGTGTCAAAGCAATTATCGCTTTGCCAGAGCATAGCGTTAGTATGAAAAATTGTACCATATGCTTTCACTGTTATACATTGCTATGGTAATAGCCATGTTTGCTATTGCAAAATTGTTATAGAAACACCCTTTTTCCTTTTAATATATTCCAGACTCAGGTACATGCTCTGTGGTATAGAAACCATCCAATGTTAACTTGATATGGGTTTGAGTCTCATCCACTTATACAAAAACAAGAAAAAATAGTATATTTGTTTGCCAATTGTTTAAAAATTTATAATACACACTTTCGTCAAGTCTTTTCATATTTTAGCATTTGTTTGATAATTAAAGTCTTGTCTCCATACTTCATTGATATGAATGCTTTCGTCTCAAATTGAGATTCACTGTTGAAAATCAATTCCATTAAGGAGTATGAACTTCCACAAATGATAAGGGGA
This sequence comes from Lonicera japonica, assembly GCA_021464415.1. Classification (NCBI taxonomy): domain Eukaryota; kingdom Viridiplantae; phylum Streptophyta; class Magnoliopsida; order Dipsacales; family Caprifoliaceae; genus Lonicera; species Lonicera japonica. The sequence goes on from CM038465.1 coordinate 52,921,197, forward strand.
GAGGACAACAGCTTGGTTTCAAATCATTTTAATGAAAGGTTAATTTATGGTGTGTTACCTTAATTTATAGCTTAGTTTTAGGACCCTTAAGTTTTGATATCTCAAAACGGAAGATAAGGACCCTTAATTTGAGACTGAGTATTACATAATTTCCCTGTCTCCTTCTTTGTAGCATTATGATCATTATTATTATTATTTTGACCCTTTGGGTAACTTATTTTCTGCTTTGACATTTTTTCTGTGTTTTTTTTACGAATGTTGTTGATTTTGTTTTCAGAACTGGGATTTCCCAGTGGAAGGTCAAAGTCATGTTATTGGCGAGAAGGTCATATGGGCATTACCTTGATCAAGTTTGCGGCTAACCAATCGGGTCTGAGGGAAGCATTCCGTCTAGCCGAGTTCTTGGAGAAAAGTGAACATGGGAGGCAAGGTTGGGCCGTGGTTCAATCATTAAAGTCAACGAAAGACAAGGAGAGCCACCCGAGCCTAGTGACGGTGGACCCCAAGACCGGGGAGAAAGATAGAATCCTGTACGAATATTTAGGAACAGCCTCTGATCTCGACAGAATTAAACCCCAACATAAGAGGAAGATTGTGTTCGAGAGCAAGAGATAGTGGTTGGCATCATCCAATTAGAACTCCAGGTATTCATGTTTTATCTTTAATGTGTGTGCAATAGAATACCTAGTAAATCTTTATATTAAAAACATATAATGACATTAGGTTTAATGGGAAGTAAATGTGCTTTGCATGTCGAAGGTTGGGGTTCAAATTCAGCCTTTAATTATTTTATAGTAATTTTGGGCGTGAGAAGGGTAACTTGGTAATTTATGTACATACGAAAACCCTTTGGATGTGTTTAATATATAGTATAGATACATAAATATATGTAGTTATATATATATATATATATATGTTTTGGATTCTTACACATTAGTTTTATGGAACAAAGATAATTGAAAAGTTGGTAAGGTGTGATGACATTGCTAGAAATTGATAAATGATAATCAATCAGTTTGAAGCCATCTTTGGGGTAGTATTTAGGGCTTTCGGAATGGGTGATATTACCATCCTTCAAATTGACCTAGGGCGCCTTTGTAGGATTGGCACTGGGTGGTCTTTTATTTATTTTCTAAAACATAATATATCATTCTAATTTTACTTTTTAGGAAGGCGTAAGAGTTCATTAAGCAAACGATTCTTGTGGTTCAATGGCAGGCAAAAATATTTTTTTCAAAACAAAAGAGTGAAAATGGCCCACCTGTCATTCCTCCTTGTACTTAGCGCCTTTGTAAAGCCTGGTGTGAACTTTTAGAAAACTTTCGATCGTCACTTTTGTCAAGTATATTTACAACATTTGCTTCATCCCTCTTCGTCTCAACCCACCACCCTTGGAACAACCCCAATATTTTGGGTGAGTTGCAGTATGTGCCCTTGTAACCCTAATGTTTCGTCTTTATAACATCTCTAATAAGTAATGATATAGTTTGATTTTTGCCTAAATATTGAAGTAGGTTTGACATATAAATTATAGCCTTTTTTACTTTGTGCTCTAATTGTTCCTTCTAAACTCGCAAGGGTAAATCTTTTAAGACGAAAGTGAAGCATATTAAAATGTCATTACAATAAAATCAACAGTTTTCTCGAACTATTTTTCAAACATAATTTTGTGTTCCCATTGTATCTTGGCTTGGTTATAGTTTTTGATTAATGGGTTTCAAATATAACTTCTTCTTTTTTTCCTTCTTTGTTAAGAACCATCTCTTATTCAGCTTTTGGGAAATAATGAGATATGGTTCTTAACATAGTATTAGAGGTCAATTTTTTGGGAGATTCAAGGTTCAAGCCTTGGCACTTTCATTCCCCATTTGTTAATTCGAAATTCGAAATTTGTATGCTCTCCACATGCGAGTATGGGGTTGCACGTGAGGGAGAATGTTAAGCAAGATATTCATTACGGTTCCTTCTCCTAAAGCTTGACACTATTTTTGAGAAAAGATTCAATCTACTGTTTCGATGTTTAAGTTTCATAAGAAAGTTGAAGAGAGAAATGGGTAACATAACAGTGCAAAACGGTCTATATATGAATTTCTCGTATCATTTTCGTCCATTTTTTCCCTTCCTTTGGAACTTATATCAAGGCTTAATTCTTATTTCTTTAATAACAAAGTTTCAAATCATGTCACATGTGCACTGTAGAATGCATTTATATATATATATATATATATATAAGATTACAGACTAAATTTTGGAACTATTTTATAATTAATTTTGGGTGATTAAACTCGAGCATCATTTGTTCTTGTAAATAGTCTTTGGGTGCCAAAGTTCACTAAAATGTGTTTGGGTGACATTTTGGACGGAATTTGTTAATAAAACGTTTTCTCCTTTAACATTTGACACATTCTTCCGGTTTTGTTCCTCATTTGATCCTTTAGTTGTGTAATCCCCCCCAACCCTCACCACCACAACTAACGGACAAAACACACCAAAACAACCACTATCGTCGTTGCCTCCTACCTCCACCACTTCCCCCAAATTATTGTATACCTACAATTATTATTCTATTAAAAATCCTAAGCCCCTCATTCCTTCACCTCACTCTCTCCCCTCCCGTCTTTCAACTAGGGTTTTTGCGATAAAAAACCCAACCCTTCATAAATGGTGACTTGAGCATTCACTTGTTCCATTCTCACCACTAAACAAACCCTCCCTTCAGCACTTTTTTGCTCATACACCTCTCTTTCTCTCTCAACACCACCTCCATTTTCTTCCCTTTTCAGATGGAGAAACCATTCCACTTTAGCCCATATATGGTGTAAATGTATATATGTAATTATAAGTGAAATCAATGAATGTAGATGAAATTGATGAGTAAAATATGATATATTCTTATGGGGAATTAGCAAAAAAAACCTTGAAGTTTGGGGGTACATGCAACTTAAACCGTAAAGTATCAAATGTTGCAGTTTTAACCCCAAAGTACAATTAGTGACGCAATGTAACTCTTCTATCCATCACAGTTAAAAAACACCAAACGGAGGCTGGCGTGGCTGCTGAGTAGTCGTCGACGTGGCTAAGGCACAACAGGGGAATTAGCAAAAAAAACTTGAAGTTTGGGAGAACATGAAACTTAAATCTTAAAGTATCAAATGTTGCAATTTTAACCCTAAATACAATTAATAATGCAATGTAGCCCTTCCGTTCATCATAGTTATAAGACCCCACCGACTCAACGGCCATGTTTTACACCATCTCTGGTGCTTCTATTAGCACCAACCAATGTTTTAAATCGCGGTAGCGTAATGCGTTGCGTTTTGGTTCCGAAATTACGTAATGCTCACAAATTGCGGGATAGCGTAAGCAATTTAGATAATGAATAGGGCCGGCAATATTTGACACGACACGCTAACCCGATACGAACTCGACACAAAATTAGAGGGTTTGGGTTAAGCATAAACGGGTTCGGGTCAGACACGCTTAACCCACAAATTAAACGGGTCGTGTTCGGGTTAACCCGCTAACTCGAAATTGACCCGCAATTAACACGATTATTTTTTATTTTTTTCAACTATATATATATTATTTTGCCATCTTATTTGAACAATTATATTCTTATTTTGAGTATTGATAGTAGATGATAGTTATTATGTATTTTATGATGTATCAAACTAGTAATTTTTTATGTTTTTGCTTCGGTGATGGAATGTTACCTATTTTGACTCTAGATTGTTATTATCATATTATTTTGATTAAATATTAAATTTTAGTACTAGGTAATACTTATTATTACTTATTAAAAAATTAAAACTATTATAAAACAAGTTAATTATTTTCATATAAAACTTAATTGTCATTATAATCTTAAAAAGTTAATCGTGTCGTGTCAAGTTACAGGCTTAGCATGACATATTTATTAAACGGGTTAGTCGGGTTGTGTCGTGTAACCTGGAAAATAAACAGGTCATGTTTGAATTAATATAAATGACACGATTAATTAAACGGATCGTATTCGGGTTGACACTAATACTATAATACGTGTGTATTGACACGACCCGAATACGACACGTGAACTCGAATTGCCAGCCATAATAATGAATAACATAATAATAATAATAATAATAATAATAATAATAATAATAATAATAATAATAATAATAATAATAATAATAATAATAATAATAAAATATATATATATATATATATATAATATTGTACTAAATAATATTAATAAAAAACTAAAACCCATTAAAAAATTAAAGAAAAAAAAAAGAAAATAACCTAAAAATAAAAGGGTGACAAACAATAAATTAGAGAAAAAGGGGGTACAAAATTAAAAACCTAAAAATAAAATGGTCATTTTAAATAAATTTAAAAACCTAGCTCTTTAACTTTAGTCCCCTATCTTTTCGTTAATTTTCACTCTTCTCTCAAATTGATCTTAATTTCCCCTTCTTCTTCTCCACCACCAAAATCTATCATAATTTCCCCTCTCAAACTCAAAACGATTATCTCTCTAACCCACCTAAAACCACCAACTATCAATCTCTAATTTGTCTCTTAAATAAAACCCTAATCTGCTCAAACCCACCCATCCACCCAAAGCAGAGCGAGATCAAGCCTCTTCTCTTTCGAGCGTTGAATAAATTAGGGGAAATGAGAAGAATGGTGAAGAGAAGAAAGGAGAAAAACGGTGAAGAGAAGAAATGAGAGGAATGGTTGTGGAGGAAATAAAGCTAGGATTTTTTTCCCTTGTTTTATTCTTTTAAGTTGGTGTCCCAAATAGCGTGAGTAATTTGTTAATAGCGTAAAATAGTGTGCCACGTCATCAAATTGAGTAACTAGTTTGGATAAAAAAACTATTGGAGCTGCGTTGCATAGCGTTTTTCCTCAGAAAAAAATAATTGCGTGCCATATGGTGCGTCTTTCAAAACACTGGCGCCAGTGGCGGAGCTAGGAAAAATTTTCAGGTGGAGCCAAAAAAATTTTTTTAAGCCAAATCAAATTCAATACTTATGTTTCTAGGCTAAATTTTTACTAAAATACTTCTCTATTTTATTTTGATATTTTTGAAAAGTTAAAAATGATATACTAAAATTAATTATATATTTTGAAATGTTTTTATCAACTCAATATTCAACTTACTATAACCAACAAACACATATATTAATCTAAATATTAATTTATCAAATAGCAATCTAATAAGCAAATTAACCTCAATAATCACATTTAATATCAATAATCAAATTCAATACTTATAACATATAACCTCATATATATTACACATGTGCACCCTAAAATTATACAACTACTCACAAAAAAAACCCCTCCCAAAAATTACACACAGGACCCCACCCAAAGAAATTGGCCAAACTTTGCTTCTTTAGCCTATATTACAATACCTACCCCCTGAATTTATAACCCTAATCACACACAACGCCTTTCTCCAAAATCGTACAATGGCCCCTAATCTTTCCCTTCTCACACAAAACCCTCCATACTCTCTAAAAATTTTCAAAAAGTCCAGGTGGGGCCTGGCCTCCACGTGCCTCCGCCCTTGACTGACGCCAACACATCCATTCCTTTCTCCACAGCCTTAATCGATCCCTTTCTCTACAATGACTTTACTTTCGATAAAGTTTCTTCTTTCGATAGCTCCGATTCCTTTACTTCAATTCCTCTCTAACCAATTCCAAAGAATTCCATGCTTTCGGTTCGTTCTAGTCCAATGCCCAAAATCTCTGGCTTATTATCAGGATCCATGGACAGAGAGTTTTTGTCTGGGCCTATGGAGCGAAACTTCATATCGGGTCCCTTAGAAATTCAACTTGATTAATTACAGAGGTATAAACCCAAATCCAAGAAATGGGATTTAATGAGAACTCTCAAGAAAGCTATTTCCAAATCAAATTTGTTGCTTATTAAAGGGTCTCAAGAATCCAATTGGCCGGACTATTGATAACAGCGAGAATGGTACCATGAATAGTGGTAGTAATAATTTGAGTACCCAATTGAGCTTAGTTAATGATGATGATGATGAACAATTTTTGAGTCACAATTTTTAGTGGGTACAGGGAAAAGCAAGGGAGGTCAGAGTTCATGCAATGGGGTTTGTACCCTAGCCACGTAAGGTTAGGGTCTTTTAATTGTGATGGACGGAAGGACTACATTGTATTACTAATTGTACTTTAGGGTTAAAATTGCAACATTTGATACTTTAAGGTTTAAGTTGCAGATACATACTGCACTAAACTTCAAGGTTTTTTTTGCTAATTCCCATGCCGTGCCCTAGCCACATGGGAGCCACGTCGACACCTACTCAGCAACCACACTAGCTTTCGCTTGGTGTCTTCTAACTGTGATGGATGGAAGGGCTACATTGCATTACTAATTATATTTTAAGGTTAAAATTGCAACATTTGATACTTTAAGGTTTAAGTTGCAAGTACTCCCATACTTCAAGGTGGTTGTTTTTTTTGGCTAATTCCCCATTCGTATATGATGTATGTAAACTGTAAAATGATGAATTGGTAGTGGTAGTAATGGCTCTATAGGTTGTTGGTGGGAGTGGGGGGATCGGCCGGTGGTTGGCATGGGAAAAGGGGTGGGAAGTACACGCTGCCATCTTCCTTTTTCTTGATTTCCTTTTTATTTTTTTGTTCTTTTCCTTTGTAAATGGATTGATATACTTACCTATGGGTAAATTATTTTAATCATACGTGGTTAGGGACAAATGGGCAAATCGGGTCAAAAGTTGGAGTTAATCTTTTACTATTGATTAACATAATCCGTCAAAAAAAACACCCAAATATATATTTTAATAAATTTTGGCACCCTAAGTCTAATTACTAAGAATAAATTAATGATCTAAATCACCCTATAATTATAAGAAGTTTGAAAATCTGAAAATTTGGGGTTTGAAAATTTAATTCGGAAGAAATTGCAATTTGTCAAGATCTTGGACCCAGGTCCGACATTGAAGGACCCTCTTTGAAAGAAGAAGCAAAAAACTTACACCCTAAGTGCAAAGATTACACTAAAACATGAATTAAATCCTACCTCCACCACGAACACGTCATGAAACGAAATAAAATTGACACGAACTGACATGAAATTTTGTGTTTATGTCTAGAGTTTTTAATATGATGCCATGTTATATCCAAATTTTGAAACAAAATTAACGCAAAAGTAGAGTTATGTCTTGTTTGTCGTGTTTAAATGAGCAAAATTTGTTTGTTTCTACGAGTGTGTATTAGGCTGAAAACCCGCATATATTGTGATTTTAGTTTCGCACCTGGCCATATAGATATTAACAACTGTCAGCGAGTATAAAAGTCGTATGATTATATTGTCAAGGCAATTTTTTATTTAATCTCTCTTATATAGATAAATTCTAAATTAATCACATTTTTTTTCACTCGATCGGTTTCTGCGATTCAACTGATTTTGTTATTCTTCATTTTATGGTGCAACCATCTATAATTACGAACTGAATATAATATATTACATATGACAATTGATGTCATACTTTTTCTGTGTAGTATATACAACAATATTTGAATGACCCAATGAAATATATATTAGAAGGAGTTCTTGTTATAAATAAACCATACATATTAAATTATCAATTCATTTTGATATGTGTAATTTCAATTACTATTACTAGTATGTTATGTTTAATTTAATTTACTGGTATGTGAAGAAATGTTGAAATATTGGAGGGAGCTAAGTTTTGATAAAATTAAAAAACCGGATAAAGTTAGATTAGACGTTAAGCTGTTTGGTGTTTATAATAGCACCCTATTCAGTTTAATATGAGCATGGTATCTATTATCACCCTAATTTAACTATAAAAAAATTAGGTTTATAATTATTGTTTTGATAATCACAATAATTAAATTATATCAAATCATTATGTTTAAAATTCTATTTACATAAATTGATGATTAAATTTTGCCAATTATATAATCTGCTTATTTTATTTAAGATGCAAAAATAGAATACTTTTCATTTTATTACATTTTTAACATATTTTAGGAAGTTGCCGGCGTTTCTGTCCAGATGTGAGAGCCACAAAAATATACATTTTTAGTGATGGTTTTTCTGTGATGCGATGCTATGTGATAAAAATAAGTGCATTCTTAGTTTGTCTCAATAAAATTAGAATTACGTGAACACACTCTTTTAACTTGTGCCCCTGTATGAATGTTGTGATGTTCGCCAAAATATAAACATAAGCAAGATGCAATACACACGCCGGATAAGGAGGTAGTATAGGATAGGATAAATGCCGGATATGATAAAAGTCGGAATTAGTCGGATATGAATTATGTGAGATAGGATAGTAAAGGAATTAGTCGGATAAGGATTAAGCGGGATCGGACAGGATAAAGATTAGTCAGATAAAGATTTAATAAACTTTGAATTTGATGGAGTTCCGGATTACAAGTACAGATATTATATAATACAATTTACTTTTCTTTTAAAAATATAAGGAATTTTAATTGTTGTGCACAATTTTTTTTTAACTAATGCGATTCTTCTATTTATAAATAAATTTCATAAAAAACTCTGTCGGGAGAAAAGTTTTATATCACGTACAATATTTACGAACTAGGCATTAAGTACAATTTCAAATTCTAATGTTACCATTTTTTCTAAAATTAAAGTTTCTTATAAATATCTTCATTTAATACAAAAATAAATAAAAATGCCATATTATAAAATAAATGAATTTTATTAGTTGAGTTACTATGATTTTGGGTGGTTGGAAATCTTCATTAATAAATTTGATTATTTAAAAGGTGTAAATAAAAAGATTAAAAAAAATTAATTAAAAATTAATTTTTATATTCATTTTGTTATCCGACAATCATGGGATAAAATAATACCACCTATAAGGGTGGTATATATTTATCCGGTTATAAAGGGATAAAATGATAATTAATCCCGAATGCTATCCAGTCCCGTGTTGCGCCAAACGTGGGATAAGATTAAAATATCCTATCCACCCTTGCGCCAAACACATGACAGGATTTATTTATCCTATCCTCTCCGACAACAAACACCGGATAAGATTAATTAATCCTATCTTGCTTCTAATCCCGCGCGACAAACACACCCGAAGTTTATTATGAAGAGTTAGAGATGATAAAAATCAAAATATTTACATTAAGATTTGTGTGTCGTATAACACCGCGTTTTGCGTATAAATACTACCACTTCCTTCCCCTTTTCTTCACAACATACTCTCTCTTTCCCTCTTCAGTGGAGGATTTGTCGATGAAAGTTAGCTGGACTGCAACATCATGCAGTGCTTCTTCTTTATAATAGAGGCTCACGTCGTAGAATAACTCCCATCTTAGCATCCTCTTTCCTTGGGCCCATCTTAGCATCCTCTTTCCTTGGGCGTTAGTTGTGATTAGGGAGTGGATTGTTGGCAATATTCGATCTATTTAGCAGATGCGAAACTTGGAGTCAATGAGGTCATGGATGGCATGCCAAAGAGCAAAGCTGTTATATGTGCAGTGCCCAGGCCCTTGCTAGAACAGGCATCTCTCGTTCATGTTCCATCCAGGTGGTGGTGGGTTAGGCACAGGCCTAGGATTGAGGGGGTTGAGGACCTTTGCTGCTCTCAACTGTTCAAATGTTGCTTTAGTGGTGGCGTACTGGACAGGAGACTTCTTGCTGTTTGCCTTGGTCTTCCTGGCCAACTTGTCTTCGACCTGAGATCCTATACTGAAGGGGCTTGAAAATGTGGTAGATAATTTTTCCCCATCACGTATTGAACTGGCGGAATGAAGTTCATCATGATAACCTTGATCAATTCTTCCTCCTTGGGGCGATCAATCATTTGGAATGCCATTTCTCTCCACCTAGTGACAAAATCATTGAAACCTTCTTCCCCCTGCTAGGTCATGTCCAACTACTTCCTCGGTCATCTCAAGGAATTCTTTGACGATGTCAGTTCTGATTCCATTCCTTTCTAGCCCCAGGCACCACTTCAGTACTGAACTAGTGATGTATAAATGGAATGACTGGGTCATTTTTGGGTCTCTGCACCTCAGTATCTGCATGGACCAGATGAATGACTTAAGATGAAGCTTTGGGGGGCCTCATTGGTGAACTTGTCTATCAGGGGCATATTGAACCCAACCGGTAGCCTTGCCTCTGGATAGAGGGACAAAGATTGTATGTTTATGACGTTGTCTGTCCATTTGATCAATATTATTCCAAGTTGGAGCGTTGCATATGTGTCTTGAGTTTGGAGTTCTCCTCATTCCCTCTCGCTGGCTCTTCTGCAAAATCACGCATAGCTATGGACTTGGCAGTGGGAGTGTGACTAATACATTGGATAGCAAGGAAACTCTTGATAATTTGGAGTGTGCGGAAAGTCCAGCTGTGGTGGCATGGGGGCTTGTTGGAGAATGTGCCATGCATAGGAAGTAATGTTGCCATTAGGAAGGACGCATGGGTTCTTGTGGCTGGTAGGCTGGTTCTTGACGTCCCTGAGGATATTGCCACCCAATACAAGGGTCTTGCCAGTTTGTCGGAGGGGCTGCTGGTGACCATCGGAGCTAGTGGAGTTGTTCTGTTTACTCCAGTCCCGTGTTGATATTTGTAAGTTGAGGAGGAGGAAATGTTCCCATATGTGAGGGAGCTAAGACTGCGGGGCTGCGGGCTGTCATCAGTTTCTTGGTCATGCTGGCTCGGATGGCTTGTTGAAAGGCTTATAAGAGTGCCTTCCGGAGCTTGTGGAGGATGGAGGCAACTCTGAGTACGAAGATTTTAGATTGAATTTATTAAGACAATAAATCACATTTATAGATTACATCTAAACTGATCTTATATTTTTATGAAGCCCGTGTGAAATAACTGATCGTTTTTTCTTTCTATATTAAAATGCTTCATTTTTCAAATACAATCACCAAGTTTAATTGAATGAGTACGTAGTGCTATCAATCATTTAAATGCATATATTTTATATGACAATTTAACTCATATTTTTAAAGTTTCATATGTATGTATATATATATATCAAAAGCACAATATCTTAATGAGCCACTAAAATATATATTTTAAGAAAGTTGGTTGTTTCTCACTTTTATAAGAAATCAAATAGCCAATGTTCTATAAACAATTTTTTTTTCTTTTTGAAAGAATGTTGCGAGTTGATGTTGAATTTTAATATAATGTAAAATAATATATTAATATTGGAGTAAGCTAAATTTTAAGAAATTTAAATATGATATATATGTTAATGGTATATTTCAAAAAGATAATATGACAAATTAATAAAAAAATACCAATTTTATAATATAATCATCTTGGAAACGTTATGGCGGTGTAAAAAGTAGGTTAGTACATTTACAAAAATAGTTACAAATGATAATTATTCATGATCAAGTAATTGAAGTTATTATTATATTTATAAAATTACCGAAAGCAAAGGAAAAATAGATAGCACATCATCTATTTATTTAGATAGTATTATTAATATCTTTGAAATGATTATAAAAAAAAAGTAATACTGATAATAATTATACGAACAAATTAATTTTTAATTTAAAAATAATAAGCTTTTTATGAAAATTTATATTAGATTATTTATTTGTGAATTCACGTTTAAATATTTGTTAAAAAAATTATCAGAAAAAAATGTATTGATATAAATTACAGCTACTTGATTATTTAAAAAAATGTATTGTTATAGATTATTTATAGAAAACTATTTGTTCAAATACAATTATTCATATATTACTGTTTTGTATTTGATGGCACTCATTTGGTGTTAGAGTATTACTATTTTGTATTTGATGGAACTATTTAAATTATATACACATCAAATCATTTGGTGTTTGTAACAAGTAGATATTTAATTTACTTAAATATACATAAAAATATCTCTCTCAAAATATTCGTTTGTTCTACAAGTGTTGCACTACAAAAATTTGACACTTTTATAACTTTTTATAAAAATCATAAAAATACAATTATGACTATTTTTTATAAAATAACAAAGTGTCATAAGTTTGAGAGTCACAAATATATATGTATTTTAAAAAAAAATGTCATAAATAAAGTGTGATTTTGTTTTAATGAATGGTTAAAAAAAAATAAACTGTCAATTGTAGGAATTAAACTTTGCACTCCACGATTATAGGGACTTATAACACACCCACTACACCATTGCGCTATAGTTGATTCTTGTAATATATTGGAACCAAATTTATTTAAATCAACATTCAATACCCTTTCTGCATCAAACAAATTTTACAACTTTTTTAACCTAAGCCCCTTTATTTTTTCATGAAAAAATAATTATTTTCATAAGCTATTTTTTTAATTAAATTTGAGATAATGGAAAAATCTAATCGCTTCACGAAAGAAGAAGAAGAAGAAGAAGAAGAAGAAAAGGGAATGATTTTTTAAATTTTTTTTTTTTGGAAAGTAAGTAATAAAATGAACCAATTTCAACTTCTTTGTCTAAACTAATACTAAGTTATGTAATTTTAGATATTTTTGTAACCCCGGTTATGATAGTTTTCTCAAATCGAACATAAGTTAAAAAAAAAAAAAAAAAAATATGATGGTTTATCCAGAAGCCTCATGAAAAATAAACAATAGTGACCGTTTTTCAAAATATAGTCATAAAATAAAATTGTTTCACCTTTTGTGACTTTTTTCAAAAATTGACACAAAGTTTTAAAAAATATATATGATTATTAATCCGAAAGCGTCATGAAAAATGAAAAAAGGTGACTTTTTTTTTCTAAAAAAAAGTCATAAAATCAAATTATTTCATCTTTTATGACATTTTTGCCAAAGCTGACATAAAGTTAATTTGAAAAATATATAAAGGTAAAATTCTTGTAGTGTTGATTCACTAATATTACAAAATTCTATCATATAAAATTTATATTTCCAATCCGTTTACAAAAATGGAAATAGATATTGATGTTTATGATACAAGTAGATTGAATTGAATGACAAATTCTTGTGTGACCCAATGGGCAATGGCTATAGTAAAAGAATGGGTCAGCGTTAGAAGAAGATTGCCGATCTCTCGTCTTCCATCCATCGAGGGGTTAAGAATTCCTTTCGAGAAGTACACTTCCACTCATAGGTACTCATAGTGGGGAAGGGTCAAGTGGATATATGTATTTTTTGGAAGCTAAGTCGAAAATCTTAGTGATATAATTGAGTTTAGCGGTTGAAGCTTAACAATATTTTTGGTTAGAGTCCCAGTTCACTGGGCTTACTCTACTGATTTTGCTTTGAGAATTTATTCTAAATAAGAAAAATTTTTAAATTGATCTTATATAATTTGTAGCTATAGGTACATTATTTGGAATGATGGTGTTATTTTTATGTTGTGGTGCATCTTTTTTAATTTACAATTCACCTAGTATGATTGTAAACTAAATCATTCAAATGCATATATTATATATGACAAGTGAAGTCATACTTTCATAAGTTGTATACCGTAAAAGCACAATATTTGAATGAACCTCTAAAATATATATAGAAATTAAGATTAGTAGGTTACTTATGAATTTTGAAAGAATCAACTACATTAATTATCAATTTGAAAATTTTGTTCAAAGGATTGGTATCTAACTTAAGATGATTTTAATCTTTTAAAAAGTAAAATAAAATATTAGAGGAAACTAAAATTTAAGAAATTTAGATAGAAGTTTGAGTTAACTAATGAATATGGAGTCTATATTGCCAAATTAATTCAAAGGATAGTATGATAGCAGTATAAATAGGATAATAGTGATTAGTTATTGTCACACAGAAAATAATATTGACTAATTTTTTGAAAAAAAAAAATTTATAATTTGTCAACAGATTTTGATTTGCATGAATTATAGTGTTTAATTGATGATTTGAACAACAATATTGTTGCATTATTTATTTGCAAATTTTATTGGTAAGTGTATTTTTATATTTTTTTATTTTGTGAGTAAATTATGTACTTCGATCAATTTTAATAAATTATGAATTACAACTTAATAAGATGATAATCTATCTAAACTTAAAAAAAATAAAAAAAAATAAAAAAATAAAAAAATTAAAGAAAAATGAAATTACTAAACTAATTTCGGTTTAGTTATAAACTTGAAGATTGATAAATAATTATAAATTTAACAAACTATATAAGACTAAATATTGTGGTAGTAGCATATATTCTTGAAAGTACTAGTTAATAATAGTTCTCAGTCGCATGTTCTTGCAACTTTAAAAGCATAACTTCCAATTGAAAGCGGTAGTGTTAACCAATAGGCTAACCTGATGGTTTTGTGTTGATAAGTTATCCTAAATTGATCTCGTATTTGTAGTTAAAGGCAGCTAATGTGATTAATTCCAGTCGTTATGCTATTTTTATGTTATGGTGGATCTTTTTTAGTTTACAATCTGGAATTCCAATGGCATGATTAGTGTAAACTCAATTATATTATTCAAATACATATATATATATATATATATTATAGATGAGAAATAAAGTCATATTTTCTCAGTGTTACATATTACAAAAGCAAAATATATAGTAAGAAAGTTGATTATTTAGCGAGACTTTGAAAACAAATCAAGTATATTAATTATCAAGTTTATATAGTAACTTAAGATCAATGCTCGATTTTAATTTTTTACAAAGTAAAATAACTTATATTCAAATATTAGAGGAAGCTAAATTTTAAATTTTTAAGCAAAGAGTAAAAAATAACAAAACCTATTAGTTGCAACACACCCTTCATGAATATATGGTTTGTAAGTGGTGTAGGATTTTGATGATGACATTATCAATATGTTGTGACTATAGTGTGGCTTCTTTAGTATCGGGTTAATTTGGTGTACATCACCGCGGTTGGTGGGTTTATTAGTGGAATATAAAAATGCAAATGTGCAGGTAGAGAATGGTTCGGTTTTTATTCCTGTGTAATTTTAATGCTTTCTTGAGTTAATTGAGATCAGAATGGAGTTGGAATAAGGGTGGTTATAGATGATTATAGATTGAAGTTGTTCACCGATATAAGTAAATTGGGAATAAGTCTGCGTCCGCTAAAGCTGTTGAATAAGCAATTATGTTTTCGGTTGATGCGGTATTTAGAGATTTAATGCTTGAATGCAATTTGACAAGGTCGGTGGCGGAGGCAGGATTTAAGATTAGTAGAGCTTGATAAATATTTATTTTTTTAATTATAAGGAAGAATATTAAACATCAATTATATTAGTAGATGTTGACATTTGAGGTTTCATATCTTTAATACATTGAAAGATATATTTATTTTTCAATGTTTTTTATTGTAACTTTCTTAATGTTAAGAATTTTTTTTTGGGATAAATACACACATTTTAATACATACATTTCATGCATTTTCTCTAGGAGGTTTGGAGATTTTCATTGTTTGCAGTTAGGAAGACACTTAAACATTTCTTTTATTTAGTTAAAAGAGGAAGTAGGATGGGAGAAAATAAAATATATTCTATGATCATTCAATTTAAAAATAGATAGTACTCCAAATATATAACTATTTGTTTAATTTTTAAATTGAAAGAATTCATCTAATACGAGGGACAAACCTACAATATCTAAAATTTTGAAGGTCTATATATGTTTTTGTATAACTAATGGTGTCAAAGATGAAATCCAATCTCTGTGATACCAAACACAAATCAGACCCTATAATTTTGAACATTTTACAAAAATAACCTTATAGTTTTGAACTTCACAGAAAGTTCCCTATTAAAATACAAAAATATTATACCTACGAAGAAAATTTTCCAAAGTCAAGTGGGGGCTTCAGCCCCCACCGTGCCTTTCTTCCCTCCGCCCCTGGACAAGGTGAGAATGGCTTGACTTCAGCAGGAGCAATTTTGGTGAATATATCTAAGTTAGGTTGTCTGGTAATAAATTGACACTTTCTTTTGTTAACGGAGAAATGTTGTCGCTCATATATTGGCTAAGTTTTGCTAGATCTATCTCTGAGTATATTTTTTAGCTAGAAGACGCCTCATTAGTTGAGGGAGTTTTTGCAGTTTCATCCTGTTTCTCATTAATATATTGCTTCTTTTAATCTCAAAATTTTTTTTTATCAAAGCGAAAAGTAGTTACTAGATAGCAGAATATCTGGATTTTAAATATAATAAAGGAAAAAAATAAAAGAAAACACAATTCTATAAACAGGAAAGTAAAGCTCTCACTCTCCAATTATTTGAGTTTTGCAGTGGGAATTAAGGTCGAAAACTACAACTTTGATACATAAAATAGCATTTACTATCGTAGCAGAATAATGTACAAATGTAGCTTTTCTAGGAACATGAAATTGAAAACAGATGTCGTTTTCATCCATAAATTACTTTATAGCATTACTAAAATTAACTCAATAAAAAAAGTTAAATAGTATGCAATACCATTTGCGGAATAGAAGGTGAAAATCTCACCTATGGACGGAGCCAGGATTTACATTTTAGGGGATGAAAATAAATGTGGGGCAAATGTTTTGCTATTAATGTTTCTTGTTTTTATTTTTTTGCTTTAAAGTTTTTATTAAATATTTATTTTCAACGATATTACTTTTAATGAAAAATGCACTTTGATCTACTATTTTATAACATAATGACATTTTTAGTGACAAATTCAAGTTACTATTAAATATTTTTCGGGAAAAAATATATTTTGGCTATACTTACATTAATACTCAATTATTTATACTTGAGGGCGATACTTGATTTGTTTAAAAATATTGGGTATAGAATTCATATAATTTTAAAATTTTCATAGCTAATATAGTAGTAGAAAATTTTAAATCTTTGGGATGCGTGGTCACCTCCCCCCGCCGTTGCCCCATATTCATCTTTGATCTCACAAAAAAAATGCATCTCTGGGATAATAAATCTCTTAGGCAAACAAAATTTATTCTTAGAATTTGAGAATAATAATTCATTTTAACAAGTAATTGATAGTGTGTCAAGAAAAAAATATTTTTCCACTTTAAAATATGTTTACAAATTATCCTTACTTTTTTTTCTGCAAACTAACTCCATCGAAGTATTCTTATGAGCTAACGACAACTAAATATATAAGATGATAATCAATCTAAGTTTATAACAGAATAAATGATTATATAAATGGATATTAAAGAAAAATGAGATTACTCAATCTTGGCTTAATTGCTTATGAGCTTAAGCTAGTACAAACTAATCAAGATTTACTATATACCTTGAAGTTTGATAAATAATTACGAGTTTAATAAACATAGCTAACAATCATCTTAACCAAAGTCGATCAAGTCGTCGATAGTATCCGTCGATTGAAAGGGTGTATATATAATTGTTTGGAGAACAAATGATAAACTTTTATATCTACAGTCGTCCGTCAAATGAGAGGGCGTCTATACAAGTGTTCAGAGACGGTCTTAAGTGTTAACAAATGATAGCTTTTATATCCAATTATTTTAATTTTCTTATGCTAACTAGAGTAATTTTAATGTTTTACCTAGTGTAATTGACATCATTTTTCTTTCCAGGTCTCCGTTTCCAAAATTAAAGAGTCAATCTTTATTTTTTGGGACATTCTAAATTAAAAATTAAATAAATATATTTTTTTGCCCTTTTTTCTCTGAGCAAGAATTATACTTTTTAAGAAACATTATGATATAAAAAAAGCCCTTAAACATTTTGGATAATATACTATAATCATTCATTCAAATATTGTGTTAAATGCAACCCTAAAAAAAATGAGGACAATGTCACCCATAATTTATGTCATTGTATTTTCTGATTGTTTATAAAAATTGATCAATCATATGCAGGGGCAGAGGGAAGATGGGAAGAAGGGACCGGGGGTCATGGCTCCACCTAGATTTAAAAAAAAAATAAAAAAAATCTTATGTATACGGGGCGTTTTTGTTGTAGTGTAGAAAGTTAGGGGAGATAGTGTAATTAAAAATCTTTAGCTGTTAGGGGCCTTTGTGTAGCCTTTGTGTAATGCGCTTTAAGAGTTTAGGGTGCAGTTTTGTCATTATAACTTTGGTCAGATATTTTTTGTACAAGCAGTTCAGCTCCGGCCCCCTTTTCATTTATTCTTGTCACTCTTTCCGGTTTCCATTCTTCTTCGTTTTTCCATTGCTTCCCTTCTCCCCTGCGCAACAGTACTATTTCTTCCTTGTCCCTTTTTATCCACAGCTCCGCACTACACTTCCTTCTTCTTCTGCAGCTCTTAGGTCAATTTTTTTTTCTTATACTAATTTTGTTTTATTAGTTTGAATATTAAGATTTAGGTGTTTTCTTGATAATATATTATTTTGAATATTAAGATTAATATAGTTGTTTGTTGGTTATTAACTTATTGAGATTTATTTGTTTATTAATATATTTGTTTGTTGGTTATTATTTATTAATGTTGATTTGCTTATTAGATTGTTAAATATTGATATTAAACTTTGTTATTGAGGTTGATTTAGTTATTATATTATTATTTGATAAGTTAATATTGAAATCAATATATTTGTTTGTTGGTTATTAAGGTTGATTCAATATTGGATTGAAAAATTCCTCAACAAATTTATTTATTTTTTACCCTACCTGAACAAATTTTTTGATTCCACCTCTAATCGTATGCATGCATGTCTATGACAAAGGAAATCATATTTTACACAACTAACATAATTAATCATTTTTACATACTATATATATTTGTATAGATCTATTTGTTAAAATAAAATTATTCATATATTTAAGACTGAATATTGTGTATTAGTATTCACTGTTGCACCAAACCGCTCAAACTCGAGCACAATGCAACGCGCAACGATTACACAAACCCAAAGAATTACCCGATTGAAGGAACGGTCACAACAAGCACACTCACAATAGAAATATAAAAAATAAAGTAACAATAGCACAAGACAAGATTTTATCATAATGTCGGCGTAAATGCTACTAATCCACTTAGATGATACCTTCTATTAATAATTAGAACAAAGAGTTTATTACAAAATATATATATATATATATATATATATCAATTTAACTCTCAAATATTTTTGAGCCTTACACAAGTTTACATACAAAAATAAGCCAAAATTGCACTTAAAAGGAAAGTTTACATGAGACCATGATCGACAATGCAAATCGACCAAAGTTCACTGCCATACTATGATCGATCATATATGGTCCCCTAAACAAGGAGAGCCAATCTTCACAATCACCGTAATCTTATCTAATTTATGCACTACAGATATATTAGTATGTTCGAATGGTATGATTGGGGTAAACTTAATTAATTATTCAAGAGTAAACAACTTAAATAGCCACTAAATTTTTGATCCAGTGTTACTTTGCTGATTTGATTTTGGAGCAAGTACCACTTTTAACATTTCGTCTAATGTGGCCATTAAATTGGATGGAGAGAAGACACGTACGAGGCACATGACTTCATTTAAGGATATTTTAGTCATATTGCATCAAAACAATATTTTCTTTCAACAAAACAGTACCCTTTTCTCCAATAATTTCCTCCAAAATAAAATATACAATATCTCAAACAAATAGAATAATTTGGGCTATTTTATGACCAAAATACCCTTAAATAAGTAGTACTTGCTTCAAAATTAGATGGTCAAAATAATTCGTTTCACAATTTAATAATCAAAGTAATACCGATTCGAAAGTTTAGTAGCCTTTTAAACTATTTTGTCATTATTCAAATGCATATGTTATATATGACAATTAAAGTCATACTTTTTGAGGGTTGCATATTACAAAAGCCCACCATCTAAATGAACCACTAAAATATATGTAGTAAGAAAGTTGGTTACTTTGCCGACTTTTGAAACAAATCAAGTACATTAATTATCAATTTTGTACACCAACTTAAGATCAATCCTCGATTTCAATCTTTTAAAAGGTAAAATAATTTATTTAAATATTTTTATTTTTTTTATCATACTTATTCAAATATTAGAGGAAACTAAATTTTAAATTTGATAAAAATGAGTAAAAAACAATAAAAACTGTAAATTTCTACGCACACTTTGTACAATCTATGGTATTCAAAGTTATCAAATATATGGTTGCAAGTATTGTGGGATTTTGATGGTGACATTATCAATATGGTTGTGTATATAGCATGGCTCCTTTGTTATTAGTGTAATTCAGTCATAGGTGAGTTCTAGCTTTTGTTGGCTGGTGGTATCAGTGATCAAGCGGATACTTTATTGATAGAATAGAAAAATGCAAATGTGCAGGTAGAGAAGGGTTCGGTTTTTATTCCTGTGTAATTTTAATGCTTTGTTGTGTTAACCATCACAAGAATAAAGTTGGAATAGTGGTGGTGATATGTGATCGTAGAATCATTGTTTGCAAGTACTATGAGGAAACTAGGATAAGTCTCTGCTGAATAAACAATTATGATTGCTATTAGTTGCACGGAATTAGAAATTTAAGGCTATGTTGAATAAATAATTATGATTGCTATTAGATGCACGGAACCAGAAATTTAGACTAATCTGTACTAAACTTTAAATTGAGAAGGAGTAACGAGAAAGAAGAAAGATTGAAACATTATTTAAAACTTGTTAACTTGACAGACTTCTAAGCTAACTTGCAAGTTTTAAAAATTATGTAATTTAAATATTATATTCTAAGGGTATGTTTGGTATGTGATAATAATATGGAAAAGAAAAAAAAATAGTTAATTTTTGTGAGAAGTTGAAAAATAAGATGAAATATATAGGTGGTGGGATGTTTTCTTACTTTGTGGCTATTTCAATGGAAATTTTTTCTTTAGTGGTTGAGGAAAAAAAAATTCAACAAAAGTAATGAAGTACGGAGGACATCCACTTATGAAATGAGCATCAGATGGAAAATATATCATCAAATGCCTCAACTTATCTTTCAACTTCTTACACAAATCAAGTGAAAAAAATTATAAATATATTTGCTATTTATAATAAATTTTATTTTCTATCAAAACGAAAAATGTTAAAAACAAACATATTTTATATGAATATTGCAAAGGTATATGCAAGAGAAATGCGGCAAGTATAAACTTAGAGGACTCTCTAACGAAGAAAGAATTCTATTATACATTTGAGCTAGGCTAAACAACATAAATTAAGGGAGGCTTGTATATAATTACTACTGTACTTTGGTTTAGTCCATTTGGGCCAGGGCTAAAGCTCCGAGAATCTCTCTCAAAGTTCTGCCATTTTTTGCTGTTGATGCAGGATTTAGAAATTTAGGCTCCATTTGATAGCAATATGAAAAATAAAAAAAAAATAACTAATTTATGTGAGAAAATGGAAAACATGGTGAGGGATGTGGTGAGATTAACTCTTGCTTTTTGCTTTTTACTTTTTTCCATGACAAAATTTTCTTTGGTGTGATGGTAGAGAAAAAATTTCTATAAAATATTAGAGGATGGAGGACATACACTCACAAAAATAAGTATGAGATGGAGAGGATCTCACCATATGTCTCAACTTATTTTTCATCTTTTCACCTAAATTAGTTGTTTTTATTTTCATTTTCCATGTTGCTATTAAATGGAGTCTTAATTCTTGAAGGAGACAAATTAAGCGTTATCAATGCGATTCGGCAAAGTGAGAATAGCTTGACTTCAGCAGGAGCAATTGTGGCGAATATATCTAGATTAAGTTGTTCTAGTAATAGATTGCCTTTTTCTTTTGTTAAGAGAGAAATGTTGTCGCCTGGATAAATTTTGTTAGATCTATCTCTGATTATTTATTCTGATTAGAGGACCCGCCTAATTAGTTGGGGAGTTTTTGTTGTTTGATCCTGATTCTGGTTAATATATTACTTCTTTTGATCTCAAAAAAAGAAAAGAAATAATAATCAAAGCTAAAAGTAGTTAATAGATATAGTAGAATATCTAGATAATAAATATAATGAAGGGAAAAGCAGCGTATTCTATATAAACAAAACAGGAAACTAAAACTCCCACTCTCCAATCATTTGAGTTTTGCAATGGGAAGAAAACTACAACTTTGATCCATAAAATAGCATCTAGCTACTATCGTACCAGAATAATGCACAAATGTTGTTTTTCTAGGAACATGAAATTGAAAACAGATGTTGTTTTCATCCATAAAATTACTTTATAGTATTCCCAAAATTACCTGAATAATAAAAGGTTAAACAGTATGCAATATCTTGTTTTCATCCATATATTACTTTATTAGCATTACTAAAATTACCTGAATAAAAAAAAGTTAAATAGTATGCAATATGATTTGTCGAATAAAAGGTTAAATAAAATCTTTGAAACATCTAACACATGGACGGAGACAAAATTTACCTTTTAGGGGATGAAATATATGTGGGTCAATTTTTATTTTTATTTTGCTATTAATGTTTCTTTTTTTTTTTTTTTTTTGGCTCTAAAGTCTTTATTGAATATTCATTTTCAACGATGTTACTTTTAATGAAAAAAACATGTAGGTCTTCTATTTTATGACATAATGACATCATTTTTAGTGACCAATTCATTTTGCTCCTATAGATTTTTCAAAAAAAAATAATAATGTAATACTCAATTATTTATACTTGAGGGCGATACTTGATTTGTTTAAAAAAAAAAATGGGAGCCAAATCCTTATAATTAATTTTAAAATTTTCATAGCTAGTCATAATATAGTAGTAGAATTTTTAAATCTTTGGGGGCGCGGTCACCTCCCTCCGCCCTCACCACCTAGATGCATCTTTAATCTCACAAAAAAATGCATCTATGTGATAAAAAAATCTATTAAGCAAACAAAATTCATTCTTAGAATTCGAGAATAATAATTCATTTTAAAAAGTAATTAATTGATAGTGTTAATTATATTGCCTTTATATCAACAATATAAGTATGTAGCATTTACTTATAAATCTTACAGAGAAAAGGATTTTTACGCTTCAAAATATTTTTACAAATTACAATTACTTTATTTTCTGCAAATTAACTTCATGGAAATGTTCTTGTGAACTATCAACGTAAATATATAAGGCGATAATCAGTGGCGTACCCAGGAATTTTAATCCAGGGGTGCACAATTTGAATAAACTCAATAATCATTAAATCACTAAGAAACAAATCTACGCTTACCACATCCTTCACCAGTCTAAGGAAAATCATGACTTTTTGGTTGACAAGGGCCTTTTTGTAAATATGCCCGTCTCACATTTTCTCTATTATTAGGATCATAAGATTGTATATTTTTTCTCAACCCCGGATCAGATTGAACCTCTAAGTTAGAAGAAGCATTTATAGGATTAAAATCATCATTCGGAATAGCGAAATTCATGCTTGGAATGGTAGAACTCGCGCTTACATTTTGAGGACTGGAGGAAGAACTTGTTCCTATTTTGCTAAAATATTTCTCCATTCTAAACTCTGCCCTATAAATTCAACATTTATTAAATTAATATACAATTAACTAAATAATTTAATAATATAAAATTATTCAAGAAACGCACAATAAAGTTTGGCACATTTAAAGCTAAATCAATTAAACAATTAATATACAATATAATTTATTAAACCTAAATTATTTATTAAACCTAAATTATTTATAAATCAACCTTATACTACTATAAAAAGAAAATCAGCCTTATTAATTTATTAAACCTAAATCAAATATAAAATTTATTAATTTACTAGCAACTCCATCATTTGCCTAGCATATCCTCTTGAAATTACTAAATATATATTAATAAAGTTTGGCACATTTAAAAATTAAAACTAAATGTAAAAGGAAAAGAAAAGGAAATAGATCTGAACCTCTGTAAGCTGTAGCAGTGCTATCCTGTGCGTGAGTTGTGGAGAGCAGCAGAAAAAAAAAGCAGAGAAAATCACACTCAATTGCACAAATGGCGGAGCAAGGAGACAGGCAGGAAGTAAAAAGGGGTATTGACTATTGAGGCTAAATGGCTAATTGAGATCTCACGGTGACTCACTCCTCTTTTAGGTATATAATAATGAACATAAGCCCCCTTAAGTTTTATTACAGTTACACACCCTTAACTATAAATTTATGCATATAAGTCTTTATAATTTTTTTTAATTTTTTTTTTTTAAAATAAAACCGAAATCGCCGGGAGTGCACGCGCACTCCCTCGCCACACTGTAGATACGCCCCTGGCGATAATCAATCTAAGTTTATAACAGAATAAATAATTATATAAATGGATATTAAAGAAAAATAAGATTACTCAATCTCAGCTTGCTTATGAGCTTAAGCTAGTACAAACAAATCAATATTTACAATACCTTAAAGTTTGTTAAATAATTATGAGTTTAATAAACAGTGCTAATCATCTTAATCAAAGTCGATCAAGTCATCAAGAGTATAATAGTTAAGCACTTTGTTAATGTGGGACGTAACACAAATAATTTGTAACAAATGATAAACTTTTATTCCTTATAGTCGTTTGTCAAATGAGAGGTTGTATATATAAGTGTTTGGAGAACAAATGATAAACTTTTATATCCTACAGTTGTATGTCGAATGAGAGGATGTATATACAAGTATTTGGAGAAGGTCTTAAGTGTTAACAAATGATAACTTTTATATCTAATTATTTTAATTTTCTTATGCTAGTAGTAATATTAATGTTTTATATAGTATAATTGACATCATTTTTCTTTTCACTTCCTCAGTTTCCAAATTTATTTATTTTTTAAAAAAGAAAAAGGAAAAAGTCACTCTTTATTTTTTGGGACATTCCAAATTAAAAATTAAATAAATTTAATGTTTTCCCTTTTTTTTCAAAGCAAGAATTATACTTTTTAAAAAACATTATGATATAACCAAAAGCCATTAAACAATTTTGATAAATATAATATAATCATTCATTCAAATATTGAGCTAAATGCAACCCTAAAAAAATGACGACAATGTCACGTATAACTTATGGCATTACACTTTGTGATTGTTGATAAAATTGATTCTCCATAACAAACATAAAAATTAATATAATCAATTGATCGAATCATATGCATGCATATATTATATATGACAATGGAAGTCATATATATTCTTAGCGTTAAATATAACAAAAGCACAATATCTTAATGAACATATATGTTTTAAGGAAGTTTTATCGCTTCTCACTTTTAAATCAAATACATTAATTATCAATGTTGTAAAAAATTATATTGGCGTATAAGATGTTTAATTACAATATCAATATGTTAGAAATATTTGAGGAAGCTAAATTTTGAAAAATTTAAAACAAACTAGTTCAAGAGCAATGCAAATGAGCTGCTAATTATCTGGTGTTAAAGTACATACTAAGTGCCACATGTTCATTTATCTTCAACACTGGCTAGCAAAAAAGGGATTACTCCAGTTTACCTGTTTGACAACATTTAACCACTAACTAAATAATTGAATTAATTTATGTCAGCTAGCTTTCAACGGATATATTTTTGAACTAATACTTTTCTTCAACATCAACAATGTAACCTACAGAGCATATACAAAATAATTTTAAAAAGTGATCATTTATTTCTTCCTCATTCTAATTTATATTTACAGATTTATCAACGGCTTCATCCTCATTTACACCCGTAATAGAGTCGGACTATTTTACGGATTCTAGTATATCTACCGACAAGAACACCTCGGATTCAGATCACGAAGCAATTAGCCGACGATATAGAAACAAAATGTAAAAGATAACCAATTTGACGCTACCACAAATTGCATCTTTGCTCGTACCACCCATCGAAAAAGTTTATATTAATCATGCTAAGGAAGAAGGAAGCCATCAACAAATTTAGAAAGATTATTTTGCAAAAAATTGCACTTATCTGGATGACTTCTTTCGTAGACAATATCGTATAAGCCACGAGTTATTTCTTCGAATTCTAAAAGATGTTGAAGCATACAACGATTATTTTGTACAAACGAAGGATTGTTGCAATCGCTTAGGGTTATCATCTATACAAAAAATGGCAGCTGTGTACTTTCTTATGGATTTGTGGTAGATCATTGCGACGAATATCTCAAGATTAGAGAGAGTACAATGATTCAAAGCTTGAAGCATTTTTGTAGTTCGGTTATTGAATTATACGGAGGTCGATACATGTGCTCACCAAACAAACAAGACATTGCAAAGCTACTTTAAGAAGGCAAGAACAGAGGGTTCTCGGGTATGCTTGGCTCATTGGATTACATGCATTGGGAATGGAAAAATTGTCCAACTGCGTGCACGGCACATACAAAGGTCATTGTCATAAGCCAACCCTTATATTAGAGGCAGTTGAAACAAAAAATCTATGGATTTTGGCATGCATTTTTTAGTATGCCGGGTTCACACAACAATGTGAATGTTTTAGATCATTCCCCTTTATTCAATTCTCTCATTTAGGTAAAATGCCTTCGGTTGATTACGAGGTGAATGGTCGCCAATATGCATTGGGGTATTACTTATCTAATGGTATATACCTTCAATGGGCGACACTTATGCAAACTATTGCAAACCCAATAACAGAACATGATAAACTGTTTGCTAAAACCAAGAGGCTGCTAGAAAGGATGTTAAGAGAGCATTTAGTGTCTTACAAATACGATGTGGCATAATGCAAGGGCCAGTGCGTTATTGGAAAAAAAGAGGAAATTTATGACATAATGAAAACATGCATTATACTACACAACATGATAATTAAAGATGAGAGTGACACCAATGTTAAACAATGGACACCTCCATCGGATGAGACCATCTCCATTCCTAAATATGCTTGGAACCCAACTATTTTGGTGACACACATTTCATCTTGCTTTAGTAAGATTCGTAATAGGGGAATAAATACAATGTTAAGGTCTGATCTTATGGAAAATTTGTGGAGTAAATTTGGTGATGAATTGATGTAATAATTTGATACTATTACTTAATTTTCAATAGGTAAAGTAATTTTAGTTTGTCTAATGTAATTATATTTTATTTAAAAAATTCTATTTAAGGGAATTTTAACTCATTCTATTTGATATATTACTGATATAGTACTCATATATTAAGACATCTTGTTTGATGGAATAATGTGATGCATACTAATGTAAGTACCTCTCAGCAATGCATCATATACCCATATTATAATCACTACTGAATTACCACATACAAGCAAGTTTGTTCAATGCTCTTGTATGCACACAAAAAAAAGAGCTCAAATAAGTTAAACCTCACATTCATCATTGCTGCTAGAGCTATCTCTGCTATCATGTTGCTTTAATTCTATTTTGTTGAGCAATAATCCAAGCTTTTCCTGCTTTAGTAGGGACAGAATTTGGATCAGTCATCATGATCTCTTTCTCCAATTTCATTTTTTCATGCTCACGTTTCGCCACAATCTTCATTTATTCCTTCTCTATTTTTGCTGCAATCTTCATTTGTTATTGCACTATTCTAACCTCTAGCTTTAGTCGTTCTTTTGTTTGAATCTCGTGTTTCGATATTTTTTTCTGATATTTTCTCATGTTGCTAAATTCCTCGACAAACAAGTTTACATCAAGTAATTGAGTGTTATTTTCTGGAGGTTCATTGCCCATTTTTTCCCTATGGGTCATGATGACTTGATCTATTCATTGTTAAATGGTAAATTCTCCTCTTCGAGACTACTCAATATGGAGGTAGAGATCGGCGTTGTTACCAAAGATTGTGGAAAAGAGGAATTGTCAGTTAAATCGACATAATCATCAAAACTTCTTTTTTTATTTAATTTGATTTTCTTCTTTTTTTCACATGTTCTTTAGTATAGTGAAACCATTTTAAGCTATCTTTTAAAATTAACCAACAGTTATATAATTTAAAGTGTTGCTCTTAAGAATCATAATATAATTGTTTTGCAGCCCCAATCCTTATAAATAAAAAAGAAGATAACCATAATTATATAATTGCTTTATAGTAAAACCAACAGAGAATATAAGTAACAAATAACTTACCACATCTTCGATATTGTAGTCGCTTGTTGGGTTATTCTCGACAGTGGCAAATATCCCGAGTATGTATTGAGTTGAGCTTGTATGATGGACCACCGATTCATTAACCCGAGCTAATTCATTTGCTCGGCTTGTTCAATAAAAGATTAAACTCATTTAAAATTCGATCCCACAATTTATTTCTAGATTGCTCCGTACCAATTGTTGCATCTTGAGAGATTCTCAACCAAGCTTTAAATAAAGCTTCATCTTCCTTCTGAAGCGATCATTTTTTTACCTTTTTGGATTGTGGGAGATTGCACACTAATAGCTTGGGATGGTATGTGAGTTGGAGGATATTGAAAATTGAACGAGTGTTGTTGGTTGAGCATAGAATTATGGGGGTTCAATGGGTGATGCTGTAAGAATGGATGAAAGTCATATTGTTGTTGAGATTCGGATTGAATTGGGGGTGATTTTGAGTTAAATGTTTGATTTAGGTTAGAAGATAATAAATGATTTCTTAAATCCATGGTCAAATCTTCTGAGATTGACAAAGGAAATCAATCTATGGAGTAATGAAAATTATGGGTTTATGGGAATTTTTGTGAGTTAAATTGCTAGATCGCTTGAGATTAAAATTATTAAGTTGAACAATTGCAAGATTTTTTTCTCTGTAATTGGGGGGGAAAATTAATAAAATTTTAGTGAGAGGGAAAATATTGTGAGTTGTTGCCAGCTACATGAAAGAGAGGGGAAAATAGGGTGTAGTATAGATAAAGGAAAACACATATGGCTGGCTAAATGAAAAGCCACAGTTAGCAAACAAATTAACAAAACTAACTTTTAGCCAGCTCTTAACATTTTCATTGGAGTGATTTTTTCTTTACATTAACTAAAATCTGACACTAACATGTAAATTAACATCTCCTGTGGATATGCTCTAATATGTGACAACATAATTAAATAAATATGATATAAAATTCTTTGTTCATAGTGTAGTATAAAGCACATATCATATTAGTCGTATTTTACACAACTAACATGGTTAATCGTTTATACATACTATATATATATATATATGTAGAGAACTACTTGTTAAAATAATTATTTAATGAGTGTTATTATTATAATTGATGCCACTATTTAATATAGATAATTCCTACGTACGCTAAGCTCTAATCAAGCTTAAATGCTTAACAGTTAACATCATAAACAAGAAAAATCACCCATAAATAAAAGTTTTGGTGCGAAAATCTACAGCAAGTTTATTCCCGACCACACAGTCAAATAATTAAGGTGATAGTGGCTTGTGCAGAACAAGACAAGAATGAAGTAATGACAAACAATATTGAACGAGACAAAGATATAGAGAGGATGTTCGCCTCATATAAAGATATGGGCTAATCCTCCTCTGTGGAATAGAGTAAGGAGCTCGAGTAACTTTGTATTATGATGATTGAGTTCGTGTTACAAGCTTACAAAGTATCTATAGTTATTCTATCCTCACAATATTACAACAAGAGGAAGGCTAAACCACCCAAAGTTTAATCTCTCTGACTTAGGAGCTCTGAAGCAGGCTATGGAACTCTGTTTCTCTGTATCTCGCACTTGTGGTAAATGATAGATTGTTCTTGGTTGTTGGAGTGCATTGCCCCCTCATCTCTCGAAGTCAAATGATTCTTCTATACATATGACTGAGAGGAAAACGTGTTAAGGAGTTCTAGGAGCCAGGTTGTAGCCATCCCCTGATCATCACCACTTCTAACATTGCTTCTCTATGAATTTTAGTATTTTGCATGTAATGGGTAAGCATTTAAGGAAATTGAGGGAGGCTCTGCTGCGCCAGTAGAGTTGGTAACAGTCGCCCATACCGCACATATTTTCTCTGACACAGTGGTTGACGGGGGAGCTCCAGAGCTCATTAGGAAAGCTCCGGTATCCAAGCTCTATAGTTTATAATGTAAAAATAAGCGTTTAGGTCGGACACCCATATCCATCGGAGCTCTAGCCTTCAAGTGGTCTTCAAGCAGAACCTCTGAGCTCCCCTCTTTAGACTGTCCAGAATTGCGTGGAGCCTGGCTAATTTGACTCGAAACGGCCCAGAGAATTCAAGTTACTGCCTCTAGCGGTGATGCGCGTCATTTTTCGGCCAAATTCCTTCGTTTAGGCCTCTGCATCGGCGTTTTTACTATTCGAATAGAGCTCCTCTTGCTGTGGTAGAACGTGTTGCTGACGTGGGTGACCACGCATCAGCTCGTGGTTAGCTGGATAAATTGGATTATTAATTTACACAATCAAAAAGGGTGTCGGTAAAAGCATGCACTCTTAAAAATCAATTTTAATACCTAACTTTCTTTTTCTATAAAGGAAATCATTTAATTACACTTTTTTGAAGGCACCCAAATCTTATCTTTTTTTGTTCTATTAATCCTCACCGCTAATTCTCACATTTTGACCACTTATCCTCTCTCATTATTTCTATTGCAGCTTCCTATGACACTATATTAATTTACATGCATGTATTCTTCTTTACGCGCACACACTCACACACGAATATATATATATGGGTGTAGTGATTATATAAATATATATATACCTATGCATAAATGTTTGCTGCCATATATTGTTTGATTTCTGCCACGTATCTGTTCAATTTTATTCTTGTGTTGAGTTGGTATCACCAGTTGAATACGTTGAACTTAAATTTGAGTTTATAATAATACGGCCACAAACAAGATCAAATTTGCAGATACTTTAATTCTTAATTGCAAGTGTTTTCAAATACAAACTTCAGTTAAAGAGGCTAATTTTATATCTTTATTGAAACAATACTCAAATAAATGGATACGAAGTTTTATCCTTTCTTAAATTAAATTCCTTGAACAAAAAATAGTTTCTATATAAAAAGTATCATATTATTTATCAGCATGCAATTTTTCCAGTAGTTAATTACCATGACATGATTTCAATTCCATAATTGAGATAAAAATTGTGCATATGTATAACTTGTAGTGACAATTTTTTTTGTGGTTGTAGACTTTGTGACAAAAGTAAATTCTTTGTGGGCATATTAGGGTGCTCTAACCATTAAGGGTTCTATTGTAAAGTTCAACTTTATGTGTGGGTGCCTAAAAAATTAGTGTAAAAACTATTTTTTTATGGTGCTTTTATCAGCCCCTAAATAAAAAACAGTTTATATGTATATTTTACTTAATTGAAATTAATTCAAAACAACTGTGCATGTAGCTTAACTTCGCTATTCAAAATTTCAAACCAACTAATGTAGAAGTTAATTCAAACAAACATGTTCATCACCATTCAAAGTTGAAACCAACTAAAGTATAGGTTAATTCAAAATAAAATAACAACGTCACGAATCAAATTGGAAAAACTAAATAAAATAAAAGTTAAAATTAAAATTAATAAACAAGTAATTAAAATAATTAAATATATAATTTTTTCAATACGGTAGGGTGTACTTTGGTAATAAAAATTATTATCAGTACTATACCATATGCCACCAGTATAGTACCGATTTGTATTGTATCATTACCGAAATTCGGTATAAATTTATAACAGAATAAATAATTATATAAATGGATATTAAAGAAAAATGAGATTTCTCAATCTCGGCTTGCTTATGACCTTCAGCTAGTACAAACTAATCAAGATTTACTATACCTTAAAGTTTGATAAATAATTACAAGTTTAATAAACATAGCTAATTAATCATCTTAACCAAAGTCGATCAAGTCATCGACACTATATATGATTAAGGGATGAGTGTTGCACAATAGTTAAGCACTAATGTGGGTCGTAGCACAAATAATTCGTAACAAATGATAAACGTTTATATCCTGTAGTCGTCCATCAAATGAGAGGGTGTATATACAAGTATTTGGAGAATGTAAGTGTTAACAAATGATAACTTTTATATCTAATATTTTTATTTTCTTATGCTAGTAGTATTTTTAATGTTTTATGTAGTGTAATTGATATCATTTTTATTTTCACTTCCTTAGTTTTCAAATAAAAAAAATAATAATCACTTTTTATTTTATGGGACATTCCAAATTAAAAATTAAATAAACTTATAGTTTTCCCTTTTTTTTCAAAGCAAGAATTATACTTTTTAAGAAACATTATGATATAACAAAAAGCCATTAAACAATTTTGATAAATATATTATAATCATTCATTCAAATATTGTGCTAAATGCAACCCTAAAAAAAATGGCGAAAATGTCACGCATAACTTATGCCAATACACTTTGTGATTGTTGATAAAATTGATTCTCCATAACAAACATAGAAATTAATATAATCAATTGATCGAATCATATGCATGCATATATTATATATGACAATGGAAGTCATATATTCTTAGCGTTATATATAACAAAAGCACAATATCTTAGTGAACAACAAAGATATGTGTTTTAAGGAAATTTTATTGCATCCCACTTTTAAATTAAATACATTAATTATCAATGTCGTAAAAATTATATTCATATAAGATGCCCAATTACAATATCAATATGTCAAAATATTTGAGGAAAATAGAGTAGTGTAATATGTGGCAACAGAATCAAATAAATATGATATAAAATTCTTCGTTCATAGTGTAGTATAAAGCATATATCATATTAGTCATATTTTACAAGTCCGTTTCTAGTACGGAACAATTCTTACGGATTGGTTCTTTTACAACAATTTTCGGTCATAAAAACATTTGATGACGCAAAACCGTCATAAAAAGGACCGGTCCTTATGAACTAGTCTGCACTTGAAATTTCTCATATTTTACATAACTATCATAGTTAATCATTTATACATACTATACATAATATATATTTGTAGAGAACTACTTGTTAAAATATATATTGGTGAAATTTCTACCATGTCTGTATGCAATTTCAATTATGGGTGTAGTAGTTATATATAGCTACACAAAAATGTCTGCTCGCATAGATCGTTCGATTTCTGCTAAGTATCTGTTGAGTTGGTATCACCAGTTGAATACATTGAACTTAAATTTGAGTTTATAATAATATGGTTACAAACAAGATAAAATTTGCGGATACTTTAACTTTTAATTGTGAGTATTTTCAAACACAAACTTCAATTAAAGAGATTAATTTTATAAGTTTATTGAAACAATATTGAAATAAATGGATGTGAAGTTGTATCCTTTCTTAAATTAAATTCCTTGAGCAAAAAATAGTTTCTATATAAAAAACATCATATTATTTCTCAGCATGCAATTTTTGTAGTAGTTAATTACCATGACATGATTTTAATTCCATAATTGAGATAAAAATTGCACATTTGTATAACTTGTAGTGACAATCTTTTTGTGGTTGTAGAGTTTTGTGACAAAAGTAAATTTATAAGCATACTTATATTAGGGTGCTCTAACTATTAAGGGTTCTCTTGTAAAATTTAACTTTATGTGTGGGTGCCTAAAAAATTGGTGTGAAAACTATTTTTTTTTTTATGGTACTTTTACCAGCACCCTAAATAAAAAACAGTTTTTATGCACATTTTATTTAACTGAAGTTAATTCAAAACAACTGTGCATGTAGGTTAACATCGTTATTCAAAATTTCAAACCAACTAATGTAGAAGTTAATTCAAACAAACATGCTCATCACCATTCAAAGTTGAAATCAACTGAAGTATAAGTTAATTCAAAATAAAATAACAATTTCACAAATCAAATTGGAAAAGCCAAATAAAAGAAAAGTTAAAATTAATAAACTAGTAATTAAAATAATTAAATATATATAATTTTTTTAATACAGTAGGGTGTACTTTGGTAATAAAAATTATTATCAGTATTATACCATTTGCCACCAGTACACTACCTATTTGTACTGTACCATTACCAAAATTCAATACAAATTGCTAATGATAAAGGCATGTTAAGACATTTTTAGTGCAAAATTTCACTCCAATATTTATCTACCTTATTGTGATTGGGTGAAATAACTCTGCAAATGCCACGAGATTAAAATGCCTCTGACATTTATATATTTAACAAAAAGTCCATTGCGAAAATGGTCCCTCCCTTCAGTGAACTTTTTAAAATTGAATACGGATGACTGCATTAGAGGACCGTTGAATCGTGCAGCTAGTGGCGGCGCTATTTGGAATGATGAAGGAAAATGGATTGGGGGTTTTCGGCAGAGATAGGAAGTGGCACGATTGAAGCAACGGAACTGAAAGCTCTCATTTTTATTTTTTTTCTCGAGCTTAAGAGCAATGCATTGAAAAATTGATTGTGAAAACAGATTCAAAAATGGGGCAATTAAAAAAAAGGGCTTATTAGAGAAAGATTTTCACACTAAGGCCAAGGAATAATTTTTTTTTAAATAAAGGGCCTATTTTTTATTTTATTGATAATATGACATGTGTCTTTTTTTTTCATTATAAAATGACATCCCAACCCTTAAAATAAACTAAAAAAATATCAATATGCATTAAAATATGGACTGCAATATGAACTTTGCAGTCTATATTTCACTGCAATGTGAACTTTGCAGTCCATATTTCACTGCAATGTGAACTTTGCAGTCGATATTTTTAGTGCAAAATTCATATTGCAGTCCATATTTTACTGCAATGTGAACTTTGCAGTCCATATTTTTAGTGCAAAGTTCATATTGCAGTACATATTTCACTGCAATATGAACTTTGCAGTTCATATTTTATTGCAATATGAACTTTGCAGTCCATATTTTTTGTGAAAATTTCATAAAAATGGGTAATTTAGGTAATACATAACATGTTTTTATTAATTAAATGATATTTAAATTTATTCAAATACATTCATTTAAAATATAAAACAAAATAGGCCTCTTACAATAATTACCAATTAAAAATAGGCCCTTTATTCAAATTACCAATTAAAAATAGGCCCTTCATTCAAAAAAATATTATTCATTGGATTTTTGGTAAAAATCAATGTATAATAAGCCCTTCTACCTAATTTCTAGTTCAAAAATTAGCGTATATACAATGGTTAAATGATCAGTGAAATGAGAACCACCCTTATTCCAGGAGCTACTTGAATGCAAAAAACTAGATCGTAGGGTTTGGTTTGTCGGGTGAGTACATTCCTAAAGAAGCTAATGAAAATGTAGACGATCTTGCTAAAAAGTTACCACTTGAACGGATACCAGGATCTGTTTCAGGAAGTTTATTTCGACTCTTATTCTCTTACCAAATAAATAAATAAATAGTCCATTGCAGCCCTAGAGATTAAAAGGCTTTCATAACAATTGAAATTGAGTTAAATTAAAGAGTATTGTTAGAATTGATTTAATCATCTACCGTCGAAATTAACTTAAATTAAAGAGTATGGTTCAGAACTCAATAGATTTAATCATCTACTCTATTTACTTTACATGTATTTACTACTAACGGCCATATAGAAAACATAAAAATACTTTACACAGTATTGCTGGACTCCGTTACTAATTTTTGTCTGTGTAAAATATACATTAAATTTATATACTTTTTTGTATTAGCCAAAAATTAATTTCTTCCAATATTTAAATTAATTATTTTAAAATTTAAAATTAAACGTGTTATACTTCTTGCCTAAACAAATATTTCTTCATGTATTTGATTGGTTTTAAAGTTACAAAACAAGCAAAGGATTTTGTATAGTATATATTCTAATTGCTCGTTTACATATTATGCTAAATGCAACCCCAAACAACATGACCACATTATCACGCATAATATATGCATTTGAATGACTGAGTTTACCTTGGTCACATGTTATTACACTTTGTGCTTGCGGATTAAAAATAATTCTCCGTAACATAGAAATTAACACAATTAGTTGAATGATATGTGCATACAAAATATAAGATTGATCAGTTTATAGTTAATTTCTAAGAGGGTTTTTATATAAATATAAGATTTAGTTTTTGATATTTAATCTCTCTTGGAATTATTTATATTTATCCTTTTATGTGAAGCAATGGGCTATATTAGAACAAAACCAAGCTCTTTTTAGAAATTAGGGAATAGCCCAAAGTTTCTATTCTAGCCCAAATGGTTTGTTTTTGGCCCATGATTATCCATCCTTTTGAACCATTTCCTAATTTCACAAAAGAGATGGATTAAATACAAAATTATTTTTAAATAAAAAAATGTTCTAGAAAACCTGATAAAGCGGCAATAACCGACCAATTTGTTGTTATTTCCTAAATGTGTGCCCCGAAAGTATTATATTTGCGAAATCAATAATATTTTTTGTGAACGAAAATTCCTATTTTGGAACTCAGAAGTGTATAATTTCATAATGTTATTATTTTATTTTAATTTTTGGACTAATGTTATTATTTTTTGATAGATCATATTTATTTGAGGAGAAATTCACATCTTGCCTTATTAAGCAATGTCTAGTTTTATGTTTCTTTCTTCTTCTTCTTCTTCTTCTTCTTCTTCTTCTTCTTCTTCTTCTTTTGGTTTGTGTATATAATTATATCTATATTTATGTTAGATTTGGATTTTGATGATAATGCGTCCAATATGCAAGGGCAATAGTCCTCCATATACATATGACTAATTTACTGTAATCAGACTTTGATAATGTCATTCAGATAAAACTTTTGTAAATTAACATAAAATATAATTGCAAGTAATTAAGATTAGTTTGTGAAACATTAAACTTTTCACGAGAAACTCAAATATGAGATCTCTAAATTTCGGTATATCCTTTATTATTCGAGCTAACCGCACGTTCAAGAATAATATAATATTAAACGTTGTTCAAGAATTATAATATAATATAAAATGATGTCATTAAGATAGATACTTTATTAAACATATTTTAATTTTAGCGTCCTAAGAGAAAAAGGTTTTGAATTCTAGAAAATGTAAAAGTGATAAAAGATTGATAGGCGTAATAGAAATATTTCTTTTGAATAGTTGAGATAAATACGAGAGGGGTTAGATAAATGATATCTTCTTATTCTTCTTCTTCTTTTTCTTCTATTTGGTGCCAGCATGTTTAATTAAGGTTTAAGGGGTAATTAGACTACAAACGTAATGCGTTTTGCATGAGTTATCACTAGTCATTTTATATTGATAACATAGTCGTATTCCGGTCTCTTTTTAACTGGGACACTTTTAGTAGCGCCTTAATCAAATCGTGGTTTAACTTTAAATAATTTTAATATTTGTTCAACTAAAGAAGATCTTAAAAGTTAAAAGAGAGGTTATTCACACCCAGAGTAAAAGTAATTTACAAGTAATGACTTCACATGTATGTTTCAAACAACTAGTAAAATTAGGGTATTAACTAGGGTTAGAAAAATAGATGTAATGAATAACACCACCAAAAGTTGTAAATAAATAGAAGGAAAAGTTGAGTGAGTGATGGAGTGCAGTGGATCCAAAGACTAGTAGACAGTAGTAGTACATAAGATTTACTTTATATCACGCAACAGCGCAGATGCGCATGCCTATCTCTATCTCTATCTCTATCTGTTCATTCCATGCACCAACAAACCCAATTGGCTCAACATTATTGTACAGACAGTACAACGAGAAAATTTACGTCTCACGTGGTGGATGCCATTTATAAGTAACACCTGTCAATTGATTAGTTTTACATATCGGATCTTAATAAATACGGATAAATTTTTATTTCATTTAAACACGATTTAATAAATTATTTTGTGATATTTTTTAAATTTGCATGTGACTAAATTTGTTTTCGGATAATATTGCATGATTTAATCATACCCATTAAAGAGATAATAGAGTTTTGTGTTAATTTGTTATTGGGTCTATTAACTTATAATTTTATGTTAATTTATATAGTATTATCGTGTAATGTGCGATTTTGATAAATATAATTTATGCTCACCAATAAAGATTTGATAAAATTTTATTATATAAGGGTTTTTTTGTTTAATGCATGCTGCGAGACGAATGTGTTTGTAAGAAAATTAACAATAATAATGATGCATTTAATGGTGTTGTAAATGGAAAATTTGTAATTTATTTCTACAATAAATTCTACAGTTTCACACAAATAAGTAATGCAATGAATTTCCATAAGTTCTTAAACCAACCAAATAGGTCTAATATATTTTATTGTCATGAAAAGCTTTCCGCAGTGAAACAATTTTCCACTGAGTTTTAATTCCATGAACCAACACAACTTTAATGATACTTTATACTATTCATAAAACCTGA
Source organism: Lonicera japonica (assembly GCA_021464415.1). Lineage (NCBI taxonomy): Eukaryota > Viridiplantae > Streptophyta > Magnoliopsida > Dipsacales > Caprifoliaceae > Lonicera > Lonicera japonica. The sequence continues at coordinate 52,959,349 of CM038465.1, forward strand.
GCAAAACTTTTGTAATTTACAAAATTACTCTTTACATTACGGTAAAAAAAAATAGCCCTTGCTTAATTACTTGAATGTATAACTCTCAACTTAAACAACACATTATTTCAATAAAAAAAAGAGTTAAATAACATATGTTATTACTGTACGTTTGATAAAATATTATTTGATATACTTATTTTACTTTACAAATCTAACCATAACATATGAATTATTAGGCCATCTGCGCTGCATATGTTAATAGTGCAAATTTGGCTTTGTTTTTAATTCACCGAAACTTCTAAAATGCTAAAAGTTTAAGGTAAATACCAAAGCTATTTAGCCTATGTGACACAATGTGTGTCAGCCTTGTTTCGCATCTCTTGAGCGACACAGATTATGCCGTCCCATGTATTTTATTTTTATTTTTTAAAATTTTCGTGAGCAACATAGTGTGTCATCTAAAAAATATGATCAAATGCCAAGCAAGAGTATTTACTTATTGGGGCACCAAAGACTATATCGTCTCAAAATTTTAGGATTTTTTATTTTAATAATAAACATTGAGAAGATTCAATATGTCGTTCCACTGCATTGATACTTTAAACAACACACATTGTATCATCTATACACTTTTGTAAGACACGTTTTCTTTAAATTGATAAGCTAACTACCTATTTTTACAATACATTTTGACTTTTGCATTACAGATGGCTTTAGATATCATATTTACACGTCTAGTTATAGTGTGCCATAATTTTTATTTTATGATAAAAAGTGTTGGTGCTAAAATCTATAGTGGTATTTTAGACCACACAGTCAATGATAATATTGAATGATAAGAACAATAAATATGTAAAGAATTTGAGAGAGTCAAAGATGTATAGATGAAGTTGGCCTCGTATGAAGATACGGGTTAGTCCTCCTCTGTGGAATGGAGTTAAGAGTTCGGTTTGCTTTATATTGATGATAAGTAATTTACTATTACAAACTCACAAAAGTCTCTCTAACTATTCTATCCTCACAATGTTTTGATAGGAGTACATTCAGACTGTGCAAGTACTGGCTTCTCTATTCCAGGAGCTCTATTGGATGTTCTGAGCTCTGATCATCTCTCTTATTTTCTTGCTATTGAATGTTGAATTATTTTGTTGTTGTTGGGTTTTACTTTTTTTTTAAAAAGAAACAAATGCTTCTTGTATATATATGACTGCAGAAACCGTATAGTCAAAGTTCTCAAAGCAGATTTGGAGTCACGCTTTGGTCATTACCAACTCTGACCTTACTTCTTCATGAATTCCAGTACATTAAATGCAGTTGGTGTACATTTAATGAATGTGATGAGAGTTCTGCGCGCTCTACAGAGTAGGTGGTAGTCGTCCATACTTCTGCAAACCACTCTGCCATAGTGATTGGGTGAGAGGGAGCTCTAGAGCTTGCCAAGAGAGCTCTAGAGCTCGAGCTTCGTAATTCACTGTATGTAACGAACTCTCGAGCGATTACCTAATTCTTGAAGGGCTCTATCGTTCTCATGGTGACTCAACAGGGCTCATTCGAGCTCCTCGCGTTGGGGGTAGGTCTAATAGCCGACGTGGACGATCAAGTGTCAACTTGTGGTTAGTAGGACAAATTAGATTAATAATTTGCACCATCAAAAAGTATATTTGTAATATTTAAATAGTATTTTTATTGTCAAAGTAGTTATGTTTTTGTCCGAATATAATACTATTTTAAAAAATTATATTATATGCTTATAAAATTATACATTATTTTAATAATAAATATTATTTTTTTGATAATAATATTATTTTATTTAAAAAATAACATTATAGTTAAAATAATTATATATTATTAGAATAATATATAATTTTAAAAATACATAATATATTTTTTAAAAATATTACTCCCTCCGCCCCACAAAGATAGACCCATTTTTTTCACACAGATTAAGAAACTTCATTTAATGTAATTTTTTTTTGAACACACTTCATTTAATGTAATTGAAACCATAATTTTTTTTCACAATTTTTCTATTATACCATCATTTACTTTTTTTCTATAATAAATACATTGAATTGAAATTACATACCCCAAGAAAATATGAAAAAAAAATTAGAGTTAATTATTTTTTTAGAGTTGATAACAATATAATTAAATAAGAGTATATTAAAAAAATAAAATTATAGTGCATTCTTTAAAAAAAAAATAGTCTATAATTTAAAACGAATAAAAATAAAAAATAAGTCTATTTTTATGAGACATATGAAATATTAGGCCCCGTTCAGTAACGTTTTCGGAGAATGTTTTCTGAGAATATTTTCAGAAAATGAAAATGAGAAAATGAATTTTCCGAGAACGAAAATAGTGAAAACATTTTCCGAGAACGAAAACAGTGAAAATGAAGATTGTAAGAGTGAAAATGGTGAAAATATCATTTTAGCGTTTTTGCGTTTTATGCTTTAAACTTGAATTCATTTTTCGAAAACGTTTTTCGTGTTTTTGTCAATATCCCACCGAACGCATTTTTTTATCCGTTTTTAAACTCAAAAAACAAAAACGAGTCTCTAAAAACATTACGGAACGAAGCCTTATAATCTAAAAGAAAACATTACTTTGACATATGACATTATGATTATCCTATTTAAATACATCATCTAAATTTTATTAGTACTGGAAATGAACAGAATCATTAACTACCATTTCGAGTACATGGAATAGAAGGAAACCTACATAGTAGTAGCATTATCTCTATCTTTTGAGGCCGGCAATTGTCTCTACTTTATCTGACTATCAGCATGTGGGGGTCAGTGTGAGCTGGGCCACCTCCCCCCCCACCCCACTTTCCCCAGCTTTTCAGCCCCCCCGCTTTTCCTTTTCTCTTCGGTTTCCGGGAAAGTCAAATTTATCCATTCAATTCACCCAAACACACCTTACCTTGGCTTACCTCACATCATCATTACCATCACAACACAAACAAGTTTAAGTGGTTATTGTCAACCTCCGCCCTTTAAGACAAGCCGTTAAAAATGTAGATATTTAGATAATTTTGTATAGGCACGCTAATTTACACACAATTTGATAACACAATATATATAAAATTAATACAAATTTATTGGGCTTCGGAGAATCTTTATGATAGCAGATCATAATCTGGTTGATATATTAAATTTATTGTTAAATAAATTAATTTCATGCAAATTTTTGACATTCGAAAAAAACTCATTTAATCCAATAAAAATATGAGTCAATTTTAAGCTGTGTAAACTCGTGAGTAATTTGTGTAATGTATATATAATAAATATATATTTACTTAAGGCTTTTAAAAAAAAAAAAATTGTATTAAATCTTTTACTTTCCATTATGACATTTCATTTTCTTTTCACTGTTTTCTCGCCTCCCACATTTCTAATTTTTCAAATTCTCAAGTTCAAACATACTTACAATATACGATAATTTTAGTTATTGTTGCTGTATATATATAAATTATTAAGTGTTTATATTTTAATAGTTAATTGAATTATTAACGGGTCATTAAATGCTATTCGTATATAATCCGAATTGAAACATTTGTTTTAAACGAATTAAAATGAATTAGATCGTTTCATTCGTTAATTAAATAGTTTGTGTATGAATTTGAATTTTTTTACTCTTTAATTAAACGGATTGTGTATGAATTGAGACACTTTTTAACCCGACACGAAATTTACCCGTACACGACCCATTGCCAGGCTTAATCTTGTAGTTCGATTCCTACATTTTTTCTCTCTTAAAAATCATTTGAATCTATTATTTATTGTATAGAAAAAAAACAAATAGTTGTTGTGACACGTTGTGATATAAGCAAAATTTATGACACGTATTGTGATGTTGTTATCTACTTTAATATTAATAAATATCTTTTTTCACAATGATTTTTCTAATAATGCAAGTTGATCTGTTGATGTTAATGCACCCTCTCTTGTACATGACAATTTCAAAGTTATACAATTACTTGTATATGTAATAAAAGAAGACTTTATATAAGACGACGTCTAATTTTCTTAATTTTTATCTTATGATAATTTTAAGTATATGTGACCCTCGTACATTTTGTATTTCATAGTTTGTTGTGAACACACGATTCGTTGATTTTTTTAAAAAAATCATGTCAAATAAAATAGAATACACTATTACATTATATTTATAATATAAATATATACATTGGTTTCGTATTTTCAGAGAATACTGAAAAAAATTAATAGTGCACGTGTACTGATGATAATTTTTTAACGCACTAAGATAAGATATTTTCAAGTTTATTTAAATAAAATTTATTATTTTTGATGAAATACTTTAAGAAATTAACAAAAAAAATATAGTAGTGAAAATATATTTCCATGCTAAGAGCATTCACGGCATGCTTGCTAAAATTTAAAGCAAAATTTGTGAATATTAACTAAATTATGATAGAAGATATACAAAGATATATGGTATAAGAAATAGTTATGCGAGTGTGTTTTGCCCGTATGAATTTTGAGCTTAAAAAAAAGGAAAAAAAAAGGAAGAAATCTTCATACGGGTGAGATACACTCATATGGTACATTCATATGAGCTCGTACAAGTGAGGCACACTCGTATGAGCTCATACAAGTGTCTCATATGAGCATTTATTTAATTTTTTTATTATTTTTTGTGAAATATAATAAAAATAAAATAAAATATAATTATATATATAGTGTCATACGATATGTTTCACTCGTATGAGTCATATAACTCATACGAGTGTTTTACATTGATATGAATTTATTTATTTTTTATGAGTAAAAGAAAATCGTATGAATAAAATTTATAAATATGATAAATTTATTCATTTTATATTATACAAATTTAATAGTTATCATAAAAACTTTTCTGTTATAAGTTGAAATATGTTAAATTTGACAGTTTAATATACCCGATAGAAATACTCTAATAAGTGATATTTATCCACTGATCTAGCAAAGTACGTCAGAAAGTGAGATGTATTACATTACACAGAGGACTCTCATATCCATTTTTTTTTTTTTGTGGTACAAGGATCTATATACATCATTTATTTTAGTTTATATGTACTTTATTTGCAAGTGACCTGTGCCGAATCCTCTCTACTCTATACCGGTGTCATCACACCCAAGAAAATAAACACACTAACCAAACGCATCAGAACAAACAACCAACCTAAAAAAAAATAGGATAGCACTAATTACACAATCCATTATTAGATAACATTATATTTTATCTATTCGATTTTATTATATTAAATATGTGTACATTATTTTAATATAATAAGATCGAACTCTTATTGATAATAAAAAAACTAAAATACTAATTCGATCATATAGAGCTTGGATAATATATACATACTCGACACTATATGACCAAGTATGTACACATTACTTTGATTTTATAGAGCCGAGCAAATATTGAATTTTTAAAAATTGTTTTAGTATGTATAATTAGCACCACCCAAAAAATTTACACACAATATAGTAAAATGTAAATAACGAATGTACATATTATTGTGCAAAATGTATATCATGTCCTTCATATGTGGAGATTATATGTCTTGATATAAGTGGTATATATTCCTTGAACGTATTTCTAACATAATGGTTTTAAATTTGATACTGATCGATGAGTTTATTGCTACCGTTTATCGTAACTAGTGATTTCAAAAGAGTTTGAAGGTGCGTATCGCTGCGCAGCAAGGGAAAAACAATGAAGCTCAATAGGAACAACGTTTTGCACACTATGCGCATGCATTTTGTCTGAGGCTTAAGCATTATTGCTAAGGCGCACGCCTGTCATGCGCGCATTTTGGCTGAGGCTTAAGCTTTTTTTGCATTTTTTTTAATACCCCAACCCTAGAACCTTACTTACTGTGCGTTGTTCGAAGCATATAGAAGGAGACAAACATTACTTGACGAAGAAAAAAGAGAGTAAGGAATGAACTAGCGAAGTGAAGCTTGACGAAGTGCGAATTGATGGTATGTAGGTTGCTAACACACCGTCATATCTCAAATAAAAATGATCAAAACACAGAGAGATAGAGATAGAGAGAGATAGAGGACAAATAAGAAAGAGAGATGGAAGAAGAAAAAGATGATGACGGCAGCCGTGTGTGGTTGTAACGTGGTATGAGAAATAAGGGTAAAAAAGATGTGTAGGCTTTTAATTTTAATAAGTGATGAATGACTTAATTAATCTTAGGTATATTGGATATTTACAAAATTACTAATAGGTCTAGTAAATGGATGATAAACTTCTTTTTAATATTTACAACAAACCTCCTAAAAAAATTTTATTTACCATTTTACTCTTTAAATTGAAAAATCTCATTACAAGATAACAAAAAAAAACCTTTTTTAATGTTTATAAATTTTATATTAATTTTTTTAATATAAAATGATTTACACAAAAGGCTTCCACCTTATCACATTGAATCCTACGTTTTACCTTCAGACAAGCAAATGCCTACATTTACGCTTTCGCCTTTTAAAACACTAATTGTAACTATAATGATCGAAGACATTTATGCCTAAGATCACACTTTAAACATAGTGTCAACCATTCCTAGTTTACCCTATTTTAACTTTTGAATTTATCGATTGTCAAACTTATAATTAATGAAGTCCTTAGAAAAAAACTTATAATTAATAGTGAATTCGGATTTTTGAAAGGAAAGGAAAGGAAAAGAAATAAGTATATGTTTTGTTAGAAACTTTCTAAAAATATTTTAATATCCTAAAAAAGATGTTATTTGAAATTGAAAGTAATACTTTCTTTTCTTTCGCAAATAACAGGGTTATATGGCTACAGGAGGATTATAGCAAGTGGAACTTAGTAACTAATTTAAAAGTTACAACCTCCATCATAATATTTTGTTTTTATTATAAAAACATATCTACTAGGGGTCAAATTAGCACATGATTAATAATTAATAATTTAATTTTTAATTTTTTTAAGGTTGTGTTATTGTTAAAATAATTATAAATTATTATTTGAACAATGTGAAATTTTAAAAATATATAATATAACTGCTCAATGATACCATATTATAACAAAATCATAATTATTTTTGTATCGTAATATGGCGTGTCATTTAATAAACACTGAGGCTTTTTATACTGTAATTTAATTATAACATTTAAATATTTTTCGATTAATTATTTTTTTCTAATTTAAATTTACTCACATTGTAAAATTAGGTTTGCACCCGTTTCACATGTGTTTTGCGTCGAGTAAAAATAAAATGAAATTATTAGGCTTTGTTTGATAGCAACATGAAAAATGAAAATAAAAATAATTAATTTGAATGATAAGATGGAAAATAAGTTGAAGAATGTTGTGAAATTAATTCTTATTTTTTTTTTTTTTTCATGATAAAATTTTCTTTTAGGTGATGGTGAAAAAAATATTTTTACAAAATATTAAAAAAAGATAAAAAATATATATTCACAAAAATAAATATAAAATAAAACATATTTCATTATATATTTTAAATTTTTTTTTCTTTTTTACATAAATTAATTATTTTTCTTTTTTATGTTATTGTCGGACACAACCTTAATACTCACTTTTACCCCTGTTATCCTACGCACCCAACCCACCCCCTCGCGCAATACATCACCCTGGCATGCTACCTTTTTCCGCTAGACGCCTCCACACGTGTCCGACAGCAGTCTCGCCACGTCATCACTTCGTCCTCTTCCTTCAACTTCCCTTTATCGCCATCACCAAACACCCCCACCCACTCACTTTCTCCCTTCTTCCCTCCTCACCTCTCTTTCTCTCTCTAAAAATCTAGGGTTTCTCTCTCTAAAAGCTCAAAAACACTTTCAAATTGCCTCTCCAAAATGGGTTCAATCGCCGATCCCGGCGAGTTAACTCAGCCGAGCTTCGACGAGTTCCAGAGACAAACCTCACTCATGACGAGCTGTACACTCCTCTGGAAGGAACTCTCCGATCACTTCACCACTCTTGAACAGGACATTCGGAGGAAATCCGAGGCTATAAAGGACAAGATCAGGACCCTGGATAGTCAGACAAGAGAGTCGCTGCAAGTGCTTGAGAAGCGCGAGGTCACGATCGAAGGTTCGGTATCGATCGCGCTCGGTAAAGTCGAGGAACGCAAGCAGGCGGCGATGAATTCGCTCGGATGGAAATGCGAAGATGATGGAGGAGGTGAGGAAGTTGATGATTCTGAAGGTTTGTTGATGAAGCTCAAATTGTATTGTACGAAAATGGACTCGAAGGGCTTTTGGAGGTACTTTACTCTACTTTAAAGCAAATTTATTTATTTAAAGTGTTGCTAGTTTTTGTAAATACTGCTTTAGGTTTAAGTTTCCTCAAAGCTAAAATTAAAAAAAGTTAGGTTAATTGAGGAATCGAACGAAGCACAATACGCAAAATCTACCTGATTTTGTTAGGTTTTGTTTTTTCTGAAGGCTAAAATTTAGAAGTCTCTTAATTGAGTCGTCGAACGAAGCACAAACTACCTGATTTTGTTAGGTTTAATTTTCTTTAAGGCTAAACTGAAAAAAGTCTTCTTATTGAGGCATCGAAGGAAGCACAATTTACCTGTTTTTGTTTGAGTCTTAAATTTTATTAAAATTGAATTAAAAAGTTCTGTTAATTGAAGCATTGACGAAGCAAAATCAACCCGATTTTGTTAGGTCTCGAGGCTAAAATTATAAAATCTGCTTAATTGATGCATCAAACGAAGCACGATCTACCTGATTTTGTTTTAATTACTACACTAGAACCCAATGGAATTTCAAAATGAATATATATATATATATATTATATTTTAAATTTTATTAAATTAACATAGGTGACCAAAACAGGTTTGTGACAGTGCGAAAAAAGGAATTGGACGCGATGCGAGGTCAGATTCCGGTGGCGTTAGGGGACTGTGTGGATCCGGCGAAGTTTGTGTTGGAGGCGATATCAGAGGTGTTTCCGGTGGATAAAAGGGAGCTGAAGAGCGAGAGAGTGAATGATTTGGGCTGGGCTTGTGTACTGGTACTGGAATCGTTGATTCCAGTGGTGGTTGACCCGATTCTGGGGAGTTCGAGGCTGTTGGTTACACCGAAGGTGAAGGAGAGTGCAAAGGAGATTGCGGAGACGTGGAAGGCGAGCTTGGATGAGCGTGGTGGGATAGAGAACGTGAAGACGCCTGATGTTCATACGTTTTTGCAGCATTTGGTGACATTTGGGATTGTTAAGAAGGAGGACCTTGATTTGTATAGGAAGCTTGTTGTTTCCTCGGCTTGGAGGAAGCAGATGCCAAAGCTTGCGGTTTCACTTGGTTTGGGTGATAAAATGCCTGGTATGGCTTTCTGAACTTGTTTCCAGTTTCTGATTTTGATTCTTTGAATCTCTGGGGTACTTTTGGGTTGTTTTTGAATTTGTTTACCATATCACATATCACTATCATTGCATCATTGCTTATTACAGGCTAGTTTAGTGTGTTATGTGGGGATTCATTAAATGTTCATTGATGGCGTCTTAAATTCTGACCTGCACTATTAGTCGCCACTGGAAGTTCATGCTTTTGGGCTTTTGGCCAATGCCATGTACTAGTAGTAGCTCTTAAGTCTGCCTTTTTAAGTTTTTATTTCTAGTTGAGTTCTTTGGGGTCAAAGACATCATGTTTTTGGGCTGGAGTGATCTCTATAGGCTGTGAAACTAGTAGCTCCCAGCGGTTGTATTATCGATTAGGGCTTATTAAGGGCTTGTACTTTTCAATCCCTTATTATCATGCTTCTAATCTGTTTGTTTTGTTTGTGCCCAATATGTGTGTCCTTTTTTGACTACATCTTTGGATAATGCATAAGTTAGGAGTATGTAGATACTCAGTTAGTCTTATTGGGAGCTTTTACCTTTTTCTTTGATGCTGCCTTCAAAATTTGTAATGATGAGCTACCATGGAGCATGTTGACACAATATAACCTTTCAAAGTTTAGGCTGCTAGAGCTAAATGTCGTATAATGGTGGAACAATGTGTCGGGGGTTAAGGGAAATACTGTACTTGTATTGTGCTTATCCGTGGCTAAGAAGATGGATAGTTTATAATATTGAAGATCCCATTGTTTAAAAATTGCTAAGTTATTAAATTTTTAGCTATTAAGGCTCTCTCCAACACCCCCCCCCCTTTCCTCTTCCCCCTTCCCCTTTTTCTCCCTCCCTCACTCTCACACATGGACGCAGCACACAAAAAAGGGCAAGGATATCAGTTATTCCTAATATTGTGATGTGTCATCAAAATAATAGCTTAACAATGACATCTTATGACCGTGTGAAATTGCTTATGGGTTTGCAGAAATTTCTTTGAAATGCTTTTCAGTATTGGACGAAATCCTGTTGGATGTGCATTGTTGCATAATTTCTTTTCTAGACTATGGGTCTCTTTCTCTCTCTCTATATATATAGCTATCTTTCTATCCACCCACTCCCCCTTTCAAAGACATATATTTAGACTTTTTTGCTACAAATTTGTCTCAGCTGTGGTATTCTGATCAAAATTCCAAGAAAGGTACAAATGATCTGGTTGTACTTGTTCTATGCATGCTTGCATGTAGTAGGCAAGTAGACATCTAATATCTGATGAAACCATAGCCTTGCCTATTTTTATTACAGGGAGCTGCCCTGGTACTAGGCATTTGATATTTCGTCCATTGAACGCCATTCCTTTTCTGCATATAGTAAATATATCTTCCCTGTTAAAAGCATAGATGCTCATGCATAGTTTATAATAGATTTTCTACTTCAGATATTATGATAACCAGTATCTGAACTTCTATACCCAATTGGGCACATAAGTGAAAGATTGTGCCTTTTTTTTCTTTTCTTTTTTTTTTTTTTTTTATATCAGACAATCGGCTTGTCTTGTCATTTTTTTCCTTTTTATTTGCAATTTAAATATCTTAATGCAATATATATTCGGTAATGGTTGAAAATTTTCAATTAACCAGAAGAAAAACATTTTTGCTGTTTCAACATTGGGGTTGCTCTCATGATTTATTATCAATGTTAAAGCATATATATAGGTTGACATTGTGTGCTTACTCATTCCAGATATGATTGAAGAGTTGATTAGCAGGGGACAACAGGTTGATGCTGTGCATTTCACTTATGAAATTGGCCTTGTGGACAAGTATCCTCCTGTTCCCCTGCTCAAAGCCTTTCTCAAGGACGCAAAAAAGGCTGCAACTTCTATTTCAGAGGATCCCAACAATTCGGGTCGAGCTGCGGTATCTTTCTTCCTCATCCTTCTGTACATATATATGTGTGTCTGTGTGTCTTCGTAGTTTCACTCTGCTACTTAAACATTACATTACATGATTAAAGATACTAAAATCTTTTGATGTTTCTCTCTTGACTTGAACATAATTAGCTTCCTTCGCCTCCAAGTGCCTCCGTTCTTCTTAGGCAACGTTTGGCGTGGTGCAAATTAAGGGATCAGGGTAGGATAATATCACCCTAATACCCTATCCCATGTTTAGTCTTAGACTCGATATAAGTGCGGATTACTTATCCCAAAGTGGCTTCTTATTCCACAAGAGACGGCGATCTAGTGGAAGGGTTTATATTATACACGTGTTGTCCAGTCCTATCTAGCCATTGTCCTCTCGCGCTTTTTTATGTGGCATCCCAACCGGAGCTTTAGATCATTTGCAGTTATTTTCATTAGTAATGCTAGACTAACTAAAAAAGTGTACTACACAAAATGAGTTGTCACTTCATGATTGGATGAAGACTGTAAATGGACCCCATGACATGGATATGGGGCCTACTCTTCATCTAACCATAAGGTGACACCTCCTTCTTGTGCACATGTTTAGGGAGTAGTATTTTTCTACCCCTTTTCAACTGAAACAGTAACATGATCTGAAGATGAGCAATTTCTTTCATTTTTTGTCCGAGTATATTACAGCATCTAGCTGCACGGAAAGAGCAATCGGCACTAAGGGCTGTGATCAAGTGCATTGAAGAGTACAAACTCGAGGCTGAATTCCCTCCAGAAAACCTGAAGAAGCGACTCGACCAGTTAGAGAAGGTGAAGATCGAAAAGAAAAGGCAGCCAGCTACTGTCCCTGCCAACAAACGTACCCGAGCCAGCAACGGTGGGCCAATGCCTCCAGCCAAGGCTGGACGCTTGACGAACGCTTACGTGTCATCTTTCCCAGCTGGCCCTGCATTTGTCAGGTCCCCATCACACACTCAGTACCCTACCGGGGTCCCACAATACCAGGTCCCACCCCCCATGTATGGGCACGGAAGCCGGAGCCCACCCAACAGCCACTATGGGTACTCACCCGAAGCAGCCCAACCCGCCACCCACTATGCTTACTCGCCCGAAGCTGCCCAACCTGCTACCCACTATGCTTACTCGCCCGAAGCAGCTCCACCACCATCCCTTGTTGGACCGTACCCAGGAGCTCCAATGAACTACCCTGCATATGGAGGCTATGGCAACGGTATGGCATCACCTTATCAGCAGGCTTACTACCGATAGATGTGACTACTGGTCTTAGAAAAAAAAAATGAAAAAAAAGGTGACACTGATATGATGACCAACCCGACCCTAATCTGGAAATGTTGTCTCTAAATCGTTTGTTGTAATCACTAACCTTTTAATGGTAGCGATATGTGTGTGTTAATGTTAATCCTTTTTCTGACCTTTGTGCCGTGTTCTCCTTGCTTCGTTGCCAAGGGGCATGCAGGTTGTATTTCTAATGTTGAGTAAACTTGTAGTATTAGGTTGAATGTTAAAGTAATTAAGAACAAGGCTGTTTAACAATGGGCCAACGTATGATATTGCCAATGGTAGGTTCTTTCAGGTCTAGTCTTTTTGTTCTATGTTCTTGGCATCTATATGCAATGATTTCAAACGAAAAAGAAATGCCCATAATTTTGTCATTGGTGCTTGCATTCGAGTCTCTGTAAGGTACTAGAAACTATACATCCTCCTTGTAAGAATGTGATGAGCTGATTCATGTTTTGTCACATTTGGGTTAAAAGAAATTCAATATATACTAGCCCATTGAGGGCTGTTATAATGGTACTGGTCTACTATTTGGTTATATAAAGCATGCTTGTATCTTGTATGTGTCGAGTTTTCGTTTATGAGCTTTTGCTTCCATCAACAAATAATTTTGTGCTTCTGTTTTTGATTTCATAGTCTTGCTTTGTGGAAGTTGTGGTGGTTATGTTTCAATGAATAAAGATCTTTTAGCAGTATGTACAAACTGGAAAGAATTAGTGTGGTGGTTGGTTGATTCCATGGTGATGAATCCTTGACAGAAACGTTCTGAAATGGCTGGCAAAGTCTTTGGTATAAGAATTATGATGAGTTGTAGTTGGTATAGTCGCACAAGATTGTGTTGATACCTTGCCAATCTTTTTGGATTTCATTCATGAAAACAGAAATTGGCGGCACGATAAATTTACTTTTGGAGAATTCTTTTTGGTTTCGTGGTTATTCATAGTAAATGTGCATTGATGAGTCGTCTATGTCAATAATGGGTAGTCCGTTAATTCATTTGATATGGATAATTGGTCGATCATTACTTATTTTATGGGAAAAGATTAAATAAGCATATTTTCTTTTGCCGAACAAGTCTGTTTAGACGAAGGCAAACTTAACTATTACAGTGTTTGATCAACTTTCTTCTAAATTTTCTAATGCGTAATTAATAATTTTATGAAACATGCTTTTCACCCATTATTGTTGTTAGGCTGCATCAACTATTGCTGATTATTGCTGGTGGAGACTTGGGGACCATTGATATATAATTCAACCTAAAATTGGGGTGAATAGTCTGAAATATATAAGTAGGTTAAATTAAAAATTTTGATGCTGATTATTGCTGGTGGAGACTTGGGGAACATTGATATATAATTCAACCTAAAATTGGGGTGAAGTCTGAAAGATATAATTAGGTTAAATTGAAAATTTTGATATATAATTAAAAAGTGGCTTGATGGTTGACAAATAATATAAACTGAAAATTGGGTGACGGGTTGTTGAGATACAAATTGTTCAAATTGAAAAGTTTATAAATAGTTTAAGTAGCTGGGTGGGGTGGAATCAAATATTGATTTTTTATTTTTTTCAAACTAGACCACTTTTTAAACAAATTTGTTTATTTAATCTATTTTTTAACTGATTGGCCAAAATAACACACTTTAAAAATAATAATCACTATTTTAAAGGTAAAAAGCGTGATTTGGAATCACTATTTTTGTTAATAAATAATGACATCAAATCACTATTTTAAACAAATTTGAGAAAAAATAGTAATTTGATCTCACTATTTATTAACAAAAATAGTTAAAATAGTGATTTAATCTTACTATTTATCAACAAAAATATTAATTCTCGAATCACTATTTTTAGTGGTGTGTTATTTTGGTTAATCTATATTTATATAAAAGTGGGCTATTCTAACTAAAAAAGTTGACAAAATTTTCCGCCTAAAATTTTTGTTGTACCTTTTTTTTTTTTTATTATTTTAAGTTTGCATGCATGTGAATATATTAAAATCAGTAATTTATGTTTTACTGATTTTAATCTTAAATGCAATTGTCTACCAATTTTTTTCTAAGTAATTTTAGTTTTCCCATCTCTATCCCAAGGTATCTTTAAGTATTTTTTAATTTTTGTGTTTTTTATTTAATTTAATACATATTATTGTAAATTTAATTTAGTTGTTCAGTTTGGTTTTAATTTATTATTTTCTTTTCATTGTATATAATTTTTTGACTTTCTACTTTATCATTGCGATGTTCGTTTGTTCGATTACTAATTCTCATTATTTTTTATGTTATGTTGCATGTGCAACGCACGGGTGATATACTAGTAAATTAAAAAGTGACTTAATTTAACTATTTAGTTTGAAAAATGGCTTAGTTTAACAAAAAAAAAAAAAAAAAAAATCCAAATATTGTTGTTAGAAAGTCTAGCACGCGTTTCACAGTTTTGCTCGCTTTGCCAAAACCTCACACAGTCCCTTTGGAATTAGAGCTACTAGCTTACCAAAAAGATTTTGGGTAAAATACACTACTCCCTTAAACTATCCCAATTTAAAAACACTTTACCTCTTAATTTATACTAGAAATTAGGTAGAAGGGCTTATTATACATTGATTTTTACCAAAAATTCAATGAATAATATTTTTTTGAATGAAGGGCCTATTTTTAATTGATAATTACTGTAAGAGGCCTATTTTGTTTTATATTTTAAATGAATGTATTTGAATAAATTTAAATATCATTTAATTAATAAAAACATGTTATGTATTACCTAAATTACCCCTTTTTATGAAATTTGCACAAAAAATATGGACTGCAAAGTTCATATTGCAGTAAAATATGAACTGCAAAGTTCATATTGCAGTGAAATATGGACTGCAATATGAACTTTGCACTAAAAATATGGACTGCAAAGTTCACATTGCAGTAAAATATGGACTGCAATATGAACTTTGCACTAAAAATATCGACTGCAAAGTTCACATTGCAGTGAAAAATGGACTGCAAAGTTCATATTGCAGTCCATATTTTAATGCATATTGGTATTTTTTAGTTTATTTTAAGGGTTGGGATGTCATTTTATAATGAAAAAAAAAGGCACATGTCATATTATCAATAAAATAAAAAATAGGCCCTTTATTTTTAAAAAAATTATTCCTTGGCTTTAGTGTGAAAATCTTTCTCTAATAAGCCCTTTTTTTTAATTGCCCCAAATTTATAAAAGTTTGACACTAAATCCTTCTTAAATTATTAGATGTTATCACTTAAACCCCAAAATGTCATAAATACCTTTATACAAAGTTTTAAGAAAAAATAGAAGGAAAAAAGGGGAAAATAAAATCAACCAACCCTTCTCTCCCATTATCATCCATTTTTTTAGGTTATTTTTTTTGGGATATTGAAAAATAGGGTTTGTTTGAAAAAAAAAATCTGTAAAAAAAAACTACAGAATAATATTTTTGTAAATTAAGGGCATTTATTTGACCGAATTCCAAAAGGAGTGCAAAGTTAACTTTGCAGTAGATTTTTAAATTGTATTTTTTAATGAAATTATGCAAAATTAAGTTTGCACTACAAATTTTTTTAACATATTATTATAAATAAGTGTTTAATTGACCGTGCTTAAGAATAATTTTAACAAATTAATATTCAAAACCTATTTATTAATAAAATGCACATAATTTTTTTTTTCCAGAATTATGCAAAGTTAAGTTTGCACTCCTTATTTGCTATAACATTACTATGCATTTGTGTTTATTTGACTTTGTTTTAAAGTTTTATGAATGGAACATAAGAATATACTTGTTAAAAAATATAAACACATCATACAAAATAAATTTACATCAAATTTTCTTTATTGCAAAGTTAAGCTTGCATTCAGTCAAAACCTTTATTTTAAAACACAATTGATAAACGAACCCTTATTTTAGAATGATAATGATATCTAAACCCTTATTTTAAAAAATATTATTTGTTGATTTTTTTGTGAGAAACATTGTCACGCAAACTTTTTGCCTCTTTTTTTTTTGGGCGAGGGGGGGGGGGGGGGTAAGATGTCCACCCCCATCACAACCTCTCGTCATCATCACCCATTTACACCATTACCATACCACCACCATTACCACCGATAATATACTCTTATGTTCTTTCTTAAGCAAGCAACCCAACTTTGACAATGCAACTTTAATGACCCCTTCTAGCTCTTTAGAAATATATATATATATATATATATATGTTTATAATAAGGGTCTATTATTTTTAAATTCAAAAAATATATAAGAAGATAAAGAATTGTGTGGCTACGACTTAGGATACCTTTTGAATAGTTCACAGTGCATTTAGCATGGGAACGACTATATATATGTCTAAGTATGTTATATCGAAATTTTCTCTTGGTTTAATTGCACTTTACCCATCTCAATTCAACTATGACCCTACTGGTACTTTACCATATGAACTATCAATGTTAACAATTAATGCCACTAATTATTCAATTAATTGCAATTTACCCATTTTAGCTGATGGGGTTAAAGTTTTAAACAATTTAGGTCCTAAATGTAATTCTTGATAAATGAGGGCATATACGTAAATTTGGATCTTCTGATAATATAGGTATAAGTAAATGTAGAGAGAGAGATGGGTCAATTTTTTTTAAAAAATAACATGAGTCTTTCTCGTGTCTCTTTTGTTGCCAAAGTCAAATGACAGACGAGTTGGGATTGCCTTTGCCAGTGGTTCACCGTCGCTGATTTCGCCTTGCTCTATCTAAATTTTTAATTGATTATGTTTAATTCGAGGGTTAGAAATAGTTTGATTAGGTTTCAAATTACAAGAGAATAAATTTTGAATTGTCTCTGCTCTTCAGTTTTCTTATTTCCTACTTGCCAATCTCAAACTAATAACTACCCAATAATCCATTCAACTTGAATTCATATTTTTCCTGATCTTTTATTGATTCTAAAGATGAGGATAAATGACAATGACGGGCATTATCAATATCATCTCCTCGATCTTCACTGTACATATGCCTTGTTCAAGAGCGGTTCATCTCTGGGATAATGATCCATCCCCCTAAATCGAAGCCTTTAATTATCCCATGAAAGAACCCTAATGTAATAACCCGTACTTTAAATTTGTTTTAAATTGAATTATATTAGCTTATTTATACTCATATGCGTGATCGTTTGCTAATTCGGGTGGTCCGAATCGATTTCGATTGATAAATAAGAAGTTTTAGTTATTCGCGATTCGTTAATTCTAGCTAACTTTAAGCTATCGTAATTTCTTCATTACTTATCCGATTACGATTTTGTTCATGTAGTTGTCTAGGTTTCATACCATTCTACAACTTTTGTGTTTTGGTTGAAAACTAATTCGCACTTCACGTTGGTCAAAATAGCATGCAAAGTAGGTCGGTTAGTAAATTCTGGTAATTCAGTAGCACTTTGGCAGAGCGCTATTTTTGGTGAATTTTTGAGAAATATATATATCCATAATTTAGGAAAACTTCCTCTTAGAAAGTTGTAGATCTTTGAATTACCTTTCCGTGGACATAAAGATCACCTCAATCGAAGTTTCGAGCGAAAAGTTATGGCTGAAACAAAAACAGTGCTTCAGGGCCCAAAATTATAGCGCGAATCGGTATGACATTTTTGGCATAGCGGTCCGCCACCAAATTTTTGGAAAATTTGTGCTTCCCGGACCGGTATTTGGTATTTGGCATACCGATCTACCAGTTAACTATTTCCACTAACTTAAGCACGTTTTTAAGCTATTTTTGATCATTTTTCGCCCCAACTTCGACCCAAACTCTTCCATACCCCTCTAGGAAGTTTTAGAGGGTTCTAGAGAGAGAGAAAAAGAGATTTCTATGCATTTCTCATTCTCGATCGAAGATTCAAGCTTGAAATCATCTAACCCAACTCTAAGGTACTATTCATCATCTTCTACCTTGATTTTTTTCTATAAAAGCTCAAGCGTGAGTTTTGGCTAAGTGAGTTGGGGTTTATACTCTATTGAGGATTTGACTATGCTAGGAACGCGGTGACACGAGAGCTTGAGGATTACACCGAACGGGGTTTTGATTTACAACTTTCTTCCTTCTTTTGGGTCTATACAGATGAGGTAGAGGGATTTTCTTGGTTTTTGAAATTTAATAAACTTGTTTATATGTTTTCAAATGAGTTTATACATATATGTTGGATTCTTACTCGATTATTGAAATCGGTGGTTTAAATAACTTATATGTGATATAAATGGGTGATGTGAAACATGATTGATGATTTGTTAGTTAAAATAGTTGATTCATGAATATTTGAGTTATGAATACATGAATAGAAGCAAGATATGCTGTCTAAGCTCTATATTCACATATCAACGATTCATACAGATGTTCTTTGGATGTATATGTGTTGGTTTGACAAGAAAAGGACTAGTAAAGGATTTTGTATACACCAAAGAACATGGACGTGAATTCGATATAGTTTATATCGTGTATGTAGTTTCTATCTTGTATATGATGCATGAATTGGAACAAGATGTGCCGCTTGAACTTGATATCTATATAATATAGACTTATAAGTGTTGTTCCTTAGATATACATGCTTGGTTGTATCCAAATGGATTTGTAAATGGGTTATGTATACGCTAAGGAACATGGATACATGATGAATAAAGTTTAAGTGGCATATGTTGTTTGCTAGTCATCATAAAGAGCATGTATGCATGTTGTGCATCACTATTGTGTCAATCGTAATCTTGAAGATTCTTCGGCAAGCTCGAATTCCCTTTTAACCTATCGAATGGCTATATATCTCTTATTATGATGCTGAAAGCTTTATTATATATATATATATATATATATATATATATTTATTCGGAGGCTACATGGAAGCTTATTTCTCATGGCAATTCATGGAAGCTTCATTTCTATCTTAATATTGTCTTATCGGATATGATTAGTTGACCGATTTCTGGATAATGATTGTGCTTGGTCGTGGATGACCAAGGGTGATGTGAATTCTGTATGAATATATATTTTCATGGTGCTTGTCGGGATGAGAAAATAGGCAGGGCTCGGTGCCCTTGGGTTGAAAAGCCCTAAACCCCTGAGGGAGAATGTTTGGCCGCCTATAAGCCACCGGTGGAAGACCCGGGAACCTAGGCATCGGCAATGCACTATTGGTTTTATTCTTTTCTATGAAAGATGGACGGGTTGTTGTTCCACTTCCTGGATATAATGATGATCTGCCATTTTGAGGCAATGGATTCTATGATGAGATTTCAGTTCAGGTTCTCGTCGACAGAAACTATGATTACGTTGTATGCTCTTGGAGCGAATGGATTCTATATGGCCATCTTGGCTTGGTTTCTTATCAGCATGTATCGTTAAAATTCGAAATGGGTTGACACAAATGGAAGTAACCTGCATATGCATGAGCACGCATCATTATGAATTAGTTATATTTTATGATATATTACAAATAACGTTTATATTATATGATGAAAATGTTTACTTAGTTTACAGTAATATATTAAGGAATGTTTTCAAAACTTTCCCCTTCTACTTTTCTCCTACTGCGCTGTGAGCTCACCCCATGTTTTATTTACAATTACAGGTACACATGGGGCGAACGATGGTAACAAGACTACAGGTTCGGGAACGAAATAGATGGCTTTGATATAGATTCATTTTTGTTATGCATATGTTATCTCAGGAAGTCACGGCTAGCCAGAAGTGTTATCTACTGACTTGCACCTGCTTAGTTTGGTTTTGTATATTAGTTACTTCTATGCATGATTATGTATAGTACTATATTCTTCTATCTTGCTAATTGACATTTGTGATATTTACTATTTGAATTTCTTTATATATTTACATATATACCCATTTTAGTCAATCTAAGATGGGTTAGTAGCACTCTAGGCTTAATTACGGGTGTTGTCCTATAGATTAAGGTGGGGGTGTTACACCTAATGACCTTATTGAATTGCCGCTTGAAAAATATACCCTAGCCTTTAAATTGAATAGAACCCTATTGCAAATTTAGAGAGAGAAAGGCAAAAACAACAATAAAAATGCCGATGAAATCAGTGACGATGAACAACCAACAAAGCCGAGTCAAAATCGTCTACCACTTCGGCTTTGGCAATGAGAGAGATGTGAGAGAAACTTGTTCTCTATTTTTAAATTTTGCTCTCTCTCTACATTTACATATACATATATTATCAAAAGATCCAAAATTACATTGATGCCTTCATTTATCAATAATTACATTTAGGCCCTAAATTGTTTAAAACTTTAACCCCATCAGCCAAAATCGGTAAATTGCAATAAATTAAAAAATTAGTGGCACTAATTGCTAACATTGATATTTCATTTGGTCCAGTGCTAGTAAGGTCATAGTTGAGAGGGGCAAAGTGCAATGACCCTTTTCTCTTTATAAATATTCACACTACACTTATGTGTGTATATATATAAATATAATTTTTAGATACTTCTATATAATTTGTATGTATGTTCATATTTACATATGAGAGTTATTGGTTAAAGATGATAAGAAAATAAATAAATTAGAGTTATCAAATTTTATAGATGGAAAGATTAAATGATGTGGGTATATATATATATGTAGAGAGAGAGAGATTGATTAAATTTTTTTTCTATTTTAAACCTTTGTACAAGGGAAAAATATGTCTTTAGGTGTTTAAATGATAACAACTAATAGTTTAGGAGAGTTTAGTGTCGACTTTTTAAATAAGGGGGTAAACTGCCAAATTGTAATAGTTTAGGAGGATTTAATGTATTTTACCCAAAGCTTTTTGTATTTCTTGGCATATGTTAAGGGCTTTCACTTAGTAGAAATTTATTGACCCTTTAAGTAGAGTCTTGGTGATCCTTATATTTGATTGGTGGATGTAACAAAAAAAATTAACTTTTTTTTTTACAAAGGAAAAAATATTTTCAATATTATAAAAGAATAGTGGTACGACTGTTTACCTATAAAATTCATAGTCTCACTTTTTTGCTTCAAAATGTCCTAAATTAACAATCTCAACCCTTCTTTAAGATCTATCATTGACCATTGATTATAATGAGTTAATGTTTTTATTGTGAATAAAATAAAATTAATTTGAGATATCTAAAAATAAAGGCTACTCTTAAATTGTAATTTGGGAGAGTGCTATTTTGGTATTAAAAGCGTTGAACTTGCTAACGGCCTGGTTGCTCATTGGCATGCTCAATGTGGTGGTGTAGAATTAGTACTTATATTAAAAACTAGTCATAGTGCACGTGTGGTGCATGTGACTCTGCAACGACTAATAAATTTATGAATTATATTAATTAAAATTCCATATATGCTAAAAAACAATTATACAAACTAAATTGTTTTTCAAAATTATTTAAACTTGAATTAGAAACAATTATATATGAAGTTTATGATTTGAAAAAAAGAAAAAGGTTTAGAGTACATAAAAAATTGGAAATAAAATTGTGGCAAATATTATTTTTCGCCTTAGAAGTATCAATACTTATTGTTTTCTTTCTATTGCCCCCCTTAAAATTTATCATATTAGGAGTAAAAGACACTAGGAGCCCTTAAACTATAACCCAAGTTTCAATTTGGCCCTTAAATTCAATTTTGTGTCAATTAAGCCCTCAAACTATATATATTGGACATCAAAGGCCCTTCTGTCAAATTTAGCCGTTAAATCATAACAGATTGCTGTATATGCTTCTTAAATGCCTTTTTTAAAGGGCATTTATGTCCAAAAATAAATTTTTCATACAAAAGATAAAAGAAGAATGAAAAGAGATTTTTCAAAATTAATGTTGTTAGATGAACAAAATGTTGAATTTAGTGATTATTTTTTTCGGAAAATTTAATTATGTGGTTGTGGGTTTTGGGAAAAAAATTAGGTGTATTATATAACTTTCTGGAAAAAAATTCAGCCCAATTTTTTTTTAAAAATAATCACTAAATTCAACATTTTGTTCATCTAACAACATTAATTTTGAAAAATCTCTTTTTATTCTTCTTTTCTCTTTTGTATAAAAAATTTATTTATGGACATAAATGCCTTTTAAAAAAGCATGTACAGCATGTAAGAAGTATGTACAGCAATCCATTATGATTTAACGGCTAAATTTGGCAAAAGGGCCTTTGATGTCCAATATATATAGTTTGAGGGCTTAATTGATACAAAATTGAGTTTAAGGACCAAATTGAAACTTAGGTTATAGTTTAAGGGCTCCTAGTGTCTTTTACTCTTAAGTTTTATATGTAACATACTTTTACGGATGAACTCCACTCTACTTTAACAAATAGAGTTACTCTCTATATGAGAGGGACATAACTGAAGAGCTTAACTGATGAGCTCTTTTTATTTCTTGTAATATTTTAGATGTTGTTAGTTTCTAGTGTTCAATTTTACATACATGAGATGCATAAGGCAATTCCAGCATTGGAAGTCTAAAAATAAATAAATAAAATTTTGTTCCTTAAAGAATGTGAAAAACATTTGTGGTATATATATTTTGAATACCTTAGAAGTTAAATATGCTTTTAATAGATTTTGTTGTGTATTAAAACACTAAAAAATTGCTCGTTGATTCTTTTGCCTTAATAAGATATTTTGTTTTTTGATATTTAATTTAGTTACCGAGGTTGTTAATATTTTACAATTGCATATAATTAATTATAAAAAAAAATGCCTCACATGTACAATTATCTAAATTTTTTATGCAGAGGGTATTTTTTTTTTCTTTAAAGGAAGTTATATTTAATAAGGAATGGTGTCTATTTGTTAGTTCATACTAACACTTAAATTTGTGATATTTTCCTCATAAATATTTATTCAACTTAGTATATTCTGAGAGTAATTTGATTAATGTGAAAATTATACAAAAATAAAAAATTCTACGTTATTCAGAGAGTAATTTGATTGGTGTGCAGATTATACTAAAAATAAAAAAATTTACAATTTAAAGTAAATGCAAGTTTAAATTATCTAATGTATGTGTATCAACATATATGACTCAATGACAAATTTAAAGTTAGAGAACTTATCCTTGTATCATGCACAAAAACAAACTTAATCGCGGAAGAATTAGAGAAAAAATACTTAAACAATGAGGAATAAAGTACTCATTTTTTTATTATCTTTTTTTTAAAGTTAAAACGCTACTCTGTTTGGTTTTTAGTAAAGAATATTTATTCTACTCAACTTAATTTAAGCTCTAATTAAGACTCTTGATCTCCCTTTCACGTTGTACTATTATTAATATAAGTTAGACATTTACTCTTATTCTTGTATAAGACTTTCTGTCAAATGTAGAATCGGAGGGGGGGTCCAATTGGGTTGCAGCCCACCCTTAAAAGAAATAATTGTTGATGGGACCTCTATAAAATGCAGCCTAACCCACCCTCTAATACTTATATTTAATATATCTGTTAGTCTATTGCTCAATACCCATTATCCATTGCTTGTGGCCCATTAAAAGTAAGTAATATTATATAAATATGAAATGAAATTTTACTATTTATTATTTTTTAACTTGTATTTTCTTGTTATTAACTTATTAGAGGGATTGAAATTCACAACAGGTTACAGCTAAATTTAATGTCTTTTCATCTTTAGGCGTAGAGAATTTAATGTTTGCTATATTAATCTTTTATTTTCTAAGAACTCCCATCAATGTAGTATTTAATTCTCTTGGTTTAGTCATTAATTGTTACATGTATTTTAATTAATTTTTTATTGTATTTCGAAACCAGTCTTAAGGTTTGTGGGAGCATAAAATTGGAACCTCTATTTAGCCTAGATATTCGGGGGCAAGCTCAGAATTCATGGAGCAAGTTCGAAAAAGGAACAAGGATTCACAGCAGTCAAGTAAAGCCATGAGTATCTAGCCGAATAAAAGTATTCAAGCTGAGCATAGGTGCAAGATCAAAGATAATCGAAGTGCCAATATGGGCATATCCTAACCAATATGGGAGTGACACCTTTATTTATAGGCACGATCAGTGCTTGTTGCCGATGTGGGCACCTGGGCGAATAACACAAGGTCAATTGTTAAGTGTAAAAGTTAGTTCTAAATAAAAGCTTACTCATACGTGAAAAGTGTTATATTGGTGAACAATTTATACCTTTTATAATCATTTTACTGTTAATTTAATGAGCATTTATACGTATAAATAAAAAGGAAAAGCTCACTGGATAAGGAATTCCAACTTTCGTCAACCTTCCTATACTCTAGCATTCTCTTTAAGAGAACCACTACTTCCATTACCTATTATGAATTAGGCCATTTGATCCAAGTGAAGAACACCACCACACACCATAGGGAGGACATACTGCCGATTGGGTATAAAAGCTACCGGAGGAATCTACCCTACAAACAAAAATCTTATCTCATTACCACAAGTTTATTATTTACCATCATCACTTTCAACTCACTTGGTTATTGGATCTACTAGCTCGGGGCAATTCTATCATGGTTGGGTTTGGTTAGATTTTTGTCACCCACACGGTTTGAAATTAAAATTTGGGCAAAAATTAGTCCATACATTTTTAAACCAAACACAATATTAGTTTTGGAATTTCGCTTGCAAAGGCAAAAAGAATAATTTTTCATTATAAATATTTTCTGCCAGCTTTTTTTTTTGATAAGGTTTCCTTTTATTACCAGCATACCATCCATCGTTGCTCTTAGTATCTTTTCCACATTATTCTATTTAATTTTTTTTTATTTTCAAAGTTATTTGATTAATGTGGTATATAATATCAAAATTATTTTTGTATATGTGATTAAACATTCCTTTGCCTTTTTTTGTTTTTTGAATTATAGTATCTATCACTTAGTTCATATGTTTATTTTGTTACACAAATGATGAATATAGATTATAGGAAAAAATAAATTGATTTGTGATTATATGTCAATTAAATTTTTGTAGTAATAGCAGTAATATTAGACGATGACAACTACTACTACTACTACTAATAATAATAATTGTTCTATAATAATAATAATAATAATAATAATAATAATAATTGTTGTTGTTGTACCAATGTTTCAATATATTGGTTATATATATTGATCTACTACTACTACTACTACTACTACTACTACTACTAATAATAATAATAATAATAATTATAATAATAATAATAATTGTTCTATAATAATAATAATAATTGTTGTACCAATGTTTCAATATATTGGTTATATATATTGATTTGGATTATTTTAATTCAAATTGTGATTATCAAACTTGCATTAAATATATAGTACAATATTCTTTATGATACAATTAGTTTGATCAAGAAAATGCTTCATGAATTTTATTCAAACTGACGAAAGAAATCAAAGTGCTATGATGAATTTTATTTAAGAAAAAGATTCACAAAGAATTCCACAATCTCAACACATTTAAGTGCTTCATCAAATATTCAAGAGGAATATTATTGTGTGTGAATTTGTTTAGGAATTTATTTTGTAAAGTTATAATTATTTGATCTTGAAAGAAATTAGAAATTGCTCAAATCATTTTGAATATATTTTATAAAACCTTTTTAAACTATACTTGTGCACATTTTGAAGAAATGTGTAATAAATCTCTTTTGTAGAAAAGTTGGCTCTTTCCAAAAACAAGTTGACCTTGGGATCTCAAATCTTTTCAAAAAGTGGATACTTTTCTTTATCCACTTAGTTTGGCTTTTGATATAAGATAGCCCCAACTTATTTTTAGTATAACATGATTGAACTATTTTTAGCCTTCTTGTGATCATATAAAAGTTGGACAAAAGCCTGCTGAGAAGTCCGGATCCAATAGGGGCCGTTGAATGCAATAGAGGCATGTTGGTTTTCAATAGGGACTTGTTCAAGCTTGACATAAATTGTGTTTTTAGAGAATGACTCTAAAAGGCTACATTTTTATCCAAAAACCTTCTTGGGGCTATTAATACTCAAGAAATAAGCTTTCAAACTCACTTCTTGCAACATCTTTCAATCCTTAAGCTTACAACCTTTCTAAGTATTCAATCATTGAGTTCAAAAGCTTGCTTGATTTGAGTAATTACACATTTATATCTTTTGATCAAATCTCTATAACTTTAGAGAGCATTCATCTTCTATCTTTTGCAAACACTTTGATAGAGTTGTAATTCATTGGTGTATGTCACCAAACCACATTCTTCTTTATTTTTGAGAGGTTTTTTCATTATTTAAGTAGAGTCTTGTGAGAAGTGTAGTGAGAAAAATTATACTTTGTAAAAAAGTTTGATTTTTACCCGTAAGAAAATCGATTATTGAAATTTCTCGAGTGCACTACTTGGGCATGGATGTATGGCCAAAAACCGAACCGCGTGAACAAAATGTGATTGGAATGTGGTTAAATCTCTCCATCCTTATCTCTTTGTTTATCATTGTTATTATTTCATATTGTATTAGTGATTGATTGTTCAAAATAATTATTGATTAACTTAGTTTATTTTGAAATATTTTTAATTTTCCATAAATCCTATTCAACCTCTCTCTAAGGTTGAAATCTAACAAACAACAGCAACGATAATAATATAAATTATCTTGTGTTAACTTATGCGTAAACTCAACAATATAAGGTACATTAGAATATTAACTAAATTAGGATTTTATATTCCAAATATAATACATTGCAAGTAGTAGAATTATAATAGGCTAACTAGAAATTAGGTAGAAGGGCTTATTATACATTGATTTTTACCAAAACCCAATGAATAATATTTTTTTGAATGAAGGGCCTATTTTTAATTGGTAATTAGTGTAAGAGGCCTATTTTGTTTTATATTTTAAATGAATGTATTTGAATAAATTTAAATATCATTTAATTAATAAAAACATGTTATGTATTACCTAAATTACCCCTTTTTATGAAATTTACACAAAAAATATGGACTGCAAAGTTCATATTGCAGTGAAATATAGACTGCAAAGTTCATATTACAGTGAAATATGGACTACAATATGAACTTTGCACTAAAAATATGGACTGCAAAGTTCATATTGCAGTAAAATATGGACTGCAATATAAACTTTGCACTAAAAATATCGACTGCAAAGTTCACATTGCAGTGAAATATAGACTGCAAAGTTCATATTGCAGTGAAATATAGACTGCAAAGTTCATGTTGCAGTCCATATTTTAATGCATATTGGTATTTTTTAGTTTATTTTAAGGGTTGGAATGTCATTTTATAATGAAAAAAAAGCACATGTCATATTATCAATAAAATAAAAAATAGGCCCTTTATTTAAAAAAAAAAAATTCCTTGGCTTTAGTGTGAAAATCTTTCTCTAATAAGCCCTTTTTTTTAATTGCCCCATAGGCTAATAATAATATCAAAACGTAGATTTAGAAGAATCGTAATATAAACAGATTATATTATTAGTATTCATATGTTTATTTCTAAGGTTTTTATATTAGAATCCGGATTGAAGTAGAATATAAATTATTGGTACTTTAAATATAAAATCTATGTAATTTTCTAAAATATATTCAAATTAAAAAGACCAAATAGAATCCGATTGAATGTCCGATTAACTGGGGGGTACTTATAATTTAACAATTAGTATGTGAAATTTTTTTTTAATCAATTGATAAAGGTGCAATACACTATTAGGATAAATCAACCAATATTGTCCACACTTTTATAATTAAAATAGGCACAGCTGTTGGAATAGATTCGATAGACCCGGCAGCAAGTAATCTAACAACATTGCGAAATTAATCTAATACGTGGGGCTGATGGAAATTATAAGGCATTGATTTTCACTTCAGAATTGAGTAAAAGGATTTATGGTTACATATAAATCAAACCCCAAGGAGAAAGAGAAAACCCATCTTCGTAGGTTTGCAAGAGTCCATTAAAAATTTGTACGATAAGATAGAGGGCATCTCACTCAACTCATTTTCCTTAACTCTTCAAGCAAATTTGTTGTTTTTTTTTCTATCAATTTCCAACTTATTATCAAATAAGCATTAATGTCATTAACGCGTTAAATTCGGGAAGTCAAAGTCAGTCAGAATTGGGGTTGGTTCTTGATGATATTCGGGTTATTATTTCAACAATTCTAATAGGATAGCTTACAACATGGCCCCATATGCTTGTGCTTCGAACTGTTCGAGTTTAGCTGCTCACTAATTGCTTCTGGTTTTGGATTGTCTAAAAAAGGAAAGAAAAAAAGGAAAGAAAATCAGAACAGCAGAAGAAAAGAGATAAAGCAAGCGTAAAACTAAAAACAGATTATTAAAAAAGTTTTAAGCATAAAATTTAGAGGGTGTGGACTAAGTAAACCAATGGGCAGTGCTGGTCCTGTTGAAAAGAACAGTGATCGAAGATGAATTCACAATACCAGTGAAAGGGATCTAAATGATGATGCCACTCTTAGAGATATTAGTGATGCGGGAAGGGCTCGTGCAGATGCAGTAGGTTTCGTTTTTCCCTAGATTCTTCCCTAGATTCCATTTCTTTAGGCGTTTCCGCAAAAATACAGAAAAGATGGATGCAGAACATATACCAAATCACTCATGTCTATTTCCAATTTCTTCTAGAAACTAATTGTTTTTCCAATAATTTCCAACTTTGCAATCAAACCAACCCTAAAAGATAACTAATTTGATCTCTTAGTTTCTTGCACAGTTGAACACCAACTGCAACTTTGCTTCAGCATTATGATCCTCAAAACCATGTACGTAATGCATTTCCTCAATTGAAATTCAAGTACTTTCTATGATATATGTTTTCATGGATCCCTTTTCATGTTGCTTGAGTGTTTCTCTATGCCCAGTCGAATGATTGAAAGTTTTTAATATGTCAACTCTATTGAAGGAGTATATGGACTCAGTCAGAGCACAATGTTATGTGCAGAAGTTTTTGGCACCAATTCACTTCATTTGGGCCAAAGGTTTGATCTTTCACTATTTTAATTTTTTGCGATTGATGAATGTTAGTACTCATTTTTCTGTTTTTAATATTGATACTACTTGAAAATGTCTTACAAAATGTAAACGATTTTGATGGCACGCTCACTGTGTGCACTACCATGTAAAGTTAGATTAAGAATCTTGATTTACCTGAGATCGCCTGAGCCATTCCCTTAAAAGCCTTACGTACAATCCTCTTCAATTCCCTATTTTTCATAGGCTTTGCATGAGGATGTTCGTTTCTTCCATGACCCAGCTGTATAATTTCATCCATTTGATCCTCCGGATGCGAATCATTGTTAAGATCATTAAGGCCTTCATTTTCTGTTGGAGAATTCGAATGCTCTTTGTTGTCATTAGAAAACTCCTTGTAAATAAAAGAATCTACTCTCTCTTGCAATGCCAACGCAAGCTCAAGGGAGACTACAACCTCGGCCATTGTGGGGCGTTTCTTCGAAAACATATGCAGGCATTGATCCGCTATTTGCACAAACATTTTCAATGAATCAGGCAATATTTGCCCTGTCAAGCTCGGGTCGATAATTTGATCTAGTGTCCCGTCTTTGACATTTTGTTGAGCCCATCCAGCAAGTCCCCATTGCTCATCATCGAGTCTCAAATCGATGACCGGTCTCCCACACAACACTTCGAACAGTACAACCCCAAAGGAATAAACGTCGGATTTCCTAGTCAGCTTACGGGCCAAGAAATATTCCGGATCCACATACCCGAATGTGCCTTTGACGTTAGTACTTACATGGGTGATTGCCATATTGGCCGGACCGATCTTAGACATCCCAAAGTCTGAAATCCTAAGCCTCAAAATTCGCATCCAGTAGTATGTTTGAACTCTTCACATCACGATGTATAACTCTTTCTGTAACACCTGTGCCGGTATGAAGATATTCCAATCCACGTGCAGCCCCAATGCAAATTTTGAGCCGTTGAACCCAAGATAGAGTGGAATTACCACTGCTACCATTTGTAACCTTTTTGTGCAAATGATCGGCTAAGGTTCCGTGGACCATGTATTCATACACGATGATCATCTCTTTCTGAAGGTTACAGCATCCAATTAGTGAGACGAGATGACTGTGTCGAAACTTGGACAGCATCTCAATTTCATTCCAAAATTCACGTGCTCCTTGTTTGGACATATGATTCAACCGCTTAATGGCAACCGTAGCTGTCCCATTGTCAATAACCCCTTTGTACACTTTTCCAAATCCGCCTTGCCCGAGGACCAATTCATCACTAAAGTTATGCGTGGCCGATAAGATTTTGGCAAGTGAAAAGCGACGGCATGACCATTCTGATGGCACAGGCGACTGTAAGTTTAGCTCCTCATCAAGATTTGCTTCTTGAAGTTCCCGCAATTTATAAACAATGATATTCAACAGTGTGATTATGAGTATCAAACAAGTTGCAATCGGGTTCCCCCGGCCAAAAATCAACCATTTTCGTGGCTTTGGAGTTGATGACTCGGGGTATAAGTACTTGTTATAGACAGGAATGTCTTCAACAGGGAAATTTGCAGAGCTGAACAATGAATTATGGATGAAGAAGATGAAGAGGAAGACTAGTTGAATCAAAACTCGAGTAACAACCATGGTACGTGGATCCCAAAGGATTTGTGAGAAAAGCTTGGAGGAAATGACTGAAGAGTTAAGTTGCTTGTGAATACATAAAATAGGAAGATGAGATTCAAATGCACCATTTGTTTTGACTTCGTTGTGCATAAGCTAAACCTAGACGTGTGGACTTTTTTGAGCCCAATCATCTATAGTACACAAAAAAGTTATGGTATTAATTAAGGTAATAGACTAATTAATTAACTAACCTCATATTTTAAATGTTGTGTTAAACGTTCATTGTTCAGTGTTGATTTAAATAGATCATATAAAAAAAATATCAAGAAACAGTTTTTCATATATAGTTCAAACTGTACGTGGTTGGATAAAGAAAAGCCACCCCTTTACAAGTTTTTGACCTAATAATTTTTTTATCAAATTAACCGGTGCACAGTGTGACACATCATTGACCTATAAATTTGGGAAAATTTAAATAATTGGTCTAGATAAAATTGCTATGAGAAAATAATTGAGCTTCTACAAGTCAATGGCAAGTGGGTAGTGAGGTACCATATGGGGTAGCTTCTTTTTTGGTGGAAATATGGGGTAGCTTCCAAATTCCAATCGCATGCCAGGAAATGCATGGTCCCTAGGTTCTTGAATATTAATTGTGGAATGTTTTCAAAAAAATAAAATAAAATTAATTGTGGACAGTTTAAATGCATGGTATTTGACCTCAAAATTGGAAAAAATACGAAGGGAAATATTAAAAAAAATATATATTTTTTATTTTTGTGTGTAGTAATAGTCTACATTTTTCGTCTGTACTTTTTGTTTCATTCAATTTTAAAAAAGTAAATAAGTTGCATTTTTAAGTTTCTATTTTTGTAAAAGGTGTGCACCATAACCATATCAGCTAGGTCGACCTAACCACACTTAATTAAAATAAATTAATTTCTATCCAATATATACATAATATATATTAAGTCACTAAATAAGGATTGAAAACAAAAATCTATGGTATATATATTTTTTCATACTCATTTTGTCTCAAATTTATAGTACCACTTTTTGTTTTAGGATGTAACAAATTAATATTCTCATTTTATATTTAGGACATAATAAAAAATATATATATATATATATTGTCATATTTAAATAAATAGTTTTTTAAGAAGTGCTAAAAGACAAAATATGATGTGAATTTGTTACTGAGGTGAGGGAAGCTTCATATATCTTTAGAATCAAGATCCAACAATTTTATTTATTTATTTACAAGCCGTTAGACTAGTTCCAATGGTGGTTATAATGCAAAGTTCTCGCCATGGTGCTAATTATACAATAAGCTACACTTATATGCTTTAAATTTCTTTTAAATCCTTTATACATATTACATATATATTGTTTTCAATTATCAACTTTTTTCTTGTTATATAATTTATCTTCTTTTTGTAAATATTCAAGTGCAGGGTAAATAACAATAAATTCATGTTCTAAGCCTCTAACGGATATACTTTTACTATTAAAAGTCAAGTGTGACTTGACGGTTATGACACCATTTAATTTATATGTGTTTCCTATTGTGACCCTCTATATATTTGTTTTAAATTTACAAATGTATCTAGTTTAACCCCCAAAACTTAAATAAGTGAGTTTTTCTATTGTGCTATTATTTCAACTGCTACATAATTTTTGTGTGTGCAGCATGTTCTAGTATATATCTTTGCAAATCACTGGGATTAGTTTTTATGCCATACATAAAGAGCAAATAAGTTCAAGGGAATTTACTACTGATATAAATTGAATATATTACTGGTATTTAGAATTTTATTTATAAGGTTTTTATGTTATAATCCTAATGGAAGTACAATAGGAATTAGTGGTACATTAAATATAAAAACTATGTGATTTTTTATAATATATTTAAATTAAAAAGAACAAATAGAATTTAATTGAATGTCTAATTAACTGTGGTTACTTTCAACTTAATAATTAGAACATGATAAAAATTCCTAATCAATTGGTAAAGGTGCAAAACACTTCCTAGTGTAAATCAACCCACCTCATTCACAATTTTATAATTAGTATAGATTTAGCCATTTATTGTGTCTATCCTTTGCATTGGCGGTTCTAGAATTACAACTTGTATCAACCCATCCATGTAGATGTAGTTATTTACTCTTTATTGTTCCGCTTTTGTTGGGGGTGATTATTGTAAAATTATTACTTGCATCAATATTTTTTGGTAGTTGCGTAACGTAAAATTGTAAATTGGGCGTAAATATTATATAATAAACTTGATTAGTGAAAATTAATTATTTTACGAGCGCTAGTTAAATAAATTCCAACTCCAGTACGTCTCAACATGACAACATCTACGAGTGAACCTTGGAGACGCGGAAGTAAATATCTTTACTCAAGGCCTTTAATAATATCATAAATTTTGATATATTGGTTATTATTTCAGTGCATGTCATTAGCATTTAACTCTTAATTCTTCTTTTATAGCACAACAATTTTATAATTGCTTAATTTAGCTACACTCGTTTGTTTAGGTGCCAAATCTGTGTCAAAACACATACGGATTCCCCCCCGGGGGGGGGGGGGGGGGGGGGGGGGATGAGCTGGGTTCTAGCCCAAGAAGAAGAATGCCATAGGTAATATAGGCTGCAAACTTTGAGCTTCCACATCACTAAGATCAAATAGTCAATTTCTCTGTCCCTTAATTTTTTACCATCGTATATGCCTATACGCTAATATCTCTCAATTTATATAATTTTTTGTGTTTTCAAACCATTATAATATTATCGTGATTAGGTAAACTTGTTAAACAAGCAAACTTTAGACAAATAACAAATTAATTGTAAGTATTGTTCGAATTGTGGGTGACAAAATTAAAATATGACTGTGCCCAATAAAAAGATAATCGACTCAGATTAATGAGGTTGGCAACCAGATATAACAAAGGTGGTGAACTTAAACAGTAAAATGGCAACGAGATATAACAAAGGTGGTGAACTTAAACAGTAAAATTGCCGATAGATGAAGACGAGATTTGTTCGTGGGGTAGGTTCCTCCGGTAGTTATTATACCCGGTCCGATAGTACGTCCTCCCTTGTGTGTGTTATTCACTTAGCTCTGGTGGCCTTATTAAAAGTAAATATAATGGTGAGGGTTTTCTCTTAGAGAGTGAGTGTAAGGATAATGAGAGTTGGATAATAAAAATCGGATCCCTGTAAAATGAACTATCCCTTTCTATTTATACGTATAGAATTAGGGTCACCATACTCATTAAGGTACAATAAAAAGACTATTAAGGGTATACTTTATGTACCAATCTAGCTCTTTTCACGTGGGGATATATTTTTATCTATAACTAACTTTGCATTTTACAGGTGTCCACTGGATATTTGCTTAGGCGCCCATCTCGGCAGAGAACACCAAACATGTTCATGAGTACATATGTCCTATCCCTGTTGGTTGAATCAATCATATTAGCAGTTGCGCAATCTCCAACTATCGAGTTATACTCGGCTAGTACAATTGCACTCGGCCAAAGATTCACGACTTCTTCTAACTGTCGTAGTCCTTATTGTTAGAAACTTTATAGGATACGAATTTAATTCTGTATTCCGAATTGATAATGATCAAAATGAAATCGACACTAAAACCGAGTCCTGTGATATCCACAGTCTCCTTAAAACAGTTACGCCGTCCCTCGGTAGTGCTTGGAGGCTGCCGGACGACGTCTGTTTCCCAGGATGAAACGGTACTTCAGTGTTACCTAAGCACCTCGGTACACTGAACGAACTGAAGACGTTAGAATCTTACCACCGGAGAAGGAAACCTACAAGCTAGAACAAAAGCGAAGGAGGTTCAATGGAGAGGAAATTTTTGAATTGTCGAATTTTGGTTATGTTGTTTTGGAATGAGACAGAATCTCCTTTTTAATTCAATCGGGAATAATGGCCATTAAACAAAATAAAACTGACCATTAATCATTATCAGTTTCTCAAAACTGACCATTAAGTGGTTAATTAATCAACATAAATACAATGAATTCGAAATTCAAATTGGAAAAAATTAATATCTCGAGTGCAAAACTTAGCCCGCACAAGGCTCGCTTTTTGGTCCGGCATTCGTGTCCGCAGGTGCGGGCACACATGAGCCACCATTGTTCTAGGCTTATTTCGGTCCATGATTTGCACCCCCCCCTGCGCCTGTGTGCGCGAGAGAGAGCCTCTTATCTTGCCTCATTCAATAAGGCATTCTCATGAGCTTAGTTATAAACCCATAGAATTTTTTCCACTTTTCCTATGTGGGACTTCCCACTTTCATTGCATTTTTCTATTTCAACTTGCTCACTTTGAGTGACAATTACTCATTCACCACTTAACCATTTTGAGCATGTAAATACACGATTTCAATGTACTCACGTAGGAGAACACGAATATATTAAGAACTTTCACATCCGAGTGCAAAGTCTTATTACAATTTTGCCCTCAAAATGGTAGAAAATGTGTTTTCTAATACCCATTTTCTAACAATTCCCCACATGAATGATAATTGGAGACCAAGTGCTCGAAAGAGATGGTGGTAAGACTCAACGGTCGAAACCTGCATAGGATAGGTAGGTTTTACCCTTTGAACCCTCCATTGTGATACTATGTTTACTTTACTAATTAAACAGTGGACGCGATGTCCTTGAACTGCTCAGTTGATTATGTAAATGATGACATGGTTCACACAGGAATCTTCCTCAAACATTTCAGTTCTCACTATTATGTTCGTTAATGGCCATGAACATACGCCTGGTTCTGTAAGAGTTTACAAGAATTGTGCCCTAAACAATTCCCTTGGAAGCGGCCCTTCTTCCCTCTTACATAGGTGATGTCTTAATTAAAGGTAACCCGCCTTACCCCGCTCGACTTCTCGACGCATAAGAATCATTAAAAGCTTAGCTTAACCTTCATCCATACGGGCATCACTGTTTGATCATAGGAATGGGTTTGGGAAAAATCCCCACAGTGATCCAACATCGTCTTTATAATTTAGTTGTCCCTTTTGAACCTACATCTTGGGATCTCCAGTCACGTAGGTTGGGTATCCACTATAAAGACTTATTAATTCATGGGCTTTAGCCCCATTCCCCTTGATGATTTCTCAACTAGCTCTCGATTTAACCCTTTAGTTAACGGATCCGCGATATTATCCTTAGACTTTATATAGTCTATAGAGATAACGCCAGTTGAGAGTAATTGCCTAATAGTATTATGTCGTCGACGAATATGTCTCGACTTACCATTATACATATTATTCTGGGCTCTACCAATTGCAGATTGACTATCTGAGTGAATGCAAATTGGAGGCACAGGCTTCGTCCATATTGGAATATCCTCTAGGAAGTTGCGTAGCCATTCAGCCTCTTCCCCACATTTATCCAGTGCGATAAACTCAGATTCCATAGTGGATCTGGCAATCACAGTTTGTTTTGAGGATTTCCAAGAAACGGCTCCTCCTCCTAATGTAAATACGTATCCACTAGTGGATTTGGAATCTTTTTCACTAGATATCCAATTTGCATCACTGTATCCTTCAATTACAGCAGGGTATTTAGAATAGTGCAGTCCATAATTACGAGTAAGTCGCAAGTATTTTAATACTCTCACAATTGCTCGCCAATGCTCAGCTGCGGGGTTACTCGTATACCTGCTTAGTTTGCTCACTGCATAAGCTATGTCAGGTCTCGTACAACTCATTAAGTACATTAGACTGCCTATCACCCTAGAGTATTCTACTTGAGAAACACTCTCTCCTTTATTCTTAGATAAATGTAGAGATAAATCTATTGGTGTTCTTGCAACTCCAGAATTATCTTTATCAAATTTTCCAAGAATATTTTCGATATAATGAGTCTGACTCAATATTAATTCACTTGGAGTTCTTGTGATTTTAATCCCTAGGATTACATCAGCTAAACCCATGTCTTTCATTTCGAATCTTGAATTCAACATGTTTTTCGTAGATTGAATCATCTTATCATTACTACCAATAATAAGCATATCATCTACGTACAAGCACACCATAACATATCCACCTTCAGTGTTTTTGACATATACGCATTTGTCACACTCATTTATTTTGAAACCATTCGCAATCATAGCGTGATCAAATTTCTCATGCCATTGTTTAGGTGCTTGCTTCAACCCATATAGGGATTTTACCAATTTACACACTTTCTTTCCTTGTCCAGGAGCAGAAAACCCTTCGGTTGATCCATGTAAATTTCTTCCTCTAAATCTCCATTTAAGAAAGCAGTTTTTACATCCATTTGATGTATTTGGAGATTACGTAAGGCTGCAATTGCAAGTACCATTCTAATGGAGTTTATTCTCGTCACTGGAGAATAAGTATCAAAATAGTCTAGGCCTTCTTTTTGCCTATAACCTTTGATTACAAGTCTCGCCTTGTATTTATCAATTGAACCATCCGCTTTCCTTTTCCTTTTAAAAATCCACTTAGATCCTAGTGTTTTACAACCTGGTGGAAGATCCACTAGTTCCCAAGTATGATTTTGTAGAATGGAATTAATTTCACTATCGATGGCCTCTTTCCAAAAAGGACCTTCCGTAGAGCTTATGGCTTCTTTATAAGTTTGAGGCTCACCTTCCAATACAAAGGTTAAAAAATCTGGACCAAACGATTTTTCCGTTCTAGCTCTTTTGCTACGTCTAGGTTCTTCCTCAATTTGCTCATCTTTCTCATAAGAATCTTCTTTTTCAAGAGGATCCTCATTAATGATCTCGTGGGATCTCTTTGAAGAACTTGTATCTTCTTTTGGCTTACATGGGAATACATGTTCAAAGAACGATGCATTTCTTGATTCCATAACCATGTTCTTGTGTATATCAGGTATATTAGATTCATGCACAAGAAACCTATATGCACTGCTATTTTCTGCATATCCAATAAAGATGCAATCAACGGTTTTTGGTCCTATTTTCACCTTTTTAGGTGGAGGCACTGCCACCTTAGCCAAACATCCCCACACTCGCAAGTAATTATATGATGGCTTCCTTCCTTTCCATAACTCATATGGAGTTTTATCTTTTTTCTTTTTAGGTACCTTATTTAAAAGGTAGTTAGCCGAAAGAATGGCTTCTCCCCACATGTTTGGTGGTAAACCTGAACTTATTAACATAGCATTCATCATTTCTTTTAAAGTTCGATTTTTCCGTTCAGCAATGCCGTTAGATTGAGGTGAATAAGGTGCCGTCAGTTCATGTATAATCCCATTTTTTGAACAAAATTCAACAAATGGTGATTCATATTCGCCTCCACGGTCACTTCTTATTGCTTTGATTTTCTTATTAAGTTGATTTTCAACTTCATTTTTATAGAGAACAAATTTCTCTATTGCCTCATCTTTACTTTTGAGTAGATACACATAACAATATTTTGTGCTATCATCAACAAAAGTAATAAAATATTTATTTCCACCTCTGGTTTGTGTCATTTTTAAATCACATATATCACTATGAATTAACTCAAGAGGTTGAGTGTCTCTTTCAACACTTTGAAAAGATGATCTTGTTAGTTTTGCCTCAATACAAGTTTCACACTTATGTTTAGAATCGATTTGGAATGTCGGTATATGATTCATGTTAATTAATTTGCGCAAAGTATCGTAATTAACATGTCCTAGTCTACCATGCCACAAATTGGAAGACTCAAGCATATAAATAGAAGTGCTAGCTTTATTCTTATTATTTTCAACCATGGTCATTACATTCAATTTGAACATTCCATCACTCATATACCCCTTACCAACAAACATTCCACTCTTAGACAAAACAAATTTATCACTCTCAAAGACAAGACGAAAACCGTGCTTACTAAGCAACGAACCGGACACCAAGTTCTTGCGAATTTCGGGCACATAAAGCACGTTGTTGAGAGTTAATTCTTTGCCCGACGTCATCTTTAAGATCACCTTCCCTTGCCCCTTGACTTCCGAGGTAGCAGAATTTCCCATGTACATCTTCTCTCCATTTTCCACCGGCTCAAATGAAGAGAACATCTTCTTATCAAAGCTCACATGACGGGTTGCACCCGTATCGATCCACCATTCTTTAGGATTTGATCCTACCAAGTTCACTTCAGAAATAACCGCCGACAAATTAATGTCACCCACATCACGAGCTATGTTCTCCACCACATTAGCTTGATAATTCTTCTTCGGGAACCTGCAATCCGAAGACTTATGACCTGTTTTACCACAATTAAAACATTTGCCTTGAAATTTTGGCTGAAATTTAGGCTTAGAGATTCCTCCCTTAGGACCCATATGGATCCCTTTTCCCTTTTCCTTTTTCTTTGAGCTTTGGCCATGTTCAACAACATTAGCCTTAGCTCCCAAACCATTACCATTGCCATTACCATTGCCTTTTCCTCCACCATTCCCAACCTTTTTCTGTTTTATTTTATTTTCTTCTTCAATTCGAAGTTTAAGAATTATATCTTCAACTGACATTTCCTTTCGTTTATGTTTTAAATAATTTTTAAACTCATTCCATGATGGTGGCAATTTTTCGATAATAGACGCTGTTTGAAAGCTTTCACTTAGATTCATTCCTTCAGAATGTATCTCATGCAAAATTAGTTGTAGCTCTTCAACTTGGCTCACAACAGTTTTAGAATCGACCATCTTAAAATCAAGAAACCGGCCAACAATAAATTTCTTGGCACCCGCGTCCTCAACTTTATACTTGTGGTCCAAAGCTTCCCACAGTTCTTTGGCTGTTTTCTTGTCACGATACACATCATAGAGTGAATATGACAAGCCATTCATAATTGTGTTTTTCGCCAAATAATCAGAATGGTTCCAAGCATCAGCTGCACTGACTGCTTGAATATCTTGGGAACCTTCTTCAACTACAGGTTTGTCCTCGGTCAAAAACCGAGCCAGATTCAACGTGGTCAGATAGAACATCATCTTCTGCTGCCAACGCTTGAAATTCTGCCCAATGAATTTCTCAGGTTTTTCCCCCTTTACTGGAGCAGTCGGTGGTTTAGCAGCCACAGCGGGTACAGCAACAACATTGGTTGGATCAGTCATATTCTCTACAAAAAGCAGTACACAATCAGTTTCAACACGAACACAGAATTACAAAATTAATTTACCAATAACTGTTTTAAGATTGTTAGAAACTTTATAGGATACGAATTTAATTCTGTATTCCGAATTGATAATGATCAAAATGAAATCGACACTAAAACCGAGTCCTGTGATATCCACAGTCTCCTTAAAACAGTTACGCCGTCCCTCGGTAGTGCTTGGAGGCTGCCGGACGACGTCTGTTTCCCAGGATGAAACGGTACTTCAGTGTTACCTAAGCACCTCGGTACACTGAACGAACTGAAGACGTTAGAATCTTACCACCGGAGAAGGAAACCTACAAGCTAGAACAAAAGCGAAGGAGGTTCAATGGAGAGGAAATTTTTGAATTGTCGAATTTTGGTTATGTTGTTTTGGAATGAGACAGAATCTCCTTTTTAATTCAATCGGGAATAATGGCCATTAAACAAAATAAAACTGACCATTAATCATTATCAGTTTCTCAAAACTGACCATTAAGTGGTTAATTAATCAACATAAATACAATGAATTCGAAATTCAAATTGGAAAAAATTAATATCTCGAGTGCAAAACTTAGCCCGCACAAGGCTCGCTTTTTGGTCCGGCATTCGTGTCCGCAGGTGCGGGCACACATGAGCCACCATTGTTCTAGGCTTATTTCGGTCCATGATTTGCACCCCCCCCTGCGCCTGTGTGCGCGAGAGAGAGCCTCTTATCTTGCCTCATTCAATAAGGCATTCTCATGAGCTTAGTTATAAACCCATAGAATTTTTTCCACTTTTCCTATGTGGGACTTCCCACTTTCATTGCATTTTTCTATTTCAACTTGCTCACTTTGAGTGACAATTACTCATTCACCACTTAACCATTTTGAGCATGTAAATACACGATTTCAATGTACTCACGTAGGAGAACACGAATATATTAAGAACTTTCACATCCGAGTGCAAAGTCTTATTACAATTTTGCCCTCAAAATGGTAGAAAATGTGTTTTCTAATACCCATTTTCTAACACTTATATCATACTTGGATTTGACCCTAAAACACCCAGCATACTTGGCCTTGGCCCCAGAATAGCTAGACCAAATGGGAACTCAATTTTTAAGCTCCCTTAGAAACTAATTATGACTTATTTTTATCACTTTCACTTTTTCAACAGGTAAAAATTGTAAAACATTTGACCCAAACATTAATACGTAAAGTAACAACCATCCTTGTAACTAATATAAATCACAACGTTCATAATCTCTTTTGTCTTAATTGCGTAAATTATCTCATTTATAATTATTTTATTTCAACAAAAAAAAATTTGGTGTGATTTTTAATTTCCCCATAAACTTGTATGGTAATTATAAGTTAGGCAATTTCAACTATATATATCTGTACAATTTTTTATTTAATGTCTTATATATTAACATAAGTTTATGTCGTTAAATACTAGTTCATTTTTGCAACTAAATGCTTAAATCAGATCATTCATAAATTAAATACTTTTAAACTGTCTAATTCATAAATGGGTGGACAATCAAATTAGTATATAAATTCTTTTGACACGAACGACATTTTGCTCAAGAGAATTGCTAAGCACAAAAAATTAGTTCAGGCATTTGATATTTCAATCTGAAATTCACCATTCATCAGACTTCTCCCTATGTTTCAACCTGTACAGTTCGTAGTTGCTTTACCACCACCAAGTTAGACATTTTGATCACTTTCCTTCTGCTAGAAAGTTAAGCTTCGGCAAGGTAAATGGGTATTCCACATGAAAGTAAGATTCATATCTTGTATGTTCAACTTACCGATTTTTCTGTTTGGGTTTAAATACGTTAAAATCTCAATAATTCCAATAGTTCAATTATTGCAAATATTTTTCATAACAGCTTTCGCACACTAAGGGTATGTTTGGTTGATATTTTAAGTCGAGTTCTTGAGTTGAGTTTTTGGGAAGTGTGAAAGTAGGTTGAAAAGTGAATTTAATTTTTATTGGAATTTTTTTCAACCAATTGAAAAAAACTCAAAAAATAGTCACAATGGATCTTATTTTATAGTAGATTTCAATGAGTAGGTTTCAAATATATATATATTTTTTTATCTAATTCTGATTTTTGGATTTAACGTTATGGTGTTTTAAAAAATTTATTATAGAAAAAATAAAGTGAAGTAAATTTTGAGAAGTGTGAAATTAAAGTTGACTTTCGGTAGAAATTTTAGAAACTAGATTTTAAAACACCAATCAAACAAGGGCTAATTGTTTAACGCCTTGCCCCACAGAACTTTATCATAGAAACCAGTAACCACCAGCCCAAGTTTAAACCAGTAACTGTTTGGCACTAATGCTCTTAAAAAGGCGCAACCTTGACACATTGGAGAATTCTTGTTTCCTTTTGAGGGGATTTAGTTTTTCATCTAGAGTCCTAACGATTCTTGATAATGAAAGTGAATCAACTCAATTTATGTTGGTTAATAACAAGGGAATCCCTTAGGCAAATGATGGTAGCAGGCTTTGTTTTTTGCCATTATTATCTAATAGTGGAACCCATGAAAAGGATTACAAAATTGAGCTTGCTGATAATGAAACTTGGCGTGTTTCCATTGGTCTAGTTGAGGCATGGAGAGGCGCTGTCGGGATCAAATGCCACGAAATCTGAAGGGGCCAATGCGGTGGTTAGCGATAAACAGCGAAACGAAGAGGACCCCTGATTTCGATGAGATTGAAGACTTGAGAATTCGTGGGAATCTTTTTTACAAGCCTGACAAGGACTCGAAAGAGTTTGAAGAGTTTAATTTGGTATCAGAGGAAGGTTTGGTCCTTGGGATAATTGTGTGATAGTTAGAGATGTCTACTGTTGGTACATCGGAAATGGGTGCTAAGGCGGCAGATACCCCACCTTTGAAAGGGGCGTCTGCTCTTAAGGTGATCGCTACGGTCAAATTCGATATAGAGAGATTTAACGGGAGGAAGATAGATTTTACGATGTGGCAGTGTCAGATGTCCAACATCCTTGTCTAACAAGGTTTGCAAAGAGCATTATTGGGGAATAAAGCTAAGCCCGATGAGTGGTGCAACGCCGATTGGGCTGAGTACGATAGGCAGGCATGTAGTACAATTCATTTACACCTTACTCCAAACGTGATGTACTATGTGATGCGTGAAACATCTGCCTCGGTAATTTAGAAGAAACTCGAGGATCAGTATATGATGAATAGTATCGAGAATCGTCTATACTTGAAAAAGAAACTATTTCGGTATGAATTTTTGAGGGGTACATTCATGAACGATCATCTCGACGGGTTCAATAAGATAATCTCAGATTTGCAGGGGTTAGACGTCGAAATTAATGATGAGGACAAGGCGATTTTGCTTCTTAATTCGTTCTCAGAATCCTATGATCATCTAACCACCACACTTATTCATGGGAAGGAAAAGATGACCTACAATTTGGTATCGTCGGCCGTCTTGGCTAATGAAAAGCACTTGAATGATGAGGAGAATCGAACTCATATGCGCTATTCACTAGGGGGAGAAGCGATGAGAAGAAACGAGAAAATTGGGGAAAGTCGCGGTCAAAATCTCGGGGACCGGCTGACAAAAGTAAGATAATTTGTCACAAGTGCAAGAAACCTAGACACGTGCGTCGGGACTGTCCAAATAAAACCAATGGCGGGGGAGAGAATAAAGGTGCGGTAGAGAACGTGAACGCGGTAACAATACCAAAAGATGAGGACTTCGAGAGTATGTTGGTTGTGACTTCACGGGTTAGCTCTCCGAGCCAGTGGATCTTAGATAGCGGGTGCTCGTATCACATATACCCAAACCAAAAATTATTCCATACTTTCACCGAGGTTGACGGGAGCAAAGTTTTGATGGGTAACAACCATGCATGTAAAACGATGGGGATTGGCACGATTCGGCTAAAGATACACGACGGGGTGGTACGTACTCTTAGTGATGTCCGGTATGTTCCTGATCTAAAGAAGAATTTGATCTCTTTAGGGGTTCTTGATTCCAATGGGTATATGTAATACTCGAGAGTTGAAACTTGAAAGTTCTCTCCGCAGCTATGGTTGTGATGCGAGAAAAAAATGAGGGTAATATTTATTTTCTTCAAGGATGCACAGTGATTGGGTTTGGTTCGGTTACGACTGAAGAGACTGACACGACGAGGTTATAGCATATGCGATTGGGTCATGCTGGAGAGAAGGTTATGACGGTGTTGAATAAGCAAGGGCTACTTGAAGGTGCGAAAAGCTGCAAACTGGAGTTTTGTGAGCATTTTTTGCTTGGAAAATAGACTCGGATAAAGTTTAAGACGGTGGTACATTGCACGAAAGGAGCATTTGATTATGTGCACACGGACGTTTGGAGGCCGACAAAGACTCAATTCTTGGGTGAAAATCATTATTTTGTGACTTTTGTTGATGATTACTCAAGGAGAACTTGGGTCTATCTTATGAAGCATAAGGATCAGGTTTTTGATGTATTCTTAAAATGGAAGGTAATGGTTGAGAACCAAATTAGTAGAAAAGTTAGAGTGCTTAGGTCAGATAACGGCGGCTAGTACACTTGTGATCCTTTTAAAGAATTCTACCAACGGGAAGGTATAGTTAGCCACTTCACGGTTAAGGGTACACCTT
Source organism: Lonicera japonica (assembly GCA_021464415.1). Classification (NCBI taxonomy): domain Eukaryota; kingdom Viridiplantae; phylum Streptophyta; class Magnoliopsida; order Dipsacales; family Caprifoliaceae; genus Lonicera; species Lonicera japonica. The sequence goes on from CM038465.1 coordinate 53,004,196, forward strand.
AACAGAACGGGATAGCAGAGATGATGAATCGTATGCTTCTTAAAAAGGTGCGGTGTATGCTTTCTAATGCCAATTTGGATAAGTGATTTTGGGTCGAAGCCCTATCATATGCTACATTCTTGGTTAATTGTTTGCCATGCTCGGGAGTAGAATACAAAACACCTATGGATGTGTGGACCGGATCTCATGCTAGTTACAACAGCATCCATGTTTTTGGCTGTTCGACTTATTATTATGTTCGTGATAAGAAAATTGACCCTACGGCTCGTAAGGCAATATTTTTAGGCTCTTGTGATGGGGTTAAAGGTTATAAATTATGGTGTCTTCAAAGCAAGAAGAATATGATTAGTAGGGATGTGACGTTTGACGAGTCGTCTATGTTCAAGACGAACTCGTCGACAAACGGTGGTTCTCCAATTCTGGTTGAAAAGGAGAACAAGGCGAGCGAAATAGTGGTAAAAACGGAAGTAACTACTCCAGTTAATACTCGTGTTACGGATTCGATGGAGGAGTCCAACGAGAAAAAGATAACTTCCGATGAGGATTTGAAGATTACGGTAGTGAAATCGGGTCAACAACAAACAATACCGTCTTTGGCTGGTGGAAGGGAGTCTAAGGCTCGACGTGCACCGGTTCGATATGGGTATGAAGACATGGTGGCATATGCATTAGTAGGTTATGGGGATGAGCCGACTTCGTATCAGAAAGTTATGGATTCTAACGAGAATGCGAAGTAGAAAACGGCTATGGAAGATGAGATGGAGTCTCTCCGAAAAAATCAAACTTGGAAACTATGCGATTTGTCGAAAGAAAAGAAACCTATTGGGTGCAAGTGGGTTTTCACTAAGAAAGACGGGGTTCTAGGGTCCGGTGTTCGTTTCAAGGCAAGGTTGGTATCCAAGGGTTATGCGCAAAAGGAAGGGGTAGATTATAATGAAATGTTCTCTCCGGTTATAAAGCACACCTCGATTAGAGCATTGTTGACTATGGTGGTGCAATTTGATCTCGAACTTGAACAACTCGATGCTAAAACCGCGTTCTTGCATGGGAATCTAGAGAAAGAGATTTATATCTCTTAGTCGGAGGGATTCAAAGTTGTTAGTAAGAAAAATAGTATGTGCAAACTTCGAAAGTCGTTATACGGATTAAAGCAGTCCCTACGTCAATGGTATAAGAGGTTTGACACGTTCATGATCGCGCAGAAGTTTACTCGGAGCGAATTTGATCACTGTGTTTACTTCAAAAGGCTCGAATCTGGCAATTTTATTTATTTACTCGTATACGTTGACGATATGCTCATTGCTTCCTGGAACTTGATGGATCTCGACGTATTGAAAGCTCAGTTAAGCAAGGAGTTTGAGATGAAAGATTTGGGTGGAGCGCGAAAATTTTTGGGGATGGAGATCGTGCGAGATAAGAAGAGGGGACGATTGTGTCTTACACAAAGACAATACCTTGAGAAAAGTGGCTGCTCGATTCGGAATAAAAACTCAAAGTCAGTGAGTGTTTGTTAGCACCGCACTTCAAACTATCGGCAACGATGGCTCCTAGCTCCGAGGAAGAGGTGGAGTACATGGCTCAAGTTCCTTATGCAAGTGCGGTTGGGAGTTTGATGTATGACATGGTATGCACTCGACTGGACATTGCTCAAGCCGTGAGCATTATTAGTAGGTATATGACGAATCTTGGAAAATTGCATTGACAAGCTGTTAAGTGGGTTCTACGATATCTACGGGGTACGATGAACAAAGGGTTGGTATTTAAAAAATCTGGAATGTCAACTATTGAAGGTTTTGTGGATTCGAATTACGTCGGCGACCTAGACAAGCGGATATCGACTACGGGTTATGTGTTTACATTGGGTAGTGGTTCGTTGAGTTGGAGGTCGATGATTCAAAATGTGGTAGTGTTGTCTACCACGGAGGCGGAATATATTACTGTAACGGAGGCGGTTAAAGAGGCCGGTATGGCTTAGTGGTTTAGTTAGTGATCTTAGTTTGAAGCCAGAAAAAGTGGTGGTGCACTGTGATAGTCAGAGTACAATTCACTTGGTGAAAAATTAAGTTCATCATGGAAGAACCAAGTATATTGATGTCCGATATCACTTCATCCAAAAAATTATTAAAAACGGTGTTGTAAATTTGATTAAGATAGGCACCAAAGATAATCCGGCCGATATGTTGACAAAGGTTGTCCCGTTGGCCAAGTTTGAGCATTGCTCGACGTTGGTCAATGTCCTTCGGTGTTAATGCCCTTGGGGGGCGGTGGTCCTAAGGGACCGACAGGGGTGATAATGTTTTATTCGATGAATTAATCACGGTGTAGTGCATTGGGGTCTTGTGAAACATCGCTAAGGTGGAAAATTGAAGATTTGGCTCTATATAGGAATCCTATTCCTATTAGGTTTTATATTGTTCAATTCTTAATTGGTTTTGTATTGTCCAATTCTTAATTGGCTTTGTATTGTCCAAATTCTAGTTAAATTTGTATTATCCAATTTTTAGTAGGTTTTGGCTTTGTGCAATCTTAGACCCATAGGATTTATACTATATAAATAGACCATTTGTCATAGATTTTATTAATGAGTTGTGTTATATTATTTACTAGCTAGATTAGAGAGTATTTTTAAGAGATAATATTGAAAGCGCTAATTGGCGGCTAGGGTTTGTTTTGTGCGTTGTACTCAGAATTGGTCTCATCAATAACAGCTATCACCCGATGATTAGTGGCGGTTTTGCTGACACTACCTAATTGTTTGCGTACTTGGTTAGTTGTTTTCTTCTTTAATCTTTTGTTTTTCGTATTGCTTGAATATCAGTGGTGCTTCTTTCTTTAATTATTGTAGGCATAATTGTCCGGTCGGTCCTACGCTTGTGCTAAACCTTGTTTTAGCGGTATCTTAGCACAACACAATTTTGATTTTCACCAAAAGAAATCTTGGAAGAAGAATATGGTCGATTAAACAGAAAGCAAAAAGATCGAGAGTCCATATTGTAAGTTGACTTCTAGAGGAAAAAATGTTCAATTTTGAAGTATAATTGTTGAAGTTTTGTGTGTATTTGAAAAAAAATAGGAGAAGAAGAAAAAGAGACAAAACCGAAGCAAGCACAAGTGTACACTATGAGTTTTCCTAAGTCCTACATAGGAGAGGAATAAAAACCTTCATGGGTTTTATAAGGGGAAATTTGCCTAAAGGCTTGAGACTTTTGTGATATTGGCTGAGGATTTGGATGGTGTGGTTAACCACATGTGCGCGCCGGGCTGGAATATGGGCTTACTTTGGGTCAAATACTATCTTTCTTGAGATAGACTACGAAAAATAATTCCTCCATTATCATTTTCTATTGAGAGCTTAAAACTTTTACCCTAATTTTGTTTTTCCCACCGTGCAACAGAACTGCTAGCACAAACACCGAGCAGAGCTGCGGAACGTTTTAAAGAGAGCGATCTAGTCCGCGACTCAACCCGGTGTTCCCTATAAATGTTTGATAATTTCGTTCTTATTTCCACAATAATAATGAGCAAAAATATTACAAAAGGGACAAGTTGAGTTCTAACTCTGGGTTGTGAGAAAGATTTTTCGAGCTCGGTATGAACCATTTCGTTTTGGTGGAAAGAAGCAAAGAACTCTCACTTTAATCGACTCACAGCTCCTTACCACAAACCATTTTGCTTGGACATTTTCATATCAAAAGTTTCTATACGTGCATGTGTTATTCACCAAGCAACCAGTAATGTGGTTGCTGTGGCACATTCTATTTCGAAGGACATGAAATTTGATATCGGGTCAACTAGGAATGTGACTGCTTTTGTAGTTGTGGGCTAAATTTTAGCTGAGAGAGCATTGGCTGATGATATTCATAATATGTGGTTTATATACCCAGAAAAGGGGAAAAGTTAGGGGAAACTTCAGGTTGTTCTTCAGTTCATCATCGATAATGATATTAATGTGAAGGTCAAAATTAAGCAAAGGAAGTTTAAGAAATCTGGTCTTAAAAAACACAGCTCTGGAGTATTGATGACTGTTTGATTTGTCGATAAGATATAACTGTTTGTGTTAGCGTATTTGCATTATTAATTGAAAGCTTTAGGTCTGATTTTTTACTTGAAATAGTTTCTCCAATGATTAGGGGATTACTCTTGTATTTGTTGCATGTTCAACCTAGATATATGAGAAAATGAGCTTATTAAGGTACCAAACGAGTTAAGTGCTTTTAAGTGTCATAATTGATGTGCTTTTGCGGGAAGTAGAATGTAACTTAGAAGCGTGTATGAAATTTTTTTATCCTGTTCTAGAAAATGTTTGACTTGTAAATTCTTCAAAGTGTAATTGCCATTTTCTAATTATTTGATTTTACACTAACCCGTTCTATTTATTCCTGTTCCTGGCTTATGATATTTTTATGTTCGAGTTAAGAAATGATCAGCATTCATTCCCTCGTGTTGGGTAATTGATTTCTGGCATTTTAAATGCATAGTTAGAAAAATCGAAACCCTTAGTTAAGTACTATTTAAGCTAATTTTGAAATGTGAAACAACTCCGTGTGAAACAACTCCGATATGATGTATTGCTGCCACATGAGGGTATCATATCTTCACTGTGCACTCAAAATCTAACTGTTGACCTAGAAGGTCTTAATCTTATTTTGATAATGACAAAAAGTTAGTCATGTGTATTAATTTTACATATATTTTAAATGTATTTAGTTTAAACCAATTTAATAAGCTGCGTTGTTTTTTCCGAAGTATCCCGAGAAATAAAACCGAAACTCTATCAAGTGTATCACCACTCCACGAGATTCGCTCTACTCTCACATGAACTCATGCAATTCATGAAGATCAAAGATCAAAGGAATATATGAAAAAGTTTCAAAGCAAATGATGCAAGTGAAGATCATATTGAAGAAACAAATCAGAATATTCGGAGACTTGTTAATTCGATAATTGAGTGGGTACTTAGGATTTATGTTAAGTTTCTTAATTGATCAATATCTATAGGTCAAACATATTTATGCATCTTTTAAATATTGATTCAAACAAGCTTGAAATTGAATTTATTTGAAAAATATCAATTTATAAAGACCGAGTTTTCAAAATAAATTCATATTAATTTTAAATGATCATATTTTAAGGTTTAATAAAAATAAGTATCTTGGAAACATATCTTTGAGCTTCACAAATCATTAGAATTGTATTTGGAACTAAATTGCTAAATTGCAAAAATATTTTTATTTTACATTTAAAATTCGCTCAGTTTTTGCACAGTTTTGATCTAACGGTATAATGGAGGCCTTCTCTGACTCCGACCATTTTGAAATTTTTATGGTAGTTAGACAACATCTCTTAGCATTTTTGAATAAACTTTGAGCATGATCCAACGGTTAGATTTTGAGAAATTATCAAAACAAATTTGAATTTATTGTCAAAACTATCTGTTGGAAAATTTGAAAATATATACCTTTGATCCAAAACCTTTCTTAATTACCCCCAACGGCCATATGATTTTGCAAGCTATATATATGAGGTCATAGACATGTTTTAACATAACTTGAATAATTCTACAAACTCATTTTACATATATACAAAGTTATTCAAGTATTCAATTCATTTCATTGATCATATTCTTCATCTTTGAGCTTATTTATTGATCAATCTTGATAACTCTAGTATGAACTTCATTTGTAATCTTTAAATACACTTGAGAGTTATTGTTTATTGGTCCCTATAAAGTCAAAATTTGTAATCTTCAAATACACTTGATAACTCTAGTATGAACTTCATTTCTCTAAAAATCCAAATTTCTTACTATGTGATGAAGCATTATAATTTTTTCTTCGTCCCTATAAAGTCTTTATTCTATCTTTTACTAATGTTGTTATCATGCATTACCATAATTTCAAATGGTTAGACTGCTAATTATCGTTTAAATTTTTAAAAACAATTCATGTCAATTTCATTAAAAAATACTAGTGGGGTGATAAGTCTAATTTTGTGGGTGCAGTATGAATTTTTATAATGTATTTCGTTAATTATTTTTACATTTTTGATAATTTTACTTTAAACTCGTAATTAATTTATTTTATTGTTTGTCTTTTGTCTTTTGATTTTTTATTTTTTTGATGGACTTATTAAAATCTGCAGAAATCCATGGACTTATTAAAATCTGTATAAATTCAAAAGAATCCGTGCATTAAAATTTGTCAAATTTTATAACGATTTATAACAATTCATAGACTTAACAGAATCTACGGATTTTAAAAAGTCAATTAGAATCTTTTAAAATCTGAATTGAATACACCCCCCTTAGCGTCTCCTATTGACAGTTTGTCTTGGTTCAAAATCGAAATATTTATTTCGTTAATATTGTCACGGTTCAAATCTGTGACAATCTTACTAATTAAGCGTTGTATATTAAAAAAAGTGCCATTATTCACTTATCCCAGTCTAAAACCGTTATAAACTTGTGTGACGATCCAAAACCATGACAAAGGCTCTGTGCATTTTAGTGACATTTTGCTCAATTTGATGTAATGAATTTCTAATATTAAAGACCCCATACCTTGTTAACATTTGATAAGTTATTATGTTTAGCTGTTAAGGGCCTCTTTCTCTCATATGCTCACATACACAAACAAACTTGCAAGGATGTCAGTTATTCCCAATATTGTGACGGGTCATTGGAATGATAGTTTTCAACAATGGCATCTTCTGACCATGTGAAATTGCTTATGGGTTTGTAAAAATTTCTTTGAAAGGCTTTTCAAGTTTGGAGGAAATCCTGGTGGCCATGCATTGTTGCATCATTTCTTTTATACACTTAAAGGATCTCCCTCTTCAACTGTTTTAGTATACTGATCAAAATTCCAATAAATGCACAAATGATCTGGTTGTACTTCTTTATGCATGCTTGCATGTCGCGTTTGGCAGACATCTTATGAAACCATAGCCGTAAAGGCAACTGCCCTGGTACTAAGTAATTGATAAAGCATCGATTATATGTATATGTTGGATATTGAATGAGATTTTCTTCTTTTTGAAAATTTGTCCAATTGTCCAACTACCTTCCAACTGCCATTTGTCCGTTTTATTTTCTTTTGCCCAAACCATTTGAAACTGTTTTTTTTTTTTCTTCTTCATTGGTTATATATAATTTTCCTCCTTCACTGTGAAAGAAGAAGAAGGAAAAAAAAAACAGAGCATCAAAAAGTTATTTCTTTCTGAGCCCAAAGTTCAAGCAGAATACATATTTGTGTTCGTCGTTCTGTTAGTGGTGGTGCTGCCATTTCAGAAGCAACCCGTTCTATCCTGGGAGGCAATTATTCACTGCACTCTTAAGCACCGAGAAGAGAGGAATAAATTTGCTTTAAGGAAACTGTTCATAACAGGGCTCGGGTTAGTATTTGGGATTAGTACGATCTTCTATCAAGTTAGTATTTCTATTAAATCCAAATTTATATGTATGTCGTTACTCTGTTCTTATTATGTTTGATGTATATATATTATATGTAAAGTTCCATTTCTCAAAGAATTGTTCTGTGTATGCATGCTTTTATTATTATACTACCGTTTCTGCTAGTATACATTACTACAATCTTAAAGCAAATTTATTTTATATGTACACTGTTAATATATATATATATATTTAACATTGGTATATATATAATAATGGTTATATGTATAGTAATATGTGCCGTGGACTCACACATAGCCATGTATTAATGTCTTCTTATGTATGGATTTTAAAGTATAATAAAGCTTGGAATGTTTAAGGTTTCATTAATTATTAGCACACAGTTTTTTTTTTATTTTTTTTTTTTTTTTTTTTTTTTTTTTTTTTCTCTCAGCATGAATTATTTGTAATGTATTATATATATATATATATTTGGAGTATAATACCCATTGCCGAAAACAGATTGTTTATTTATATTGTTATTTGTTATGGGTTATATTTACCATTATATGATATCTATTTTCTATTATTTAACACATTACTCTTAAAATGAACTTTTTCTTATTCTGCTAATAGACTTCTGCTATTATACTATTTTTAAAGTAAAATTCTTTATTTGATGGCATGTTTCTTATATATTAGTTATGCGTATATCTTCGTTTATATAATTCATATAGATAGACTTTTATATAATTCAGTACATGCATGCATTCTTTTTACATTAAAATAATTATATATGTTTTGATTTGGCCATACATGTGAATATACATATATATATATATATATTGATTTGTTGTGTTAATATATATATACTTTTCATTTGTCTGTTGGCCAAGAAGATGTATAGTGGAGAGTTTCCATTTTCCCGCCAGATTTGTCACTGTTTATAACAGTGACCAGTTCATGAAGAATTGTCACAGTTTTTAACAGTGACCATATTCATTTGTCACTGTTTATGCCAGTGACCATATTCATTTGTCACTGTTTATGCCAGTGACAAATGTATCAGTATATTTATTTAATTCAACTTGTTTATGTATGGCTATGTTTATTGTTTGATTGCTGTGATTCTTGTTTATATACACATTTGTTATTATTTAACCATTTGTTTTAAAATCCAAAATTTGTTTTTGAATATAATAAACACTTCGTGTGTTTGATAGTTGGTGTTTCCGTTTGTGTAACAGAAATGGCAAGTTCTTCCACCAACGTAACCAACGTGATTCCAAATGTGAAGCTCAGTCACGCTGAAAAACCGGACAAATTCAAGGGTCCGGATTTCAAACTTTGGCAGCAGAAGATGTTCTTCTACTTGACCACCCTCCATCTCTCAAAGTTTCTCAAAGAAACGATTCCTCAGTTGGAAGAAGAGGAAACCGACTTGGTGAAAATTGCGGCAGTTGATGCCTGGAAACATGGAGATTTCCTATGCCGCAATTATTTCCTCAGCGGTTTGGACGATAGCCTTTACAAGGTTTATAGTCAGTGTACAAGTTCTAAGGAACTTTGGGAAAAATTGGAGAAGAAATATAAGACCGAGGATGCTGGGACGAAGAAATTCATCGTCGGCAAATTTCTTGATTACAAGATGATTGATTCCAAGTCGGTCGTAAGTCAAGTAGATGACTTCCAAATCATACTCCATGAGATTGAAGCAGAGGGTATGACTCTCAGCGAATCATTTCAAGTGGCGGTAATAATTGAAAAATTACCTCCGTCTTGGAAGGATTTCAAGAATTATCTGAAACATAAGAAAAAGGAGATGAATTTGGAAGACCGCACTCTCCGTATTCGTATTGAGGAGGATAATCGAGGGTCCGAGAAGAGGAGTGTGGTTAACTCCATGACATCCAAAGCACATGTCGTGGAAGATAAGCCAAAGGCTAACAAGCGGAAATGGACTGATGAAGGGCCAAGCGGTTCAAAGAAATTCAGTGGTAAATGCTACAATTGCGGGAAACCTGGGCATCGGTCAAAAGACTGCCGAAAGCCCAAGAACTTCAAAAAGAAGAAGGCTCAAGCACATATCACTGAATTTGATAATGATCCAGATGACATGGATCTTACCGCTGTGGTTTCTGAATGCAACTTGGTTGGAAATCCGAAGGAATGGTGGGTGGACACAGGAGCAACTCGCCATGTCTGCGCCAATAGGTGGATGTTCTCTACCTACATTCCAGTGGACAAAGCATAACCTCTTTATATGGGGAATTCAGCTACTGCAAATGTCGAGGGACGTGGGAACATAAAGCTAAAAATGACTTCCGGTAAGGAACTGACATTGAAGGACGTACTTCATGTTCCAGATATCCAGAAGAACCTTGTGTCTGGCTCGCTCCTTAGCAAGAATGGTTTTAAACTTGTATTTGTTTCTGATAAGTTTGTACTTACTAAAAATGACATATTTGTGGGGAAGGGGTATCTCACTGAAGGCCTCTTCAAAATGAATGTAATGACAGTGGCACCAAACGATGCTAATGTTAATAAGAATAAAGCATCTTGTTCTTACTTGCTTGAGTCTTGTATGTGGCATGGTAGATTAGGACATGTGAATTATGATACCTTGCGTAGGTTAATCAATTTGGAATATTTGCCTAAATTCACAATTGTTCCTAATCATAAATGTGAAGTTTGTGTGGAATCAAAATTAACAAGATCTTCTTTTCCATCTGTTGAAAGAATATCTGAACCTTTAGATTTAATTCACACTGATATATGTGATTTAAAGTTTGTTGAAACTAGAGGTGGGAAAAAGTATTTCATTACTTTTATAGATGATTGCACAAGATACTGTAATATATATTTGCTAAGAAGCAAAGATGAGGCGATTGATATGTTCAAACTTTATAAGAATGAAGTTGAAAATCAACTAAGCAAGAAAATTAAGGCATTAAGGAGTGATAGAGATGGTGAATATGAATATCCTTTTTACCAAATTTGTTCTGATAATGGGATCATTCACCAAACCACTGCTCCTTATTCACCTCAATCTAATGGTGTTGCTGAACGCAAAAATCGTACTCTCAAAGAGATGATGAATGCTTTGTTGATAAGCTCTGGTTTACCTCAGAACTTGTGGGGGGAAGCTTTGCTTTCTGCTAACTTTATTCTAAATAAAATACCTCATAAAAAAACCCATAAAACACCTTATGAATTGTGGAAAGGTCACAAGCCTTCTTATAAATACATGAGAGTGTGGGGGTGCTTAGCAAAAGTGGTGGTTCCTAAACCTAAAATGGTTAAGATAGGACCGAAAACCATTGACTGTGTATTCATTGGTTATGCCAATAATAGTAGTGCATACAGATTTTTAGTATTTAAATCTGAGATTCCTGATGTACATGTGAATACGATTATAGAATCGAGAAACGCTTCGTTTTTCGAGGATATATTTTCGTACAAAATACAACGTGATACAAACTCGTCTAAAAGACCACATGAAGCTACGACTTCAAATCCACAAATAACAGAAACTAAAAAGTCTTCGAAAAATGTGGAAGAGCCGAGGCGTAGCAAAAGGGCAAGAGTTGAAAAATCTTTTGGACCTGATTTTCTAACATATTTGTTAGAAGATGACCCACAAAGCTTCAAAGACGCGATGTCTTCTCCCGAGGCGTTATATTGGCGAGAAGCAGTCAATAGTGAAATTGAATCCATACTGCAGAATCACACATGGGAATTGGTGGATCTTCCACCTGGCAATAAACCATTGGGTTATAAATGGATCTTCAAAAAGAAGATGAAAGCAGATGGATCAATTGATAAGTACAAAGCAAGACTTGTTGCTAAAGGATACAGACAAAAGGAAGGATTGGATTATTTCGATACCTATTCACCTGTTACGCGAATAACCTCCATTCGGATGTTAATCGCTATAGCTGCATTGCACAATCTTGAAATCCATCAAATGGATGTCAAGACGGCATTCTTAAATGGTGAATTAGATGAAGAAATATACATGGAACAACCAGAAGGGTTTATTGTTCCTGGTAATGAGAATAAAGTCTGCAGGCTTGTAAAATCCTTGTATGGATTAAAACAAGCACCTAAGCAATGGCATGAGAAATTTGACAATGTTATGATGTCAAATGGATTCAAGATTAATGAGTGCAATAAATGTGTTTATTTTAAACGAATTCAGGATAGCTATGTCATTGTTTGTCTTTATGTAGACGATATGCTTATTATGGGTAGTAATGATGGTATCATCAGATCTACCAAACAAATGCTATCCAGAAAGTTTGATATGAAAGATATGGGTATTGCAGATGTCATACTAGGGATTAAAATCTCTAAAACATCTGACGGCCTAATCTTGTCTCAATCTCATTACATTGAGAAAATCCTTGATAGGTTCAAGGAGCATAACATAAAAGCTATGAAGACTCCAGTCGATGTGAATCTTCATCTCTTTAAGCACTCTGGCCTGGACATATCTCAACTTGAATATGCTCGTATTATAGGCAGTATAATGTATGTAATGAATTGTACTCGACCGGATATAGCATACTCAGTAAGTAAGCTAAGTCGATACACAAGCAATCCTGGAAAGGATCACTGGAAAGGTATACTTCGAGTTTTGGGATATTTAAAATATAGTCAAAACTATGGGCTGCACTACAAAAGATATCCACCTGTATTAGAAGGATACAGTGACGCAAATTGGATATCTGATTCTAAAGACTCGAATTCCACAAGTGGATATGTCTTTACACTTGCCGGTGCAGCAGTATCTTGGAAATCCTTAAAACAAACGTGCATTGCTAGATCTACAATGGAATCCGAATTCATTGCTCTAGACAAAGCAGGAGAAGAAGCAGAATGGCTTCGAAATTTCTTAGAGGATATTCCAAATTGGTCAAAACCTGTGCCCGCAATATGTATACATTGCGATAGTCAATCTACTATAGGTAGGGCACACAATCATATGTACAACGGTAAGTCACGCCACATTCGTAGAAGGCATAATACCGTTAGACAATTGCTCTCAAATGGAATTATCACAATTGACTATGTAAAGTCAAAGGATAATATTGCGGATCCGCTTACCAAAGGTTTAACAAGAGAACAAGTTGAAAGTTCATCAAAGGGAATGGGCCTAAAGCCTATGAACTATTAATCACCATAATGGACACCCAACCTAGTTGACTGGAGATCCCAAGATCTAGGTTCAAAGGGCCAACTAATTTATGAGTGACAAAGTTAACAATGCACTGAAGAGATTTTATACTCTAACCTATTCCTGTGATGAGACAGTGCAAGTAGACAAGGGTAAGCTATGCTTTTAATGATTATCTATGGCTTGAATGCGTTTCAAGTTAAGTATATGCAATAGATGATACTATACATAGAAATCACCTATGTGAGTGTGAAGGGGCCGCTTCAAGGAGAATTTCAAAGGCTTAATTCTCTAAGTCACTCATGAAACCAGGCGGTGTTCAAGGCCAAAATGAACACAAATAGGAGGACCAAATGTGGTTGAAAGGTACTGTGTGAACTCTATTGTCTTGGTCTACATAAACGGCTGGCAGTTCAAAGACATCATGTCCACTGAATAGCCAAGTAAATCCGATAGTTTTCACTAGGGGAAAGTTCAAGGCCACGAGGCTACTTATTCCGATGCAGTTATTTTTCGGTTATGCTTGAACTGTTCGTATTCGATCTAATAAACTAAATCTCATTCATGTGGGGGATGTTGGATATTGAATGAGATTTTCTTCTTTTTGAAAATTTGTCTATTTGCTGACAAATTTTATGTAACAGAATTGAAGATTCATATAAAAAAATTTATGTAACAGAATTGAAGATTCATATCAAATTTTATGTTTGAGAATTAAGATTGATGGGTTAATGTGTATCATCACCGTGCAAGGGTTATGATTTGAAGTGTTTGGTTTATTGGTGGATAGTGAAGAAGAAAATTAATGCTTGGTACTAACATAACTAGTTTAGCAATTTAAGAATAATAAAAGTTATGTTTTGGTTTATTTTTGTACTTTCTCTTATTATTGTGATATTGTTCTTATTTCGTGTATTTTTGTTGGTCTCATATATTTTGTAATAATATTTGTGTTGGCTAAAGTGTTATGGAACTTACTGGTACATGGTCAGTGTCTACTGGCTAAAATTGCCAACAGTCCAATGCGAATAAGTTGGATAATAAGGTAAGGTGAGGTTATGTAGTAATGTGATTGTTGCGTTAAATATATTGTTGTTGATTATTTCTTGCTAGTATTATACTTTTGTCGTATTTTGTCTTCATTACATTTCTTTTTGCAGATTTTTGAAGTGGGCACCAATATGTGTGGATTCTCACCTTCAACATGTAAAAAAATTGAGATATGACTTGATATGTGTCATCTCATTTGTACTTAATTCATAGTTGCAATGAAAATATTTTTAGATTTAATATATATTGCACTAAAATTTGAGAAAGAATATAAAAAATAATTGAAATGCATATCTATACTTTATTATTTTTTCAAACACTTCAATTGTTATCTACGAATCGAGTTGATAATCTCGTAAATGTGTGATCTCATTATTACAAGTAAAAGAAGTAGGCTACGGTACAATAACTAATTGATTGCATTTACACATTTTTCTATAATGTTTTTAATTTTTTGTTTTCAACTACCACGCTAATAGTTTATTACAAAATATTATATAAATATTAAGGATAATAATTTTTGAATTTTAAATATGTATGATAAAAAAAACACTATGGAATTGAAAATGGAAGTTTTTATTATTATTATTTTTTGAAAGAGTGAAGATGCTTATGACACATGTTATGAATTTATGAATTAGTATAGTAAATATTGACCACCATTTTCTTGCCTCGCTTAGGGTGTGTTCATTATATATATATATATATATATCTTTTGAGGGGAGCATTTTCTATAAGGATTACTATTCACGGACCTTATTTACGGATTTGCCCTTTTGGCATGCTTCCCGATGGATTTTTTTGATGAAATTTGGTGGGGATGTTCTTCATCGTGTGTAGAATATCTCCACCAAATTTCGTCAAAAAATTCAACTGGGAAGTGGGTTAACTATATGATTGAAAAATATTAGATTTTATATATCTATTTTTGGACCAATATTTTTCAATCATGTAGTTAACCCACTTCCCGGTTGAATTTTTTGACGAAATTTGGTGGAGATGTTCTACACACGATGAAGAACATCCCCACCAAATTTCATCAAAAAAATCCATCGAGAAGCGTGCCAAAAGGGCAAATCCGTAAATAAGGTCCGTGAATAGTAATCCTTATAGGAAATGCTCCCATCTTTTGAGTGTTGAATGTTGAACATAAGTTTTAAAGATGCAGTTTGTTTTTATTTTGAATATGCTTCTGAATATCAAGGGATTTTTTTAAGAGGCAATTAGGTATAAGGGCCCATTCTAATAATAATATAATTATAAAGGACACTTAAAAATTAGCCATGTAAATTAAGGACACTTTATAAAAAAGACACTAATACCCCTTCCTTATTCTCACGTCTCATTATGACACTAACAGCAACCAGAATGTGCTCAATGCATTTAGCACCTTCTGAGCACCAACCAAAAGGTGCTAAATGCATTTAGCACCTTCTGAACAATAACCAGAAGGTGCTAAATGCATTGTACAACCAGAATGTGCTAAATCCATTTAGCATAGCACCTTCTGGTTGCTGTCCAAGTGGTGCTAAATGCATTTAGCATCTTCTGGTTGTGCATTTAGCACCTTCTGAACAATAACCAGAAGGTGCTAAATGCACAACCAGAAGATGCTAAATGCATTTAGCACCACTTGGACAGTAACCAGAAGGTGCTAAATGTACAACCGGAAGGTGTTAAATGCATTTAGCAGCTTCTGAACACTAACTAGAAGGTGCTCAATGCATTTAGCACCTTCTAAACACTAACCAGAAGGTGCTAAATGCATTTAGCACCTTCTGAACAATAACAGAGCACCAACCAGAAGGTGCTAAATGCATTTAGCACCTTCTGAATAACTACCAGAAGGTGCTAAATGCATTTAACACTGCAATTAGATTTAGCACTACTGAATTTCATGCAATCTTTCGATAAGTTTTAGGTAAAACCTTTTGAATTAATAGATTTAGATTAAAAAACTTCCCATTGTTTTCGTCTCGAACTAATTTAGGAATTTGGCAATGCTTATAAGAATCAAAAATTGCCAAGTTGTGAAAACTACCCATTGCCAAGTTACCCAGCATTCTAACAATCATTATAACAAATACCTGAAGTGCTTTTTCATCATACATATATAAATCCCACATTACAGCTTATTTATGCACATGACTATTAACTCAGAAAAGTAATAAAACTATAAAATAATACATAGCATTACATATATTTATGTTCTTAAAATTAAATGATGCGCATGAGAAAAAAAAGGTAAAAAAAATGCAGTCGTATAATCAACTCAATCTAGTGTGGAGTGTGTTTATGTTTAAATTTGAAGTAATAGGAGGGCGTGCGATTACCAGTGGGAGTGAGGGGTGCTTGAGAAAAAGAGATTTCATGGCATGATTTAATGGAATATACAAATATTGATTTTACTTTTGCTTCTGTTGTTTCTATTGTTGATGATGATGATTTTCCCTTTTCCATTCTCTTTCTCTCTCTAGCTCTCTGTTTTTCTCTATCTAACAGAGTCACTCAGTTATAAATTGTACGTGGCATCTTTTCATCTATAAAAATACCTTCTTTTCACATGTACGCACCAGCACTTTTCACTCAACTTTTTAATTAGGGGTATTTTTGTCTATTAACATTTATTATTTTCCTTAAAATAAATTAATATTATGAAAAGTGTCCTTATTGTAAAATCAAATTATGAAATTAATACTACTTCCCTTTATTAAACATGAATCTGTCCTTAGAGTTATAAAACATTAGGAAACGAGACCTTATAACTCATTATCTCTTTTTTTAAATTAATAGTTTAAATTTAACATTAAGCATTCAGCATCTAATTTTTAAAAATTGTAAATATTGGATTAGTTTTTTAGTTTTGAGTGCTCTAAAAAGCAATCGAATTTGTTTTATTTATTTATTTTTTTGATTCCACATGTCTTCATTTTATTGGTGGTCACAACATAAGAAATAAATGAATACTACTTAAAAAAGAATAGATGTAACAAACTAGTAGAATGCAGTAGCATTATTTAGTTTATTTAAATTGCATTTCATCTAATTTTATTTAAATTGTATTTTATACCTTTGGACAAAAAAAAATGTTGACGAGCAATGAGCTAGCAGGAAATTATTCCAATAAGTATATTAGCTCTATTTCATGTCTATTGTTCGTTAATCTTATTTTAATGTTTTATTGAATAATATTTCAACTATCTAATTTCATATTTAATTAAATTAAATTTATAATACGTTGAATTAAATTGAATGTCAAATCCAAAAATCTACATTAAATCAAATCAAATAAAATCAAATGGTAACGATACGAAACTATCAAACTAAATACCTACTTGTGCTTAAAACTCTACTGTTAAATATAGTCAAAATTCTTGATAAAAAATAAAAAAAGTCAAAATCGGGCGGCGGTAGTATACGTAATAAATGCAGAGCATTAAGATGGAAAAACAAAATCGAGATTCGAGCAACTTTGGTAAACGTAATAAATGCAGGTGCATTTTTGGCATATACTAAAATCAGCAATTGACTCCTCGTACTCTCCGTAAATATTCATACATGCTATAGAAATTGTCTTCAACAAGGAGTCGTCATTTCTGGTCATTTTCAAAGGTATCATCGATTCATTCTCTTATTCTTTAATCCCCCTCCTTCCTTTTTTATTTTCATACTGTTTATGTCAGTGTTCCTCTCACCAACCGAACACTCCTCTAGGGTTCCATCGATTTCCACGCCCCAACATATAAAGCTTCCTTCTTTATTGTTCCTTGGTCGATTATGATTATTAAAATCCTGAAATTATCGTATCGTCTAATTTATGATTTACTCGGTCATCGTTGATGTCTGTGAAGATAATTTAATATATACCTTTTTTGTCGTTAAGGTGTTGTTTGAATTTGATAGGATAAACAGAAGGCATGCAACTTGCAATTGTTGTTTATTTTATCTGTAAGGGTGGTACTATTGTCCAAGCAATTATGATTGTTGCGAGAGCAACGTACTACTTTAGAAGCATAAAGTATTACTTCTTAAAACGGTACTAATTTCGCTTTGGCAATACGACTATCCTATCGGAAGAACGAAACAGGCAAAATAATTCACAAAAAGTTGATTTACAAATCTACTTGCCATTGATACGTTGAGCTTAGACCCACCACCAATTGTATCACTTTAATTAAGAGTGTGCCTGTGTATTTGTGGATTAACTCTGCGTGGATTATACTATGCACAAATTTGCTTTATATGAGTAATGCTACACATACAAATAATGTACAAAATGCATTTGATTTGGTAAAGAATTAGGCCTATCGGAAGAAAGTAGTTGAAATCATCTAATTCATTCATCAATCATTCAATCCGGTAAATGACGCATCATTATGTGTACTCCCCGTGTCTTCAACATTATTGGGATTGCATATATTGTGTAATTTTGTTATTTGTGCTAGTATTTGAAACTCTTGAGAGGTGATAGCTTGATAATTTGGAAACAATTTGTTTTTTCTCAGTTATTCAATTGCTGTGATAATCTGAAATTGAAAGTATGGCGGAAGAGAAGTGTGGAATTGCGAAGGATGTTACTGAAGTAAGTTCTTTTAAATTGAGGGTCTTCTGCTTCTTTGGGTGTCTTTGGCTCGATTAAATCATTAATACTTGAAACTTGGTTTCTTTGTCATTCAGTTGATTGGTAAAACTCCATTGGTATATCTCAATAATGTTGTAGACGGTTGTGTTGGGCGTATTGCAGCCAAATTAGAAATGATGGAACCATGTTCTAGTGTTAAAGACAGGTATTCACTGAAGCCCATCGTTTAGTTTCAGTAGATTTTTATGTCTCTATGTGCGATTATAAATGTGTGTTTGGCATAACTGTGATTGTGTTTGCTTTCCAACACACAGGATCGGTTATAGTATGATTGCAGATGCTGAGGCAAAGGGCCTTATCACACCAGGGGAGGTAAGTTATGAGTGGGATCATTAGGAAACCATTATTAGAGCAGCGTGTATTTTTAGTGATATTTTAGAGTGATTTATTATGATCACACTCCTCTTCAACAGCGCTTCTATTTGAGTGAAATCCTGCTCAGCAGCAATTTCAATTTGGATGAATTGAGAGTTGACTGAAAATAAAGTTCTGTTAAACCATAATCATGTACTTTTTACACCGGTACAAATGCCGGTTCATCGCTGTATGTGGGTGATCCTTGGGATGCTAATTTCTTGATTGATCAATCTTATTTGGTAATATTTGTGTTAATATTATGATTCGAATATGCTGTAGTGAAGTGGGTTTTTACATCAACACTATGAACTTTTGTCTGAGAGAATAATTGGATCTGATTTTTTTTTTAATTGATTGTTTTTTAAGAGTGTCCTTGTTGAACCTACAAGTGGCAACACTGGGATTGGATTAGCCTTCATGGCAGCAGCTAAGGGTTACAAGCTCATCATTACGATGCCTGCTTCTATGAGTCTTGAAAGGAGAATTATACTCCGTGCTTTTGGCGCTGAGTTGGTGCTCACAGATCCTGCTAAGGGAATGAAAGGTGCTGTCCAGAAGGCTGAGGAGATATTGGCTAAAACACCTAATGCGTATATTCTTCAGCAGTTTGAAAACCCTTCAAACCCAAAAGTATGTCTTTCTTTGTTATTTTAAATTTTATTTAGGTGGCTGGAAAAGTTAATTTGTATCGTCATTGTAACTATAGGTACATTATGAAACCACTGGACCAGAGATTTGGAAAGGCTCAAATGGGAAAATTGATGCCTTAATTTCTGGTATTGGTACCGGGGGAACTATAACTGGTGCAGGAAAGTTCCTCAAAGAGCAGAACCCTGACATAAAGGTAAGCTTTAGATGATGATTAGAAGATCAATTTTCGGTAACAATTGCACGTACATTCTTTTTTCTGTTACCAAATAATATTCTGACTTTATCTTTTGATATCTTCTTTCTTCCTCTTCGCTGTGTTAGCTGTACGGTATAGAGCCCGTTGAAAGTCCTATTCTATCTGGAGGAAAGCCTGGTGAGTGATGTTGGATGTCTTTCACATTTCTTTATGGCATATCTTTTCTATTTTACTTGTTTCTTTCACATGATCTGTGTTTATTTACTTTTGTGATTTGGAGTTGTTGCTTATAACTGTATCCTCAGTTTTTGATTTGGCAACTAGTATTGGGTTGTTGCGAATGAACCAGGCTGAGTTGACTATTAAGGTTTTTGGGTTCAGCTTGGTTCCTTTAATATGCTGTGTAAGCAAAACTCAGGTTCTGAACAATGCCAGACTTGGCTCATCAAATGTAGTATTAGTTGGGTTCTAACAGTGTTCTATATGTATGCTTAGAGGTGGTACCATTACATTACCTGATCTCCTAATCATCCATTTCAAGTATCACAATTCTTGACTAGCTTAGCTGAGCTACAAAGTTATATTGTAGTTCAGCTCCTTACTCATTGAAGGAGCTTGAGGCGAGCACAATGCAAAAGCAGTCCAGTTCATTCGCAGCCCAGTCACCAAGCATTTTCCACAAACGATAAAATAGAAATAACAAATGATATGGCTAGTAGTTGCTGTTCTTGTTAGGGTCACTTAGACTTGGGTACCTCAATAAATTGTTGAATTTAGACTTGGATACTTTTTTTTCCTGAAATTTAGACTTGGGTACTTCTCTCAAATTCCGTTAATTGTTAACAGGCATGTGCATGCATGTGACCCCTCTGTTGTAAGTGGTAAGTGGAGAGTCTTACGTAGAAAAAAGCACATTGTCATATGTTAAAAGTTAATGGATATTTCTCCTTTTCTTCCATTTCCACTTTCAATGTTATGTCTATTAATTTAGGGATCTGGAGTTCTTTCATGGACTGAGATTTTGCACCTTATTTTACATTGAAGTCGGACATGGTAAATGCAGAGCTTCTTGTTTGGGCTTTGGATCAAATGTATTCACTCATCTTCCTATCTTCATGATATAGGCAAAACAAAAGCATGAATTTTCTTTGTTGGATTCTTGACTCTCCTTAGTGATCTGCTTTCGCAATTTGTGCATTTTCTTTTGTTGGATGTATTTTTCTCTGGCTTTCCACCAAAAGGGTCTGTTATTTGCTCAAAAGAATGTTAAGTGTGAAGTCTATAAATTAATACATATATTACTTTCTACGTATGTGACTCTTTTCCCTATGAAAACACACAAACTTAAATGGCATAGATATATATTAACTTGTAAGATAATGAGCGTACCATCATGCAATGCAAGTAGTATTTGGGCTTGTTTGGTCCCAATTTATTGCAGTGTATTGGCTACCGGAGAAGTTCTAATAATAGTGTTGATTTGTTTTCTTCAATTGGATGAGTGTATTGCTTCCATGGTACTTCCAACAGTGGTCTGATAGTAACTGAAAAGGCTGAACTGGGCTAATCTGTTTTAGAACTTTCATCTGAATACATTTTCCCACTATTTTCGTACAGAACTTCAATGACAAAATATGCATGCAAAATGCCATTAATAGCCTTTTCTTCAAAACAGCAAATCTTTTTTTTCTTTTTAATTTTTTAATTCTTTTGATGCTGCTTGTGTAACTGGGCTTGGTGATTGCTTAGCATGTTATGCATTTTTAGTGGCTACACTTCATACTCTAAAATTGGAGAAATAGTTAATGTCTTGTGTGTATGTTTAGTTGTTTACTGTACTTCACTCTATGCAAAATTTCTTATTTGTATTGTCATTTGACTTAATGATGACATTTTTATCTGATCCCCAAGGCCCACATAAGATCCAGGGAATTGGTGCTGGTTTTATACCTGGAGTTTTGGATGTTAGTATCATTGACGAAGTAATTCAAGTAAGAATTTTTCTTATCTTTTACACCTCATTGTGAAAATGAGCAAAATCATTTCATTTTATGATAAGTTTCTTTTAATATATATATAGCCCCGCTCTAAAAAGGATAGTCCTCTTTTTAAAAAGGACCATCCATTTCGAGGGATAACTGATAGAAAAAATTTCATGAAACTTGGTAGAGATAATCTCTATGAGGGAGAGATTATCTCAAACAAAAGTAATCAATAGTATCAATTTAGAAGTAAGTGAGATGATCATAAAAAATTCCAACAGCCAAAAATAAACTTATAGATATTTTTTGATGAAATTTGATAGAGATAATTTATTCATCATGGAGATCATTTCTACCCAGTTTCATGAAAGATCCATTCATTTTTCTTAGAGGACTGTCGTCTTTAGAGTGAGACTATATATGGTATATATTTATTATACTCAAGCGTGTCCACTATGTAGTTCCTGATGTAGATAGTTTTAAAAATAACTTAAGACTACAATATGTGACTTACTTGTAGCTACATTTGATGTCTAATTTCCCAGATTTCAAGTGAAGAAGCCATAGAAACTGCAAAGCTTCTTGCCCTGAAGGAAGGGTTACTGGTAAGTTCAACATCTTTATATTCTCCACATTGTGGTTTCAGGTGATACAATAGAATCTTCGATTGTATTAATATTTGAGTTCCTGTAACTGGAAAACCTTGTCTGATCATATTCCTGTTTTGATTTTGGACATACATGTTTTGTAGGTGGGAATATCATCTGGTGCTGCAGCAGCTGCTGCTATTAAGGTTGCAAAGAGGCCAGAGAGTGCTGGAAAGCTGATAGTTGTAAGTTTATTTTGTCTTTACCTAATTTAAATATAATAAAGGCTCGTAAGTCGTTTTACAATTTGTGTGCATCATGAGGCTGCTCACCTATTTTCGAATGTTCAAGTATACCCTTGTCAAACATTTTTCCTCGCCAATTATGGTCAGTAGGCCTCTCCTGCCAGCACTGCCAGTCTCCTGAATTCTGCTGGTGGTTAAATTTACTTTTTTGGAAAACGTAAGATGGTGGAAGTGTATTCTAGGTATAAGTAAATAAGATTTTTGGGAATGGAGATGTAAGTTATATGATATCAATTATGTTTAGCATCAAAATGGGCCCCTCCCTTCTCCCTCTAATAACAATGTAACTTGTACCACTGGCGGTTATGACACCAAGTTTTGGACTTCCAATTTTGCCCCTTTAGGATTGAACTCAACCTTTCGGTTAGAATTGAACTGTTTTAACCATCGAGCCATCACTTTGTTTTTGTTTCCTTCGTCCCATTTCAAATTAGATGTGCTTGCATTTAAGAAAGATGTGCATGAGCATCACGTATGCTTTTGTGTCTAGTAACAAAAAATGACAATATCTGTGATACTTTTTGAACACGTCAATTGTGGTGCTGACCACACATTCTTGGCAGGTGGTTTTTCCAAGCTTTGGGGAGCGGTATCTTTCGTCTGTGCTCTTTGAATCAGTAAGACGGGAGGCAGAGACCATGACTTTTGAGCCCTGATGAGCTGTTTATACTCTTTGAAGTGTGGGAAACCCTAGTTCATGGCGATAATGATACAAACGTATGTACATGCATATGTGTGTATATAAATGGTCTGTTCGTGGTACAACTTGTGTTCCTCTTGATTGCCATCAATAAATAAATTTGTTCAGAAAGATAGAATTTCATTGTTGCTGGACTTATTTGTTTGTCGAAGAACTAATAGATTGGTTTGTTATCACTCTTTTTCTCTTGATGTTTGATCCATTGTTGAAGAAATTTTCCGAAACATTTGAGAATCCAGTTGGTACGAGGTGAAATATTTTACGGTGGCAAATTTGTTGTTTCCCCGTTTGTTGTAATTGTCGTACGTAATGATTTCCTTATCCACACAATGGACACATTATGAAGCACAAACCAGGGATAACATATCCCAGCAGAGTTCTGGATTAAGTCTCTGCCTGAAAATCAAAATCTTCTCTCCCAAAATTTGTTCTGAAGAAAAAGTTTGTATTGTGGCTGAAAATTTGGGGCCTGAATTTGTTTATTGATGTTTGTAGTCTTTGGTACCATCTGTATAATTGATGTTTGTTCTGAAGAAAAAGTTTGTAGTCCTTGTTTCCTAAAAGCAATTTTCGTTTGGTACTTATCTGCCTATTTTACCCCTAGATTTGATTTGTTTTAATTAAAAATTGATTTATTGAGTTTTGAACCCATGACCACTGGGTTCATTTTATCCTTACCCATAAGTACTTATTCTCAACCTCCTTTATATCCTTATTTCTCATCGCTAAAGTGCTGGAGTAATGATGTTAATTGTAATAAATATTGTTATTTTAAACCTAATTGACTTATATTGAAATATTTATACATCGTAAAATCGTATTATTATTTATTTATTAAATTATAATTTTAAATTATATTACTAAATATAACATGTTAATATATTTCAATATCGTTGAGTATCCCTAAAACCAATATCGGATATCGAGTTAAAAATAGGGCTAGGACCGGACCGGTTCGGTTCCTAGCCAAATTATGAAGAACCGGAACCCATTTTTTGTTATTCTTAACGGTTCAGTTCTTTGTGTATTTTTTGAGGAACTATAAATGGAACTGAATTGGTTCTAACGGTTCGGTTATAACGATTCTTCAAGGAATCGTTATAACCGTTAAGAACTTGCCAAAAATTGTTCTAACGGGTCTTTGTGGAACCGTTAGAACTATTAAAATCGGTTAAAATCGTTCTAATGGTTGTTCGGGGGATCGTTAAAACCATTACAATTGTTAAAACAGTTAGAACTGGTCAAGAATCGTAAGAACTGTTATTTATTTATATATAACGGTTCCTAACGATTCATTTAATTAAATTTATCAATGAACCGAAAATTGAACTGTTAGGAATCGAACTGTTAAAAATTTGTACTTTAATACTAAGAACTGAACCGTACCGACCTTTTTTCGATTCGGTGCAATTCGGTTCTCCAATTTCCGGTTCAAAAATCCCATCGCTAGTTGAAAATTGAGTGGCCCGAAAGCGTGACGTTGATCCATGACTTTAAAGGTGAGTTGAGTTCATCAATCTTCAATATACGTAAGGATGACTTATATGAATCATGTTAACATGTGCCATAAAGATACAAATTAAAAACCTATTTTTAAAAATAATTAACTTTCAATATGCATTAAATATGGCACAAATTTTCTTATAAATTTCATTATTTCTATTATAAATAGCTTTTATCCCGTACCGTTCCGGCCAATGCTATCATTTTCCGAGTTATATTGTTGTCTCATTTATTAGGGTTTCTTATTCTAATCACCGAGAAACACTTGCACTGCTCTTGATTTTATAGTTTATCAGGCTCATCGGTTGATTATTTTTAAGCAACATTCATCCGCTGCGATTCAACTTCTGTAGTTCCCATCGTTGCCGATGACAACAGGCCCTAATCTCATCGCTTGTGAGTAGTTCTCTTCTTCAATCTCTTCCCTTGTATATTTTGTTTGTGTGTACTTATTTTTTATTTTCTGTTTCTCAAGTTCTTCATTTGATTGCTGCTTCGTAAACAAAGCTTTTCATTTTTAAATAGAATCAGTGCTTAACAAGTCATGAGATAACAATTTTTTAATTTTTGCTGGATATTCAAGCAATTGGAAAGCCCTAGGGCTTGGTCAGTTTCATTTAGATGTGACCAGTTATAACTTTGATTATTTGGGTAGGGTCTAATATTGATTGATGAGTTATGTTTGTGTCCTTGTTACATTATTTTTTCCACATGAAGATCGGGCAGGATTGCCGGAGTTTTCACTCCCTTTTGTTTTCAAAATTATTTCTCTTTTCATGTTTAAATAATGAGAAATGTTAGATTAGTGAACTCTTGATATCCTTTTCAGAAGTAATGTTAGATTCTTTGTACTGTTGTATAAACAATTGGCGACTGGCCCTAGCGGTCTAGGCCCCTCATGGCTTTGGGCTACACTCGATAAAAAACTTGTGTGCATTTTATGGAGGGCGAGAGTGGGCATGTAGTATACTGGTATGCACTAGATAGAGTCAATTCATGGTTTGTAAAGAAAGAAATCATGCCAGATTCTTTAAAAAGTACTCCACTGTCCCAAATTAACAGTCCAGTCTCTCTCTTATTGTGATTTTATGAGGATGGGTGGAATTGGTGTCTCTTCAAAATTATAAACCTTTAGAAGAGATTCCAGTAGAACCCCAAATAAATCTAGTGAAATCAAAGCCACTCTATGGGCTTCGACTTCCTCTAGTTTCAAAGGACTTAACGACAACGATATCAATAATATCTGGGCAGAAATTCTGTGTTTATTTTTTGTATTGGTCTGGAAGTTGTTTAGGGAATTTGATATTGGCCTTTCGGAGCTAGGATGTACTCTTTTTCTGATTCTGTTCTTTTTCGATTTTGACAGCTTCATCTAGTCAAACTATCCACGAACTTAGAATTGTAGTAGTAATATTATTAAGTTAATAAAATTGCTTCAAGAGTTCTTTTAGTTTCTATTGACAAAGTTCTTGCATTTAATGCAGTTCCCTTTTGAGTAAATCTAATTGTTCCATCGATCAGACTATCACGGCCCCGAAAGGTGAAGAACCGGTGAACGAACAAGCAGTAGCCAACATGTACGCCGAAAATCTGAAATCCACCATTCGTCGGACTCTTCTCTATGTTTCAACCTGTACAGTAGTAGCTTTACCACCGCCAAGTTAGACATTTTGATCACTTTCCTTCTGCTAAAAAGTTAAGCTTTGGCAAGGCAAATGGGTCTTCCACTTGAAAGTAAGATTCATATCTTGAATGTTCAACTTACCCATTTTTCTGTTTCTGCCTAAAAATGTTGAACTCACATTAATTCCAATAGTTCAATTATTGCAAATATTTGTCATAACAGTTTTCGCACACTAACTGTTTGACGCTTTGCCCCATAGAACTTTATCATAGAAACCACTAACCACCAGCCCAAGTTTAAAGCCACTCAATTTGATCATTCTTTTAAAGATTATACACACCCTTTAGGATTACCCACATGGCACTAATGCTCTTAAGAAGAGGCACAACTTTGATATCATTGGAGAATTCTTGTTTCCTTTTGAGGGGATTTAGTTTTTCATCCAGAGTCCCAATGATTCTCGATAATGAAAGTGATTCAACTCAATTTATGTCGGTTAATAACAAGGGAATCCCTTCGGCAAATGATGGTAGCCGGCTTCATTTTTCGCCATTGTTATCTAATAGTGGAACCCACAAAAAGGATTTCAAAATTGAGCTTGTTGATAATGAAACTTGGCGTGTTTCCACTGGTCTAGCTGAGGCATGGAGAGGCACTGCCGGGCTGTCGGGATCAAATGCCTTGAAATCTGAAGTGGCCGACGAGGCGGTTGGCGATAAACAGCGAAACAAGGAGGACCCTGATTTCGATGAGATTGAAGACATGAGAATTCGCGGTAATCTTTTTTACAAGCTTGACAAGGACTCCAGAGAGTTTGAAGAGTACAATTTTGATTTTCACCGAAAGAAATCTTGGAAGAAGAATAGGGGCGATCAAACAGAAAGCAAAAAGAACAAGAGCCCAGATTGTAAATTGACTTCTGCAGTTGAAAAACGTTCAATTTTGAAGCATAATGATGAGCAAAAAGAAAGCAAAAGGGAGGACAAGTTCAGTTCTAACGCTGGGTTGGGAGAAAGATTTTCCGAGCTCGATATGAACCATTTCGTTTCGCTGGACAATTATGGTGGAAAGAAGCAAAGAACTCTCACTTTCAATCAACTTACAGCTCCTTACCACGAACCATTTTGCTTGGACATTTACATATCGAAAGCTTCTGTACGTGCGTGTGTTATTCATCGAGCAACCAGCAACGTGGTTGCTGTGGCACATTCTATTTCGAAGGACATGAAATTTGATCTTGGGTCGACTAAGAATGCGACTGCTTGTGCTGCTGTGGGCCAAATTTTAGCTCAGAGAGCGTTGGCTGATGATATTCATAATGTGGTTTATACACCTAGAAAAGGGGAGAAGTTGGAAGGGAAACTTCAGGTTGTTCTTCAGTCCATCATCAATAATGGTATTAATGTGAAGGTCAAAATTAAGCAAAGGAAGTTCAAGAAATCTGGTCTTAAAAAACACGGCTTTGGAGTATCGATGACTGGTTGATTTGTCGATAAGGTACAACTGTTTGTGTTAGCATAGTTGTGTTCTTAATTTAAAGCTTTGGGTCTGATGTTTTTACTTGAAATAGTTTCTCAAATGATGAGGGGACTACTCTTGCATTTGTTGCATGTTCAACCCAGGCATAGGAGAAAATGAGCTCATCAAGGTACCAAATGAGTTAAGTACTTTTAAGTGTCATAGTTGTGCTTTTGCAGGAAGTATATTGTAACTTAGAAGTGTGTATGAACAAATTCATCCTGTTCTGGAATTTTTTTGCCTAATAATGTTTGCAAAAAAAAAAAAAGGAAAAAAAGAAGAGGATAATAAATTATTAATTAGAGACATCAAGAGAATTTAATGCTAGGTAACATAAAATATTAATAAAGGAAACGTAGATAAATGACTTGGGCAAGAAAGCAGGTTGTTGGAAAAATAAAGAAACTAATAAAAATTAATGCATAAATACGGTATTAAATAACACCACTTTTCAGACTATTATGCATGTATATAACTTTATTTATTACATAATAATATTTATACTATTTTTTGTATTTTCAAACCATTGTAATATTGTTGTACTTAGGTAAACTCGTTAAACAAACAAACCATAAACAAAGAACAAATTAGTTGTAAGTATTTTTTTGAAACTAATTAAAACATATTTTTATCATTTTCACTTTTTCAACAAGTGGAAATTGTTAAACTTTTGATATAAAATTTCACATTAACGTTAGCTACAATATCTCAATATGTGACTTACTAGTAGCTACATTTGATGTCTGTAATTTCCCAGATTTCAAGTGAATAAGCCATAGAAACTGCAAAGCTTCTCTCCCTGAAGGAAGGGTTGCTGGTAAGTTCAACATCTTTATATACTCCAGTACTCCACATTGTGGTTTCAGGTGATACAATAGAATCATCGATTGTATTTATATTTGAGTTGCTGTAACTGGAAAACCTTGTTCGATCATATTCCTGTTTTGATTTTGTACATGCATGTTTTGTAGGTGGGAATATCATCTGGTGCTGCAGCTGCTAATAAGGTTGCAAAAAGGCCAGAGAGTGCTGGAAAGCTGATAGTTGTAAGTTTCTTCATGTCTTTTACCTAATTTAAATGTAATAAAGGTTCATAAGTCGTTTTACGATTTGTGTGCATCATAAGGATGCTCACCTATTTTCGAATGTTCAATTATACCCTTGTCAAACATTTTTTCCTCACCAATTACGGTCACTAGGCCTCACCTGCCAGCACCACCAGTCTCCTGAATTCTGCTGGTGGTTAAATGTATTTTTTGGAAAACGTAAGATGGTGGAAGTGTATTCTAGGTATATGTAAATAAGTTTTTTGGGAATCGAGATGTAAGGTGGCCTCCTGAATTGTGCCTCACTCCCTCTTTAGGAAATATATGAACTTTCATAATAACCTTTCATCTGGTGCTGCTGCCTTTACTATTTATTTTTTATGGGGTTCACATTAAGGCACAACGCCTCTTGACCCCTTTCTTTGAAGAGGGAGGGGGAGGACCTGTAAGGCTATAACAAGAGAAAAGCAGTAACTTCAGTAATTTTGCAGGGCTTATATGATATCAACCATGTTTAGCATGAAAATGGGCCCCTCCCTTCCCCCTCTAACAACAATGTAACTTGTAGCATCTATATATAAAAGCAAAGCAACCACCGGCGGTTATGACACCAAATTTTGGATTTCCAATTTTGCCTCTTTAGGATTGAACTCAACCTTTGGGTTAGAATTGAATTGTTTTAACCATTGAGCCATCACTTTATTTTTGTTTCCTTCGTCCCATTTCAAATTAAATGTGCTAGCATTTAAGAAAGATGTGCACGAGCGTTGCGCATGCTTTGTCTAGTAACAAAAAATGATAATATCTGTGATACTTTTTGAATACGTCAATTGTGGTGACTGACCACGCATTCTTGGCAGGTGGTTTTTCCAAGCTTTGGGGAGCGGTATCTTTCGTCTGTGCTCTTTGAATCAGTAAGACGGGAGGCAGATACCATGACTTTTGAGCCCTGATGAGCTGTTTATACTCTTGAAAGAGTGGGAAACACTAGTTTCATGGCGATAATGATACAAATGTATATACATGCATAGGTGTGTGTACATATGCATGGTCCTTTTGTGGTTTAACTTGTATTCCTCTTGATTGCGATCAATAAATAAATTTGTTCAGAAAGATACAATTACATTGTTGCTGGACTTGTTTGTTTGTCCAAGAACTAGTAGATTGATTTGTTATCACTCTTTTTCTCTTGATGTTTGATTGTTGAAGAAGTTTTCCAAAACATGTGAGGATCCGTTTGGTATGAGGTGAAATATTTTACAGTGGCCAATTTGTTTTGTTTCCGTTGTTTGTTGTAATTGTCCCGTGTTCCTGTACGTACTGATTTACTTATCCACCGTAATGGACACATTATGAAGCTCAAAGTGGGGATAACATATCCTAGCCGAGCTCTGGATTAGGTCTATGCCTGAAAATCAAAACCTCATCTCGCAAAATTTATACTGAAGAAAATGTCACTGTGGCTGAAAATTGAGGCCTGAAATTGTTTATTGATGTTTGTAGTCTTTGGTACCATCTGTATAACTAGTTAATATTTTTTTTTTCAGAAACTATTCTTGTTAAATGTCAAATCTTTTGCCTTACAATCTTCTTGGATATTTTTAAGGCATCTGATTTTCTTTATTTCAGGTAAATCTTATCTACCAATTAAACAAGAAAAATATTTATAAATGAAAACAGAGAAGAAAGACATCTACATAAAACACACTTTATGTTACAGATTGGTCTCGAATAATCGTCCCAATGCCAACCATGCCCGTATTACTAGAGGATGCTATATCAGTATTAAGTTTATATGTAGTGTGTGAGAAGGGACACCAAGCTAATTGAAGAAGAGTTTTGTGATTGCTCTTTGTAGCCCAAAGGAGAATATGAGATTATAGTTGTCGTCTGTCGTTCGTAAAATGTTACCACAATCAATAACAACATTGCGGAAGATAGCATTATTTCGGGCCTGCCACATAGACTAGAAAAGAAAAGGAGTTCTAATATATATGTTCCCATGCATTTCCACGGGCAAAGAATTGAATAAAATTGAATTGGTCCCAATCCACCCAATTAACATTGTTTCGAAGAGGTTGTAGGAGAGGGCATTTCAAAAAACAATGTGTAGTCTCATCAATTTCACCGTAGAGAAAGCAACTTGGGGAAGGGAGAATAATTTTTTTGAAAAGATGATTAGCTGTGGGTAATGAACCATTCAGGATTTGCCAATAATTTTTATTGGTTATTTTGGGAGGACATTGCATTTTCCAAAGTTTTCTCTCCAAAGAAGATGAAGGAATGGAAGATTATAAATTTTTTTGTAAAGCCAATGATAAGAAGATTTTGATCGCATATCTTCCAGCTGGATTAGGAGCCCAAAGAGGAGTATTTGTACCTTGAGTAAAAGGTATTGGAATACCCCGGATGAGGTGAAGCAAACAGTTTGGAACCATATCGTATTGGCTAATTTCTCAATATCCCATTTTTCAAAAACAAGATCAATAAAATCTTTTATTTCGACAGTACTATTTTCAATAGGCCAATTAGGAGGAAGTTGCTGAATGAGAGGTTTGTCTCCTACCCAAACATCATGCCAAAATAATTTATCACCATCTCCAATTGACCATTTGATACCCATAATGAAATCAAGCAGCAACTTCATTAGACCTCGCCATGCCCATGAGGCAGTAGCTTTCCTTTTGGCAAGAAGAATGTTTGTATTCGAAAAATATTTAGCTTTGTAAGTTTTGGCCTAAAGGGAAGAACTAGCCGTAAGTAAAGGCCATAAATGTTTCGTTAAAAAAGCTTTATTCATAAAAGCTAACTTCTTTAGGTTAATCACTCCCCCCCCCCCCCCCCCCCAAACAGTGATTCTGGAGAGGAGATATGCTCCCAAGAAATATGAGTTGTTTTTTGGGAAAATGTAGAAGCATTCCAGAATTTTTTTTAGTGGTTCATTTCATCTCAAATAAAATAGTTTTCGGCAAGGGAAAGGAAGCCATACTATAATAAGGCAATGACTGAAGAGTAGAAGAAATAAGGGTAGTTTGGCTCACATAAGATAAGTATTTTGTCCTTCAGGACAAGTAAAAGCTGTCCATTCTATTGAATTTCTACTTATTTTTATTTGCCAAAATCCTGATTTACATAATATCCCTAAATAGATACCAAATATTAAGTTTATAGTTCATTTTTGACAAAATATCCCTAAATAGGTATTTAGTGGCACGACTAGTAATTAGAGGTAGACCCAAATATTTCTTTCCAGATTTAGCTTTTCAAATAGCGAGAATAGTTTTTGCTTGTCTCCTATGAAATTTAGAAGCGCAAGGCGAATAATAAATTCCTGATTTGATATTATTGAGAGATTGCCCCGAAGCAATACATTTTTTTTGAATAAGGTCTATAATAGTAAAAATAGAAGTATGATCAGCTGAACAGAAGATAATAAAATCATCAGCAAAAGTAAGAGCAGGGATAATCAGACCATTACGAACTGTACGTAACGGTTGAATCTTTTTTGTAAAAGCTGCGTGTTCTAGATTAGGTAGAAGGACATCAAGATAGAGAATAAATAAATATAGGGGATAGAAGGTCCTCTTGCCTAAGCCCCCTGGAAGGTGTAATGGTTTCCGTGGCACTACCATTAATTAATGCTCGGTAATGCATAGTAGAAACATACTCTATAATACACTTAATAAAATGAGATGGAAACTAATTTTGGAGTAAAACCCATTATAAGAAAGGCTATTTGGTCATAAGCTTTTGTAAGATCAATTTTTAAAGTTAAAGTCTCATTCTTATTTTTCGACTTATAGTATGGAATATCTCATGAGTGAGAAGAATGTTATCTTGTATATATCTTTTAGGGATAAAAGCATTTTGGTAAGGAGAAACCAACAAATTTAAGTATGGTATCATTTTACTAACAATAAGAGAAGAGATAATTTTATATAAAACATTACATAATAGGTCGAAAGTGGGTAGTTTGAGTCGGATACTCTTTTTTAGGAATTAACACAACAAGAAGAAAGGGGAAGAATACTTGTGTTGAAAAAAAATCTTGCACAATCTTATATATATGGGGACCAATCAATTCCTATTGCCACTTAAAGAAATCAGCTGAGTCCATCTGGACTTAGAGCTTTATAAGGATTCATTTTAAACAATATTTGTTTATATCGTTGATGGTAATATCACGAGTTAACTCATATTGAGCCTCTGTAGATAATAAAGGAGCCAGAGAAATAACATTTTGTATAGAAAAATTTCAATAGTGGTTTCATAAAAATTATCAAAGTGCTACATGAAAGCAGTTTTTATGTTAGTAAGATTCGAAATCTAGCCCTCGGAGGGGAGGAAAAAGGTTTCAATGTTATTAGCTTTACATCTATGATTGACATTAGCTTGAAAGAATTTTGTGTTTGCATCTCCTCACTTGAGCCACTCAATTCGAACTTCATTCTTCCAATAAAGAGTTTCTTTAGTTAAAAGCCTTCCTAATAAATTTTGGAGTTGAACTTCTCGTGAAAGGAGGTCTTCAGCAACTTTAAAAGAAAGCAAGTTACAAATATTTTCAGGTTGAGTTTTCGTATTCGAAATTAAATCTTTGAGATTTCCAAATACATTTTTTTTTCTAAATCCGAGATTTTAAAAATCTAGTTGACCAGATTTTGCTTAAGTATTTATTTAAAAAATATAGTTGATTGGACTTAAACATGTGAACTTTAGGTTAAAAGTAAAAACACCTTACCATTGAATCAATAATATTTTTATGTATTCTTCTTCTCATTTTACTATGTGTCCATGAAAATTTGATGTGCACACATAACGTGTGTATGGATATCTAATACAATAAAAATTCTAGTGACAAATGTAGGTCGGAAAATACCCTAGAGGGGGGGGGGGGTGAATAGGGTTTTCAAAACTTAATCGGATTTTTTTAAAATCGATTTAAAAATGTTTAATGTCTCTATCAATCAAGCAATCAAGAAACAAAATTAATTCCAATCACAAAGTATAAATATCACAATATAAGAGATCAAGAGATAGAAAAATTGAGCCGATAGAAGTCGAAGACTTTTTGTCCACACGGTTCGGCTTGTTAGCCCCTACTTCCGCGCTTGGTTAGTACCCCGAGAATTTTCACTATTTTCGATCTTCTTCCGGGTGAAGATCAAACCTCTACAAGTGTATTCTTCTCACACACTCTTACAAGTATTGAATCTCCCTCAATACTCTCACAAGATTTCACTCTTGCTATCTTAAGAGATAAACCTCTCTTAATGTTTGAAAGAAAAGATTTGGTGACTAACACCAATGTACAATAGCTCTCAAGTGTATGAAGATTACAATTTAAGCTCACACTAAAAGATATCAAATTTGATCAATAAGTTCTAGCTCAAAATAGTTGTGATTGATCAAAAGAAATATTCTTGAATCTTTTAATAGTGAATGTAGATGAAGATAATAGTGTAAGAATGATTCAAGAGTGTTTAAATAAGTCTTAGAATGTGTATATATAGTCTAAGACATCATATGCCCGTTTGGAGGGAGTTAGTAAGAGTTTGGTGCCAAAAATGATAAAAAATCAGAACTCCAACGGCTATATTCTGGACCATCAGTCGACTGAGCAAGACTCCTTAGTCGACTGAGTGAGCCTCAGTCGACTGAGCCTCTTTGCTTAGTCGACTGATGAGCACTGTCCATCAGGCCAAAATTTTAATATTTGCACTTTTGTAAATAAGCTCTAAAACTAATTTTAATGCCTCGGGAAGGTAAAATATAAGTTTCTAAGACACCTATTTTTGTTAGAACTTCAAATAAGATCATTTAGAATTAAAAATGAATTTAATAAAAATACGATTTTTGCCAAAAGAAGTCTTTTGGAAAGATCTTGAAGAAACTTTGTTTTGATCAATCTAGTTGTATAAAAACAAAGTATATGAGCTATATTAAGAATCAAACATGAACCTTTACAAAGGTAACTAAAGCACTTACTCAAATAGAAACTAATGAGTCTTCGAGGACTTTGATTGTATCTTTATTTCTTTTCTTCCTTGGCTCATCATTCATCATAGAAGTGCCATTGATAAAGCATTGATCATAGAAGCTTTGTGATGTGTGAGATATTGATAGCGTACAACTTTGTAGGTGAATGATCTCTATTCCGGCTTTTCGATTTTGTCCACGTGCGATCAATTTAATGTGGATATAACTTTAAACATCAACTTAATTAAATTACACATGATTAATGTTATTGTTATTATCAAAACAAGATTAATGACTATAAGGTCAACACCAAATATTTAGATTATTTAGATTTGTGACTCCTTTTACAAAATGTTTTTTTTCTTTTTTTTCCCCTAAAAAAAGGGGGGCTAGTTATAATCAGCAAATTGTAACCATGTGACTAGCTAACAAAAAAATATAAGGTGTTGTGTTATTGCTATTTACATATTAATTACTTAGTTTTATTTTATTTCTTTATTTTATTTCACGTATTAAAATTTCTATTGATCTACATTTTGTAACGAGTTGCACATTACTAAAGGTC
This sequence comes from Lonicera japonica, assembly GCA_021464415.1. Taxonomy (NCBI): domain Eukaryota; kingdom Viridiplantae; phylum Streptophyta; class Magnoliopsida; order Dipsacales; family Caprifoliaceae; genus Lonicera; species Lonicera japonica. Next base: position 53,039,467 of record CM038465.1, read on the forward strand.
ATTTTTTGGGTTCTAACACCAACTAAGCACATATATAACAAATATGTGATAATTCATTTTTTGACTATGGCTTACTCAATTGATATGTAACAATTATATGAGGTTAGTATTTGTTCTCGAAGGTGTTAAGTGTGCTTTTGATGTACTAGATTAAAAAATCAAATAAAATTATTTAATTTTATTTTGATAACATAAAACAATTTTACATTTAAAGTAGAATTAGTTAATATCTCTTTTCTAGTGAAATAAAAAAAAAATTTCCAATGTCCAATTCTAGCAAACAACAAATATAAAATTTAGCGACTTCTTATCACGCGCGTCACACTCAGCTTGATAGAATTCTCGAGGCTCTTTTTTCTTAACTCGATGCCTATATAGCAACCCCCCGAAGGATATTCTCAACTAGGGTGGGAAATTCTTACTCCAGTTGAAATCGAGCTTCAAAAGGTGAGTTGAGTTCATCAACCTTTGATATACGCATCATCTATATTTGTGTCTCATTTATTAGGGTTTCTTATTCTAATCACCGAGAAACACTTGCACTGCTTCTGATTTTATAGTTTATCAGGTTCATCGGTTGATTTTCAAGCAACATTCGTCCGCTGAGTTTTCAACTTCAGTAGTTCCCATCGTTGCCGTTAATCTCATCGCTTGTGAGTAGTTTACTTCTTCAATCTCTCCCCTTTTATATTTTGTTTGGGGTTTACTTATTTTTTATTTTCTGTTTCTCAAGTTCTTGATTTGATTCCTGCTTCTTAAACAGAGTTTTTCAGTGTTAAATAGGATAAGTGCTTAATAAGTCACAATATTACAATTTTTTAATTTTTTTTTTCTGGATATTCAAGAAATTGGATTGAAAGGGCTTGTTCCTTTTTTCAGAAGTGACCAGTTACAACATCATTATTTGGGTTGGGTCTAATATTGATTGATGAGTTATGTTTGTGCCCTTGTTCCATTATTTTTTCCTCATGAAGATTGGGCAGGATTGCCGGAGTTTTTCACTCCTTTTTGTTTTCAAAATCATTTCTTTTTTTATGTTCGAATTGTGAGAAATGTTAGATTGGTGAACTCTTGATATCCTTTTTAGAAGTAATGTTAGATTCTTTGTAGTATTATATAGACAATTGGAGACTAGCCCTAGCAGTCTAGGCCCCTCTTGGCTTTGGGATACACTTAATAAAAAACTTGTGTGCATTTTATGGAGTGCGAGAGCGGGCATGGAGTCTACTGGTATGCACTGGATAGAGTCAATTCGTGGTTTGTAAAGCGAGAAATCATGCCAAATTCTATAAGAATTACTGCCCTGTCCCAAATTAAGAGTTTACTACTCTATTTCTCTTATTGTGATTTTTATTAGGAATTTAGGATAGGTGGAATTGGCGTCTCTTCAAAATTAAAAACCTTTAGAATCGATACGGGCAGACCCCCAAATAACAACTAGTGCTAATATTAGTGGGATCTAGTGAAATCAAAGCCTCTCCTTGGACTTTGACTTCCTATAGTTTCAAAGAACTTAATGCTAATGATATCAATAATATCTGGGCGGAAATTATGTTTTAATTTTTTGTATTGGTCTGGGTGTTATTTAGGGAATTTGGTATGGCGCTTTGGAGCTGGGATGTACTATTTTTCTTTTTTGATTTTATAGAGGACATCTTGTCCTCTTGAATTTCTCTTTTATGAATTCTTTCTTTGCTATAAAATTATTGTTTCTTCTCACAAAAATACCAATGTTTTTCGAAGTTTTTTGTGATGCTTGTCATGGCTTTGGGCTTTTAATGTCTCCAAAGCTTCTTTGGTGCTTTTGATATTCTTCTTAGAGGCCCAACATTTAGGAACTGCCAAAGAACTTTAGCTCAATGGCACCGGCCCCACCCCTCACTTGGGAGATTGTCAGTTTGATTCCCCCTCCCCCTATTTCACTTGAATAGTTGTAAAAAGGAAGATACTTAGACTCAGAGTGTAGATAATACAAAAGAGTAAGTGTCGTTGAAATTAAACCCTATTCCCTCACACTCATGAGTAAATAGTTCAATTGCACGCTTAGACGTATTGGTTGCTGATATATCCATACACACACATGCACACATTGCTATTTGAACCCTCATATTGGATCCGCAGTACGTTCCTGCTATTTTTTCTTTCTTGGTTGCTCATATATTAACATATAGTTACCGAGTATGAGTAAGTGCTCACTCTTCACTCCATTTGTTGCTATGATTTTCTTTCTGTTCTCAAAACCTAAATTTCTCTCTTGTTTTCCTTTTGATTCTCTCCCCCAAGTGGTCTATTGTTATTGTTGAGTCGAGCGTGACTTGTCTTTTTAATGATGCATAGAAGTCAGTAAACCATCTTCATGAGACTACTTGTGTTGAGCTTCTTTTGTTCAAGCTTGACTCATTTGAAAAAAGAGCCTTTAGGTACTTGGCTTGAGCTCTGTTTGGAAGCTTCACTTATGTACGCTCAAACTGAGTTTTCAACGAGCTGAGATAGAGCTGTTCACGAGTAACTTGGTATGCTTGCAGCCTTAGCTTGGGCCTTGATTTGTTGCCTCAGGAATTCTTATCCTATTTGGTATTTCCTGAAATTCTAGTTAAGGGCCAGGATATTTTTTTCCCGATATTTGAACTTAAAATTCTTAATTTTTCCCTTGATTATGATCTGTGTCAGCTAACCGAGGTTATATTTCAAGTTTCTCAATAATCTCCCTTTTGGGTGGTGTATATAGTTGGATGGATGATTTTTTATTTTGGCAGATACCTTTTGGTTGTAATTTAATACTGAAAGATTATGCTGGGGTTTTTTTTACTCAGATACTTTTTAAGCTTTAGACATTCATTTGGCTAACGGGGTTGGACCAGTTGGTCTTAAGCAATGCATTTAATAAAGTAACTGATCATCATTCTATTATGAATTTATGATCAAATCCTTGTGATAATATGTGTAGTTTGTTCTTTACCACCCACGTAACTCACCTAGATAAGACTTAATCCCCTTGGTGTTTAGTCTGGTGCTCTAAGAGGCCTGGATACTCAAACATCCAAAAATAAAAAAGAACAAAAGATGTACGACTTTGTTTTTTGAAAAAAAATAATAAAATAAGACTTAAATATTGCATTTTGACAGGTTCATCTAGTCAAACTATCTACGTACTTAGAATTGGAGTAGAAATATTATTAATTATTAAAACCTCTTTGATATATCTCTTTTGGTTTCTATTGACAAAGTTCTTGCATTTGGTGCAGTTTCCATTCAGGTAAATCTAATTGTTCCATCGATCAGACTATCATGGCCGGGAGAAGTGAAGAACCGGTGAACGAACAAGCAGTAGCCAACATGTACGCCAACATGAAATCTGATATCAACCAAATATACTCAAAGATCACCGAGCTGGAGATGGAAGTGAGCGAGCATTCTTTGGTGATCAACGCCATACAGCCGCTCGATCAGTCAAGGCGGTGCTACCGTATGATCGGAGGGGTGCTGGTGGAGCGGACCATCAAGGAGGTCTTGCCTGCGGTCCAGCGTAACAAGGAGGGGCTCGAGGAGGTGATTGCTCGGCTCAACGAGGCCCTCGAGAAGAAGAAAAAGGAAACGGCAGATTTCGAGGCGAAATACAAGATTAGGATTAGAAAGAACGATGAAGTGAAGGAGGATAGTAGCAAGAAGGAAGGCTCTGCACAGGGTGTCCTTGTTGGTCCTGCTGGTTCTAGTGAATAGATCAGATCAGTCTTTTTTGTGTTGGTTTGTTTTATTTAGTAGAATTTGCTTTTATTGTGTGTATCAGGAGTTGGGATATGGTATGGTTTGGTTGATTGGTGAAGTTAGTTTAGTGTCAAACGTAAAATCTTAAGGGTTAATTTTTGATCAATGGGTTTGCATAATTGGAATTCACACTGGATGAGACACTGAAACATGTTGGGTATTTAAGGGTTTTGAGCCCCTTATTTAGACCTGAAAATGCGATGAACTTATTTATATGATTACAAGGTTTAGCAATCTGCTGTTGAGTGTTGACAAAGAAGGATCGTACGGCAATTTTATGGTTGAAGACAGTTTTAATCAAAGTTAGATACAAATTCATGGTTAATATCTTAGCATCCCCTATAATATTGTAATTGTAAACGAGAAATAAAATGATCTTTTCCCAGTGATGTTGTTTCTCTTAACGTATGCAGGTACGTGTCCGTCTTTAAAGCGGACCGTGTTAAACTATGGTCGTGAGTTGCCAGTGCATACATTGCCCCGGTATATTAGCCGATAAAAAACGAATGCTGGTGGACAAACGTACGGATCTGGTTCAAACAATGCTGAATAGAGCGCTGTATAGTCTGCAAATCTGCTGAAGCGGGCTGAGCAAAAATGTTTTCATCACAGTAAACAAATTTTGTTCCACATAGTTTCATATAAATCTATTATTGAATTACTAGTGAACTAATGTACAAAACTCAATGCCAAATGGGGGAAACGCACTCTACATCCCTAAATACAAGAATTGGCGGTGAACTCTTTTAAATCATTCCACAATCCTTTTACCAATTTTTTTTGGGTTCAACCCTTTTTCCCAATTCAAAATCTCCATTCCAGCAACACACGTGGCTGAACCTCAACTGCACGACCACCCTAACTTCCCAGCACCCTATCACAGTGAATAGAAACTTCCTCTACCCAATCTTCTTTTCTCCTCCATCTCTTCTTTATCATCCAAAAAAATCCTGAACACCTCTGCCGGCGAAGACCCTATCAGAGAGCTCAGCCAAAACGGCATTAAGAGTTAACAAAACGACACTCGAACCGGCTATAACTCCGACAACAACGCCGGTGGTTCCCAAAACCTTGTTAAAAGCCGGCCACTCGATCTCTTTTACCTCCTCCGCAACTCCGCTCCAAAAACTCTCCCCTCCATTCTGTTCATCTCTCTCCTTCATCGCTTTCCGTATCTCCGTTCCCAACTCCGTTACATCGTCGTCACTGCCGGTGGAAGAGTCTGAATTTTCCGACGGCGGTGGTTCCGTGGGAGTGATACCGACCTCGGATTCGGTTTCTTTGCGGTTCTGTTCGATGGCGTTGAGGGGGATGATGAATCTGTGTTTTTTCCGGTTTGAGAGGAGGGTTTGGTGGAAATTGGAGGAGTTGGGTTTGATTTGGGAGGAGAATTTGGGGAGAATTGTTGTTCTTGTTGGAGAAGATGATGAGAGGGGGAACTGAGAGAGGTGAAGTGCTGCCATTTTTGTTTGAAAGAAGGGATTTTGGATGAGGGAATAAGAAGAAGAAAGGGGATTTGATTTGATTTGATTGTGTTGGTTTTGAGGGGTGGGTCGGGTCTATTGTTGGATCCGTTTTTGTGTGGGTCGTTTGGGAGTGAGTATTGGCGGGTTGGGCTTACCTTTTGATACAATCCATGCAATTCTCATTTCGAGAGATCTGAAATTAAGAATTTTTATGAAATTTAATTATTTAAGGATAACAAGTGGCGCGCGATTTAATTTTTTCTCTTTCTAATAAGCCCCGCCTTTTTTTGTCAAAGACATAGTAAGTTTTAGTTTGTTTTCAAATAAAAATAAAAATAAAATTCCCTAACAACTAAGCATATACTAAAAACAACTCTTTCTATATTCAAATCAGATAATACTTTTAGATCTCGTTAAATTTGAATATTAAAAAATGGAATGGGATTATTAATATCATTTTTTTTTATAATACCTTATTTGATTCGCACAAATGTGTTGGGATTACTAATACTGGTACTAACTTAATACCACTCTTGATGGTATAATTTAATATCAGGGGGAAGTGGTATTGTTTATCTAAAATTAAAAAAAAGAATCATATATTTTCAAAAATGCCATTACTACTATAATATTTTCAAAAATGCCACTACTACTACTATTACTATATTATTATTATTATTATTATTATTATTATTATTATTATTATAATTTAAAAAAAAAAATTAGTCCAAAATATAATCCTGTATACGAGTTATATGGTATTAACATTAGCATGAGATATCCCAGTATTAATACTGCAAGAATCAAACAAGATATTGGTATTAAATTAATACCAGGATTAATAGTTCAGTACTATTAATACTGGTATTATTAATCCCACTAACCTTAATGCCTGAATCAAATGAAGCCTTAATGTACATGCATGATCAAAGTAGGTTATGTAGAGATTAGATTTCTTAGTTATTTTTTAACACATTTTATTTTCTAGTACATACCACATGTTAATTCTTGTTTTCCATGTAATTATAGGTAGATACAAGGATCAATCTTAACTCGTATTATCCATTAACTCTAATATTGGAAAATAAGTCTCCGGTGACACATTAGTTACCTCCTAAACTAACCAATTCTCTCTTTGAACTAATTTATTTTTGCATCGGCTTACTCAACTTAATCTGGGTCTTAAAAAAACATATAAAATTTACCAATATTTCAACAAGTTACTTTATACTAGAATGTTTGAAATTGAACAATCATTTCTTGTATGTCGAGTTCTTGCACAAAGGATTGATGGTTGGTACGTTTAATTTGTTTTAAAATCCCCATATTATATTTTGATTGCTTGTTACAATGGTGTATTATTGAGTGTACATTGATTCTATGCCATTTGGACAATATATCTGTTGATAGCTCTTTGTTTTGCCCATTTGGACAATATATCTGTCAAAATAAATAAATAAAAATTATTGAGTTTACGTTGATTCTATGCCATTTTGCGCGCTTTGTAATTGTGGATAAAAATTCTAAAAATTAACACAATCAATTGAATCACATAAACTGCATGAAATAAATCCATAAGATCGGATTATAGTTAGTTTATAGTTAGAAGGGTTTTTATAGTAATTAAGCTACCTTCGCAAGTTTGCTCCAGCAAGCATCTTCAAGCGACGAGGCTTTAGTAAAATTCAATCGATTTTCAGCCAAACATAAAACATTCTATTTCGCATAAAGAACAAGAAAAACTAGCTCAATTTATAAATGAAATTAACCACAGTGATAAACTAGAGTAAAACCCAAATAATCACATCATATCAATGCGAATTTTGCATCCATGACATTATATAAATAATTCTACATGTGACAACAACTTAATTACTTTAAAAGGGAGATAGGGGTATGAATTAAATTTAAATTTAATTACTTTATGTGCATGTCACGATGTTCGCAGGAAAATAAAGCTATGTGATAAATTTTCATTTCACCCTTTGTTAAAGCGTTCCATCTCTATGGCAAAAACTTAGAAATACCTTGTAGTTTTCCGGTACAACCCTATTTTGCCCGAGTTGTTTTCGGAATCGAAAAAGGAAGCGGTTTAATAAATGATGATGCATTACTTTGTAATTGAATACAGTGTGGAGTCTCCATGCATGTATGTCATGGGGTTCCATTTATAGTACTTTTAGGCCTCGTTTGATTCAGGTATTAGGGTAAGTGGGATTAATAATACCAGTATTAATAGTACTGGACTATTAATCATGGTATTAATTTAATACCAATACCCTATTTGATTCATGCAGTATTAATACTGGGATATCTCATACTGATGTTAATACCATGTTTGATTCTGTAACTCGTATATAAGGATTATATTTTGTACCTAAAAAAAAATTTTAAAATTAAAAAAATTTTAAAAAAAAAATTGTAATTTTTTTTTAAAAAAACAATTTTTTTAAAAAAAAAAGTTTTAAATTTTTTTTTAAAAAATATAGTAGTAATAGTGGAATTTTTGAAAATATATGGTTCATTTTTTTTTATCCTGGATAAACAATACCACCTCCCCCCTAGTATTAAATTATACTACAAAGAGTGGTATTAAGTTAGTACCGGTATTAGTAATCCCAACGCATTTATGCGAAACAAACAACGTATTATAAAAAAAATGGTATTAACAATCCCATCCCACTTTTTAATAGCCAAATCAAACGAGGCCTTAATTTCTCTAATCATAAAATGAAATCTAGTTTTATATGGGTTTGGTGACCCAACTCAAGGGGTTAGTCTAGAGGGTATAAAAGTACGTCTCTTTCTTTACTCTATAAATTAAAGTCTTTTAAAAATATGCACTAGGTCAATGTGAAGGTGTGCGTTTTTAAGATGGTTCAAAAAACTTCAAGATACACCATGTATATGTGCAGTGGCGGAGTCAGAAATTTTGTTCAGGGGGGTCAAATTAATAACAACAAGAATTTTTTTGCATATACTAATAAGTAAATTAATTTCAATAATCAAATTTAATATCAATATTTAACAATTTAAGAAGCAAATCAACATTAAAATACCTAATTCTTAATATTCAAATTTTTTTTTAAAAAAATGTATAAGATTATAAAAAAGAAATATGTGCTACAAAAAAAGAAGGAAGCGGAATGTGAAAAAGGGCCGGAACAAATGAAGAATGAAGATGGAAAGAGGCAAGAAATAATGCTGGACTGCTTGTTGCGACTGCACTTGCGCTTGGAGGAAAAAAAGGGCAGCTGCGCTTTGAAGGAAAAAAAAAGGGCAGTTGAATAAAAAGAACACACTACCTGCTTTCTTTTTCGAGCACTTGACCTAAACTAAATTACACAAATCCGTCCCCAAACTTATTCCTTTCATCGCACAAAAGCCTCTTGTCCTCTAAACTTCTTTAATTACACAAATGCCCGCTATTTTAACAATATCACACAAAAATTCATATATTTTCTAAAAAATTGTGAAAATTTCAGATGGGGCAATGGTCTCTACATGGCTCTGCCCCTGCACATGTAGGTGAATATATTCTTAAAATCGATGAAAGAAGATTAATGGAGGTAGGCGCGGTTGGGCTAAATAACCCTTTAACGTTAAACGAACAATATGAAAATGCTGGGTTTAGTGGGCCACGCATTGACGTGGAAAGATCATGTTTCTAATTTTGGGACCACGTAAGACGACAGTTGGGCTTAGGCCCCTTTCCTCGTGATTGTGTTTACAAACTTATCCACCCAAAACCTTTAGGGTGCGTTTAATTACGTGTATATAATTTGTATAGAAAGAAAATAAATTTTAAATAATTAAATTGTTTAGAATTAAATTACATACAAAATGTCAATTAAATGTGTTTGTGGGTGATTATGCAACATAAAATTAATTTTTCATATTGTTTCATTAATTTTCAAAAATACATGAAAAAATATTTATGAGTAATTATACATTTTTCTAGTTTATTATCAAATATATTATACCAAAAAAATGGAGAGTAAAGGAATTTTCTAGCTTAGAAAATAAAACTTCCTCTCCCTTGAGAAAATATATTCTACCTTTTGAAGGAAAATAATGGCACATCACCCTAAAGTTAGATTTTGAGCACCTAGAAAATAAAACCAATCAAACACATCAAAAATGGGAACTTGGATAAAAACTCTCTTTTTATAAAAAAAATAATGCTATCTAGGGCTGTGCACGATTCAGTTAACCGAACCGTGCGGTTTAAGCGAAAATTGAACCGACAAGTCGGTTTTTAGATGGCGGTCAACCGAGCGGAACCGATGAAGGCTTAAAACCGGTCGGGGTCAGTTCAGTCGAAGTCGGTTCGGTTAATCGGTTTTTATCGGTTTTGGATTTGGGCAATTGGGCTTATTTATATTGTTGGGCCATGGCTTAAAAATTATGTTTATATTATTGGGCCATGACTTAAAGGCATTTTTTATAGAAAATTAGGCTTTTTTTAATTAATTAGGCACTTTCCTTCTTAAATTACTTCTGACAAAAAAATGAAAGATTTTAATATTTTTCTTCTTTAGCTTTTTTTTTTAATAAAATACTTTTCGGTTCGGTTCGGTTTTTACTGGTTATATAACACTGGCAACCATCAGCCGAACCGACCCCTTTCGGTTTTCATATTCTTTAACCGAACTGGGACCGAAAACCTTAAAAATTGGCTAGTTCAGTTCGGTTCGGTTCGGGCCGGTTCGGGTCGATTTTTCGGTTTTTCGGCACACCCCTAATGCTATCAAACACGCCCTTAATTTTTATTTTTTTTCCCATGTGAAATAATGATAAGGTCTGGTGCATCTTTAACAGAGCGAAAGATAACTCACGCCTTCATGGTTCAAAGTCGCGGTTTCGGAGGCTAACTCAGGCACTCAGTTTTTAACTCGGATATCGGTATCGGTATTGGTTTCGATTTTGGCGATATGGACCGATTTATTATTTAAAAGGCCCAAAAAATTATAAAAAAATATTAAAAATTTCTAAAATATGAGATTAATAAGATAGATCAATTAGATAAACATAATAACATTATCTAGTATAAATTACATATCCTATATCAAAATACAATCATTTGTCGCACTTGGTAATAAAATATTACACCATAATTCAATAAATATATAATAATACAATCTTATAAAATATAAATATCTTAAATATAAGTTCAATTAGGCTTAGAATAATTATATAGATTATAATTATTATCATTACTCAAGAACTCTAGTGATGAAGAATAATGATATAAATGAGGTTGAAAATTGGCACTTGTGAGGTAAAGATGAGAGGAATGACTAAATGACTCAAAATCAGGAAAATTTGGTTGGCCATGGTGATGATAGTACCCAAATCCACCATGATAATACCTAAATCTCCTATAATCGCTGCTACTTGAAGATCTTTCATGATACGTTGCATGACAACTTCCATAATAACCACCACGAGCAGCAATATTATTATTTGATCCCCCACTACTAGCATAATTTTGTGTATAACCTCCATAACCAGTGCCAGAATCATAACTAGATATTTCGCCTCCGAAAATACTATGTTTACGATTATCATAATCATAGTTGTATTCATGTATACTGTAATAGTGTTGGCCTAAGTTTAGGATTTGCAATTAATCATCAATGTGCCGATAACTTTGTGAATGATGATCATAGTCACTAGAATACTCATCATAACTAAGGAATCTAGTTAGATCTGCTAGATGCCTACGCTTCTTTTGGTTTATTTTTTTTCTTGCTTATTTTTCATTTCTTTTTCTTCTTTCTTTTCTTCCTTCTTCTAATCTTCTCTTTTTAGGATTAAACCAATTTAATTAAGCAAAGATTAATAAATTACTTTGGAACAATTGAACAAATCAATATTTTTTTTAATAGTTGCTAATTTAATTAAATAAAGATTAACAAATTATTTTGGAACAAATCGGCAATTTTTTTTCAATAAATACCAATTTACAATTCAAGTCTCTAAAGTCCGACATGGAGTAATTTTTTTTTTAACTTTAGTCACTTTATTCAATTATTCAATATTCAATACGGAGTGAAATATCGGTGACTCGGTGTAATTTTGATAAAATATCGATGATATTTTGAAATACCGCGATTTTAATCATATCGGATTATAATAAAAGTTCGGCATCTCTTATTCTAACTCGATATCGGCTATCTCAAATCTGTCGACCGATACTTTAAACCATGGTCACGCCTTTAACTAACGGGTCAAAACCCTGAACTCAACACCTTTTAACCTTTATAACCGCAAAAGTTGTGTAATTTGCGGTGGGGCCACAAAAAGAAAATTCAGGACAATCAATAATTTATAGACACTCAACAGTTTCCCCGAGAAAATTCCAACACACGCTTGCCCAAACAAGAGGGAAGAAAGGAAACCACAATCAGTGAACTTCTCCTGCTTCATGTCTTTGTTTTTGCATTGTCTTCTTGTAAGAACCAAGAACCGCATCTTTCTTACCCAATAAAATTAATCGGCTGTTTTGGTTGATACCAGTAATAAATAGAGGAATACTATACGTACGGGTTTATATTATCTATTATTTAAATACATTAATGAGTTCTAGAGTCAGTTTTGTGAGTGTGGCAGTTGGACAATCGCCTTTCAATATTAAAATAAAGTCTAACGATATTATATTTAAGAGTCTATATTTAGAGTTTGTAATAGTCTTTTACTAGTAAAATAGCTTAAACCTAATTTTTAGGGCCTAAATTAGTTGGTGAAGTTGTTCATTTTATTTTATTAACTCAAGTTCTAACCCTCTTCATTTCATCCACTTTTGTCATTTTATATTTTCAACTCTCTCTCTCTCTCTCTCTCTCTCTCTCTCTCTCTCTCTCTCTCTCTCTCTCTCTCTCTCTCTCTCTTTTGAAGTTATTTTTAAAAATATAAGTCCTTTTTCTTTCCCCTAACCTTTTCCATTTTATCTATTTTTCCAATTTTGTATTTCCAACTTATTTCTCTCTTATTCTTATTTTTTTTAACAAAAGTTATCTTTACAATATAATTCTTTTTTCTCTTCCTACTTGCTATTTTACATTTTCAACTTCTCAATTTCTCTTTCTTATTTTATTTTTTTAGTAAAATTTATCTTGAAAAGGATGGTTTTTTCTCTTCATTGCGCCTCTTTCTCCCTCCCCTCTCAATTTCTACAACGGTTAATTTGTTTGAAAAATCACATTGAATTATTTTTTTAATAATTTTTTTTGGTCTTTCTGTCTCTCTTCTATTTATCAAAGTGATTTTCACTCTCTATCTCACCCGCATTGTCTAGCATCTCTCTACATATATTGCGCTCAATTTTTTTATATAAAACTAAAACAAGTGAACATAATATAAAAAAAAGGGCTTAAATTGGTACTATACGTATTTTTGTGCTATAAAGTAATAAACAATTTTTAATCTATTTTTATAAAGGATTATGTAAAAAGGGCTTATTTTAAGTTTTTGCAGAAGAACCCCTAGCTCAAACTATAGGGCCGGACTAGATAAATTGTACATTTTCAAAATATATAACTCATTAATATATCTAATATAATTATTCAATAAATAAAATGAATAATAACATCATTTTGCAAATTCTAAACGTTATGCCACGAAGTACAAACAAAAGGGGGAATTTCGATTTTAATATTATATAAAATTTAAAATACAACGTCAAAGACAAAAGGAACTAGAATCTAACTTTTTCTCCAAATAACTAAACCAGCCGCCGGGCGCCGTCGTCAATTTTCAGGTAACTGCAATGCCATAAGGGAAACAATAAGATCCGAAAAAGCCCTGAAAATTATTTGGTGGGTGCATTTAGGATTGAGGCTTAAATAACACAAAAGAAGCTCATGCAGGAAATCCCACTCGCCCTTCACGTCCGTCAACCCACGGGCCTCCACCATCTCCTCCATCGAACGCCGGAAGTCGGTGTATGGGTCGGCCGAGTAGGTGGGGACCGCAGCGGTACCACCATCGGAGAGGAGGGGTGATGAGGAAGGCGGCAGAGGGGAGTGGAGGATGGAGTTGGAGGGCCCGGGTGAGGAGATAAAGAAGCGTTGGGAGGCAAAGGCGGAGGCGAAGTCAGGAGGAGGGGAGGAGGAGGTGGTGGTGGAGGAGGAGGGGGAGAAGTAGGAGGAGGAAGAGGAGGTGAGGGTATAAAGGGAATTGAAGTTTTTGAATAGTGGAGAGGTTGGTGAATTAATGTGGTCTTGGATAGTTGAGGGTGGGGATAGTGTGATGGAGGTGCAATTGAAATTTGAGAAGTATTGGGATAAGTTTTTCCAAGAGATGTTGAACATGTTTTTTAGAGAGAGAGAGAGAGAGGTTTTATGTATTGTAATTGTATGTGGCGTTGCAGATGAGCGAATGGAAGATGCGAGGGAGGGAAAGATGGAGGTAGGAGTTATATTTTTCGCGCGCATGTATATATAATATAATATAGTTACACAAGGATGGACTTGGCTTTGTCTAGCTCTATTATTGTTTCGATATAATTCTATCCAAGGAGTTTTAGTTTTAAGATTAAGTAGATGGATTTTTTCATAAAACTTGATATAGATGATTTTTATAATGAATAAATCATGTGCACAAAATTTCATCAAGAAAATTAAATCGGAAGTTGGTGTAATAAAAATTTGATGCATTTGTTCATTTTCGATTATTCAAATTTTAAATCATAATCTTAGTACTTATTTTTAGATTGAATTTTCTGATGAAATTTTGTGAAGATGATTTACTTATCATATAGATCATCTCTACTATGTTTCATGAAAAAATTCATCCGTCTAATCCTCCAACTAGAACCCTTGGATATAATTAGACGGAAAAGTAATGGAGATCGAGGAGTCAAGTCCCACAACAAGTGGGCTCGTGTACTTCGAGGAAGGAATGGATATCTTGAATTCCTGGTATTTAAGATACTTTAAGATACCTTGCCAATATTTGATTCGGACATAAATTATCCTCTCTTTTCTTTATATTTGATTCAAATAAGAATATATATATAAATGGAATAAATGTCCATTACAAAAATGTCCGTCATTTCATAAAATTAGAGGAAAAGTCTTGTAACAACTTTACGAAGTTAAAAATCAAGTTTCATTGTTAAGAATTATGAAAAGTAAACGCATTTAATAATAATATAAAGTACCAAAAAGAAAAAGAAAAAGAAACAAAAATAATAATAAAAATATTTTTTTCATTTGAAAAGGATGTAAATAAAAAAAAGAGTTGTCTTCGTAAGTAAAATATATATTTTGATCTTAAAGAGAAAACCTAAAAGAAAATATCTAGAGTAATCATCAAAATTTAAAAGAAAATATCCAAAGTAATCATCATTCCCCTTCATTTAAAGTGTCTCCAATAGTCTTATATTTTTATGTTTTGTATAAAATTTACAAAACCTGTAAAAAATTGTTTCCAACGGTCTTTTAAAAATGGGTGTTATGTAAATTAGATGTGTAAAATACACTTCCACTTTATATTGCCACGTCATCTTTTTTTTTCTCTATTTTTTTTTACTAAAACTTTAAAGTGTAATAACTTTAAATTCAAAATTTATATTTTAATAAAAATTATATATTTAAAATCTACACATCAAGAGTTATAAATCAAGATCCATTGTGACTATAAGATTATATTTAAAAAAATTGAAGGAAAAAAAATGTAAAATTATATAAAATAACATCTAATGTGTGTTGATATTTTATTATTTATTTCAAAATTTACACAAGAAGTTACAAAAGTACAATTGGAGAATATTTTTTTCAAACTTCGTGTTTTGTGTAAAAGTTGATTGACACATAAGATTATACTACTACTAGAGATGTTCTTAAAAGGGATAATTTTAAAGGAATAATTCATTCCAAAATTGATTTCATAAGCTAAAACCTGAACTAAACATCTAAATCCTTCCAAAATAAAATGTAACATTATACAATTGTTTTAAAATTCGAACCAAAAAAACCCATAAAATTGAAGTATTTGCATACGGTGTTTTTGCAAATACGACACATGCATATATATCTTCACGGCGCGTGTCATTAAATTTGTTTTGAAAGAAAGGTGCAGATGGAGAGGAATTGATCTGGAAGGCTATATTTGGACTAATGTGCTAAAGAATTAATCGGTAAACTTACTATTCGCATAAGTTAATAGCAAGAAATGGTTCTTATAACAAACATGGGTGGTTGGTTTGTTTGTTTTTTTCTTTTTTTTCACCTCTGAAGTCTGAATGAGTGATATATTCAGATTTCAGTGCTTTTAAATTATATTTAACAATTTTAAAAGTTTAGATATGAAGTTTTATTTTGTCTCTTAAAGATTAAGAGGCTCCCTCCTTCTTAACACTTCAATTTTAAAATATTGAAGTACCTTATTTATCTTTAAGTCATTTTTACAAAATAAAAAAATAAGATTAAAATTGTTCAAATAACATTCTATTAGTATTCAAATGAGAAATGTTGTACAAACAACATATTCAAATGTAGCATTTAGAAATAAAACAAACAAGTATTTTATAGTTAACAACTCAAATGGCCACTAATTTGTTCTAATATCACTTTGGTCATCAAATTATAAACGAATTATTTTGTCTCTTAAAGATTAAGAGGTTCCTTCCTTTTTAAAACTTAAATTTTAAAATACTGAAGTACCTTATTTACCTTTAAGTTATTTTTATAAAATAAAAGGATAAGATTAAAATTGTTCAAATAACATTCGATCAGTATTCAAATGATATATGCTTGTACAAACAACATATTCAGATGTAGCATTCAGAAATAAAACAAACAAGTATTCTAGAGTAAACAATTCAAATGGCCACTAATTTGTTCTAATACCACTTTGGTCATCAAATTATAAACGAATTATTTTGGCCATCCAATTTTAGAGCTAGTGAGTATTACTTTGACCATTTTGTCCAATTTGACCATTAAATTAGATGGAAAGAAGCCATATGTGTGAGGCACGTGACTTTATTTTAGGGTATTTTGGTAATATTGCAACAAAACAACATTTTCTTTTAAGAAAACAACATTCTCTCTGATAATTTCCTCCAAAATAAAATACTGCGTGCATAAAACAAAGCAATACTTCAAACAAACAAAGCAACTCGAGCTATTTTATAACCAAACTAATCAAATAACTCTTAAATGAAGTCATATGCATCGCACAAGGTGTCATTCCATCAAATTTAACGATCAGATTGAATGGAATAGCCAATGTGATACTCAATCTAAAATTCAATGGCCAAAGTGGTACTTTTTGAAGTTCTATGGTTAGAGTAGTATTAACTCAAAAATTTAGTGATCATTTAAACTGTTTATTCAATTTTTTAAATTTCAAAATAAATTTTCAATTTTTATATTTAAGCAAGTAAACAAAACTCACATACTCAAAAAAATTGCCAGTAGTCCATTTTCTAACAAATATATCTGCGAGAGGTATGTGGATAACTAGCTGCCCCATATTGGTTGAAAAAGTGTTCAAACTTCAAGTTGTCATTGTTTAGTCGATTAGATACTCTAATTAGGATCCATTTCTTCTTAGGTAAAATTCCAATCGTTGGATTTACATATATATATATATATATATATGGACGAAAATATTGAAGATTAAGATAAAACTTTGTTCTTGTCGTGTTCTTTACCAAACAATAAAATTCATTTGATTTTTTTTTAAAATATTACAAGTAAAAAATATTTATTAATTTGCAATGCATGCATGATTATATATATATATATATATATATTATGCAGGGGTAGATTCATCTCTGAGCCGATCGGATTTATAGTATAGCCATATGTTTTTATTAAGTGAGAATACTTATTAAGTTTTCAGCTCTACTCCAGTTTAATATATTGTAGTCTAATTAAGTATATATATTAGCACACTTCTAATTTTTTTTTGAGTCCATTGGTATTTATCTTTTACGTATTCATTGTCATGCATCTTTTTGTAGTCATGCCATTGATGTCTTTAGCACTCAATATAAATCTATATTTTTAAAATATATAAAACTAGGGAGAGAGATGGGAGAAATTATATATACTATTAATTGAATTGAATTACATAAAAGGATGGCTCTATTTATAGAGCGAAATAACTAGACCAACAAGGAAAAGGAAATTAGCCTAAATAAATAATAAGAAATAAGAAAATATAATTTAACACCCCCCTCAAACTCAAGAAGGCTTGGAGAGCATTCTGAGTTTGGAAAAAAACATGCTGACGAGGATGACTGAATCTTCAAGAATTCCGATAGGCTGAGCTACGAGGATGACTAGGTCTGGTGCAGAACATCCGAAGTAGAAAGGTTGGGTAAAAAATTTGAAATAGAAAATCTGAAATCTGAGTAGAAACTGAAATTTGAGAAAAGAAAAACTAGAATTGAAAATCTGAAATTTGAGTAAAAATAAGATCTGAATACGAATAAAAAAAACTAAGAGAGGAGGCTAACGGTATCTTTGTGTTTAAAATCAGAATACTAAAATTTAGACAGTGTGCAATGTGGCTAATGAATTTTGGATGAGTGGACAACGTTTAGTTTTGGTTGGATTTCTGACAAGATTAACATGACAAGAGGAAGGCCAGATGATGTGATGGGTGACAACGATGTTTGGAGGTCCGACAGATGATGATATACATCGCCCGCCTTTGTAGTCCGACGGACGAAGATATACATCGTCCGCCTTTGAACAGAAAGACTGAGGATCTTACACTTCTGATACCATGTTAAAACATATAAAACTAGAGAGAGAGATTAGAGAAATTATATACACTATTAATTGAATTGAATTACATAAAAAAGATGACTCTGTTTATAGAGTGAATTAACTAAACCAACAAAGAAAATGAAACTAACATAATTCAACTAGGAAAAGAAAACTAACCTGAATAAATAATAAGAAATAAAAAAATATAATTTAACATATATAAATACAAAAATTTAAAAGCCCTTAAAAAGTTCAAAATTTTGAGAAATCTAAAGTGACCGCTTTCTTTGCTATATCTTCAGACCGGCCATGCTTTAGATATATTGAACTAACCCGAACTATAACAAATTATTTTGTTCCAGTACTGTAATAGTGTAATGTTCGATTACACGTGCTTAATATAATTAGTAATTTACAGTGTTAATTAAAGTAAACTTTCTTTGGATAATATATAATAATTTAATGCATCAATTATTATGGTAACAATTTTCGCTTCGATAAGAGTGGATGCGGCGGGAGTTTAGATCTTCCTCAGGTGGGGTTGAGTACGTGGGCTTTGGCCAATTGGATTGTCTTTCAACCAAATAAGAAGGTTGAAGCATGTGATCTGCTGTTCGGAGTCAGAAGATGTCATAGAGAAAGGGAAATTCCAGTGTAGACTTGGACATAAAACTCCTAACCTAAAAAAATCCAAAATCAAAAATGAAAAAACTAAATCATAATAGAACAATTTGGTTCAAGTTCGTGAATGGTTAGTTCAAAATTGAACCAAACCAAACCAAATCAAATTGAATTATGTATATAAAAATAAAATATTTTAATATATATTAAGGGTACATATTAAGTGTACTATGATACAAAAAAGATGGACTTTTATAAGAATATATTGCTCATTAATTGCATGTTGGGATCCTCTTAAAAACAGTCATTAATGTGTGTCCTTATTATTGAATTAATTAATAAGATTTTTTTATTGCATATATGATAGTAAGATAACTTACCATTTTATGTAACGTGTTTTGTTCTAGTAAATGTATAAATAAAATAGTAACTAAAAAGAGAACATGATTTCTATATATTTGCTCTTTATTTCTAGAAAATCATGACTTTAATTTGAATTTGAAGCAATCTTACATTACTATTAGGCTCCGTTTGATAGCAACATGAAAAATGAAAATAAAAACAACTAATTTGAGTGAGAAGATGGAAAATAAGTTGAGGCATATGGTGAGATACTCTCATCTCATATTCATTTTTGTGAGTATATGTCCTCCATCATCCTTTAATATTTTGTGGAAAAATTTTCTCCACCATCACCCAAAAAAAATTTTGTCATGGAAAAAAGCAAAAGGCAAGAGTTAATCTTACCACATCCCTAAACTTATTTTCCATCTTCTCACTTAAATTAGTTATATTTCTTTTCATTTTCTATGTCGCTATCAAACGGAGCCGTAGTTTTTCATTGTTATGTTAAATTGATTTAGAAAAAAAAAATATGTCAAAACCGAATGAAACCGACATGAAACCAAACCGAAAAGTTTGGGTTTAGAAGATTTTGAAACCAAAACCAAACCGAAACTAAATTTTTACATTTGGTTCAAGTTTTGGGGTATTTTAATTTTTATCCCAATTGAAACCGAAAACACTTGAAGATGGCCAGATTCATTGAATTCGATCAATACTTCTACAAAATGGCCGGATTCATGAATTCAGTACTTCTACATACAAATAAAAAATTGATATAAAAAATTGATATATCAGGTTTTGTTTGATGAAGAGATGAAAAATAGTAGAAAAATAATATATATATATATATATATATTTGTAAAATGTTGAAAAATAAGTTGAGGCATGTGGTGAGTTTAACTCTTACTTTTTTATTTCTTCCTTGGATTTTTTTTTGTTGGTAGTGTAGAGATTTTTACACAAGGATGGAGGATATATGCTCACAAAAATGAGCAAGATATGGAGAGCATCAAACCACATCCTTAAACTTATTTTCCATCTTCTCACTCATATTAGTTGTTTTTCTTACCATTTTTCATGTTGTTATCAAGCGGAACCTCAATGTTTAATTGCTCATTGGTTAGACTAGAATCTGATATAATTCTTTTAATCAATATATAGTAACCACATTTGATATGTCAGTTTTTATGTTAAATATTTATATCTACTTAGAATTATTGAAATAAAAAATACTACAAAAAACAAAAATGCTAAAAATAAAAATAAAATTGATAACAATATTATATATGTATGTATATATAACAATTGATGATGCAATACAATGGTGTTATTAAAAGCTTTCAGTAATATTGATATTGAGTTTTGTAGAATATATTCGTGAAAGATCCATCACAAATGTAAATAAAGTGTTTTTAAAAGAACACAAAAAAAAATCACTAAAAATTATATTGGAGTGCTAGAGAGTTTATTTGAAGTGCTAATAAACTTACCCAATTTTAAATTTTATTAAGAAATGATATAGTTGGGCTAGCTACACAAAATAAGGTTGCCAGCCATGTCAATTGTCCGTTAAAAGCATTTGAAACTGTTCGTGACTAGTTTCGAAAAGACAAGTTACTTGTTTTCATTTTCGATCCATCATCCCCAATACGCGTATTCGACTTTTAATTACATGGTAAAATTTGTCACCTCAACTTTAAATTTGCAATCTTTCATTTGAAAGAGGAGTGCACTTACCATATTGAGCTAGAGAATCATGTGACAAATAACCGCTCAACTAAACTATATCACTTTCTTTGGTACTACAAGAATGATGTTTTTAGCAATGAATGTCATTATAATTAATCCTTTCCAGACTAGTTGGAGAAATATCTTGTTTGAAAAAGAAATTCAAAATTGAAAAGAGATAAGAACATACACACCATATTGAAGTAAATGTATTTTGGCTCTAGAGAATAGAGATATATGGAAGTGCTCCAAATTCTAGTACACCCTATGCACTATTAAGTCTCAGAGTAGGCTGAACCCTGCATGTTGCCTGCTAGTTTTTATCAAAAACATCCAATTTAATTTTAATTATTACATATGTTGTCATACAAACACAAAGAAAAGATAAAATAATACTTATGTACATATAGACCGGATGTAGCGCAAACCGATTTTTAGTGTCAAATTTTACTTGCCAAAACATATAAGATGTTTTTCTGCGAGAAAAAATCGTAGTTAAAGGTACTGCAATGGACCAATCTATACATGGATTCCCTCTACACGTATATATATTGAAAACTCTTCAAAAAATAATAGTTTTAACTTGAAAATCAGGCTCGAATACGAGTTCTTCAGATCGAGTCTTGGCTAATGGAAAAAATCTCTAGTAGTCAGCGATTGGCACCCTTTGCGAAGAGGATTAGTTGAGGTGTACAAAAACTTGCTCGAATATCTTGACATAGACAATATATATATATACTGACAAAATTAAATTTCATTATGTCACCTTAGCACACATGCTTGTGGTACAACCCAACACAGCACAAATAATGGCTCACGAGAGTTATGGCTTATGACTTGTCCTTCTCTTTTTAGGGTTTCATATAAAAGAAACAAAAACAAAAACAGGTGACCCTTGTGATTGCCCTTTTTTCAAATGAGTCTGGAGTTTGAGTACGCTTGTACATATGGCTTTCCTATCCTATCATTTTCAGAAGTATAACAGTTTTTGAAATCATAATTATGTATAAGGACCCCCACGCCTTTTCATTTTATTTAAATCAATTTTTGCGTGATGTGTCTAATCAACTTTTCCACTTGTCAACATTTGGTTGGTGTCGCAGCTTGATGAAGACAAAAATTTATGACATATGAAGAGATTATTTAAATATATATTTACACGGAGAAATAAATTGTTGTTACAATATTTTAGGTTGTTTTCGGTTTTGGTCAGAATAAAAATTAAAGTATTTCAAATTCAAATTAAATGTAAAAATTTAGTTTTGGTTTCTAAACTAAACTCAAACCCAATTTTTCAATTCGGTTTTAACAAATGTTTTTTTTGTTAAATTAATTTATTTGGGTTTTTAATTGTTTTTGTTCTAATAGTATGTCCTCTACAAGTTGTATACCGTATTCATGATTTTGCACCGGTGAATAGGGCCTCTTTTTCCTCGAACCTTGGCTTTGGCCGAGAGCATAATTTTAGCACCCTCGTCCTTCTCCTTTCTTTTCTTCGTGAAGCACGACCTTGTATTATGATACGCGAGCAGGATGTGTGTTGTTAGAGGGTGGTTAAGTTGTGTAACGAACACATTGCCTCCAACAAGGTGGGAGAGTGCGTTGATTTAATCGGTTTTAACTACAAATTTAGGTGGCCGATCAAATATTCTAAGGCCTCGTTTGGTTCACAGAAGGTAAATCAATTCCCTTATTTTTCCCATAAAGGTGGGAAAATAAATTTCCTGTCAAATTTTCTTTCTTGTGTTCGGTAAAGTATGGAAAGTATTTAGGTAAATGTATTATTGTCTAAATTTTTTGTGATAAATGCTTGGAAATCATATGAAAAAATCAATCCCATGTATTTTGAGATGAATGGTTTTACCCTTACTTTTTCCTCTCTCGGGAAAGTGTTTTCGAAATTTGTGCTTACCAAACAAAAGAAAGGAACAACTTTTTTTTTCCGAGTACTAAAATCTGTGAACCAAACGAGGCCTAAAGGTGCCTACATAAAGAAAGTTAATGAATATTAGAAAAAATTGTAAGTCCTAAAAAGCATAAATGTTCGACAGAGGAAAAAGTTAAAAATAAGACAGACCAGGTCCAGACATCTAACGAGGAATGGGTTTGTTGGTCTGATCTGGTTCAATGTCGCCCGTTACCATGATTACGGCTTCATCGACTCCCTTGTAAGAGTCTGGAAGGGCAAAAATTAGGGTGGAGGCATTATTTCTAGTTTTAAGGGGCCGACCATAAGTTCTCTTAAACAAAGAATAACAATATTTGACTTCATCCAATCCAAGGTTAGTACCATAGATTCTATCTAGAGCATCTATTCCCCCTATAATTTGGATGACATTGGGACTTAGCTGGCCCAAGGTCAAATGGGTATACCTAAGGAAATCTACGAGGATAGGCCATATAGGCAGCTAAAGACCGGCCTCTTTAAAAAACGAAGTGTGGATTAGGTAATCTTTAAGCCCTAATATATATTCTTCAACAAATGGGTTTTCATCGGCTCTAACAGGCCTCCTTTAAGAATATATTTGGCAATAAACTCGACTTTTTGGGTATCATTGACTAAGGCATTCCTACCCATAATCGAGGATTTAAAGAAATAAAAGCAACTTATATACTAAAGGAGGATTTTTTTGAAAAAGGGTGAATAACAGAGGATGAAGGAAAACCTAAAAAAAGTAACAAAAAACTTATTTGATCTAAAGATTCCTGACTCTAAAAGTGAACATGACTGAGAAAAACATAAAAGATGGGGAGTTTTCTAGGTAATAGATGAGTTTATGAAGATTTCAGTGGATTTTTAAAATTTTTCGTTGCAAGAATGAAAATTGCAAGAGTTTAACTAGATAGAAAGTTTAAATATGAGAATTAAGAGTTTTTGGAAGGTTTATATTGCTTCCAAACCCTCTTTTTCTTCAAATGGCATGTTGATAGGCGATAAATAAGGGAATACATTCAATGAACGGAACCCACGCAGTTATCCCGCACATTTTTGGGCGCATAAGAGGTTGTTAAAGTTGGCCTGACGAGCAGCCACAACTGTTAATCACATATCTTCTCATATAAGCTAATATCATTTGAAATTCTTCAATCAATGGATAACTATAAGTACAATCTTTCACTTATCATCATTTAAATGACTAATCGAGTAGAAAGTTTTTTCATGCCGAGCATTCAAGTCCAATTAACAAGCCAAACTTAAGTTATCGGGGGTGGGCCAATTGTGGAAGGTAGAAATTAAACACGGGCTTCTGGTTAGTGCCCAACTTGGAGAACCAATTTACTAGTCGGTCCATAACCAAAGCCCAGAGGCCTAACTCCATTACAAATGGAGTGACCATTTTACCGAGTAATAGATATTTATTCAAGCAGACCATCTAAAGATCATTGTTATTTGCCGACCACTATAAGATAGTTAGAAGAAAGCCGAGCAACTTTAGTCGGCCAACGAAGACAAAATAGTTGAGCTGAAAGATAAATGATGAGAACTTATACTGTTGTGATTATTAACAATAAATCACGTCACGGATCGTAATTCAAATAGTGGATATTAATAACTAGAGATAATAAGAATGAGAAACAAGCAAGAATCTAAATAATGGAACACACAATATTCGACAAACGAAGATTTCACTAATTCTTTGAAAACGATTATATAATCTATCACAAGAATTATTGCACTCAAAGCTCTCACAAAAGAAGAAAATCAACAGCCATTTAACGTCTCTCCCACAACAAGATGAACTCTCCCACAAATCCCATAGAAAGAAGAATTTATCTTATATGCCTTAATCTATTGAATGATTATATCTATATATAACAATATAATAGAGTCCATTCAATCTAGAATAAGGTAATAACAATCCTATGTAAATAAGGAAACTATTAACAAGGTAATAGAGATCAAAATAAACAAGGAAACCAAGTTTGATAAGGAAACATATTTTTCGCCCAGCTGCAAAACGACTTTTGCACTTTTTCCGCGTAATTGCAAAAGTGCTTTTGCACCTTTCCAGAATGCAATATTCTGGGTGCAAAAGTGATTTTGCACCTTTCCAAAACCGAAAATCCTCTTTTGCACCATTCAAGCGAACAATTTGATTTTTCATAAAACTCATCTTCTCTTGAGTTTGGAACCAAGCAAAAAATTTCCATGGAAAAATTTTCTCTAGTGGTTGATGAAAGAAATTTTTTTCACAAAAAATAATGAAAGTTTGAGGACATATATACTCATAAAAATAAGTACGAGATAGAGAACATCTCATCACATGTCTCAAATCAATTTTTAACTTCATACACAAATCAAATATTTTTCTTTTCATTTTTTATATCGTTATTAAACAACAGAGCCAAATAGTATTGTCAAAATAAGGTTGAACGTGGGAAAAAGTTATCATAAACCATTGTGATACTTTATTATTACATTCTCTCTATTTTTTTGGTATGGTTTCTCTCTTTAAATTATAAAAGTGAAGAAAGAAAAGTTACTTAATTTTGTAATTGATCACAATTATCATAAAATTTGTAAATTTGTGTAACACTCAAAAGATTTGGTTTTTGGAGGGTTTTTGACAAACTTGTTGAATTTGTTAAAAAATATTTTAGATGTTTTTAAATGCATCGACTAAAGCAGGGATGGGTGGGGATATTGTTGGGCATTGCTAAATACTCCTTCATTCCTTGAACTAGGAATTTTCTTTACATCGAGTCTCAAATTAAGAGTTTCATTTTATTTTTTTGAACATAATAAATTTACTAAATCTTAAAATAAATTGATTTACTAATCATTGATTAAGTTAAAAATATTATTCTCTTAAATGGTAACAATGGTTCTTTATGTCTCAAATTAATAGTCTTATTTTAATGTTTTTTAAAAAATTAATTTTAAATTAATTAGTGGTCAAGAATTAGGAGGGTGTATTCAATTCAGATTTCAAAAGATTTTTATGGATTTTTTAAAATTCGTATTCTTCTAAATCCATAGATTAATTTAAATTTATATATGGTCTAGCATATTTTAATAAATTCATACAGAGTCCAACATATTTTATGGAATGGACACTTTAGTATTTCTATAGATTTTAATAAATTCATTGATTTTTCTAATTACAATAAGAAAACCAAGGGATAAATAATAAAAAGAATTTTGATTAAGGCTTTAAAGTAGTAAGCAAATTATAAATTCAGGGCAAACTGTTTAGATCGAGTCTAAAATTCCAGTGGATTGGGTTCTTTTTGCCCTTTCTATTCGACTTTCATCTTTTGTCTAAAAAATTCATAAAAGGGGAGAAAAAAAACCAAGGGGACAAAAACTCTATAGTTTTGGAAGAATATGATAAATTGGATAATTAAAACTTTGAAAGTGGCATTATAGAAAAAAATAAGCTTTAGATAGAGTGAATGAAGTGGAGGGGTTTAAATAGACTATAGAGATGAAAAATAAATAATACATAAAGTTTGGGAGAAAAAGAAGTTTTAGATAGAGAGAATGGAGTAGAAGGATTTAATAAGATTTATAGAAATGAAGAAGAAATAATACCTAAGGTTTGGGAGAAAGATGGAACATAAAACCATGTGAAATCTTCGCTTGAAGAGAAGAATTGTTAGTGGATTTGTTATACAAATTCATCAAAATCTATCAATTTAAAAATTCCTTCAAAGTTTATTGGTATTGAATACCATAAGATTTTAAAAACCTATTTTTAATTCTTATTGAATATCACAAGACTTTTAAAGACTTTATAAAATCCTAATTGAATACCATGAGATTTTAAATATCAATTGAATACTCATGGACTTTCAAAATCCAAAAAAATCCTGTAGAATCTAAATTCAATACACCCCCTTAACCTTTTTTTTTGTTTATTTATAAAATTTAATACATTGATTATATCTTAAAAAACAAATGAACCAGACTATTAGTTTGACAAAACCTCATATGCATACATTTGTATGTAGTATTAGGGAAATACAAAATCATCAAGCTGTTCTCTTATATTGGAAGGGGCCAATCATTGTAATTTATATATTATCAATGGGCCGATATATTTTTAATTTAAATCTGGTCCCTGTACTAAACTCACCCGGTTAATTTTTCTAAAAATTTATAAGTAGGGTGAGTTTATTAAAATTAATATTATATAAAAAGAAAAACAAAGAAAAGACCCAACCATCCATTAATGAAATAGTTAAGGCCATTTGGTTGGATGATTTACCTAATTAATAAGTTAGTTCATTCTATGTTGATGACTCAAATGTATATATATATAAAAACATGCCCAGTGTATTTTAACTTCATATTTTTTTTTTTATTTCTAAGCCTCCCAATTGCAACCACAACCACAAATAATATGATAATTAACTAATCAAATAATTTCACGTGGACCAACAACCAAAGAGCCTTAATAGCTTACTCTATTTACAAACAACTCTTATTAATTAGAACTATAACAATTATTGTATCAAGTGCGAACTTAATTAAGAGGCAATTGGGTATAAGGTTCCATTCCAATAATAACATTATTGCAAAAGCCAATTATAAATTAACATAGTAAATTAAGAATACTATAGGAAATATAACATCTCACGTTTCCAAACAAAAGTTAGCACAAATTCCGATCAAAATAATTCAAAACCTATAATGGTCGATCATTAGCACCAATTCTCTAAAACATATTAGCTATTTACGTGGTGCTAAAACAGATTTAGCACCATTTTTGTCCAAATTAACCAATCACATGATGCTAAAACAGTTTTAACACTAATTGTCTAACACTAGAATCATGCTAAAAAGACTTTAGCACCACATGTGAACACATATAACTCAAATGAAGGTATAAAAATAGATTTAGCACCCATCTAATGCTACACATCAAGGTGTTAAAATAGATTTAGCACCAATAGAAAATAAAGAACAACAAAATTTAAAGGTACTAAAACGTATTTAGCACTATTTTTGTTCAAAGTGACTAATTACATGGTGCTAAAACAGTTTTAGTACCAAATGTCTAACACTAGGATGTTTTTAGCACCACATGTAAACACATATAACTAAATTGAAGGTGCTAAAACAGATTAACACTCATCAAATATTACACATCAAAGTACTAAAACATATTTAATACTAATTCTTTAAAACATAGTAA
Organism: Lonicera japonica; assembly: GCA_021464415.1. NCBI lineage: Eukaryota > Viridiplantae > Streptophyta > Magnoliopsida > Dipsacales > Caprifoliaceae > Lonicera > Lonicera japonica. The sequence continues at coordinate 53,067,265 of CM038465.1, forward strand.
CTATTTACATGGTGCTAAAACAGATTTAGCACTAATAGAAAATAAAAAACAACAAAATTCAAAGGTGCTAAAACAAATTTAGCACAATTTTTATCCAAAATGACTAACTACATTGTGTTAAAATAGTTTTAGCACCAATTATCCAACACTAGGATGTTGCTTAAAAGGTTTTAGCACCACATGTGAACACATATAACTAAATTAAAAGTGCTAAAATATATTTAACACCCCTTTGATACACATCAAAGTGCTAAAACATATTTAATACTAATTTTCTAGAACATACTAACTCTTTACATAGTGCTAAAACATATTTAGCACCAATTCTCAAAAACATAGTAATTATTTACATGGTGCTAAAATAGATTTATCACCAATAGAAAACAAAGAATAGCAAAATTCATAGGTGCTAAAATAAATTTCGCACAATTTTTGTCCAAATTAACTAATCACAAGGTGTTAAAATAGTTTTAACACCAATTGTCCAGCACGAGAATTGTGCTAAAAAGGCTTTAGCACCACGGGTGAACACATATAACTAAACTGAATGTGTTTAAATAGATTTAGCACCCATCCAATGCTACACATCAAGGTGTGTGAGCACCTCATTTTGCAACCCTCGTAAGAATCCCGATCTCTAAAGAAATGAACACACATGCATGCACGAGCATTCTAAGATGCAAAATAACTATCTACATGTGATACATGTCAAAGAAGGAAGCCAAAAGGACACCCGGACGAGAAGTTAAGAGAATTACCAAAAACTACCGAAATTAGAAACTGTTAAAACTCCTGAAAACTTGTGAAAGGAGATTTCACCATTCTGATCGTACTCAAACTTTGAGGGTTGTTAGAAATTCCAAAAAGTAAAAACATATCCGAAAATCAGCTCGATCCGACGGTCGGGTCTCTAGAAATTTGAAAAACTAGGAGTTTATTTCGAGTAATCAAAAGGCGACCTTCCTGAAGTCCAAATGAGCTCAAATTTGATTAGTAGACATGTTATATAGTGGGGAATAACATACAAAAAAATCAGATCGATCCGATAAGCCGTTTGACGAAAATTGAAGAAAATTGCCCTCAGATAAACACCCCTAAAGGTGTGTCCACATGTGAGAATCCTGACCCATACCCCGAGATAGGAGAAAAGAGTCCTCCGTTCTTGGTTTCGTTTGAAAACGTGTTTTGTAGAGTCGCCAGTTTGTTTTACGAGAAAACAAACAAAAGATCGTACGAAGGATAATTCGAAAACGAACTATCTCTCATACGTTTGAAACCAGAGATTTATTTTGAAAATTGACTTTGCTAGGGTTCGGGAACTACGTTACGAATTGGGAAGGTGTTAGGCACCCAATTCGCCCTTTCGGTCTCTTAATGGATCATGCATCTAATTCCTATTTTAGATATCTTGCAAGTAGTTCGAATGGTTTTCAGAATAGTCCTTTCCGGATAAATTCAATTTAAAATAATATTTTGAAATCAGACTCGAGCTTTGCGAGCGCCTACGTATTCATTCGTAGAATGAAATCAGAGTCTCGTAGTTCCTTTCTTTGGAAACTATTTTTTGTATTTTTATTTGTTTTGAAAACGTGTCAAAACGGATTTTGATTTTCTTGTAAAACTTAGAAAGGATTTATTTGAAAGCAGTGAACTTCTTTGCAAGTTATCTAATTTTCTGTATTAAAAGCGAAATTAAATGCAGTACTGAAATTAAGGATTTGGTAGAAAGTTATACCTGCTGCGCTTGAAGAAGATAGGAGGACTTTGCCTTAACTTCCTTCTCTCTCTAGAGCTTTCTCTCTCTAGAGCTTTCTCTCTCTAAAGCTTTCTCTCACTAGCCTTCTCTCTCAGAATTCCTCTAAAAATGACATTCTAGAGACTTTGACAAAGCTCCTACTTACCAAAAATACTATTTAATGTTGATGATCCCAAAATGGGATCCCAAGGGTCCTATTTATAGCAACATTTGCGCCAAAAACGCTCCAAAAGAGGCCAACCGCAGGGGTAGCCGCATGGGGTGCGGCTGGGGCGTGCGACAGGGGTGTGCCAGCCGTACGGCTGGCAGGTAGCCGTACGGTTGGGCGTGCGGCTAGGGGGTGCGGTTAAGAGGTGCCAACCGTACGGTTGGCAGGTAGCCGTACGGTTGGGCGTGCGACAGGGGGGTGCGGCTAGGAGGTGCCAACCGTACGGTTGGCAGGTAGCCGTACGGTTGGGCGTGCGACAGGGGTGTGCGGCTGGCTCATAAAAAATGCGCAGGAGCGCTCGGAAAAAACCAAATCTTCTAACGGGGCGCTGCCCCGCACCCCGCGACCTGACCGGGTAGGTCGATCCCCGTCTTAGTAAGCGAAGAGGCAACAAGGGTTATCTTAGACTCCCAACGCGTCCAAAATTGGAGTCTTTCCTATCAGTCTTTCTACATGTATGATGATTCATGATTAAATGCAGGATGCTTAAAGAAAATCAGTATTCGCACGAGAGTCGTGGATTGGGGTGTTCACAGACCCTCTCGTCCCGGGATTCTTGTCCCCAAGAATACTGGGATGATAAGAAGACAACGATTCACGACTCTCGGGTGAATCAGAGTATATCCTTTCTGGCATGCGGATTCTTTTGTGCTTCAGGTGGTGCAACCCAAAAATTGCCCTTTTCCTTTTGGCCGGGCGACACGATACATCAACCTTTTCTCCCATCTACCCTCAGTGATACATTACCCTCAGTGGCACACCACCCTCAGTGTGTAGGACTACACAAGGGGGCTTGGCATTTTACGGAATCCAAATGATTGTGGTGGAAAATGAGTGTTCTTGAAGCTTTCCCATTTCTTAGGGAGAAGTGAGAGAATATTCCTGGTCTTGTGGTGTATCCCTTCGTGGGGTGTGGTACTAAGAGAAATTTCCATCTTTGAAAATGTTAATCAGATTCCCTTCGTGGGGAATGTGTGAGGAATTCTAATTTTTTTTAAAAAAAGATTCCCATCGCAGGGAATGCGAAGACAAAGTTATTCCCTTCGTGGGGAATGCGCGGTAAAGGTTATTTCCCTTCGTGGGGAATGGGGATCGGAGAAAATTCCCATCGTGGGGAATGCGAAGAATTCTTACTTTGAAGAATCCGAAGAAAATTCCCTTCTTGGGGAACACGTGGAGTCGTTATTTCCCTTCTTGGGGAAAGGGGTTTCGGAGAAATTCCCATCGTGGGGAATGCGAAGAATTCCTATCTTTTCAGGAATTCGAAAAATTCCCTTCGTGGGGAATACGTGGAGTCGTTATTTCCCTTCTTGGGGAAAGGGGTTTCGGAAAAATTCCCATCGTGGGGAATGCGAAGAATTCCTATCTTTTCAGGAATTCGAAAAATTCCCTTCGTGGGGAATACGTGGAGTCGTTATTTCCCTTCTTGGGGAAAGGGGTTTCGGAAAAATTCCCATCGTGGGGAATGCGAAGAATTCCTATCTTTTCAGGAATTCGAAAAATTCCCTTCGTGGGGAATACGTGGAGTCGTTATTTTCCTTCTTGGGGAAAGGGGTTTCGGAGAAATTCCCATCGTGGGGAATGCGAAGAATTCCTATCTTTTTAGGAATTCGAAAAATTCCCTTCTTGGGGAACACGTGGAGTCGTTATTTCCCTTCTTGGGGAAAGTGATTTCGGAGAAATTCCCATCGTGGGGAATGCGAAGAATTCCTATCTTTTCAGGAATTCGAAAAAATTCCCTTCTACTGCCTTGTTTGATTTTCCGAAAAAAGATATGTTAGAGAGAATTGCTTGCAAGGGAAAGTGCTTTTCGTTCCTTTCCTTTCTACCCTCAGCTTTGACCTTTATTGGGAATCGGACTTCTGAATCAACTTTTTTTTTTTTTTTTTTTTTTTTGCAGCGACTTTCGGACCGCTGTGCATGGGTTTTTGGGATTTGGCATCTCTCTACCCTCAGTTTTCTTCTCTTTGGTCATGGGGATGGAAATTCGTCTGGAATTCTCAATAGCCTTCAAGCTACCCTCTGATTTTTTCACAGGGAAGATGCTGGTCCTGTATCGTTTTCTGTTTTTCGATACCCTTATTGCTCCCTCTTTTGATTATCCGGCCTTTATATTTTTTGGGCTTTCGAATTTTCCTTGCTTTTTCTTTCGCGGATTTTTCCAAAACAGGAGCCTTACTCACCTAAGATGTAGCCCTCCGCCTTTTGGCACAGCTGTCACTCTTAGTGTGGCTCTCCCTGTCGATTTTCATCATTTCTGTTTATCTCAGTTTTCCCTCTCTTGGACCAACGGGATTTTCCCTTTTCTACTCTTTCAATTTTTTCTGGTACCCGATTCCTCTTTTACACCTTCCCTGTTTATTAATCAGATTCGAGCCTTCCGGACAATGGATCCATCCTATTGAATTTTGGTTCCTCCACAGACTTTAGAATGTCATACTTCGGGCATTGATTAGTCATCTCGTGCGTGTGTGTGTGTGAGTCTTGGTCCTCTTGTGTCTTGGGAAGAGTTGATTCAGAGTCTATCCCCACCCCTCGGGTTTTTTTTTTTTTTTTTTTCCAAACTGGTCAAAATTGAGGGTAGCCGCATGGGGTAACCGCAGGGTGTGCGGCTAGGGCGTGCGGTTGGGGGTAGCCGCACGAGGTAGCCGCAGGGTTTGACCCCCCAGCCGTACGGCTGGCAGACAACCGCACGGTTAGGGGCTAGCCGTACGGTTGGCTAGCCTGCGGCTGGCCCCTATGTTCTATAAATAGTGGCCCGTTCAAAGCATGTTCGTCACTTCTTCTTGCGATCTTTCTCTCTAGCATATAAATATCTGATTTTTCAAAAACATTTAGTGAGTATTTGAGACGAGTGTGAGCGATGGCATTTGCGAGACTACTTTTGATTTTCGTGTACATGATGATGGGAGGCCCACCAGAGGGAGGGGAGGCGCCGGAGCTACTCCCGGGGGACGAGGTGGAGTCGATTACTGCGATGATGGATGGGCGCCTGATCTGCGCGCCACATCATGACGACTGGGAGGGTGTGGCCTGGGAGGGGCCACTGGGGGCAGACGGATCGCTTCAGCGGGCGATGTACCGGGACGTGCCCTTAATCTCGCCGGGAGAGGGGCGAAAGTGGCTGTTGATGGAGCCTGCGGCACACGAGATCCGCCGCCGGACTAGGGTATGCTCTAATATGTAGTATTTCAAATTATGTGATTTTTTGAAAAAGATGCAAATGAAGAGATATGCATGAAATGTGGTAGATTTAATAATTACTTGCCATAATAGATATATGCTCAACATTATTTATTTTTGAAAAAAGTTTGTTAGTGAGCCTTGTAAAAACTGGTGATGTAACAGAGGATCGGACGTTGCCGTGGCATCACGCGTGCTGCGCCTAAGCTGCGAGATCAGCTTCCGCCGCTGGTGAGAGCATACTTGAGTGCGACCCCATTCGGACGATTTATCGAGGTGCTGCCAGGCGGAGAGTTCCAGCGGTCAGTGAGCCTTCCGACGGTGTTAGGGGAGAGATGGTGGGACACGACGCACACATTCCATTGGAGTTGGGGGGAGATGACGTTGACACCGGAGGATGTGTTCGTGCTGACAGGGCTGCCTTTCGGGGGGGAGGCTCTGGTGCCTAACCCCCGCGTACGCATTACTCTAGATGGTATGGGAGCGGCACTAGGATGGAGGCCTAGCAGGATTGTGGCGGATGGGATACCCCACACAGCGATGGTGCAGCATATCGAGGCCGAGAGTGGGAGGTTTGGCGATGGTCCAATGACACGCCAGGAGGTACGGCAGCTATCCCGATGCTTTCTGCTGCTCGTGCTGCATGACTTCTTCTATGCGCGGGGCGGCGACAACCTACGGTTATGGTGGCTGCCTTATCTGCGGTTCTTCGACCAGTTGTACACTTTTGCCTGGGGAGGGTACGTATTGGCGGTGCTGTATGAGTCGATGGACCTGGTGTGCCGTCACATGGAGCTGAACCATCGCGGAATGGTCACGCTTTGGGAGGTAAGTAATAATTTAAACTTTCACTGTATTTGGAAAAAATTCGTGATTTAATAAAAGAATGCCGGTTCTATAATTTTAACAAGTATGATGATTTGTGACAGATGTGGTTTATTGCGCATACCCACCAGGGTATTGGTCAGATTCATCTGCACCCGACTTTCGCAGATGAGTTCCCGCTTTTCCAACGATACTACAGCGGGAACATAGTTGGGGTGTATCGATATCTGACCCCGGACGTCAGTGCAGGCGACGTTTCTGGGCTACAGCTTGACCAGGTATGAAATTAAATTAATGAAATTTAAATTATTTCTGAAAAAGAACAGTTAAGTTATGGTTGGTGTATGTTCAATGTGGCAGGTTCAGTGGAGCCCATGGCCGGCATACGTGACGCAACAGTGGGGGTATGCGGATGCGTTGGCTGCGGCGCGTTCGAGGCGTTTATTCGTGCATGAGTATGGCACGGCGTTCTACCTAGGGGAGCGCGTGGTGCGGCAGCATACTCCTGGGTTGGGATTCTGGGTTCCGGCATGGCCCCTAGTGGCGATGAGGCGGCCAGTCATGCTGACTGCGGAGGAGAGGGCTCTGTTCCTGGGAGGCGTCCCGATGGAGGGTCTGTTGGTGGAGGGGGAGTACGGGACGTTTGCGCACCGGTACCTGATGAGGGAGATGAAGGGGGTGCGAGGCAGGGTGATATATGCGAGGTATGCGGCCCTCGGGGGAGATCCGATGTATATCCGGGGGCAGTTGTACATCTCGCAGTGGGTCCCACAGCAGCCCGCACCGGCGCCGAACCGGAGGGCCAAGGGGATTGCGGATTCGGATGATGAGGATCCGCATGGGGAGAGGGACGTGGAGCCGCCGCAGGTGGAGGAGGAGGATGACGAGGGTTCGGAGGAGGTGCCCTTGGGAGGAGGCAACGGTGGGGCGCCCCCAGTAGGGCCCGGCGGGGGAGTAGGGGAGGAGCTGACTGCTGCGGTTTCGCCTGGACGAGGTAGGGCGAGTAAGGGCGGGAGGAGTCCGGTCGGAGGGCGGAGTCCCGTGTCGAGGCCGCCTATCTCACCGGCCATGGGGAGGACACCGCAGTTGTCGTCGGAGGATATACGGCAGATGCTGGAGTCGGCGCAGACACCCGGGGGTCGTGGGTCGATGTCGGGTTCATCACCCGTGTATGGGGCGGGCGACATTTATTGGGTTCATCATGTGTCATTCTCGCCGTTGTTGCGCACGCCTGTCGGGTCGCCAGGTGCCGGGTCGGTGGGATTGAGGCCGTACTCTCTGTCGACCCCATCATCAGGTGCGGCCCGTGGGATCGTCTTCCGGGAGCTAGGAGAGAGGGAGGCGCAGTTAGGGGCGGAAGCAGGCATAGGCCAGACTCCGGTGGGTGAAGGTGGCGACAAAGGGAAGGGGAAGGCGGTGGCGCCCGAGTCGGAGACGGGAGAGGATACCGGGGAGGACATACCCCCGGTAGGCGGCGCTGGCGGAGTTGGTCCGTCACAGGCTCCGGAGGGCGGGGCGTTGGCGTCGTACTCGATCCCGGAGTATCCGCGGGATATCCCCTACTTGGATTTCGGCCTACCCAAGCAATACCGGATCCCTGACATACCTGAGGGCGATGAGCGGATGGGGGCCTTAGCACACGTCTCGGGCGAGGAGGTAAGGTTTCTTTTTAAACAGTTGAGTATATGTGTTGATTTATGAATGTTACTGATTGGTAATTGTGGTTTTGACAGAGGGGCTCGTTCCTACTTCGCGAGGTAGCTGAGCTGCTGAAGAGCTACTTCAACATGTACGGACTGCTGACGTTTGCGGCTCCTTTCCCGGTGGAGTACATGGGGCGGTACAGCAGACGCTTGGCGGGCGATACGACTGCTACCTACCATCCGTCACGTTCGCGGTCCCGATCGGCGGTTCCTTCTCAGTCGGTTCAACAGTCGAGGCGCACCTCCCGGCTTGCTCCTTCTCATCAGGGCGCAGGTCGCACAGTTACAGAGAGTCCAGCAGAGGGTGCTGGAGAGACAGAAGCGAAGCGCCCGCGGACGATGGATCCTCCCCCTTCTCCTCAGCGTTGATGGTTCTGACGGCTCGGCGTTTTGTTTTGCTTGAGAGAAACATTTTAAATTAAGTAGTTAACTTAGGTGTATTTTAGAAAAAAACTTATTTTAATTTAGTGGTTAATTTAAATATGTTTATTTGTTAAGAAAAATGTTGGTTTATCGATGTGTTCGGTTTTAATTTATGAATAAAATATTTATGTTTATTTTGAAAATATGTTTGTGTGTGATGTGATGTAAATGTTATTTGTGAGTGCAATTGAAAAATGATTACGTGGTGGCGGAATTATTACTTTATTTAATTATACAAGAGTTAACGGCACGCGTTGAAAGAATGTGATAAAGTGTAATCAAGTTAAGTTGTGAAAAATGGTTAAGTACATATGTTGGCAAGCAATTATCAAATCTATATGCATGCTATGATGGATCGTTCTTCCTGAACAAAGTCTGGCAATATTCGTATCATGATGTATTGTAAAGAAGATTTGAAAAATGGAAGATTTTAACCAAAGGGGGAGAGCCAACCGCACGCCCCACCCGCACGGGGTAGCCGTACGGTTGGGAGCTAGCCGCACGGTTGGCCAGCCAGCCGCACGGTTGGCCAGCCAGCCGTACGGTTGGAGCCCAACCGTGCGGTTGGCATGTGCAGTTATACTATAAATAGAGCGCGAATTTGTCCTTTTTTCCATCATCAAAGTCACTATTCACCCTATAGCTTCTTCTTTCTTTATTACCATGTCTACCTTTCATACCCACGCTTCTTTCTCCCTTTTGTCTGATTTCGTGTCCATGGCTGAGGCCGACTGTGGTCTTAACTGGGGCGATCTGAGCCACCTTCATCGCTGGTGTTCTCATGACATCAACTTTTCTTTTTTGCTTGGTATTGCTGAGTTCTGGGATCCTAAGGACCACTGTTTCCGCATCGGTTTAGACGAGTTGTGTCCAACGATTGAGGAGTTCACACTACTGATGCGGCAGGATGTTTCATGGCCACTGGCTTCCTTGCGAGATGCTAGGAGTCCTCGTGTTATGCTGGCGGAGTTTCTGGGTCTGCGGGAGAGTGAGTGCCGGCCTATGATAGTTGACGGTCGACTCCATCTGCGTCACTTGGCAGAATTTTTCCTTCATCATGGCGACGACCCGGCTTATTATTCAGGTCGGACTTCTGCTTGTATGATTTTTGCTTTTTCTCAGATGCTCTTGGTTACCGATGATGCTATTCTGGTAGACCCTCTGATTATCCGAGTTGTATCTGAGGCTAGACGCGGCCATTTGGTGACTCCCATCTTACTGGCGGAGACACTGAATGGTTTGGATGCCGTGGTTCAGTCTCGACTTAGTCATTTTCGAGGTAGCCCATATCTACTGTACATGTGGGTTACTGAGAGGTTTCGGTATCTAGAGACTCGGCTTCCCTGGGATTCTCGGCACTTCTTCCAGCGTCCTGATTACGCCCAGATTCATCGTCTGTCATCATATGATTGGGCTGTTCGGTTTTCTGAGTCCTCTTCTTCGATTCGTTGGGAGGTTCCATGGTGGCGTATGAGGACCATGATCATGAGTATGGGTGGGCAGAACTATCTTCGGTTTCGTGGTTTGAGAGAGACATCATTCTACATCCCCGGACGGCTGACGAGGCAGTTCGGTGTTCCCCTGAGTATACCCCTTCCGCTGAGAGACTTTTCTTCGATCGCTCTTCCTATTACCCCGAGACTAGAGACGACCCTACGAGGTCTTTGGTCTACCCGCTTTGTTCGGCGATTTCATGGAGGAGAGGTTGGCATTACCCAGGTGACCCGTTCTGATATCGTGCTGCATATTTGGCGTCGAGTTCGGCAGACCATTGAGCATGAGCCTATGATGATGAGGTGGTTTCGGTTTGCAGATTCACCGGTGACTGATGAGACAGTGCTTGCTTCGTATCAGACCATGGATCGAGAGAGGATCTTATATTCTGCTGATGATGGTTAGGTTAGGTGTGGTAGGCAGCTTCTTTATGAAAGCTTTCTAGGATTAGGTAGGTAAAATATATAGGGAAAGTATGTAAGAACTGATGTAGGTTATCTTGTACGAAAGAACTTTTTGATGTATGGAAAATCTCTTTCTGCCTTTCTTCTTGCGTCCAAATGAATGAATATTATTACAATGAATAGACCGGGCCTGATATTCAGGTTGCCTACGTTTCCCCGTTCTTTTTTTTTTTTTTTTTTTTTTTTTTTTCCGGGGCTCAGGTCTTCGTAGTTCATGGATACAATTTTTTACTGATAGTATTTCTTCAATCGGTCGAGGTTGACTGGTAAGTTTAACTCTTGGCCATCAATGTCGGTAAGGAGAACGGCACCCCCGGATAGGATTTTAGTAACAATATAAGGGCCTGTCCACTTTGGCGAGAATTTTCCTCTTGGGTCTCGGGCTGGTTCACGAATTTCTTTGAGGACTAAGTCTCCAAGTATGATGCTTCTGTCTCGGATTTTTTTATTAAAGGCTTTGGCAACACGTTTTTGATATCCTTGATGTTGATATGAAGCCCTCAATCGGTTTTCATCAATCATTGCCAACTCTTCATACCGAGCTTTTACCCAATCACTCTCAGTGACTTGATTTTCCAGGATTACCCGTAAAGAAGGTATTTCCGTTTCCACTGGTAAAACTGCTTCCATGCCATATGTAAGTGAAAAAGGCGTTGATCCCGTAGAAACTCTCTCAGTAGTTCGATATCCCCAAAGTGCGTACGGGAGCTTTTCGGGCCAATCTCTACCGGATTTAACCATTTTGCTAATGATATTCTTCAAATTCTTATTAGCAACTTCTACGGCCCCATTAGTTTGTGGGCGGTATGGTGAGGATTTGTGGCGTCTGATTCCGTATTCTTCCATGATTTCGTTGGCTGCGCCTTCAAAATGCGTACCATTATCGGATATTATCTCATGCGGTACCCCGTATCGGCATATGATGTTGTGTCGGATGAATCGTGCCACCTTTCGGGCATTCAAATCCTTGTAAGACTCGGCCTCAACCCATTTGGTGAAATAGTCGATAGCTACTAGGATGTATTCATGCCCATTACTTCCTTTTGGCGAGATCTTACCGATTATGTCAATACCCCAGATGGAAAACGGCCAAGGAGATGTCATAGGGTATAATTCTTTTGGAGGGAGCTTCTGTGCCTTGGCGTATATTTGACATTGGTGACACCCTTTGACGTATTCAAAACAATCTTTTTGCATCGTTAACCAGTAATACCCTTGACGAACTATCTTTCGTGCCAATGTATGACCGCTCATATGTGGGCCACACTCTCCACTGTGGATTTGTTCCATCATTGCTCGGGATTTTTCTTCATCGAGGCATTGAAGGTGTATACCGTCATCATTTCTTCGATATAGTTTTCCGGCACAAATGATAAACCGTGATGCGAGGCGGCGAAGCGTGACCCGAGTGGTTTTGTCAGCATGTGATGGGTATTCATTATGCTTGAGTAATTGCCAGATATCGTAGTACCAAACCTTCTGATCGATCTTATTTCCACGTTCAACATCGAGTGATAGGCAAAATACCGGATTTATTCGCCTTTGAATCTGAATTTCTTCTTTCTCCCCCGGAATTTCAATCATCGAGGCCAGAGTAGTTAAGGCATCAGCAAAATTGTTCTGTGTTCTCGGGATGTAGAAGAATTCAATGCACTCAAATTTCTCAGAAGTTTCTTCGAGTTGGGTTAAGAAGGGTACAAGTTATTCCTTTTTGATCTTCCATTTCTTCAAGATCTGATGAATAATGAGAGCGGAATCCCCAAACACTTGAATCTTACGAACCCCTTTCTGCAAAGCAATTTCTAACCCGACAATACAAGCTTCGTATTCCGCGATATTGTTGGTACAGGGAAATTCTAATCGAAAAGACATAGGTGCATGTGTCTGATCTGGCGAAATTAACAGGATCCCAATTCCATTCCCATTCCGATTACAAGCCCCATCAAAATACATTTTCCATTCATCGTCTTTAGTAATTTCCATGATACTTTCATCGGGAAATTCGAAATCCTGTAGCTCGGCATCAATGATTGGATTGCCTGCTAAGTGATCTGCTATGACTCGCCCTTTGACGGCCTTTTGAGTGACATAAGAAATGTCGAATTCTGAAAGCAGGAACATCCATTTAGCCATTCGATTAGTCAACATCGGCTTTTCGAACAAGTACCGCAAGGGATCTAGACGAGAGATCAAGATCACGGAAAATACCAACATATAATGTCGCAACTTCTGGGTAGCCCAAACTAACGCAGCGCATGATTTCTCTAAAGCTGTATAATTTTGTTCTCCCGGAGAAAGCTTTTTACTGAGGTAATATATTGCCTGCTCAGTTCTTGTTTTCAACAAATGCTGTGCCAACATTGCTCCAACTGAGGAGTCATTGACCGACATGTATAGTATCAATGGAATGCCTACTTGGGGAGGTGCTAAGACTGGCGGATTAGACAAATATTGCTTGATCTTATCGAATGCTTCCTGGCATTGCTCATTCCACTGCCCATCCGAACTCTTTTGGAGTAGCTTAAAAATTGGTTCACATGTTCGAGTCAATTGTGAAATAAATCTGCTGATGAACTGTAACCTCCCGAGGAAACCCCGAATTTCCCTTTCAGTTTTAGGAACTGGAATTTCTTGAATTGCCTTAACCTTTGCCGGATCAACCTCGATTCCCTTTCTGCTGACTATATACCCCAGCATCTTGCCTTTGGTGACCCCAAATACACATTTCTGAGGATTCAAACGCATCTGGAATTGCATAAGCCGTTCAAAGAAGATACGAAGATTTTCCACATGACTTGCCCGGTCTAATGATTTGATGATCATGTCGTCGACATACACTTCTACTTCCTTATGAATCAGATCATGAAATAGAGTAGTTGCGGCTCTCTGATATGTGGCCCCGGCATTTTTCAACCCAAATGGCATGACGGTGTAACAATAAGTACCCCATGGTGTGATAAAGGCCGTCTTTTCCTGATGATCAGGATGCATTTTGATTTGATTATACCCGGCGAACCCATCGACGAATGATTTCAAAGCATGATTTGCAGTGTTGTCGACAATGAGATCAATGTTTGGCAGTGGAAAATCATCTTTTGGACATGCAGCATTTAAATTGCGATAATCAACACAAACCCGTACTTTGCCATTGGCTTTTGGTACCGGCACTATGTTGGCTAACCAAGTAGGGTATTCAACAACCCGTATGAATCCGACATCCAATTGCTTTGTGACTTCTTCTTTAACTTTGAGCGACCATTCAGGTACTAGTTTTCTTAACTTTTGCTTGACAGGTTTGCATTCGGGTTTAGTGTGTATTTCATGCATCACAATAGTGGCATCTAAACCCGGCATATCAGCATATGACCAAGCGAAAACATTAACAAACTCTTTCAACAAATTTTCTAAGTCTGTTTTTTCATCATGGCTTAATTCGGCCCCAATTTTTATTTCTTTTATATCATCGGTTGTTCCCAAATTTATTGTGACCGTGTCTCCTTCAATGGGTTGTATTCGCTGCTCATCATTCAAATTTTCATTCATAATTTCAACATCACAAGAATCAAAGTAAGGGAAAAGATTGGTAATTTTATTGATAGAAACATCACTTTCCACAGATAGCATATATTATAAATTTCGTACATTTCTATCAATATTTCTCTCTCTCTGCTTATTTTTTCCTTCGATAGGGCGTATAAGATGCACAGGATCCCCAAGGTAATCTTCCTCAATTGCCATGACCTCAAACATATTACCCAGCATATCTTCCTCCTCCAGTGGCTCGACAGGTGGCCGGGTAATCTTTAACCGAGATGAGAAGGTGTGAGTAAATCCTTCACTGATATATAAGTCTTCTTCATAGAAAATTTCTAATCCCGGTTGTCTTTTCCCCTCTTCATTTACCCATGGTTCCTGAAACCCGCAGTAAGGAAAGTCTTCACCCTCTTTTATAAACCATCCGTTTAATGAACTATCGGCAAATACGGCACTTTTCATTCGGCTAACATCTCCCACATATCCCAACCCGGCAAGAGGACTCGGTTGTTGGAATGGTTCGATCATTTGGGCAATGCCGGCTTGATATTTTCCCAAACCAATCCCCGGTAAAAATTCCATTTTCCTCATCATCTTTATTACTTGCGTATTCATGGTCGACATATCATCAGGGGGCAGATAATTCACAGTCTGCGTGGTAAGAGTTTGCACCTTTGGCTCATACGAAAATTCCCCGAGTTGGACATCTTGGCTTCCGATTCCCAATACTGGCGAGTTTTTTGGGACTATTGTCCTTTCAGGATCTCCCTTGATGACGATGATATCCCCGTTGAAGGGTATTTTCATTTTTTGATGAAGGGAAGAAGGCAGTGCGCCAACCTCATGCAACCAAACTCGTCCCAACAACAAATTAAAGCTCGAAGGGATATCTATGACTTGAAACTCAGTGGTGAATGAAGCCGGTCCTATTTGCATACTCAGCATGACGGAACCTAATACCTCCCTCTTGGTATTGTCGTATGCTCGTACTGTGACTGGTGATTCTTCCATGGCAGTTAAATCAATACCCAAACGAACAACAGTTTTCAACGGGCATACGTTAATTGTAGAACCGTTATCCACAAGCACGTACGGTATAGACATTCCATAAGCAACAACGGTGATATGTAGAGCTTGGTTATGATCCCGACCCAGTGGTGATAAATCTTCATCAGAAAACCCAAGAACTTGTTTTTGTACCCCCATTGAAGCGATCATCGCTGTTAACTCATTTGGGGTGGCTTCAAGAGGAACAACCGATTCATCTAACATTCTCATTAGTGCCATACGATGTGGCTTGGATGCTACCAGGAGTCCCCAGATTGAAATTTGGGCTTGTGTTTTCTTTAACTGTTCAACAACACGCCCTTCTTCCGGGTCTTTTGCAGGTTCGTTGGGAAGAGCGACATCAATAGGTTGCTTGGTATTTGGCGGTTGGTACACTCTCCTAGAACGGGTCAATTGTTGGACCCATGTCGCGACTGGATCACTTACCCCTTCAGGTGTTTCAACTGGAGTTGGAGGCGACTTTTCATTGATTTGCGAAACTGTGTTCCAGTCAAAGGTGATCATGTTTATCTGTGAGCAATTCTTTCTTGGATGGGTGTCCTTTTTTATTGTTTTTCCTTGGTTATACCCGAGCCCTTGTCGCCTCGGGTTGCCTTTAAACTGTGGAAAGTGGGCGATCCCTTGATTCTGTTTACCGAGCCCAAAACCTGGTATGAACTGCATTTGTTTCATCCAGCCCATAACTTTTGGGCTAACCATCTCTTGTGACTGCATGGTGCATGTTTCATCAACGGATAACCCCAACAATGTTTCATCCTCGACTTCTTCAACGGATTTCTGGGACCTTGGTGGAGTATATTGAATGACTGTGGGCGAAGGCTTTGGACAGTTGAATTTCCAAACTTCAACATTTTCCATATTCCCGGCGGGTTTAATCAAGAGTACAGGATCTGGTAAATCTGAATCCTCCTCGATAGCATTGATCCGATGATTAGGAAGGGGATTCCTTGCAACATTCGGGGCTGACGGGTCAGGAATCCTTTTGTTATCAATTAAGTTCTGGATAGCATGCCGCAGGGCCATACAACTATCGGTAGTGTGTCCGAAACCTTGGTGATATTCGCAATGTTCATTCATGTTCCAATGAGGTGGTATCTGTTGTGGTAATGGTCTCGGATTCATGGGATACATAATCCCGGCTTCTTTCAGTTGTTCGAAAACCTTTCCCAACGGTCCCGGTAATTGCGAAAAATGTCTATCTCGTGAGCGATTCTGATCACATGTCCTGAGATTATTGTTGTTGTTGTTACGATATCCCAAATCCCCAATGTTTTTCACAGAGTTTTGACCAAAGGGGTTGCCGGAATACCCCCGACCGTAGGACCCAGAAGACGTGACTTGATTGATGGCAGACGTGGAAGTCTTCTTGTACTGTGAAGCGGATTTTTTGATTTCAGCCTGCTTGGCTAATTCCTCCTCAATTTCGTTACCTACGTGGAGTAGGGCTTTGAACCTGCCAAAGAACTGGTGTCCCATTTGGGTCCGAATATCTGGTTTCAAATTCTTCACAATCATTCCGAGTTGTTCCTCTTCATCTAGGCGCTCCACCATTTGGGCGGCCAGTTCCCTCCATCTTGTTACAAACTCACTAATACTCTCATTCTCCTTCTGCTTAGCCATCTCTAGATGTTTCCTTGTAACTTTAAGTTCCTCATTAGTTTTGTACTGTGACACAAACTCTTGGACAATGGCGGACCATGATCTAACATGATGCTTTTCAAGGTTCAAAAACCAACTCTGGGCCGGTCCTGCCAAAGTGAGGTGAAAGGAATTGGCTAATTCAGCCTCACCGAGATCATAAATTCTCATTGAACGGACATAAGATTTCAGATGGAGTTCTGGTGGTGTAGTGCCTGTAAATTTTGGGATGGAGGGCATCTTAAAATCCACGGGATAATGAGCCTCAGGGTATAAGTTGTAGCTTTGCATCTGGGTCAAATCGTTCGAACTCTCAGCTATTTTTTGGGTAAGTGCTTTCAACTGCTCCTTAAGCTCAGACAAGTCTCTATCCCCCCGGTGAGTTTCTATTGGCGTGGGTCCTCCCCTTGGATACTCATGGGCCTTTTCATTGGGTCATAATACGGATCGTGGTATGGTTCATGGATCGGTTGCATCTGTGGAGGGGCTTGATTGGTCAGGTCCTGTTGTAACCAATTGCCGACCGGATCAGGCATGGGTTTGGGTTGGTTCAACTGTTCATACGGCGGTGGTACTTCGGTATGAACTGAGAGTGGCGGTGGTGGTGGTAGAATAACCGGAGTTTCTCTTGGTGATTCTGTCATGCGCCCTTTAGCCAACTCGTCCAACTTGGCACGAGTATTTTTATTGTCACTTAATAACATGGTCATGCTTTGGTTCAAGTTCATCAACATTCGATACATATCTTCGGGATTCGGTAACGGAGCATTCATGTTTCCGCTTGAACTGGCTAGGTTTGGATCAACATTCAAAGATGGAGTATGATGTAGCGGCTGACCCCCAACAGTATTATTCTGCGGCATTCCCGGGTTTGGGTAAAAAGGACCGGGCGGCGGATCCGCTGCATTGTTCAATTGGTTGTTCACATTCCGGTTCGGGGTATTCTGATCCATGTTTTCAGAGGAATCTGGTCTGACGAGTCTCCCGGTGCTATCTCTTCCAGCCCACACAGAGGCCAGGATGAATATCTGCTGCGGCAAAAAAAAGGACAAATTCGATCGCGCGCATCCCCCCGGAAAAATAACAACAATATATCATTTAGAAATTGCCGGACCTTATCCAAAAATACATCGATCGGGACAAAAATAAACACAAAAAAGTTTTCTTTATGTGAGATCGAAAACAGACCAACGGCGACAACTTGAGAGTCCTGTATAGCGGTAGGGTAGGAATAGAATTCCACGGGTTCCCTGACCGTCTATAGTTTTGGGAAATCATTTTGAAAAGAGTTTTTCGAAAAATCATTTGAAAATATGGGAAGGTCTCTCCTCATGAGTTGCTTTGTTCATGGAATCAGGGCTTCCGCTCACTAGATTCTCACGACTGTTGGTCATTAAAACCATGCAGAAAATCTTTGTGTTCTAAGCTGACTCCCCTATATGCAAGCGTGGCTGAAGAGGGTAAGGTTTAAGGCTCCCTCCTATTTGGCAGGTCTTACGATATACCTCAAGAGTGCAGGTACGTGTAAGGACCTTTTGATATACATCCCGGGTACGTGAGTGTTCTCGTCACTCGATATACCTCGGTAAGTACTTGGCCAAGGAGAGTGGTCCCAGGCGCTTTTGGCTAGTGCAGACCCGCAAGTCCACGGCCTAGTCACGACTCTGGTCCCGAGGTTAATAGGGTAAATTTCACACTTGCGAAAATGCATGATAAGACGTGAGTGCGTGCAAAATAACAATATGGCGGTCCATTATTGATCAATGCTTTAGAGTTTGTTATGATAATTTACACAATTTTAATTATGAAAAAGATTTTCCTCACATAATTAGCAAATAAAGGCATCAGGGTATCCACCTAAATCGTTTCTATGTTATCCTAGGACTAAGGCTTGCAAGACCTATATCTAATAAATAACAGGTATTAAATACATGATCCATTATAATAGAGCTTAGTTCTCGAACTCCCCAGCAGAGTCGCCACTGTGAGAATCCGGACCCATACCCCGAGATAGGAGAAAAGAGTCCTCCGTTCTCGGTTTCGTTTGAAAACGTGTTTTGTAGAGTCGCCAGTTTGTTTTACGAGAAAACAAACAAAAGATCGTACGAAGGATAATTCGAAAACAAACTATCTCTCATACGTTTGAAACCAGAGATTTATTTTGAAAATTGACTTTGCTAGGGTTCGGGAACTACGTTACGAATTGGGAAGGTGTTAGGCACCCAATTCGCCCTTTCGGTCTCTTAATGGATCATGCATCTAATTCCTATTTTAGATATCTTGCAAGTAGTTCGAATGGTTTTCAGAATAGTCCTTTCCGGATAAATTCAGTTTAAAATAATATTTTGAAATCAGACTCGAGCTTTGCGAGCGCCTACGTATTCATTCGTAGAATGAAATCAGAGTATCGTAGTTCCTTTCTTTGGAAACTATTTTTTGTATTTTTATTTGTTTTGAAAACGTGTCAAAACGGATTTTAATTTTCTTGTAAAACTTAGAAAGGATTTATTTGAAAGCAGTGAACTTCTTTGCAAGTTATCTAATTTTCTGTATTAAAAGCGAAATTAAATGCAGTACTGAAATTAAGGATTTGGTAGAAAGTTATACCTGCTGCGCTTGAAGAAGATAGGAGGACTTTGCCTTAACTTCCTTCTCTCTCTAGAGCTTTCTCTCTCTAGAGCTTTCTCTCTCTAGAGCTTTCTCTCTCTAAAGCTTTCTCTCACTAGCCTTCTCTCTCAGAATTCCTCTAAAAATGACATTCTAGAGACTTTGACAAAGCTCCTACTTACCAAAAATACTATTTAATGTTGATGATCCCAAAATGGGATCCCAAGGGTCCTATTTATAGCAACATTTGCGCCAAAAACGCTCCAAAAGAGGCCAACCGCAGGGGTAGCCGCATGGGGTGCGGCTGGGGCGTGCGACAGGGGTGTGCCAGCCGTACGGCTGGCAGGTAGCCGTACGGTTGGGCGTGCGGCTAGGGGGTGCGGTTAGGAGGTGCCAACCGTACGGTTGGCAGGTAGCCGTACGGTTGGGCGTGCGACAGGGGGGTGCGGCTAGGAGGTGCCAACCGTACGGTTGGCAGGTAGCCGTACGGTTGGGCGTGCGACAGGGGTGTGCGGCTGGCTCATAAAAAATGCGCAGGAGCGCTCGGAAAAAACCAAATCTTCTAACGGGGCGCTGCCCCGCACCCCGCGACCTGACCGGGTAGGTCGATCCTCGTCTTAGTAAGCGAAGAGGCAACAAGGGTTATCTTAGACTCCCAACGCGTCCAAAATTGGAGTCTTTCCTATCAGTCTTTCTACATGTATGATGATTCATGATTAAATGCAGGATGCTTAAAGAAAATCAGTATTCGCACGAGAGTCGTGGATTGGGGTGTTCACACCACACGACGCACTTCTTAGGATGTGTGTCCACATGACACACACCTAAGTGTTTCGTGGGGACATACTTCTAGATATTTGTGTCCGCGGATAAAACATTTCCAGTCAATTTTGCCATTTTTCGCGTATTGATACTTCCTGACCTCCTAAAATAATGAAATTTTGTGGAGAGCTAGGAAATGGTACAAGGAATAACATACTCAACAATCAGCTCAATCCAACAAGCGGGTCTCTAAGAATTCAACTTGGAAAATCAAATGGAGGCCTTTTTGATGTTCAAATATTCTGAAATTTGAAAAGTAAATAGGTCTTAACATGGGTAACAACATGTTAAAAAATTAGATCAATCTGATGTTTCCTTTGGCATGAATTACAAAAACCGTTGTACGTTAGATAGGGTTTGTCCTCGAAAAAAACTAAGATGTTTGTTTGTGTCGTGTAGACACATTTCCCAGGATCTGTGTCTGCAGACAAACCATTCCAGGTCCAGCCCATTAATTATTCTACAAATATGAATACATTTGCACTGACCTTATTTGGATCATTAGTCAGCTCTGGGACTTCGGGAATAGTGCTCTAAAATAGGCTTATACTATTTTCAAGGCTTTAAGGTATTTTTCATTGCAGTTCAACTTTAATTTTTTATCTGTCTTTGTTTTATCAGTTATAATTGATCATTCGCATGTAGTAATTGTTGTTTATCTTAAAATCACTTCATATTTCATATTTAAACTCCGTTTTCAAACCAAAGGTGTAGAACAAGCCGTAACTATTTTTAACCATATCTTTATCAGTTAAAATTATAAAATTTCGATTTTATCAGTCTCGATTACGAAGGAATCAACACACGTTCGTACGCGCTTTAATCTGTAAATCGCGGTGCGTACCTAAATATATAATATGAGAGTACTGGATTTGTCAATGCCAGTTTAACTTATTAAATCGTGGTATACTATTAATGAACGAATCTTGAGAATTGCTAGATAACTTTATATGTAATAAGTGTGTGTGTCTCGTAGCTATGAAAAATAAGTTTAAAAAGGTTACAAAAACCTAGTAATTAATGGAGAAAATTTACATATTTTTGGAGTGAGACGAAATTATGTTCTCCGTCTGCCGCCAATTAACCGCTCTACTCAATGAGTTGAGACCAGAAAAATTCTAGCAATAGAGAGAAAGCAAATGCGAGTGGAGCGTATTGATAGAAGAGAGGGGAAAGAGATGTTGAAAGAAGAGAAGAAGACGAAAATAGGAGGGAAAAGATGTTGAAAGAAGAAAAAAAAGAAGAAAAGAAGGATACAATGACGCGCGGCACCAACGTTGAATATCGGCGTGAATTTACAAATTCTAATTGAGTTAAAATTATTTAAGTTAAAAGTTTTTAGAAGGGCTGAGAAGCTCAACTT
Source organism: Lonicera japonica (assembly GCA_021464415.1). NCBI lineage: Eukaryota > Viridiplantae > Streptophyta > Magnoliopsida > Dipsacales > Caprifoliaceae > Lonicera > Lonicera japonica. Next base: position 53,088,353 of record CM038465.1, read on the forward strand.
GGTTGGTGCATATAAATCACCCCTTGCTTTTATTTTTATAAGATTTGTTGAAATTTTCTGGTAAATAGTCAATTTTTTGTTTACAACTTAGTGTGTGGTCAAGTGAGATATTTAATAGTTGAAGGGGTTTCTGTGCATTTTGTTATTGTTTAAAGAAAGTAAAACAGAGTATAATTCATGAGAGTTTGTAGTAATTTACCTATGGCTCAGGTCAATGTTATTCTAACAACGAACCCTATGAGGTGGCCCAATGGTTCACTAGATTTTTGTGAGAGATCGATCTATTTAGCGGGTGATCCCGACCTGAAATAGCATTTTCCGTTCACGTGGTCAGCCAGTTCATGAGTGATCCTCGACGACCTCATTTGACAACTGTGCTGAGGATTATTCGAGACTTTAGGAAATATTAAAACATAATATACATGGTTCAAATTTGATGAAAGGACTTATCTTCATGACCTCTTCAATAATTCACACAAGATACTGAAATATATGAATGTATAATGAGATCTCCCCCCAACTGTCTATATATACTAGAGATCCAGGGCTAACCATAATCGAACTAGGACTACACCATATAAAGAGGATTACAAATGTTGGGGATAAAAATAACTATCACATACAAGTGTACAATACAATCAGGCTCCACACTAACACATACAAATAACTGCATGGTTCTAAGCATCTTGAACCAGTGAACCACCACCAATGGTCTCAATGAGGAGGGATGCCCCATTGAGGAGGGATGCCCCATTTGCAAATCATCTTATTTCAAGTAAACATTTTAGCAAAATGTGGGTTTTGGTAAAATCTACCATATTTGAACACAAAATCACACTTCTAGGTAAAATATCCTCATATAAAATACAACTGCTCATTTTATCACTCATATAATCAACCCCCAATATATATCATCACCAATAATCTCTACAAGAACATTGGTTATCCTTAAACAGATGAAACCGATTATTATCCCTTACAATAATCTCTCTGCCAACAATATGCGAAATGAACTTAATGGCACTATGGCAATCCACACAGATCCTCAGGTTTTTCGTTATTCTTATAGGGACACCGTGTGGGAGAACAATAAGGCCAAAAGCAAGGGCAATCTTTTCGCTGTGGTACCAAATCTCGGATTCTCTCTCTTCCTCTTCTAAATCATATAGTGCAAAATTTGTGTTGGGAACATAGCCGGCGGCCTTCATCTCTCTCTTGAGCTTAACTAGCATTGATTGAATCTCTGAGTTTCTCTCATGAGTGGTGTCCTTCGCTTGGAAAACATGTACAGCGTTCTTGACAGAGATCCAGCTGCAACCGGCTCCCTTCTTGATGCCCACGTCTTTCATATCCTTCCTCACGAGGTTAGCTTCCTCCCACCTGCATTGATCCACGAAAGTGATTACTTGGGAAGAAAGAAACGTAGTATTTGCAGAAAGCAGTCACAAACAAAAAGTAAACCAAAGTATTCAATTTTGAAGACACCCCCACAACCAGTGGCATAGCCAAATTTTTTTATTAGTGGAATCATTAAAATTATTTTTTTTCTTTTTGACAAGACGTGGGGTCATTTGATGAACCATTATTTATTTTGTGCAATAATAAAAAAAAGCAAGTGGAAGAAAATGGGTCACTGACCCTGCTTGACACACCTGTTATTATTTCCTAAGCATTTTAATGGGTGAGTTGTATATTTTCATATTATATTGTATATATCTCTACATTTTTCAAATTGAGAGGGGTCAATGGACCCCATATAGTATATCACGAAGCCTGCACCTGGCAGAGGCTTATGTAGCACAACCGTTAAAACTTAATACGCTTGCTCTTTCATGTGGGAGGTGCAGGTTCAATTCCCACCCCTCCCCCTCCTCTTGAACCGGGCCTCTAACAATCCCTTGCGTCAAAAAGAAAGAAGACACTCGCAACTTTCTAGGGAAAAATGAAAATGGGGAAGTTTTGACTATGCACATTAAGTTTTTACACATAATTGGCGTTCTCCTCGGCATTTAAAAATCTTTGAATTTACACTCTCCCATTGCATCTTGTGGTAAACAACCTTTCATAAAATCTTTGACTTTGCACCCTATGTTCTTGTTTGTAATTTGTGTTTTCACGGAAGTAATAAAATTGTTAAGAAGAGGATATCGACGGGTTGCACACTCAAAGATTTCAAAATATAGGGTGGAAAATGCTTATTATAGGTGAAACCATAGGGTGCGGAGTCAACATTTCCATTCACAAAGTAAATAAAATGAGCGCATTATGCAAACATAATTGACCTGTTCATTTGCTGGTGTAGGGAAGCAAGTGCGAGAGCTGAAATACTAAAAACATTTGGATTGTATTTGATTACTCATAATTGTTGTGGGAGGTTTTGATTTGCAAGGAAAACGTCAGACCAACAGTTTGATTGACTTTGTAATTTGTAAATGAAAAGAACATGATTTACTCTTACATTGTTCCCCACATTTTGACACAAATCAGGCACACCAGAAACAAAGTATCATTGTGCATGTGTCATATACTCCTTGGACATTCAAAAGCAAAGCACCTGATAGGGGTGGTATCATTCAAGTTTAAGGAAGTGAATTCAATAAATGCCCCATTCTTCAAGTTTTATTTTTTCTTAGAAAATATCAATAAATAGTTTTGAGTTTCAAGTTGAACTCAAGCAAAGGACTTGCAATCCTGTGATTCAAACTCTTTAAGATAAATTATGAGACCTTATTAAGTAATTACCAATAAATGATCCATCTAAAAAAGCAGAGACTTGAACCACACGAGCACTAAATGGAGCATAATTGGTTACAAGAAGTAAATAGTGTATACTACTAAGAAAGACACAGTATGGACAGGGAACTTGAATTACCGTCCAGCTGCAGCAAACATATTTGAAAGTAGAACATGATTGCCAGAGTCTTGTGGATCAAGTTCAAATAAGTTCTCAGCAGCAATCTTCCCCAACTCTGGCTTACCATACACTCTACAAGCCCCTAAAAGAGCTCCCCATATTGAAACTGTTGGGCGAACAGGCATTCCCTTTATAAACTCATATGCACGCTCCACCTTCCCGGCTCTCCCTAGCATATCCACAACACACGCATAATGCTCCACCCCCGGTTCAATTCTATAACGCTCTTTCATGGACTTGAAAATCTCCTCCCCAACCTTCACCGCCCCAGCCCTACTGCATGCCGATAATATACACACCAATGTCACATAATTTGGCACCACCTCAAGACCGCCACGTGTCATTTCCTCAAGCACTGACAATGCTGTTTCGGCTTGACCCTGGTGAGCGTAACCACCAATCAATGCGTTCCAAGTTATCAAGTTTCTATCAGGCATTTCATTAAATGCTCTCTCACAATCTTCCATACTTCCACATTTTCCATACATGTCAACAAGTGCACTCCCGACGAAAATATTCCCCTCAATACACGCCTTCACAGCGAGCGCATGTGCTGACCTCCCCAATTCGAGCCCTGCAAGCCCGGCACAGGCACTAAGAACACTAGAAATCATAAAATCCGTTGGCACCATGCCTTCTTTCCTAGCCCTCAAGAACACCGCGCAGGCCTTCTCCCCCTCATCGTTTTGCTCATATGCAGCCACCATTGAGCACCAAGAAACATCATTTTGATTACACATACTTTTAAAAACTAACTCTGATGACCTAATCTCCCGACACTTCCCATAAAAATCAATCATTCCATTCGCAACCGACACATCCCCCTCATACCCACTTCGAATCACAAACCCATGCAGCTGTCTCCCAAGCTGCAAATTCCCCTCATCCGAACAAGCATTCAAAAACCCACAAAATGTTATTGAATTAGGCTCCCCACCACTCCTCCTTAAGCCAATAAACCCCGAAAAGGCCTTTCCAGGTCTACCATGTTGCACCGCATTACAAATAAATGCATTCCAAGTGGCAATATTTCTCTCAGGCATTTCATCAAACATCTTACCTGCATCCTCAATCAACCCAGTTTTACAATACATATCAAAAGCACTACACCCCACAAACACATCAGTAATCAATCCATCTTTTACACTCAATCCATGAATCGTCTTCCCACTTAACCCTTCCCGGAGCGACCCACAGGCCTTAAAAACACAGGGTAAGGTAAAATCATTGGGTTTAACAGAACCCCTGCACATATTCCGAAAATGGAGGAGGGCAGTGGCAAAATGACCATTTTGGACAGAGCCGGAGATGAGTGCAGTCCAGGTGACGACGGAGCGGAGGTGAGTGGGGGTGAGTGAGAGGACAAGTTGGGCTGAGTTGGGAAGGTCGAGTTTTGAGTACATGTTGATGAGGTGATTGGAGATGAATGAAGGGAAGGGGGAATTGAGGGTTTTGATGATTTGGGCGTGAGCTGCTTTTCCGGTGACCGGGGAGCGAGTTGACACGGCAGATTCGATGAGTGAACCGAGTGCGTTTGGGGTGAGGAAGGGCATTGTTTGGGAAGAAGGTTCATGGTTGTTTTTCGCTCATGAAGATGTAGAATGTCTTACAGAAGTGTGTTGGGTTTATATTACTAGCTTTTGGAGGGAGATAAATGTTTATGCCTTCTTTTTTTTTTTTTTGAATGAATGTTGTGCCTTGTTTTAAATGATAAGCTGAATCAATCTTTAAGGGTAAGCTAGAAACAATATTTTGTGCAATTTTAAATTTGGAGTTTGGACATGCATTATTTACTTTTGACTGGATCAATTAGAGGTGTTGTCACAAACTCAAAAATTAAACGATCAAACTGTATTGAGCTAAATTGAGCCATTAAAAAAAATCAAAACTGGAACAAATAAATTAAACCAAAATAAAATATGTTTGATTCAGGTTTGGGTTGTATTTGTACAAAATTAAACTGAATCGAACCGAATCAAACCAAATCATTCATATATGACCTGAAAAGAATAGTATTTTACTATCTTAAATTTTATATTATTAAAATTTATAAGTTATAATAAAAACCCGACTCTTTGGATCAATCATGAATTTTGAAACTGTATCATAAATGTAAAAATTAATATTTCTTCTATCTAAAATAAGTAAGAGGAGGTATAAATATATTAATTTTTTGATTAAAATAATTGTTGCGTTACATTTATTTTAAGAACATATATGAAAACTGAACCAAAAAGTTTAGTTTGAATTTAGGTTTAAAAATTTTAAAAACCAAAATCGAACTTACAATTTAAATTTGGATCTTTTAATTTCATCCCTAATTAAAACCGAAAACACCTCTAAGATGAATGATGAGACTATTATTTATAACATCTCCGGTGGAGATTTTAAACTTAATGGTAGTGTCATAAAGCTAATTATATTTAAGTTTGCTCTCAAATGAAATAGTTAAAAGTGGATGTTAGTGTGCCAGATGCTAAAACTCAAGTCAACTTCGGCCAACCATTTAACTAGCAGAGGTGGCAATTGATGAGTGTTTCACAATTGTTTTACACCACTTTCTCACTCTAAAATTAATTGATCAATTTTTTTGTCATTCCCTCCATTTTCATCTTTCAAATACTCTCAAAATAAATAAATAAATACCCTCAAAATTTTATCATTCTCAAAACATTAACCATGGATCCAAGAAATCTTTATGTCCCTCTCACTTAAACCTATAATTTAACTCTCGATCACGCCACCTTTACCTAAATCTCAATTCTAATCATTTTCACATCACCCTTTCAATCCACATTACTCCATGTTCAACCAACAGTACCCATTCAATCTTCAATATCCCCCATCCCATATACCATGCCAAGCTAGTTTGCCACCTCCCACAATCCAAAAAAGTAAGATAGCTTCGGTTCAGAAGAAAAGGAATCCCAATTGGAGCAAAGAGGAAGATGAAGCTCTATGTCAAGCATGGTTAAAAGTCTTGAAAATGTAATTAATTTATTTATTTGGTTAGCATTGTCCTAACATGTCCAGGAAAATTTTAACTTTTAATTGAAGACAAAAATATCCAATTAACAATGGTATCTCATCCATGATCCAACCTCTACATAGTCCTAAAGTATGTTGGGCTTCATTTCATTGATTAGGCCAGTAGGTAATAATCCTAATGGGCCTTGACCCTGGGTTCTTTATTACACAGGCCTTTTTTTGATCTTTGATATTTTGAGAGGGGCTTTTAAGATCTGGTCTGTAAAAAAAAAATAAAAAATTATTAGGATACACTCCTTGTTATTTTTTATTTAAAGCTTGCAATTCCTATTTTTTGGTATTTGTCTTTGGGGATGACTCGGATATACATATATTGTATTTGAGTATCTGCGATTTTTATTTCATTTACAATACTTCTCAGTCACATATATGATACCTGTAATTCTTTACCAGAGAGAGATATCAATAAAAGAGAGTGTAGGCTTTAAAAATAATAATTAAGATCGCATCTTCAAAAAGTTTAAGAACAAGGATTGGATTCTACTTTTTTCTTTTGAGAGTGTATACGTGGAAATAATTAATTAAACATTGATTTTAGAATCTTAAGAAAAAATTAGTTTCAACCTCAATGGTCAAAAGATACAGCTGTGAGATTTGTGGGTGGCTAAAAGCTAACCAAGTCAAGCTTGAAGTTAAATGGTCTGGTTTGATTGTTTGGCAACTAGGAATTATGAATGAGGAAGATGAAATGTGTAAATCAACTTAAAAACAACAAACGAGAACAAAGAAGACCAGATTTGTTTTGAGGTAGGTTCCTCTAGTGGCTTTAATCCTCAAGTCGGTAGTACATCATCCTTCGTGTATGTGTTAATAATATTAGCTTGAAAGCTTAAAAAGATCAGTACAACAATGAATTAGGGTTTTTGCTTGAGGAAGAAGGAGAATATGTGGGAATGAGTATAGAAAGGAGAGTGTTGAATTCAATATATGTCGTTGTGGGTTTCATTTCTTATTTATATGTATAGGATAGGGTTGCATTATGATTAATGGGATATGAAAATTACTATACAAGGTAAATTTGGATATTATTATAAGATAACAGCTGTCTATAATCCTATTCACACTTGTATGAATGGTATTTTTCATCACTTATTCTCCAGCTCCGTTATCTTTTGCTTTTTGGCCTACCAGTATCGGTTGGCCTTCCTCGAATTCACACATTTTGGTCACCCAATTGTTATAGCATATTGTGGTCAGCTATTACATAAAAATATCTTGCTCGGCCAGATAATCTCTCATATGTGATAGATAATCTCTCAGTTATCTTTCTCAGGATGGACCTAACTAAAACTCCATGTATAACTGTTACCTCTCACAAGATTTAATACAATGATTATGTTCTAAAAAATAAACATGATTGTCAATTTGAAATCTAAAGATAAAAGGCGAGACTATTAATTTGAGACAAAGAGAGTATATATTAAATTTAGTGTGTGATGCCCAATTATTTTATGATACACATATTATAGGTATTTTGTTTCTTGCCGCAAGTATATATAACTAACTTTTTCTAAAGGACAAAAACTTAATAATAAATTAAAGTACTTTCTAGATTTTTATTTTTTTTTAAAATGTACTTTAGTACGTACGTACTTGTTCAAGATCAGAGGCGGTAAGATAAATACTAATTAACAGTTCATATATATGTTCCAAAATTAAATGGGACAAAGTTAACAACTAATATCTTATATTTTAAGCTTAATTTGAAGCATATATGTGGAGTACTTTTCACTTAAATTTATGGTTTACATATTGGAGCTAGCAAGCAAACCCCAAAAAAAAAAATTGTATCTCGAAGGAAACTTTTGCGTGGACAAGAGTAACGTACTTTCGTGCATTCTTGAACAATCTCCTTTTAAACTCAAGCAACCCCTCTTTGCTAACTTCGTCGAGATATTTTGTGCTTTTTACAACTTTCTAATTAACTAAAAATTAAAGGAAAAAACTTACGACCTCCTAAGTGAAAGGTGAAAACTGGTACCGCTAAAGTGAACCAATAAGCCAAACACAACAAGAAGATTAATTATATATCCTCTAACCTTTTAAAGGAATGTGCAGCTAAAACATTTACTATATATTATATATCATGTAATAATAAGGTTTAATTTTTCATACATTATATTTAATTTGATACAATATATATATATGCAGGTGGTGGAGTAGGTCTTTAGTTAATTCAATTCTAAGTATAATGGTCATATAATTCATATATATATATATATATATATGATTAGGGGGTGATCGTAGGCCATGTGATCAATCATGTCAAGAATACTCTAAAGAACTTAATTAATTAATATGTAGGAAGTGATATTATTGTTGAAATTAATCTCCTTAAATAAGATTAAAAAATGAACTTGTAATTAAGTCAGATTATATCATTTTATAAATTTCTATTTCATTAAGTCTTGGTGCATATATTCAAATTTATTAAGGCAGTATGGCTAATATGCACAGTTGAAATTAATCATGCACGTTGGTTGTAAGAATCTGAAATCTGAATACTCCGATTTATAAAACGAATGAATGTTATTAGATTAAAAAATTTTCAAAAATGAGAGTGATTATTAGATAATAGTATTTAATTAGAATAAATGTTTCTCTTTAAACAATTGAATTTTACAATACTACTAGTTATCCCATGTGATGCGTGGACGTGTTATAATAATTTGTATATGACTTACCGCTATAGATATATATATATATATAATAAACAAGAATTTTTATTGATAACTGTCAAGAGTAGATCACTAAATTAAAAACAATAACTAAAATCAAAAAGTAAATTTTTGGATGATTAGAAATAAACTGAAACTGAAAAAAAATTCAGGAAATTCATAAATAAAAGAGGAGCTTGTGGAAGAAATTGGACATTTTTAGACGAAGACAAAAATACAATTGATAATTCCATTTATAATGTGTAATGAAAAAGAATTGAAAGATAAATTAATATTGAAACAGATTATGATTAAGAAAGAAAAGGCAAAAATAAATATTGATTTTGTTAAAGCTAGCACGCAGGATATACCTTTTAACTTACTAATTTGACATGGTGAATCATTTAGCTTGTCCTTCATTTTTCACAATCCAAATTCACCTTAAAGTTAAACATACTTAATTAATGAATAAAATATTATAGAATTTTCACTCTTGATGTGTCCTAGCGTATTTAATAATATATTGAAACAGGAGAATCGAAAATATACTTACTAAAACAACTAAGATATAAAACACTCATTAATCTCCTTAACATACTAAAAAAAGTAAAAAGATACATGAAAAGTATATATTAAAAGCAGAAGAGGAACATGCTAAATATATATAATTCCTTTTGTTATAAGTAAATTACTCCAAATCATAATTTAGTGAAGACATAAAGGAAAAGGGTTCTTGATCTTTGTACTAATCAACTTCTTTTACACTATTCTACCACAAAATATTAGTGAATGAAGGAAATATTACATATATATATATATATATGTTGCTACCAGGGACATAACCAGTGGCAGATCCAGAAAATTTTACTAAGGGGGAGCAAACAATTTTCAACAACGTAACATAATATAAAAAATGAAAAGTTGCATTATAAAATAGAAAAAATATAAAATTACACTACAAAATACATACTTTTCAAAGTTCAATATTGTTAAAATTGTTCTCGACGTTCTTTCAAGTCACGGAATCCGTCTCTCTTAGTCTCTCTACTATTTTTTTTAATTGGGGGGGACCACAATAAAAATTTAATATATATATATATATATATTAAAAAAAATATTGGGGGGGACCATGGCCCCCCTCAAACTACACCTACATCCGCCCCTGGACATAGCCATAAATTTTTGTGAGGAGGGACATTTGAACATTTTTTATACTTAATCCATCTTAACATATGAATCTCATTTTCTTTTTTGGAATGTCTCAAATTAAGAGTCGTATTTCCTTCTTCATCTTTTTTTTGTCATTTTTAAGGACAACCAATGTACCAAATTTCAATAATATAAGTTGTATCGATAAACATTGATTAATTTAAAAGTAGTGAATTTTTAGAAGGTAGAAAATTCAAAGTGATACTTTTAATTTGAAATGGAAAAACAACAAAAAATTCCACTAATAATAATTAAGCAGGTTAAATTCTCTTATATCGATAAATTGATAATTGTATGAAGAAATATAGATATAAACTTATTTGAATGAATCTAATGGGTAAGTTAAAAAGGGAATAATGTGAAGATATTTCGCAGAAAAGTGAAAAAAAAGAGGCAAGAGCACAAGCTTTTTCTCATTTTAGAGCGAGTATCACACTTGAATACAACCCTAATCCAAAGAATTTCAATGGAATTATATGCGGTGGGACTCTTAATTAATGAAAGTACTTCCTCCATTTTATTATAACAGTACGTATAGTATAGATTTTAGCAGTGGTCCTTTCGGGTTCAGTAGGAAGTTGACCCCTATAGTCGTTTTTCTACACAATTAATTAGTTAATTAATTTTCAAACCAAAAAGGATTTACTCAATGTTAATTAGTCTCATTTTCTGTTCCAAAATATGTCGAATTGAAAGTATTACTTTTTTAGAATAATCCACGCATTAAAATTTACTAGAATTTTTTTTTATTCTATATAATTGATTAGTGTAGAAGTAATATGAAATATCAAAACTAATAATTGAAGGCAGAGACGTAATAAATTTTACCAAAACATAAATATATTCGTAAGATCAAACAATCCTGTTTCTGTAAAGTAAAAGCCATGTCTTGAGTTTTATTTTTAGGTTAAATTATTTTTGTTTGAACGTGTAAATGTTACTTTTTGATCTTTTTCACTTCTCAACCCAAGTCCTTCATTTATTCCTTAAAACGCTTCACAATAAACAACAAAATACAAATTTATTATTTACATACAAATTTTGTTTTGTTCTGTTCACTTTACACATGAATAATAATCTTATAGAGAGTAATTTATGATATCAAATTTTGTGGTTAATTATCTATTGTCACAAACATATATATAGAAAAAAATTCATATGAACCATTCCCTGTATATTGGATTTTTAGTGACAGTTTTTTGTTAATTAAAACATCTCCTCAATGTTATAGCGATGGAAAACTTTTGCAAAAGATCCCGGTCCATACATATTGGTCTGTATGATAAATGTACTCCAAACATATAGAGAGTAGACCGACAAAATGTATAGACAAGTAGCATTTCAAAGATAACACGCAGATCGACACTAGAGTATTACTAAGTTATAAACCATCTCTTCTAAACATTTATGTTGTTAGTAATAAGCACCGCATTGTATAGCATGTCAACATCATATTGCTATTACTTAAACCTGCAAATGCGATATTTGTATTGCTCAGAGTATTTCTAATGGTATAATTAAAATAACAATTATAATTAATTTAACAATGTTGACTAAAAACACTACCTCAATGGTATAATCAAATGTTAGCAACTTTTTAACCGATAATCAAATCTACTCTCTTTATAATTAAAGCAACAACCTTCTTCAATATATAACTAAAATGAGGGATCTACTAATTTTATTGGGTAAAAGAGAATCTTTTTAAATTTAAATCATTTTTTCCTCCTTGTTTTGAAACAAAATTCAAATTGATTAATTTGTGGCCAATCAATATAATAGACCCACAAATTTGGTTATTGAAAAAAAATAGCTATTGGAGATGTCTATATTGTTAACTTTAACAACTTACAAAATAGATAATCAAAACTCATTTTAATTATTTAATTTAAATTATTGCATTGAAGATGCTCTCAAATATAGAGAATTTATAGAGAAATTACTAAAATGATAAATGGTCAAAAGGGATACGCACAATTAAACAACAATGGTTCAATTGCTATTTAAATTTTTTTTGTCTGAATTAAAGAAGAATACATGCATATATAAAATCGAAAATTCAAAAATTTAAAAATGTGATATATGCATACGACATAAGAAATCGAAAGCAATAAACTGTAACTCATATGGTATTATTGTCACTTATCACGTGAATGATTGCAACCCCACCATGAACAATTAATTAATGAATAACTCAAAAATGGTGAGACAAGCACATTTACGAATTAATGAGTTCTAACTCATATGGTATATATATATATATATATATATATATATATATAACTGCCTAACTTTTTACGCCAGTGGGCAAGATAATCAATTGTGTTGACCAATCCGTAAGCTAGGGGGTTGTGGTATCACTGTCCACTTGTTGATTAATCTCTTGATAAAAAAATGTTGGAGTATCATACGCAAGTTATACCGAATTTTCTCATGAGATGGTAATAACAAGCTAGTCTTGATTAATTGAAGCCTTATTTAACCCCTTCCCATTTCTAAAAAATAAATAAATTGTTCTCTCACTAACTAAAGCAATAAAGAGATATAATAAATATTTGTTTCAAAGAGAGAGAGAGAGAGAGAGAGAGAGAATAAACATGCCCGCATCATGAAAAGGCGAGAATCCAAACTAGGAATGAATTGAGCAACGTTCACTAAAACAAAATCTCCTGTACAGAGAGCGATAACTAAAGGCTACCCATATATACAAATAAATATTTTTTTGTCAAGTATAATACTACTTTAAAAAGTATTATATATTTTTAAAATTATTTATACTTTAGAAATAAGTGTACTTATTTTGATAATAGTGCCATCCTAACTAAGTAAACCTTCAAACAAAGCGCTAATTTAATCTTTATTCCATCAAAATTAAAAAAAGAGGTCACCACAACCCACAAATTACAAACTAACCCCTCTTGTTTTTAAATATTTTTCTTAAGCTAGTAATAAGAGAAAGAAGAGTTATCTCCTACTTGCGAAATTGTGCTTGAAGATCTTGTATACTTCTTCTTACTTGAAGAAGACGGCGACATCGACAGGTCACCGGACCGTCGCCTTAGCATCTGCCTCATCCCATCGGCGACCCTAGTCGCCGGGTTTGACTTATACTTGCTACAAAATGACATGTGAGCTTTAACAGCTTCTTCCATTCCAAGTATGGACCTATTACTATTGTCATTAATATTTTGGCCTCCTCTATTTGCTTCATCTCTAACAGCTTCGGAACATAGCCCACACAGCCATTTTCCATTGAATTTTGCCTTCACTTCATTTATGTAATCTTGTGTGCAATCTTCTTTCAATCCGCAGCACTCGCACTTGGCTGATTCGACGTCCATTTTTTTCTTCTTTTGGAAAATTGATCACAAAATTATGGATAAATTTTATTGGTTGGTTGGAACCTTTTTTTTAACAAAGTGAAGCTTTGATCATGGTGATATGGAAGTGGGGAGAAAATTGTCTCTCTTTTTCTTTTTTAGGGTGAGGGTTTCTTGTTGGGGATGTATGGGTTTGTAGGCTTAAGAGCTAAGAAACATTGGAGGGGTTTTGAGGAGAGAGAGAGAGATCTTATAGTAGGGGGGAATTATGGCTAGCTAGCTGCCACAATTTGCTCCATGTTCTAAGGGACATAGGGAAGTGGAAAAATGAAACAATGTGGTTGTGGGGGTCCTATTGGCTGGCCATGTCTTGCATTTAAAACACCATTTAGGGGGTGAGTGAATTGGATTCTCCACTGGCCTTTTTCCCCTTTATTTATTAATTTATTTATTTTAATTTTTCTTTTTTAATTTATAATTCCTCTTAACAAAAAATTCAAACATGAAATATCCACTTAAGTGGTCCCGTAGTTAAGAGGAAAGATTATATCCTCAGGTACCATAATTCGATCCCTTCCGCTACCATCCCTACCCTCATCAAACACGGATGTACCTCCAGTGTTGACAAATCTAAGATTGTACAGATTAGTTGAACGTTTCCCATATAGAAATGTAATAACACATCGACTCTAGTAACGATAATTTGTAACGTTTTGTACTAAATAATCATTTTTCAGTAATTTGTATCGTCTACATATCATCAATACAACAGTTACATCACAAACAGATATATATTTATATATATTTTATGATCCCACAAAAAGAAAGTTACTTTCACAATCTTTGTCCACTAAGCTACATTTATGTATCCCCACTTGCTTTTGTTATTTGCTTAAAAGTTAAAATTGTATTGTTGTTTGAATATGGAAAAGACCAGCGTAACTATTGGCACTTCACAAAGATTTATTAATACTTCATAATGGAGTGAAATTACTTAAAACTCCTTCAAATTTTTTGTATCCTCAAACACTCTAAGATTATGTACGTGGCTTAATTTAATGTGGGCTTTTTAAACATTTCATCATATTTTAAAGTGTGAGAAGATCTTGGTACATGGATTGCTAATAGCTGCGCCTGAAAAAAAAGTTGTACATTTGTTATTAAAAGGGGTAGTTTTTTCTTTTGGTTGGTTGCGGTTACTTTCCGTTGACATGGCTTGTGATATATCTTAATTTTTGGCACCCTAACATTGTTGGTTTGTGATTATATAAATAAATTCCCTGTGTAATAATTCCATATATGTATGTCTCGAATACTTGACTTTCATATTATTATCCTTGTTATTATAAAGTTTAACTTAAATCTAAGGTCAACATCACAACCATAATACATTGACCAAGTGGCTTTGGGTGTTCATTGGCCAATCATTGATCATGTGGATAAGAATTGTAGTGGGTGGTTAATAATTGTTAGGAAAATAATTTTGTCAGAAAACTTGTTTGGTATACGCCTAAATAAAAAAGTAAAGAATTAGAATCTTGGTTGGAACTAAGATATTCTAATTTCGACTTTTGACGTTTTAATTTTGTATTTTAATTTTTTAAGATCAAACACACTTTTTATTTCTTTCCAGGACCGAATACAAGGTGTACTTAATTATTTTTTATTGCTTGTATTAAAATAAATAAACTAATGTACTGCAATTTAAAATAATTTTAACCATGTCAAGATAAATTCTATTTTGCAACATATTGCGATAAATTTATTTTAATTAGTTCCTTTTATAAGCTATAGTAAAGTTAAAATTTTTCTTTTCTGCCCTTTGCAAAACGATTAGTCATAGATTACTATATATTCTTTGCTTTAAGGGCTCTAAATATAACAAAAAAAAAAATCTCTATCAATAGCATCATATTTTTCCACATATTTAAGTACAAAATAGATTTGTGATGCTTATTATCACTCATGGCAAGCGAGTACATACATATGTACATACTTAGCTACCTGTTAAGTATACACAGAGAGAGAGACTTAGCTACCTTTTAAGTGTACAGAAAGAAAGATACAGTGAGAGAGAAGAGTTAGTATTGAGACATTCGATAACAAGTCATTGTTACCCATTACTGAATTTTTAATTTTGGATGGAGAAATTTTAAAATAATGTTATATTTGCATGAAAATAACTGATAATAAAACGCTAATGGTTAAAGATGCATATTCAAAACTTCTTATATTTGTCATTATAAAATAGACCAAAATAATTCATGACTTCCTATATTTCAAACACTATCCAATTTTTACTGTTTTATTGTTTAAAATTAATATTAGGTAATTTACATCCGACTAATGAATTAATAAAATGGTAATACCTTACCCTAAGAACAAAGTCTCAAATTCAAACCACAGGACATAGAGACTCCCATCTCTTCTCCCTTTTCCGCAATTAAAATCCCGGATGCATATGTGTAAAGCATATAAAAAAATTAATAACAATTCTAGGCATGCATATCCATTTGAATGTGACGGCATAGAAATTGAGTACAATTAATGACTTACTAGGCTACTAGGGCTTGCCAAACGGTCTAGACGTGAACAACTTTTTGGTAATGGTTGAACATTTTAATCTAACATAAATATTTTTCAACAAATTAATTAAATTAAAGAAGGTGCAATGATCATGATCTTGTCAGTTGTTCTTGAATATTAAATGTGCCAGGTAGGTTGTTTGGTGGATAACTTTATATCTTTTAATTACTATTTTCATCATGCAGGGATATCGTATTAATGAAAAAAATAAAAAAAAATTTGAAAACTATAATCATGTATCTGTTTTAATTAAATAAATTATCACTATTCATAACCACGGCAAAAATAATATTTAACCTTTGTCAAGATTTCTAGCAATGACGTATTTCAATTTTGCCTTGGTCACAATTTCTACAATGATAAAATGAAAATAATCCTCATGGTCACGGACAAAAACCATGACCATTTTAGTTTTTAATGTATATTTTCCCAAAATTGAGTGGATGCTATAGAGGACTCAGAAACAAAGAAGAAAAAAAAAAGACAAATAGAAAAACAAGGAGAAAATGACAAGATCAGCACCTACACCTGATGCTGATTGGCTCCTTGGTTTCCAATGCCACCGTTTTCTGGTTTAGAACAATATCTTCTAAAAAGGCTGTAGAGTCAGCAGGATAGTTGTACGGTACTTAGCATAAGTGTTGATCGGCTAGGACTATGGACATATGCCCTTTTTTTCTAAAATTTGATCAGTGTTAAATTGTAACCTTTTAGGGTAAAGTCGGTATGCCAGTTTGTGATAGGTGTTAATTGACTTTAATATTCTTTTTGGTTCTATAATTACCCCCTTAGTTAGTGAGTGAAGGATTCGAGAATTTAAGCAAAAAAACTGAAAATTTGATAAGATGGACAACCATTATATATAGCTCTCCTTCTAACAACTTATGTCTTGGCATAAGTAGTAAAAAAAGCTTTATATAGCATTGAAAAATGAAAGACAACCTCCATTTCTTAGCCTAGAGAGAAAGATATTAGATAGGATTAGGTAACATCCTTTGTAAGTCGGAAATTAACTTTAGAGGGGGTGAATATGGTTTAAGGAAATAAATGTGGGATTTAAATAATTTTGAAAAAAATTAAGTAATAAATGTTTAATTATATATATCAAGGAGATTAGCAAAGCAAGCAATCAAAATATCAAATAACAAGTATGAATAATAGTAAATAGAGAGCTTGAGTTGAGAGCGATAAAACCGAATGAGTCACGATGTTTTGATTACGCGATTTGGTTGTTTAGGCCATACGTCCGCGTCAAAAAAGTTTCACTAAATGATTTTCTTACAAGTGAAAATCAAACCTCAATACAAGTGTAATCTTTCTCACTACATTTAACAAGTGTTATTCTTTTCACAACACGTATTCAAGCAAGTGTGATTTTTTTCACCATACTCAACACAAGAAAAATTTCCTGCTAAACAATGGGAAATCATCTCACAAATGAATAATATAAGTTGTTTGGTAATATAGACCAGAACAATAACTCTCAAGTATTTACAAGATACAAATAAAGCTCACATTAGAATTATCAAGATTGATCGATAATTTTAACTCAAAGACGAATGATATAATCAATACAAAGCCTTGAATCTTGAAATATTGTGAATAGAAGAATAATGAGTAAAAATGATGATTCAAATGAATTTCAATGAGTCTTAGACCTCCAATATATAGTCCCAAAGAGTATATAGCCGTTTTTGTTGATTAAGTAAAGTTGTTACCTTAAAACATGGCAAAAATAAAAAATTCAATGATTATACTCTGAGGTTAAGTTTGACACGCATGATAAGAGGGCGAGATAAGATAATTTTATCCTATCCCATGTTTGGTGTTCGTCGGAATTAGGTATCCCGACGGATTATTTATCTTAGAGCCTTTTGTCCCATCGAGAAGGGGATTAACGAATCACACCAAAGAGGTGGAATTGTTTTATCATGTCTGGATGAGATTAAATAATCTTGAATGGGATTAAATAATCCTATCCAACTCTCTAATCCGATGCGTCAAACACACCCTGAGACATCAGTCGACTAAGCATAGCTTATTAGTAGACTAATGGCTCTTAGTTGACTGAGGCAATACCATCAGTTAACTATTGACTTCTGTCCGTCGAGCCAGTTTTTAACATTTTTGAGTTCCTCAATTTTGATCCAAAATTCATTTTAATGCTTGGAGGATGTTACCAATATGTTTCTTTAAGACACCCAAATTTGTTTTTGGTTCAAAACTTATTCGTATGATTTAATAATTAAGTTATTAGAAAACCAGTTTTTGAAGATGTTGTTTTTCAAGAAAAATACATTTCAATTTTTTTTATTAAATTCAATCTATGAATGATGCATGAATAAGTTTAAGCTATATGTATTGATCAATAATGAAACATTATATAAATCCTAAGCACTCGTTCAATTTTTGAATTAACGAATCTTCAAATGCTTTAATTTGTTTATTTAGTTTAATCTTCACTTGAATAATTTTTCTTGAAGCTTTTCATATAATTTTTTAATTGTTGTTCTTTATGAATTGCATTGTTAGCATATGTGATGCTCTTAAAATGTATGAAATTAGTAAAAGAATTGAGTGATCAATCTTCTTTGTCTTGTCCAATGTTCTGTTGACTTGATTGAATAGAGTTTCAATGATTTTTGTAATCTGGCATGCTTTCTTGCTAAAATCCATGATTTTCTTGAATTTCCAAGTTAGTGAACTATAGACTTACTTCAAAAAATATGTTAAACTACACATGATTAAGTTATTGTTATTATCAAAATAAGATTAAGGTTTTCTAGGTCAACAATCCCCCCCATTTTAATGATAACAATAAATTAATGTATGTTATCAATAACGAGCATAAATAGTATATAAATGCAAATATATAGTATGACCCCTCTCAATTTGTGGATAGATAAAATAAATAACAATGATAAAGCATTGTTATTATCTGAGATTGTTTCAAAAACCAATAAATTATTTTAAATTTCAAATAGAGTTTGCAAAAGAAAACATGTATATATGGATGTTAAAGACATAAAACATTTAAAAGTCTTACCAACATTGATTGCCATACACATATTTTATCCCCTTATGTTAATATCAAAAAGGGATCAAGGCCACGAAGAAAAAATGGTAGTCACAATGTGTGCTTCATCAATAAAGCAAAGATTTGTATGCCTCTTAGGCTTTTACCATAAGGTAAAGGTCGATCGTTTCTTCGTCACTTGATGATTTAATTTCGGATTCGCCTTTTTCCAATTCGTTTAAAGGCCCTTTATGCGCTTGTTTTAATTTCTTATACAACTTTTTCTTCTTTTCTCATTTCTTTTAACCGAATAATTTGATTTGTAATATCTCGATTCATGACAATGAAAATGCTTTCTTTCCTCATTGTTAACTTTTGCTTGAGTTAATTTATCATTGAAATTCTTTGAAGACGACAAATTGTTGTTGAACTTCCATTAAGAGCGTTTCTTCTTTGCTAGGAATTTTTTGAATTTCCTAGAGATAAGAGTTATGTCCTCATCTATTTTTATTGAGTCATTTTCTTCGTTTTGCTTTGAGGCAAATATTTTCTTCGGATTTGCTTTGTCTTCTTATTTTTTCCTTTACAACTTCTTCTCATGGGTTTTTAAAAATCCCAAGAGCTTATCCATGCTAAGAGTTTTAATATTCTTAGCTTTTTGAATCGCCGTTACCTTAGGTCGCCACTTCCTTAGAAAAATCCTCATAATTTTTCTTATTTTATCTTTATTAGTATAAATATTGCCAAGAAGATCTAAAGCATTAGTAATAATGAAAAATATATTATACATAGAGCTAAGAGACTCATTATGTTCCATTTTAAACAATTTATAGTCATAAACAAACATGTAAATGTTATCAACTTTGACTTGAGAAGTTTGTTCATGAGCAATCTCAATTTTGTCTCAAATCTCTTAAGCAGTTTTGCAACAAAAGATTTTATTATATTCATCCATGCTCAATGCTCAATGTAAGGAGTTTAGGACTTTAACATTGAATTGAATTTTCTTTATATCATTCTCTTCATATTCAGATATCGATTTGGGAGATATAATTCCCTTCTCATCAGTTTTGGTGATCTCGGAGGGTCTAACAAGAATGATCATCCATTGTTCAAAGTCACTAGCTTAAAGAAATGTGAACATTTTATTTTTTCAATAACTATAGTTTTTGCCATCTAACGGTGGTTTATTGATTGACGCACCCTCGAAAGACCGGTTCCATGATAAATTGACATGATCTTATACCATAAGATTGTTAAATCAAAACAAGAGTCTAACCTCTAATACTAATTCTAGATCGAAAATTAATACAAGAGAGGGTAAATAAGGTTTAAAGAAATAAATGCGTAATTTAAATAATTTTGAAAAATGTTTAATCAATAAATATTTAATTATATATATTAAGGAGATTAGCAAAGCAAGCAATCACAATGTCAAACAACAAGTATAAATAATAGTAAATAGAGAGTTTGAGCTTAAAGAGATAAAACTAAATGAGTCATGATATTTTATTTAAGTAATTCAGTTGTTTAAAACTATACGTCCACGCCTGAGTAGTTTTTCCAAGAAGTTCCACTAGATAATTTTCTTACGGGTGAAAATTAAACATTAATATAAGTATAATATTTCTCACTACACTCAACAAGTATTATTCTTCTCATAATACTTAAGCAAGTGTGATTCTCCTTACCACACTCAACACAAGAAAACCTTCTTACAAAATTATGAGAAATCCTCCCACAAATGAATAATATAATTTGTTTGGTAATACACACCAATGAACAATAACTATCAAGTGTTTATAAGATACAAATGAAATAGAGTTAACAAGATTGATCAATAATTTTAACTCAAAGATGAATAATATAATCAATGCAAAACCCTGAATCTTGGAATATTGTGAATAGATGAATAATGAGTAAAAATGATAATTCAAGTATGCCATCAAAATATAGTTCCAAAGAGTATATTTCCGTTTTTGTGGTTAGGTATAGTTGTTACCTTTAAACAAGGTAAGAATCAAAAGTCCAATGGTTATATTTTGAGGCATCAGTCGACTAAGCAAAACTCATTAGTTGACTGATGGCCCTCAATTGACTGAGGAAATACCCATTAGTCAACTGATGGCTCATGTCCATCAGGCTAATTTTTTAAATTTTCGATTTCTTTAATTTTGATTCAAAATTCATTTTAATACTTGGAGGATGTTCTTATTATGTTTCTTAAGACACCCAAAAAAATTTTTTTTTTTTTTTTCAAAAATCATTCGTATGATTTAATAATGGATTTATTAAAAAATCGGCTTATGAAGAAGTTGTTTTTCAAGGAAAATCCATTTTAAACTTTTTGTTGAATTCAATATATGAATGATGCAAGAACAAATTTGAGCCATAGGTATTGATCAATAAAGAAACTTTACATAAATGATAAGCACTCGCTTAATTTTTGAATTAACGAGTATTCGAATGCTTTGATTTATTGATTCAATTTAATCTTCCCGTGAACCATTTGCCTTAAAGCTTTTTCTATATTTCTTTGATCTTTGTTCTTCATGAATTGCATTGTTAGCATATGTAATGCTTTTAGAATTTATGAAATTAATTGAGCAATTAAGAAATCAATCTTTCTTTATCTTCTTCAATACTTTGTTGACTTGATCGGATAGAGTTTCAATCATCTTTGTAATGTGGCATGATTTCTTTGTAAAATCTATGTTTTTCTTGAATTTTCAAGTTAATGAACTATAAACTTATTTCAAGAAACATGTTAAACTACACATTATTAAGTTATTGTTATTATCAAAAATAATATTAAGATATTCTAGGTCAACATCCTTAGATCTATAATCTATGTAAACATTTAAACACTAAAAGTGATATAAAGGAAAGAAGTAATAAAGATTAATCTCACTTCGGCTAGTTGTTGATTCAATAATCAAAAAAAAGTCTGGATATTCTATAAAGATGTGAGAATAACAAAAAGGCCCGTTATGATGCCCGATTTTCATAAAATAGAGTCATTACAAAAAAATTTTCATTCAAACTCGCCTTTCAAATAAATAATGATGTTTCGGGGGTAATTTATACTTTTGACCCATGAAGTTTACCACTTTTTCCACGATGGTCTTGGATCTTTTTTTTTTCAGTTGAAGTATCCCTAATGTTTGCTACAAGTCCAAAAGTGAATGTCCCATAAAAGATGTGGATGCAAAATGCATGTGCAAGTCATGTGGTCGACTGTGTTAGGGTAATTTGGGTATTTTGAATCAAAAGTAAGAAAAACCTCTTTCTCCCCCTTGCCCCCTTCGTCTTTTCCATTTCACTACTGGAGCTTACTACGCTAGAAATCGTTGTATGTTTTGTTGAGGAGTAGCAGATCGATGTATGGTTTCGCTGAAGAATTAACTCAAATTTGACTCGCCATTAGTGTAGAAGATTGTCAGAGATTTGGGTCTTTTTATTTCTGTTAGTTTTTTTTACTCTTTTTTACTTTGTAATTCTAGGTGGTATTCTCTTTTCTTTTAGCTTTAATTAACTATGTTAAAAGATATATATATATATATATATATAAATACTCTTGAAACAACCTAAAAGTTAAACAGGAAGAGATAAGAAGCAAGAGAAATGAAAAACAATGGAATTTGATTTTAGATTTGAGATGCACTTCACTTGATCCTTTTTTAATTGAAAATTTCTAAAAAGCTAACATATGTAAACTGATTAGCGAGACCGACACATAAAACGACAAAAAGAAGCAAGGGAAAATATCTAATCATATTTTTTTAAAAAAAAAATTAGTAATATATATATATATTGTAAATGTCTGAATGACAAACTAATTGAAATTATAATTTGGGGTTTGATTTGTAGAGAGGGGAGCATTTATAATCTTAAAGGAAAACGAGAGGAAAAAGAGAGACAAAGAAACAAAGAGACGGAGAGATGTGTGTTTGTATGGAATGAGAAAGAGAAAGAGACAGTGAGGTGGGTTTGTATGAAATTGGACAAGACAAAGGGGGGAAGGGGGAGAGAGAGGTTTTCCTTACTTTTGATTAGAAATACCCAAATTGCCTTTACACAGTTGACTTCATGACTTGCATGTGTGATTTCCGTCCATGTTGTTAGCTGGACATCCATTTTTAGATGAATATGGGACACGTAGTTGCTTAAGCAAAAAAAAAGATCCAGAAACATCATTGAAAAAATGGTAAACTTTAAAGGTCAAAAATGCTAATTACCTGATGTTTTGATCGTAAAATGAAGAAAGAGATATTTTCATAAGGAAAACCTTGACTTGTATATAAACACACATTTTAAACTAAAAAGAAGATTTTAAATGACAATTTGTAATGTAATAAATAAGCACAACCTAATAGGCAATATTTTGGAGCTCCCAGGAAGGGGTTAGCAACAACCTGTGTCATGGCTGTCGAATAGTTTCGGGAATATTATTTTTATCATTAAAACCCTTAATTCCTTCTAAGATTAATGGCATATCATACAAAAAAAGTTGCTTTAATGTTCATATATAGCAAAATATGGATTATGAGTAATGGATTATCATTAAGACACATTGATGTATTAATAGACTAAAAGGGCGGAGAGGGTGGTAACACCTTCCTTCTTTGTAGCTTTAGTACCCATACTCAGAAGATGGTTTCGTAAACCTTTCATTGGATTATCATCGATTAATGATCAATTCCTTTTGTTTGTTTAGAGTAAAAGAAATTGACGAGCCTATGTAAGTGATGTAGTGAATATTATGAAAAGGTGACAACCAATGTTGTAACCCTAAAATTAGTGAACATAACTAAGAACAAGGGATCAAATCCCTAAAATTGATAAAGATATTAATAATTGAATGAATCTTCTGCTAACATAATAACACCTATTTATAAGGATGGAAATTCGACTAAAATATGAAAATACGAAAATTACCAAAAATAGTAAAAACGACCTAATGAAGGATCCTAATAGTACTAAACATCTAGGTCATTCCAGAATTGATGAAACTCAATTCGGAATCTCCTAACTCGACTTATTGCTAAAACAAGTACTTCCAAAAACAGCAAAATTGTGCTTTTCGAGGCCTAAATGTCTCCAGATGGCTAAAAAATGACGTAAAACATGGCCTTAGCAATGATTTATTTAAATTGGCCTTTTTCTGATCAAACTAGTTCGGACCCAAGCCAATTGGGCTTCATCGCTGGCACAAGTAGAAATTAAATTTTCATCCGGTTGATGTTCCAACATATCCATATACGCGTCCGCTACATCAGTAAGTGTCGGCATACAAAAACTGACCAAAACCGGAAACCAAAAGATGAGCATGCAGTGAATCAAGATCCAAGGAGTCGGCGTATTACGGATCGGGGTTCACACAGTTTCTCATTTGCTTTATGCACTTTTTTTAATTTGTCATTTTTATTTTGCATACTGTGTAACAACTGATTGTCCAATTCACAATTTCACGAAATTTCATAGCATGTGCTCCTAGCTAGTATTTTCACACTTTTGGGGTTTGAATATATACAAAATAAACATTTTCATAAAATGTATTTCTCATATACTTTATGTGGTGTATTTATTATCATTTTTCTTTTGCGCACCGCTAACAATTGATTTTGACACTTTGATTGTATCTCAGAAATTCGTGACATTTCCTAGCATGTGCTCCTCGTATTTGCATTAACTTTTGGAATTTGAATATTTGCAAAATAAAAATTTCATGTGAAAAAAATATAGATATCAAAGAGACAAATGTGATAAGACATATGAGAGGCTCTCTTGCATGTGGAGGATAATATAATTATGATTTTTCCTTTTGCCTTTTGCCTTTTGCTTGGTAATGCAATGAATCAAAAAGCATTTCCCCCAGGATTAAATAAAGAAGCTTTCACAAAAAAAATTATCTTTTTATTTAGACCATTGGGGACTTGTCACACCTTTAGGTTTTGTCGCACTAGCTAAAATATGTTCACAAGTGGGGGAAAAAGACAAAATTCACTTATTATTTTCTGCTTCTTTTTCTCATGAGGTGTCTTCACTCTATATTAAATGCCAGACTATTTTTTGCTTGCACATCCAAGCTCGCTGTTAGCCCAAAGGAAATTTATACTTGAAAGGAATCTAACACGGGATCTCTTGTTAAATTGATCGTCCTCCCACAAGAACTCGGCGGTGGACAAGCCACAGGATCAAACCAATGGGTTAAAAAAAGACAAAATTCTCTTCTCCTTTTATATGTAAACAAAATAATACAATTCATTAGATCCAAGCTTTAGTTTAAGTGGTAAATTAATGTTTGTGGTATTTCACATGGGGCACAACGGTTTAATCCCCCCCTTTTCCCGAAGAACCACCTGGATCTATCTCTTTGTATCAAAATAATACAATTCGATCCCGTTTGGCTGCCTTGAGTTTACACATTGGGATATTTAAACTTATATTTGATCTTATATTATTAGTGAGCTAGAATGAAGAAATATAGGTTAAGGGATTTTTTTTATTTTTTTTTTCTTCTTTTTTTTTTTTGAGATTGAGAGAGAGAAGAAATATAAGTGAAGTTAATTCGCAAGAAAGTAAATATCAAATACTGTTGATGATTCAGTTTAATGGATCGTGTTCCAATTGTGTCCAGAAATATAAATGTCTAATCGTGTTATGCATATATTTGGATAAGCCTTTGATTAGTAAAATAATCGCTAAAATAAAACAATGGTAAATGTAACATTTTTTCTTTTTAATAATTAAATGAGTGATTCCCTACGCTCAGAGGACCCTACCCTATCCTAAATAAAAACAAGCAAGTTAATTCTCCAACTTGTTTAACCCCAAGACAAATAAAAGTCTGGCTCAATACGAGAGTTCTAGTTAGATGCGTACATGAAATAGATTGTCCTAACATTAGGGCTCCACTTACAAAGGACTGCCCTAAACATGTGGGGTTGGTTTTCATACTATTATTTTTCAGCTTTGCTTCACTATTCTATCAAATTAAATTTTCATGCACACGTAGTAAGTATATTGTTTAAATATAAATAATTTAGAAGAAATTTTTAATTTTTTTTTATAAGTAGTTCATAGGTCAATAGCCTTATTGCTCGAATCCCATTACTTAATTACATTTAGTACAATTTATTAATTTATTTTTGTAAAATTAAAACTTGCAGAGGGCAAAATTATGAAATCAGAAACATGGTATTTTTAAAATGCTTTCTAACTTTTTATATAATAGATAATAGTCTCATTTTAATTTTATTTTTTTAAAATATACTAATTTTAATCTAATCAATAATAAAAGAAGAATTAGAGTAAATAGTTCAAATGGCACTAAACTTTTGATCCGGTACAACTTTGGCTATCAAATTATAAAACGAATCACTTTGATCACTCAATTTTATGCATGGCAAGTACTACTTTGACCATTCTATTCAATTTGACTATTAAATTTGATGAAAATAAGTCATGTATAAGACACATGACTTCATTTAAGGGTATTTTGGTCATATTGCAACATAATAATATTTTCTTTAAACAAAATACCCTTTTCTCTAATAATTTCCTCTAAAATAAAACGCTCATTGTACATAAAATAGAGCAATATTTCAAACAAGCTGGGCTATTTTATGATCAGAATGACTATAATATCCTTAAATGAAGTCATGTGCCTCGTAGATGGCTTCATTCCATCTAATTAAACGGCTAAATTGAACAGAATAGCCCAAGTGGTACTCGCTCCAAAGTGTTATTGGCTCGAAAGTTCAGTAGTCATTTAGTCTGTTTACTCAAAAATAAAGTAAAAATAGAACTTAATTAAATTCCTTGATAAAATTTAGTAAATTAATTATAAATAAAATAAATTTTAGTAAAATCAAAAAAAAATTTGGCAAATTTGAGGGAAAGGGGTTAATAATTTAATATATACTAATATACACCACCGTTCAAGTTCTTGGCCACAATAATTTTGTAATTTTCCTTCAGCTACATGTGATTCTTGTCTTCTTCTTCTTTTTTTTTATTGCTGTGTGGGTGGGGGCGGGGCTTGGGGGAGGGCCGGAGGGGTGTCATACATTGCCTATGCATCTTGTACATTTTTCTTTTTGATCAGACTACAAAATAAACAAACAAACAAACAAACAAAGAGCCAACAATAAGCCAATGTACAGAAACTTCGTTGCATTCAATTAATATTGATGGACATTTTGCTGCCCCAAACGTACTGATGGTTCAGGTTTTAGGTACGACCACTTATCTTCTTCTTTTTTTTTGGAAGGTTGTCTCGTAAAGTTAGCTTTTATGCGCCTCGACTAATACTCACTTATAAAAGGTACCAACTGTGAGCCATCAGATATTTTACACCTATCAAGACTTGCCCTAAAGAGTTCTCAATCAAACCTTTGTTCTGAACCTAGAAATGGCTGGCCATTGAGCCAGTTTAAATAGTTAGGTTCGACTACATTTAAGTAGTGTCACATTAATTTATGCAAATATTAAAAAACGATAGCATCTTTCTATTAAAAATATTTGATACACTATAGTTTTATATATAGTGATTCCTTTGGGCCTTTATTTTTAATGGGATTTGGCTCACCAAACCCTAATTTTTTAATAACATGTTCAATGGCCTCGTATTCACAATAATTTATTCATTCCTTACATGGCTTTTTGCTCTAGATCCATTGTTCAGAGTTTCATTGATTTCTCACATGCTTAAGTCTTGTTTCGTTCCACCAATTTTATCATATCAAAATAAAAATAATTTTATAAACTTAAAACTAGGGGTTGGAGAGTTTGTAGTTAAAACCCTTCACGTGGCCTCCCACATGCCACCCTTTTTTTCGAAGTCTCAACCATGGATTTATTCCATCCCCACACAACCAATTAAACACACCTCATTATTTAACACAAATCATTTTGCTCGAAGTGTATCTATTTTATAGATAACCTTAAATAAAGGACAATAAAAATGCACGGGTATATAACTATTAATAATCTAAATAAATATTTTAAAATTTTGATATAATTTTTAGTGACATTTTTTTTGTGTGTGCGTTTGTGTTTAAAGTCATATTTATAATAAATTTTAGAATGCTAGATGACTTAGATCATGAAGTGCTTCTATAAAAATTCACCTAACTAGAATCCAAGACTACAAATTATATTTTCTAATTCCAATCCCTCTATTTATCAACATGGCTGATCTCTAAAGTATGCATGAGCGAAAACATACAAACATGAATTTGAGGGGTACAAATTAACGTTGCACGAAGTGAGAAGGAGCCAGTGCATACTTATGAAGCATAGATACATGGAATACGTTGTGCATATATATGCTTAGGCGCAGAGTCTGTCTCAAGATATATATACAACTTAGTACAAAAATTGAAACAAGCTCCTGGATCTTTGCATATATAATACTTATCCTAATGCCATGTTCAATGTACCAACCCGACCCACTTATTTAACCTTCCTTCTTTAATCAGTCATCAACGACTTTCAACTAGAACTATTATATATATTCACAAATGAAAAGCAAAACAATCATTGATAGTTTAGGGTTTAATTGCTAGATTTAGTAATACATAATAGCATCCGTCAATTATCGCGCTTTGTATTTTCTTATCATCATCATTGTCATTATTGCAATTGCGATTCCTTTATAATAATGATTTTTTTAATCACTAATTAAGAATAAAGATTCAAACCAAAATGAATCAGTTTTGCTAAGTTATAATTAAATAAACAGTATTCCTATTAGCAATAATCCCAGTCAACAAGCAACATCAACATCAAAAGAATAAGTGGTTAGGGCTTCAAGCATTTGTTTAATGATCAGATCGAATATATGGTAGTTATAGGCTAGGATTATTGATTGTACAGTGTCTAATTTGCTTTATTATATGATCTGATACGAAATGTCTGCGCATATATATATATATATATGATTACAAGATAAACTCCATGCATTTACACGTGTCTTTGAAATTTGATCAATTGCTCATATTTTTTCAATAATAGTTTATACTAATAGAAAGGGAAATACTACAACAAATTGTGTCGCAGGTAGTAATTTGCACTCTAATTGTGTGAACCGTTCTTTCATTGCAAGAGTTTAAATCTTATTAGATGTACTTGTGGTCGGGGACAACCAGTTTTTCGAGATGTAAAAACACTTCGTGACAGAGAAGAAACAATAGAAGGGAAATATATGATTGAATCTAACTATTAACAAATTATTTTCCTACAATGAACTTTTTGGTATTACAAAAGCATCAATCAATTGGGGTCGACAAATTATTCTAACCCACATGACATTGTTCTAAAGTGTTGGCCTCATTGCGTAGACAATGAAAATACAAACTAACACTACTCAATGAGTTACACTACTCAATCACTTTACCCAAGAATTGAGCCACCCACAAAGGCACAAACAATAGCTATCTTCGACTATGTGTTGGGAGAAGCAAAAGAAAATTTTAGTAAACGAAAGCAACAAATCCTTTCTTAAATATGGAAAGTGGAGACATTTGAATAACATCCGGCCCTAACCCCAAATAATTGAAGGTACCAGAGTATTTAATAGGGAGGGCACGTCATTCTTGTTTTTAAAACATCTGAATCTATTCATTACTCAAATATTATATATATGGATAATGTTCAAGTTACATCAATGTAAAATTAAATAGTTTTATATATATATATACTTATAATTTTTTCTTAGGTGATTTTGCCTCCATCCGCCATATCTTGCGGTTAATCCAACCGTAAAAATTGAGTAGTATATCAATCCACCAATTAAAATTAATTTATAATTGTATTAATTTAGATTTCGTTTTAATTTAAATTCTTAATCAAAATCTATTTCTATTTTACGTATTTCCTATTTTTTTTTTTAAGGATACGTTTGGATCGCAGAACACGAAATATTTATTTGATAGCGGAGTGTTATTTTACTCTATTCCATCCTTATAGGATGATCTATCCCATCACATTAGATATATCCCTGGGTCCTGGCTATATCATATTTCTTCATCACCACTCCTTTATCTCTCTTGTCAAATTCAAAGTCACATTTTTGATAAATGAATATCCGAATTACTTGTAAATCAATGTACGTACTGTTATTTTATTTTCAACATCTTATATTGAACCTCCTTGCAAGTTGATATATATTTTTTTCAAATAAAAGTATTTAGGCTTAAACCGAAACTTGTAAAAGTACGAGGTGTTAAAATGTATTTAAATCTGTATAAAAACTTAAAAAATAACTAAAAACACTGCTAATTTGTAAATTGAAAAAATAGATGGAAGATTCATTAAGATGTTTGCCACTGTTTTCATATTTTTCATGAAATTTTTTTGTTACCCATGATCCACGGAACACTAAAAGTAAACAGACATTTGATGAAAAATAATTTAAAAAGAAATCAATTTTTATGAAAAGTTTGAAAATAGGAATAACGATTTTTATAGTACATTTGACTGCAAAGTTGAAAAATAAATAAAATTTTATGAAAACTTCAAAAATTCATAAAAATTTCAGAAAACAATAAAATTTAATGATATCTTTTACACCTTCTATCCCCAAAAATCGATCTCCCTTTTCTTGTCAGCATGTTTCAAAATGATTCATTTTTTAAAACATAATCAATATACTAAATCTCACAATAATAAATGAATTGTATTCTTAATACTAAATGATTAATCATTAAAAAAATAGCATTTAACCTCTTAGTGATTTAAAAAAAACAGTTTATTGCACAACTGAATGCTTAAAATTCTCCCATTAAGCATTCGGAGACAAAATAAAACACCCCTTAAAGGTACAACAAAAATTTCCTTAAAAAAATAAATAAAGAGGGCATCTCACCATATCAATTGTCTCTTACTCCAACTGCTCTTAAAAATTAATTAATTTTCACATTATTTTAACTTTACCATTGAATGCAATCTTGGTTTTCAACTTCTAGATCATGAATTAGTTTTAATTTCTAAATCATAATTTTAGATGAACCATCCACTCAAATTTGAAATATACCTTCCCAAGAGTATCTCCCATGATAGTGTAAAAATTAACTTTTAAATTATATGTGTCAACCTATTTTTACAAAAAACTTGAACATTAAAATAAAAATGCTCTGATGGTAGTTTTGTAAAGTTTTGTGTAAATTTCGAAATGACTAATAAGATTTCAACATATGGTAAATATCAACTAGTCAATTTTTTATTATTTTTTCTTCAAATGAATTTGTAAATTATTTTATAGTCAGAGTAGATTTTGATTTATAGGTATTGATGAATAGATTTCAAATATATAGTTTGTATAAAAATCCATATTTTACATTTTAAATATTACATTTTCAAATTTTATTAAAAAATGAAGAGAAAGAAAGTTAATGTGACATTGTAAAATAGGAGTGTATTTAACACAACCATTTTACACAAATTTTAATTTTAAAATACTATTGAAGAACAAAAATTTTACAAATTTTATAAATTTTACAGAAAATAAATATATAAAAAATTGTTAGAGATGCTAAAGCATGTGAAATCTGAAATTTAGTTCCAAAGAATACGAAAATGTTGAGTTTTATTAAAGTAATCCAACATTCCAATATAAAGATAAACGATGAAATTAACGCACTAGATATATACCAAATATAAAATATACCACCGAAAGTTATTGTAGTTAATCGTATGTTAGCAAAAACTAGAAGCATGTATAAAGCTATTGCACTTCAAATGGGTTTACACATTAGATATGTCATTTTTTTACATTAAATAATTATATTCGTCTAAAATTATCGACGTTAAAATGTATGTACTGACAAATCAACAATTTGCCATTCAAACCTTGCAGACAAAAGATGTACGATTAGCCGGCCAATCGTCACACAATTAAATACGCGGCCAACTTTGCATAGAAATATATTGATCCTACAATGAACCTAAGAATTTACTCAAATACGTGGCCAACTTTGCATACATCTTAATCTACTTGAATCCCAAGCTCCAAGTATAATATGACAAAATTGAGTAGCCAAGATCGATGTGATCATTCTTGAATTCTAAGCCAGATGAAGATACATTTGATCAAATTATTGTTATTTTGAAAGTTTGATTTTGCCAAGATGTGATCATTCTCCAATTGTGAACCAGATGAAGATACATTTGATAAAATTATTGTTATTAATTAATTTGACAGTCAATCAAACAAATTAAAAGGCATAAACTAGTAAATACTTGTTCCGATTTAAACTAACATCCGAGGGTTCGTAAATAGTACAAACTATGCTCTTCTATATATCATTAAATTGGATAATACTACGGCTGCATTAGTATAAGTATGGTATTTCAATTCAACTTGTGAAAATTCACTGCTTCAAAATAACGTAAGAAATGAATAAGAATTACCATGCACAATTCTTGAACTATATCATATTCCGGTATATATGCTATGATTATTCGATGCACTTAAGATTGTGTTTAAGTACGCTAATTTCTTTCCGATAAAATAATGTCCAAGTACAATTATATACTTTCCTTCCTTCACAGTGTTTGACAATTGATAGCATTCGGGATCCAGAGAAAGCCAGACCTACCCACCAGTTTTAAGTGGCAAGATCAATCAAACAAAATAGGCTCAAGTAAGAGGATTCGATTGCTACAGCACAACTTGTCCTTTAGCCTGAACTAGCTAGTGAACTACGCCTTTTCCCTCAAATTCAGTTCTTTCTTAGACTTCCTCTAAAGTCTCACAACTAGGGGATCATGCATTCAACATTACATTTGTCTGGTTCAGGTTCATCTTTTTCCAGCGAAACAAATTAACAACCAAGAACTTAGTGATCACAAAAGTTATTCATATCCACATATGTAACCCAAGATCATAGTCTTAATAAATCTCTCCCCTGTTTCCCCATTTTCACATCTAGACAATTACTAGCTTACAATCACACAAAGTTTGCTATGTTCAAAACTAGTGGCGGGGCCAGGATTTAGACCAAGTGGGAGTGAAATTCAAAGTACACCAAATAATATTTAAAGTTTTAAAATTTTAATACAAACATAATAGTATTAATAATAATAGTTCATACAACTAATTAAAATAACAAATGCAAACAATTACGAGAAATTACAATAACATTATACGGTTTTTCAACTAATATTATGAAACTAAAACTGATATTCAACAATTAGGAGTTTAGACCTAAATCAACTAATATTAAGAAACTAGTTAATAATAGAATTAAAATTATGTAATTAATCGACAATAGAATTAATATTTAACAATTAGGGTTTAGACCTAAATCACAAAATATTCAACAATTAATCAAATAATCAATAGCTCAAAAAATACACTTAATATTATATAATTAATAAAAAAATACAACTAATCTAATGCAACTAATCAACAAATAATACAATCCTTAATTTTGAAAAGTAGATCTAGAAATATTACCTAGGAGCGGAGGAGCTTGTGGTGGAAAAATAAACAGCAGGAGAGTGGAGGTGGAGCAGTGGCGGCATAGAGTGATGGCCGTATGGAGCGGCGAAGTAAAAGAAAGAGAGATGGCTGATACAAGAGTGAGAGAAGTAGAAATTAAAATGGGAGAAAAGAAGTATGTGGGTTCAGTTTATTGAAAGTTTTTAACTTTTTTTTATAGTTAAGTATAATCAAGTATATGTTTCTACATATAAGTTCTTGAATAATTTTTTTTTCAAAAAATACCTTATATATAATTATAAAAAAAATTAATTCAAAACCAACTGGAGGCGCTTGCACCAGCTTGCCCCTTAGTAGCTCTACCTATGTTCACAAGAGCTTCAAATTTTGAATACCAAAGTGCCTAGTCCTTAGCAAAACACTCATAAACATATTTATTAGAAGAATTTTATTCAAACTTTCAAGAATGGATACATGTACATATGGTTAGTCCGAATTCTGAAACAGTCTTTCCCGATTAAGGTTTCTTGACGGATATCTACAGAACAAATCATAACATTAACCTATAATAATTTTAAGGTCCTCTTTAGTCCTAACAGCTAATGAAGAAGTCTACACACCATCTCAAGCAAATAGAACATCGATGATATAACCTATCCCCACAATATCAGGAAACTAATGTAGAAAGTCTACTAGAATTGCGTTGGTAATCATTGTGGGGTAAAACATTTATCCACCAGGAAAATCCACTTAAAGCAAGAACTGAGCATATGTGGCGTAATCTATATTATAAAATACCATCTTTAACTGAATTTTTTTAAAAAAATATATAAGAATTTAATAGTTAAAAATACACATGTTATAGTGTACATTAGTTCTAGACCATTAAATGAGTTTTATATACATATTAAGATATCACATCAAAGTTAAAACACTTACACCAATAATATACACACAATAAACTCTCATATATTAATAATTTTGTATACATTAAAAACGGCATAACTTAAAATAAAAGTTTCAAAATTTAATATTTAAAATCTACTAATCAATATCAGTTAAATAAGATCCATCGTGACTTTAGAATTACGTATCCGAGCTCTTAACGAGTGAAGCTGTATGTATATTAGCATGAGTGAACTGCACATCTCCATTTCCAGGCATAGGTAATACCTTCGTATTGGCCTTCACCTTCAAAAGCTTCTCCAATATACTCACAAGCTTGCTAAAATTGAAAATCCTAAATTGTGCCTTCCCCTTCTTCTTCCCTCCACTACCAGTACTCTTCTTCACAGTGTCTAGAGTAACCAAACAACCCTTCACTACATCATCAATATAGGTAAAATCCCTAGCAACAGTGCCATGATCAGCACCTTAAATATAGTAATCGGCTTCCTCTTGAGGATATCCCTTGTAAAAACGAAATACGCCATATCAGGCCTACCCCAAGTTCCATAAATAGTGAAAAACCTCAATCCAGTAATAGATAAACCATAATTGTGATTATATGTATGTGCAATTCCTTCACCAGCCCTCTTCGTTGCAGTATATAGACTCGCAGGCTGGTTGGTCTGGTCTATCTCCGAAAAAGGCACCTTCGAATTTAACCCATAAACAGAGCTAGAAGCAGCCCAAACTACAGCATGATGTGGATTTAGTCAAATCTTTTATAGAGATAGAGAATGGAGAGAAAGAGAGAATATAAC
Source organism: Lonicera japonica (assembly GCA_021464415.1). Taxonomy (NCBI): domain Eukaryota; kingdom Viridiplantae; phylum Streptophyta; class Magnoliopsida; order Dipsacales; family Caprifoliaceae; genus Lonicera; species Lonicera japonica. Next base: position 53,123,258 of record CM038465.1, read on the forward strand.
TCTAGAGAGTTGAAGAGATTATTATTATTTCTTGATAATTTCTATTACACATATCAGAGTATATATACACTTGGAGAAAGGAATATAAAACACAAAAGAGGAATGCTAAAGAGAATACTATGATGTTGTCTTGGGATCCAATGCCAATGTCTAACAAATGAGGATCCAATGCCAATGTCTAATAAATGGGAATCCAATGCCAATGTCTAATAAATGGGAATCCAATGTTTAATACTCCCCCTCAAGTTGGGGCATACACATCAACCATGCCCAACTTGCCTAGTGAGTCGTAGAATGCTTTTCTTGAAACCCCTTTTGTGAGGATATCTGCAAGTTGCTCTTCGGTGGAAACGAAAGGAAAGCTAATTAGGTTGGCATCTAGTTTTTCCTTTATGAAATGACGATCAACTTCCACATGCTTAGTACGATCATGCTGGACTGGATTCTGCGAGATATCAATGGCTGCTCGGTTGTCACAATACAGTTGCATAGTGTTTTTGGGTTCGAAACCTAGATCACATAATAGAGTTCGCAACCACAGTAATTCGCATACTCCATGAGCCATCCCCCTGTACTCAGCTTCAGCACTTGATCTAGCCACAACTTTCTGCTTCTTGCTCTTCCACGTAACAAGATTACCTCCTACAAAGGTAAAATACCCGGAAGTCGACCTTCTGTCAGTAACACTCCCGGCCCAATCTGCATCAGTAAAACCACAAACTTCGAGACAATCATTGTGTTTAGAAAACAGCACCCCTCTTCCTGGAGATGACTTCAAGTATCTCAAAATTCTGTTAACAGCATCCATGTGACTCTCACTTGGATTATGCATGAATTGACTCACCACGCTCACGGCATAAGCTACATCTGGTCTAGTATGAGCCAAGTAAATTAAGCGCCCAACTAGTCTCTAATAGCGAGCTTTATCAGTCGGTATTTGATCTGGATACTCTGCTAAGCAATGATTTTGTTCAATTGGGGTGCCAATAGGTTTGGAGTCTAACATGCCAGTTTCAGCCAACAGATCAAGAATGTACTTCCTTTGACACAAATAGATTCCTTCACTCCCCCTTGCTACTTCAATCCCTAAGAAATACTTAAATTCACCCAAGTCCTTCATTTCAAACTCTGAGGCCAACCCCCTTTTAAGTCTATCAATCTCAACTGTATCATCACCAGTAATTACCATATCATCAACATAAATGATTAAAGCAGTTACCTTCCCTTGTTGGTGCTTGAGAAACAAAGTATGGTCGGAGTTACTCTGTCTATAACCCACCTTCTTCATGAACTGGGAGAAACGTCCAAACCATGCACGAGGTGACTGTTTGAGCCCGTATAATGATTTTTCCAATTTACAGATAAAATTACCAGGAGAAGCTGCCACATACCCAGGTGGGAGAGCCATGTAAACTTCCTCAGTTAACTCTCCATGAAGAAATGCATTTTTGACATCAAACTGTTGTAGAGGCCAATTCAAACTCGCCGCAAGTGATAGTAGGACCCGAATAGTATTCATTTTTGCAACCGGTGCAAATGTCTCATCGTAGTCTATTCCATACGTTTGAGTAAATCCTTGAGCTACTAGACGTGCTTTATACCGATTCACAGATCCATATGCATTATGTTTCACAGCAAAAACCCAACGACAACCTACAGCCTTTTTGCTTTGTGGTGGAGAAACAAGTTGCCAAGCATTATTTTTCTACAACGCTTCCATCTCTTCATCCATTGCCTTTTTCCACTTAGGATCTCTCAAGGCATCCTGCACTTTGTTAGGAACTGATACAGTAGATATTTGATTCACAAATGACTCATATAACTTAGATAATCTGTCAGTGAAGATATAATTTGCAACTAGATATTTTGATTTTGCATGGAGGGTAGGTTCATATCTTTTTGGTGGCTGACCCCTGGTTGACCGATTAGGTAATACATTAGGCTCATTACTATTAGGGGAATATACCTCAAATGAGTGATCTTCAGTGCCAGGGAGTTGTGGATCGGGGGTATGATCGATAGTGGAGGGGACAGATATGATTCGAACTTCCTGTGAAACTGTCTGTGTATCATCTGTATCATCTTCACTACGAGACGACTCTTCAAAATATAAATGATCCCCCTAAAGAGTAGAGGATGGTGAGGAGAAATAACTCATGTCTTCGAAGAAAGTGACATCCATGGTGACATAATACTTTCTTGTAGGTGGATGGTAACACTTGTACCCTTTTTGAGATCCCCCATAACCAACAAAAACACATTTAATTGCTCGAGCATCTAACTTGGACCGTTGATTTTTAGGAACATGAACAAATACAACGCAGCCAAAGACACGAGCTGGGAGATTATGAAGTGAAGGTAATGGCATATGAGATGAAAGTATCTCAAGTGGAAGTTTTCCCTGGAGTACACTGGAAGGAAGACGATTAATGAGGTAAGAGGAAGCTTATACAGCATCACCCCAAAGGTATTTAGGCATATGAGAGCCAAAAAGAAGTGCACGAGCCATATCAAGTAGGTGACGATTTTTTCTTTCAGAAACTCCATTTTGTTCGGGTGTTTGTGGACAGGTAGTTTGATGAACAATGCCATGTATTTGGAGAAATTCACTGAAGGCATTATTGATATACTCCCCCCCATTATCAGACCGAAGGATTTTTATGGTGCTATTATACTGTGTGTGAATTAGATTGCAAAAAGCTTGAAAAGCTGGAAATACTCCATCTTTAGTTTTAAGAAGAATTACCCATGACAGTCTCGTACAATCATCAATAAATAACACAAAATACCGCATACCAGAAATAGTGGACTCTTTAGAGGGACCCTAGACATCAGAATGAATCAACTCAAAAGGGATAGTACTTTTATTAGAAATACTGGGAGAATATGTAGCACGATGACTTTTAGCAATAACACAAGTTTCACACCGCAAAACAGATTCATCAATACCAATAAACAAAGTAGGCATAATTTTTCTCATAACATTGAAAGACGGATGTCCTAGACGGCGATGCCATAACCAAACCTCACTCAATTTTTCAGAATTCGAAGTCAAAGCGGTGCGGGACGGCGCTCCTGGTCTCTCCCCAGCATACATTCGATCCAGGTGAAACAATCTGCCCCTCAGATACCCCCTTCCAATTACCTCCCTGGTTAGAAGATCCTGAAAAAGGACATACATGGGATAAAAGATCACAAAACATTTGGAGTCAGTATTTAATTGGGAAACAGATAATAAGTGATGGGATAAGGCAGGAACATATAGAACATGGTGAAGTTCTAAAGTTGGGGTAATACGAACTGATCTTATTCCTAATACAGGAAAAGCTTCACCATTTGCATTAGTAACACAGGATACTGGTGGGGAAGATAATCCAGTAAAAAAAGATTTATCATAAGTCATATGATCAGATGCACCAGAATCAATAATCCAAGTATCAGAATTAACAAAATGAGAAACTTTTAATGTCATACCCATTTTACCTCGACCAGCTATAGATGCATTGGGAGTAGTTCCTGTTGGCGTATGATGGTCTTGTCCAGTTATTCCATAGAACTCTGGTTCTGGAACCTAGTGAACAACAGCTGCTTTCCCTTTGTTGTGATAACTTTGCAATCTGGGTCTAAGATGTGGATTCAGCTTCCAACAAGTTTCTCGAACATGTCCCAATTCATTGCAGTAGGTACACTTTGGACGGTTTGAACCTGATGGTGGGCGTTGCTGATGAAGTACATTTGAACCTTGTTGTTGACGGTAAGGTACTGGTGGCTTAGATTGGATAGCCAGGCTAGAGACTTCAACATGTGCCCGTTGGAGACTGTCTTGCTGGGATTCATCCTTGCGAATATATGCAAACACTGCAGTCAGACTAGGAGGTTCGGACATGCGAATCAACTCTCCTTTAGCACTTCCATGTTTAGCATCGAGTCCTCCCAGGAAGGCATGAACCCTCTCGAGTTCCTTTTCCTTTTGATACCACGCAATGCACTCGGAATGCTTGAGCGTACAAGGACGTTTCTGATCAATTTCTGCCCAAACGTTCTTCAGTTTAGTAAAGAACACTGATACTGGTTGCCCATTCTGTCGCATCCCAGCAGCTTTGCACATTAATTCGTGAACCTGTATGAAGTCAGATTCATTGGTGTACAGATCCCCCAACGTATTATATATGGCTTCAGAGGTTTCACACTCCTCTACCATCTGTAATACATCGTCAGTCATTGCTTTGAACAAAACTGACATTACGTACCCATCATCATCTTCCCATTTTGTAAATTCCTCAATATCTGTGTTACTGGGAGCCTTGGTTGCTCCAGTTACATGCCCCATCTTATGTATTCCTCGAAGAAAAACTGACATTATTTTCTTCTATGTACGAAAATTAGTACCATTGAGTCTCGTACCTCCCAAAGACCCCCTTCTAAACTTCGAACTGACACCTCAAGCTTTTGAATCTGTGTTTCACTCATGATAACTTAAGATTTTAGGATTAATTTACAAAAGGTAGGAATATTTGGGGCTAAACAGGAACTTCTGGGACCAAATTGTAAAAAATAGGAATTATGTGGACCAAATTTCGGATAACAAAAACTTCAGGGGTTCAAAATGCAAAGATAGGAACTTATCTGGACCAAACTATAAAAACAGAAACTAGCGTGGACCAAATTGAGAATAACAGAAACTAGCGTGGACCAAATTGAGAATAACAGAAACTTCAGGGGGTAAAAATGAAAAGACAGGAATTTATCTGGACCAAACTGTAAAAACAGTAACTTGTGTGGACCAAATTGAGGATAACAGAAACTTCATAGGGTCAAAATGCAACTACAGGAACTTATCTGGACTAAACTGTAAAAAACAGAAACTTCAGGGGGTCAAAAAATAAATACCGAAACTTTTGATTCTCTGGACAACGGGACAGCGGAGGCGCGTGAGACAGCGTGGATTGGCAAAAATTGATTATTTAAACTCTGGATTGATTATCTGAAAGAGAGGAATCGTTTGATATTTGTTTGGTGATTTTTAGATATCGTTCGAATAAAATCAACGAACAAACAAAACTCTTTAAATGACAAAAAGGAGGGTACGAAAGTGACGATCGTTTGAAGACGAGGTCAGTAAAACCCAAATAACGGATCTAATTCCTCTGATACCAAGTCAAATCTCTTATAGAGATAGAGAATGGAGAGAAAGAGAGTATAACTCTAGAGAGATGAAGAGATTATTATTATTTCTTGATAATTTCTATTACACATATCAGAGTATATATACACTTGGAGAAAGGAATATAAAGACAAAAGAGGAATCCTAGAGAAAATACTATGATGTTGTCTTGGGATCCAATGCCAATGTCTAACAAATGAGGATCCAATGCCAATGTCTAATAAATGGGAATCCAATGTCTAATAGATTTGCAAATTTGCAAGGTTCACAAAACCAGAAATATTACCATCTATATAAGAGACCTGGGGTTTTGCATTGCAAACCGCACACCAGCTTGAGCTGCAAGGTGCATTACGTGACTAAAAGCCACCACATCAACAATTTGTTGAGAGGAACAGGAGTACCTGCCTAAAATTAACTTAATAAATAATGACACACTCAGCCAAATCCAAACTAAATTGAAATAAAGCAGTAGAACAAACAGCACTTCCGGTTTCCAATTTATAATATCTAGAGATTTAAGCACACGCAATGCGTGCACGTTTGTTTTCTTTCTAAATTAGAGGTCATGGATTATTTTTAAATGTTGAAGTAATTGTAGCTCGACGGTAAGTTATTTTCCTATGTAAATGAGATGTCATGGATTTGAATCCTGCCAAGTGTACTTTTATTTATGAAACAAAATGAGAGGGCAAAATAGAAAATACAAAAATTTTGTGTTATAATTATTTCTTATCACTATGGATTTATATGTAGATATAGATTCACTATCCTATTAAAAAAGAGAGGTTAATTTGAGGAGGAGCGTGAGTTATTTAGCAACTCATGAAAATTTACATGAATATTTTCTTCAGGTTACTTACTTTCACTATTGACGGTTAAAGTGATAAAATTAAGAACTTCACAAACATGAAAATTTGAGTATAATAAAGGCATGATTTTGGGTTGAAACTTGAGAGATCATTGAGAGTCATATGATTAATAGAATTACAGCCTTTAATTGGGTTGTTGATTCCCTCATTAACTATTACCTAGGCTGACTTAGATTTACTACAATTAGAATTTAGAAGCACATAATTTTCCCGTGCCATGACATTAATTAATAAGTCATTAATTTTTTTAATTATGGTTTTTGTGACTTGGCCGAGCATTAAAGTAATTCAACATTATGTGCTCCATAAACAATGTTATATAAATTTTATAATCCAGCGTTGATGACTTGCTTTTTAGTTGAACTATGGAGAAATTTAGTCTTGTGTGTGTAAACTAACTTAGAATATTCCTACTGTATAACAAAAAAAAAAAAAAAAAAGTTGGTTATTTTGTACCTTCAAATTACATTTGCAGAAGACATAAACACCTTTAATACAAAAGAATTATATTGAGTAAGTGGAACGGTTTAATTGAGAAGGTGCTCACTCAGGCTCAGGAGAAAAAGGAGATTTGGGGTAAGGTTTTCTTTATTTGTAAATAAAGGATTAGATTTAGACTTTCCTTTTTCTAAAAATAAAAAAAGGAGAATCGTATAAAATATATTCTAAAAGTTACCATCTTTAACTTTTAGTTAATAATCTAATTTATTTTAATGATTAGATGTATTAAATTAATAATCTTCTTGAATTTCTAATTTTTCAATTTGGTCCTACTGTTCTATGCTATTTTATAATTTCATTCGTTTAGTCTAAAAAAATAAATAATATTTTTCAAGAAATCATAAACATCAAAAGTGTGGACTCCTATTTATTTTCATTACGTACGCGGGTTATCTTTACATTCAATAATTTAGTTTTCGAATATAATCACATTTCTACCAAAAATTCAAGAGAAGAAGTTTTAATACGATAATGATATTATTTATTACATAACCAACGGCAAGGAAAAAACAATGGTGTTCTTAAATGCATAATTCGTCTTCTCACCTCAACAAAAGTCAAATTACATCAATTTTAACCTAAAAATAACTTAAAACCTATTCTACTCACTCTGATTTCTATACATTAAAAAAAGCCATTAATTTATCTTCTCACCACTTAAATTTTTAAAAAGTTATTACAAGACTATATTCTTTATTCTTTGACAGGTCTACAAGATATAGAATTCATCTATATCGTGTAATTAATTTTTATTTTTTAACGTATAGAAAAATGGACTGAGTTGTGCATGAGAAATACCATATATTAATTTGGTGTTAAGAAGATCTGAGAATGCTTGATTATATAAACTATAACTAAATATAGTTAGTAATAGAAAATCTTACAGCCACTGCCAAATTATTGGTGAAAGTAAATCACTACTCATCATATGTCTTTATTTTTTTTGCTCAAGACGAAGTCTAAGTTCCAGTGTTTATCATCATGTTGTATTCGTTAAATTGAATATCAAATTTTGAGGAAATTAAGGATATGTTTTAAATTAAACCCCAAATTATGTTTGGGTATTCATTAAATCAAAACAAAAAATGAGCGATGTTTTGGGGTCGATGGAGGCAGTAAAGAAAAAGAAATTTTCCTCCAACCAGAAAAGGAAAGAGTTGATCAGTTGAAGATCCACCATTAGTGATGGAGGTGTACAAAAAGATGACTTTTATGGTCCATCAAAATTAATTGGTAATAGAAGCTATGCTTATTTGTTCTTGAGAGAGGGGGTGGATTTTTATTTTGTTAATTTTAATTTTAAAGAGAGAGATAGTTTGGGAAGAAGAGCCTGGGTGTTAGTCCAAAAAAAATGTTTATGGTTTATGATATAAAATATCATATAATCGTTAAAAATGTATTAATTACAATTAATATTTTATATGTTTTTCATAAGTATTATAACTTGTACATAATTTTAAATGAAATTTATTAAGAACGATGTAAAAAATTTTATTATGTTTTATTTTAATGCAAAAGCTAATATTATTTAATATTTTTATTTTTAGCAACGAAACATTATCATCCTTGTTTTATTTCAGTAACTCACCCACCACTAAGGTGAATTGGAATTTTTTTCTAAAAATTGGTGAGGTGAGAAGACAGATTTTGTTAGTACATTTAAGAACACCCAAAAAATGATAAAACGTTTTAATACAATAATGATATTACTTATTACATAACCGATGGTAAGGAAAAAAAATGAAATAAGTATGTTGGAATTTGACATATATGCCATATCAATAATTTAATTTGTTTCCTAACTTTAATAGTGTTCTAATTTTTAATTACATTCCAAATCATTTTTATTGTTTATCTTTATTGATTCTTTGGGTAACATCAAATTTCTCTACAAAATTATAGTTTTTTTTTTTGAAATTTTGGTTACAAATTTTCATTGAAATTTACAAGTTTCACTAAAAGCGTGATGAAATTATAATTTCACTTTAGATTTGTAAGAATCTTTTCTGTTCAAAAAATAAAAAATCCACTAATGATTTGCAAGAAAAAAAAAACAAAAAACTAAGTTTCAAAAGTGAAAGTAATGGTGAAGGGCCTTTTTAATTTGTTTATAAAAATGCTGACTTGCCAAAAAATGAATTTTTGTTAAAAAAATTTGTATCATATCCATCTCGTCTAAATGTGTGTATAGTAAAAATTTATCACCGCACAACTGTTTAATTTATTGGTTGTTGAAGCGGTGGTGCACATAGAAACTTGAAGTGAAGGTAAATTAAACTTGTGTTAATGATATATGGTCATGAACAACGCAAAGAATCTTGTCTTATAATTTAAGCAAATTAACTAGCCCCTCTCATATTATAGTTAGCCAGTTTTTTTGACTAATCATAATACTGTATTGAAGACATCATTTTCTTCAAACAAAATAATATATTTTTAATCAAAACGGTGGGAAATAAATTTTAAAACATTCAATCAGATTTTATTTTAATTTTTCTTTTTCTTTCTATTGAAATATTTTAAAATATTCTTAACAACTAGCATATAAAATACAATAAATTGTTGACGTGAGCGTTTGAATGGCATAATTAACTTAAAATCAATGGGGCCGGGGTGAATTAATTTATTTATTTAGCTGAAGCTAGCGGTGCTTAAAAATCCTATTAATGGGTGGTGATGTTGGCACCCTTAAAATCTCTTGAAAACACTCACACTTTTCATTCGGTTGTGAAGGACCGAATATAAACTTGCAAAAAATTAGAAAAACTTGAAAATGCCTTACTCGGTTGTCAAGAACCCATATATATAAACCTATATTCGGTCCTCAACAACCGAATAATAGACACTTTACTCGGTTGCGAATGACCGAATTAAAATAAGAGTGTTATCAAGTGTTTTTAGAGGTGCCAACATCACCACCCCTATTAATAGACTTTGTGTTCATAAAAATCACAGTAGGCATCATATATCGCCTACACCTACAAAAGCAGCACCTTAACTAACCAAACTTTTTAATTATATGGGTCTCGTTCATTAACTGAAGCACATGCTTCTAGCAGTTGCTTCTTTTACACGGGTGATCGAGGATCACTAAAAGTAGAGTTTGTGTCAGTTTCAAAGAACATATCTCGGAACCCTTCATGTGTATATGTATATTAGATCGCATGCACGCGTGATGTGTGTTATTTACACATATCTAATTTAAATTAAAATATAAAATAAAAATGTTAAATAGCTTAATTGTTAAGCTAATTTAAAAGCCTGATACAGTTGAAATTGGTCATGATTTTATAAAATAGTATAGATATATATTTTATTATTTTTATTGTTTGTTTGTTTTGAGTTTTGATTCATTTTTAAAATAGTAAATTTATAATAATAATTTTTTATATTCATGTTAAGAAATTGCATCATAAGTTAATTAATTTCAAACTTTGTATGTAAAATTATTATTTTATATTTAAAAAAAACAAAAACTCGAATTAAATAAGATCAAGAATTTTTCAAAGCAAGAAAAATTAGTATTAATATCGAAGAACATGTTTAACTAGCTAATATGTACATATTTCAAATTTTTCTAGTTAATTCTTGTAATAAAATCACCAACCCCCCCCCCCCCCCCCGGGCCCCTTATTAGCCCTTGAAACTTTAGCGTACCAACAATGTTTAAAAGATAATACATTCGACTGTAACATTAATATTCGTATTTAAAATGACGTTTAATCACCATAATATACCATAGCCCTTGTTATGCAAAATATGCACAGAGCGTAAATTGGAACCCATCAATTATATATAATGTGTTGAAATTTCTTATCACATGAATGGCCATGCATTTTGGAAAAAGTGTATAGACAGTTGAACACGCACATTAAAACTTACGAATATTTTTAAGAAAGGATAATTTTTTTTCTACCCACTCAATCTTTAAGTTCATTCACCCTAAAATCAAGGATAGTTGACCATTTCTTATTTATATATTACAAAAATACCATTGAAAGTTTATTCCCCTAAAACCTATTATGACTAAAATTAAATAAATAAAAATGTTCCAAAACACCCTCATATCTCCATTCTATTAAACCCTGATTCAACCTCTAGTTTATACTTATATATAATGAGTCCCCTTCTCTTCATTTATCCTTAAGAGAAGGGCTCCCTATATAATATATATATATATATAGAAACACAATCTATTATTAATTTTATAATCTTGGATCATTCACAGTTTATCAACAATCAACAAAATTGTTATGTATATATATAATCTCCAAGTTAATTGTCTTTGCAAAAATTTCATTGAAGAGGGCATGTTCGTTCTTATCGTTTTTCTCTTGTTCAGGTCCTTATTTTAATTTCTTATACTTTTCTTTGATATTATATTTCAATCCCTTGTTAAATATATTGACCATACCAAATTTGAGTAGTAGAAAATTAAAAAGGTGATCAAGGTTGCCCATGATATTTTTAAAAGTCATGCAGTTGCCCAAAATCTCAAACCCAAAAAATGAATAGCTTGGGTCTCCCATAAATTGATATACCTAGGCATACACACAAAGATATTTAATTTTAAGTAGGAACGAATATTGTTCGGATCAATAAATGAGAAGATAAAAAGATTCTTACCCCACTGATTAAGAGTACGATAATTTACAAAGAGCGCCATGGTTCAATATAAAAAAAATAAGAATATAAAGTATGATGGTAGATTTGGGAGGCATTGAGTTTAAATATTTTAACGCAAGCTTCAATGCCAAAATTCGTAGAAAAAATATTATGATATGAATTTAATTAGGCTAAAACTAGTAGAGAACACGAGGGCATTTTTAGATGTTCATATATTCTCAAAACAATTTAGAAATAATTATAATAGAAGTTACAAGAATTATAAATAATTTTTTTTTTGTAAGTTTAACCCACTTGTTGGGTGTACTGAAAAGAAGGTATGGATTAACGTATAGTTTTATCAAATGTGGATGATCTTACAAATTAGGTGAATAGAAACAAAATCTCCCTTTAAAAAATTAACGTGTTCATGTTAAATGCATGTTTGACATTCGTCGCACTTGTCCTAAACTTATTTTCACATGTTAATTTATATAGCTTTATTTTTTACTTGTTACACGCTTTTCGGACACTCTAGTGTCCTAAGAGCATAGATGATAATAGTATAAGTAAGATAAGTATGTTATATTTATTATACGAGATTATGCAATGATTAAAGAATGTAAGATAAAACACTGTTTCGTAGTATAAGTGTATGATAAAGTTGAATCTGACTAATTCCTTATTGTACACTAATAAGTTTGGCTTGAGAAGGGGCATATTTAACTGATAGGCATTATATAATTGGACACTAAACAAATAAGTAGGATAATTTAAACACTAAACTAATTGGAGAGTTAGTGCAAACGCCAAACAAGTTGGCGAGCCAGTCTAGACGCCAAATATTTGGCTTATATTTTTCCTGACTCTTTATTTTATTTTCGCATTTCTTCTCACACTTTAATACCTACCTCATTCACTTTAAAGTTGCTGATGGTGCGCAAAAATTAAAACAATTGCAGAAAAGCAATGCTTTTGTATAAAACAACAGCAAAACTAAAGCGTTAAAAAAAAAAAATTAAGTGGACGCTTGATAGTTTGGCGACTGGCCAATACAATTAATTGGTTGGCATGTTGGTTCAAACATTTAACTAATTAGCATTTTAGACTTGAACGCTACACCATTTTAAACATGTTTAGTTCACCGTTTAGATATACCAATGTCTGTATGTATATATATATTTTCAAAATGGCAGTCTCTTTTGGGAATTTCGGCCCGGAAATTAGAGTGCTTTTGGGTAGCACACAAAATCAATTTAAATTTTTGGGCCCAACCCAATCTACAAACAAATACTACCCACAAAGACTATACAGTAGAACTAGAAACAGGCCGATTTTGATAAGGAAATGCCACAGTACGAACTCCACAAGTACGCTCGGCTCGGTGATATAAAACTTAGACACTGGTTCACACAAGTTATAATTTTTTGGGGCAATAAAGTTTGCCGATTCAAAACACAAACAAAAAAGTTAATAATAATAATGATTTAAAGTATATGATGTATGTAATTTAACCAATTCAACGAAAGCTAAAAATATAAGTCGACCTTCCAGAGAAAAAGTTGCCTCTGCTAGCCATATAGTCACAGTTTTGGTGTCTTGAGGGATAGAAACAACAAATTCATAGTTTGCGGTTAGCTTTCTGCATGTCATTCTTCCATGGATAAAATAAAACCCTTTTGCTCCAACTCGTTAAACAATACGGTTATGTTCCACACTATGTCAAAAATAAATTTACCCCATCATGTCAACATATAACCAATGTACTCATAATCCAGTAGGCTCCCTCTCTCTCTCTCTCTCTCTCTCTCTCTCAATCACACACTGTGACAAAAAAAAAAGGATTAACTATATTTTAGTACATTGTATTGGCACCGAAATTCCATTCGATACAATATTTTTTTTTTCGAATATAGCAATCTACTTCCTATTCGGTTTAGATCTAGTACATAAATTTGCATGGAAATAATCCTCATATTGTACTAGATCGAAATCAAACAGAAAGTAGATTACTATATTCAAAAAAAAGAAGGTATATTGTATCGAATAAAATTTCGATGCCAGTACAATATACTAAAATATAGTTAATCCAAAAAAAAAGGTCATGGAAAGCACTTTATATCGTCTTTTCTCTTTCATCACCCTCTTCACCATACTCTTCCTTTGGTACATCAACCCAGGTCCCCTTAGCCGGACCAAGTGTATCACCCCCAAGTACACCCCACAAACCAACTTAGGATCATTATTAAAACCCAAACCCAACCCACCCACTGGACCCACTAATCATATTCGAAATCAATAAAGTCATCACCATCCTCTCCACCTACCCACCATACTCTCTCTCTTCTTCTTCCCCTTCAATCCATTATCTCTCTCTACACGAACCAGACAAAACCCCAGTCCTTCAATGGAAAAGGGGCGACCCGCTTCTCCCTTGCTCCACTTCGGTCATCGCTCTCCTCAACTCCCCTCAACTCCCAAACTCACATCCTCATCGTCAATATCTCATCTGGCATCATCACCGGTCGCATCTTCAACCATGCTTCCAATTACCCCATTTTCTCTTTCAACAACCTTTCATCCGCCGAGCAAATCATAATGTTAAACAGAGAATTCAACAAGTCAACCATCGAGCGGGGTATTGATTTTTCTTATTTGAATTGTATTACTCTATCGGTGGGGGTGGTTTGCTGAAGCTACTCCAAATTTCTGTATGAGGCCAATTGAAGGGCTTACTTTAAATGTGGATATTGTAAAAGACAAATGATTAAAGTGTCGGATATTAGGAATGAGATTCCGGTGCCAATATCTGCTAGAACTGATTACCAGTACATGGATTCCCGCCCAACAGAGATGGATCTATTTAATCCGATCTTGATCGAGCAGCCCAAAGGGCCGAGTTTTAGGTAATATCCTAAAACTTGTGAATTTTAACAATAGAGGTAGGAACACTAACACTAAACTTGTTTATTAAATTATTATATGTTAATTTAGATATTTCTATCACAAATGGGTATTTTCTTAAAACCCTAGGCTTGTTTGCTTTCTTATGTCAGTTTGGTTGGATTATAATTAAATTAGTGATGGAGATGGGTAGATGATCACACAAACTTTGTGTATAAGTGATTGATTTCATATTATAAGCCATAAACTTGCATTTATACATCATACCCATTTGTTAGCTAGGTGTATAAACTATGAATTTAGGAATTTTGGGATTTGTGCATGATTAAAGGTTGTTTATAGGTTATGAACTATAGAGATGCACCATTATACTAGTTGATATGAATATAAATCATCATCTTTGAGAATTTCACAAAAGTCCACAATTACACAAACTAATTATAACTAATTTTTGGTATACTTGTACACATGTGTTCATTGGACTATATATTGTGTCAAACCTTAGATATTACACCCTTATGTGTTGTAAGTATAGATTTATGGGGTGTAGGTTGTCGTAGTAATAATTGTAGGATATTAATGTATTATAAATTTATCGGTTAATGCGAGGTTATAGGAAATGGTACTTGCTTAGAGTAAGATAACGTATATAAGCGGCGAAAACTCATAAAGTCTTATTATTACGCTATAAGGCATAAAATACAAATATTATGTAATTGGCCATAAAATAAGAACGCTGATAATACGATGAGACATTTAGCACCATTAATGAACCAATTGGCCATAAAGTGTGAATAAACAAGTAACGTTAAGGTTACGGATATAAGGCATGATAATGATAATTGTGTTGATGACAAACGAATAATGGGTGATTGTATATTGTATTTATATATGACTTGCCATTTGTGTGATGGATTGTATGATTGAGAATCATGATATGCATTGTTGAGGAATGGATATGATATATTGTTATTATTGCAATCACACATATGGGCTAGATTGATAAACCGAGCGCACGGATAGCTCCCGTGGCTCGAAGATGGGCCGCCTAATTGCCGCCCTTGTGTGAAATTCACTAAACCATGCACTAAAAAATAAGGGGGTGACTCCACCCGTGGTTGATTGTCCACAAAGAAGAACCCACTATATGCATCTTGCTTTCTGACTGACTAGATGTCCCGGAGCTATAGAGTTTTCCTAACAGCGGAGTAGGTCTCGTGTGCCACTACCATCTAATTGGTGAGTTTTTCGGATTGTAGTTGGACTACTAATGGACACCACCCTGCTAAGGGTTCTTCTGGTGTAGTTCTTTCCAAAGTGTCGACGTGACTTGTATGAGGTGTTCTCCTCGTTAACTATTGGGAGTGTTATTCCTGAAAAAATGTCTTGAGGGTTATCTCCAAATGACTTACTTAGAGAACTAAGTCCCTGAGCCACTCCTCACTTGGAGAAGACATGGATAAGAGCTTTGGACCCTTCGGGATTCGTCGTTCTGGGGCTAGGCTACTGCGGGGTAAAACTGAAACATTATGCAAGAGATATGATACATATGATGTATTGTGGTGTATGTTATCATCATTATTATCATTATTGTATCATATATGTGTTGTTTATTATATTATGCCTTAGATGTGTTATGTATAATGATTAATGAACACGAACATTTATCTAGCGGATCATAAAATACATAGGCAAGCGTTTGGCCATTCATAATATATTAATGTACAAAGTAGAAAGTATTATTAGCGCTTGGCCTTAAAAAGATAGCATACTGGTTTAAGAAAATGTGTGGTTCACAAGGTTAGTTGCTCGGATCACAATAAACCCAAGAAACTAATAATTAAAGTGGCAATTATAGCTAATGCTATAGCTATATATGAGATATTGGGGCGTGAAGCTTAGGAAGGATAAGCTAGTAATGAAGCCTAATAGGGGCCAATCATAATGTATTATAATTAAAGAAAAAACAAAGAATACTTGGCCTATAGTTATATATTTTGATAGTATTGCAGGATAGATAAAAACGAAGTTGACACATGCCTTATAAGGGATCCTCATAGCATTACGAACTTTAATAAGTTAGTTCGTAAGCGTGATAACCTTAGACTAACTGTCCTCGTGAGCTATAGCCAACGTGATGGGTTTCCTTTATGGAATACCTTGAGATGAGTCGGGTAGTTAGATTTTGGTGACTAGGATAGGAATCCTAGTGCTAATGGGGTTCGGCATGCATCCGTGTGTTTACTGCATTGCATTGTATGGTTTACAAACTAATGTGTTAAAGTAAAGTATTTACTTTCTATATAAATATGCACGTGCTTGTGTTTGCAATATGTACTTTCAATACAAAACTTATATAGTTCTCACTGAGCCTGGATTTGGCTCATTCCATCATTCACCAGTTTTGTAGATTTAGCTTTTGGGGTGGCGCATGGCATGCGTCTATGGAAGGCCTTTGATGTTCATAGACCGTGTCTAGTCCTTTAAAAAAAGGATTACATTTTATTATCATTTTTTGTGTTGGTTTGGTTGTATTGTATATAAACTTTGGATTTGATGCATAAATTGAATTGTTGTAAACAAGTGTTTTATGTAAACTTGTATAAATGGTTTTCCCATATGTGGAGTTGGATTTAAAATGTGGTTGGGTGTAATTGCATTTTTCTGCAAATGGTTTATTTGTTACAGGCTGGTTTATTACTTATACAAGCTCCATATGCTGAAATTTTATTAAAATGAATTTTTAATCTGATCATGTTTTATTCAAGAATTTTTTTAAAAAGTTGTGGTTTTTGTGTTTTAAACTCACCATCGCGCACGGCATCGATGATTAACCGGGTCCCGGAGGTGAAAATCTCATAACGGAATTCGGGCGTCACACGTTCCATGATTAACTAAAATACAATAGTTGTAAACACAAGACATGTCATAATTATAAGCAATGGAACATTTAATTCAAAAGTTTGTCATGATTTTTAATTGTGAGAAAATCAAATCTCTACACGCATAATGCGTTGTTTGTCCTTAAAGCTAATATGTATATATATATATATATATATATATTATATTGTTTGGTGAAATGGACAGGAACCGTTAAATAGAGAATAATGACATAGTATTATGGTACACATTGGGTTTCCATCACATAACATGCTAAGAGGACTTTCTTGTAATATCGACCGTTTCGTTAAGCTTTTACTTAAAGCCCGTTAATTTCTTCAAAAGCAACCTTATCCTTCGGGCCAAACCCAATTTTAAAAAAGATTTGATTGTTTTTTCTACCTCTAGTTCTTGATCCTCACTATTTTTCTTCTTTCTATCAACATTTTGGACTCTAAGGCTTTTTTTAAAAAAAAAAAAATTACAATTAATGAGGGACAACCCTACTTGGTACTCGAGTCTGTTCCATTTTTCTTTTAGAAATGTAATCAACTTACCAAAAATTATAATATAAATCAAGTTTTGTTCTAAACAATCTATTGTAGTGAAATTAGTAACTTTTTTAAAAAATGTAAAAGTTTTCTTAAAAAGTTGAACGTAAATTGTTAATTAAGGAGGGAGGGATGATTTTTCTTTCATTTTCTTTTTAAATTTTTTATTATAAGATTCACTTTGTACATGTTTTCACAAATGAAAGAAATTTTCTTTCACTTGTTTAATAAAAAGGATGAGAATATACCAATTGAGACAGGAACTCTTGATTGGTAGGCAAATATGGGCATGTTAAAAATTAGCTTTTATGTTCAACCAAATATTCTCATAAAAGTTTAGAGTCCCGGTAAAAGAAAGAGAACAAATGGTTATATTTCAAATTCAAATTGCCTGAAATGAACTACTATTATGTGCATTTGATTGTTTTTTTTACTTGAATTCTTTCAAAAATAAAAACTTAGGAACCGGATGTTTTTCCCTTACAATGAAAAGAATAAAAGAAAAATGGATAAATTAAGTTTTACCTTGGAAATAAATTTATATCAAATTATGCAATAAGTGCCTTAAATGATTCTTCCATTTTTAATTAAAAGTCTTATTTTAATGTTCAGGAGATTAAGCTATTGAAGTAGAAAATAATCTATTTTCTAAATTCATTTTTTGAGGAAAGAATGGGAGTGAGAGTGAAGGTTGAACTTAATATTAACTTGGATTCAGAACACAAACTAAATTTAAATAATAAAACTAAAGATACAAAAGTTCTGACACAAACTAGCACTCGAGGTAACTAACATGTTAATTTATTAAAGAGTGGTGTTAGACTGCACGGCAATTTCTACCGGTTCTTTCCACCAGCTGACATGGGTGTCTACGTGTTATTTTTCTTTTTTTCTCTTGCTTTGGTATGTACTCGTTGGGTCCTGTGGCTTTTTTCATACAAAAAGACAATAAAAATTCTCCATGTTAATAAAATTATACCCCCAAAACTTTGTATTTCTTCCTCTCAAGTCTCAAATCTCTCTGCAAATACTTCCGCCAAATAATCATTGATTGAAAAAAGGAGAAAAAAAACTTAAAACCCTATATGAAAAGGAAGAAAAAAAATTAAGAAACCTAAAATCCAAAATCTTCAAACAAGGTAAGAGCAAGAAGAGAAGATAAAAGAAAGATGACGAAAAGATCAGACAAAAGTTAGTTGTTGTTGTTCTTTTTTTCTTTTTTTTTTTTTTAGGCATGAGTACGGAGAATAGTTAGTTTAGTAAAAAGAATACGGAGCTATTTGCAGCCCTTTCACTATAATCAATTCCAAACAACAAACTAAGAGGGAAGATAAGAACAATTTGGGAGATAATGAGCAAAAGCCCCATTTTTGCCACAATTAATTTCATTGCCATTTTCAATAGAAAGAAGATGAAAAGGTGAAGTTTAAGGCTTGATTGGGTTCCAAACTTGATGCAATTTAGTAATTTTGGACCAATATGTATTGGTTGTTGATTGAAGGATACCGTGGTAATCGTTGATAAAGAGGTGGTCGTTAATGGACATTTGAGGATTTGGTCCATAGTGTTTGTTTACTTAAACCAGAGAATAGGAAGTGGTAGAATTTATCACCAGTAAAATTTTTAATTAAAAATTACAATAAAAATGCCACGTAAGCCAGTGAGAAAAGCACTTCTCTTTATTAAAACTCTTTGCCTGTGCGAATCTTTTTAGGTGTGCTTACTTATTGGATTTCAAAATTTTTTATTAGACATGGGATCTTTTTTGGAAAATAAATAAATATATATATATAGGGACTTTTGTACATAAAAATAAATTTAAGAGTACCAAACTATAATGAGCAAAATTATAGGGAAAATTTGAAAATTATAAAGTTAACAAATTAAAGCCCTACCGTCCAGTTGCTTCTTCTTCTTCTTTCCATCTCACTCTCCCACCAACCCACCACGCCCCGCCACTGCACCAGACCACCACTGTCCACCACGCAGCACCACGATCTATTTTTCTAGGTATATTTTTCAAATCTGCTTTTAAAAATTAGGAATTACTTTACTTTTTGATTACTTGCATAATATTAGTTTTGTTTCTTTATTAATTGCATAATATTAAGTGTATATCTTGAACTATTGATTTTTTGTTTAATTTGGTGATTTAGGTCTAAACTCCTAATTGTTGAATATTATATTAATTATATTGTTGATTAATTGTATAATAGAAATTGTGTTTCTTCATTAATTACGTAATATTGTTGATTAATTGAACAAGATATTTTCAATGATACTGACAAAGAAGAAGTGTTGTTAAACTTCTAAAATATGAAAAATCATAGAAAGTTATTGTAATTTATCATAATTGTTCGCATTTACTATTTAAATTGTATGAACTATTATTAATACTATTATGATCGCGTTAAAATTTTAAGGCTTTAAATATGATTTAGTGCGTTTTGAATTTTGACCAAATTTCACCCATCATTGATCCAATTCCTGACTTCACCACTGCTTGTTCCCAGGGGCGGACGCACTTTGGGTATAAAGGGGTCGGACGACCCCTTAGAAAGTTGGATAAAAAAATTTAAAAATTGGGTCGTCATCTCTCTCTCAGCACGCGTTGCTCTCAAACCCTAATATCTCCCAAATCATCTCTCTCAGTGGCTTTTCTCTTTGGCTTTCTCCCTTCGGATCGTCTCTCTCCCTCTAAATTAAGGGTACAGTAGCCATCTATGAGGAAGAAGATGAAGAATATTCATCTACCCTTTCTCTTTTTACAATCTCCTCCTCTCCTCCAGCACCACTCTACTCCAGATTTCCAGATTTCCAGCGTTCAGGCTTAGTAAATTTCCCCCTTTTGTTAATTTTATAATTGCTTTATTTATTTAAGCTTGATTCGAGCTTCTATACATTTAAATAACAGTGAATCAGATTCACTTATTCAAGCTTTTATTTATTTTTCCCCCTTTTATGCTTGATTGAGTTTATGCTTGAAATTTATGCTTGATTGAGTTTATGATTTATTTGATATTAAGTCTTACTAGCTTTGTTAATTAACCTGAACTTAATCTTGTTATCTCATGGGCAGGTTCAAATAGTATGGATTATGGGAAAACTATGCAAAGTTGTACCCTAACCAAGATTTAGTGTACATAGTTGGTGATAGTGATTATACAAAATATTGGTTCTTTGCGCACGTTACCCGGTGTGATTCTGATAAAATTTTGCTAGTTTCATTAATTTACATGGGAATGGGAGTGCTGTTTATTACCGGTAATAATTTTGCACCTTTTATCTTCTACTCTTGTCAAAAAGAAATTAGTAATAAAGTTGCACCCTTCAGTATAATTTCGGCTATGTATGTCCTAACAAGAACAACTATAAAAATTATAAAAAAGACATATCCCCAAAATATCTTAAGGCATTTAATTTGATCTTTGAACACTAAGCCTCCTTGGCCCCATAATCCTGGATCCGCCATTGCTTGTTCCTCAACATTTAAAAAAGTGTGGAATTCTGAGGTACATCTCTCTATAAATTCCTTTCACCTTTTCGTTATAACATTCCGTATATTTTCATTTACAAGGTCCTGTTATAAAGTTTGGTAAAAGTGAAAAACTATATCCTGTTGGAACTAGAAATTTTAGTGCAATGTGCTTGTATCTTAATTTGTGTGCTAACTGAGGATTATAAGTGTGACAAAAAAAAGGATTAAAAGTGGGAGATTTTTATATTATTCTTGTTGTATGCCTCTCTGATAGGGAAATATCCCACTAGCTCAAAAAGTACCAACTTTCTAAAGAATATTGTCATTTTCAGCTTATAGTCATGACATTTAGTGGTGGTAAGTTAAAATTTGCGTTCTCCTTTTTGAGTAGTGTCAAATCGAGTCAAATTTTTATTTTTTTTAAGAGAAGTATTGTGCTTGTACTTGGTGACAATCTAGGAATATATGAAAGTTAAAAAAAGGGCACTTATTTTTCTTAGTAATAAAAATTGGTTTCTCAACCCAAAAAGTTAAAATAAAAATAGGAATTTAACTAGAATTTTCGAATTGATCATTGCGTGTAAATTAAGCACTATAATAAAACTTTTTGCCTATGCAAATCTTTTTTGGTGTACTTACTTGTTCCTCAACACTTAAAAAAAGAGTGAAATCTTGAGGTACATCTCTTTAGGGGTGGCATTTTCAAACCGAAAACCAACCGACCGACCATATTTTGGTTGGTAACCGACCACTCGGTTACCGACCTATCTCGGTAGCAGTTGCGGTTTACAATATGCACGTTATCGATTTTTACCGACCGATCGACCAAAAATAAACTACAGCCATTTTTAGTAATAGTCTTGGAGTTGAGGGTTTAAAATTGTAAATAACTAAATATTAATCTTATTCTCTTTATTCTCACTCTCAGCTCTTAGTTTCTCTCACCCTCACTCCCTTCGTCACTCTCAGTTGGAGAAACGCTCTCCTTCAGTCCTACACTATGGCAACTCCACCGTCCCACACTTCCACTCCGGCCCTCCCACAGTCCCATAGTCCAAGCCCAAGGCCCCGCCCCTCTCACTCATCTCCGCAAGTTTTCTCTAGCTCCTCTCCTCTCCTTCATAAGTTTTCAATTTTCTTTTTCTTTCATTCTTAATATTTGTTATTTACTTGTTTTACACTTTCACATAAGGGGTTTATCTATTGCTCATTTAGGGTTTAAAATTTCAAATTAGGGGTTTATTTATTGCCCATGAACTATTTGATAATATACTTGTGTAAAGGTTGATTTGGTGAGCTCTTGATCTCTTATTCAATTTTTGCTGCACAATTCAATAATTCACTGCTACTGCCGCTGTCGGTTTTTACTGTATTATTACTAAACCGATTGACCAAATCGATAAAACCGATGGTCGGTTTACCAACATTTTCGGTTCGGAAGCGGTTTCATATATGCATATACCGACATTGGTCGGTTTGATATAAAACCGACCATTTCGGTTCAGTAACTGAACCATGGCCAGCCCTACATCTCTCCATAGATTCCTTTAATCTTTCATTTCGTATATTCTCATTTACAAAACCCTTCAACCACCACGCGCGTACACAAGGTAGTCAATATTGCGTAATATATGTATATCATTTTGTCAAAAAATAACATCGTGTAATACAATATATTAAAAAATACACTTTGATTTTTATATTTCTACGAATATACATTTTTATGTCATACATACACCAAACATACATATAAATAAAAAATATTAATATTTTATACATATTTCATTAAATATTAAAAAGCCAAATACAAAAAGTCAATCAACTTCTAAATAAATAAGGTACATATTTTTTACTATAAATATTTTAAATACATAATAAAATATTGTTGGCCCTTTAAAGTTCCGATGTTCCTCCACTTTCAATTTTTTTGTTTTTATACTCACTACGAAAAAAAAAGAGTAGGCCAGGTTCTCTTTCTCTCTCCTTGCTGCCCAAATCGTTTTTGAAGGTTTGGGTTCAACCGTTCAACTGAGTTTTTTTTTTTTTTTTTTTTTTTTTTTTGACAAATCAGGTGTTTTTATACTCTCTTCCAAAAATTGCTTCATCTTCAAAACCCCACGCCCCACCACCACCACCATTTCTCCGCCGTCCCCCTCCACCCCCTCGATCCCCTCTCACCCTCCAAGAGCTCACCAAACTCGGCACCATCCTCAAATCCCACTCCCCCTTCTCCAAAATAAATTAAATTATTTTATAAATTTATGAATATTAAATTATTAATGAATAATTCTTTAAATCCAAAATAAACAGTTTATTATTAAACAAGAAAACATGAAAACATTAACAATGGTTGTATTTTCTAAAAGTTATGATACAGTTATAAATTTGTAAAAATACATGAATAAACTTTTCAGATTGTCTAAAATTGTATGTATTAAGTATAAATACAGAAAATTATTCAATATTTTAATTAATACTATTTCAAAAATGTAAATGACAATTAAAACAATGAAAACAAACAAATAAACAGTTATCATAAAACAAAATGTAAATGACAATTAAAACAATGAATAACAAATAAACAGTTATCATAAAACATTAAATCCAAAATAGTATTATTAAAATATATGATGTATCTATCTATAATACAAATTAAAGATTTACTATTCACTAATTTAACCACTAACTTTTACAATTCAAAAGATTACAATTGCGTCAGAGAAATCTAAAGGTCCAATTTATTTGTAGATTTTTATTTTATTTATAATTATTATTTTACTTGCTATTTTGTGCTCTTGAGTATAGGCATACCCTAATATATTAACATAATACAACTATTACAATTAAAATATTATTCAGATATTTTTAGAACTAATTTTTCGAAAAGGTAAACGGTAGTTTAAAACAATTAATACAGTTACCTTAAATTTATTACTAATATTTAGGTAACAAAATGCAACAACTTTCCAAATTTCGAAATCTATAATTATAGAAATCACGAATTTTATCGAATAGGAATAGTTTAGACCAACCAAAATTTTACATAATCTGAGCCATCAAATAATTAAGGTAAGAGGGACACAAAGCCCCTCTTTAGTTGAAAACTTAAAACTGAGTTTTTTAATTTTTGACAAAAATTAAATGTCACTTTTACACTTTTCAAAATTTATTTCACTTACTTTCTCTTTCATAATATTTTTAAAATATCATAACTTTAAATCCAAAAATCGGAATTAGATAAAAAGAATATATTTGAAACATATTTATTGAAATTTATAAAATAAGATTAATTGTGACTATTTTTTAAGTTTTTATTTATAAAATTTTTTGAATTGATTAAAAAAAAATTTAAAAAAAATAAAATTTATTTTTTAACCTACTTTTACACTTCTCAAAAATTCAACTAAGCATGCCCAAAATCTTTCCGTGGATTAAATCTTACAACTTCAAAATAATAGTGACGTAAAACTAATTTCCCCTTGAAGTGTAGAATCGTGAAGTACATCTCTCATTAGATTAGATTCTTTTTACCTTTTCGTTATAGTATTTCGTATATTCTAATTTACAAAATCCTTAGACCACCAGGCGCGTACAAACACTCTGACCCCTTTTATATAGAGTTGAGACTCACTTACCTACCCTTACCACTACAGAGAGAGAAATGGAAGGCAGAAATCTGGTCCGATTCCTCTTGCTTCTCTTTGGCTGCGTCCTCCTCCTCTTCTTCACTCTCCTCAACCTCCCTTACCCTCCCTCCAAGGACTTCTTATTCTCTTCCAAAAATCGCTTCATCTTCAAAAACCCCCCTAACCCCACGGCCCACCACGACGACCACTCCTCCGCCGTCCCCCTCCACCCCCTCGATCCCCTCACCCTCCAAGAGCTCACCAAACTCCGCACCATCCTCAATTCCCACGCCCCCTTCTCCACAACCCCCTACGCCCTCCACTCCGCCGTCCTCGAGGACCCCGACAAGTCACGCGTCCTCTCCTGGCGCAACGGGGACCCACTCCCCCCACGCAGGGCCTCCGTCATCGCACGCTCCTCCGGCCTCACCAACGTGCTCACGGTCGACCTCGATACCGGCGAGCTGACCCGGCACGAAACGGACCAACTATCCGGGTACCCCACCATGACGGTGGAGGACATGACTTCGGCCACCTGGGCCCCACTCGCCAACGCGGATTTCAACCGCACTATCCTAGCTCGTGGAATCGACTTAACGGACCTCGCGTGCTTACCGCTCTCAAGCGGGTGGTACGGATCTGACAAAAACGAGGAGAAGAGGAGGTTGATTAAGGTACAATGCTACACCATGAAGGACACTGCCAACTTCTATATGAGGCCAATCGAAGGGCTCACAGTGCTCCTCGATCTCGACACGAAACAAGTGCTGGAGATTACCGATCAAGGGAAGAACATCCCAATACCAAAGGCTGCCGGTACAGACTATCGCTACTCCGCACAAAACACACATAACGCGAACCCGCTTAACCCGATATCCATCGAGCAACCCAAGGGTCCGAGTTTTACGGTAGAGGGGCACATGGTGAAATGGGCCAACTGGGAGTTCCACTTAAAACCCGACCCGAGAGCAGGGGTGATAATATCTCGAGTCATGTTTCGGGACCCGGGAACGGGGGAGATGAGGAATGTAATGTACAAGGGGTTTACTTCGGAGCTATTTGTGCCGTATATGGATCCGACAGATGCGTGGTACTTTAAGACGTATATGGATGCTGGGGAATACGGGTTCGGGTTACAGGCGATGCCGCTTGACCCGTTAAATGATTGCCCGAGGAACGCGTATTATATGGATGGTGTGTTTGCGGCTGGTGATGGAATGCCGTACGTCCGATCGAATATGATTTGTGTTTTTGAGAGTTATGCGGGTGATATCGGATGGCGACACTCTGAGAGTCCCATAACCGGCATGGAGGTTAGTAATATAGAATTATTTAATACAATATAATACAATGCAATATATTTTTTATTTTATTTTTGTAATTTATCTCAATAATATATAATCTTCATTATAATGCCTTTCCTATTTAATAGTCTTTGATTTTTCTATAAATGAATAATTTGAATTAACTTTTTTTTTTTTTTTTCTTTGAATTTTACTTGAGTATATATATATATGTTATGGATGCGATGATAAAATACGTATTTAATTGAGAAAAAGTTTGGTCGAAAGTGTTGACGTGCGTGTTATGTTTTGGCAGATAAGGGAGGTGAGGCCAAAGGTGACGTTAGTCGTGAGAATGGCAGCGTCAGTCGCAAACTACGATTATATTGTGGATTGGGAGTTTCAAACCGATGGACTCATCAGAGTCAAGGTAACATTAATTAATTGCTCATCTCATCTCATCTCATCTAATCAAATGAATTTTTATATATACATATATTTCAATAATAATACCATATAAGAAATTGAAAAAGTCTTAGTTTTCACTTTTCCTTCCCTCATTTATTAAAAAGAAATTGATAACACTAAGATCATCTCTATCTAAATGTCTCTAATTAGGAATAATTGTTGTCCAACATATATAATTTTCAGAAAATATTGTTGCGTCACGTTTGCATTCCTCAACAGTAGACATTATGTAAAATCTTCAATCTCGTGATAGATTCTATTTATTGATTAATGTACTAGTAATGCATCACCATAATTCTTTGTATATGTCTTTGTCTCTGTAGAAATACCGACAACTTTGCAAATTTTGTGATCTCATCTTAGTGCACCAATCTTTTTCATAATGCAATGTTTCCTATTTATCAATCACTATCCTATCCTGGAAAATATCTAGCATTGTATGAAGATTGACACGGTCCATATATGCACCTATCCAAAATTTGTCAATATACTAGACCGTTTTCTTGGAATTAATTCGAATTTTGAACCAATTAAGGTGACACAAGTATGACTTGTATATGAGTAATTTAAAATAATAATAATAATAATAATAATCAAATAAAAAAAAGAAAAGTAAAAAGTTATTATCTTTTCGGTAAATTCAACTTTTCGGTAAAAAAAAGAAGTATTATGTATATTATATAGCGTACATAAGCCATAAACAACTCAACTTTTCAGTAAATTCTTTTCATAAAAAAGGAGGTACGTATTGTGATTTTATATGATATTTTGAATGGTAAGGTCCTGTAGTTGCTAATGAAACCCTCCCTCTATTCACAAAAAATTAATTGTATTTCCTCAATTATATCACATAGATAAAATTTCTTTATGTAGTAAAGGGTAACTTATATACAAATATTATAAAAATTAATTAAAAAAAAATCAGATTTAAATTAGAATATTCTCAATATGTAGACGCCAATGTAAACTTTTTAAAACATAGACAACTAGTGTGTGTAATAATCCGGAAATAAGAGGAAATTATAGTAATTTAATGCGGCATTTTAATCATTTTTGGTCACTAGTTCCGTTTTGATTGTTAAATGCACTGCTGATTTGAAATGAAGGAAGTGATAAAAGAATTTATGGCCACAGGTTGGACTTAGTGGCATCTTGATGGTGAAGGGCACCCCTTATGTCAACATGAACCAAGTCAACCAACAAGACAACCTCTATGGCACCCTCTTATCAGAAAATGTGATCGGCGTCATCCATGACCACTTCATCACATTCCACCTCGATTTTGACGTCGACGGCTCTGACAACTCCTTTGTGAAGGTCAATCTCCAGAGGGAACAAAACTCGCCAGACGTGTCACCCAGGCGAAGCTACTTGAAAGCAGTTAGAAATGTAGCCAAGACCGAGAAGGACGCCCAGATCAAGCTGAAGCTCTACGACCCCTCAGAGTTCCACATCATCAACCCATCCAAAAAGACACGCGTTGGGAACCCTGTTGGGTACAAGGTGGTTCCCGGAGGCACGGCGGCTAGTTTGCTTGATCTTGATGACCCACCCCAGAAACGAGGGGCCTTTACAAATAACCAAATATGGGTGACCCCGTATAACCAGACCGAGCAATGGGCTGGTGGCTTGTTTGTTTATCAGAATGAGGGTGAAGATAATCTTGCAGTTTGGTCTGACAGGTGAAAACACTGAACCTTAAATCCTAACCGTACCAAATGTTTGAACTGCCTAATGATATTTGCTTACCTTTTTTTAATTTTTGGCAGGGATCGAGAAATTGAGAACAAGGACATTGTGCTTTGGTACACGTTGGGGTTCCATCACATACCATGTCAAGAGGACTTTCCGATCATGCCAACAGTATCGTCGAGCTTTGACCTAAAGCCGGTCAACTTTTTTGAGAACAACCCCATTTTAAACACGTCGCCTAATGTAGAGAAAGACCTGCCAGTATGCAAGGCTGCGGCCTCAGCTTGATGGGCGCAAAGGTTTTTCAATTTTTCTGTTGTAAAAGGCGCAGTGTATACAACCTGCAAACGTTTTTCACGTACATAAGATATTTTGTGGATTCATGCTATGATGCCGTGTTTAAAATACCAAGTCTCTTGTATAAATTATGAAACTCTTAATTTTATGGCAATAATGGTTCTATAATCCTATGCAGTTGTCTACTATACACGCTCATAGGGGGCCCCCATTAGGGTTGTATTTTTTTGCCAAAAATATTAGATGTGCATTAACTTGAAGCAAAACGTTAATTCACAAACCAATGAACTAATTAATTATCTAATTAATCTATAATAGTAAAGTCCTGTTATGAAGTTTGGTAGAAGTGAAAAAACAAATCCTGTTGGAACTAGAAATTTTAGTGCAATATGCTTGTATCTTAATTTGTGTGCTAACTGAGGATTATAAGTGGGAGATTCTTATATTATTTTTGGTGTACGCTTCTTTGACAGGGAAATATCCCACTAGCTCAAAAAGTACCAAGTGAAATGATCAAGATATACAGAATGGAAGAGCACTACCAACTTTCTAAAGAATATTGTCATTTTCAGCTTAAAGTCATGACATTTTAGTGGTGGTCCTTGTATTGGGGTGGCCGGTGGCGTCGAAACTGGTTCCATAATTTCCCCCACCAAAGTTAAAATTTGCATTATCCTTTTTGAGTAGTGTCAAATAGAGTCAAATTTTTATTTTTTTTAAACATAATTATTGTACTTGTACTCGGTGACAATCCAGGAATTTATGAAAGTAAAAAAAAAAGGGGAGGCACTTATTTTTCTTAGTAATAAAAATTGATTTCTTAACCCAAAAAGTTAAAATAAAAATAGGAACTAGACGAGAGTTTTCAAATTAATCACTGCGTGTAAATTAAACACTATATTAAAGTTTGTTACCATCCGAGTTACAGCTACATGTATATTTTAAGTTACATGTACAAGTTAATGAGTTATTTATTCAACACATTATCATATGTGTGTGTATATATATAATGTTTGAGTGGGGCACGTGTTCTCCACTTAAATTTACAAGTGATTATATTGAACTTTTTGTAGTAATTAACTTTTTTCCCTTTATAAAAGATTATGTTGAAATTATGATCGATTTTATTTTAAAACTGCACAATAGATAAAACATGACTTTTAAATGTACCTAAAAAAGTTATATTGATTTAAAGATTTTAAATTCGTGTCTCACCAAATGCATGTGTGCGCAGCATTTCCTCCCTTCCATATGGTTAGAAATTTTCATTTTGTTTTTAGAAACAGATGGAAGATTCAACCTTTATTATATATATTCCAAGAATCTGACTGGGAACTGCATTTTCAAAAATAAAGTGAGAAGGTGGAAGTAGTCTAGTCATGATTTATTTGGATAGAATTAAGGTATAAAGGCAGAGCACTAAGCTAATCATATCCATATTATGCTTCCATTACAATGGCTACATTTAAATGTTACTCTCATGGGTACTGAAAAAGTTGTACAAATTGCTAGATGATTAGATGCCTTTTTCGTAAAAAGGAAAAAGAAAAGGCAGAGATCGATTCATAGCCGATTTAATATAATTTGTACTTTAGAATGTCATAACGATAGTATAGTTAGTGCATTTTAAGTAAGGACTATTATTATAAATCGGATTATTTATAATATTTTTCGGTAGAATTTTGTGATGAAATTTGTTGGGGATGTTCGCCCTCATATTTACAACATCTCCACCAAATTTCATGAAAAAAATCAACCGAAAAGCGGGGTTAACTGTAGAATTGAAAAATATTGAATTATATATATATATATATATCTATTTTTGAACCAATATTTTAAATCCTATAGTTAACCCACTTCTCGATTGATTTTTTTGATGAAATTTAGTGAAGATATTCTACACATGATGAATAACATCCCCACCAAATTTCATTAAAAAATTCCATCGAAAAATATGTCAAATGGCCCAGTCCGTAATAGTAGTCCTTACTTAGTGGAGATGTTCTACACATGATGGAGACTTACAGGCCGGCCCGTCTTTAGTACAATTTGGTCACCATATGATACGTGGAAGCCTGTGATTCACCTTCCAATGATCTGTGAAGTTATATAAAAGTCTTATACAAAACATCTAAATCAACACGAACTTTAATTTGTTTAATTATTTTAGCTAAATAAAGTAGAGTTTAAATTTATTTCGAATACTAATATTGATATAAAAATATATGAAGTTCTACTATTTTGTTTAATTTAAATCTTAAAATCATGTGTATATCGTGGAAGTCTTATGCATAAAATTCTAATTCAACCCTATGTATAAAATCATAGGAGTCTTATACAAAAATATCTAATTCAACACAAACTTTAACTTGTTTAATTACTTTGACTAAATAAAGTAGAATTTAAATTTATTTGGAATACTAATATTAATATAAAATATATGGAGTTATACTGTTTTATTTAATGTAAAGCTTAAAGTCTTATTTTAAAAATTATAGAAATCTTATAGAAACCATCTAATTCAAGACAAACTCTAATTTGTTTAATTAGTTTGGCTAAATAATTTAGAGTTTAAATTTATTCAAAATACTAATACAAATAAAAAATGTATATGGAGATATATTTCTTTTTAATGTAAATCTTAAAATCTTGTATTTAAAATCAAGGGCATATTTGTCTAAATTTGTTTAATTAGTTTGGCAAAATAAAGTAGAGTTTAACTTTATTCGGAATACTAATACTAATATAAAAATATATGGAGTTATACTTCTTTTTTAATGTAAATCTTAAAATCTTGTATTTACTATCAAGATCTTTACAAAAAAAAGGAAAAAACACTTAAGTTATTCGTATTTTTATATATAATAACTAGTATATGTGCACGTGCAGTGCACGTGGTTTTAGTATTTGACAAAAGTCAGTAAATCCATTAATGAAATAATAAGAAATAAACAAAACATAGTATTAAGTGTAAAATTCAATTGATAATTATAAGAACATCGTACTTTTATGGTGAGTTTTGGAATGAAATTCTAATTCACGTTAAAAGTTTTGTAGTTTTAATACAATATATTAAATAGCTTCCTTCTTGGAAAGTTTATTATGAAGTTATATAGAAGTCTTGTACAAAACTTTTAATTCAACACAAACTCTAACTTGTTTAATTATTTTAACTAAATAAATTATAGATTAAATTTATTTAAAATACTAATATTAATATAAAAATATATGGAATTATACACTTATACTATTTTTTTTAATGTAAATCTAGCATAAAATCTTTGTTTAATTTTTTAAGCCAAATAAGTAGAGTTTGAATTTAATTGAAATACTAATACTAATATAAAAATATATTGACTTATACTATTTTATTTAATATAAATATTAAAATATTTTATTTAAAATAAATGATCATATTTGTCTTCACAAAAAAGAGAAAAAATATTTAAATTATTCATACTTTTATATATAATAATATAGATATAGATTAACCAATATACTTAGTTTTACTTAAATTTTATAATACTCATAATTTAATATATAACATAATTACGACAGAGACTTTTGCAACTTTGTTTGATTAATTAATTCTTTTGCATGCAATTTTGATATATAACAATAGGGTCCCATTCTCTTAAGGCCCATCTTTACATTAACTAACTTAAGAACCCTCCATTCCGAAGTAAACTGATGAAATTCTTAAAGCATCTTGGTGGAATTGATCTCTATAATGAGTACATCATCCCCAACAAATTTCATCAAAATATTTAACCAAGAAGTAGGTAAACTAAAAAATTAATATTTTTGTGCGTTTTTTGGACGTTGAAAATTAAGGTGTTTAGTTAACCCACTTCCCGTTTGAATTTTTCGATAAAATTTGGTGAAGACGAACTCCTCATTGTAGAGATCATCTCCATCAAATTTCATGAAAATTCACCTATTCACCTTTCAAAATGGGCAGCCCTTAAGTTATTTAACTTAAAGGCGGTCCTTAAGAAAATTGAACTGTATAACAATAATCTAATCTAACAAATAAATAAATTAATGAATTATGAAATTATGAAAAAACTATCCGGTATAACTTGAACCTTATCCTATATATATATATATATATATATATATATCATGTACGAAAAACCTAGATTCTTAGAAATAATCAAAAACTTCTAGTCCCCACCTTAAGGACTTTGATTCCTTCCCTATTGGGATAAATTGCGTGTCGAAAAATCCAATTACAAATTTGTGTTGGATTCTCGAAGTCTGAAACCTAACTAGGATCAATGATTATTTTCGGACCAATTTCCAACATATTTATGCCTATTATGAATAGAATTATTGTCTTTAATTGCAAGTTAGAGAGATTTGAAAGCTTGAGCTCAACCAAGCCTCTTGGCCCATAGGTATAAGGCTGTCACTGGGACAACTTTGGGTCGACTTGGAGCTCCCAAGGTCGAACCCCGGCGTTGTCAAAATAATGATTGGCCAGCGACAGCCACGAACCGCGAGCGGGGATTAGTCGAGATGCGCGAAAGCTGGCCTGGACACCCCGTGGGTAACTAAAAAAAAAAAAATAAAGCTTGAGCTCAACGTCCTAAAGTTGTTACCAAATTTCTCTAAATGCATACCATTTTTTTTATTTTTGTTGTGAGATTTATGGAATATTATATGGTGATTTTCTTTCTATCCGCATAATCTATCACTATATTCACCCTTAATTTATGGTGCATTTTAACATATTTTTTAATCACAACATGCAATTGATAAGAAACATATTCTTATAAAAGTCCCACTTTTTTATATCATAATATACTTAACGCATGCTCTTAAAGTATATAGTAATACTTTTTATTTTCTTATACATAATTCAATTCGGTCCAATTCGGTTTAGTTCGGTTTTGGACAAACTAGCCCCAAAGCCAAACCAAACTATTCGGTTTTCTCGTTTTCAGTTTCTGTTTTTTTTCGATTCCAAGGTTTACAGATTAGTCCGAATCAGTTCGGTCGTTTGGTTTTCGAATTGGCTTTAACAACCCTATTATGTATGGTTTCTATGAGGTTAATCATCAATTCAAAAGCATACGACCTTCAATTAATCTAAAAATTGTTCGATATATGAGTAAGAAAATGGATTGTAGAAATCTCAATTGAATTAAAACCTTGGAAATTTAATGTGCTCCCTTAGTAAGATT
Organism: Lonicera japonica; assembly: GCA_021464415.1. NCBI lineage: Eukaryota > Viridiplantae > Streptophyta > Magnoliopsida > Dipsacales > Caprifoliaceae > Lonicera > Lonicera japonica. Next base: position 53,156,768 of record CM038465.1, read on the forward strand.
TCACACCTTTCATGTGACTCAATAACCATATATGGATAATTGTACTCCCTTTGAATTTAGACTAAAAGAAGTGACATGGAAACTGATTCCATGGAATATGAGATTGTACCCTGCAAATTAGTTAGATTGAAAATCACGCAATCAAACGCCACTGGAGCTCAAGCCGAAAGGAGAGGTCCATTGAAAAAGTTTGTTTTACCAAAAACTGGGATTATTACAACCTCTTAGTAGATTTTTCTTTCCTAGAGCAGCGGTACACCAATACAACTTTTTGTCTATTCAAACCTAGTTCAAGTAGAAAGGGGGGATAGACTCGAACATGTGGCCATTCACATAAAAGTGGATGGTACCACCAACTCGTATTCGGCTAGGGCCTTATTTGTTTTATGCCAAATTTTATGCAGTTATATTGGCCATTGAGCTGGCTTATCACGGGGTGGCACGATCTATGGGTAGAAACGGATTCAATCGCAGTTTTGCCAGCTTTTTCCCCTCGAAAAAAAAGGTGTGCTTGATTAGTTTACACCGGAAAACAAAAATGTAGGCGGGAGATGCATTTTGGATACAATGGAATTAATCTGGTGCTGTAAGAGGCTTCGATACCCTAAGTTCCAACACTTAATTCTTCTAGAAGTTCTAGTCATAATGCTAAGGTATAAATTGATGCCTATAAGAAGCTAAACTAATATCAAGTTATATCCAAATAGTGCTCCAATCAAACATTAGCCGTTCATTTTCTAACATCAAATATTTACCTAAAAAAGATAAAGGTGGTCAACGATTAAATTATACATTCTTTATCAAGAGTATTTCTCAAGGACGATATAGCAAACATTAGTGCTTTGTTTAGAGGCCAACATAATATAAAATTCAGTTAGATTTTATCTCAATATCATCACTATCGATCGAATTGACATCTGAGTTACTATTATCACGAGGGAGGAGGCCAAGTAGGGGTAAAGGTAACAAGGAGGTGAGATTGCATAATATAACGAGAGTAGCCAAGTTGTCGAACCTGTCCTTAGTGACACCAAAGAGGCGAGTGAGACCAGCACCCATTAGTCCCCCAATGAGGCTGCCACCATTACATGCCGACATGAGGGTTGCAAAAAGGGTCGCTTCCATTCCCTTTGGACATAATCTCGCAGCTAGCACAAGAACCGGCATGAAGGAGGCCTGCAAAATGACCAGTAATTAGTCCTTCAATGGAGTTATTTATGGATCTGGCTCCTCCTCTAGAGTGATATAAATCACTCTTAGAGTAAAGTAGTAAATCTGGACCATTGGTTTGAAAGTAGATAACTTAGATTTGTCAAGTAGCTTTTGCCTCAGGCAAGGACTCATTTAAATATAAACTAATTGCTTCAATCTGAGCCATCCTCTTTTAAATCAGTGGTCCAGATTTGTTCTAGAGGAGCCTGACGCGTTACCAAGAGTTAGTAAGTGTAGACCATTGGTTACAAAGGAGAGAGCTGAGATTTGTCAAGTATTTTTTTGCCTCTGCCGTGGACGCATTTAAATAGAAACTAGCAGTTAATCTGAGCCGTGCAGTTCTAAATACATTATCCAGTTTTCTTCAACTCTCCTCTAGATTAATGGTCTAGAATGCATAAGAAGCACGAATACTTCTTTGAATAAGATGTATTGGATGTTTATTTTATCTATCAATAAATTTAATGAATGAACTATTACTTTCATATGCTTGATCCGCACTTCTTGAACACTAGCCAACACGTAAATGGGAAAAGTTGCAATGAGATGTAACACTTTCTTTAGTGTGCCAAAGAAGCACCAGTGAGGAACTATCCAAACAAAGGAATCTAATTTTAAGTATGTAATATTAGGTTGCAATATTAGGAGATAAGTCAACGAGAATTGGTAAATAATTTTAAGTATGTATGAATAATTATTGAAGAACATTGTTCAATGTTTGTTATATCGATCTTACTAACATTGAAATAATAATAACTAAATATGTTACTCTGTATGTATGTACGTAAAAAATTATAGTATTTGAAGTATGTTTGCATATTTGTATCCTATTCTTATTTAAAACCATATGATCATATCTGCACCATTTTGTATAAGTTTCGAATGAGTGTACATAAGAAGTAAATTACCTGACCAAGGACCGTAATAACCAAAGAGTCCCCGATTGCAAACCACTTGTCACTTATGCCAAACCGCCGATTTGCTCCAGTTACCAGAAAAACCTACAAGGCAACACCCTTTTAAAAAACATACAGCAATATTTATTAATGAAAAGAAAATTTAGAAAAAACATCGCTCCAAATGACACTTATAACACAAACCTGAGTCATCCCAATAGCTGTACCAAGGATAGTTGTTACGAGAAATATCTTCCGTAATGGAATGCTTTTCAGAAACCCGTTATAAAGGCCAACTCCAAGTAGTGATGCAATTGAAGTCACGAGCTTAACACGTCCTAGAAATTCTGGGGTGAAACCGAGTTTATTTGTGCTGGGAAATCATTTATGGGTGGGAAATAAATGTTAAAAGAGAAAAGGTTTATAATCAGCAACAAATTAGGTTGCATTTGATAAAAAGAAAAAAGTGGAAAATGATTCAGAATACCATTAGACTGCGCTTGAAAAAAAAAAAAAAAAAGGTTTGAATGTTGGATATTGAAAATTCTACTGAATTTTATGACAAGTTCGGAAAAAAAAATATGAGTGATTTTGTGAAATGTTCTCTCCTCTTTTCTTTATTTTGATATTTTCCATGGAATTTTTTTTTTTTTACCGGCAGCCCAAAGAATTTTATTCCATGGAAAAAGCAAAAAGTAAGAGAACATTTTTAGTAGTGTTTCCTATCATTTTCCATATTTTTTGTCAAACACACCCTTATATTTATGATAAGTTGTTAAAATAGATGAGCGCTAGTGAGATATTTTCTAAGTTTCTCGGTTTTTCCATGGAATCCAATTCTTTGGGCGATGGGGGAGGACCACTTTTCCATGGAATAGCACTCTCCTCTTTTCCAACTTCTCATAAAATGAATTGTTTTCCAATCATTTTCCACTTGTTTATCAGACAGACCCTTAGTGTAAAAAGCAAGGGAAAAGGATAGCACAAGCAAGGGCCAAACATACGTAAAGAAAAACATGGCGGAATCTGAATGTGGGGTTGCCTGCCAGAGGAAAATAAATATAGTGGGGAGAAATACATTCCGCTCCCTCACGGCCTCCCACAGCTGAATAAGGTTATCTTTCGAGCTATCAATAAAGCCAGCACTGTCCAGAGGAAGATTCTGCCCATTTGCTGAGCCACGAACAGGTTGCTCTTTGACAAGTACCGCAACTGCTGATGTCATCAATGGGAGCAATGCTGTAATACCAAAGACAAACCTGCAGTATTAAAGATTTCATGAGGGATAATGGACATTACTAGGGGTGTTCAAGGGCAAGCACGAGAGGGAGCATTACAAAAAAGGTTAAAAAAAAAAAGTTATTTAAAGACGATAATTTTTTGCTTTCTTTTGTGCATTTTCTTCTCTCTTTTTTTTTTGCCTTTCATGGAGGGAACATGTTAGTTTTTAGTAGTTGGACCAAAATACCCTTAAAAATAGTCGTGTGGTGCACATGACAATCTTCTGTCAACTTTAACGACCAAAGTCATGGAAGGGCCAAAGTGGAACTCGAACAATAGTTTGAGAGGTCAAACAGCGCTTTTCAAAGTGGAAGTGGCTCCATAGTGTTGAAGAGAATGATATACATTGTTGGCCCACTACCTGACAGCTTAAGCTTTTGGGAGAGATGGTTCCTAACTTGGTATCAGAACTCAGGTTCTGCAAGGTCTCGGGTTCGAATCCTCCGCTTGCATTTGTTCCCCCCTTTGTGTTTGTGCAGTATGCAAGTTGTTGTTTGTGCACGAAGTGCACCTTTGGTTTCAAAGTGGAAGTGGCTCCATAGTGTCGAAGAGTATGATATACATTGTTGGCTCACTACCTAACAGCTTAAGCTTTTGGGAGAGATAGTTCCTAACTCATAGTTTACAGGCCAATTGTGCAGTTTACCCAAAACCTTGTGTACATTCTGTATACCAATAGAAAGAGGACATGTGTATATCTCGGTTCAGGTTTAGGCAGTTTTATATGTGTTAAACCATGAAATCAAACTGACTTCCTCTGTTCTTCATTTTTCTGACCGAACTGAAACATGCACCTTAAAAAACCAACCGGTTCAGGCTAGTCAGGTTTGTCTTCTTTTTTTTTGGTTTTATCCTCACCCCTAGACAGGAAAATTATCTTAAGGGCCTGTTTCGTTCAAGGTGAAACACTATTCACCTAGTTTAAAATTAAAAATATTTTGGTAATAAGTATTTTTACTATTTGACATTCAACTTGTTTGTTTTCTCATGAAACTGCATATTTATGAAGTCTCCATTTTTTATAACTTGAACAAAAAGGAATTTTTACAACACAAGTGAAAAACTCTTCACCATTTCATTTATCACCCAAGTGAAATATATTTCACATGGCACCAAACAGGCTATAAAAGATATAAAAAAAAAAATTAATAAAAAAAGGGGCACCTAGCATACCTTACACCGTAAGTGTCCACCAGTGAGCCACTAAAGTAGGCACTCAAAATTCCCCCGCAAGCAGAGGAACCCCAACATAACGACTGAAGAGATCCAGACATGCTTTGTGACTCACCACGAGCCCTCTCTACAACCATGGAATCTACAACCTAACACCATGCTTCAGTTTTTGGGGGCAGCAAAGTTTACTAGAAAAATTGAAGGAAATGAAATACAAGGAACAAGTAAAAGAAAACAATTTATGTACACAAAAGGCCAGTTGCTCCATAATATTCCGTTTAGATTGTGAACTGCAAATGGAGTACTTGCTGGTTTACATTCTTTTACAGTTGAGAGAAGATAATCTTGAAAATAACATTTATCAACAAAAGACTATCATATGAACCTTCAGAGGTGGTACTTTACTAAGAGAACTCATATCGAATACAAATAAGGTGTTAACCATGCTTGCTATAAGGAAACTGATCTGCATAGTATCATACCCAAATAAACATTGCAACTCTTGCAAAAACAATAGCATGAAAACTTTGGTTGATAAGGTGCTCGTATAAAATCTGTGTTCATATGTGAAACTGCAGAGCCCATGAGAAGTTGATAAATGAATTGCAACACTTCAGCCCTAATTATGTTTAGAAGTTCTGAAAATAAATTGGGTAGGATAGAGTAAAACCCCTCATTGCTCCCCGAATCGATGAATGACCCACCTCAATTGTTAGAAATCATCTCTCCCAAAAGCTTAAGCTATTAGGAGAAGGAATCGCAATGAATATCATGGTTAACATCCTCCCTCACGTGCGACCCCATACTCGCACGTGGAGAGCAAACAAATTTCGAATTTCGGATTAACAAATGGGGAATGGAGGTGCCAAGGCTTGAACCTTGGACCTCCTAGCAAACCAACCTTTGATACCATGTTAGAAACCATCTCTCCCAAAAGCTTAAGCTATTAGGAGAAGGAACCGCAATGAATATCATGGTTAACATCAATAAACACTAAAACTTAACCCCCCCCCACAAACAAACAAACAAACAAAAAAAACACAACAGCATCTACTGAGTGACGCTGTGAATGGAGAGAAAGCAAAATAAACCTTCTAAAACTCTCACTATTTATGGAAAGTGGAGCTTCCCCCTTTCATTTTGAACTAAAACAGTTATTTACTAATGATACCCAAAAGAAAAGGATATGTGCTACTGCTTAAGCAAAATAACTCCCTTAAGGTGTATAAATGCATGTTTTCCTAATTTAACTCAATGTCCTAGCCAGTCAGAAATGCAAAACCATTCAATTTCCTAGAACCTTACGAATGAGAATGACCATCAAATTTGAACTATATCTATACAAGAACTAATCAACAGAATTCATATGTATTTCACAGTTTCATATACTAATAATCCATTTTTCGAAAGTTGCGAGCACCAAGAAAGTAAACCACTGAAAAATTCATGTCGAACAAATGCCGCCTCACAACTTGAAGCATAAAAACATGTAACTTCCCTAATGATTAAAATGAATGTCAAGCAATTGCTCAAAGAAACCAACAATACTCACAACATCGGAGAAGGCAACAGAAAGAGAGCCAATGAGTATGGAGAAAGCAGCACCATACTTGCCGTCAACAAAGGTGGCCATTAAACTCCATGAAAGGGCTCCAAGAAGTCCAGAAAGAACCAGGTATGACCTTCTTCGGTACCCAAAGAGTGGAAAGGAATCACTAAAATGTAAAACTAATTGTTAGACTTTACAAAACGAATGTAAAAATTGAGCAAAAAATGAAAACAGGAGACGTGTATAGTATAAGCACCTGATAAAACCGTATAGGGGCTTGATAAGCCATGGCAATGTTGAGAAACCTGATATCACAGCTGTCTAGTCAACCACATGCACCTTGTTAGTCATCTTTTATTTAAAGTAATTCACTAATGCACAACGGAGAACTTCAACCCTCATTTATGAATAATACACCAAAACTGGCATAGATTTTTGTGTTATTTTTTACATGACTTTCAAGTTTCAACCTTCAGAAATATGGAACTGCTAAATCATCACATAGATACTAGGGACCCATTTGGTTGTCCCTTAAATTGTGACTTGGACAATTTAAACTATTTACATTTATTTGTGTCCGGTTGTGAAAATTTAATAATCGAAAATATGATATTTCAAGTTGATCCATGAAAGCTCAAACTAAGTCATTTCAAGTAAAACTAACTAGGAAATTCACTCCAACTCTAAATTTTGAAATGCCTCTAGACAAAATTATGTAACACAAGAGTTTTAAGTTTTAACATTTTTTATAACGAAATTCAGAACTTCTCATTTAGTCTTCCAAACACTCCGCGAATTAGAATTGAATTGTTTATAAATACACAATTAACTACTTGAAAGTGAACTAATTTTAAAATTAGGCAATTTACAGAGCCCAACGGGCCCTAAGAACATCAGTTTAAAATATTAAGGATGTGATGCTACCATGGCTTATTAAGCTAGTTCAAGTATGTGTCTAATAGGAGAGGAAAGGTATGAGTTATACATCTAAAGACAGGAATTCTACTACAATATACAGACTTTTTAAAAAGGGAACATACCTCTGCAGGATCTAGGTGGAGATTGTCTTTCAAGTAAAAACTGACAGCAAGCCTAGCAAGGCCTAAGACACCTTGGACAAAATATACCATAGCAACTGCAACGGTATCAGGAGTGAGGTCCACCCCATAGCATCTAATAGTGCTGATAGAATACCTATTATTACATTGAGAAGCTTTGCTAGAAGAGCGTGTCTCTTTTTCTACATCGTATGTCAACAAATCATCTTTTCCTGCACGTGGATGAGCGAGAGAGAGAGAGAGAAAACATTCATGAATATTGGTCGAATATTAGACAACAATTGCACCAGAGTCTTGATGTCATAATTTCAACAACCATTACCCAGATTTGTACACTCATCCATTACAAACGTTTCCATAAGGCTTACTTGTAGACTTGTAGTATTATACAAAAAATTATAAAAAGATCATGTCATTCTTCACGTGGATATATATGACCATTATTCACAATTATTAAAGCCCTCTCGTTAGACCTCACAATGGGTCATTTCGTATAACAGTTGTGTGGGAAATATCCGTGAAATTCTGGCCATATTGGGTGATAACTGATAAGACGTGCATCACAATAACCATGTGCTTGATACATAAAACCCATGACTCACGAGTCAATCCTCTTCTTTTCAACATCTTTTCTTCTTTGCAATCTATATCTTTCTACTTCCTCTGGGCCAAATTTAATATCCATTCCATCTCTAATTGTCATTTCTACCAACGCAAATTTCTACGGTAGAAATGTTTAAAGGCAAAAAGTTGCTCAAGTGATCATTTCTAGGTGCATTTCTATGTGAGGGCCAATATGACTCGTAGGGAATTTTTTAGAGAATTTCTATTATATGCAACTAAAATATAAATCAAAACCATTGGTCCTATCTGGTCACTGGACAAGCCTAGTGAACCCATCCATCCAATAGAAGTTTCTAGATATCTAAATGTGGACAAATTCAGTGAATCCTCTATTCTTTAACAAAATTCCAACCATCATCATCTTTTTTTGGTTCATCTCATCACCAACAGATATTTCACAGTTCACTTCCTCATTGTTAAATTGTCATGTGCAAGTGCTACAAGGAAGGGAGAGGGCAACATAGGATCAGGGTTAAAAAGATTAACGGGGTTATAGTGTTTGAATTCTCACATGTTCCTACACCTATTTGGGGCCACCTCCATTAGTTCATCCCCATCCAATGACCTGGCAATGGGTCGGTTCGAGTAGTGTTCGTGCCTGTTTTTATTGTGTTTCGGTTGTTATTGTTTTGGGTCAAAACGAGTGCCTTTTTTATTGGGTGTTATTGTTTTAGGTCTTAAAGAATTACCCGATATGACCCATTAAGTACATATATAATAAAAAATACGTTTTTATATATAATATCATATGTATATATAGTAAGCTCACCTTGAATTAACAAATACATGTGTAATACTTACACAAATTATATACATCTATACCAAAATGTACATATATATACATGTACATATATAATATTATACAACTATTTATATTATTAACGGGTTCTATTGGTTATTATCGTGTTAACAAATATTGACTGATCCGACTAGTTAACTTATCGTGTTTTATCGGGTCAGCACCAATACGACCCAAAACTGTTAAGGCTTCACCCATTAACTTATAACTTTGTGTCGATTTGCGTAGTGTTATCGTGTCAGGTGTTGTTTTGCTAGGTTGGCGTTCATGTTGATACCAAGGGTGACACATGCCATTGGACATTAGCAGGTGTTCTCGAAGATACTTTAATATATCAGAAAAGGAAAAACACACAGATCCATAATAGAGTTTTATGTAAAGGGGACTGGGATTGGCAAATTATTTTTTGTTAATGTCAATGCAAGTACACTTCTGCAATATTGTATCATGTGCGTTGGCAAGTAATAAATTGCTTTGGTATTAGGCATAGCAGTCAATACATAAACAAGCTTGCTTTAGCAGCAAGTCTTTTATCATTGTCAAGACAGAGTAGGTACCTATAGCTGGGATCTAACTTTGGCATTTTTTAGACGGTAAGTGAACCTGATTCCTCATCCTTAAACAATTTCAATTCCATCGTAATAATCAGTACTCTCAAAACAAATCAGAAAAAATCCCAAAACTATATTGAGCAACCTGTTAGGCTTCAACTCCATCGTCATCACATATAATTAAGGCCTCTTTTGATTGCTCTTCAATTTACGCATTGGATCTTCCTAAATTACTTAGTTCATGAATTATCTAATTATTAGTGTTTGGTAGCAAAAATGAACTAATACAAAAAGGCATCAGCTTAAGTTAATTCCTGGGACATTAAATAAGGTAATGCAAAGACATAGTTGAAATGTATTTCTTTCTACAAGAACTAGGTAAGGGGAGTGTTGTTGTATTTGTTTTAGTTTCTCCTGTATCTATTTGCTTTGTTGATCTAATAAAATTTTCAAATTTCACCAGAAAAAAAAAAGGACATGTTTGAAATTACATAATTTACAACAATCATATAACTTTGTGAGGAAAAAATCACACTACACAATTTATTTTTTTTAAATGAAAAAGTTAACAACTTGAAATTAGACTGTTTACGCAACCAAATGAGCATTAATTATTTGTTTAATCACTCTCCTCGCCACAAAAGGAAAATAGTACGTATTCAATTCAATTAATCCAAAATGAAGTAAACAAACTGCAAATTATACTAAACTTAAGAAGATAAAATCCTTAAGTTTACGTTATCAAAAGTTGAATAAAAAATTAATATTACCATTTTTAGAATCTAGGAAAGGTTTGTCTTCAGTGTCGCCGCCGCGAGACGATTCAGGAACCGATATACTCAAGGACATGATGAATTTTACCGGATAATTGCGAGTTTCGTTCCGGCGGCAGGTTATGCGGCCACCGGCCACGATATTGGGAGGTTTTCCGGTAGATCTGAGAGCCAGGGTACAAGTGTCGGATTTTGCGATGGGAATATTCAGAGATTAAAATTAGTATATAGATTTATTACTTTTTTGGTAAAAATAAATCTAACAATTTAAGCATATTAACAAAATATTCACCGTAGCTGTAGAGAGGGTAGGTAGCATTACCTGGCTCTTTGAAGATTTTGAAAAAAAAAAAAATAGAGTTTGCTCAAACTTTTTTATCTTATAAATTGGCACGCTACTTTCAAAAATAGAATTACTTTTATTAAGGCATTATAGGCTTCATTTAATTATTACAGTGTAAAATTAGTTATAGAAATTTTGAATGCGACTCTCTAGGTAAGATAAATTTATTTTAATAGAAATGACAATTGATGATAGCCTTGTGTTTAAATTTGTTAACGCCATCCTTTTCGATTGGCGATCCCTCTCACTTTCACTTAAATTTTTGTAAGAAGAGAAAAAACATAATATTCACCTAAACTTTTTATAACAAAAAACAAATATTCACAGTTCAAAAAGTAATCATTATTAAGTAACTCAGAATTAGGACTCAAAACAGTAATTTAAATGTGCGAAGTGATGAATCGTAATCTTACTTACTATATAATGCATTGATGCCACATCATTTAAGACCGACAAGATATATCGGTTAAAAAGCCTATGTTCAAAGTTTGTAATAATCTTTTAATAATATATATATATATATATATAACCCAAAAAATGACTTAGATAAGTTAGAGAAGGTATTTTTAAAATTTTGCATCATTGGGTTCAAGCTTCCCTAGCCTTTTCCAATTCATCCATTTTTTGTATTTATATTTCCAACTCCTTCCTGTTGCCTTTTTTTTTATTATTATTATTTTCTTTTAACAAAAGTATTCTTGAAAAAAAAATAATTCCTTTTCTTCTCTCATTTGTCATTTTATGTTTTTAACTTCTCAAATTATCTCTCTTGTTTTCTTTTTTTATCTTGAACAAAGACAATTTTTTCTCTCCCTTGTCTACGTTGCACCTCTTTTTCCCTTTCCCCTCCCAATTTCTACAACGGTTTGTTTAAAAAAATTACTTGGAACATTTTTTTATTAAAAAGTTTATTATATCTCTCTTCTTTTTCTTCAAAATATTTTTTATTATATTTCATCTACACTGTCTTGCCTCTCTCTACATATATTGCCCTCTAAAATTTTATATAAAACTAAAACAAATAAACATAATATCAAAAAAATAAAAGCTTCAATATGTTTTACATTTTTTGAGTTATAAAATAATATAAATTTTTTATTTATTTATATAAAAAGCTTCTATTTTAAATTTTTGCACAAAACTTTTCGAATAAGATCGAAGACCGACCCTAATATCATCTGAATTATTATTTTGGAACTTTAGTATTAAATCCCTCTATAGTTACTCCATTCAAGTAATAACTTTTTTGGTCGAGACAGTTAAGATTTACGTGATGACGTATAGCTATATTAAAAAACACACACGTATCTTCAGAAATTTTGCAAGAAAAATAACAACTAGTTTAGTTGAGTGTGACTTAAGATTTACTTGATGACGTGCAACTATATTAAAAAATACACTCTTGTATTCCTTTAGAAATCTTGGAAGAAAAATAAAATTTCATATGGATTTTGAAAAAGCACTCTCACATAAAACAGAACCAGAGCATTTTGAGAGAAAGTCCAAATTACCAAAGTTTATTGTGTTTTCATTTTAATTTGTTTGCTCTAGCTAGTGAAAATAGCAATGAGTAAGACCATCTGCATTGCAAAGGGTTAATATGTTAAAATATAACATAATTATCTTACATTGCACACTTTAAAATATTAATATAGTTGGTAAAATGTTAAACTAAAACTAAAGTTAGTAGCCAATAAATATCTACTATGCACGATACACTGTGTATTATGCAAACTCGCACGATACACAATATATCATGTTAGCCATGATCTAACCTCCCATGATGGATTGTCCATCGTGTGAAGTATTAAACTTCAATTTGAATATGTAAAATCAATATATCGGTGCACTCCAACAAGAAGAGGGCCACGTGGAGATGGTGCAAGTGTTTGATCACCCTTTGTTTATCATTTTATTGTGTTGAGATGAGATTAACAACCAACAAACAAAAAGAGACCAGGTGGAGATGGCAACAACCATTTTAACAATTTTAGTACTTTTGCAATGTAATTTTTTTTAGAGTTGATAGGCTAAATATAATATTTTACCCTATAATTTTAACATTTACAACAAAGATGATCTAACAGAGTAATTATGTAAAAGAAAAAACTGTTAATTGCCAATCTTTAGAAAAATTGCAAGAAAAATTAAATAGAATAACTTCAGATGGATTTTGAAAGTGCAACCCTCACCCATCGCAAGCTTATTATTTCATTTTAATTTTGTTTGCTCTGCTTTTGGCCATAGCAATGAGTAATTATTTAGTACTTCTAGTCGACCAAGTTCAAATATGATTCACTTTAAATACAAGTGCCAAAAAAAAATTTGTTTGTTTAAAACTTATTTTACACTTACCTATTAATTCTTGAATGCGACAGAACAATACTTTAAAAATACTTAATATTTTCTCACATTTCAAACCCTAATATCATCCGTGGACAAGAAACCATACATTATCATATCTCTAATTTCACCTTTATTAAACCCATATTTCCTCAAAACCCCTTCCCTTTTGAACCCAACCTTTTCTAGCACCCTTTGAGACCCTTTATTTTCTTCCTCAACCAAAGCCTCTAGCCTCACCAAATAAGGAAATTCTTTAAACACGACACCAATAGCCATTTTCATTGCCATGGTCACTATGCCACGCCCCCAATACTCGGCCCCCACGGCATAGCCAACGTGCGCTCTATGCCGATCATTACCAAACTCCGGCTTGACAGAAACGTATCCAATAGACCGGTCAGCCAGACAAATGGATCGGCGCCACGGGTGAGGAATAGCTACTTCTTGAATATATTTTAAAGCCTCTTCTCTAGTGTCAATCGTATTCCATCTTAGATATTGAGTTACTCTATTGTCACTAGCCCATGACAAGAAGTCGTCGGCATCAGAAAGTTTGAACGGCCGGAGAGAGATTGTTGATGGATCCATCGGAATGTTTTGTTAGCACAAATTTGAATTTGTCTTCAACTCAATGATGGGATTATATGGGAAGGGATTGAAGTAATGGGGACCATATATACTATGCACAACGACAAAACTATGTGGGCCATACTTATCTAAAAGCCAATTTGATACCATACCATTAATCGTTTATGACATTCATTATCCACCATTTCACTCCCACAACTATTTTTTGGAACTTTATGAAAATAAAATAAAAACAAACCTTTATACTTGCAAAAAAATTGTGCACAAACTTGCAAATTTGGAGGCGAGGATCAAGAATATCTTAATCATTTGCCAAATACCCGACTTATCTCAAATAGTGCAAATTTGGGCATTCTAAGCCCAAACCAAAAAAAATGCTACCCATTGAAATTAGATTTTGAGTGATCTTCTTTTTTTAATTATTTAAAAAATGAAAAAAACTCACACCCCAATATTTACGATATTGAAATATGTGTGTAAATATTGTTTTACCTATAACAATTACGATATCATAGACTAGCTTATGTACATGTACATTAGATCAAGTGCTTTCTCGATCTCTTCAAAACACGTTGTGTATCCCAAAATTAAGACAATTGCAGAACATTACATGAGAAAATGCTCCACAATTTTGTTTGTGTAGCAATTCCATGAGGTATATTAAATTTGATAAACCCTCAAATTAAGATACAGTTTAATTGATTGTAACATTTTTCTAAATAATTATATATTAATTTCAGTATAATCAATAATAATTAAGGACAATTTTTTATTATTATAGTAAAATTTATTACATTGATTATGTTAAAAGGGAAACAAAATGTAGATTCCATAAAAGAAAAAAATGAAATCCGAATCTAAAATAATTAAAATAAAAAGTAGTTAGATTAATAGACTCCTGATTTATAATGGTTATTTATAAACAAATTGGGAGGGAGGGAGTACAAACAAAATTGCAGCTAAAGCATCAGCAGCTTTTGTTGACAAATTGTCCAAACAGCCCAACGTCCTTTCTTGACCTCCAAACAAAATTGACTTAAATCTGTTATGAAAAGTAGAAATGTGTAAAAAAATCTTGTATGAGAATAATTTTTTAAAAAAAAATAAAAAATAATATTTTTATAAAATAAGGACTTTTAAAAATAATTAAAGTAAAAATTTATTTATCAATTGTGTTTTAAAATAAGTACTTTGACTAAATTATATTTTGTACAAACTTAATTTTATAGTTCAAAAAATTTAATATAAAATTGTTTTGCATTAATTGTTTATATTTTTTAACTAATATATTTTTATGTATCACTCAGATAACTTTAAAGTAGCGTTAAGCAAATCCTAATATATAGTAATGTTTTATAAAATAAGGAATGCAAACTTAACTTTACATAACTCAAAAAAATTATCACTTGTGTTTTATTAATAAAGGGATTTAAATTTGTAACTTGTTAAAATAACTATAAAAGTAAGTCAATTAAACACTTAGAAATAATAATATGCTAAAAACATGTAGTGCAAACTTAATTTTGCACAATATTATAAAATATCACAGTTGAAAATATAGTACAAAATTAACGTTACACTTCTTTTGGAGTTTAGTCAAAAATAGACCTTTAATTTATAAAAATATTATTCCCTAATTCTTTTTGCATAAAGCTTTTTCAAGAAACCCCTATTTTTCGATATCCCATTATGAAAAATGCATTTTTCATTGGTATCTTTACGGTCTATTTTTATCAAGCGCATAATTTATATTCCGCGATGGTATAACTTATATAATAAATGTTGGTTAAAATATCCGATAAACTTACCCAATAAATATAGCATATAATGTTCATCTTTTATACTTTCACTTCTACTGCAATGTTGTTAATCGGTTTTAGTTTAATTTAGTCATAACCTTTGATAATAATTTTCTAAACAAATTAAATCGTTTTAACGTACTCGCACCAATACAAAAGAATTATAAAATCAAAACAACAATAACAACAACAACAAAAATGCATAATGAAAATAGAAGATATTTAAGAAAGAATGAATTGAAAGTGGGAATTAATGGCCGAGGGAAACGTCCCTCGATCTCTAGTTTAATTTATTTCAAAAATGAAAAGTTTAGTTTTCTCTTTCTAGAAAGTTAGAATATATTAAGTAGTTAGAATTGTTGTGGTAGGATTAAGTCATTATCATATATTAAAAATGTATTCTAAAAATTAAATTAATTGAAGATAACAAAATTCTTTCATTACAATCCCACTATATAAACCATCTATTACATCCCTTCTAAAATTTAAAAATGTTGATCACAAAAATCAAGCAAATATAAATCATGTACGCGAATGATTTAAAATTTAAATATTTCTACATAAACATATTCATTTCACATTAGGTGAGATAATACTCGGTGGGTTCAAATGCACAATAAATTATGATATAAAGTATGGTGGGTTCATATGTCCCGCTATAATTATTGTTGTCTTTGCGTAGATGCCAATTTGATCAAATCCTCGTTGTCAAAGAAGCCAAGTTCCAACTTCCTTCTTTCGATAGTTACAGGTTACAAATCCCATTCTCCACTCCTGATATATATGTATACATACATACAAATACTCCCAAATTACCTACTGATACTAGAGTAAAAATGGAGCAACTCAAATCCAGCAATACCCGGCTTATCAAATCATCAAACACTCAACTGCCAGAAGTACCCATAACTCTCCGGATATTCGATCTCTCCGACGCGGATGATCTAATGGTCTGGACCATCGACGAGAAAGTGAGCCAATTCTGCGGCTGGGATCACACCGGCTTCTCCAAAGACAAAGCCATAGACGTCATAGCAAATACCATCATACCCCACCCCTACTACAGAGCCATCCGCGTTGACAACCGTACGATTGGGGAGGTCTCGGTGAAGCCGAGGCCCGGGTGTGAGAGTTGCAGGGCCGAGATTGGGTACGTACTTGCTTACGATTATTGGGGTAGAGGAATCGCTACGAAGGCGGTGAAAATGGTGATTAATGAAATATTTGGTGTGTTTCCAAATTTGGAGAGGATTGAGGGGACTGTTGATGTTGAGAATATGGCTTCTCAAAGGGTTTTGGACAAGTGTGGGTTTAAGAGGGAAGGGGTTTTGAGGAAGTATTTGATTCACAAGGGTAAGACTATTGATATGATTATGTTTAGTCTTTTAAGAACTGATCCTAAAGTTGAATGAGTGAATGTTTCACTTTTATATTTTGAGTAGTGTTTTGTTTTGGATATATGACTAGAAATTTCTAAAGGGGGTGTGTATAACTTGATTTTGAAGGAAGGATTTTACTCAGTTTTTGTGAGTTACAAAGTTTGAAAATTTGTAAATTGCAAAGTTGGTTGAGTTGATAATAATTTAAATATTTTATTTGGGTGGTCTCAAGGGTATCATGAAATTAACTCGGGGTTTAATTTCACACTTTCATTAAAACTACATACTTATTAATAGTTACTTTGGGCACCATTTAATGAGATACCACACAATTACACGTATCTAAATAAAGCCTTTCTCACTCTAAAATAATACCCATCAACACACTTTAAAAACATCCTTTAGAACTTAATAGAAGAAATAAAGAAGCTAGGCTAAATATTTATATGCACAAGAGGACACTAAATCTGCATAACTGCATCACACCAAGTCCCCTTTCTAGCAAAATAGTTTCATAATGTGTAGGTTGTAACAATTTAATTAGTTCTTTTGTTTTCATATGTTTTGCAGACCATAGAGGTGCGATTTTAAACCTAATAATGCAGTTGAACCTAAAGATTCGTATACCAATTATGTGAAATTAATCAAGTTGTTTTTATTAAATTCGGACTGGAACGTTAAGTTTCAACAAAAATACAACCTTGAATGTTAAATGTTAGTGTGCAGTATAAAAAATGAAAATAAAATTATTGAAGAACAAGCCTTCGTCTCTCTAAAAAATACAACAAAAATACAAGGTATCCTAATCACACTTATGTGTCAAACCCCAAGTATTGAAAGATCAACATGAACCCTAGAAATATAACTACCAAGTTTTCTTTTTGATACATAGCTTGCCATAATTGAATAAATATGGAAGATAAATTAAGAAAGAATGTGATAATGATGAAAAGAAATAAGATAAAGAAGATAGATGGTCAATGGTGTATATCTATGTTCTGTTGAAAATAGTTGGCTCAAACCATTGATCACACATGAAAAAATTATAGAACTCAACATAGATATATAAGTGAAGGAGTGTCGCCACATAGTAATTAACAAGGCCTTTTAAGTTAAAACCTCACACATGTGGCTCAAAGGTGGACTTACGCATGCCGGTTGGCAGTCGCTACAAAAAGCGAGGATAAAACCTGATTAGGTGATTTAGGTCGATTAATTATGTATATATAAACTGATATAGGTGGCCACACAATTTAGGTGCTTTAATTGGTACCTACAAAAAGCAAGGATAAAAAATGAGGATTTAGGTCGATGAAAGCAAGGATTTAGGTGGTTTTAATTGGTAACCACAATATATTACTGATTTAGGTGGCCACACAATTTAGGTGCTTTAATTGGTACCTACAAAAAGCGAGGATAAAAAACGAGGATTTAGGTCGATGAAAGCGAGGATTTAGGTGGCTTTAATTGGTACCCACAATATAATTTCGCGTATATTTTGTATATATAATATGAAAGCGAGGATTTAGGTGGCTTTAATTGGTACCCACAATATAATATAAACTGAAAGCGAGAATTTAGGTGGCTTTAATTGGTACCCACAATATAATTTCGCGTATATATAAACTATGTAAACATGTGTATCATAAACAAGTGAAGTCCCAAACACTAGGGGACAAAAAATACTGCCATATAAATTATAATTTTCAATTATTGTCAATTAACTATGTCATTAGTTTTTGTTACTTTCTAATCATAGGATTCTTAAAATTAATCAATTGGACTCTGTCTATAATAGTAGTAACACTGTTTAAGCATTACCCCATGAGCTTCTATGAAATTATCGTCATTAAAAAATCATAGATTAGTTGTAATGTCACTATTCTAATTAGTTAATAAGACATGTACAAACACTGAGTCTCCTGGATTCATTCTCACAGCTCACCATCAACACTTTCTACACCACCATGGCCAAGCAAATTCATGATGATCAAGCAGCAAATTCATCGAAAATCTCGATCCGTCGATACAGATCGTCCGATGCAGACGATTTCATGACCTACTACGGTGATGACAAAGTGACTCGGTTTACCCGTATGCACACCTTCAAATCCCGTGATGAAGCCTCAACCTACATCAACACCAATTGCATCCCTCATCCTTTCTGCAGGTCCATATGTTACGATGACCGTTCGATCGGGTACGTTTCGATCACCCCGGGGTCCGGTAATGACAAGTGTATGGCCCAGGTGGGGTACGCTTTGGCGGCTACATATTGGGGGCAAGGGATAGTAAGCAAAGCTTTGAAGATGGCGATTTGTGAATTTATTGAAGAGTTCCCTTTTGTTGTGAGGCTGCAAGCTCTTGTTGAAGTGGAAAATAAGGGATCTCAAAGACTTTTGGAGAAAGTAGGGTTTTCTAGGGAGGGTCTTTTGAGAAAGTATACCATTAATAAAGGTGAGATTAAGGATATTGTGATTTTTAGTGTTGTATCTACAGATTCTATATTTGAATTCTTCAAACAATTGTAATTGTAATTGTAATTTATTTCTAAATTAATGTTATTAGTAACAAGAAAAAATAGAAAAATGATATTCTTACTAGTTTCATCTACTGGATAATCATACAAAGTGTATTATTGAGTCGTACATTCTGAAGATGTATAGTACAATCCATTAACATACGTATCCGGTATGTGTAACTGATAATTAAATAAAATTAGTAAATATAACATTGCTCAAAAAATTATCCAACAGTGCAATCATGAATTATACCTCATTGTACATTCATCTCTCTGGTCACATAATAATCAAAGCATGAAATGCTTTAAATTCTTGTTACTACACGTGAAGACTCTAATTAATTTTATGAGTTCAATATAGGGTATAATTTTATTTTTCTTTTTAGTTATACTAGTGAATCGAAACTCCTGACCCCTCGTCTTCTCTTTTCAATCGGTATCGCCAACGAGCACTACCACTATTATACAAAGCTATATATTTATTGACAATTGGATAGTATTATCATGAATGTAAGAAAAGCTTTTCTTCCACTATTTGTTAAAGTTTCTTATGTTTGTAGAAGGTCTTGCACTGGTCAGAAACTCAGAATTGAAACTTATAGAAGCTTTTGAACATCTGGTCTACATATAGATTGAGATATTTTTTATTCTTAATCACCACTCTTTAATTTTAACATAATAACATTAGCTAAAAAAACTATTAATTAAATAGTGACAGACGAAACTAGCATATCTGGAGGGAGTCATGGCCCCCTTTAGGATTTTACAACTCATTTTATATATGGCAGATCAATTCTCATGTCACTTAATTTTGTATAATAGTCGCCTCCAAAATTTAATCTAAACCTCGATCAAATAAAAATAAATTAATATTTTACCAAGTCTTATATTACTTAGATTAAATCAAATGAAACATAACTATAGGAGTAAAATCAAGATATATACTCTATTCAATATATAAACCTAATATGTACAAGTTTTATAATATTGCAAGTTTATCACGTACACATTATAGATATACAACAAAAGTAATAACATGCAAGAGGTTATTAGTGAACAAAAATCACCCTATGTACCTTCTATTATCATGTTGGGTAAAAAAAAATTCCAATTTACTCGTAATCCCTGCGAGATTGGATCCTAGTTTTAGCTACAGGTATATAGTGATGTTATTAAAGTCACAATATATGTATATTACTTCTTTTTTTCTGTAAACTGCATGATTATTTATCTAGACGGTTTAAAAAATATAATTCACTGGTAATAATTATATATGTATAGCCATTAAAAATATTTCCACGAGAAACAATTCCAACGTCGATATTATTTTAACCCTAAAATCGACTTGTCCAAATGTATCTGAGAGATAATTTTCCTTTGCGCTTAAAAATTGCCACCTTCCAAAACATTTTCAAGAATTTTTAAATATGCACAAATTGAACATTAAATATGTGTATGAATAGTGCAGTGTTGTAGTTACCGGATATTTTTATCAAGTAGTTACTACATTCGCAATATACAACTCATTTAATGTAAGGTGATAAAAAATACTTAATAAAAAAATATTTTCCTAAGAATATGGATTTTGTCTAGTTGGTATTGTGGTTTCTTATCCATTTAGGCCACACCAGGATCGAGTGGTCCACTACTTCCCCCTAGTCTATTGTCTAATCCTCCAAATCTGTACATATATATCATGGCTTTGCATTTAATAACGAAAAAGCATTTGTTGATGCTATTACAAATTTTCCAAAATTTATATATACCACTCACAAACTAAAACTGGAATCCATTTTTCAAACCATTTTTTTTCACTTTAATTTTGATATAATCGGTATACAAATAAATTTGTGGTTCAAGAAAAAGAAAAGGATGGGTGCCATGATT
The DNA here is from genome assembly GCA_021464415.1 of Lonicera japonica. Classification (NCBI taxonomy): domain Eukaryota; kingdom Viridiplantae; phylum Streptophyta; class Magnoliopsida; order Dipsacales; family Caprifoliaceae; genus Lonicera; species Lonicera japonica. The sequence goes on from CM038465.1 coordinate 53,177,547, forward strand.
CAAAATTAGCTCACTGACTTATTTATTTTTGCTTGAAAGTTACACAGATCAACAATACAAGAAAAATACATTTTAAAGGGCAATGCTATTTAGCTCAAATTCGTCCCGTTCATGATATATATTTAAAATATTTAGAGATTACCAAATATTTATCTAATTAATCAACTTTGGGATCGGTGTTTAAAAGACTAAACATAAACATATCGATAGTCTTCCCCTTATGAATCAAGTACTTCCTCAAAATCCCTTCCATCTTAAACCCACACTTCTCCAAAACCTTTTTCGAAGCCCCATTCTCAACATCAACAGTCCCCTCAATCCTCTCCAAATTTGGAAACTCGCCAAATATTTCATTAACCACCATCTTCACCGCCTTCGTAGCGATCCCTTTTCCCCAGTAATCCGAAGCAAGTACGTACCCGATCTCGGCCCTGCAACTCTCGGGCCAGGGCCCCGGCTTCACGGAGATCTCCCCTATCGGACGGTTGTTAATGCAGATGGCTCTGAAGTAGGGGTGGGGTATGATGCGTTCGGCTATGGATTTTGTGGCGTAGTCTTTTGAGGTGAAGGCGGTGGTATCCCAGCCCCAGAATTTGCCAACCTTCTCGTCGGTGGCCCAGACCATGAGATCATCCACGTCGGAGAGATCGAACCGCCGGAGAGTGATGGATATTTCGGCAAGTTTGCCTGTTTCTGATTGGAGTTGTTCCATTTTTGCTTTAGATTGATAGCGAATATGGGAGTATTTATATATATATATCGTGGAGAATGGCGTGAAAGAAGGTGCTTGGAACTTGGCTTCTTTGACCACCGAAATTTGATAACTTGGTGACTACACAAAACAGCTTTATTGGATGAGAAATGTTGACTACGCAAGTGGGTTAGTGGTAACCCACTTGAATTAGTATTTGGTTCAATTGAAAGTTTGCCGGATTAAATTTTGGCAACTATAAAAATATTTGATGTCCAGCTAGGATCCCTTTGGGTATATCTAGACCAAAAAAATGAGAAATGCTAAACAAATAAAAAAAATTCATAAAAAATATATTTCACAAGTACACTTATATTGATTTAGGTAAAGTGATTTAATTTAACGGTAAGTTCTAAATTAATACATTAATACTAATTGTGTTTTTGAAGTATATTTTTGTGGTTTTTTTTTTTTAATTGTAATGAGGGAATTTTTTGGATCTCCACTTAATTTGATAATTATTAAGGGGAACGGCTCCTCTGCAGTGAGCTAATTTGACTGCACGATAATGTTTGACATGTCCTGGCCATTTAGTTTTAATGAATGGCTTGGATTTAAACTTGTCAGCAGGGCACTTAAAAAACAATGAAACTACGTTGTTTCAATTACAGAACTTTTTAACACCGTCTATTTTCTCGATTCTTTGTCGTCTGTTTTTCTCTCTCTATGAACAACAAAATTATCATTCTCCACTTCATCTCTTTTTGTTGCAAATATTGAATAAATCAAAAACAATTATATCTCTAATTGTCAATTCCTCATTGAGTTACTTTTCTATGTCACCTCCACTACCATTCACTAATCTTCCATCTTCAACTTCCTCCCCTTCACATCCTTCTCCAACCCAAAAAAATACTTGATTTGGATATATGATTTCATTTGATACAATAAACTCCGCTATACAATTTTGGGTGTAGTTACGATATCTTTGATTGCTAAGGCTTGCTTAGTCTCCTTGAGTTTTGAGGTTTGATGTAACATAATGATTTTAATTTGAATAAACAAATCCATGCTTTTAAACTGAAAAGGTAAATGGAAAGAAGAACTTCTATAATTTCTATTGTTTCTTTATCTATGTTATTTCTTAATTTATTTTATTTTTCTTATTTCTTTGTTATGTTGGATGTATAATAAAGTACAAGGAAGATGGAGGGTCGGCGGAACCATGGAATCCAAAGGTTTTCAGTGATGATAGCCGTAAATCCTTTCTATGTTGATTTTGTACTTGAAAATTGAAATGATGATTGCTTATGTGCGCTACTTTGAGTTTGGTATTTATCCAGAAAAGAAATATATAAGAGAAGCGAAGCAAATGATATTTAGAGAGAGAAGACAGAGAAATAGACGATGTAAAAAGTTAAGTGCTTGAAACGATGTAATTTCAATTTTTTCAAGTGCATTGCTGACATGTTCAAATCCAAGCCATTCACTAAAAATGAATGGCCAGGATATGGCAAACATTACCGTGCAGTTAAATTAGCCCACTGCAGAGGAGCCGATTCCTTAACGAAGTGAATTATCTATTTGGCTTCTTAACTATTGTTAAAAATCAATTCAGACCCTTAAGAAAAAAAAAAGAGTTTAAATAATTAAATGTCCCTTAAATTACTAAATTATTTCATTATGGTTGTTCCTTGTGAGGATTTGACATTTGAGAAAATGTTCAAAATGGGGTTTGAACTGCTCAAAATGGAGTTTGAACTTGCTACAGATAGATTCAGGTGTGTACATCTATTGCTTTTAAACATTTCTATAAAAATTCGTTTTTGCTTTGAATTCGTGAACTTCTATAATATACTTATTTTTAATTATATATGAAATTTTGATTCAAAACCGCAACTTGGGGTTACTAGTAGCACCAAAATTCCTTTAATAACTTGGTAAGTGTTTTTTTGACATAGCAAAAAGCTATAGAATCGGACAACCTTAGATAGGTAAAGAATAAACACTCAATATATATATAATTATTTAATGATAGTCTGCCTTAAATGATTACAAAAAAATTCTCTTATAAGAAAGGAAATTGCAAGAAAAGAAATAAATTTAAAAAAAATCAAATTAACTGTCAAAAATATAAAATCGCAGTGATCATGGGATCTTGTAATGTTGATGCCGAGAATCGCGCCGTATTTGACAAAAGTCAAATTTGACATTCCTAACTCAACTTATAACCAAATTTAAACATGTCATAAATAGTAAATTTATGGATTCGGGAACTTAAACGAAGGGATTTTACCGAAAAATAGCAAGCATCACTACACTAGCACTGACATGAATTCTTTGGGCCATTTTGGGTCAAACTAGGTTGGCCTTGCAAAATTCTAACATTGTTACTTTTTGCGCCTAGTGAGCTTGTGATAGTCCACTGCAACGAAATAGGCTCCTCTATATCATTTTCTTTTCTTTACCCAAATTTGTTGATCCGAAAAGTCTTCTAAAATCCTTTTTTTTCCTTATAAAGTCACTGTTCAATTTTATAAAAGCTTTAAGCATTTTTTTAAATAAGAACATAATATCATGCATTAATAAAATAGTTCAAATATTACAACAAGAATAAAGTAATTCTTCAAAGAATTCATAAAAGTCGAAAAGACAAGCTATATCAATCAAAAGGTCTTATAATAAAAGGAAAAATTTTGAAAAAATGAGAGGATATCAAAAATAAATACCCATAAGGCACGTCCCAAACCATAAAAGGACGAGCAAAAGAAGCCTCCCAAAAAGAATCTTCATCCACGCCGAAATGTCATCAAATAATTTAGCAAGTACAAATCTTTGTAACTTTGAGTTAAATCTCCACTCAGAGGAACATATATGCTCATTTGCACTCCGATTCTTACTACTTGAGACCTCCATACCCAATAAGAATGAGGACAAAACTCCTATAAAAAGAAAGACAAAAGCCTCCTAAATCTGAAAAATGTTAAAAGACACTCAAATTTAGAAGTATTATTATATATAATATGAAATTGTAAAGGAAAATTGGTTCTAGGAAGGAGGAGGGAAAAGAGAAGATAAAAGAAAAGAGAGATAATGAGCAACTAGTTTTTTTTTTTTAAATGCGAAAGCTTTGAGCATTTAATCTCTAGTATGAAATTACTTAACCCCTATTTTTATAATAAGAAAATCTGTAGTTTGAAATACTTCTTTCCCCGAGTCTAAACCAGCCTAATATGTGGGTTATTCTTTAAAAACTACTGGACACAATCAGCAGTTGGCTCAATGGTTGTTAACGAAAATATTTTGGGTTTGAATCTAATTACTAAGATATATTTTTTCAAAATAATGATGATAAAAAAAACTAAAACTTGATGTCATAATTATTTTAAAATATAAAAAGGGTGTTAACTTTCTATATTATTAGACATAATTAAACATCCTTTTATCTTTCTCTAACTTTCAAAAATATACTCCTAATAACACTAATGAAATATAATACTTATATTAATGAAAATTAACTATACTATTATTTCGTGCATATATAGTTTGTACTAAAATATGAAAATAGCAACAAAGTGAATTTCAAGTATTATTATTTAAAATTAAATATTATTATTTTAATATATACAAAGAACCATAATTTTTTTATTTTAAAGTAAGTGACTAAAATTTTTTTTAACTTACGGCATGGAGAATTTTAGACCCATTATTTTTCTAGTTGCCAAAAAAAAAAGAATACGGGCTGAAGTTTTTCCCATATTTGAAGCCCAACTAAAAAAAGCTAGAGGATTCCAGAGAGTTCGCAGTGTAAACTGGATTGCCATCCATCCAAAAACGTGTAAAATTTCTCTGGAAACTACTGGAACTGTACTTGCCAACACTATAAATACTCTATACACCCTCCATTACAAAATCAACAAAGTCATCTGAGGCAAAATCAAGCTTTCGTTTTGATACCAATTACAGTGAAAGAACAAGATGTCGTTGATTCCAAGCTTCTTTAATGGAGGTCGAAGGCGCAACAATTTCGATCCCTTCTCTCTCGACGTTTGGGACCCTTTCAAAGATTTCCCATTTTCTTCAGGCTCGAGAGAGACCTCGGCTTTTGTCAACACTCGCATTGACTGGAAGGAGACGCCGGAATCTCATGTGTTCAAGGCCGATCTTCCGGGGATCAAGAAGCAAGAAGTGAAAGTCGAGGTTGAAGACGATAGAGTTTTGCAGATCAGAGGAGAGAGAAACAGGGAGGTGGAAGATAAGAATGATACTTGGCACCGGGTTGAGCGGAGCTCCGGCCAGTTTATGAGGAGGTTCAGGCTGCCTGAGAATGCGAAGTTGGATCAGATTAAGGCTTCAATGGAGAACGGAGTGTTGACTGTCACAATTCCCAAGGAGGAAATCAAGAAGCCTGATGTAAAATCCATTGAGATTTCTGGTTGAATGACTGAGAATATGTTATGGACCGTCTACCAGTATTAGTGTAATTTGCTAACATTTGGAGAAGAAGATGGAAAACATTAATTATGTTTTATGAAGAAAAAAAAAGTTCATTTGAGAAATGGAAAAGGAAAGAAAGTAGTGATTTGAACTCCATATACAAATTCAAGGGAAAATAAAAACAATAGTACTAAAATTAAATTTTATACTGCTAGAGACCTGCAGTACAAAGTACAAACATTCAGATTCTGGGATCAGTGTTTAAAAGACTAAACATAACCATGTCAATAGCTTTCCCTTTATGGATCAAATACTTCCTGAAAACCCCTTCCCTCTTAAACCCACACTTCTCCAAAACCCTCTGAGAAGCCACATTCTCTGCATCAGCACACCCTTCAATCCTCTCCAAATTCGGAAACTTGTCAAATATTTCACTAACCGCCATCTTCAGCGCTTTCGTAGCAATCCCTTTTCCCCAATAATCTGAAGCAACTACGTACCCGATATTGGCCCTGCAGCTCTCGCATTCTTCCTTCAGATTCACCGAGACATCCCCGATCGAACGGTCGTTAACGCAGATGGATCTGAAGTAAGGGTGGGGTATGATGTAGTTTGCTATGATGTTTGTCACCTTCTCTCTTGGGGCGAAGGTAGCGGGTTCCCAGCCGCAGAAGAATTGGCAGACTTTCTCGTCGGTGGCCCAGATCATTAGATCGTCCACGTCGGAGAGATTGAACGGTCGGAGAGTGATGGGTACTTCATCTAGTTGGGTGTTGGATTTGGTCTGGAGTTTGTTAGTTTTGGTTTGGGTTTGGGTTTGGTCCTCCTCTTTCTCCATGGTTTGGTTAGATCAGATTCATGGCCTCGTGGGATTTAAATGGATTTGGTATGCAGCCTCAAAGAGAGGGTCAATTTGACTAACTTGGATAATACGCGATGGAGCCTGCCAGCCTCACCGTCCATTACGTCAACGAAGACTCAGAGACACGTTGTTGTTAGGGCATTTACGTTCCGATTGGCCGGGAAATTGATCAATTAAATTGGTTCACTTATTTTTTTAGGCCAAACCGAATAATCAATCAAGACCAGACTAATTTGATCGATTTAATTGGTTTGGTCTTTTAGAAATAGGCCTATTTTTTTAGTTTGCTATATAATTTTAAGAGATTTCTTGAGTTTATCTTTTATTATTAATACGAAATTTAAAATATTTTTTATTTTATTTATTATTTGACTTACTCCTTATCTTTTAACGGACTATTAACATCGTCTAATTTTTTATCGTTTTGACCATTTTATTTTTACTACTCATCATCTTTCTTCTTGAACCTTTTTTTCCTAAGAATTTTTCTCTCTCTAAATAAGAAATTTAACCATTTTGTCCAAAGTTTATCATCTTCCTTCGGATTGAGTTTAATGTGCTCCCGCCATTTATCTTTATATATATACATACTTTTAGAAAGAGAAACAAAAAAAATGTTAACAGAGGATACAACGACCGAAGCAATTTAACCAAACGAGGATACAAGGACCAAAGCAATCTCTCTTCCCCACCGACAACAACCTCCTTTTACCACCATGCTAGACCAGTCCACTATCATCTTTTTATATATCATTTTGTATATATAACTTTCTATATATATGTGTGTGTGTGTGTGTTTCCTGATCTCTATTCAGCTATATGTGTTTCTTGATCTATCTATTCAGCTTTCTTCCATCATTGACGACAACGGTAAATTACTCTTACATGCTTTAACTAATAGCGTCAACATATCCAATCTCACCGACACAAACGGCGCCGGATAATTTTGTAATGGGCTAATGTGGGGACCTTTGTTAAAAAAATAGGTCTAGAAACCCACGTTCACTTGTTTATTTAGAAAATTGAATATGGGTTGAGATAAAGAAATATTATATAGGTGCATATATATGTGTTTTAGAAAAAGGAAAGAAGGGAGGAAGAAAAAGAATAAAGGAAACAAGAAAACCCATTTAGAAATCTTGGTTTATCTCTCTAGATGTGTGTATATCTATATAGATATATGGCGGGAGCACATTAAACTCAATTCGAAGGAAGATGATGAACTTTAGCAAAATGGTTAAATTTCTTATTTAAAGAGAGAAAATTTCTTAGGAAGAAAAAGATCTAAGAAATAAAATGATGAACAGTAACAATAAAATGGTCAAAACGACAGAAAATTAGATGAATTTAGTAGTCCGTTAAAAGTTAGAGGGTAAGTCAAAGGATTAGTAAAATATAAGGTATCTTGAGTTTCATATTAATAATAGGGTGCAAACTAAAAAAATCCCTAATTTAAACAATGGATATATTTTTAACACAAAAACACATTTTCACAAATATACAAAATAGTAGGACTAAGAGTCCATTTTCACACACAAGTATACATGTTTTTGAAATATATATTTCTATATAACCAATCCATTTGTTCCTCTAAAAATTAGACCAGACTGAATTGTTGTACATGTAAAAATCGAAGAAAAAAAACTATTATTCAGTCCATTTTGTTTCGGTTGGTCCAGTTTAATTTTTGCACACGCCTAATTATTGCAGCGAGAAGTAATTTATACCACCAATCTAAGTACATATACTTCTTCTACGTGGAATCAAAATAATTCCACCTTTTAGATGGAATTTGTTAACATCTTTTTCGGTGGAGTAAAAGAGTTTAATAGGATAAATAATCCATATTGATATTCAATCCTGACAAATATCAAATATGAAATATGATAATTTTATCATGTCACGACCTCTTATCCTACACATTAAACGCAATCTTGGAGTCATATATACCAATTAATTTCTATTTACAAAAGAGTCTTTGATGTAAAAACTAATTATATGTAAAATGTAGTATATATTTTGGAATTCAACAATATTTTAAGTCAAGTGGATACTTCACTTTTTATGAAAGAAAAAAAATGCATATTTTACACTTCTAATTTACACACCCATGTTGTATATCTATCTCTTCCCATCGTTTCTTTATATTGATGCATCTCAAGGATGGAGAAGGAGGGAGGCAATCACGCCTTAAAGATTTGATGATTTCTACTACTGTATTAATATTTGGCTGTGCTATTAGCATTCGATTATGAATAGTGACAGAGTCAAGAATTTGCTTAAGGGGCAAAAATTTAAAGTACACAAAAACAAAAATTTAAATCCATAAAATTTTAGCGTAAAAATTGTTGGAACCATTTTTTTAGTGTAATTTTGAGTGGGACCTTACACTCGGTTGTCAAAAGTTATTATAGATTTATATTTTTCTCCATGAATATATTAAAATTGTATATTTATTTGTTCAAAATGGTTATGGAGAGAATGATAAATTATCACAAAAAAATAAGTTACTTGAGATGAAAAATTAGTAAGTCCTACATGAAAATTTTATTAAAACATTGATGTGTTTGTAAAGGATCACATCTTATATGCTTAATAAGTAAATCAAAAAAACAAGGTACTCTCTCGCACACGCAAGGGGGTGCGAGACTTTGTTTTCCCCTTGGACTTATTTTTCCTTTAGATATTAAAGTTTAATTTCTTACATTTAGATACCCTAAAATATAAAGTTCTTTGAATAGACCTTATATTTTATTTTATTTTTCAAAAAATAACACATGCAATAAAAAAAATTTAAAATAAGGGGATGATTGCCCATATGACCTAATATATGATTAATATTAATTATAATAAGAAAAATAACAATATTCACATCTATAAGTACAGCGGGTTCGGTATAGTTACTATACCAAAACCCATCCATCGAGTATCAAAATTTTCAGAATACCGAAAAATCGATTTAGTACAAATTGGTAATTGTACATTACGAAAATTTTTAACAAAATCCAAGAAGATAAAAAGACTTTAGTAGGTATGAGTGACCAACAACATTAGATTTTCGAAACCCTCAAACATATTATGCTTTGAGAACTAATTTAGATTGAAAGGAATTAGTGGATAAAAAAAGATCGACAGTGGCAATGAATGATCGAAGATGAAGCGAAGAAAGAAATAAATGATGTTAAAAGTATCTAAACACCTTCTTGCTCATATTCGTTTTATTTAAACTTACTCCTTCGTTCCCACTTGATTTGATACTTGAAACAATTAGTTTTGCAATCCAATTGATTTATTGTCAAGGCATTATATATAGTATCTCATTTTTACCCCAACTAGTTTTCTACCAACTTGATGGTGGGTGTTTTTAAAAATTTTGTTTTTTGGATTCTCTGTACTTCATTGATCAAACCATTTTATACATAAATATTTTACTAATTTTTGTTTTTCTTGTAAATATAATTGGGTTTCATTTATTATCTATAAAAATTGCATTTTATTTTACAGTGTTAAATATATAATTCACGACTGGTGATATCCTATCATAATTTCAGGAAATAGTAAAACTATAAATAATTAAGTTTATCCCGATGGCTAGAAAAGGGAATGGATTTAAATCACATTATTGTAATTCTAAAAAATAATAATTCGGGAGAAAAAAGAGTGACTTATATAATGAAAAAACATAACACCCAATGTAATTAGACATAAATACATACGAATCTTTCTTCTTCTTTTTTGTTTTTTGCTATAGTATTGATAACCACAATATTTTTAGTCTTTTCATTACAAAAAACAAAAGCCTTGATCTTGCCATTAATTATAAGAGCGATGTTTTAAGTTCAAATCACGGCACCCTCGTACAATCTAGCCACCTCACCTGGTAGTTCAAACCCCAAATGTATCCATATGTATTGCTTATATATATAAAGAAAAATAATAATAAAAGCCCCAATGTAATCACAACACAAAAGCTTACATCATGCCAAATAACAAAGGGATAGTACCCAATAAAAAAATGAAACATAATCAAACAAAATAAACAACAAAAGTCATAGTACCAAATATTTAAAAAAAATAAAAAAGTATTCATAGTACCAAAAAATGCACACACATGGAGCATGGATATCAACTAAATGCATCATTCTAAACTTTTAACAAACGGGATTACAATAAAAAAAGATGAAAATTCTAAGAAAAAACTTCATAGGAAGGTGTTTTATAGTATTGGATATAAAAGGGAGTAGATAGATTCAAAATACGTATAATTAATAGAGAATGGATTCGAAGTAACGATAATTAATTAGAGAGAATAGATTTAAAGAGGAAAGAGTGGAGGAGTACGGAAGGTGGAAGAAAAAAATAAAAAAAAGCAGTAAATAAGGAAGATAGAAAATCACATCATTTTGAAATGGAGATTAACAAAGCATTAGTTAATTAAATTTTGCATTAAATCTCACACTTATTCCATTTAACTATGTTATATATAGATATAGATGCCAAATCAGATCTTTTCAATTAAAAAAGAAGTTTCTAAAAATAAAAATTTCAAAAAAAATATAGAATAAAGAATCCAAAAATAGAAGGACTAAATGGGAGGGAACATTTTTGGAAATTGTTTTGTTTTAATATTTATATTATAAAATATCAAGTTTGACCAAATTTATTTTCAAAAAGTATAAAAATCTAATGGTTAAAAATATACATGTTATGTTGTGCATTAACTCTACCATTGGATGAGTTTTATACACATATCAAGATGTCACATCAAAGGTAAAACACTCACAACCAATCTATATTATAAAACATTAAGTTTGACCAAATTTATTTTCAAAAAGTATAAAAATCTAATGGTTTTTATATACATGTTATAGTGTGCATTAACTCTGTACCCTTTGATGAGTTTTATACGCATATTAAGATGTCACATCAAAGTTAAAATAACCACACCAATAATATATACACAATAAATTTCCACACACCAATAATTTTCTCTATATTAAAAATGCCATAACTTAAAATAAAAAATTCAAAATTTAATAAAAATTTAATATTTAAAATCTACTAATCAAGATCAATTAAACAAGATCCATCATGACTATAGAATTATGTAAAAAAAAATAAAAATTATTAAGTAACATTTAACACCAATAATATACACAAAGTAAGCTCTCACACACCAATAAATATTTTTACATTAAAAATGTCATAACTTAAAATAAAATTTTCAAAATTTAATATTTAAACTCTACTAATCAAGAAATTTAATAAAAAAAATAATATTTGAATATAATAATCAAGATCAATTAACCAAGATTCATCTTAAAATACAAAAAATTAATATTTAATATTTAAAATATACTAATCAAGAAATTTCATAAAAAATAATATTTAAATCTACTAATCAAAATCAATTAAATAAGATCCATCACGACTACATAATTATGAATTTAATATTTAAATTTACTAATCATGATTAATTAAACAAGATTCATCATGACTATAGAATTATGTAAAAAAAATAAGAAGAATTATTGAGTAACATTTAACACCAATAATACACACACAATAAACTCTCATATATCAATCATTTTTCTACATTAAAAATGTCATAACTTAAAATAAAAAATTCAAAATTTAATATTTAAAATCTATTAATCAAGATCAATTAAACGAGATTCATCATGACTATAGAATTATGTAAAAATAATAATAATTATTATTAAATAACATTTAAGGACGTATTTTATGTGTTCGTACATTATTGATCATCTTAGTATGTCGTTTTTAGGAGTGTTCATAATATATAGTCAAATTTTTGAACTATTTTCAAATCATATCAACAAATGTGATTGAATTATTTTCACATATTAGCTTGAGTTTAATTTGTTAAAAATTTATTTTGCCGAGATTAAAATAAGATAAAAAAATATTATTAGAAGATTCTTTAAAAATTAAAAACAATTCGATCAAATCCAGTCTACTTTTAGTTGTTATAGCATGAAGATATATTGAAACTAAGTTTATCGATTTAAATTTATCACACATTACTTCTTTTTATTTTATTATTAATTTTTATTTAATTTACTGTGCTGAATGACACAAGTATATCATAATATATATTGAAAAAGATTGACTTTGTTTTAACTTTTTTTTAAATTTTTTACTAAAGTTTTGACGCGAAATCAAATGCGATATCCTCTACCGGAATTGACCTTTATATAGTGGGCTTTTTTAAATTGGGGCGAAGGGCGACCCATGTTCAAAGGCTCAATAATCTTCTTTTTCTTCTTCATTCAGCCTTTCTCTTTCCCAAATACCCCATCTCTCTGCAACTCTCTCTCTCGCTCTCGCTCGCCATGGATCCACTATCTGTACTCCGAGATTTCACAATCCGCAACCAGCTCGACTCCATCACCCAAGTCGGTGACCATTACCGCTTCGGCACCGACTACACCTTCCCATGCTCCATCGAAACCCCCTACCGCTCCAAACAAGGTAACCTCTACACTCTCGAAACCCTAGTTTACTTCATCAAACACTCCTACCTCAAACACCACGACTACATAAAGATTGCCGGAAGCCAAAAAATCCCCGCCGTCACCCTCCCCGACCGCAAACCCCTCCTTGATTTCCTCTCCGGCCACGTCCCCTCCACCGACTCCATCGAATTTAGTATCCCTAAATTCGACGAGTACCGCCCCGAAGATAATACTGCACAGCATCATGCTAGTGGTATGGATAATGGTATGGGCATGGATAATGATGTTATTGATAATGATATGGATTCTAGGGTTAGGGATTCGGATAATCCGATAAAGAAACTTAGATCCATAGAAACCCCTCTTAAGGACCGCGAGGCGATGTTGGAGTGTAAGCATAGGGATTTTTATAGTGTTCTATTAGCGTCTACAAGGAGAGATGAAGAGAGGCAACGAGTGGATTCTTTGCAGAGAAAAGATGGATTGGTTGCCAAGAATCGGATTGAGAGAGGGTATGGGGAGGAGCAAGGGTTTGATAATACGGGGCCGAAGGCCAAGATGTTGTTGAAGGGGAGTAAGATTGGGGAGGGAGTGCCGATTATTCTGGTGCCGAGTGCGTTTCAGACTTTGATTACGATTTATAATGTGAAGGAGTTTTTGGAGGATGGGGTGTATATATCTACTGATGTTAAGGTGAAGCAGATGAAGGGGGCAAAACCTGATTGTGTGACTGTGCAGAAGAAGTTTAGTAGGGATAGGACGGTCACAGCGTATGAGGTGAGGGATAAGCCTTCGGCATTGAAGGCTGAGGATTGGGATAGGGTGGTGGCTGTTTTTGTGCTGGGGAAAGAGTGGCAGTTTAAAGATTGGCCATTTAAGGATCACGTGGAGATCTTCAACAAAAGTAAGTATATTTGATTATTTGGGATTTCCAGTTCCTTTGAGTGGTGCCAAATTAGTTTGTACAAAAATTAAGCAAGCAAGCAAGCATAGCATTTTCCGTGGGTAAATCCCATTCCTGGTTCATAACAGTGGCATGCTCAAGTTTGGGATTGAATTCGAATTTGGAATTGTCCATTCCTGGTTAATACCTTGCTACACTCATTCTTGATACTGTCCTTTTGGGTTTGTTTCTGAGAGTGGATGTGTGAAGCAAACATAATTTATGTCCATATTTTTTTTTCCTTTATTGCAGTTCTTGGTTTTTACATGCGTTTTGAGGATGATAGCATTGAGTCGGCAAAGGTTGTGAAGCAATGGAACGTGAAGATCATATCGGTGAGCATATTGTTCAATGTTCCTTAAGCTTTTCGGTATTTGACACAACTATAACCATTAGTTTTAGTTTCCCTTTCCCTCTTTAGCTTCATTGGTTTACATGTTAAGGTTACTCGTAACCGTGTTAATTTGATTACGGTTTCCTTATATGCAGATTAGCAAGAACAAGCGGCACCAGGACAGAGCTGCAGCGCTTGATGTGTGGGGCAGACTGGAAGAATTTATGAGGTCACGATCACATTCTTGAGGTGTGCCATGTCTTAGAAAGAGAGCTTCATGTTACTTGTCCTACTGTTGTACTATTTTTGGTCAGCAATTTCTCAATTAGTGCTTACTGTATGACTTGTGCCGGCAAAATCTTGGAGTTCATTAAGCGTTTAGTGTCATAAAGTACAGTTTTGTGTTTAGGGACGGATAGAGATCATAATGTCGCATAAAGATGAATGCTTACCTCGTGAAGATGATGTATTTTGTATCTCCATTTATTTATATTACATGCTTGTAATGTTATATCTCCATTAGAGTCCTCTTACTACTTTTTTATTGGACTTAATTTGTCTCTAGGAAATCGTCTCCATATTGTATGCTTGGAAATTGGAATTGTAGATAAATTTAATTCGAGCAAGTCACACTATGAGATTTGAGACCAAGTTACTGAACAAAGCTTTAGGGAAGAGCAGACAGAATTTGGAAACCAACATGGATTTATACCATGAAGATCAACTACAGGAAAATATTAGTAAAAACAAAGACTTCTGATATTCAAGATTAGTAAGTGGCTTTGGTCTGTGCGCCCTGTAGGGAAAATGGATTTTGGATATTTATATATAAGGACATATGATATAATAACTAGTAGAGTTCATGCATGAATTAGAAGGTTAATGGAAAGGATGGTTATGCTAAGAAATTTTTTGGAAGTGGAAGAGAACGAGTATATGTTGCTGATGGGGTTAATTAATAATCTGGAGATATCTAGATTCGGGAGGGATTCCAGAATATGGGAAAAAGAAAAGTAAGGGCTGTTTTCTGTAAAGTAATTCTTTGAAATTCTGTCACGGGCCAACGTAGAAGGAAATTTTGATCCTTTCAATATGATTTGGAAGAATGGAATTCCGGCAAAGGTTAAGGTTTTGGCTTGGTTAGCTGCTATAAAGAAAGTTAATACAGCAGATTCGCTGCAACTTAGAAGACCGTATTTACAAATCTCTGTCTTGGTGTGTTATGTGTAAAAGAGAGGGAGAGTGCATTGATAATTTGTTACTTCATTGTTCGTTTGTACATTTTATTTGATGCAACATCCGTAGAGAGTTAGGTTTGATTACAGCTTTTCCAAATTCTTGGTATAGGTTCCTCTCAATAAAGTGGTATTTGAAGGGGAACAAAAAGAAGACTAAAACATTATGGAGAAGTAGTTGTATGGCAGTTTTATGGTGCATGTGGAGGGAAAGGAATTCCAGATTGTTTGATGACAAGGAGGCTAACAATTAGGTAGTTTGGCGGAGGGTCAAGGCCACGGCTTCGTTGTGGGCATGTTCTTCGAAAGTTTTTGGGGCTCTTTCCTTGTCAGATATTGCCAGAGATTGGTCAGCTGCAGTTCTATAGGAGGAGTGTAGTTTACTGTCATATGTAGAAGGCTTGTTATTAGGCTGGTTGCAGTCTGCTGGGCTATTGTGTCTTTTTTGCTTTCTGTTCTTGTTTTGGTGTGGGCTGATGGTGAACTTCTCGTTCTCGTTCACTTTCAGTCTTTTTTCTGCTTGTATTGATTTTCTTTAATTAATATAAGCTTTGTTTCTGATCAAAAAACTAACTTGGAAAGAAATTAACAATTTAAGAAGTTTCAGTTAGCTGAGAGTTGCAACTGTGAGTGGGACTAGGCAGGGATAACAATGGGTGTGTAGGCCTACAGAGTTATTAGAGGAATTGATGCAAGTAAACTGGTAATGATGGGTCCTGTTAAAAAAGGTGTGAAAATTGATGAAGTAAATCAGGCTGTTGGTTGCAGATTTGATGTTGGTCAGATTTTAGTGTTGTCTAAAAGAATTGAACTTATTTTCTCTGCATGTAACACATACGGTAAGGCCTTGTGTGAATGCCTTTTCCAAAGTTTGGTGAAGTGTCGTGTTCCTATATATTATGTTGATATTTTATCTACTGATTTTGGCACTTGCCATCAATTTGATGACTTTGGTAGCAATATTTTGTGGTAGAATTTATATAGGAATATACATGCAAATTTAGAATAAGATCTTTTCTTTTTGTGTTTGTGTAATTTGTAGTTATAACTCAAGGTATCTAGGCCTCTTGAAGAAGCCAAGTAAGTTGTGGGAACCTTTAGACTGTCCTATCTCCAGCGATGGAGCATACTGTGGGAGGTGGCTACAAAAGGATGCAAACTCTTGACCTCCAAATTGTCAGGAAATAGCTTGTTGTGTTGTTTATGAGCACTATGATATTGTGCTGGACATGAGGCAAAACATCTATATCGTTTTTCTTTTTTTTTTTTTTGGTTAGGTGTGGGGGGTGTTGAAACCCAACTCAAGGCTGTAATGATCTCAAAACTCTTGAGGCATCCCATTGGTCTCAAGGCAAATTATCTTTTATTTTTCAAATTCATGATGGTCGACGTGGGGGAGAACAATTGGGGAATGTGAAAGATGTTACCATGATGAAGTGTTAAAGATATACCGGATCATAAATCTTGAATTGTACACCATTTTCTAAAGGGAAATAATAATATCACAATCTTCCTGAATTTGTCCCTAACTCCCTATTTATGACATGATTTGAGCATGGTACCTGAAACAACAATAATTGGAGTTATTTCTATTTCTTGACACCATCAGTCTTCTATTGAAGAAGAAATTTGGACCAAAATGCCCCCTTCTCGGCTTCCTTCATGTCTACAGAAAAGAACCCAAAATTTCTTGCCAAATATATATCTTATTAGCTATTTCTGAGAGCTTTTCATTGTGCATCTGGGTTGAAAACCTTAATCTGTTTGCAAACACAGACCATTGAATCACATACAAGTATACAACTCATATATGTTATAGGAAACAACACGAACTGCAAAGGCCATGAATAACCTTCTCTGTGCACATTAGTTCTCCATGGATTAAAACTCCTTTGTCCTGCTGAATGAGATAATTGATCTCCCTAATCACTCTTCCTATAGAGAGCATCAAATTTCAGATCCGATTTCCCTTAACAGTTCAAGCGCGGAACTCAAACATTAATTCATTATATGCAATGACTTTACGTACAGATGAATAGAAAAGCTCAGACAATTAGTCCTACATCTTTGTTGGATAATTTTATTGTTCATATTTTTGGATGTCCAATCTTTTCTCACTATAATATACGATGATTAGTTTTTCTATGCAGTAATTGAAGAATTTGCCTATTTATTTATTTGTTTCTTTTTTTCTTTTTTGTTGCTTGCGCAATATTCTATTCCGCCTCCCTTTTTATAAAATACAAACATTCCAAAATAACCATATGGTTTTTTATCTTCCTCTCTTTTGAACTTGTTTCTTGCATCCATTTTTTGTTGGAAACTGTTGCTGTTAGTGCATTTCAGTATCTTGCTCAGCATTCATGTATATATCGTGTATCTCTATCCTAGATACTATTTATTTTGTCTCTAGTTACCAATTTTTATATTTTGTCTTTGTGCTGTATAACAACATTTGGCAGTATAAGATTGGTTCTTGATCTGCCCACCCTCTATATATTTCTGTCCATATATATTTTCTCACTATATGATATAAGTCCATAGAAAATTCGTTTTCTTTAGTTGAAACTCTGTTAATTTTTTCGTATTTCATCATTTATTTTTCATCCAAACAAATTAATTATGTTCCTTTTGATTCGGTAGTTACTCTGTTCATATTCACAAACCAGGTACAGCATCTCTTTATAAAAAACAGAAAAGAGCAAGAGATCAATCTCTTTAATCATACAAAATATATTGTCTGCTAAATGGGTCGTAAAAGAACAAAAATACTACATGACCAAAGGGAAACCCCAACAAAGGCAAATTCCTTTAGGCAACCACCCAAAGAAGAAAAAGAAAAAGGAAATAGTTTATAGTAACTGTTTTTGTGTTTGTAAAACTGTGTACTGAAAGATAGGCTGGCAGATGGAAGAAATCAATAAATAGTGTAGGTTGAAGCATATGATGCAATGAAAAGAAAGAAGAAGATCAGAGGAACTGGTGCTCTGTTAAAACTTCCATCCGATGAGCCACTGTCTGTTGAAGGTACACTATTGGATCCACGCCCTGCACATTATTTGAAAAATTCAACACCAACATTTTCGAATGCATGTTTATATATAGATATGGGCAAAAATGTTGTAAGTTGAAAACAAAACTGAAGTGCTAAATACCGAACTTCGAGGGTTTATCTTGGTTCTTAGAAGGGTTTTCTATCTTTCTCTATCTCTTGAGAATCTCATTTTGACTAAGAATCCCTGTTGGATCGGATATTGACGAGTCCTTCGATAATTTGTAGGAAACTTTTTCTTTATTAAATGAAAATTGGGAGACGAGCAAAAGACGAGGAAAAGATAGAGAATAATAAGAAAGGTGATTATCGTACATATTTGTCATGTAGAAAGATGAATAAGTCCAATATATACTCTCTTAGATATACTTAGATCTAGGCTTGAGCAAAGTGAGCCAACCTTTTGAAGGTTCGAGCTTTCTTAATTATTCCCTCTGGCTCAAACTACAGGTCCCACTTTTACTTGTATATTTTATAAGAAAACACTGATTTCAACCTATACTCAATGTTTGAGAATACGATTATGTTTTATTGTGAAGTTTGGTACATTGATCATGTCCTGAAAAGGAGATATGATTTCTTATTTGAGACTTCATGAAAAGGAAAGTGGGACTCTTAATTTGAGAAAGAGAGAGTAAAATCTAGCCGCCAAACTCGAGCTGAGTTTAGACTTTAGAGGAGATCAGAGAATGTTCTATAAATGAGCTTTGTCAAGGCAAGTTAAAATTCTCACACAATACATTTTTTGTTTGTATTTATAAGATTATTTGACCCTAATCTAGTTGTCTCTTCCCAAGCTTACTCAATCCATTATCACGGGCTCAACATGTTTATCAATTGAACCTTTATATGTGACTTGAGCTAGGTTCATCAACTTAATAAATGAGCTCAAGCTCTTCAAGAACATCTCGGTTGCTTTAGTTTCCAAAACCATGTAAGATTTGTAATTTCACCCCATAAAGCTGTAATATTTCTAACAGACCAGTTTTCTCATGTGCAGTAAAAGAAAGATGACATTTTTGTTACCTGAAGGTACTGTATTTGGAGAGTCACCTGGAGCAGCAGCTACCAAAATATTGATACAAGTCAGTAAGAATAACATATACGAATTATGCTAGACTCGCAAAAAATGTGCACAAAAGGTTTTACACCAGGTGATTTGTCACTTCATGATTGGGAATGAAGATTTTCTGGTATGGAGATAATCGTTTGCATATATTCTTTCCAAGTATAAGTACTGGGAGACATTCAGGTATTGAGATCCTCTAGAGTGATGAAAATCAGAGTTAAAGAAATTTGGAGTGTTAGTTAAAATCAGATGGTGCCAATTTTGACAGTTTCTGCCTAAATGAATCTTTGCCAAAGGCAAACACTATCTTTCAAAATTGAAGCCATCCAATTTTAAATGAATAGTCTAAAATTTACTAGCTCTGTTAGAGAGTGATTGAGATCACTTCAGAGGAGGTGGATCCCACATTCAGAACATGGTGACATGCTGCCAATATATTGCTTTGTGAATTGGGTTACACAAAGTTTACTGCTGAGAATGCTTAGGTTACGCATCACTGTGTTCTCAAAACATGTCCCCAAATTGTGTCTCCCAAGAATTATTGTTTCTTTTTACGGGCATTCTTACCGTTGCAGCGGCTAGCGGGTGGAGTCTGAACATTGCAAGCCCCAGGCAAGGCCAGAGCCTGGGTCTGGTTGATGTTAATACCGAGAGAAGAGGCGCCACCGTTAAGGACCTCACAAAGGCACTGCGGCTTTGAGCGGACAACAATGGCTAGCTGAGTGCAGCAATTCGATGACGGGGTTGAGGAGTTGCCCATTATGTAGTTGAGGCAAGGCGACAAGCTTATTAGAACGTTGGTGCAATCTGACTGAGCTGTGGCTCCTCCCGAAAGCATCGCTACTACCACCACCACCAAGGTCAGACTCATGTTCATTCTTTGATTTGCCATTTTGTGTAAATATGTTTCTGGAAATTTGGATTGTTATCCAAAATGGATGTGGAAAGAGTTATTGGGTTCTGTTGAGAGAGAGGTTGATTTGGTTTATATATGTTTTTTTTTTTTTTTTTTGGGGGGGGGGGTGTTGTATGCGGGTAACCGTAGTGTCAATGGTAACCAGCCACTTAGAGTATAGGGTATTTCTTTTAGGCTTTGAGGGGGTTGTACATTGTATATGTTGGCGTGGGAATATGTGGGTGACCTGCTTCTCCTACTACTATTCTAAACAGGTCAATGGTAAAGAGCCACTTAGATTTTTAGTGTGGTTTTTTTTAAGGCTTCAAGGGGTTGTACATTTGTGTAATGTTGGTGACCAAACTGAAATAGGAGGTAAGTAGGCACCTATTTTTACGAAGTGATGAAAGATGGGGACAAGGGGATAACTTTTCTTTAGAATAAAGCATGACGTGTTTCTGTCTCCTAACTTTATTGGGGTTAAAGTTTCTTTTTCTTTTGGAGATCTTGATTTTGGGTTAATCAAAGAATATACTTGAATAGAAACATCAAGATAGCAACAGAGTTTTCAAGTGGTTACAGTACGAAAGGAAAGAGTTGGCCTAGTATTGGAATAGCCGTTCCAAGGCCGCAAAGGGTGTGAACATGGCAAATGGATTGGGCTTGATCCTCTCAAACATTATAATCTTTTGTCTACTTCAATTTATATTAGTATGCTCATAATTATGACATTATTCATCTGCTTACCTCATAGAATGGATTCTCCTTTTTCTTAAAGTCATGTACATCTTCAAAAATTGATCGCCCAAGTGACGCGTTAGAGAGTACAATGGTTGGTGGTTTTAGCAGACTGGCGCAATAATAGATGCAATTTTTGACGCGTCATGTTGGGTATTAACAAAGGTTATTAAATTGGTACATCTATCATTAAATCAATTCCTAATGCTAATATGTACATTGTGCGTTGGAGCCTATCAAATTGTAATTGAAATGATTTAATTATTGACCAATTTAATAGGGAACCCATAATTTTTAGTAGTAAATTAAGCAGCGGCAAGACAAACAGGAATAAGATTTTGGGAAGTAGGCTTTGAAATACCATTTTTTTTGGAATAATTTATATGCAGAGCTATTCGAGTTGCCTCAGGTAGAGAACTATAGTCGCAGTATAAAGCAAGTGCATCACTGATAACTGTATGTTATAACACCCCATGGTTGAAGACTTGAAGTAAAAGGATCAAAATAAATTTTGTAAAATGCTGGAAACACTAGAATCAAAACGATTTTATTCGTTAAAATTTTACATAGTTTATATTAAATATTGAGCAAATTATTTACTCTGTAAGAGTCTCATTTGGCAAAGGCTCAAATTAACAGTCTTCACCATTATTTAGATTGAAGTTTGTTTTGTTTGTGTTTCTTATTCACGATTTTGCGATCATCTATTAGAAATAGTCTTAAACGCCGATCTTTATTTAAAAATATAAGTTTCAACTTTAAAAATGTTGTTTTAATTAACAAGTGTAAAGGACAAAGTAGGAATATTAACGATTCGGTTGATAACAATACAGAAAAGAAAAATAAAAATAGTTGTGTTTTTGTGAGAAGTTGAAAAATAAGTTGAGACATGTGGTGAGATATTTTCTTACTTCGTAACTTTTTCTATAGAGAGATTAGAAGAAATTTTTTTCACAAAAAAATATGAAAGATGGAGGACATCTATTTATAAAATGGGCAGGAGATGAAAAACATTTTTAATATAAGTTTCAACTTATTTTCTAACTTCTTAACAGTCAAATGTTTATTTTTTTTTATTCCACTATCAGTGGAGCCGAATTTGAAATTGAAGAGAAAATATTTATCCAAGTAGGCCGATGTGCTAATTTTCAAGGCTTGGGGCCATTGCTTGGGGGCATAGAATGGTAAAGCCTTCTTTTTGCGTGCAAAATGGTCTATAGTTCGATTGTATATATTCACCTCTTCCTTTCCTTTCCTTTTCTTTCAATTCGCATTGAATAACTGGTTAAAGTTTTAGCACTTGTGTAAAAAGATAAATACTATTTATATTTTAAATTAATAATTCACTATTTTAAGAAAGATTGATTTAGGGTGAGATTTTCATTGTCTTCCTTATAGAAACAGTAAGCTTCTGCACATCTTCCTTTTTTTAAATAAAAGAACAAGTGAACCCTTAATTTAGAATAATAGAACTTTTTTTTTTAATTTCAATGTGAAATTTTATTTTAAATTAGTTTGGGAAATTTGTAAGCATAAAAATATGTTTACTTTTGGATTGCAACATCTTAATTAGCAACATTGCTTACATGTCACTCTAGGTCCAGAGAGATTCAAAAACTCTATGTTTTGTTTCCTTTTACATCAAAACCGAACCGAATGTGTCCATTAATTAAGGACAGTTCAAATATTGCTTCGCAATATCACGTACATGTTTAAAATAATTGTACACCATGTTTAAAAAGAAAACACCAATCTTTAATTATATATAATCACCAACATAGAAGTTTGTCCATTATACAAAGTAAACAAACTAGCACAACAAGGGAAAAGAAGAACAAGTACTTGAAACAAAACACACTTAAGTTAATTGATTCATAGATAAAAACAACAATCCATGAAATTAACTTAGAAACTTTTTATTCGAACAAGATGTAAATATCATAGTAGAACATTGACAAATAGGATAGAAACTCCATTAATGGTCCCACACAAAGCTCAGAAGCTGGTGAAGGTTGAAGCCAGAGGGTACTCATCTTAGTTGCCACCTGAGGTTGCACAAACATATGGAGAACATGCATGTTAAGCAAATTAACTAATTAATTCACAATATAATAAATTTCCAATGCAAATGCAAATTAAAAGTGGCAATATACTTGCATGAAATTAAAAGTGGAAATATACTTGCATGAAATTCAAGGGTTTGCACTTTATAGTACTATAATGCTGGGGGTAAGAATTTTGAAAATCATTCGATATTACATAATGAAACCAAAAAAAAATGTACAAACTTATATGAGATGTTGCATTCGTATCAAAATTCTGACACGAAATTGATACAAAATAGGAACAACTGCATGTTTATACTATATTTTTTAATACAATTAAGAAAGAAAAAGTTATTTCAGAAAAAAATATTTTGTTAAAAATTATAATCAATTTTACGAGTGTCTTAGTTTGGTTCAAATTTGCAAATACAGTTCTCGATTTGATTCTGTTATTCAAATTTCATTTTGTTTTATGGGTTAAACTGAAACCGATCCAATCAATATTCCACGTTACAATTAAATATTGAATTAGTGGGTTCCGATGAAAACCTTTACGATAAACTAGTGCATGCTTAAGTGCCAAATATGCGTACCTGAAACGGATGAGCTAGTGGGAGGATCTGAAGTTGCCGCAGCTGGCGGAATCTGCGGTGTCGCAACCGGTCCTTTAGCAGCTAGTCACCCGGAAAATGAAGATGAAGATAAGAGTTGAATATTTACAATAATAAAAGAAACGTCGGAAATTTTCTTAATCACTTCAATTAATGCATTATTTGCTTTTGCAAAGTCGAAATTACTTCAGCATTAAGATTTTTCATTTTACCATTTATATTCAATGCCAAACATACCGGGTAAAATTGTATTTTTGGTCCAAATTTTGTGCCCAATTGCTTTTGGTTCGTATCCATTACCACTTTTCTCCAATTTCTCTCGATAGTGTTTATTTGGAGGGTTAAATTGATGAATTTTTTTTTGTAAAACTTGGTAGAAACGATTTCTATAATGAGTAGACCATCTTCACAAAATTTTATTAGAAGGTTCAATTTAGAAATAGGCGAGATGATCATATGTACAAAATTTTAACGGACTGAAACGAATGTGTATATCAAATTTTTACTACAACCACTTTTTGTTTGAATTTCTCTTTGAAATTTTGTGGAAATGATCTACTCATTATAGAGATCATATCTATCAAGTTTTATGAAAAAATTCACCCGTTTACCCTTTTAAATTGACACTATTGAAGGAAATTGGAGAAAAGTAGTAATACAAAGGAGATAAATCCACTGAATAAAACATGTGTAAACACACTATTCCTAGAAGTGGGGAAAAAATACACAAAAAAGGCTATTGATTTAATTTTTTTAAAAAATGGGAAAAGTGGTTTTTTTTTACCGTCACATAAGCTGACCGGGGGAGTCTTAACATTACAAGCACCAGGTAGAGCCAAGGCCTTTTGTCTATCAATGGTTATACCAAACATAGATCCACCGCCACTACTGAGGGCAGTGCAAAGGCACCGTGGTTGTGACTTAACCACACTGGCTAGGGAAGAGCAGCACGATGACGACGGGCTACCCGAGCTCCCGGTCACGTAGTTGAGGCACGCTGCCATGCTCATTAGCACGTTGCTGCAGTCTGACTGAGCTGCGGCTCCAGTCCATATCAACATGATTGCGAGGACAAAGATTAGGCCAGTTTTTTTGTTAGTCATGCTTGAAGAAGCCATCTTGGTTGATATATTTTAGTGTTGTTTCTTTGGCTTGGGGTTTGAGAGAAGATCATCGAGGCTGTTATTTATAGGAGAAACTTTTCTCACCCCCCCCCCCCCCCCCCCCCCCCCAAAACCCCAACACCCCCTAGCTTGTGAAATACTCCATATATTTAATTACGCAATAGTTGGCTTTTTGAGTTTTGAAATCACAATTTTGAGAGTGGACTTACCACTGAGCTACAAGCTCACAGGCAAAAGTTAATATTTTTAGTTACGTTCCTGCTTTTTAAAAGGTGTGTACATGTTTTAACACGCTATTTTTTTTATTTTATTTTTTTGGTTCCGGGGCATTGCCTCACGGAGTGTCTAGACCAGCTTTCGCGCACCTTGACTAATTCCCGCTCACGCATTTGAGACCTCGAACCTGGGGTGGTTAGCCACCAGGCCACAGCTTGTCATTGCAAAGGAAAGACTAAAATTGTAAGATTTTACCGTGTAGATGTTTCAAAACACAATTTATTCAAGGAGACTATAAACAAAAACCTTATTGCATCTACTTTATTCTTATTTTTTTTATATCATTTACATTCCACGAGTAATTGTAAGAGGAACTGAATGAACGCAATTTTATTATTAATTGGAGCCCTTTTTTTGCATAAAAAATGTTTATGCATATTAAGAATTTTATTCAGTAAAAAAAGGACCATGAACATTATTTTACGCTTTTACTCCGCATTTTGTAAAAGTCGTAGACACGTTAACGTATAATCGATGAAATATGGTGACTAAAATCATAAAACTCATTGCTTTTTTTACTTATTCCAATTTTATTTTATTTTTAACTAGGGGCAATTAAAAAAAAGGGCTTATTAGAGAAAGATTTTCACACTAAGGCCATGGAATAATTTTTTTTTAAATAAAGGGCCTATTTTTTATTTTATTGATAATATGACATGTGTCTTTTTTTTTCATTATAAAATGACATCCCAACCCTTAAAATAAACTAAAAAAATATCAATATGCATTAAAATATGGACTGCAATATGAACTTTGCAGTCTATATTTCACTGCAATATGAACTTTGCAGTCCATATTTCACTGCAATGTGAACTTTGCAATCCATATTTTTAGTGCAAAGTTCATATTGCAGTCCATATTTTACTGCAATGTGAACTTTGCAGTCCATATTTTTAGTGCAAAGTTCATATTGCAGTACATATTTCACTGCAATATGAACTTTGCAGTTCATATTTTATTGCAATATGAACTTTGCAGTCCATATTTTTTGTGAAAATTTCATAAAAAGGGGTAATTTAGGTAATACATAACATGTTTTTATTAATTAAATGATATTTAAATTTATTCAAATACATTCATTTAAAATATAAAACAAAATAGGCCTCTTACACTAATTACCAATTAAAAATAGGCCCTTCATTCAAATTACCAATTAAAAATAGGCCCTTCATTCAAAAAAATATTATTCATTGGATTTTTGGTAAAAATCAATGTATAATAAGCCCTTCTACCTAATTTCTAGTTTTAACTATTCATATTCTAAGAGTGTTGCCCAAAGGATTTATTCTTACTATAATTTGAGTACATCTTTGCGCGTAGGAATGTTGTAAGTATCAACACGCTATATATTTGCGGAAAGAAAAGGATTTAAAATGTAAAAGGAAATTTATTTCCCTTGATTTACGTTGGGTACCTATATTATTATTTCCTCTATTCATAGGTGATTATATTGTCAATTCACAAACGTATAATGTCGAAGCAGTCATTCGTGGGTTCATAGTTTCATACCATTTTCTACTGAGTGAATGCATGACTCTTGTTAATGCAGAAATAGTCGATCAATCCGCTGCTTATTTTAACAAATGGGAAAAATAATTGTGAAGAAGTCATTGAGTTTAGAATAAATTAAAGAGGTTAACGTACTGGTGAACTAAAAAAAGGCCTAATGATGTAAGGTTTGTAATTAATTAAATTAATCAGCAGTTGTGTGTCTTTTTTTGAAGAGATTTAGGAGTGAAATAAGATTAATTATGAATGTGATTAGATCATCTTGAAGATTTACCTACAAATAATATAATTAATCAAGAAAATATTGGCATATGCATGCATGTGTACGTATGAATCTCAAGCTTCTCATCTCAAAGTAGGGAACTGAGCTGTGTATGTACGCCGCAGAAAAACGAGGAAGATCACCTAACTGCCCTTATCGCATTGATTAATATATATATATATATATATGCTGAGTTTTTTTTATTTTTGTAATAATTCTTAAGAGATACAATTTGAGGCATCCTTTGAAAACACACTAATATCTCGCCTATGCATTATTAATTAGACTTTGTGTAGAATCTACTTGCATGCGCATTGCGTTCATATGTACTTAAAGTCATGTTTGGAACGCGGCGGGGAAGTTCTAGTATAGCCGGCCAATTATGTCACTCATATTTTTTATTAATCAGAAGTGGAATCAGGATTTAGCTTTTAAAGGTGCGAAATATATGTAATTAGTTAGTGCCGGCCTTGAGGACTGGTGTTCTGAGCGAGCAACCATACATGTTACAATAAAGAGTTTTATAGTGTATGTAGGTTAGCTAGGGGCTCAATTTTTTAAACACGGCATTAGAATAAGGGCACAAAAAGTATATTCTTGTGAGATTGTGGCTGTTTGTTTTAAGCTTTGGGCACGGTATATCTTGGGTCCCGCCTTGTAATTGGCGTTAAAAGAAAATTAGATATTTGTGGAGAATTTTTTTTTTCACACTCAGCTCCCAAAGTTGATGACATTAAGTATTGCTCGTTTAATTCGAGTTTTGGTGTTTTTTTTAAGGGAAATCCAGTATCTTCCCCTTTACTATAACAATATGAAAAATCCTCCCCTCCAACTCCAAATAAGACTCGAACTTAGGATCTCTCCTGAATTTGGGTGGGTGTCTTTCCAATTAAGCTAACCAAAAATAGTAATTTTAATTATATGAAAAGTTTGAGTTTCATCAGCTCATTATTCTAGCGTTGACATGAACTAACTATAAGAGACTTCTAGTATGAATTTAATTACCATTTTAAAATTCCAAAAACAAACCAAAACTCAAATCAAACGAGTAGTAACGTTTCATATTAATTTAAATGGTACTTATAGCGTAAAAAGTAATTGATACCACTATTTTACCAAATAATTGTATCATTTTTGTGACAAACTTTTTGTCGTTGAATGTGACAATACTGGCAACTATCAGTTCAATTTTCTAGGGTGCCTGTTCGTCGGTTTGGATCCAATGAATTTTAGACAGTATACATATATATAAGCATCCAATCTAGTATAAATTCAGTTTTGAGATTTTGAATACAATCCAAACAAAACCATAAGAAGAATCTAATCAAGTTCCATTAATTGAATGTTTGATCGGATCGATATTACTATTTTTAGTGCCGGATTTAAATTTTTTGTTTTGTGTTTTTTTGGCATTTTCTAATTTCTCTACTATATTTTCTTGGCCAACTACCTCTTCGATCAGACTTAATTGGATCCAATAAACCAAACAATTAATATATCACAAGTCTAAAACGTATAAAATATTTAAATAACAAATATGAGACAATTGCATCGGCTTTAATCGGATTTTTTCAACTTCAAACAATTTATCCTAAGTGTTTACAACCGATCGATCGCGATCTAACATTTTTTGTTTAAGAATTAATGAAAATGTTAACGGTGAAGGAAAAAAAGAAAACTTTGCCTTTTGTTTTCACGAATTTTTGAAAATATTGTACTTTTTTTAGTGCATTTATTTGGCTCTAGATGCTATATACATGATATTTTACACTCTTAACCCTTATTATTATTAATAATAAATATTATTGTTATTAATGCCTCATGCTAAAACGAATATGATTGCATGGAATAAAATTTCATTAAATTATTTATTAAGAGCTGGGCCACTCCGTTCAAAGGAAAAAGATCAAGCCCAAGCCCAATCATATCCTAAGAGCCCGACCCGCTTGATTAATGGATGGAAAAATAGAAGAATAATTGAAATTGAAATTAAAATTAAATATGAACAAAATATTTCATAAAAAGCAAGAGAAAGTCTGGTTTTTCAAACTATATTCCTCCCTGGATTCTTGTATTTTTTTGTAACAGTAAGAAAATGTTTTCGATCAGCATTTCAATTGCAATATCACTTAACGTATCGACAAAATATGGTTATATATACTGATTTTAAGTATTTTCTTTTTGTAACAACACATTCCTTTTTATTTAATGTGAGGCTAGGTAGGCAATCACCATCATAGATAGTTTTATTTAGGATGATCAATAAATCTAGACTCATTGGATGTACCTCATACTTGTAACTCATTTTATGTGAAGTTCTTCAATGGTCGAGACCAATTATTTAGATATGTAAAAAACTTTAGAATTGCGATGTGATCTAAAAGGCAGAGTGTATGAGGTTAGATATCAAGCTTTTGGAGGTGTCTGGGCCGGGTCTCTCAGATGCGCACGTTTATCTTGATGAGGTTTTACATTTAGTCAAGAGGTTTGGGATATCGTTTATTGAGCATGTGCCGAGGTTAGCGAATAAAGGGCAAAGTATGTTTTTATTTGGAATGACTTAAAAAAAAAAAACTAACTCCAGTAATATTGCACCATGGAAATTATTTAAGTTGATTCATAGCTAGAAACAACGTACAATCTATGAAATTAACTCTATAAATTGATTATTCAAACAAGATGTAAATATCATAGTAAAATATTTATTTATGTAGAAGAAACTCCATGAGTGGACTCCACATAAAGGTCAGAAGCTGGTGAATGTTGGAGCCAAAGGGGATATCTTAGTTGTACGGAGTAGTACCACCTGAGGTTGCACAAGCATACGAAGATGATGTTAAATTACTTTATAATTACATAATTCACAATATATATATAGCATTAATTTTCTTAAAAATACAATAAAAGAAAGAACTTGGTATACATATATATAATGCAAGCATGGTTTGATGTATAGATAATGAAATGAAAATGCAAAAGTAAAGTGGCCATTCATATATCCTTGAATGATATTCAAACTTTAAGGTATAATGTTAGGAGTAACAACTGAGAATCACATGAAATTTATATCAGATGTTGCGTTGTGTTCATATCAAAATTCTGTCCCATGAAATTGATATAAAACAGGAATAATAGCATGTTAATTGTGGATTGTCGTGTATTTTGGTGTCTTGTTGTGTTTAGGTGGGAGAAGATTACGTTGTTAATCGCGTTCTTGTGCTGTTCCGTGTTCTAGTAGCTTGTGAAAGTGCGATTTGCATACATATAACTCGTATTTTAGAAGAAAATATAGAAAATTATCAAATTTAATTATTATGTATATATATCAATACGCATTTAATGAAAATGAGGCACATGCTATATAATCATACAATTTATAACTGCTGTAACATTAAGCGTAACACTTCAACGTTATTTGTACAGAAAAACGTCTTAAGAAGATAAAAAAAAATATTATTTTTCTTTTCATTTTCCGTTGAATGTATTATTTTTATAATTAAGATGACTACTGGAAAGCCGGGAAAAGAAGAAGAAAGAAGCAAGAATTGAAAAATGAAACGTGGTTTTTACCATTACATAGGTTGGCAGGGGGAGTCTGAACATTACAAGTAGCGGGTAGACCCAGGACCCGTTGTCGGTCAATATTGGGTATTGATCCACCATTGATGAGGGCGCAAAGGCACTCTGGCTGGGTCTCAACCACACTGGCTAGCGACGAGCAGCACGAGGACGACGGGCTCTCCGAGTTGTCAGTCACGTAGCTAAGGCACGGTTCCAAGCTCATTATGGCGTTGTTGCAGTACTCTGGTTGAGCCGCGGCTCCAGTCCAGATCAACATGGTTACGAGGATTAAACCCGTACTTTTGTTAGTCACACTTGAAGAAGAAGCAGCCATTTTGGTTAAATATATTTTAGTGTTGTTTTTGTTTTGGAGTTTGAGAGAAGAAGAGGCTGTTATTTATAGGCTGGAGAAACTATCTCTCTCCCCTCTTTCGTACTTTTGTTGATAGGATAAAAATAATAAAGTAAAATACTTCAACATGTATTAAAGACACAATCATAAAGTGATATGTTATATGTACATTGATCAGCGTAAATAATTGATTCGATCTATTTATGATGAGCTGAGTTCATTAACCAATATATTAGCTACAGACATGTTTATATCCTATTTTTGGTCATATCAAGATTGTTTGGATTAATTTTTGTACAACTCGACTAGTTTCTTTAACAGATAGTACCAACCATCGGCCACCAAAAGTTTTGCATCTGTCAGAACTCAACTTCGAAAGTTCCCAATCGACCCGATTTTCTAAACTCAGAGTGATTAGCTATTAAACACACTATTGTGGTTACACATCTCCATATCCATGTATTGAATGTTTTCCAGCGTGAGTCCCTGTAGAAGTGCTGAAATATATATATATATATATATATATTAGTGCGTACATGTTGCAAAGCACTATTTAGTGAAAGGGACTAGAAACAAAACGATTATACTTTTGTTTTTTCCGTTTATATATAATATATATATATATGTTTAACAGGTGAAGAAGTTATTGATATATAATTTAGAAATTAAAGAGGCTAAGGCCATTTCCGATGCTAATTTTTATATTTTCATTTTTATTCTCTGTGTCAATATTTTCTTAGAAATTTTTTACATCTAGTTGTAAAATATTCTTTTATAAGGGTAGAAAAACATACACAAATTGTTCTCCAATGGTAGCCTTGATTTCTTTCATATTTGACATTTATTTAAGAAGAGAGAGAATTAATTAATTTCATAGTATCCAATCAGATTGTGTCGAAATTTCTCTAACGAATATCACCTTCCAACTCATGAAGAAATGGTTACGAAAAGCCCCATTGGAACATATTTTTACCATTTCTCTTTTCGTACACAAAAATTTGTATAGATAAAAATGACTATTAAAGATGATTTAATTAACGGATGAACTACAAAAAAAGGGCCTAATTAGGTCAGATTTATAATAAATTTAAATTAATCGGCGGTTAGAGGTCAATTTATAAAGAGATTTAGGGAATGAAATAAATAAGATTATTGTTGTGATTACATTATCTTGATTATTTACCTACTAACAATAGAATCAATTAGGAAAATATTGGCATGTGTATGAATATAAGCGGCGGTGGTGGATTGGGTTGGGGGTGCTAGGTTTTTTAAAATTTGCATGTCTGACCAAAGACCTTTTTATGTGATGAGTCGTGCTCTTTAATTTAGATATTTTGTATACTTAGTTAGCATCATTTTTGTATCTATTGACGCCCATTAAAAAAAGTATTCTAATAGTTTTTGTCCATCTTCACATACATAAACAAATTCATGTGTAGTAAAAAGAGAGAGCAAGGAGAGTTGTGTGTCATGTTCATTTAGTGTTATATCATATTCACATTCATTTATATATATGTGTGTGTACGCGCCGAGTTTTATTTTTGTAACAATTCTTAAGAGACACAATTAATTTGAGGTATCTTATGAAAATTAAACAAATTGATATATTAACTATGCATCATTAATTAGTCTTGCATGCATGGGGTCTACTTGCTTGCGCATTGCTTTCATACTTTCATGGCCACATATCTTAAATTCTAACTCATGTTCTATGAATCCAATTTTCATCCGGGAAAAGCCATATTTTTCTTAACAATGTATTTCTCATTTGATCCAATAGTGTATCATTAGATATAGGAACATAGATTTGATAAATACTGATAACTCTTAAGAGAGTTGTGTTGTTCCGTTTATTTAGTGTTACATCATATTCACATTAATTAGACTTTGCATGTATGTGTTGAATTTTATTTTTGTAACAATATATGGTTAAGAGATACAATTATCACCTATGCATCATTAATTAGACTTTGCATAGAGTCTACTTGCATGCGCATCGCTTTCATACTAAAGTAATGTTTGGATCATGGCTGGGGAATTCTAGTATAGCCTGTCAATTACGTCACTTGTATGTTCTAATTACATATGGAATCAGGATTTAGCCTTTAAAGATTCGTTTGGTTCAAACTTTTTGAGATTCCTGGAATCCTAGATTCATTTTCAGATAGGATTCCAGTGTTTAGTTCAAGTTTTGGCAAATAATTTAATATTCCAAGGAGAGGTGGATTCCCCTAAACTGAGATATTTTATTCTCTTCTAAGATGGGGGAAAACCAAAATTTATTCCTAGAATCCAACCTTCTTTTTGTCTCAAGACTAAAATACCCTTTTTATTTACGAACATCAAATCAAATTTCCTTCCATATTATCCTACCCCTCTTTTAACCTAGGGTTTTATTTCAATTAGATTGTATATTATTACCCCATCTTTTTACGCTAGGCAAACAAAGTTGTAAGTCTCCACCAAAGCAAACAAGGTCAGTGAATCTATTTCCTTCCTCCCCAAATTTATTATTCCTTATTCGGATCTGCTATTGTTGGTTGTAGATATGTGATTGAGCATTAAATATATGTCTATATAACAGTATTCTAAAACTCGGCGAATTGGGTCGAGTACTCGAGACTCGGAAGGCCAGCAAGTCGAGTTTGCCTACTCGGTAGGCTTTACTTGGACAGTTCAAAACTCGGTCAAACTCGGCGAGTACTCGCTAGTTGTGAGACTCGGCGAGTCGAGTTTGCCCGTTAATTATTCGTTGTAGCTCGAGGGCACGAAAATGGAGAATTCTTTGCTCTCTTTATAAACTCTCACATATCATCATCGATTCATCATTCATCCGCCAGCAGGCAGCAGCAGGTAACCTTCCTATTCCTTTTATTTCTTTCGTCTTCCTTTTTTGTCTTCCCTTTCTCTCAAAATGTGTGTAGGTCTAAAAATACTTGTGTTTCCCGCTCAAATCTCCTGAAAGCTTCCTGCTTTGCGTCAGAAAAGCATGGGTGCTCAGAACAGCAGCTAAAAACGTGGGTTGTTAGCCCAGCGTTGTTTTTTCCAACGGTTAGAGCACCTCTTCCGCGGAGCCTCTTGTAGTAGGTAGGGCTGATGTGTCATTTTTTGTTCCTTTGGGATTAGAAAAACTTTTAGTTTGGTCGAATTTTAATGGGTTTCATTTAGTTCCTCATGGGCCCATAAAACATGGCTTTAAATTAGCTTCTATGAGGCCTTTCATTTCTCACGGCAGCAGGTACTACTGGCCCATTATCATATTATATTATTTATATTAAAATATACCCTATCGATTTTTTTTGATTAATCTCCAAGTAATTGAACACCTCTATCTTGCTTTGTTTTTATGTCTAAATCATATTCATATATATTTGTATATATGTATATTGTTAAGATCCATATATATTTATACACAGTGAAGCTTTAAAATGGGATTCTAGGATTTTATTTTTTTTTCCAATGAAGCAAGCCTTTCTCATCCTTTACCAATCTTTGTTTTTTCATGGGTGAAGCAAGCTTTGTTTTTTTAATAGGCATGAAACTACATTTGTAAAATAGTTGTAATTCTAAGTTTTATTTTCGGTTAATTAGAGTCTAATCAATTTATAAAAAGGAAAAAACAGTGAGATATATATAAAAAAAATTGTGGGTTTCAATGCAAGTCTAGAAGACATGGCTTATTCTTTTAAAAAGTTTGTTGAATGCATTAATGCCAATTTGATTAAGTTGGAAACGGGCTTTATGTAAATCATGAGAATAAGCTTGGGAAAAAAGTGGTTGATGAGCTAAGTAATATGGCAGACTTGGATGAGGAGGATGTTATCAAGGCGACTAATATCATCATTAGTGATGGTCCAAATTAAGTGTAGCTTATTGCTTGCCCTTAAGACATCTCTAAAAGTTACTTGGGTTCTTAAGCTTGTTTGTAAGCTCCGCTTCCCATGAAACTAAATCATATGTGATTAGCTTTTTCCTATATATTGAGCACAATGAGTGCTAAGAATATGTACCTATTGGGCTTATGAATGTTGTATTTGGAATATTATTTTTTAAGTACAAGTGGTGCTAAACTTTGTTGGTTATATTTCATATTTGAGTACAAGTGGTGCTGAACATGTTGGTTAGATTATGTACGTATATATTTTACGAACTTAGATCTAATTTTATGTTATCTTTTGCCACTATGTAAATTGGATTTGTTGGTTTCCAAATTATTTATTAGATGGAGACAGTGGGATCGTTGGCTACTGTTTTAACAATAATTTAGGATACCAATTCCTACTTGAATTAAACACTAGAAAGTAATTTAATTAAGATGTTAGATATGGAGAATTTCAATCTCAACCAAACATTGGCAAGAAATTCAGAACGCCGGGAAAAGAGCTTTCTTAGAATTCAGGATACTGATTCTTTTTTTAAAACTTAAACCAAACAACCTCGATTTAAAAGTACAAAAAATACATGTAATTAATCTGTGTTGACCTTGAGGGTGTTCCAGGTGATCAACCGTAGATGACCCTTCTTACAATAAAGAGTTTTATAGTTTATGTAAATTAGCTAGAGGCTCAATTTTTTAAACACAAAATTAAATAAGGGCACAAAAAATATATTTACATGAGACTGTGGCCCTTTTTGTTTTAATTTTTGGATAGGGCGCTGTGGACACCCCATTTTACGACCCTTGAAAAAGGAGATTGTTCGTTATCTAGTCAAATTGAATTGAATCAAACTTATAAACATCGAAAGAACTTCGAAAGCCAAGTTCTAGGCTCAAACTGCACCGAGATAGGACCGAAAGAGTAAGAAGGATGGTCTAAGAAAAACACCAAGACCGATCGGTCATCATGTGAACCGAATCGGTTTTTCGCGTCTACGGATCGGTCTTTTGTTGGAATGAAACGGTTTTTGCTATAAATGGATCGGTTATCAAGGCGCTCCAATGGGTCTTAGGCCCTTTTCGATCGGTCTTATTTACATCATATGAATCAAATCGGTCTTTGGCTGCAACGGATCGGTCTTTTGTTGGAATGAAACGGTTTTTGCTATAAATGGATCGGTTATCAAGGCGCTCCAATGGGTCTTAGGCCCTTTTCGATCGGTCTTATTTACATCATATGAATCAAATCGGTCTTTGGCTGCAACGGATCGGTCTTTAAGCTTTTCGAATAAGTCTTCGATGGAATGAGCAAATTCTCACTCTATATCAACCAAAACAGAACCCTTGAATAAGGGCAAAGCTCGATAGATAGCATGGGAAGAGCCTCTCAATGGAGGCAGAGCTTGAAAGAGATCCTGAGATAGCCAAAGAAAGCCTCAAAGCGCGATGATAAACTAAAGCCCGAACAGAGGCTCGAGAGAAGAGTAAATTCTCGTAAAAATGGATAGGACTTGATCTAAAGATAGGAATAAAATTGTATCCGAAATTCTTAGACTAGTTTGTAACACTCTTTAAATATTAATCAAAACAAAAAGCTTTGTTTTCGAAAATATGGTATTCTATTAATTCTTTAAATTCAACTTTAAATATTGATTCCCCCATGTGTATATGAACTATATTACTGGGAGTATTGTATGTAGTGCTTATAAGCTGTGTATATGTTAATTAATTCGAAATTGGACATTTAATTTGTATATAGCATATGTTTCATTCTGAATAGCGATTACACCGTAAATACACTATATATCTCAAATCTGGTCTCAAATAATCCTTGCAGGCTTTCTACACTAAAAATCCCAAAAAAACTAGTACAATGTATAGGAAGACCGATCGGTCTTTTCATTATTTTATACTGTTTGCCTCGTAAATTGTGCTATTAATTCAACATGTTAATAAAATTAGTATATATGCATATTTGGGCTAAAAACAGTAGGAAATGGAAAAAAGATAAAAACAAGCATGTCCATTTAGAAGCTGAAAGGGCGACACGGATGCCTAATACCTTCACTTTTGTTCGTTTTCTCGAAAAACGTACTGGCGACTCTAAAACCCTATCCTAGTTGCGACCGCGCCAAAACAACACTTGGGGGGGGGGGGGGGGGACTCCTTCGGGATTCTCATATGCGTGCTTTATAGTTTACATCCTGAGTGCCATCGATATTTTGCCAATGCAAATCTTTCTTTAGTCAGAATCTGGGAGGCTGCAGGTACTACAGATCCTCTGACTCCCAACTTTGGTTGTCTTTCCAAGTCTCACCGGTGTTGCCTATAGTTCGTGATGTGCCTTGAGATGGCCGTATCCTATCCCCTTGCTGGTAGGGAATTCGTTCCCGAGTCGTGCCTCTGTTGCAATTGGCCCATCTTCTAGGCACCTTTGGAAGGCAGGGAGTGTGACAACGTACAGGGGTTGCCACCTAGCACCTGCTTCACTTACATAATTAGTGTAGTGGGAAGCTACCTGCCTGAAATAGCTAAAAGCACACTAAACCTTCTGCTTTTTTCCTTGAAGAAAGTAGATCAAGGTCTGGTCTTTCCCTAATCCTGTATGGAAGGAATTCCCCCCCCCCCCCCCCCCCCCCCCCCGCGTAAGATTGTGGAGAATTTTTTCACTCGCTCCCAAATTTGATGACATTATGGTTTCATTTTTAATCGGTACTTTTAGCAAAAAAAACATATTTGTTGATACTATTTTACCACATAATTGTATTTTGTGAGACAAATTTGTTTGCTCAAATTTTTTTTTCCACTAAATGTGACTTATACCAGCAAATATGAAATATCATTTTTGTTTTTATAGGGGTGTTCATCGGTTTTGATCCAACAGATTTTAGCCCGTATATAAGCATCCAATCTACTATAAATTCAGTTTTGAGATTTTGAATTCTTATCAAGTTCCATTAATTAAATGTTTGATCGGATCGATTTTTATGGTGGATTTTCATTTTCATATTTTTTTTTCCTTTTTCTTTTCTATATTTTTCGAAATGGAATTGGTTTTATTGGCTAACTACGTACCTCTTTGGACTTAATTGGATCCAATAACCGAATGAAACAATTGGATCGGGTTTAATTGGATTGTCTCAATTTCAAACGATCCAATAACATTTTTGGTTTAAGAATTAATAAAAATGTTAATGCTAAAGGGAACATTTGAAGGATGAGTTGAATTTTTGAAAATATTATACATTTTTTAGTGTATTTATTTGAACCAGGCCACTCCATTCTATAGGAAAAAGATCAAGCCCAGGCCCAGATCTAAGAGCCCGATCCGCTTGATTAATGATGGATGGAAAAAGAGAAGATTACTTAAAATCAAAATATGAACAAAATATTTGATAAAAAGCAAGAGAAAGTCTGGTCTTTCAAACTATGTATTCCTCCCCAGATTCTTGTATGTGCATTTATTTTTTTTAACCACATGAAAATGTTTTCAGCATTTAAAATTGTAATATATTTAACATTTTAACGTATCGACAAAATATGAATGATTGTCCTAATTTTAAGTATTTTATTTTTGTAACAAGACAACATTACATCCCTTTTTTTATTACGTAGATTAGGTAGGCAATCTCCATCATATATAGATGGTTTTATTTAGGATGATCGATAAATCGGGACTCATAACCACTAGGATCAATCTAATGGCCAGAGCTCGCTCTTGACTAATGGGAGGTCTTGGACAAAATCACTCATATTTGTAACTCATTTTATGTGAAGTTCTTCAATGGTTCAACCCAAACTTATTTAGATATCGTAAAATTTAGTAAATTTACTTTTAAAACGCAACTTTGGAATTACGATGTGATCTAAAAGGTGAAGTATGTTTTTATTTGGAATGACCTAAAAAAAACTCCAGAAATATTGCACCATATAAATTAATTTTAATCTATTAAATTCACTATATAAATTGATTATTTAAACAAGAGAAATTGATTATTCAAAGAAGATGTAAATATCATAGTAATATATTGATATATATATATAGGAGAAACTCCATTAGTGGCCCCACATAAAGCTCAGAAGTCGGTGAAGTTGAAGCCAAAGGGTCATCATATCTTAGTTGTACGGAGTAGTACCACCTGAGGTTGCACAAGCATATGAAGATGATGTTAAATTACTTTGTAATTATCTAATTCACAATATAGCATTAATTTTCTTCTTTTCTCTTTTTTC
Organism: Lonicera japonica; assembly: GCA_021464415.1. Lineage (NCBI taxonomy): Eukaryota > Viridiplantae > Streptophyta > Magnoliopsida > Dipsacales > Caprifoliaceae > Lonicera > Lonicera japonica. The sequence continues at coordinate 53,216,135 of CM038465.1, forward strand.
CTTTTTTTTTTAAAAAAAAGGAAAGAAGAAGAAGAAGAAGAAGAAGAAGAGAACTTGATGTGTATATATATAATGCAAGCATGGCTTGATGTATAATGAATTGAAAATGCAAAAGTAAAGTGCCCATACACATATCCTTGAATGATATTCAAACTTTATGGTATAATATTAGGGGTAACAATTGAAAATTACATGAAACTTATACCAGATGTTGCATTGTGTTCATATCAAAATTCTGACCCATGAAATTGATATAAAACAGGAATAATCGGATGTTAATTGTGTATTGTCTTGTAACTTGATGTATTTTTGTGTACTTGTGTTTAGGTGGGAAAAAAATTATGTTTCTAATTGCATTCTTGTGCCATCATGTGTTTTAGTAGCTCGCATACGTGCGATTCGCATACATTGATACACTTGACTAGTAATATAAAATAAAGATATGTTACTTAATTGATTGTAAGATATCTTTTTGACAAATCTACAACTTTTTATGTTTATTGAAAAAGAGGAACTATATAAAAAAAATATAATACTTTATTATGTACATGTGCCAACGCGCTATTTACAAAAAGTAAAACATTTAATAATCATATAAAAGTTATAGCCTTTATTTATTTCACTTTCACTCTTTATGTTCAACGCATGTTTGCCAGAACTGTGGACTAAAACTGTAATTTTCTTTAACACGTGTCAAACACATTATTTGTAATAATAATAAAAAAAAAAGTTGAAAACATAAAAAAAATTATCATTGTTCCTTTTATTTTGGATTGAGTACTGTATTATTTTATAATTAATTTGTAATACTGCAAAAAAAAAAAGAAGAAGAAGGAAAGAATATTTGAAAAATGAAACTTGGTTTTTTACCATTACAAAGGCTAGCAGGTGGAGTCTGAGCATTACAAGCAGCAGGCAAGGCCCGGGCCAGTTGGGGATCAATGGGTATTCCATAAAAGGAGCCAGCATTGAGAAAGACGCAGAGGCATTGTGGCTGTGACTCGACCACACTGGCTAGGGCCGAGCAGCACGATGACGAGGGGATCGAGCCCGGGTTCTGACCGCTCACGTAGCTCTGGCACGGTAACATACTGATGATCGCATTGCTGCAATAATCCGGCTGAGCATTAGTTTCAATCCAGATCAGCATTGTTACGAGGACAAAGATTATACCAATATTACTTTTGTTAGTCACACTTGAAGAATAAGCCATTTTGGTTGATATATTTTAGTGTTGTTTTTCAGTTTGGGGTTTGACAGAGGAGTGGCTGTTATTTATAACAGAAATTCTCTCTCCCTCTCCTCTTTTGTTTTGTTTGCTACACATGAACTAAAAATTGTGAACAAACAAATACCACAATATATTAAATAGTTGTAAGTACGTACCCTTATCAAAAGTATGTACACACACATATATATATAATTTACTTAGTGCGCGCATCTTTTCTGAAATAATTAACTATATTAGTTGTTTTACTTTTTTATAATAAGTGTGTACACGTGTTAACGCATTATTCGTTGAAAAGAGAGACTAAAATTATAAATTTTATTGTGTACATGTTTGGAAGCACCATTTGCTGAGAAGGACGTACTAAAATCAACATAATTGTTACCACACTTACTTTTGGGCTTGGCTCCTCTCAATTATCCCTTCGTTTTAATTTTGTTCAATTTAGTTTGAGGGTTAAGGGGATGAATTTTTACATGAAACTTTGTAGAAATGATTTATATGATGAATAGATTATCTCAACAAAATTTTATCAAGAAATTCAAATCGAAAGTGGTGTAGTAAGAATTTGATGCTTAGATGACCATGTTACCAACTTCTAGATTAAATCTTTTGATGAAATTTTGTAAAAATGATCGACTCATCATAGAGATCATCTTCACCAAGTTTCATGAAAAAATTCATCCATTTAATCCTTGAACTAGACCCCATTTAATGAAATTAGATGAAAGATTAATGGAGATGAGTCAAATATTTTCCATTTATATTCCATGAGTTATGGCAAAGGAATGAGCTTAATTATTTCCACAATTACAGCCTTTTTCTCTCATAAAAATGTTATGTACATCATTATTCACAATAACACACATAATAAGAGGGTGGGATAAAATAACTCTATCATATCCTATGTTTGGTGTTCGTCAGAATTGGATATTGGAATGGATTATTTGTCTTCCTAAAGCTTTTTATCCCACTGAGAGAGAGATTAACGAATCCCACCTAAAAGGTGGGATTATTTTATCTTGTCCGGATGTAATTAAGTAATCTTATCCGACTCTCTAATCTTGTGCGTCAAAATTAGTTTATATTTTTATTCTGTGTTTTTGAAATATGAGTACACATGACAACGTGCTGTTTGATGAAAATAAGGGCAAAAAGCATAAAATTCATTGCTTTTATTTATTTCAAAGGACATTAAATTTACATCTGGTGAATTGGGTGGGGGGTAAAATTTTATCTTCACAAAGACAAGGTCTTAAGTTTAAATTACGGTACTTTTATTCTTTCACCCTACCGATAATTCGAATCCCGGATGTATCCTTCCGATAGCAAGAGGTACTTTAATTTTACTTATTTTAAATTTTCCGGAAAAAGCGATTATTTAATTGTTTGATAGAAGTAAAAATTATTTAGAATACAGAAGCCAAAAATACTATGAAATTAAGCAGCAACACTATTCATATTTCCTGTATATATTTACAATACAATATGGCTAACAGGTATAAGCCTGATGAGGTAAAATTTGTAACCAATTGAACTAACCAGAGGTTATGTGTCGCTTTATAGAGAGAATTTAAGGAATGAATTAGATAAGATTATTGTTGTGATTATCTCATCTTGATCAAGATTTACCTACCTACTAACAATAAATTTAATTAGGAAAATATTAACACGTGCATGCATGTATATGAATATTAAGTTTCTCTTTCGAGTGAGTATGTTAGTTTGGTGGTAAAGGCGCCCACCTAAATCTTGAGACATCTAGCTAGGTTTGAGTCTCAGCTGATGTTAGAAAAATTTCTTAGTTATCTATATATAATAACGTAATAGAGTTAGACCTTCTCTTTTAAAAAAGAAAATTACCCAGTTGTCTCTGATTGAATTAATTAGTAAATACTGACTTTTATTTTAGGCCAGATGTAAATTATTTATGAGTAATTGTCCTTTTTTAATTTTAAAATTTATTTAGTGTTCAAATTATTCTTAAAATTTAAAAATATATGCACCTTAATTAAATTCCCCCAGTTAATTTCTAAAGATATTAGCACTAGTAATAATTTTGCCCCTTCTATTTGAAAAGAAACTATTAGCGCAGCCTTCTAGAATAAAAGTTATATAAATCAATTAGGTCGAAACTTGCCAATTTTATTAATTAAACGAGATTTTATAAGTTAATTATTTATTAATTTACGAAAATATTTTTGTTTCTAATATTATTCTCTTGATCTTTCTTAGATTTTATTTCATATAAACTTAATTAAGTAAATTATATTATCCTTTGATAAATAATTTGAAAGATTTATCGAAAGAATTGTGTTTACAATTACAAATTATTTTTGGCACTACAAACTTAGATTGTTGGAACACGTGGCTTCTCAACTCTCAGAAGAAGAAAGCATTTGAGAATTGAGTTTATTAATTAAAGAGCTACACTAAAGTAATCAAATGGATGTTGACTACTTATTGAACTGTCCGGGTGAACATGAAGAGAGCTTGAAATTTTTAACTGACAAAGAGATTAATGATAGTGATACAAAAAAAAAACAAGACGACGGAGTTGAGGATGATAGTTTTGTTATGGAGACTGTTTCTCGAAAAGAAGCCATCAAGGCAATAACGATACTAAGTAATTTCATCTTACAAGATGATAAATGCACAACTGACATTCTTAGGTTATTGCAGAAAATTAGGGATGAAATCCAAACAAATATAAATTTCAGGAAAAAACAAACAACATTGTTCTCATAATTTGATAAGGTGTGATAGTAGTATTATATTATAAATTCAGCGAAAATATTAATTTAGCTCTTGAACCCAAGTCGGGACTCTCAAAATTCATTAATTTAACAAAATTATTATTTTATCAAGTTCTACAGTACTTTGAGTGAATTTGTATAAAGTTATGAATAGTGTATTCACTATAAATATACAATTCTAAATTAAGGGAGGTGTATTCAATTTAGATTCTATAGGATTTTGAAAATCTATAGGTATTCAATTGAGATTTTAAAAAGTTTTTTAAAATCTTATTGTATTAAATTAAGATTTTAAAAATTCTTTTAAAATATTGTGGTATTCAATTAGGATTAAAAATAGTCATTTAAAATCTTACGGTATTCAAAACTCAATAAATTTTAAAGGATTTTATAAGTTGATAGATTTTGATGAATTTGAGAGTGTGTTTATGAATAACAAATCCACCAATAAATCTTCTCTTCAAGTCCTCTTAAGTTAATATTACACTTCTTTTGAGGGGATATTTTCATTTCATTGTTTTTAGAACACAACCAATATCAATTCTCACAACAAGATATATGTTATATTCATTTTGAAACGACTATTTTTTTAATTTTTTTTTGCTTAGAGTAGCCAACTAAATTAATTGAGTTAGTAAAACTTTAAATATTTTATTTCTCAATTTAGATGATGTGTATCAACTAAAATATTCACTAGCTCTCACCTATTACGTTTGTGCAATCGCGCCACGCCCACCCCACCCCCAATTAACCAACACGCCTCCCCACCCCACAAACCAACCATTCCCAAGTAAAACCCAAGAATAAAATAAAATAAATAAAATGATGAATAAGATTTGGCTAAAGAAAAGAGACAGAGATGGGCCGGGTTAGTGGTTACCAATAACAATTTTTGGGCCGGCCCGAGTTTCAATCATATTAGTTATTCTACGAAAAAGGTAAAGCACGTGCCTGGCCCGACAAACCCGACCCGGTTAATTAATGCTGGATTCACATTATTTAGGCTGGCCATTTTACTTGGCAACACTTCATCCATTCATTTGATGCATATGCAACAAATAAAGGGGCACATTCTCGTTATATATACGTCGAGTCAGTATATTTTTTTTTTTGATACTTAACACTGGCTGAACGTATATAATGAAAATGTGTTCATTCATTCGTTGCACATGCAACAAGTGAATGAATGGAATGAAATCAAGTAAAATAGTGGGTGTCGCTAGTGGTACCGATTATTTATAGTTGGTCTGATATAGTAAGGGTAAGACGTCTTTATTTCGTTTTTTTGAATAAGATCAAAACTCGTTAAGTCTTTTCATTGTCAAATCAAATATAGATAAATGCTAATTCAATTCTTATCATTTACATTTGCGAAAGGATCCTCTCCATTTGTGTTCTCATCTAAAACAAATATACACATATATAAGTTCAGTACATTATTATACAAATTTGTGCAATTTTTTGATCTATTACTAAAATTTGATTAAAGTCATATTGTGGTTAATAATTTTTCTATCTTTGGATGGTGTGAGTGTCAAAAAAATTGGATTTCCCCACTAGATATGAACTTAGCACAATTCAGTTATAGTAAGAAAAGTAGTAGGTAAATAAGATTGGAATTTGGTTTGTAGCTAGGTAGGTTCATCGGGTAGCGATATGATTATGCCACTCCGGTATTACGTTCTCCTTTGTATGTGTTTGCTTATTGGCTTAAAGGCAGCAAACTTAGATAATAATACAAGTTAACAACTTTTTCTCTCTAGAATTATTTATTTAAAATTTTAGAACCTTGTAATGAGCTTCATCATATTTATTGTTAAGTATAGACTTAAGGTTTATAATGCTACATTAAGGTTAGTAGTAAAAGAGTAAAAATAGTAAAACTTTGGCAATACCCTAGTACCAAACAAACGTTTCGATTCTTTGAGACCACCTTATCCACACTTTGAGTATTGTATTGTCATTAAGTTGGCACAAATATCTCGATTGAAGAATGACCATCTCGGCTGGTGTGGACCATCTCGGCCTATTAAAAATGCAGTAACCAGGTGGGCTGCACTTCATTGTAGAGTTTGACCGTGGTAGTTTTGGGCCTTCTCTATTTTGGCCCAAAGTACTTTCTGGCCCAAAAAAGGTGGTTGTACTTTTAGACCCCTTCAAATGGATATATGAATCGGATATTCGTTAGATAACAAACTTGGATATAGTATAATATTTTCCATTCCACCCGATTAACGAATCTAATTTAATTGGGTATATTTTAAATCAGATTGAATTTAAATACAACATAATATGTCTCATATTTATTTAATCCATAGACATATTTACTTGCATAGTTGCATGTGACTAATAAGCAAAGTCATCTATCTATTAAACTATAAGCTTGTGTTTTAGTTTTCGATAATTTTCTTTCCTCCTCTCCAATTTCTTGTATTTTATTTACATTTTTTTTTTGATAATTTTTAGCATTTTTATATAATATTTGACATATCTTAAAGCACATGATTAACAACGAAATGTGGACAAGACATTAACCATGTAAAATAAATGTGTCAATTTTCTGTTGGTCACATTACAATTTGCGAACACATTTTTTAGATACAGGAACTTGTACAAAATTCAATTGCATTGTATTGAAACCAATCAAACTGACCGATATATTCTTAACACATTACTGCGTTTGTTAAATTAAATGTATCTTCCTTTTAAAGCACTTCGAAGATTTTGGTGCGAATAAAAGATATGTACAATCAAATTAAGGGAGGTCTAAGTCTCTCCCTTAATCCTACAAATAAAGAAAAATACAAGTCGAATTGATCAAGCAAGGGTGGAGGTTGCCTACCACTGGGCCAACCCCTCTCCTCATATGTACAATCTTCGCGAACCTAACTAACTTATAGAAAGATTCGAAAAGCAATCTACTATCTATTATTATATAAAGTTCAAAATTATTTTTACGGTTATTAAAATTATGTTAAGTTTTTAATTTTATTAAATTTATTTTCTCTTGTCCACTTTTATTTCACAAGAAAAAGAAAAAGAAAATCGTAGTATAACACAAGCAATTAGATTCGAACATATGCCTATGGTAAAGATAGACTATGACTCCTAACCATCACAACACTTACTATCGTAGAACATTTTCGCATTAAATTAAATCATACATAATCGAAGCGTCCAAGCATCGGGTGTGAATGAAAATTTAGTTAATATTTATTATATTAAAAGAAAAGTGCTTTGATTCGATTATGGCACTAAACAAATATAATGGTTTTTTAATTTTGCCCGGCTCAGTATAATATTGATAAAAAATTTTAATTAATTGAATTTAAACCTGCAACTTCAAGGTTAATAGAAAAACTTTTCAATCATTAAACTAATAACATTCTTAAGTTTAATTTTCACATTTTAAATTAAATTTAAATATGCATAAAAAAATACGTATATACGTATTACGTGCGTTTCCATTTCTAGCGATAAAAAGTAAAAACTCTCTTAGAGAGTGTGGCCCACGTTTTATGAATTACTCTGCAGACTACACACTCAGGGAGGGGGAATGTTGTAAATACATGCAAAACCAGGGGCATTTGCGGACATTAGCAGCATTCTTTTCATTCCCGCCATTTCTTATATAAACAACTTCACTCCACCGGACCACTAATAACAGAACTAACCGCCTCACAATCTCTCTTTCTCTCTCTCTCTCTCTCTCTCACACACACACACACACAAACACACTACAAGTGAAGCGCAGATCATGTTGATCAACGATCCGATCCACTACCTTCCTGCAACAATCGCACTCCTCATCTTCGCCTCGATGCTCGTGCTCACACACAGTGCACCGCCGCCACCGGAAAAAGCATGCTCCGACGAAGTCATTGCATTCGCTCCCTGCCTCCCTTACATATCCAATCCGCCGAACAACCAGACGAAATCTCCTTCCTCTCAGTGCTGCAATCTATTCGCCTCGGCTTTTGACTCCGGCACCGCCAATTGCCTCTGTTACCTCCTCCGTGACTCTCACTTGCTCGGATTCCCTCTCAACAGGACCAGATTTCTTTCTCTTTCCTCTCTCTGTGTTCCGAAGGATAATAGTGGATCGAATGGGAAGCAAACTCTCGAATCTCTATGCTCAGGTAGTCAGGTTTGATTTGAACTTAATTGATCTGTGAATTGTTTGTTTCTCGATTGAATATTTTGTTCGTGAAGCTTTGATCTAAAGATCTGCTCGCCTTCATTTATTGAATTTGAAAACAGAGAAATTTCCCATACTCTCTCTATATATCCATATAGATATAGATATAGATATAGATATATATGTGGTCCGAAATTGAACTTAAATGATCTGTGAATTTTTTATTTCTGAATTGATTTGTTTGCTCGTGAGGCTATGATTTAAGCTATGTTCATCTTGATTTATGGAGTGAATTTGAAAACAGAGATTCTCTCTCTATATATATATGTTTCTTTGTGTAGTATGTGTGTAAATCAGTGCTAATAGCATTTACATACACTCGTAAATGCTTGTCAGTAGTTATATGTATATATGTAGTCAGATCATATACGAGTTTTCAAATGAATTGTTTGTTCTCGAGGCCTTGATTTAAGCTGCATGTGCTCATCAAATTCAAGGAGCGAATTTTAGAAAATTCATGGTGAGAACAGAGAATTTCCCCCCTGTCTCTCTCTCTCTATATGTGTGTGTGGTATGTGTATAAATCAAGTGTCAATAGCATGCATTCACATTCGAGTTCATACATGCTTATCGGTATCATATATTTATATGTCTATATAGTTAGATCCTGTATGATTTTTCGAATTTCAGATTTCTCTCTGTTCGCCACACAACGAATCAGTGTGCTAGGTCGTTAATCTCTTAATTTAAGCGTAGGATATTTATTCATCACCATATGTTCATGTTAGTTTTTAGAACTAGTCGCTAATGTACATACAATTACATTCTCTTGATTCTGATTATCTTTAACCGAACGCAAATTTTCTGTGATTTTTTACTTTTTCTGTTGATTTTCATGTTATTTGTACTTTGATTAGCTCATCTTAGTTCATGTAGTGAAATTGAGAATATAATTGTATAGAATATATATGTGTGCAGTGTATGTATAAATGAGTAATAGTAACATTGAGATATATACCAAAATTATCTGCATATATATATATATACGCGCATTCATTGCCATACCATTTTCCGCGCCAGAACATGGTTTTGTTAGTTTGTTGTTCTCTTAATTTAAGCGTGGGATAATGATCTATCGCTATAACAATTGAACATTACATAAGATATGACTTAATATTGTAGCTCAAGCGACTAAATTGCAATAATTTTGTTTCTATTGATAGCTTAATTTATCGTAAAAAAGGCCAACTGGTTTGTTCAAAATGGCTAATTGCTTTAACTTGGTATTCAGAATCAGGGTCACGGAATTTGCCTCCTCTCCGCGGCACACCACGTACTGCCTCTTTGCCTTTTTTTACTTGAATTGATGTTATGCACATAAATAATACACAAAAAGCTAATATACAAAATGATGTATAGTGTCAGGGATACACTCAAGGAGAGACAGGGTGAGATTCGGCCCAGGGAATTTGTTTGAAAAATCCACTAGCACTTGTAAAATAAAAAAAGTTTAGTATAAATTTACTCATTTGCTGAGTTGTAACCCCCAAATTTCTGAATCCACCCTATGTATAGTTATTGAACAATCAAATACATTTTGTATACGAACTTTTTATGTATATAATGTTAATTTGTTTTTATCTCACCAATTTGGTTCATCTCGCTAATAGGTCGAAGGCATCCACCTCCGCCTCCGCGTTCCAAACCACCGGCTAAGCCTGGTAAGATCTAGCACCACCGATCTCTTTTTCTTTTGCAATTTAGCGTTCCCTAAGGTATTTTTTGCATCAATAAAACACCTTGCGTGAAAATAAATAAATTGATAAATTTCACTTATGCGCCTAGTACTTTTTGAAAAATTCAGTCTGTTTTGCGAAATGCCAGAAACCTCCCTTGTGTAACTCAATCTTTAAAATACTTTTTAAATCACAAAAATACACCAATTGATCGACCCAACTTTTACTAAACACGTTACTGTAAGAAATTAAAATCTTCCCAATTTATTTCATTTTCAAGAATGGAGTTTATTCTTATAACTTATTTGTTAAATTTATTTCCATTAATTATCTTTTTACAAAATTAATAAAGAAGGGTACAAAGGTTATTTTTCATTATTTTTAATTGTTCAAAATAAAAATGGAGTTCTTTAGACATTTTGTCAAAACTCAAGGAGATCAGCAATATTTTGAAAAACATAGGGGTCTTCTGGCTTCTTGTCAAAATACAGGAGGCGACGTTGAAGGTTACCCAAAAAAATTTGCTCAGTTATAGTACCTTTTTCATTTGAATCATTTCTCTCCCTTTTTCTCTTTATTGACTTACGGATTTATGTTGATGGAAAAGAATAAAATGGTTCATAACTATTATTGCTTAAATAGCTAATAACCAAACCAAAAAAAAGAGACATGAATACGTGATGTATGATAATTAGCTTTTATACCTCTGTGCATAAAAGATACACAAGTGTTTTAAAGTAATTGTCCTATTTCTTTTAGGAGACCTCATCGATATACAATATCTCCCGATGGAATAAACGTTATTTTTTTTGACCAATAATTAACTTAAAATGAGTCTTTTTAAAAAAAAAAATTACTAAATTTAATATGGTACTATCAATTGAGACAAGCATTTCCTTTTCCCTTATTATTTCACAACATCATATGTATTAGTTGATATCTTTTGTACTGATTGAGATAAAAGTGTAGAACAAATGGGCTAACCTAATTAAGAGAGGCACCTACTTGAATCTTTGAGAGATTCGACAAGTCTCATCAAGCGTGTTTGGAATTCCTTATTTGTAATTAAAAAGAGAAACTTGTACATCCTCTTTTTTTTAACAAAAAAAAAGTGTCTTGGAAAAGCATACAATACCATAGCTTAAGGGGTTTTGGACCACTATAACTGCTTACGAAACATTTATCCTTGCAATAAGTTTTTCAGATAAAATTATTCATTGCTAGATGGTACAGAGCAGACAGTTCAGACCAAAGTAAAATATGTCTCATCTACTCAGTACCAAACAACAATTTAAAGAACTAGTTATCACTAAGGAGGATGCCCCATTTTCACCAGAACAATTCAATGACACCCATTTTAAATAAGGCAAAAACTGTAGCAATTCAAACTAGACTATTTGAAACATTTAATTTTCTATGACAATTTTTCAGGTTCTCAAAAGCCTACAAAATCTACCAGTAACCAAACCATGCAGCCCAAGCCGCCAATGGCACCTCCCCCAAAATCATGTGCTTCAAAACAGATTATCAGCAGCATACAGCTTCAGCCTGGAATCATGATGCTCATTGTCTCTCTCTCTCTCTACAAAAACTGGAATAGTATTTAGGCCATGAATGGAATCTGAAGGATAGAGCGAGAGAAGCAGTTGGTGGGAGTGATCCGTCATCAGTCCAAATTGGGTATGCTATGCCCATTATTCATTTTCTTCATACTCTTTTATACTACCTGTAGGTAAATAAGACTCGGAATACCAATCATATCGGCAATTTTGGATTTCCTAGCTACTACTATTGAGTTTTTGAATGCTCCATCAAATATCAAACGTGCTATAGCACTATTTTAGCAATAGAACCACTTCCTGTTGCCATGTTTTGTGTTTATCAGGTATCATGTTTTTGTGTTGCAAAAGCCTCTAGCATTAATCTAGTGATATTTGTGTATGTGAATGGGAAGCGTGCAAAAGTTATTTGATTACTGTTTTAACCGAATGCAGCAAGGTTGAATCCATGCAACTTCAATGTTAATCTATGAGATCTCTAACCCAAAGGCAAAGAAAAAAAAAGGCACTACTTTGTCCCTAATATTGTTGATTTTAGGATATGTACAAAACATGCCAATAAAAACATCAGACTAAATAAGAAGACTTGACACACTAATTACTTAATGTCTCTAATGTTGAGGAAATTACTTCCAACCATCCGACCATTCATCTTCATCTACAACGGGTTTCGGGATCTCTTCTTGCTGAAATGAATCCTGTCCCCATTCCACCTCATCAGAGAGCGGAACTGTGTTTTCTCCTACGTAATTAGGATATTCAGCCTGTTTGTAACCATCCCCATCAACATCTTCTGGCCTCTCTGGGAGATTGCAGCCTTTGTAGGAGTTATGATCATAACAATGCCATAACAACTTGTTCCAATATGGATCCTGCCACATTTGCATACACCTAGACTTATTAGTGATCTCAACTAAATTTGCATATAATTTTGTCTGTCCTTTCGAATTTAAAGACCTCCGTTTGAAAGTCAAGACTTAACAGGGGATATTACAAATGTTCTAAATTATCCTTCACTTGATGAAGGGGAGAAACTGGCTAGCATTAGTTAATTGTTAGCCATTATAATAAGAGCATAATTTTGGTGTGTCACAGTATAATAGACATACCAACAAGGAAAAATGAGACTCTTAAATTAAGATGTAGGGATTATATATATGGTGGCGATTGACATGCTGGATACAAGGACGTGATTGGAACAAATTATCCCCTTCTGCATTTCATGTTAGTCAAGATTAGGTATAAAGGTGGATAACTTATACCTAAGGGGCTTCATATCCGGATAAAACAATCACACAAAGGAGGTGAGATAACTATACCTCATGTTATGTAGGAGTGGGAAATATTATCAAAAGACTGTTAAGAGTTCTTATTTTTCATATTTACTGTCATTCTTTATAATTTTACCTTATTTATGAGGAAGTGTTCTGGAGTGTTCTAGGATGGGTAATACTGTAATTGTCACGTCCGTGTTAATGACATAAATTCTATAGGGCTGTGCTTTTGATAGACAGACTCCCTATTCATGTCCATTATCTTCTCTCAAAACCCTAGCTTTGCCTTCTCACTAAGACAATATTACCCTCCGTTATATATTAATCGTAACTTTATTATATCATATCAATAACCTTTGTGCTGACAAATATATAACATGTTGTGTTCAGGATCATTATATCTTATCTACACTTCTAATCTAGGACACTTCTTATTCGACAGACTTTTGTAGCCTTTATCTTTTCCTACCCTCAATAATTCTTATCCGCTCGGCCAAACACATCCCATATGTTCTGGGCTTCTGGCTGTGGGTGACCAAGAATTCAATATTCAATGGTGTGTTAGCATCAAAAGTAAATTAACCATCAAGCAGCAAAGCGAGATCCGGATTACCTGAGAGACGATATGAGGATTTCCGATTATAATCAGCAAAGATCTGGCTCGGGTAATGGCAACATTAAACCTCCTATGATTGCTCAAGAATCCCAAACAATGGTTCCTATCAAACTCATTGTGCTTAACAGTCGATCTTACGGTAGATATGATAATAACTTCCCTCTCTTGTCCCTGGAATTGTTCAACACTACCAACCTTGATATCGAACCAACCAATACTTTCAAGCGCTTTTCTTATTTTGAGTACTTGCTGCCTATAAGGCGTTATTATCCCAATATCCTCCTCGGTGAACCCCTTGTTTTCTATCAAATATTTTACGTTTTCAGCCACTTTGCTCGCCTCGATCCGATTAAACCACGAAGGATTACTTCCTTCCCTCTCATCACAACCTTGTATCCCACTGAAAAGAACTGGGAACTCAGTGTTCGGAAGGATGTCAGCCCAATCCATTGAGGACCTTGTATCACCTTTACTCGAGATTAATTCCCCGTTGTAAAATAACTCTGATGGAAGATGCAAGATCTCGGGATGGCATCTATAGTTTTGAACCAACTTTGTAACATAATTCTCATCACCATCATGGTAAAATTTGCAGTCAAACAACCTCTCCAAGTAAGACTTTCCTAATCCATACATTTCTGCATCTCTTGAGAAGATCACTGGACCTAGTTGCATTGGGTCACCGGCAAGAACCACAACCGTATCCTTTCTACAAAGGTTGGAGAGTGGAACCATTGTCTCGGGTTCTGAAGCCTGCCCTGCCTCGTCCAAGAAAATGTGAGAGAAATGGCCCCTCTGAATTCCTTCTGCATAAAGAAGAGAGGCACTCGTGTATGTAGATATAACGATCCTATAACGCATTAGATCCCTTAGTGAAGGGCACTTAAAGATCAATTCTCCTTCTTCAACATTGCAAAATTCGATAAAATCGGGATTTATATCCTCGATAGGACGAGTCATCGCATTGAGTCTAAATAACTCTTTCTTTCGAACTTCAACCGAGGTCTCACTGAGGAGTTTCTCTAGTATGTGGTCAGCCGCACTATTAGAAGGTGCACAAATGAGAATTCGGGCATTCTTCCTGGTCCTGTATATTTGGAGGATAGCTTCTCCAAGGGTCATAGTTTTGCCCGTACCAGGAGGGCCGTGGATCACGTAGGGTGGCCCACCTTTGCACCCAAGGATCATCTCGACAGACCGCATTTGCTGCTCATTAACCATACATGATATAGGGACCACCGGATAGGGGTTTATGAGTCTCTTGTTGAAGGAATCGGACGGGAAGAGAAGCTGGGTCTCTAAACCTTCGGCAGCTTCAATGGCTTGATATTGCCTTCTCATGTTGGTCCGATTGTAGGTGAACTGTACGTTGTAGAGGTTAGAGGGTCTATGGCACGCGTGAAATTCTTTGTCAAACTTTAAGTATACTTCTTCAGCTTCCACACGGTGGATGTAACCCTGGCCACAAAGCATTCGAAATTTAGTATTCTAAGGCAGTAGAATTTAGTATTGAACTAAAGCATAATGCAAGTAAGTGAGTAACATTTGTTATGTTATTTTCAAACTTTTGATAATAATACTTTCATTCCACATGTCCTCTTTTTAATAACTTAGATATGTTTTGAAATCATTCTTTCAGACCACTAAAACAAGATTGACGGACCACAGTGAACATCAATTATTATTTTATTTTTTTTGACAAGAAACAAGATTTCATTAATAAATCAAAAAAGTACAAACTGAGAGGGGACAAGGAGTCCACCATCAAATCATATAACCCAAGAAAAAGAAAAACATTGAGCCAAAATCACAGCCATCATATCAATTATTCAGGGTGCGTTTAATAAAAAAGTTGGAAAATTGATTGAAATTACAACTAATTTTAATGAAATGCTGGACAAAGAGATTAGTGATTTGGTGACATGTTATGTTACCTTTTAGTTTTAGGTCTTCCATGGAATAAAATTGGGTGGTGGTAACAAACTAATAATTCCATGGAAAATAAGAGAAAGACGGAGACCGTCTCACCAAATCACTCATCTTTTTTTTCCAACTTCTCATAAAAAGAAGTTTCAATCGTTTTCCAACTTTATATCAAACGAACCCTAAAAGACATTACAAGTTTCTTTATCGATGGTAGAAGACAGAATTTTCTGTCAAACAGAGAAATTTTGCCAGTGTTTCTTTTGAGTTTTGATGGTCATCAAGAGCTTTTCAAGCCAAAGAGCTATAGATTAAGCAGCATCAGTCCTCGCTCCCACTTGGGATGATTGTAACTATGGTCAAGTAATACCACACAAAAAAAGCTATCGACTTAGGTCTACCTACCATCGATATTCATCTAATTTACCTGTTCCCAAAGCATGTACTACCTCTATCTCAAATTGAGTCTTTTAATTTTTTAGGATGTCCAAAAGTAAGAGTTCACTCTCCTTTTTAGGACATAATCAATGTACCAAATCTCACGATGGTAAACAAATTCTATTATTAACCATTGATTAGGTTGAAACTAATGCATCCTTAAAACGAGCAAAAGTCAAACATGGACTCTTAATTTGGGACTGAGGGGAGTAACACCTTTTCCCTCAATTTATATCCGATACAAGTTAGTTCTATTGAAGTTTATTACTATTTAAACAGATTTCATGCAAGTAAATGAGCTAAATGCCAATGTGTAGTTGTATACATTCAAGTTCTGAAGCATTTGGAGTAAATGTGAGAAAGCACGGACTTTCAGAAACAAAAACATAGTTATTTTACCGTGCTTGGACATAATATATTTAAAAAATGTCTAAGTATAAATTGTTCCAATCAATAGTTTTATTAGCAAGTATGATTAAATAAGCCAGTTTGAATCTATGAATAAGCACAATAGCAAATTGATATTGAATCTGACTCCATCAGATTAGCAATTATTAACTAAAACCTATACCATTGATGGGGTTAAAATTAGTGTTTTTTTTAAAATGTACTAAAGTCAAAAGGATGCTTTATTTGAGTGGAGTAAGTATAATACTCCCTCCGTCCCTAATTAAGAGCTCACATTTGAATTTTACTTTTTTTAAGAAATGCATTAATTTCATCCAAATCAAGGGTTTAGAACAAAAATTGTTTCCTATCGTGAGTTTTATTAAGTTGATTATTTTCTAAGAAGGAAAGTGGACTCTTAATTTGGGAGGAAGTATTAAACATTTTTCTTACAATAGTGAAATTACTGTGGAAGTCAAGTCAACTTCCCCCCCTCCTCCCTGAAAGCAAGCATGTACTATTAAACTGTGTTTTCATTTATTTTTGGTTTTTTTTTTTTTATAACTCGGAGAATCCAGACCTCTAAGAACACCTTACTAATCTCCAAGGGACATTTAGATGCTCCAATAAATGGTTTGCAACTTATTGGTTTTTGCTCCTGTACATTAAAATGCATATGGATTACATTTTCCATAATTATTTTGTGCTATGAAATGTCTCAAATGATAAAGATGAAAATTAAAAAAAGCCCACGAGGAGCCAAAAAATCTGAACCATTGATTATGTTGAAGCTAGTGTTTATCTTAAAAGGTGGAAAAGTCAAAGTGATGCTCTTAATTTGAGACTTAGAGATATTCTCGAAATGGGAAGCTCAAAAAAAAAAACCAACCTTTTCGTATTTTTTTTTATATATAGTATAGAACTACAGACATGTTTTAAAATCAAAATTGTCAGAATTTTTAATAAGCAAATAATAAAATTTCAATGATCCAAAACTTGGTGAACAAACAAATTTGTGCACAAATAAGAACAAACCTGAAACTGAGGAGTTTTATCATTTGGATCTTGACATGCAAGCTTAGCAAGAATATAATCTCCATGAACAAGCGAAGGCCTTTTCTCAGCCAAACCCGGGACCTCAAGCGTCAAGAATTGGGACCCTTTACTCCTCATAGAGACGCGTTCCATATCATATCCCCTCATATCTTCCTGAAATTTTCAACACCAGAAATAATTATAATTTATCACAAACCAAAACAAGAATATTATCATGATTATCATCTTCATCATCATTTACAAACACTCCTTAAAGTCGAAAAATTACCTCCAGTTTAATCTCTTCCATGTTCACTAAAGTTTTGAAGTAAGAAGCATAATTCTCCTTCGTCAAACCTTCTAGGATAGCATCAGGGGCGTGTTTGTTTTCAAGCATTTCCCTAACCCCATCCGGGATAGGGTACGCTGGTAGCCTATACTTGAACCCCCGGCTCGTAGCTTTGGAAGGGCGCGCACCGGCAACAAACTCGTTCGAAGAAGACCCACCCATACCCATTTGCTTCTTCTTACTACGTCTCTGAAAGGGTTTATTCGAAGCCAAAGAATGCGAGATCTTATCTTCAGCCAAGAGAAACGCTAGCCGTTCAATTGTCTCGTCCCCGACATTGAAATGAACGGCTGATGTGTGCAGACCAATACCCTTTGGTTTGCACGACAACCAAACAATCAAAGTCCTTCCTGGCTGAAGAACTCTATCTTCCAATGATAATGATTCCAAGAACTCCAGTTTATACTCCTCGTCAGAATTTTTCGATGGGGGCTCCATTAGCGAAAGAGTGAAGGAATCATCTTCTGGTTTCGAGTCGTAGATTTGAATAGACCAAAGTTGGACCGATTCGTCCGTGGTGTTCTCAATGGTGATTGAATCGATGATAGTTTCACCTATGAATCCAGAACGAGGCTTTCCACCTACTAAAGGGAACGGAACGGAGATTAAAATTGGACCCTCGTCTCTTACATTGTAACTACACATGGATTTATCATCTGCGTAGTCAATGAATCCGATGTCTCCTTTGTCTCCGATGACTGATCGTTCTTCATCCCAACTATCATTAACCGAGCCCATCACCAGATCCACAAAAATTTGAAGAAAATCTGCAAATTTAAAGTGAACTGATGGTTAGTTCTTATACGTAGATATGTATGTTAAAAAATATGAGCAAGTAATAGTAATGTAATCATTAAGATAACCAGAAAAAAGTTATATAGTACGGCTGTGTTTGAATAGCTGGAAAATGCTGTAAAAAGGAGTCTTTTATGCAGAAAAGAAAAGGGATGGTGTTTGGGAACTCCCAAACTGCATCGACTGCATTTTGACACTAATGCAGTCACTTTGCACATAGTTTGATAGTTTGATATTTATCAATTGGGCTGTTTCCTGTTCTCATTGTTTCAAATTACAAGAAAGAAACCGAACAAAGCCTTAGGGTGAGTTTGCTTGCACTTCTTTACAACGGAAAATGTTAAAATCTCATAATTTCCTTAACTTGGTTTACCCTAGTTTCCACTTATTCCACTGTGATTTGAAAACTACCCATTTCACCCGCCAATTGGAATTTAGTGGAAGAGTCCTTGAGTGTACACACCCCTATTTTCTCTATATGATATGCAATGCGCGCCTGCCTCCTGCCAAATTTTTCTAATCCAGTTAAGGACAAAATGTGTCTCCATCCATAGGCATTTTATCATCGTTTTTCGAAGGCAATGTACACACAATCACTGCATGTTATGCCCCAATCACACGCATTTTATGCAAACAATGAAAATAAAAACACGGATTGGATCATCCACTAAGTAACGTGACGAACGCTATTACATTACATAGCAGGCTGCTACAATCAATTAAAGACCTAAAAAGCTGTTAGTTTGAGTACAATCATAGAGACCTAACACAATAATAGAATTAAACATTCGGGATAATAGAAAGATCATCAAACAACAAGGGCTTAAAATAGTAAACCCACAATCTGAAGCACATAAAAAAATATCTATTCTTAGGGAAACTCAATAATTTACACTAAAAATTAGCCATTCTCGAAATAGTGAACTAGATTTTCTTTTTTTAAAAAAAAAAAGTTAACACAATCTCTCATCTACGCTCATTGGCATGGCATTCTTTAAAGTAAATCGATCAAACATCAGCGATAAAATCAAATCTAAAACACATAAAAGAAATTTATTTTTTTTGAAATAAATAAATTGTTTGTTCGTTCAAGTAAGATATAACAGCATGTATAAATGAGAAATCGAATTAAGGGGTGATTACCAAATGAAAGAGAAACCTTTGATTGATTAGAGCGATGAAGAAGAGAAACCCAGCTTTAATCTGTGGCGGAAAACTCGGAATCTGAGAGGTTTGATTTAAAGAGAGATAGAGAGCAGAGAGGGTTGAAAAGCAGATTGATTGAGAGAGGAGAGGTAGAGTGTGTTGGAGAGTGAACAGAAAATGAGTGAGTATTTTACGTGCTATTTTGGTTTTTGTGGGCTTTTGATTAGTTATATTATGTACAAGCATTTTATTACGATCATGAAATTTGCATATAACAAAAATAAATTTTAGATAATTAAATTATTTAAAATTATATTGTATAAAAAATATTAATTAAATGTGTCTTTAATTGTTTTAATTTTCTACTCGAAAAATATGACATTTTTAATTTAGAAAAAATTATTATTCTTATTTTTTATATATAATTTTATAGTCATGATGGATGTTATTTAATTGATATCAGTAAATTTTGAATATTAAATTTTGAATTTTTTATTTTAAGTTATGGCATTTTTAATGTAGAAAATAGATAAGAAATTTGTGCAACTTAGCCTATAAAATAAAAACCAACTCCCCTAGGAAAATGTTTTTAAGGTTTTGATGGAAAATAAGCTCATGATTGCCAAAAGATGAAATTTGACTACCTAAAAAATTTTGGCAATTAAACAGACAAAAAATGGCAACTTTGGTGAAAAATCCTTATTTTCCATGAAAAATTATGGCAATCAAACACATCCTATAAAAGTGTTCGATCCCATGTCTTTGTCTGTGTAATCAGTAATGCTTGTATCAAGATAGATACAATAGTGTTAATATGTGCTCTAAGAACATTTTTAATATAAGTATAAATTATGAAGAAATGATGTGCAAAGTACGAATCAAATACAATGGGCATACAAAAATTATCTCCAATAGAATTGTAAAAACGGAATGTGAATGTGATTTAGTAAGAAAAAAGGAAAATATTATGAAGAAGACTCTTTGCATGTAAAACATCTCCTAGACAATGTCAAGTTTGCCACGTCAGCTTTTTTATTATTCTAAACTGTTTTATTAAATTTAAAAATATTTGATCTTTAATTTTAAAATTTTATTAATTTTTTAACGGCCAAAAATACATATATATATATATATATATATTAATTTTTCATTACAACTAATTCCATATTGAATTTTTAAATAAAACTCTGTGGAGGTAATATACTCATCGTATAGATCATCTATACAAATTTTTATAATAAAATTCATCCATTTACCACTCTAATTGATCATCCCTTCTTTTTGTTAAAGATTCTCTATTTGTTGCACAACTCTATAAATGTTATGTTATGGAAAAATATTCAGTTAGAACTATCAAATAAGATTCGTATTTAATAATGTATTTACAAAATAAAGATTGGTAACTAAGATGAGAGAGACCATTATCAACACTACCATTGGAGATGAATTTTTTTGAACTTGCCTATTAAGAAAACTTTTATGTCACATAGGAAACATAATCATACACATGCTTACATGTTCATAAATAAAATAACTATAATTCATATTTGCATCGGAGATGCTCTAATGGCATGTGTTAACAACTCTTTTTTTCTCTTCCCTATATTTAGGTTTTTATCGTGTGAACTAACGGAACATGTTCACGCTACCTATATATATATATATATACTAGATATAAGCGTATACATAATGCGTGTCCGTATCTTATTCTCATGTATGTGTAAAATTTAATATAAAATTATGGTTGGCCTAATGGTTAAAATTCATGTTTTTAACTTAAGGTTCGAGCCTAGTTAACTACACATTTTCCTGAAAATAAAAGTGATAGCAGTAAAATAGAAAAATAACAAAATCGGCATCATACCGCTTATGCTTATTTCCATTTTATAATAGTCTAGATATATAACTTGTTTCTTCTCGTGCTAAAGTAGCTCAAAAGTAAGTTTCTTGAGTTAGGATTAGACTCATTTTAATACGATCAATCGGGAATTAGTATCATTCTAATATGAGTCAAGAAATATCTTATGGCAATGATAAAAAGAAAGAAAAAAAATATTTCAAAGGTCTCATTAATCTCTATTTTCCATTATAATAGCGTAAATTTCTCACACAATAAATTCAAGTATGAACTCCCTTTCTTTTTCTTCTCTTTGAAATGTACATTTTGTATAAAAAGGAGAAAATAATTATATGCTAGTTAAAACTGTGGACAAAATATTATGCACAAAATAAGATGTCATATTATAATCGAACGAAAAGTCGAAATAGAGTCACCCTTCCCCAAATTATAAATGAGACTTTGCCCTTTCAAGTTGTGAGACAAATTTTCAATTGTTTAAATTATGAGCCTCATTTTCTTTTTCACCCTTAGTAAAAGTATTTTTTAAATTAAAATATGACAATTAATTTTTAAAAAAATTATAAACAATACATTCTGAACCGAACATGTAGGACAAAACATATTAGACTATTAGTTCAAAGAATTGAGCTAAGAAACATTATTACTAAACAAATATACTATTAAAATTGTACAAATAAATGATATAATTTTTGGTAAGAGTGCTATATATCCTCTAACGAAATTAACCATTATTTATTCGACATAAAGGTAATATGACAAAATTCGTTAAAACATTGTGAAAGTGTGAAAGGTGTCTAACAGGATGCTTTTGTGTGTCCAGTCATCTTTTTTTCCCCTCCATTTTTTATAATAATTTAGAAAAACTATTATTTTATTTTATTATTTATTTTCAACAAAAATTAAATTTGTATATAGAGAACAAAAATTTCAACATCTGTTAATTAACGATATTCCTAACATATAAAATTGGTAAAAGAAAAACTATGAAGAGGATAGGTTCCCTTTTAAGTTAAAGAAAACCTTATTCAGATTGATTTGTAAGGGAGATGCTCTTAACGCTTCTAAATTTTAAATTATTTTCTCACCAGCATTAGATTGATAAAAAATATATATATTTAAATTTTTTTTAACACCTGACCGTGTGAAATTGAATTTTTAAATCTAAATCATGAAATAATGAATGGAAGCTCTGTGCAATTTATGTTGTATACAATAACATCTAAATGGATATTATTTGTGTGAATTTTATCTAGAGAACCTTTATTTACGATTATTTTGTTTCAAATGAAAATGTTGGTTCTTATAAACAACAAATATAACCAACGGCTAATTGCAAAAGACGTATTATACTAATTTAATACTAAACATTTAGATATATTTGAGTCTCACCAACCATAATTGTAGTATTAATCTTTATTCTCCAATGTAATTGTGTAGGTTGAATAGAAAGTTTAAAACATTTAAAAATGACAACTAGTGTTTAATTTTGAAAAAGAAAGTATGTTAAATCGCTGACCTTGAAAGAAGGCGGCCTAGAAAGAAAAAGAAGTTGGTGAATTAAATTGTCAAATTGTGTTATAACTATGTCTTTATAGCACGTGTATATAAGTGCACACGCATGCACTTATATGAAATACTAACAATGTTAGTTGAGTTTCTATTCAACAACAAAAAACAAAGCCTAGAAGCAAATCTACTTATCTCCTACTTTAGCTATTTTGATTAAATTGTTTATTATTTCGCGTAAAGAATATGACAAACGAAACTCATACTCCTATTATCAACTCAAAAGTGCAAGATCCTTTCCTCCATTCTAGACTAGGGGCATAGCGATTTGGATATGGATATTTATTTGGGGATATTATTGACACACACTAATTCACTCTCTTACACTCTCTCAAAAAAAAACATTGATTATTCTATTCACACACATAACTTTTTTTTATTTTTAATTAATGATTAAAACATTAAACTCATCATTTAAACCCAAATTAATTATATATCCATTAATTAAAAACACTTTTATTCTTCTTCTTCTTCTTCTTCTTCTTCTTCTTCTTCTTCTTCTTCTGCTTCTTCTTCATCATCATCATCATCCTCCTCCTCCTCTCCACCGCCGCCGCCTCCACCACCACCATTCAAATTAACATCCCTCTCCAAAAGTAGGATACTTCTATTTTGTTGTTCCTTTACGTTTTCTTTCATTTATAGATCATTAGTTACAATTAAACGCAAATTTTTTTAAAAAAAATAGAAAAATAAAAAAGATGAATGTTTACTTGGTTCCTAGGAATCGAATGTTGTTCATCATACTAGGTTCAAAGGAATCGAGTAAAGTATAAGTTACTCGGTCCTAAGGAACCGAGTTAGGCTTTGGGTCATTTTTTCAATTCCACTTGGTTTCTTAGGACCGAGTATGATGAACAACACTTGATTCTTAGGAATTGAGTAAACCTTCATTTATGACATAACTTGTTTTGACGTGGTGTGTGCACCGGCCAAACCATAAACTCTTATTTGTTCTTTTTAAAAAACAGATCTAATAGATTTTTATCAATAACACATGGTTAAACTTTCTTTTTAACCAATAACAAAAAAGTTTGAGAGGAAAAGACTACATTGGGAAAGAAGTTAGAAGAAGAAGATTGGAGATAAGATTTGTAGGGTGAGTGGTGTGATTTCTCTTTTTGAATTGTATAGAGAAAGAGAGTGGAGTGGTGAGAGTGGAGTGGAGTGGAGTGGAGTATTTTTTAGATTAGTATTAATTAATCTTAAAATTAAATATGGAGTGTTAGGAGTGTTAAGAAGATATAAAGTGTATTTGTGAAGTGTTAGAGAGAAATGAATTGTTAGAGAGTGAATTGGTGTGTTTCAATAATAGTCCCCATTTATTTTTGTAAGTATAATTTTATTTTTCTTATAAAAAATTTTGTGTAAATTTTGGCAATATGAAGCCCAGTTTGAAAGTTCTCTAAACCTTGGTGTTAAGACTGTAATCATTGTTATAAGAAATGATGGGGTGTGGAAAAGATGGTAAAACTACACGGGCGGGTTTCATTTAAAAACTTTAACTTTAAAAAGTGTATTTTTAACTGATGATCGAATTTCATTTTATCCTTCTTTTCACTTTAGTTGTTAAAAGTTGACGAAAAATGGTCATATTCACTAAACATAACTATTTTAAAAGTAATTTAATTTAAATATTAAAAATTAAATTATCATGTATATATATATATACACACAGGTATGTATATTGTGTGTTTGTGTTATTGTTATTTATAATTAACTTATTGTTTTACTTAATGTTTGCCAACCTACCGTTTTATTTATTTTATTTTATTTTTATATATAAGCAGTTTTAAAATACACTTATAGAGTAAAAAAAAAAAGTTGGAATTTCCAAGTGGTGAAATGATTATGATGCCTGCCAAAAAAAGAAAAGAGAAGAAAAAAAAGTATGATGCCAATCTCTTTAATTTTCTGTTTTACTGACCTCATGTCTGGGATCATTTCATCCGTACGACCGTACTATTCCCGTTTATCATTCTCAATACCAACTTGAAAGAAGCCAAAGTTTACGCTGAAGAGGGCGATGTTATATACATTTTCTTTTGTAGTTAGAATATCACAAATTTAAAATAAAGGTTTTTTTTATAGAAGCAATTAAAATATTAACTATTTGGTGTTATGATTATAAATTAAGGTTTAGTTATTTCAATACATAACATACAAGTCAGTAGCAGGATGCCGACTTAAAGGTCAACATTCGTTGGCAGTTTACCGAGTTAGATATTAAAATTCGGTAACATTTTGCCTAGATCAAATCTTAGTGAAATATTTCTAAGAATTGATTCAGCTGAAGTTTGTCGAACGTTAAGTCGATGGAAGTTTACTGAATCGAATGTTGAAATTCGGCAATAAGATACTAATTTGGTGCTTAAATTTGGAATGTCACTATATAGGGTTGGTTGCCCCAATACATGATATACAAGTCGGTAGCAAGTTGTCAACTTTAAGGTCAACATCCAATAGCATTTTATCGAATTAGAGGTTAAAATTCAGTAACATTTTGCCGAGATTAAATATCAGTGAAATATTTCTAAAAATTGAGTCGGCCAAAGTTTGCCGAATGTCAAGTCGGTGGAAGGTTACCGAATCGAATATCTAAGTTTGGCAACAAAACACCAACTCGATATTTAAATTTGGGATGTCACCATATGAATGCTATGATATTTTAAATTGGGGTGTTAAGGCCAAATTGGTCTTTTGGCTACAAAATCAAAGTGTCTATAACATCACCCCATTAAAAATGATCAAAAATTTAGTACATTTCTGTTCAGTAAAATATATCAACTTCATTATCAAAAGATTAAGAAATTATCCAAATATCAATTATTTTGAGTAAACCAGAAGATAAAGAAGCATCCTCTTAATACATGTTGGCTCTGTCTCTAAGAAGTACTCATTCTTTCAACTAATTGAAGAACCAGGCCTTCCTTTTTAACGTGTAATTTAAATAATTTGATATATAAGGATTCTACGATAAATAAATACCTCAACAACATTTAATCAAAAAAATTAACCACGCAATTATTGAGATAATCATCAAAAGTTTCAATAGCCTAAAATGCAAATAAAATTCGATTCTTCGCCCCAGCCACAACCAAATTGAATTTTTTTTATGATATTTAGTGGAGATGCTTTTTATAAATCATACCCACCAAATTTTATCAAAAAAGAGTTCCAACATTTATCCCCAACATTCAACACTGCAAGATGTTAGGAAATAAAGATAGATGATATAAAGATTGCTACGATAAATCAAAAGTACTCCTATTGCCAAAGCAATTATACTTTTGCCGGAGCATAATACTGCTTCTTCTAATGTTGTACATATTTTTGGCAATAGTAACACCTTAAATCACAAGACATGAAGAAAGAGAATAAGCTTCTTACTTTAGTGCCAAGTTCTAAAACTCACACAACGAACTAAAAAAAACTGCAAGACTGCAAGTAATTTTCCACCCATAATGTAGCAGTATCCAAATATTGAATCAGAGAAATAAAGCGCATTAAAGTTTTCAAGAACTTCCAACAATATCTTACCATTTTAAAGTTAAACCATACAGATTCAAAAGGTCAAAAAAACAACAATCAGGCTGAAGAAAAGGGGGCGTCCTTGACAGATTCGCGCCAAGCATATTCCCTGGCTCCATCCTTGTCAACAATCTTGATTACGAAGTTTGGCGGGGCCACTACCAGCCTTGATCGTATCTCTAAAATGACCTTATCAACCAATTCAACGGCTTCTTCAACCGTCATGTCACTGCGGTAGTACCTATCCATCATGGAGAGCGAGAAATAGGAGCCATATCCAAATGCTGCCCTGTCCACCTTGTGGAGGGACGCGATATAATCAATGTAGTAGAGAGAGGGTCCGGTTTCCTTGTCATAGCCCGCGAGTATGATATTCACGGAGTACGGGTTCTGAAAAATCAAACACCCACAGTTCAGAGTTCAGAAATGTATTATGTTAAACATTACCCACCCACACCAGGAGGTGAAGTGGGAGTGAGAGGTAAACAAGACTGCCTTTCCAACTAGGAAAAAAAGGTTAAATCTACTTATTGAGGGGGTAAAAGGTTGAATTTTTTGATGAAATTTGGTGTAGACAAACTCCATGATGAGTAGATCAATTCCTCCAAATTTCATCAAAAAAATTCAATGGGGAACTGGGTGAACTAAAGATTGATTATATGTATGTGTGAATTTCTAGCCCTTGAAATTTTAGAATTTTAGATCACCCACTTCCTAGTTGAATTTCTTTTTATGAAATTTCGTGGAGTTGATCCTCGTCATGGAGATCATCCCCACCAAATTTCATTTAAAAATCAACCATTTACACCATTTAAAGGAGAAATTCGTTCTTTAGTTAAAAGAAGGAAACCCTTTATGGAGCCAGGCTTATATACAAGCACCATTTTGGTCCAATGTTCCACCAAGAGATGTTAGAGAATGTGATAAATGATAGTAAAAAAAATGGGACAAAGTTACGAGCAATAGGGTTACAAGGGTAATTCTGTCCGGGTTCCATTAACGGCATTATCCCGTTTTTCAAAATTTAATAGGTGAATTCTTTCTCCTTCGTTTTAAAAAACTTAGGAAGGATAGTTGTAAACAGGACGTAGGTTTAAAGAGATTTGGTATAACTTTTACCATTAACTGCTATTATTAGTTTCATTTAGACCTGCTATGAAGCACTGATGCACGTGCGGGATTCGCATGTGACACAATTCGGGTGCGGCAATTTGAAAATTTTCAAAAAAAAAATAGGATACAGGTGCATACAGGTGCGGGGGTGATAAATTAATTGGCCTGCATGTTTGAGAATTACCTATAGTCACAATGAAATAGGAAGAGAATAAAAAGCAATAGAATAAGAAGATTTGGAAAATAACAATCCTTTACAAGTTTCAAACAAAAATACATGTAGTAGGAGAAGAAATACTAACAAGTTTGAGAAGAAAAAACTGGTGTTCCACAGTGGTGATAAGAAATTTGGGGTTCAATATTGGTGAGTGGTGACAAGAAATTTAGGGTTTCCATAGTGGTGACAACTGACAAGAAAATTAGGATTTCATAGTCGTGAATAGAAAACTAGGGTTTCATAGTCGTGACTAGAACGCAAGGTTCATAGTGGTGAGAAGAAATTTGACGGAGAAGAAACTTTAAAAACCTATCGTGTTGGAGAGATTTTGCCATTTCTGAGATTGGACGACCGTGTTTGCCAGTTTAGTCTGGAAGCTTGTGTCTTACATAGGAAGCTTTGGGATTTCAAATTGAAGTGAATTTTGTGGGGCCATGTAGATGTATATATTAAAACCCTTCTAAAGAAAAAAAATTAACCTCTTTTTTATTCAAAAAAAAAAAGTCAATTTATTTTTTTTTTAAAATGGAAATTGGACTATGTTCGAATCCCTCCCGATCCCAAAACGAATCCCTGAAGAATCTTGCCGAATCAGAAATTAAAATTAACTAATTAATTCCGATTCTCCTTGGGTGCAAATCGGGGCCGCACCCAAAACCTGACTGGATTCAGCGACCCTTCTGAAGAATCCGTGCTTCATAGCTACCCCATAATGAATTACCACGACTCTCGTCTTTTAATTATTTCGCCACAAATCAACCTTATTGTAAATGGAATCCTTAGTCTATTATTAATCCCCGCTGAAATAATTTATAAATGTTGATTGTAGTACCCCTCTACTTTTTAAGGTAGAATCAATACTAATCATCAAGCAGATATGATGACTCATCATAGGAAGGTCAAGAGAGAACTTGTAATAATCAAATCGCCATTAATGGAAGGATTCAGGTTGTAGCTAAACTTATATGCTATATAGCTATTACTCCCTCTGTTGATTCATGGAGAAGGTCTCCTTATAAGCCCACCTATAACTTATAGGCTATAGCTATAACTCCCTTTATCTCAGATTGATTATCCCACTTTTACTTGGTACCTTTTAAGGAAGCACCACTTCCAACCTAATCTATAGTTAAGCTGTTAAGAATACAATTTGTTTTCTATTGTGAGATTTGGTAAATTCATTATGTCGCAAAAAGGAAATGGGACCATCAATTTGAGACATCCCAAAAAGGAAAGTGCCAGATCTGCCTACAGTTGTCAAATTGGGTCAAACATCTGCTCTTTCAACTGTGCCATCAGTGCTCTGGAAGGCCTAATCAAGAATCTCGAAGGCTCTAAACTCCAAAGGATAATCAGAACCCCTCGAATATGACCCTCCAAACACTGAAAATAACCGTATAGATCAAGCATATAATTACCATGTTATTATCAATTTGCTCAAATGATAAAGGTTTGTGGACACTATGTCACCCCTGCTATTATTACTACCAATGTATGTGAGACATTATATCAGGTGATTTTGAAAATAGGAAGTTGTTTTTTTTTTATAGGAAGATGTGCAAATCAATCAAAAGCAACAAGAGTTTTCTGTAGTGGTTAAGGGAAGGCTCTCGCTCCTTAGATGAGATATCTTGGGTTCAACTCTTTCTTCTTTCATTTCAAAAGGTATCTTTTCTCAAGATATAAATAGGAAATTTTTTACATTTAAGATAACACACCAAACGTAACTACCCATTCATCATGCTGACATCATCTACTCAGAGGTTGTCCAATGCACTAAACACATGTTGACCACGTTGGGGGGGCAGACCAGACCTTCCTTCTGGGTGGGCCCTTTAAAAAACCACAAATCAGTGTCTTGCAGACCATAATCTTTTCAGCATAGTTAACTAACAAGATTCTTAGGTATTTTACCTACCTTTTCTACGCTAAAGTATATAAAAAAATTAACAAGTAGGGTATATTATGAGTTCATTCACAAAGAGAGAAATGTTGATCCCCCAAAAAACCCATGTAAGAGGAGGCTCATAAGGAAGCTAAGAACTTTGCCTTTCCCCAAACTCCCACCATGTACTCTTTACCTTGAAACATTCTCTCATATCATTCACAACGCAAATAATGCTCATACACAACCTACTCTCCTCCTATTTCCATAACATATCCAATCAGTGGAGGTAAAATCGATCGAGTTCTCAGGGAAAATCCCACCACAACCGATTTCAAACATCTTCTGGCAGAAGAAAGAGTACTAGTACAAGTACAATTAAGAAATATATGGTTGATCTGCTCCCCCTCTTCTTTTGGAAGGATGCACTAAAAAGGAGACAAGCAAGCAAAATGGTCACTTTTGTTTAACTTTCCCAACAGCAGCCAACCATGCAAAGACTCCCTTTAGAAGTGTTGTAAATCATATTATTATAACGTTTTACAATAAGTAACCTCAAGGATAAGATAAATTAAAGGACCATCCTGCAACCAATTATCTTCCCAAAAGTATATTCCCCCTCCCCAGAGAGAGAAAGCGCAACAAACTGGACATGTTATAGAAAGCACCCAAACCCTTTACAAGTTAACTTCCAAAGCCTTCCAAAAGACAATCTGTCAGGCTGGTTTATATCCCTCCTGTTGGTTCGGTTAACAAAACTTGCTCCTTGTGAACATATCCCAAAGTGAGTCTCGTTTCAAAAGGAACTCCACAATCACTTACCCAAGAGTGCCACATTCCTTTATGTTATATTACCCACCCCGAACTCTCTATTCCTATTTGATCTAGGCACTATCTTCCATCTTACTGAGATTGATCTTTGTACCCCTTCCCTTTACAGCTTCAATTTCTCAAAGAAAAATTATCATAAGCTTCTAAATACATCTAACTTATTTAAGCAGGACTTTGATACGTGACAAAAGTTAAATAAGAACACTACAAGAGGACCATTGGACCAAAACCTACCTAGCCCCCAAGACAAACAATTTCATTCACCCATCTCATTTTCTAGAGACTTTCCACAAACAGTCAATATATATATATATATATATATCATGCCATTATTGTATCCCCGTTTTATAGTTTTATCGAACTGCCATGTCCTAATCGTATCAAACATAGTGCCCATACACGTATCCATTATTCTTGCTTCTTAGTGCCAAACCTTCCCGGGAATGGCAAAAACAATCAATCCCTACATCTAAAGCCCTCACCCCTTGACACCGCCTAGAAAACTCCACAACAATTTTTCTATCCACAATCTCTTTCAAGTCTATTTAAGAACAAAATCATCTTGTTTTTTCATAGACAATACATACCAACACTTTAGTCTCTCTCTCTCTCTCTCCCCCTCCCTCCCTCCCTCCTAGACCCAAAACCTTATAATCCAACCCAAGATCTTCATTTGTTAGTTGAAACTACCACCTTACCATCTTTCTCACCGTTCCCCATTATACTAAATGTTACTAATTAAATATTTTGCATCCCTTTATCCTTCATTCTTGTTTCAATTTTTCCCCAAACTAAAATTTCATGAAATTTTAATACAACTTTCCTCCTTCAACAAACCCCCTCAGAATAACCCTCTCCTTCACTTCCAAATTCACACATGCGTTGAGAAGCAAAACCATAATATTTAGCACCCCCTACAGTACATTTCAAAAGCACTTTCACTTTCTTACAATTCACATAACTAAGAGCTTCCATTAACGCCAATTTTTTTCTACTTTCAGCATGACCTGTTTACATCAACATTCTTTCTGCACCATATTCCACACAATTTTGAAAATAGGATGAAGAATTAACAATTAGCAAATGGTCAATAATACTTCCCTCATCCATCTTACACAATAAAACCAATGCCTGGATTAGGTCTTGTTTTGGAAGAAATTACAAGTACTTTCACATTCTACTAAGGCACTAACCAAGCTAGCACCATGTTTTTCAGGTATATCAGCTGCCCATACCCATTCTAAGACAGAAGTTGCAAAATAAGGCACGCAAATGAGCCAGTCTATGGCACGAAGACCTTTCTTCATGAGAACTCAGAACCCTCAAGAAGCCATATTCGTTTCCAAATTCCCTATGGCTCTTCATATAAAGGATAAACTTCATCATATAACTAGTGAAGAACAACAAAAGGTCAGGGAAACAATTGACGAATTGTGTTTCCAAGAAATTCGATAAAAATGAGAAATTAAGCTTGAAAGGATGACTCACCCACTCAAGTGTCTTCCCAAAACATAATGTTGGCCCCACCCCCTCCATCCACACTTCAAGGTTACAAGACCTTGTGGAATGGACAACCAAAAATTTCTTCAAGATACCCTTAAACCTATTGAATACGAAGTACCCCCAACTCTGAAAAACAAGAAGTTGCCCTACCAAAAGTCTCTTTAAGAGTCCCTTAAACCTATTGAATATAAAGTACTCCAAAGCAAGTGGGCTAACCTAGTTGGGAGAAGCACCCACTCGGACTTGGAAGAGATCCAAAGTTCGAGTCTCACCAGGGAATTTTGGGGGGGATTTCGTTAGTTAAAGAGAGAGACCTAAACCTTTCTTTTCTTTAAAAAAAAAAAAAATTCTCCAACTCTGGAAACAAGTTGCCCTAATTACCCAACTATAAAACCGTACAAACCCTGAAAAGAAAAAAACAAAACATATACCTTCCGCAACGCAGTAGCGAGCTCACCCCGAGTGAAATTTGCAGCAGCCGCAGTGGTCAGTGGGATACCATTCCGAAACTGATACAAAGCCACGTTCTTCTGAATGTACTCAGTGAATTGAGCTCTGCAAATAACAGAAAAAAAAAACAAATTACAAAAACTTTAGGGACACAATACAAGATAATAAATATAGAGAAATTTTGAGAATAACACAAACCCCAAATTTAGGGACAATACAAGATAATATGTATAGACAAATTTTATATAGAAATGCAAGGCAATCATTGTTATATCGACAATTTTAGATAGAGAATGCAAACCAACTGTTGTTATATCGACGTTGAACTCTGCGAATAACACAAAAAAACCCAAATTACAAATATTTTGGGATAATGCAACATAAGTACAGAGAAATTTTACACAGATAGAGTCTGTAAATCAATCACTATTATATCGATATTGTGCACTGAGATATCACAAAACCCCTAAATTACAAAAAATTCAGGGTCAATACAAGATAATAAGTATAGAGAATGTAAAGCAATCGTTATTGTTATATGGATATTGAGCTCTGAGAATAATACAAAATCCCCAAACTACAAAAAAAAATGAGGATTGAAGATAATGTAAAGCAATTGTTATTATAGTGAGCTCCAAGAACAAGATAAAAAGCCCCAAATTAAAAAAATTTAGGGTTTTGAGAAGGTAAAGCAATCCTTATTATATGGATATTGAGCTCCAAGAATAATACAAAACCCACAAATTACAAAAAAATTAGGGATAATACAAGATAATGCAAAGCAATTGTCATTACATCTAATCTATGTTGAGCTCCAAGAGTAACACAAAAAGGCCCCAAATTAGAAAAAAAATAGGGTTTATCAATGCATATATATAGAGAGAGATGGGGGGGACCTGTCACCAGCTTCGCCGCTAGCGCCCATGAGCTTGTGCGAATCGAGGAGCATGATCTTGTCTTCGTTGCATTTGTGAACTAGTATGCTGTGTACCGCCGATGAATCTGCTACTACCAGAGCGTAATCTTTGCCCACCAATCCAAATACACACTCCATTTTTTCAGATTACTACAAAACAAGTACTATTCAGATCCCCTGTATTTGTGATTCTAATTCAGTATATATATAGTAGTGCCTCTCTTCTTCCTCTGATTCCCTTCTCTCTCTGCTGAATTTGTTTTGCCTGTCTTGGAGGAAAAGTATGCTTTGGAACCCAAACAATATGGTTGGGTCCGTCTGTGAATTGGGTCGAGTTGGCCCCAGCCCATATGTTGGGTCCGCTAAATTTGCTTAGTCTTTAACTTTATTTCAAGAAATCGGCGCACCCACGATCCGTGTAAACGCGTTATTTTTGTGTATGTATAAATATAATTTAAAGAAAAAAAAAAAAAAACTTATTATTAATTCAATGCTTAAAGAGTTTTATTTTTAATTGAGGTTGTGGGTTCAAACTTCATTAATAGTATGCTTTTTTCCAACATAATAATAATAATTGACAAAGTTAAAAATTTGATTTTTTGGTAGGGTGATAATATTGACCCCTAAAAAACGCATGATAATACTTTCACCTTCATTTCATTCTTTGCAATTGAGTAAAGTGTCTGTCAATTGAGTAACATACGCATTATTTGATTGTCAAAAACCGAATGAAAAATAAAAGTATTTTCAAGAGATATTTGAGGTGTCAATATCTCCACCTTTGTTGGTATCATAACTACTTCAATAAGCTTTAGATTCATATTAGTGCATATATATTAAATTAAACTGCAAGTTGACAAAATTTCAAGTTTAAATTCAAATATCAAGTGATTCAACTCCTAAAAAGTCCAACCTGCTTAAAATTTGTGAATACAAATTTGCATGCTTGATGTATATTGAAATATAACAAATTGTAATTATAATTAATATTAAAAAATATCAAAGACCACAAAGTTTTTAAAGTCAAAAATAAAATATATAAATCAATCACAAACTTTTTGTCATGTGGTCAAAAGTTTCAAACCAATTAAAAATTAATCACCTCCATCTATACAGGCTCACTTGAAAATCTATAATAAATTATATATATGTTCAAGTATAAAAAGTATATTTTATTTTAAAGCAAGTTTTCGAAATTAAATAGTCTGAATATAATTTTCGCTTTTACTTAAACAATTTCAAATCCGACCCAAGAAATCTGAGTTTAAAAATCGTGTGTTGGTTGCTTAAGATCAGTCTTTGAAGAACGATTGAAGGTCTCTTCTCTCCCTCTGCTAATCTGATTTTGAGTTACGTGGGAGTTTAACATGCTTGTGGGTGTGAAATTAAGGAGGTTGTCTAGCTATTTACATCTTCCTAACTATTCTTAGGAAGATGTTTACTTTGAGCCAAAACCTACATAATTATACTTATTAAAATCATTAATCACTATATATATATAGCACAACAATATATAATTTCACTCGAATGATATGGGATAAACATTCATAATGTATAGTTTTTCAGTACGTACTATAGTTAATTAGTACTTTAAAACAAATACATCAACTTTCTCAACCTAAAGTCGTTACATCCACTCCCTAGGGTCCAAGTCTTCATTGGCACATTTTTTGTTGGGTATCTAATTAGTAGCTTCATACTTGACTCTAGACACATCATAACTAAGTACGGATCCAGGATTTCATGAAAGAGTGGACTGAGTAAGATACCAAATTAGAATAGGATTGAGATGTTAAAGTAAAACTAAAACTTTTATTTAATTCAAACTTTATATTACAAAAAAGAAAAGAAAATAGAAGAATTACAACAGAGGGAGAGAGAGAGAGAGAGAGAGAGAGAGAGAAAGAGAAAACAAAAGAAAAAGATGATCCCAACAATTACAAGCCTCACAATTTAAAGGGGGAAAAAGCAAACTTAAATAGTACTTAAATAGTAAAAAACTAAAATAATACAAACTTTAATTATTACAAACTTAAAGTAAAAGGCAAAATAATTGCCCTTGGGTTGCATGTGCTAAATTAGCGCCTTGAAATGCGTCGATGCAGCCGGATGTCCATAAGAAGCCAAAACTTTAATAAAGTTGTCAATACTTTAATAAAGTAACCAGAATCTTCATAATTATTAATTATGTCTTACTCCGTTTGTTTCTTTCTTTTCTCTTCTTGTTTGGCAGGCGGAGTGTCGGCGTTCTCATAGAGATGGGTGAGCAATCTACTCATGTGGGTAGTCATATCTTCATTTGACTCCGCAAAATCATCTTTTTTGCCAATATCATTAAACATATTATTTGATTCAGATTTAACTGAACGGACCTCAAATTTTGAATATTGAGATATAGACATTATATCCCCATCCATATCTAGTTGAAATGCTAAGGTTTGGAGGATTTTTGCTTTAAGCTCTTTGACTGGGGTATTAGAAAATTTCTCTTTTAGAGAAGCCAATGATGGAGCTTTAAACTCGGATTTTTTAATTTTTTGTTTCTTTAAGAAGGCATCATCATCTGCATTATTCTTATTAAATTCAATAAATTCAAAGAGATCTTTTTAAATTTGAACTATAAGTTCTGTGGTTTCAAAATTTTGCCATCATTTATAATAATAATCACGGACTGAAAAGAATAAGCCGTTGTTACGAGTAGTAGTATTAAAATTCCACTAAAAGATTCAGGGAATATGGTATTTAATAAAAAAGTGTAATAACTCAAAAATTTTAATAAGATATTGCTCCTTAATAAGAAGACTAGGATTATTCTTGCTATAAGCAATAAAGAGTTCATATAAATTATTGGGAAGAACATCTTCCTCTAGCCCATTAAGCACGAACCATTGAAAAAACCAATGAGGGAGAGTTTTCAAATTATTGTCTAAACCTTCACCTTTAAGGCTATCAATACGAAAAAACCATGTATAAGTATTATACTGGTTTTGATAAAGAAATGCCTTCTTCCATGCATCAATATAATCCTAATAATTATACGTATAGGGTCCTGACTCGGAGTAATAATTCCATAAACTTTGCTCTTTATTGGGATTTAATTCTCATTCCTCAATATTTATTATCCCTTTTGATAAATGCCTTACTTAAGGCAATTTTTGGATTACGGGATCCCACATTTCTGTTCGTATAAGTGAATTATTTATTTTCAGTGTCGATAAAAGTAGCCATTTAATAATCTCTAGTTTTTCCACTAATAAGTGAAAATTCTATTCTATTTTCAAAATATCTTCGGGCAATAGTCACATGGTTAAGAGCAATTTTTTATCACTTTCTTGCAAATATAAAACAAAATCTTGGTGTGGTTTCTTTAAAGCCACCTGAACTTCCTCTTTAAGAGCTTCTTTGAACGTCATAGGAGATGGTGATTTAACTTGAGAAGAGCTTGTTTGGGATTTAATCCCAAAGGTACCAATATTAATTTGAGGACTGCGACCTTGAGGTTGTCCTTTTCCTCTGCCTCCACGTCCTCTATAAGAGGAGGAGGAACCTGGTGGTCTACTCATGAGACCGAACCCAGCAAGAATTCTCTAGTTAAGAAATCGGAAAGAAAATTTGATTCTCTTTTTATAAATTCTATTTTAAAATCAAACACATATAATATAGCCTGCCATCTTGTAAATATTTGTTTGGAAGTAATATTCTTAACATCTTTTTCAAGCACATCTTTAGCAGCTTGGCAATCAATACGTAAAAGAAATTCTTGATTTAATAAATCTTCTTGGAAATCAAAAATACATTCTACAATGGATAATATTTCCTTTTTAATAGTGGAGTAATTTGTCTGAGCATCATTCTATTTTTCAGAAGTAAATTTAGATAAGATTTCTTTATCATAGTCTTTAAACTTTTGTTTAAGAATACCACCATAGCCAATATCCGAGGCATCAATTTCGACTATTTTAAAAGCATATGGAGATACAAGAGCGAGACAAGGTAATTGTTTTACTTTAGATTTTATAATCTTAACAGCCTTAGTATGCTTTTTAGTCCAAATAGGAGGATTCTTCCTCAGCCTTTCATACAAGGGAATACAATCTGTAGCGAGATTTTGATAATAATCACGAATATAATTCAAAGAACCCAAAAACCTTTGCAGTTAGGTTTTACTTCTAATTTCATCAGAGAATTTATCAGCAAATTCAATAGCTCTATGAATAAGGATAATACTTCCTTTAGTAATTTCATGACCTAAAAATCTGATTTTAGTCTGAAAAATGCTTATCTTTTTAGCTGAGACTACTAATCCTGCAGTCTTCATAATCTTAATAAAAATCTAGATATGTTTAATATATTGATCAACACTTTGTGAGAAGATAAGAATATCATCAATATAAACAATAGAGAAAATATTATAAGGAGTAAAAATATCATTCATAATATTCTGAAATTCAGAAGGGGCATTTTTAAGCCCAAATGTCATAACATGTCATTCATAATGTCCAAACGGAACAGTAAAGGCAGTTTTATATTTATTAATTTCAGCAATTTGAATCTGCCAATATCCTAATTTTAAATCAAATTTGGAAAATATAGTAGCAGCTCCTAGGCGAGCTAATAAATCCTTTTTATTAGGAAGGGGATATCTAATCCATTTTAAGACTTTATTTAAAGGTTTATAATTTATAACTAACCTGGGAGCTCCTCTTTCAATTTCAAAAGCTTTATTAACATAAAAAGCAGTACAGCTCCAAGGAGAATAATTTTTTCTAATAAGGTTTTTTCTCTATAAGAGAAATAATCTCAGTTTTGCAATATTCTAATAAAACTAAATTCATTTGGGCAGGTTTAGCTTTAGTAGAGATATTTTTCTCATCAAAATATTCCTTATAAGGAAGGGGGACTATATGTTTTTTCCTGTCCCAAAAGGCTGTAGGTAAGTCACTACAAATTTTGCGAATAATTTGCTCCTAGAGATTTTTAATAGAAAGCTTAGTTTTAGGAGCATTAATTTGATGATTTATGTTCATAATTTTAAAATCATCTTGTAAATAATTAAGATGTTTTTCTTTAAAAACAAGTTTATCTTTATCTTCATTAATTTCTTTAACTTGAGGCTTTGTGATAAATCTAAAAATAATTTCTTTATTCTCAAGCTTAATAATAATGCCTTTTGGAGTTTTAGAGAAAGGCTCAATAAGACTTAAAAAGGGCGTACCAAAGATAATACGTTGGGACAAATCCGTAATCATAATAAAAGTTCCTTTAATACAAATACCATCATTGCAAATATAAGCATTAGATAATTTAATCTTGATTTTTAGTTTATTTCCTCCTGCACTAGTCATGGTTTAGGAGGTTTTATCAAAATATTTAGTATAAACAAGACCTTCTCTAATGCAATTCATATCAGCCCCACATTAATTAAAGCAATATCTTTAAGGACAAAATCTTTGTCTATAACTATAATCATATTAGCATACCATTTTTGATAGGCAATCCTATCTATAAGGTTAAGAAAATTATCACTACTATTTATAGGAACAATTTCTTGTGAAGCATAAGAATTTTCAATCTTAATAGGGGTTTTTTCAATAGTAGAACATCGAAGTTTAATCTCTTTTATCTCAATTTTAAGACTGTTAATTTTCATTTTTAAATCAGAAATAGTGGTTTATTTCTCAAGAGTTTTATAAAAACTTTCAAGTATATTATGCAACGAATAAGATTTTGTACTAGGCAAAATAGTTTTCTTAGTTTTAAAAGTGGTTAAATATTGTTCTATAAGCTTACGTTTTACATTATTATCAGTAACATGGTCTATAAGATCTAAAATCACTTGCTCATCTTTAATAAGAACATTAATACTGAGATCATTAGTCTCAAGGATGGCCTTATAAAAGTCAGTTTGAAGTCTTACACTTACAATCAGGACTTTGACTCCGAATTACTAGTAAAGGAACTTGGGGAGGGTGATTGAATTTCATTGACAAACTCTTTCATCTTCATTATCATCCTCTTTATCACTAGGGTTTAATAAAACCGCCATTAGCTGCCTTTTAAGGCCTTCATCAGCTATCTCATTAAGCTTTTGTTTAGTCCAATATTTATTAGCATAGTGGCTATGTTTTGCCACATTTTCTACAAATAACTTGACACATATTATTGGGCCTCGTAACTGGCCCACACTTCCTATTAAGGAGTCCTAGAGGTAGAAGCAACATGAGCTTTCTTATGGGCCTTCTTACGCCTCTTGTTATATTTTTTAGTCTTATTAGAACTATTGGTTTTCTTATTCCTGGAATAAGGAATATTAATATCGTAGGCAAACTGGTCACAGAACTCACCTATCTCTTTCCTACCAGTTAAGTTATGGGCTTTTAATTGAGCTTTAAGCTTAATATCATTGCATAAAGATAATCCTTCAGCAATACATTCACTAATAAGGTAGCCATAAGTATAATCCTTTATAAAGGATGGACGTTCCGCCATGCTTTTTACTTATACGGTCCTTAACCTTTTGGGCAAATAAAGTTAGTAATCTAGTTATAAACTTTTCTTTTCAGAAATCGGACATTAGTGTCTTCTCTGGTCATAACCTTGGATAGAAACATATTTTTATACCACCTAAAATGGGTTAAAGTGGGACATTTAAGATTAATAAGGAGGTCCTTACTCTTATCTAATATAGTAGGGTAAAGACCAATAAAATGGTGAACTATAGCAGTTAACAAAAAATAAACTGCATTTTCTTCAGCTTTGGGCTGAACCTGAGTAATATCCTGCCCTTGCTCATTTTTAGTAGTATCCTTAATATTAACTATCTTGACCGAGTTTCTTAATCTTACTTTTTTGACTTTCAGTCAACACATTATCCCACCAGCCTTTCAATTGGCCGGAAAACTCCGCAATCATAAATTTAACGACACTTTTGTCACTACTGCCATTAGCTTTACAAGCGGTACCATACATGGTCATCCTTTATAGTTGCGTTAATATTTGGTATTCTGACATACCGCCGATATACCATTCATAAATAGTTTTAGCACTAAAATTAGTTACTTGATTAAACCCAGCTTCTTCCTCAAATAACATATATTGAGGAGTATGACGGGGATAATAAGTCCTAATGGGAACTGTGGAGGTTGAGATATGATTTCTTCCAAAATTTATTTTGTTAATATCTCCCTCCATAGCTAATAACTCATTTTTAAATTGAGTCTCATATTCAAGAGACATCTTCGTTTTAGGTAATAGGAAGAATATGCTTCCCATTTAATAAATGAAGTTTTTCTAATTTATCAGTTAAGGCTTTAACTATCTCTTTATTTTTACCACTAAACTTAAATTTTTCAGTGATTTCTATAGAAGGTTTAATATAAGAGGTTTCTACCCATAGGTTTTTCAATTATAAGTATAGGCTTTTCCTTTTGTAAAGCTTGGACTTTGTCTAAGGTTTCCTCTATATGAGTTAATTGACTCGCTATAGTTCTGCATATGAAGGTTGGTATAGTTGTTTTGTTTAATGACCTTGTTAAGGTCACCAGGTCCTATATGGGATAAGGTTATCCTAATATTGGATGAAAACGCAAGAGTTTCAAGGAATTGACTGTCTTCTACTTCTAACTTAAGAGCTTTAGTAGAAGGTGAAGAGACTGAATAATATTCCCCGAAATAGTTTTTCAAGTTTTATAAAAACTATCAATAGTACAAATACTGGGATAATCTCCCTCATAGTTACTATGAAATCATGTGACAAAAGGAATAACTTCCTCATTTTCGTCAATATGTTCATAAAACTTAGTTTTAAACCATGCTTTTTGTTCATCAAAAAATTCAGCAAAAAACCATTTTCTAAAATTAGAGTATTTTTCTTGCATAAATTCCTGATTGCAATCAGTTCTCTTATAAGAGAAAGTACTTTTAGTGAGAGTCAAAATTTGCTTCATAGCAAAACCTAATTAAAAAATAGTATCTGGTTCATTTTTTAACGGTTTTGAATAGACACCATGTGGAATATTTTGTTGGGAATTAATAATTCCCTCAAATTGTAAAACATCATCTTTAGGACCAGATACCCCCGCCGCCTGGGTGGTTCTAGTTGTAGGAATACTAGAATTAATAATCGGAGCTAGAGTATAGAATCTTTGGTTTTCTGATTGACAAGCCAAAGAAAGTCTCCTAGATGAGGTAGATAACCTAGCGGTCTTGCTATTATTAAATCTAACTATAATATCGCCATCAACGAATTAAAGGATTTCTTCAACCCTTTTGTTTTCAACAGGAGCAGAAGGAGCTACGGTTTCCAAAAGCCATTGTTCAGGCAACTCAATATCACTCCATCTAATAGTTTTAGGGATAAGTTATATTCTGATTTTAATAAGTTGGTTTATATAAGCGTAGTTATACCCTTGGGGTCATACCTTTTAGCATTAGGATTAAGCGTATTCATAATCTTATAATGGACTCTATAAGTAACATTTAAAGGTTCACAGCCATCTTTGAGATCATAACCACTCATTTGAATATTTAGAGTTAAAACATCTAATAAATGTTTATCCGTTAAGGAAATAGAATAATCAGGGAAGCAATTGAAATAAACAGGGCCATCACATAAACTAGTTTGAATAATTCCTAACAAAGAATCCTTGAATTTATTATGCATGCAATCACGTAAAGGCAATTAATAATGAGGCATTTAAGCCTAAAGAAGTGAGCGGCTTAATAGCAACCTGTACCAAACCAATATGCATATACTTGTATTTATCTTTATAAAATAAAATTTCATCATCATGTAATAATTGTAAACAATCAAAATTAATTACCAATAGGAATAGTTTGTTCAATGGTTTTTAATAGACATTGAAGAAATAAAATCAAACATTCCAGTATTATAAAATTTGTTTGGTTTAACCATAGGTAAATGCCAGTTTAATAATTTATTCTCAATATTAGAATATTCAACATCATCAGAATTCTTTATAAAAGAAGATGGAACATATTTAGAACGAGAACTAGTTTTAATTAACATTTTAAATCAATATAATAAATTAATAAAATAAGCACTTGATAGTATGCATATCAACGATTTACGCAAACATAAAACTCAAAATAGCAATACCATATTCTAATTTGGTATCAGAGGCAGAAAGATATTGGGACGTCGTCTCCAAAGCCGCGTCGCAGCTCATACCCGTTAGCATTTCACTCAGATGATATGGGATAAACATTCATAATGTATAGTTTGTCAGTACGTACTATAGTTAGTACTCTAAAACAAATACATCAACTTTCTCAACCTAAAGTCGTTACGTCCACTCCTTAGGGTCCAAGTCTTCATTGGCACATTTTTTGTTGGGTATCTAATTAGTAGCTTCATACTTGACTCTAGACACATCATAACTAAGTACGGATCCAAGGATTTCATGAAAGAGTGGACTAAGTAAAAGATAATTTTTTGAGACATGGTTTAAGGCAACTTTTTTTTTAATATACAAAGCGATTCCACAACCTGACTTTTTTTTTATATAAGTCATAAATTCACAACCATCGCAATAAAAGGTCGACACAAAATTTGATAACAAAATTAATTTTTTTTAATACAGTATTAAGAAACTTTAAATAAAAGTAAAACTAATCAAAGTACTTATAATTAGAGTGAAAAGTGAAATAACCATTGGCATAATTGCTATTAATTTTATGCATAAACAAACGATTAAATTAACAATTAATACATACCATATATATACATACACAGGGGCGGCAGGCACGTGGAGGCCAGGTGTATTGGGCTTTTTGAAAAAATTTAGAGAGTATAGGGGGTTTTGTGTGAGAAGGGAAAGATTAGGGGCCATTGTGCGATTTTGGGGGAGGGTGCTGTGTGCGATTAAGTTTATAAAGTTTATAAGTTCAAGGGGTAGGTGTTGTAATATAGGCTAAAGAAACAAAGTTTGGTCAGTTTTTTTGGGCGGGGGTTGTGTGTAATTTTAGGGTTAGGGGGAGGGGGGTTGTGTAAGTAGTTGTACAAGTTTAGGGATGCACAGGTGTAATATATATTAAGGTTATATGTTACAAGTTAAACGACATAAAGGAAACTTGCAGGTGTTGCTCCCCTTTCTTTTTCAGTTTTCATTGTCTGTTATTTTTTTTTTTTGAAACACAGCCTCCATTTTATTTTGGCAGTAGCAACCAAGGCAGTACCTCCTCTTTCATCTTTATTCTTTATTTATTTTGGTATTTTAGGTTAGATTTTTTTTATAATCTTATACATTTTGTTTTAAAATTTTGAATATTAAGAATTAGGTGTTTTAATGTTGATTTGCTTCTTAAATTGTTAAATATATATATTAAAATTTGATTATTGAGGTTAATTTGCTTATTAGATTGTTATT
This sequence comes from Lonicera japonica, assembly GCA_021464415.1. NCBI lineage: Eukaryota > Viridiplantae > Streptophyta > Magnoliopsida > Dipsacales > Caprifoliaceae > Lonicera > Lonicera japonica. The sequence goes on from CM038465.1 coordinate 53,259,776, forward strand.
TGATAAATTAATATTTAGATTAATATATGTGTTTGTTGGTTATAGTTGGTTGAATATTGTGAGAATCCGCAAATGCGACCCCAGGTTCTCAGCCTCTGGTTTGGGAGTCTGAAATATCGGAAAGGATTCCGTTGTTTCATTTGCTTCTATATGTTGATAATTCATATCGGGTGTCCCTATATCCTATTTCTAGATGCAAGAAGGTTCGTTCAGAGTCGCCAGTACGTTTTACAAGAAAACAGACAAAAAGATTGTGTAAGAGGGAAGGCTACAGATAAGCCTTTCTTTACACGTTTGTCTACGAAACCAGGATTTTATAGGATTCGGGAACTATATTACGGTTTGGGAAGGTGTTAAGCACCCATTCCGCCCTTTTGGTCTCTAGTGGTTTTATATGTTTATTCTATGTTGGAAAACTTGGATGCTTTTACTGATATTCTACTGCTTTCTGGAAATAACTAATGAAAACTTGATTTTCGAGCGCGTTAGGAATCTACCACAATCATGTCGCCACTTCGCTTACTAAAATGGGGATCGACCTGCCCGGTCAGGTCGCGGGGTGCGGGGCAGCGCCCCGTAAGAAAAATCGAATTTTAAACAAGTCTACAATAAAACTAATATACAAATATCTTATTTAATTACTATAAAAGACTTTCTTTACCTTCCCGGCGATAATAATAAGAATAAGAGAGAAAATATAATACAGCAGAGAAGACCTCTGACGGATATCAGCTTTCCTCTTAGAAATATTTCCAGCGGTCTGACTCTAGAAGGTGGCACTCCGGGTGCCAAGATTAGATCCGAGACTCTTGCGAAAATAAATGTTATCACAGATGCTTCCGGAGAAGGCTTAAAGATTAAAAAATATCAGAGAGAATAAAGAATTTTAGTATAGAAATTGTGGCGAGAAGTTACCGTCCAGAACCCATGGGAGTGTTGGCCTATTTGTACTGCTTGGGGAGGATTGTCGTGCAACATTTCCCCCGAAAGGGCATGTGTCGCGCGACAATGTGTACTATGTCGCGCGACAAACGGCAAATGTCGCGCGACAAACGGCTGAAGTGATGTTTCTGACAGACTGATGTGTCAGAGAGTGGATGGTTTGGTGTCAGGGGGGATTGTCGCGCGACATACTTGCTTGTCGTGTGACACTTCACTTAAAATAGGATTTGTTCGCCAACAAATCCCTTCGGGTCAATTTCGGGTGCTCGGGTGGGTCCTGGGTTCCAAAAACAGTAGTTTCCGAAGGTCGTTAGGGTTCTTGCGGGGGTCACGGATCGGGGTGTCTACAAATATTGAGTTGATAAAAATATTTCAAAATATATAATTAATTTTAGTATATCATTTTTAAGTTTTCCAAAATATCAAAATAGAATGGACAAGTATTTTAGTAAAAATTTAGTCTAGAAACATAATTATTGAATTTAATTTGGCTTAAAAAAATATTTGAGTCCCTATCTGAAATTTTTTTCCCGACTCCGCGACTGTACATACATAATACATCCACTTTATTATAAGAAAAAGACAAAGCAGAGTCTCAAGTTATTTGTGTATGTTTACCTTTTTTACATAAAACAATGTGGCTCACAAGTGAGAATTGATAACAGCGACGATTGATAACAAGGGTTATGATCAGAAACGGGTTTTGAATAGGCTGAAGTTGTATAGTGAATTAGGTTGGATTGGAGTGGACTCTGTTAATTTAAATTTAATAAAATAATTAGTAGTTAAAAATTTTCATAAGCTAGATTGAAGCGCTTGTCAACACCCAATCCCCCATGCCACCTGTGGCAAAGCCAATTAGGGAAGAGGTGGGTACTTGCCGATTTTATTTTTTAAAGTTGACTTGTTCTTAAAAAATACTAATTTTGAGGAGAATTTTTTTAAAATTAGTGATTGTACAGAAATTTGCCTACTTTATTAAAATTATGATTTTTGCCCATTTTATTATAAATATTGTGTATCAACTTTTATCATTCATATATTATATATAATAAAAAAATAAAAAAGATCTTACCCCCCCCCCCCCCCCCCCCGCCCCCCCCCCCACCAAAAAAAAAAAAACATTTTGCGTTGACACATTTTTAATTTGGTTTCTCCTTTAATACGGTTGTATCATGTCTTGGCTTAGTAAAATGTCCTACTTTGGTTCCGAAGTGTATAACTATTAGTGGGGTAAATCGAAGCTTACATGTAATTGCATTATTATTTTTATTTTTCCATTAAACTAATTCAAGGTATTTAAAAGTACCACAGTTAATTAATGAATTAATGTTTTTTATAGAAGTTTTAAAATATTAATTGAAAACCACATGACTTAATAAATGAAATGAAAATCTCATTCAACGGTTTGACTCATAAATTATAAATTTGAGAAAGAATTATTATTTATTAGTAGGTGAAAAATTATTATTTTTTACAAGATTCTAGGTAACTGACTAACTGTCCACCTTTTTTGCTTGCTCCAACAAACGTAATTCCATTTTTTTTTCTTTCGGTTTTATATAGATCAAATTGATTATAGTTGAGTTGTACAAGTAATCTTTCAACGGTTAATCGTCAATCACTAAAAATAATCAATACTAAATATTACTTTGGTTATTCGCCTCTTTAATAAAATGCATATATCTTTTTAGTCAAATCTAACTCTCACAGTATATTCATAAATCTCTCATACTAGATTACATGAATTGATTAACGTATTAATATATGAACTCGATCATACATATGGAGACTTCATATATGATATACGAATGATTGAAGATTAAGATCAATTATCAAAATTCAGATGTATGAAAAATCTTAAATTTTCAATAAACGCCTTACCAATTCTTATGATTTATAATTTATTCAAAAAGTACACCAACCTAATTATGTAATTTACCATCTTCTTGAAATTTCAGCACAGGGGGTTGTACATCAAGGTTGTGCGGACCAACCGCTGGCGGTTTAGGACAGGGGGGTCCACCCACAGGCGGGCAGGGTGCGCCTTTGTAAAAATCGCAACGGCATCTCCACCAGTTTATTCCTCCGCCAGGAGCCACACAATAAGTTTTAATATACCCTATGCCTCTGTAACAAGGACGACAAGTTTCATAACAAGCAGTTGCATTTGGGCAGCCACCTCCAATAGCTTCTAAGTAGCACGCATCCACATTGGGTATCATGGTTGTTACTGCAAATAAAATTCCCAAAAATTTTAACTATATCAAATCGGCGAGTCTCTTATGTGGATGGTATGTACGCGGACTAAACTTTTAGCCTCAAATATATTGGCCATTTGGCAATACAAAATTGTTGCTAAAAATCTAATCTGTAAATAGACAATTTGCGTAAGAAAGGGAACTCGTATAAAATTACCCAATTAATAACATATAATACCTGAGATAAACAAGAGTAGAACTGAAAGAAGTGAAGCACAAAGGTTGACCAATATTTTCATTTCACCGCAACTCAAGAAATGGAAATTGGGAACAGAGATGGTTAAAAGAAATTCTTGAACTTGTGTTACTTTAGGGTATATTTATAGGAAGTTTTGGTGCGTAACTAAGTAAGAGAAATATAGAAGGAAAGAAAAGCTGATTTTAAATGTACCAACTCAATTAATCTTTTCACCCATTTAAAACTTCTATTTCTAATAATTTGCTTTTACGTCGCTGATGAGGTTTTTTTTTTTTTTTTTTTTTTTTTTCATTTCTCTTTTCCTCCTCTTTTTCTCCTCTTTTTCTCCTTTTCTCTTCCTTTCGATCATTAATTTTCTTTTACGCCTACACTTTACCTTCCTACTAAAGTTGTTTTTTTTTTTTTTTATGTCTCCTCTCATTATCTTCATTAATGTATATGTACTAATTGAGATTCCGTACTTAAGAACATAGATTACATTTTGTTTCAATAATTAATCAAATAAACACAATTTTTGTTGTCTATGGCTGGTCCATAGGGGTGTAAATGGGTATCCGAAAATCCAAATTCGATCCGTATTCGAATTCGAATTTTGTAGATACTTATCTGAATGAATATTCGAAAAAAAGGATTTAGATAGTGTTTTTAAATATCCGAAAAAATGGATAAGAATATATATGGATAATGATAGTTTTTGACCTGGATAATCTATATCCGAGATGGATTATCCATATCTTCGAATATCCATTTTACTAGATATTCGTATTTACTATAATTTAGTATATATTATGTATATATACATATATATTCTCTCACCTTTACAAAAATTCGGCCATATTTAGTTTGGTATATGGTGTTTATAAACTGCCCAAATTCACCAAAGTCTTTTAAATTAAACAAAAAAAAAAGAAGCTTAGAAAATAATAAAATAGAAAAAGAAATAAATAAATTGTATTTACAACACATATATGTGATTTTTAGAATGAAATATTTTAGAGCATATCAAATTTAAATGGTAATGATTTTCAATTTGGATTTATTATTTGTATTTATATGGTAGTTATCTTATAATCTAATATGAATCTTATTGGATTATATCATGTAAAAATTTATTATAAAATGTAACATTTTATTTTAACAAGTTTTGAAATACTTCGTTTTACTTCTCGAGTTATAACTTGCAAAAGATTTCGTCTTAATTAATAAATCAAATAATTAAATATATTTTAAGATTGCTTTAAATTTTTGCACTAACAAAACATTGGAGCGAAAGGACAATAAGAGATGAAAAATATAGCATAGTTGTTCAGGAAATAAGTGCTGACTAATCTAATATCATGTCTATCCATTGCCTAACCATATTCTCTAGATCACCGACATTGCATGTGGAATCTCCACTCCATAAATAGATAGTCTTGAGCGGCCAAGAATTTCATTTAAAAAGGACCAACAATCTGAAATTGACATTTTTTGCTTTTTTTCCCTTGTGCAAGAGTGAGAGCAAATGTAGAATTATATTATTTAACAACATATCTAGAGTTATATAAAAAAATTGATAGGGTAATTATCCGAATCCGAGGAATCCGATAAGATAAGAATAGTTGAATCTACTATTTGAATAGATACGGATAAGGATTTGGATAGCTTGTTTAAAAAAAGATAAGGATTATGGATAGTGTAGTATCTGATACGTATTTCATTCGTTTACACCCATATCTATGAATTTTTGACTGAATGAAATTGTGTAAAAACATTTATTATTGTTATAGCCTTTTTCCATGTGAAACTAATTAATTTTTTGGCTAAAAATTAAGTTGTAGCTAATAATTTTGCAACTTTTTGCATAGAAAGACTCTCAAATCATTTTAGATTTATTTTATTGCAGCTTGTTAATTTATTTGGTACAAGGTTACAAGCTTTCAAACTGTAAGTCTTAGGTTTTTACATTAAATTAGCACTAGTGTAGTGTTCATTTAATTTTTATGGTAAAATATATCTTCTTTCCTATTAGTTTTAACCCATATAGTGATTCATCACAAAATAAAATACAAAACATGTAATAATATTGACAATTTGTCTTGATCATACTCTACGAAATTTTTTGTACATGCAGATTATGAATTATTGTTACTATTAAATACTTTTTGCGAATATTTTAATTTGTGATGAAAGTTTTGTCACCAAAATATTTTGTTTATCTAATCACATAGTTTTCAGTAAACTCACCCCACTTTGGGGATGAGTTGACAGTTTTTTTGTAAAATTTGGCGGGGTGAGAACCAAGTTCTCTCAAATTTAGGTAAAAAGAATAATTGAGTAGGTACATTTAAAATTACCCAATAAATTACTGTGCAGACTTTATGAGTTATATTTGCCCAATGTTAGAAGGAAAAGAAATTAATGGATACTAATCGCATTCCATTCCATATTAATAGTTACATTTTCATAACCCTTTCATCCAATTTTGTCCAGTGAGATCTAATTTGAGATTAAACAGATAAATTTTTTCACAAAATTCGATGAAGATGATCTACAAAGATGATCTCCACAAAATATCATCTAAAAATTCAAACCAAAAGTATGTGTAATAAAAATTTGATGCGTATTTCATTTTTTATCATTAAAAATTTAGATGATCATCTCACCTACTTTCAGTTTAATTTTTTTGATCTAATTTGTGGAGATTATCTACTTATAATATTAGAAACATAGATTTTAACTTAATTAATGGTAAAAAAATAATGGTTATTTAGGTTCCATTTGATAACAATATGGAAAAGGAAAGTAAATACACTTGATTTGGTAAGAAGTTGAAAAATAAGTTGAGACATGTGATAAGATGCTATCTATTTTATGCTCATTTTATGAGTAGATGTATGTCTTCCATATCTCATAATTTTTTATGGAAATTTTTTCTTTCACAACTACCAAGGAAGATTTCTCTATGGAAAAAGCTAAAAGTAAGAAGATATATCACCACATGTCTCAACTTATTTTTGGGGCAATTAAAAAAAAGGGCTTATTAGAGAAAGATTTTCACACTAAAGCCAGGAATAATTTTTTTTAAATGCCTATTTTTTATTTTATTGTCTTCCATATCTCATACCAATTTTTTATGGAAAATTTTTCTTTCACAACTACCAAGGAAGATTTCTCTATGGAAAAAGCTAAAAGTAAGAAGATATATCACCACATGTCTCAACTTATTTTATAACTTCTCACAAAAATCAACTGTTTTTATTTTCCTTTTCTATATTGTTATCAAACGAACATTTAATATCATAAAATTTGATACATTAATCATGTCTCAAAAAAAATAACTCTTAATTTGAAGCATTCTAAAATGCATACGTAATTTATACTTTAAGACAAATAAGTACTTATTCGAGTAATGAGATTACATTGTAAAGAGGATTCTCTTTATTTCGGAAACTAACGTTATTTCTAATTAAAACAAGGTTGACCCATTTGATATCAATAAATTGACTATTACCTACATTTTGAAATATATTCAATACAATAATTACACTATAGTATTACGCAACTAATATTTTTTTTTTTTAATTTTGTTCAACTGTAAGGATATACGGGTCAGTTTACGCATTTTCTTTGACTAATTCCCTCTCCAATCTGATTAAAGGTAGGCCATTCGCGTTAGAATTAAAAAATTCACAAGATATTACTTGTAATCTAACCCACAAAATTTACGTATCGTAAAATTGAACTTATGAACTATGGTTGCAGTACACAAATTATCTAGTCTACATTTGGTGCGAATCAAAATTCAAAATGAGATTTTCAAAAGTTAGTGAGGCAAAGCGATTAATTTACTTCAAAAGTAGATATTTTTTCCTCTAAAACTTTTTTGCTGCTTGATCATTTTTGACAAGGTTACACACTTGCACATAAGAGTGTGCAAAATTATTATTCGTAGAATTTGCACTTACTATGTGTGAATTATTACGGATATGGGAAGTCTATATTCTTGAAATTAGTCTCTATATATCATTATTTTAGAATGTCTTCAAGTAATTAACTGTTGTTTAAGCAATTTATGAGATAATAATTTTGTAACGTTTGATTTGAAATCCTATAGTAGTTTTAGAATGTTGACTTAATGAAAGTGAATTAACTTAGTAATAAAGGTGTCTCATTTATACGGGAAGATTTTAATAAAGGAATTGAAAGAGATTTAAACCTTTCTTTTAAAATAAAAAAAGAAAAAAAAAGAATGTTGACTTAATTAAAAATCATAATGGTTGACGGAAAAAATCCTCTTTCAATGAGAAGTTGTGCGTTATTGTTATTCTTCTTGTAGTTGTTATTTACAAGTTTATTGTCATTATTGTTGTTGTTATTATTGTTCTTATCAGTCTTATTATTTAAATTTTAAAAATTTACTATTACACTTTCTACATTTAAATTGATATCTCATTTAAATTTTAATATTTTTAAGAAGCATGAATTCAACTTAATTAATGGTGAAAAATACATCTTAAACCTGTTCTAAGATAACTTTGAGCATAATTGAAAGATAACTTTGAGTATAATTGAGTTAAAAAATTGTTCCAATTTATCAATCGGGTCGGAAACCCACAGAAATAAGTTTTATTGTCATCCCTACACTAACTACATTGTAGGACAGTTTAGGATATTGACATTAGTTGGGCATTTTTATGAGAAAAAATATGGACACGTGACGTTTTATAACATAATCAAAATTATTATTGTTATAATAATTTTTTTGGGTAATACCATTAGAGCATGTCTACTGTGTAGGGGGAAAGTGTAGTATAAATGTGTATCTTTAACATCTATTTTACGCCTTTTTTGCACCACGAAAAGAGTAAAATTTGAGTGAGGTATAAGACAGTATTCTTCTATGGCCAATTGGGATGGAAGACCCTCTTCATATTATATATATATATATATATATATTCTCAAATGGCATAAATTCTTACCATCGAATATTAAATTGGAATGGAATTAATCTTTATATGTAAGACAATTTTACATTTGATTATTGAATGGCATATACTCTTACATCTCACATTCAGATAACATACAATCTTCCATCTTAAATATATTTTTAAATTGTGATGAAATTAATCTTTAAATGTAAGACAATCTTTCATCTGATTATCGGATTGCATGTAGTCTTACATCTTATAATCAAATAGCATACAATCTTCCATCTCAAACATACTCTGACACTACTGTTTGCCCTGCTAAAAATATTGTCAGCTGCTACATATACCCTTTACTCACTCTTTTACACTACTAATTAACAAGCGGCGCAACTATGCTACGGCAAAATTTAGCCATTTACTCTATGTCATGGAGATGGCTTTAGCACTTCTCGTAAATAATTTATGAGTTCAAAATTAATTTCAATATCATATTATTTGCATGTTTTAGACTCTTTTAACAAGAAAACACATGATTTATTGATATAATGGAAATATGAATAGATTTTTAATCCAAGTCCAACTTCAAACTACGCAAATCTTGTTTTCCTTCTTCTTATCCTACCCATATTCGACCACCATATGTATTCGTGCACCATTTATATATAAACGACACAAAAAAAATAAAAATGAAAGACACTATTTAAAATATTGAAATACTCTTATAAAGTGCTAATTAGCCATGATTATTATTATTATTATTTTTTACGGTCCACCTTTGTAAAAACGATTGGGTTACATTGAAACGACAGGTCTGTTAGGAAAGGCCCATTAAGGCTTGGGTCATTAAACCCAAAAGAAGTAGCAACCAAAAATATGCTCTCTCTCTCTCTCTCTCTCTCTCTCTCTCCGGCCTCCACTCTCCACAGCTGTTCTCCACTGCGAAGCCAAAACGGCGTCGGCCGCCGGAGTTTTCACCGGCCGCGTCTATATTCCGGTCTGTATTCCCTTTTATCTCTCTCTCTATATGTTTTCTTACTATATATATATATGCTCATCTATCTGGTTCACAGTCATCCGCAAAAGAACTCTTCATTTCGCTCTTGACGGAAAAATTTTCATTTAAAGTTTGAGCTCTGTATAGTTATGTATGCGTCATTGCTATATTGATGTGGTAGCGAATGTGTGTATATATTATGAGTTCGTTTTGTGTATATGTGATGTTTAATAAAACATTAGGAACTGGTATGCAGTTGCTGTAGTTAGACTGACCTAATTAAAGCTAGTGGGATTGTGTAGTACTTGTGTTTGTGTAACTATAGATATAAGTGTATTTGGTTCGTTTGTTGGTATGATATGTATGTAATTACATTTTAAGGGAGCTTTAGTTTTAGAATCGGAAAATAATGTGAAAACATGTGAGCAAAAGAGAGGACTTTTTAAGAGTAGTTACTTCAGCTCTATTGGTATGTAATGGCCTTAAGCAGTAATTTTTGAAGTAAGGTTCCTTTTGACCAACAAGTTGGAAAATGATTTGAAAAACAATTGATTTGTGTAATAAGTTGGAACATAAGCTGAGGCATTTGGCTTTTTCCGTGTAAAAAATATCTTTGTGGGGTGAGCAAGAAAAACTTTCCTCAAAATGTGAAGAAGGTTGGAGGACATCTGCTCATAAAAATGAGCATGAGATGGAGAGCATCTCATCACATGCCTCAACTTAGTTTCCATTTTCTTACACAAGTAAGTTGTTTTCCCTATCATTTTTCATGTTGTTATCAAACATAGCCTAAATGTTGGAAAAAATGTTTCATGGTATTTATGCTTTTGAATGGATTCTCTTTGAAACCCAAGGGGTTGCCACAATAGTAAGGGTGAACTTGGGGTTGTGTGGGTAAGAACACGGTCTCATGTTCGATTCCCACTGCGTGAAACCTTTCTTGGGCCACTGGGGGTGTCTCCTGGTCGAGCAACCAGTGCCTCATGGGATTAGTGAGGGTAGGGCCCCAATACCGATGGTTATCCAAAAAAAAAAAAGGGTTCTCTTTGACTTGGACACGAAAATGAAATTGTTGTATGCATTGTTGCTTCCTCTCTCTCTCTCTCTCATCTTGTTTTCAACTGCGAATAGAAGAGGGATGGGCTTTCCAAGAAGGAGATCCATGCTGTAAATGGAGTATAATAAGTAAACTTTTATCTGTTAAGCTTTTACAGAGCATTTTTCATTGGAGACGGGAAATTTTTTAAGGTAAAGGTTGATGTTGAGAGGAGCAAACAAAAGTATCAATGTTTTGTCATGTTTATAAATGTAAATACTTCATGAATATATACCATACTAAACTTGATGAGTGTTAGTATAACCAAAGGTGTTCTAACAGATGAACTGGAGGGTGGTAAATGTGCTATTTCTGTTCCCTTCATATAAAGTCAAGGTTGGTGTAAAAGTGTGATCTAAAACAGGTATTGAAACCAGTTCTCACCTAAATCAACATTTGGAGGTCAAACCAATATTTAATGGATGTGTGAGGTTAAGATAGTAAAGTCCCATAGATATCTTGGTGTCTACCAAATGCTCAAGGATTTGATGCTGTTTCAGAATATGAGATTGTCATATGCAAGATACAGATAAATATTTAAGATGTCATTGCTTGGTGCAGTAAGAATTGTGTTAGAATAATTAAAAGAGCTTTCTTTCCCCCTAGATGTTCCTGTCATCACGTGCATGAGTGGTATCATGACCAGCTTTCAGCAAGGGTGGGCTTAGGCACCCACCCTAGGACCCCACTTACTTTAGAATTTGTTAGGTCCAAATAAAATTGTATCTTGAAAACATGAACACAAGCCCTAGGTCACTTAATGACATTATATCCCAACCCATATCCATCACCTAACCAAACCCAACTGGGGGCAGTACAAAGTCAAAATATCTTGACAAATGTCTATAAATACAAGAAAATTTTGTATGACAATTAAAAATGGTGGATTGCTTTAACTTTTCTTTCTTTATTCATTTGTCACATATACGCGAGTATAAATGCTATGTTAGAAAAAAAAAACTCATATACCGCCCTTTTTTGTGCATATATGTATAAAGGCTTATACCTAGTGAGTTTCTTAAGGCCCCGAAACCTCATACCTGACCAAGGTTATATGCCATGTGATTGATATCATTAAAAAGATGGTTGTATCATTGTTTTTGCTTATTTCTTGGAGTTTTACCAGTTGTTTAGAAAGTCAATGGCAGATTGACAGTTTGACACCATGAATTGCTTTTATTATTTCTAGTTAATTCACACTTTCGTTTTCCTTATATATTTTTATTCATTTAATATTCCAGTCTGTTTAATAACAAAGTTATATATTGTGTAACTTGCATTGGTTCACTCGTGTTTGCAGAGATCCCTAGAGCAAAAATTGTGGTCTAAATTTGGTCGAAGATGGGTTGGAAAGCAGCTCAAAAGCTGATTCAGAATTGGAAGATTCTTAGAGGAGACAATGTAATCTCTTTTTGTTAGATTTTTTGTTAATCAAAATCTTGAAATGATATATGTTTTTAATTCCTCTACTGATATGCAGGTGATCATAACCAGGGGTAAGGATAGAGGTGAAACTGGACTAATAAAGCGCGTCATTCGTTCTCAAAATCGTGTTATTGTTGAAGGGAAAAATTTGGTGAGCTATTTCCATTAGGACCATTACGCTCTTTAGGGCATAACTCTTTGCTCTATAGGGCATAACTCTTCCCAAGTACCTTGTTTAGATATACTGCAGGTGATGGCACACATAAGCTTGATTTACACGTGTTCTAAATTGAAGCTTTTAGTGTTCTGTTATGAGATGTTCAATGATGTTTACTGCTTGTGTCACTTACTTTGAGTTTGACTAATTCGTTTTTCTAATTTGACTTCATATTTTTCCATGATAGAATTAGCTGATATAAGTTCTAGAAGTGAAGGGATCTTGATACGTGTATCAATAGGTGTGGTGCAAGATAATTTTGTTTCTAAAATTATTTGCATGTTCTTAAAGTCAAGCTCAAATAGAACCTGGATTAAATTTGGATAATTGAATTGAAGAATCAGGTGAACACGCTACCTTTAAATGTGGTAGGCTTTTAAAATCTCAAAACTAATTCAAATAAGTTATAGCCACTTTTAACTTGTGATCTTTAGAGGCCCCTTAACTGGGGCTGGAATGAGCCGAGTTATTCAGGAACAGCTTGAACCTGGCTTATTATCAGCTCACTTTCTTTGTTAAGTTAATGATGACCTCAAGTAACAAAAATAGGCTCATTTAAGAACAAGCCAAGCTGAATAGAACCAGGATTGACTCAGTAAGGCTTGCAAAATATGGTTTCTCTTTTCTATGGTTTCACTTTCTATGAACGGGCTTGGTTCCAGTAAGCTCCGTGAAATGACTTCGTCAGTTTATTTAGACAATTTATGTGAAGAAAATAGTCCCAGTCCCAGTTTGAGAAAGCTCCTGTATCCGCTTGAACTCGAGCTCTATCATAGCTTGTTAGTTAATCAATCCGAGCTCGAGTAAGGCAAAATTCTTTGTTGCCGACTAAGCTTGCCTTGAACTTAAGCTCAATTGAAGTTTAATAACAAGCTTGAATGCCTATAAACAGTTTAATGTGTTAGTTGACGTTATAAATTGATGCCCATATAGTGCCACCCTAGTTTTGCATAAACTCATTGTGATATCAAGGTAATTTTGAATACTATTACCATATATTAAGTGAGAGAGCACTATTGGTTCATACTTGAAATTACAAAGTTACCCTTCAATAATCTAGAAAAATAAAAAACAATTCTAACAGGATTTGAACGTTTGACCTGTACTTTTAACAATGTGCACCTTAATCAAACATGGTCACATTATATATATAAAAAAAATTAATTACAATCTAAATGTTAAGAGCTACCAAATAAAATATTGCACACGGATCGAGTGTGCCACATGTTGTAGCCATTCTATATCGAATGGCCTATTTTGCACATAGTTGCCATCTACTTGCCTCTGACATCGTTTCATTTTCACTTTGAATGTTGAATGCCTAATGAATCAAATTCTCTTTGCAGGTAAAGAAACACATCAAACAAGGGCAAGGTCATGAAGGTGGAATATTTACAGTTGAAGCCCCTCTTCATGCCTCAAATGTTCAAGTTCTTGACCCAGTCACAGGGTACAAAATCTACAGTCATCTTCTCTACCTTTACAAAAAAAAAAAAATTCATCTATATATTGATTTATGTTTTCTTTAAGAACTTATAAGGGTATATGATATTGCAGAAAGCCTTGTAAGATTGGAAGTAGATACTTAGAAGATGGTACCAAAGTAAGGGTTTCTAGAGGTCAAGGTGCATCAGGGTCCATCATTCCTCGTCCCGAGATCTTGAAAGTACGAACAACACCACGTCCTACAATAGGTATATTCTCAAGGGACCCATAACTTTTTCAGTTATCTTATTTTTCTTTCTTGGCTCATTAACCATTGAGGGGACAAACCTGTAGGTATAAAATCATGGTAGGCTATAGGCTATATAATAGACTAGGGACAAACCTGTAAGTATAAGATCATTGTAATAGGCTATAAGATACCTATATAATAACTGCTTCCAGTATAAAAAGTACAACTCATCTTAATTTATAGTTGGCATCTTTCCTTTGAACGAGAACTGATGTGTCTGTAATGCATTTTCTCCTAAATTATTGGAAGGTCATTATTTATACTTTGACCCCTGTTCTTAATGCGAAGTTAGACTTCCCCCCTATATTCATAACCATTAAGACTTGCCCCCTATATTGGAAGACTTTACCCTCACTCCCTCCTACAACTCTAGTCAAGGAGAATCTTCTTAGCAACCGTGAATGAGCTACCCAAATTAGCATTACATAGTTGATGTTTGATGAATATAGGGGCATATTTAAACTTTGTTCCTATGCAGTGGGGCCAAAAGATACGCCAATGGAATTCGTGGAGGTGAAGACTTATGATGCTAAAACAGGAAGGGGCATGCCCGAACTTTAGGATGACCTTGGAGTTTGCTCAATTCTTGTTTTAGAAGAGGAGAGGTCTGGTTTATTTGAAGGCTTTTGCTGAAGATGCTTGCTTGAGGTCTCATTATACTCTTAAATTTGTCAGCTCACAGACTCTTTTAGGTTTGACTATCGTGTAAAGATTGAATTGAATAATTGTCTCTTGCTTCAAATCCTAGAATGGAGTGGTTTTGATTCCCATTTTTGGTGTTTGGATAGAGGATATCATGATCATTTCAGGGTATGTTTGGATGAGTAAAATTTAGAATTGTAATTCTAGAAAATTTTGATTTAATTACAATTCCATTGTTGGCAAATTTGTTTGTTTCATTTAGGAATTCCAAATTATAATTTGGAAACACGTGAAGCAAGAATTTTGATAAGAAATTTAATTGTCAAGGGCACCCAAAGGATCCTCACTACCATATGTGCCCTACTTTTTAACCATAATGTACAACCATTTTAAACGTACAAGTGGTGTAAAAGGAGTAATACAATGGGAGTCCTTGCGGTGCTGAATTTAGTGAATTGAACTAGACAAATACTTTTGATTGTATGCTAGATTCCCCGTCAAATGAAGGCATTAGGGCTTGCGTAAAAGGAGCTTATACCTAATTGTAAGGGCATGTGTTGAATTTCTTCTCTTCAGTGATATGATTGCATATATCTATCTTCTTCACCCTAAACTTTCTTGTGATTTGGAAACGAAAACATGTAAATTAAGTCTAGATTTGTTAATCTTCTTCAAGTGATCATATTGTGTTAATGGAAACGAAAACATGTAAACTAAGTCTAGATTTGTTAATCTTCTTCAAGTGATCGTATCATGTTAATGCATTGATGCATTGGACAAATAATAGGTAACTGTTCTTGTTATTTCAGTGCATGAAACAACATAATGAAGGGTCACAATTGTCAACAAATTCAGACTCGTATAGACAGAAAATTCGATGAAGAAAATCGCAATGTTTCATACATGCTTGTGTAGGAGAGTGCAGAGAGTTTTGCGGATGAGCTGATCTTGTTTTGATTTGTACATATCGTAAATTTGTTGATATATACATAGAGTGGTGGAATGGTACATACTTTTCATCATAGTGTACAGTGGGTACTTCTCTAAATTAATACATTTATAAGTTTTGATTTAACATTTTAATTATGTTTATAAGATGTTAAAAAGATTTAACTATTCAATTTGAGAATTTTTTTTAGAACAAAAACTAATTTTGATTTTTGAAGTAATATAGAGTTTTTTTACTATGAATTTGAAGCATGAATAAAATAAAGGAGCAACAATTCTTCTTCACATTATTGATATCAAGAAGCAGCAAAAACTAGGGTTAGGGTTTTTAACATCACTAGTATGAGTGAGTAGAGGTGATGGTGGGTGGATGAGAGGGGCAGCCAGAGAAAGGTGGACAAGGGGCAACCCTTGAAAATTGACAATGGCAAAGCCTATTAATGCACACAGAGCAAACCTCTTACTGGTGGCCTTGATGCCATGGCAGACAGGGCCTCTAGCAAGCTTTTTGATCTGGGCACCCTCCTTTTCCCAATACTGTCTCAATCCATATATCAAATGCCTTTATTCCTTCCTCTGCTCTTATTCCTACAATTTATATTTCATACCAACCAAAACAAATATGAGTTAGAAACTATCACTCTTATTTATTTTTCGGAATTAATTAAGGATAATTTTGTAATTTCACGTATGAATATGAAGTGCTTCTTTCACATACTAAATAATAACCAATATTATATATGGTAATTTTTGACATTTTGAAATATTTTAAAAATATGTGATAAAGTGTTTGGTCAAGTGGTAAAATTATGTATTTTTCCTGACTAGGATCGAAGGTTCAAAACCTTTGAATGCCTAAAAGCTTTGGAGTGGCAAAATTCATTCTTGTAAATTTCGAGAAACAAAAGATAATCAATTTAGAAACAAAATATTTTTATTATGTATAAATTAAGGGTGGTATTATTGCCAAAGTAATTTTTTATTATTATTATAGAACAACTTTAGAAGTATACTTCAGCCTCCACTCTTATCTTGAGGTCAAGAATTCGACTTATGAAGGTGAGAGGGAAGTTTTCTTTATTTTTAGGATTAAGGAGAGACTTAGACCTCCAAAATTTATTTGTTTTTAAGAAATAAACAAAATTAGCAATATAGATAGTTTAAATTAAAATATATTTTCATTGCTTTACCTACACTATTTACCAATGAAGAGGAGGAATTAGTGGGTACATTTGGTAATTCACATGAAATGACAATACTGTCTTTAATTGTTTTTTTCTTTCCTATAAATTTAGTAAAAAATTAAGAAAGAAAACTTTGACTCGCGATCACCGAAATTTAATGTATATAAATATCAATAATTTCAGGGTATATATATGATAAAAAAAAGAGAGTAATTTTACTTGGACATAAGAATCTAATATAAAAAATCGACATATCAATGTGTCAATTACTCATTGGTTAGAATAGATTATGATGTGGAAACCAATATATGGTGGCCACATTTGATATGTCAATTTTTATGTCTAAAAAAATTATGTCTACCTAAAATTATTGTAAAAAAATGTATTTGTTAGAAAGTGATGTCTATATCAAGTTTAATCTTATCAAATTTCATTCCAACCAATAAATAATTGCCACATTGAAATATCAAATTTTTTTCTATTAAACAAATATATCTGTATAGAAAGACGGGTGTAAATATATATTCATGTATGAAATGTGTCATATAACATGCCTGAGGCTACTAAAAGAAAAACCAGAAACAATTAAGCAAACATTTTGGTGATTTCCATTTTCAGAGCTTAAGAAATGAAAGACCTTTTTTCAAAATGAAATGTAAGTAATTCTTGGGTTTAGTGGGTGGAGAAAGTAGTGAAGATTTGGTTATTTTGGCGGGTTTTTTATATGGATCAAGAGTGGCTACAAATTAATTAATTAATTAATAAGTGATAATTAATCTTTTATGGTAAGTAGGAGTGTAAGAGTTAAATGGGAATAATTATTGTTGTCAACATATGGAACATAATTATGGGCACTGAATTTGCATTAAAATAAAAAAAAATATTTGAAATTTAATGACATTAAAAAATATTGATATTGCGTGTTATCACCGTTTATTTCTTTTGGAAAAATTAAATATCATAAAAATCGAAAGTAAAATTAATAAATGATTTATTTTTATGATAATTATTTTGATAACATATATTTTCAAACAACAAATTGATCATTTACGGTTTGTAAATAGTATGGATGGTGGACTCCTTTTGTTCTCATTCTGAGGTGAAGTGCTTCACACTGGGTAACTGAGTGAGTAGGCTATAATTCATATTTTCTTTTGGCGAGAATCGCTTATTTTCACTAGTTGGGATACACTTTTTCTCTGGTATACTTACGTGCACACACAAAAAGTATAATCTAAATGCATCTAGAATCTGGACGTTCTTCAATTGAGATTTTAAAAAGTGATGAATTGAGAATAAAATCGCTAAAAAATCCGTCTATTTCACTTAGTAGGATTTTAATTAGATTTTTGGATTGTAAAACCTTTTTTATACATAAAAATTCATTTTGAAATCTTCTCACTTACTCAGAGATTTCAGATGGATTTCTAATTCATTTAAGACTCGCTTATTATGTGATATGTTATAGTCTTTATTCTATCTTTTACTAATGTGGTTATCACGCATTAACATAATTTCCCCTAATTATCGTTCACAATTCATGTCAATTTCATTAAAAAAATACTAGTGGGGTGAGAAGTCCCCTTTAAACTCACACACACACACACAAAATAAATATTAGCTAAAAGCAAAGGTAAATGCGTCTTAATTATTTATCACTTATCTCTATAAATTCATCTCGAATGCAACTTTTGTTACAATTTTTGAACTAATTAATATTTATAATATATTAAATTTGCAGATAAGTATTAGTAATATATATATATATATAGAGAGAGAGAGAGAGAGAATTTACAATAGATAGTCAATAGGTATTTTGCTTATTTAACCTAACAAACAAAAAATTAGTGCACTGATTTTTTTTTGAACACTCGATTTTTACCCATTGCTTGTAATAAAAAAAAAATTCTTATAATTCCCAACAATGAATTTAACAAAATGTGGAAGTCGTCTTCTATTAAAATTATCCAAAAAGAAATTGGGGAAAATAAAAAATTTTTTCCCAGAAAAATAGATGAACTTGGGGCAAGTATCTGCAAGCATTAAAGAGGGAGGTTTCCTCTCAATAAAGAGGTCAATTTGTCAATTGTTATAATAACAAATATATATATATATAGTTCAGAAATAAATAAGAAACAAGACCACAATCATTTGAATTACCGAGTAAAATGACTAAATTCAAGTGTGTTGTTATAAAATTCATTGGCCAGTGTATCATTACTTTTTTATTTTATAATTTGATGAAAATCAAGAAATAGCAAGAATCCATTTACTTAAAATTTATTCAATTATCATGGCAGAATTTAGGCCTTGAAACAAGGTTATCGAAAGATTAGTTCAACTCATATTTAATTTATTTACATTAGTGAATAATTCGTTTCGTGCCTAAAAAGTTTGGTTTGTTTTTGTCAAGTTCATATGACTTATTTTCTTAATTCTATTTAGCAAGTTTATCTGTTTATGACGAGAATTCATTAAGACTTATATCTGCTAATTCTGTATTGTATTAATGTCGAGCTAGCAGGTTTTGCCAAAAAAGGTAATGAACGAGAAGTGTATAGTCTCATTTTTTTTAAAAAAAACATAATTAATATATCAATTTCAAAATAAAAAATAAATTATACTGCTAACTATTATTAGGTTGGAATTAATGTTGTCTTAAAAATTACATAAGGGTACGCATAAAAGAGATGCCAAAATTAACAGGAATATTTGTTATCAAAGTAAATTTGACTTTTATCAAATAATATAATAATTAATTGAATGATAGTAATGCTCTTTAAAGAAGTAAGCATATCATTGTTTTCCTCAGCAACATCTGTATATCTACTTTTATTATTGTTAGTTGTCCTCCTCATAGATAAAAAGAAAAGCAAACACAAATTATCAAGAAAATGACACCTTTTTCAGTAAAATCATTCGCAATAGTCACACAGAGCAAAAGAAGCTCGAGATGTCCATCAATATACATTGAACGATTTTATTTATTTTTTTCCCTTTTTTATTTACTAGTTTTTGTTCACATGCGTTGCACGTAATTTTAATACTTAACAAAGGTCATTCAATCCATTAATACATATATACATACTAAGAGTAAAATAATTATTATGAAATAAAAATAATAATAAATAAACAAAACCATAGTATCAAATATAAAATTCATTTGATTTTTTTTACCGACCTAAAAGCCCTATTTAATGATTTTAGTCAAATAAAGTAGAGTTTGAATTTATTTAAAATATTAATACTAAAATAAAAATATATAGAGTTGTGCACTTATGTCTTATACTATTTTATTTAATTTAAATTGAGCTTAAAATCTTTATTTAATTATTTTAGCAAAATAAAATAGAGTTTAAATTTATTTGAAATACTAATACTAACATAAAAATATAGTCTTATACTATTTTATTTAATGCAGATCTAGTTTAAAATCTTAGTTTAATTTCTTTGGAATACTAATACTAATATAAAAATATACGAAGCTATGTAATTTTATGTAATGTAAATTATAAATTTTTTTGTTTAAAATCAAATGGCATATTTGTATTTACAAAAAACAAAAAAAAATACTTAAATTATTCGCACGTTTATATATAATAATATAGATACAAGTGATATACGAATAAACCCAATTCATCTTGTGAGATGAGAACAAAATTTCAGATTTTCGAGAAAATAAAGTCGTAAAAAGGAGTACATAGTAGTCAAATAATTAGAATCTGCTAACTTGAAAAATTGATACCTATGGGTTAGATTGACTTAGTTTTCTAAATAGATGGATTGATTCTGGTTCTAATTTCGAAGGACCGAACCAATTTTTCGGTTCAGTCTCTATGGATAACCAATGACGAAACCGAACTAAATCAAAATTCAAACCCTAGAACAAGCTAAAAAAAATGGTATTACAATAGTACTACAACTTTAATAATAATAAAAAAAAAAAAAAAGCAGCCATAATTTAACAGTGTTAAAAAATAAAGAAATTTATAAACTAGAATCTTTCTAAAGAGAGAAGTTTCTGAATTATCTCTGTTTCAGGCCTGTAAACTTCATTTTAAAAGAGAGAAAAGAAAAAGCAGACAAACAGAATATGTGTTTATATATATATGAGAGATGTTATCAAGAACCCTACTTTTTCAGTAACATTATTAACAAGGAAAGACAGAGGAAGCAATTCTTTTGTGTATATATATATATGTGTGTCACTTTCAATAATATGAATTGTATACATCACATCTTTTACTTTATCTCACTCTTCATTCAAAACAAAAAGGTAAATACCCCCATATCATTATTTTGACCAATCTTTCATTTTCTCTTCCACTCAGTGGATCTTGGATTGTACCACCCCTAACAACATAAAGAATCTTGAATAAAAACAATTTCCTCATTTACCCACTTGGCACTCTTTAATTGGCTATGTTCTTCCTGCAAAATCATAGCTAGTATGTTAATGTATGGCTCCTACTGTCAGAGAGTAAACATGACTTGACTACTGCCGGAGCAATGAAAATTTGTCTGAGCATATGGTACAATTTTTCAATGCAGTACGTTGCTCTAACAAAGTTAAAATTGCTTCAAGCAATAAGTGCAGCCAAAGGAATATGATGATCTTACACGCATTTCTTCCCACATTTTCTCAGCATCATGCTTTAGAGGGTTGTGCTTGAAGACAATTGGAGGAAGGTACAATGCCTAAAGCACGATAGTGGAAAAGTATGGTAAGAGAATGAAGACGTGTAGCATTGCTCTCACAAAAGTATGGTACCTCATCTAGTCATCTTATATAGAATCTTAAACGCCTGTCCGAGGACCTTTGAGAGATGCCGTAGAGTGGGAGTTTGTTAGTAGCAAAAGGCAAATCAAAATCGCACACGTGTAAATCTAGTCAGCAAACGAAATAAAGAATATCTACACCTGATCAGAGAAAGAGGGACGGATTAGATAACAGAACAAAAGTAAAAGATAAGATGAAGAGGAGAATTGAAAAAGAAAGTGACCGACTTTTGTTGGGTTAGTGGGCAATGGATTTGTCTCCATCACCGTTGAAAGAATGAGTTTCTTTAAAAGCAGTTCCCTCCTGCAAATAGAGACCAAAGATAGATGAGGACAGGGAATGTACAAGGATTCAGTTCAAGTAATGATTCTTTAAGGGCCTGTTTGGTTGGATTATCTGGAAAGGAACTGAATTCTTTAGAATTGTTTTCCATGAATAAAAAATAATTCGGGAATATGGTTCTTGGTGAATGAATCCAGTTAGACAGTAGCAAAGATAATATAAAATCTGCAGAATTAACTGCTAGTTTGGTTCGAGGTTTTGTTCTTTCAAAGAAGCCTAAAACGGTAAATTCACATGAAGAGCCTCGTAATTTATGCAGGGATTTTCATTCACAAGATGCAAAGCTCAATATTTGTATAGGAATTACAAATTTCGGATTTAAAAAGAATAAAGAGCTCGAACCAAACGAGCACCAAGTACAGTGATACACACCCTAAGTGAAAGAAATTAATTTGACAGTAACAGTCAATATGCTTATTTGGGAGATAGATTCAAGATCTCTTTGTGCCAAATAACCAACACAAGAATCAACTAGTTGTTAGATACTGTATAAAGATGGTAGTTATAGAGTGAGAGAGAGCATACAAAAATGTGGGTTTCTAACTAATTGTGGCACCTTCAAAAGAAGCAGAGTTCGGTGTAGCCATGTGGGTACGGCAATAGCTCCTCCACCTCAATCCTAGAGCTCGAATGGCTCATGCTTTTCCTTAACCGGCTTTGGACAGACTCAACCTCAGCCCAAAATATGCTGTAAACTGGTCTATGATCTGAGAATCTTGATTCCCCTCGAACATAAGATAACTGTTGAAGGCCTCCTCCGTACCACAAAATTCTATCACACCTTCACACACAAACACACAAATAAGAAGAAAATAACACAAACGCTGTAACGATCCAGTGAAATTTGTGCGTGGGCGTGCTGTATGCGTCCCAGTCTGGCTGGAGCAAGTCTGGCGATGTGCAGGCTACACAGTATGGGTGTTCATCCACATCGCCCGGGTGAGGTGAACTGCTGTGCTATATATGTGTGGTCAGTAGTTCTTCCCATTAGGTGGCCTTTTGTATTAATATTTGTCTTCGCTTATTTTTACATTTGAGTTGAAGATTCTTACCATGCGGGTGTTCTCCGTTTCTCCTTGGGGTGCATATCTTCACCTGTGTATCTGTCCGAATTATTCGAGTACTTATAAGTTGGAGGGAAGTATATCTTCCCCTCTTTCCATCCTTCAAATACACGACCCCTTCTCTGCTCAATTCGCAGCTGCCAAGAAAAAGATTGATGATCAGGCAGATGTATCCAAAGGTAAATTTGGTGTTTTGCACAAAGAAAGGGAACACAAAAAGATTACTTGAGAAGAAGATAAGTATGATACCTGATCATTCTCTAGAAGTACTCTCCAGTTTTGCATCTCAACTAGCGCCTTAGCAGACCGGGAAGAGAGGGCAATTCGGTAATTCAGATCCCCGAGCCAGATAACTCGACTGCATCATTATAGAAATGATCAGAATCTTGTTTAACCACCGCAAGCGAGTAAAGAAATGTAAGTTCTTGAACTCCTAAAGATGTTTTGAGGGCAACATGTATAGTGTGTGTTTGATTGGTTTACATGGAATGGAAAGAATGGCATTCCTCTATATTGTTCTACATAGAAAACAGTTTTATGGAATAGGAAAACTTAGGCTAGAGATGGCTTTTGGACTCCTTGGCAGAGGAAAATTTGAGATACAACAAGTATGTACAATGGAAACTGATTCCTTGAAAAGTCAAAGCAATCACAAATCACTAAAGGCGGAAAATAATCAACTATGAGGGTGCATTTGATAATTAAACGGAAAATAATTGAGTTCCAGAGAAAAATAGGGTAGATGTGGTTTGTTACATGGAAAAAGGGAAAAATAGGAGAAACCAAATTGTACCATAGAACTTTTCCATGGAAAATAATGCAAACAAACACTACTAAAAGTGAAACACATGAACTTTCGAGCATTTTCCTTGGAAGACAAGTTTTATTAAATGCGCCCTGAATCTTGGGCATTTTCCATGGAAAAGATAAGAGCAACCAAACAAACACACAGATTCCTCTAGTATCTAATAAAACAATTTTAACGCGAGGGCATTAACACATACACCCAAATTTGAAATCCTAATAATGAAGAAACTTGAATGTCTTACTCATGTTCCATTATTGTTTCCGGGGACTTATCATCACTGATGCCATTAACTCGAGGAAATCTCGTTTTCCTAAGAATCTCCATCACATCAGAATTCCTTCGTAGCTCATCACCCTCCTTCTGTCCCGAGGTCAAATGACTACATACAAAGCAAAAGCTTGTTTGATGCAACAGCATGCTCACCGAAATTGAACCCTGCAGAAAGAATACTTAGAATCCCTCCGTTTCTTTAATAATTCACCATCTCTAGCTTTTAATCTACTGGGAAAAAAATAACAATAAGGGAGTGTTTGATAAAAAAAATTGGAAAATGATTGATAAAACAACTAAATTTATGAAAAGATGGAAAGAGAGATGAGCAATTTGGAGAGATGGTCTATTACTTTTCGGTTTTTCCCATGAAATTCAATTCTTTGGGGGTGGATAATAAATTTTCCCACAGAAAAAGAGGAAAAATGTAGGACATCTAACGATATCACTCGTCTCTTTTCCTAGCTTCTTGTGAATTTAGCTGTGTTTTCAATTATTTTCAAACTTTTTTTATCAAACATGCCCAAATTTCTTAAAATGATACCTTGTTTCGAAGGTAACCCATCAATCCTCTGCCGACACAAGACACTTTCAAGTTCCGAATGTGCTCCCTCAAATCACTCCTCACCCATATCATTAGGTAAATGCCAACCATTTGCTTACTTGCAGCTAAAGTGTACCCCGAATGACTTGTTGTTCTACCTCCATGCTCCACAGGTGAGAATAGCACGGTGCTTGGTGAATCCCCCGGCCCATAATCATCATCGGAGGAACCCCACCTTGAATAATCACTAGCCCTATAACCCGAAGAATAGTCACTCGCCCTATGACCTGTGGAATAGTCACTTGGCCTATAACCTGAGGAATAGTCACTTGGCCTATAACCCGAAGAATAGTCACTTGATCGGTGACCCGACGAGAAGTCACTCGGTCTGTTACCAAAGATAGCCCGGTCACAGACACTGAACCGCCGGTCAAGCCGGGGCTGAGAGATCGAAGGGTCGTTGTCAGTTCCCCAGCTACGGGGTGCTTGAAATGAACGGCGATGGAAGAAAGAAGAGTTATTTTGCCTAGTCGATCCCTCGAAATCCGCAACAGATTCGATAATAGGATCGGTGATAGGGGAGGGTGTATAGCACGCACTTCCTCCACTTGTCCCGGGTAAATTATTTAGGGTTTTACGAATTAGAGCTAGCCATTTTTTGGCCGGTCCATTATCTTCAGCTCCAAGAATATTACCGGCATTCAAAGGAACAATTTCTTGAAAGCTGAAAGAGATGCACTTTGGTTCTATTAGTAATCTAAAAGGCTAATTAATAAAGAATATATGAATATCGAATCTAAATATTCATACCCAAGTACGTAAATGTCTGCTGGAGAAGAGGCACGCAACCAATCGTCAAGATTTAAATTACTTGAAGGGGATTTTCCACCCACATTCCATGTAGCTGCAAAAATGCTGTCCCAAATCGAAAAAAATTTAAAGAATTAAAAATTAATCAACGATTCACAAACCATACTACAACAAGAACATTTTTGAAATACACATACCTATAATTTTGCACATTTATAATTTGAGGGTGATCAAGATTAGCTCTCCTCCGTCGTGCTCGCTCTGCATTCTTGCTTGATTTTTCTGTTCATCAAAATATGATAAAGAGAGATTTTGAATTAAATCCAATCGAACCCATGAAACATATTTATATCTAATTTGGGTGGTGATGACATACCTGTTTTACTTTTTTTAATTGTGCATGGCTCCCTTTCAGAGAAGCTATCTCTCCTTTCTACATCGCCACCTAAAATACAAAATATTATAGTACTTAACAATTATTATCGAAAATAAGGTATGTAAAGCAATTGCAAATGAAATGCAGCAATAAATTTTTTAGGAATCTCTTCTGTTGGACTGGAGTGAAACAAACTTAATAAGGTCATTCTTAAAAGAAGTTAAATTATAGTTGCTAGAAAAATGTATAAACCAGTATACTCCCCACAACAAAACAGTATGATCATATAAGATAACACTCAAAAAAGCAAAATAAACAATAAAAATAGAAATACAGAAGGTACAAAAAAACAGTATGATCATATAAGATAACACTCAAAAAAGCAAAATAAACAATAAAAATAGAAATACAGAAGGTACAAAACAAGAATAAGAAAATTTATATTCCAACAGTTTCTCAGCAGCCAACCAAAGTGTTAATCACATTAGGATTTAGGAACTTGATAGGGGAAGTGAAAGAAATTCAAAATTAATAATCTTCCAAGATTCAGGCTTACACCCTTAAATTGAACAACAAAAAAACAATCAAACAGCAAAGAACACAATTTTAACTTACAGACTAAATTTACCTTCATATACAGCTTCATCAGTGTAACAATCCTCATTTTTGCTCTTCACATTAAACCACTTTCTTACCAGTGACTTTGACCAAGAAAGCTTCACCAAATACAAGAGAAACAGTGAGCAACCTATAATTTATGCAGAAAAAAACATTTTTTGAGAGAAACCCATCATATTTCCAGGAAAATTAGACAGAAAAGAAAAGAAAAGAAAATCATCAAAAACCTTGCTTTTCTTTGAATTGCCATCTCTCATTGTTTCCGCTACCTCATGCAGCTATTTTCCTCTGTTTCCCTCTTTTCCCTTCACCCAATTTTCCTGGGATTTCCTCTGAATCAGCCAGAAATATTAAAAAACACAAAACCCACTTGGGATTTTCCTCAATCTCCCCCAAATTTTCCTGGGTTTTCCTCAGAATCAACCAGAAATGTCAAAATACAAAAATACCCAATTGGGGATTCTGCTAAATTTCCCCAACTTTCCTTATTTACCATAAACCCCCTCAGTTTTTCAACAATTTGGTTAGTGGGATGTTTTTTAGAATCTCAGCAGACAATGTTGTTTGCGTCTTTCTGTTGGGTCACTATACTAAAATTTTGTGCTATTTTGTGTGTATATATATATGTAGAGAGAGAACATAGAGAAGAAGAAAGGCACAAAACTCAAAGTAGAATTGGGAAAACAAGGACTAGAGAGAAATGAACGTAGACAAATCCTTTATTGCGTGGGAGTGAGATTAGATTCTCTTAGCTCCAGAAGATGAAGACAGGGCAGCGAAGCTTTAGAGAGAGGACACAGAGAGAGAGAGAGAGAGAGAGAGAGAGAGAGAGAGAGAGAGAGAGGGTACTTCTCTTCCTTTATTTCTTTGTTGATTCAAAGCCTCGTTGTTAGGAACGGCAAAGTATCAATCAAATTTTTGAACGGAATAAAGCGCACAGAAGACTGAAGCCCCTCTCCGTAGTGCATCTCACCTAAATCAAAATTATTAAATTTTTTTTCCCCAAACAAGTTGAAAATAATTTATTTATTTTTAAACATGTTATTGTCCGGAGTCATATCAAGTATGAACAATCTTAGTTATAACTATCCCGCTTACCGCCAACCGCACATACACGATACACAATATTCACACGTCATATGAATTAGTTTAAATTGTAATGTAGATTTATTATACTACGTATATATTAATGACCTTTTTATTACACTGCGAATATTAAAACTAAATCATTCTAAATTTCATGTCGAGATTAGATGATTTTTTAAAACATTGTTTGTAATAGTAATGGCCTCAAGGATTAGAAGTTGACTCCTCTCAACTATCCTAGATTAAATTTTTCTTCCATGGAGTTTAACTGAATGGCTAAATAGATGAATTTAATTTAAAAGTAATTGAAATGATCATTTAAAATTTCAATGAACATTAAAAGTTTTCATTTTTTTATTACACCTATTTTCAGTTTGAATTTCTTGATAAACTTTTGTGAAAAAGATGTATTCATTAAAAAATCATCTCCACAAAATTTCATAAAAAATTTCATCCGTTTGACCCTTGATCTAAATCCCATTAAAAAAAATTGAACAAGAAAAATAATGAAAAAGGCCAAAGTCCCAAAGAGATACCTTGTGAGCCCAAAAAGTTACCAAATCCTTAAATTAACAATAAATTTGTTCAAAAATATTATATACTTCCTTATTTATCTAAACTTTTTGATTTGATTTTAGTAATTTTTTTGGAGTTAATTTTAGCAATATAATGATTAAAAGGTAAGTCAATATATAACACAGCTAAAAATATCCAACTAGAAATCAATTGTACAACAAAGAATATTAAAGAGTCGTTTCAACAACTTCATACCATATGTTTTGCGATGGTCTGGTTATACCACTAGTTCAAGACTTCATTATTTGTAGAACTAAGACTATTGCAAACTTCTGGCACCGATTTCAACCTTTGATTATGATACTGTTAGGAAATATAACAAATAATGAAGGATATATCGCGTTCAAAGCATATATTTATTACTTATAGCTGATTGATACATTTTTTATTGTTCAACTTTCACTCATTATATATGTTAATATCTACTAGTATGTTTTTACTAGAGGAGTCAAATTTCTTTAAAATTTGAGAAAGGAGGGTTTTTTAAACTTCTGGTCCCTGTCAAAGAAATTTTTTTGGTGGTCGGCTAACTTATTTTTATTTTATAAGCTTGCAATCTCTCAAGTACGTTATTTGCCTCTGGCTTGTACTTAAATACACATATAATAATTGAGTATCTATGATTTCTTGATCACAAATACAGTAGTTGTAACCGAGAAATCTTCTTTTGATGGTAACATATACGACCTCTCTGACCGAGAAATCACAGATACTAAATATGAAGGATCACATCTTTTAAAAAAATAAAGACTGCAAATTAAAAAAAAAAATTCACATCCAAAAAATATTCGAAAACAAAGACGGTATCCTAGAAAAAGTATTCATATTTAAATGTAAACAAAACACAATAATCGGTTTTATTTTTTAATCTCTCTTCTTCTTTTTTTGGTGAAAAAGGAAGAAAACAATATAGAAAAACATAAATAGGATTAAGTCCCATGGCCGTAGGCTATTCCTTTCATGTCGCATGTCATTTTTTCAACGACTTCATTCAGGGGCATTAACATCCGAACATCTTGCTCCGTTTGTTCCCTTTCCATGCAAACAGGACATCCGCAAACCTATTGGCTTCTCTCAGAATGTGGACCGGTTGAGTGTCCGTCTTAGCCACCAAATCTTTGCGATCATCAGTTAAAATTCTGTTTTGAGTGAATTTTCTTATCATCGTTCTCCTTAACAAGATTAACCGCGACCAAGCAATCCGACTCGACAATATTTCTCCAATTCATTTCTTTGCAAAGCTTCCTTTTTTTAATCTCTCTTGCCTTGCAACCAAAAGCCTAGCTATGTGCTAGGTCGGCCCAAGACAACTGGGGGAGGGGATGTCGTTTTACTTCAGTTTAAGATGTGAAACGACTGGGTCAATTGAGAGCCCGTTGGTCAGCAAAAGGCTATTTAGGCAGTGAGACCACTTTAAACTGCAGTTAGTCATCGCCATTTGGTCCCCTTGTATTAAAGCTAAAGCACTTAAAAGAAGGAAAAAGATAAAGGCACATTTGTGTTGGAGTGCGGTAATAACACTGCTAATAATCTGCACTATTCTCAATAGGGGTGTGTAAGGTCTAATTCAAACCCATCGATTTAATATAACATAATTTATTTATTTATTTATTTGGATTTTACAGATTGATTGAATCAGATTAGATTAACTTTTAAAAAACTAAAAGATAGTGGATCGGTTTCAATTTTTGGAGTTGTGTAAGCTGATTCAAATCGATCCAATTAGTATTTATATTTTTTTTAGGTGCTGCACGTTTTTTATGTTGTTAGTGGTCATGGTTGTCAATTTATGATGTACTCTTTGTTTGAAATTTGATTACCTCTAGAAGCTATTTGCTTTTGTATTGTCAATTTTGAAATTTTTTAGTAGATATATTGTCAATTTGCTATATTAATTCCATTTTCTTCTTATTCAATTGGCTCGGATCAATCCTACATTTAATTCGATTGAATTAAATTGGATTGGTAAAGCATCTTGGACCTAATTGGGTACAAAATTCTAAATTCAATATCATATCGGACCGGATGTCCACCCTTAAGTCTCAATATATATATATATGACTTTATACAAAGATTGAAACAATGGTTCTATATATATATATATATATATATTATATTTTGAGCCCTTAAAACTGGTACTACTACTGCCACTGTATTTGTCTCTCTGGTTCTAATTATCTTTCTTTCTTCTTTTCCTAGGGCTTTGTTGTATTTTTTAAGAAATTAGGGTTTACCCGTGCCTACGGAACAATAACATTTTATCAATGTCAATATCTTAATTTTTTGTTAGAAACTCTAGTTGATTATGAGAAAAATAAATTCTAGATATTAAAAATATTTATAGTTCTTGAAAATAAAAAGTAATTAGACTTGAAGTATTAGAAAAAAAGAAAAAAGAAAATTCTAAATATTGAATCAATATAAATAATGTGTATGAATATTGACACTCGAACTAAGTCCTTTGCCACTCCAAAATCATGTAAATAAAGTATTTCTAATAATACATAATTAATTTACTGGAGGATTTATTTGGAATACAAATATGCTCTAAATAAATATTTAGAAATCATTACATTAAATTAGTTAGGGAAAGCAATTTTTTTTAAGGCCATGCATTATATATAGTACTATTCGTCTAAAATTAAGATTTTTTATTGGAATTTTTTGCATTTTAAGAGAAAAAAAATCAACTAAATCAATGGTTAAAAAGTAAGATAAATCTAATATTATGAGAGTTTGTAAATTAATTAATTTATCCCTATTCAAAGTAAGATGAATTTAATAAAAAAAAATAGTTTAAGTCTCTTCTTTTTCACAAAAAAAGTGTATACGGCATAAAACGAAATACTGCGGGTGAGACTCGAACCTGGATGAACCTAACTCGGGAGGGTGTCTTTTCTAACAAAAAAAAAAAGGAAAGAGAAGGCTTGATATAGTTTGTGCCATTTGTTATGTAAGATCTCCTAATATCCTTAATATTCACAAATTAAAATATAATGTTAGATTATCTATATAGTTCGACACAGTAAAAAAATTAACAAAACAATAATTAAACTGAAATAAAATCCTAATATCGCTATTTTTATTTTTTTTATAGAGATCAACACTTACTGATTTTACTGATGAGGACGAATTATTATCACTAAAAAAAAGAGATAAAATCCTATTGAAATTGAAATAGATGGAATAAGATTGTAACTCATGCAATATATTGTAAATATAGATCAAGGTCGATCTCGAGATTGCATAACAACATATAGGCTTTTATTACAATGAATATTTTAAATATATGTTGTTCTAGAATAAAGTTCAGAAATGTGTTCCATGCATACAAGAAAAGACCCCCTCTTAATTTTTAAACCAATTTAAGCCCTTTTATATCTGCATCAACTCTATATAAAAATATTATATCTCCAAAAATTTATTTTATATATATATTAGGAAATTGTTATTGTCAAGGCACTTTTAGCTTCTATTAGAATAAATAGTGTATTGAATGACAGCACATCTCATGCTTTAAAGTTAGCATATTTCTTAAATAAACCAACAATACTCTTGCAATATAACTATCCCTTTTTTCTTGAATACAAGTTATAGGTAAGGATCGAGTGTTTGAGAAGAGATGCGGGCGAAAGACTCAAACCGTGGCTCTTTTACAACTCTCTAATTTTTTAAACATACATATATACACTGCATAAGTGTATATTATGCGATAGTACATGTATAATATAAAGAATGTTGTTGAACTGTTTTGATGGTCACTAGATCTTAGTGCATGACTTTAGAAATAAGGGCAGTTGCCCCAATTTTGGGGCTGCTGGTTGTTTCTTTATAGTGCTTTAGATCTTAGAAGCTGCCAATTTTGGGGGTAATAATTGCAACTATGCATTCATTAACACGAATCTTTATAGACTAGGGATCCCTCATTGGGAATTTTCTTCACTTTGTCTTGTTTGGTCTCTCACAACAAAGTTAATATTACTGTCAAGTCATCTGTATTCTAGTAGTCATATTTCCTCAAACTGGCATTATGAGTTGATTTTTTTAGATCTTTTAGATTTATGATGCGTTTGTGTCGTTGTTTAAATTTAAATACTGAATCGAAAGATTAAAATTTAATTATGAAGAAACTGAATGTGAAAAATATGTATATTTTGTTTCTGAATGTTATATTGGAATACGTGTTATTTATTTGAATATATTTGAACAAAATTTTCTTTATTCACGTATTTTATAAAAATGACTATATTTAAAAGTATAAAAACAAAAGAAGTATTTTATCTCTTTGAAATTTATTAAGAGGCAAAATCAAACAGCTTCTATGATTCACATTTTAATATAGAAAATCTCACTGTAGTCTAAATAAGTTTCACCTTGAGCAGTACTAATGCTGAAATTAATGTATTTTTTATAAAATATAAATAAATTAAATAACTACACCTATTACTAAATAATTATAATTTTGCTAAAGTATAATATTATTTTCAAAAGTTATATCATCGTCCTCTAATCTAGCAAGAATTATACATCGTACAAGTTGACAAATAAAATATTAAGTCCCTTACAAAAAAGTATTAAAGTCAATTTAATAAGTCGAAAAAAAAAAAGATCTATATGTTCATGATTGCATGTGGAGACTAAAAGAAGTTGACCGGCAATGTTTAATTTAGCTGACGGCGGAAGTCCACATTTTTGGCCCCATAAAATTATGTAAATATTATCTCAAATAAAAAAACTTACTCCGTACTATTACTACATGGAAATATAATCTCAAATAAAAACTTAATATCAAGTATTAATTATTTATTGATTATAATAAGTTACGATAAAAAAAAAAAACTAATATATAATTGTTATATTTAATATGTCAATTTTTATAACAAATTAATGATCATTTATAAAGTCTTATATAATTAAATTTGCAAAATATGTTGTGCCCTTGATTGTGAAAAGGATCTGGATCACAAATTAAAATAATAAAGTTTTACACGGGTATCACTATTTAAATTAATGTTTATTATTGAAAAAATAACATTTTACGCAAGTATCACTATTAGATTAATGGTTATTATTAAAAGAATAAGATTTTACACAAGTATCACTATTTAAATTAATGTTTATTAATTTTTTATTTTTTTATTTGCAAGTTCTTTGCTTAACCTGATTCTATAAAATGTTATTATTTTTCGCAAAATTTTGGTGGGTGTATATTGATCGTCAAAATTGAAGCATACTATACTGTGCCATAACATGACACTAAGATTTATATTGCCATAAGTTCAAGTGCTACAATACTTGGGAGACATGTCACGGTTAATTTTTTGTGAATCTTTTAATCCTACATGCATTAATAGCCTATCTTTGACTAAATTGGAGAGGGTTTACTTTGGTGTGTGCGTAAGTTAGCACAAATTATCCAAACCACTTGAAAAAAAATGGAATAAATAAATCTCTCTCTCCCCGAAGATGAACCACAACCACATATCAATCCGTCCTGTAATGTTGTATAAAAGAAGGGTGATTTGTACTTAGGTACCTAAAGTTTTATTATAATTGGATTTTGGTTCCCATTTTTTTTATATATTGGTATTTTAGCACCCATTTTTTATTTTTTGGGTACTTTGGTACCCATTTCTCACTTTTCCGTTAATTGACGTTAAGTGCCCAGCAAAATGACCACAATACCCTTACTTGTATTAATCCAACAATTTTGAAACCTCACCAATTCAAATAAAGAAGACATGATATTTGGATATAATATATATTGGTCGATCAATCGAACTTGCAATATGTTTGTCAAAAAAAAATCAAACTTGAAATACAGGAATAAAAATAAAATAACTCAAACACAGCCCTAAGATATGAGATTAAAGTAAATAAAATTGAGTTGAATGAGAAAGAAAATAAACATAAATGAGATATTAAATTTATGATTTAAAACAAAAAAAATAGAGATCTGAGATTAAAAAGTCTGATTATTACTATTGGGGAAACTTGAATTTGATTAAAAACAACTCTAATCTCTTCCTCACTCTTGATCCCCAAATCCATCAATTGGAAAGAAAAAAAATACATTTTCATATACTTCAAAACATTGTTGGCAATTTTGGTATAACATTGAACCCGGTGGTGGTGCTGTGGTGATTTTGAAGGTGGTGGCAATGGCAACTGTGGGTGAGAGAGAGAGAGAGAAGTGTAATGTATAATGAAATCGGTTCAGTTGATTTTGCTTAAAAATTACTAATGGATGAAGATGATGGTGAAGATGAAGATGAACAATTAATGACAATACTCTTTTTCTTCACAACACCAACCATCCAGCACCATTATCCTCTTCTTTCTTTCTTTCTCATTTTATATTTCAAATATCAACCATTACCATTAGAACACACATATGTTTATATATATATCAAACATAAAATTGGGGATTCTTATACACACACAAATACTTCTGAACTGAGTTGGTGGGACTCAATTTTGAGCTCGAAGAAGGCTTTAATGGCGGAAGATAGGAATTGGGCGAGTTGGGAGTGGACATAAAATTGGGGATTCCATGTAAGTATATATACACACACAAAAAGACCTCTGAACCGAGTTGTTGGAACTCAATTTTGAGCTTGAAGAAGCTTTAATGGTGGAAAATTGGAATTGGGCAGTTGGGAGTGGGGTGAATTTGTAATTTAGTGGGTTTTCTTCTTTCTTGGGAGCGGGGTGAGTTTATAACTTGTGGGTTTTCTTCTTTTCTTGAGTGGCGTTGGTTTTCTTCTTTGTTGGAAGATTTGTCTTCCATGGATATTTTAGAGAGAGAAAAGAAATGTAGACGGGAGGTGTACCCATCAGAGAAGAAAGAAAATGGGTGAAAAATATGGGGGCATTTTTGGTATATCATGTCACTTTTTTTAGACTTAACGGTCTATGTTGGTCAACGCACGGAATTGTCAAAAATGGGTACCAAAGCACCCGAAAAAATGAAAATGAATACCAAAATACCAATATATAAAAAAATGGATACTAAGATTCAATTATAATAAAACTTTGGGTACCTAAGTACAAATCACCCATAAAAGAATAGTCTTCCTCCATTACAAAATGAAAGTACTTATTTACCTTTTAAAAATGTTATTTTCAATATAACATAGACGGGTCACGACCGACTAATACATATTTACTATTGTAAAATTTAATAAACTAATTATATTCTAAATGATAAAGCATTCTTTTTTTTTTTTGAGGCAGCTGATAATGCATTCTTGATTTGGGTTATGATGATATATATGCTAATAATCATTTATAATATTGGTGTAATGTAAAAAATATGAACAGTGATATTCGAAGTCAAACTTTCATAAATTAGACCAACACGATTAAAAGTAAAAAAAAAAAGTCAAAAGATTATTTCATCAGTTGAAATTGCGTTTTTTTTTTTTTTTTACTAGTTTAACTTTACCATGTCATTTTGTTCAAAATTATATAAAATACATATTAATTTGTGTAATAAGATTCCAACTTTTGTCAGGAAGTGGTAGAATAATTTTTTATCATTTCTTATTTTACTTTATTTTTAAACATTTTGACCATATACATAAATTACAACGTATTCTTTTTAGATAAAGTTAGAATTAGTAAATGAATAAGTGAAAAATCATATGGATAAGTAAATAATCAAGCCTCTTGACTTAATGGTATAAGACTATTATTAAAATAATATTTAACCAGCGACAATTTTACATTATACACAAATATTAGTTGAATCAGAACGTTCTATGAGATAAACTCTCGAGGGAAAAAAAGGGAAAAAAAAACATATGGATTATTAGGGTGACTACAGTGTTTGACAATAGTTTTCATGCTAACGTATTGAGTGGACTTCCAATTTGTTCAAATCAAGGTCATCTAATCAGCACAAAAATCAACAATTCTTCCCCAAGTGGGTTAGGTGTGGTGCTTTCAATTCCTTTAATTTACTGGAAATTCCAAATATAATAATGCTATCATATTTGTTCTCTTTCCAATCCTTCTAATCTGGTGTGTTTTGAAATCATTTCAGATGGAAAGGTGGGTAAATTAAACTTGCATTTTTTTTAATTAACAATTCAATATTTTTCAATGTGATTAATGTGTTAAATCTTATTATAATAAATAAATTTTGTTTTTAGTCACTGATTATATTATTATAATTACTTTGTTTTTAAACTACGTAAAATTTAAATGGAAGTTTTAGTTTAAAACACTGAAATTAAATAATAAGAGTGCACACATACACAAACATATTTTAATACAAAACGATAATTCACAACACAACTCTTTTTTTAATACGAATTATTTACCAATAATTACCGTAACAAAATAATAAGAGTGCACACATACACAAACATATTTTGATACAAAACGATAATTCACAACACAACTCTTTTTTTATACGAATTATTTATCAATAATTACCGTAACAAAATAATAAGAGTGCACACATACACAAACAAATTTTGATACAAAACGATAATTCACAACACAACTCTTTTTTATACGAATTATTTATCAATAATTACTGTAACAAAGAATTCAACAATTATATTTATGTAGCTGGAATTTAAAATCTTCCTCTTCTAAATATAAGAATACAAATAAATATTAAAGTGCATGATGAGAGGAGAATGATGTGCGTGGGCCTACAAATGTGAATTATTATTGATCTTTTCTTCTCTAGCTTTGACAACCTAGGCTAGCTAGATATATCATTTTCATATGAAATATATGGTATATAAGGAAAATAGCAATATATTTCATTAATTGTTGATTCAATGTGGATATCATGAAATTAAAGGTGGTATTTGGCCTTCATTCTCTTCATTCTTCAAGGACAAATAAATAGTGTTTCTCATTCGTTTGATGTTGGTTTGCCTCCATTTATTGTTCCTACTTCTTAATTAAATCCCAAATTAATTAAAAAGTCTAATTTTTTATTATTTTTTTTCAATAACATACAACAAAGTGTGTGCTTCTAACTACATGACAAATACACCTCAAATTAAATATTTATGGCCGGAAAGTTGACCGGCAACTGCGGCTAAAATAAAAGAGTGCAAATGCGATCAAAATAATGACTCAAACCCTATTAGGGAGAAATTCAAATCTTTCTTAACAGTTGATAGGAGAGAATTACCCCTATTTATATATATATAGCAAACTACTAGTTCTTAATAAAATTTCACTAGTTCTTTAATGAGAGAGGAGGGGGGAGAGGGGGGATAACTACAATAATAACCTGATTTAATTCTCTATCATTCGTTACATTAATATGTTTATTTTTAGAAAAAATTGAAAATCAAACATAAATTAAGGGAAATAATATTTTCTTTTTATATGATGCGTGTTCAACTTGTACATAAGTTATTTAAATTTTCAAAAAATTATAATAATAAAAAATATAAGTGATTGGTTGGTAAAAATCACTATGAGAAAGGCGAAACATCTGGCACATGTAAATAAGGCAAATTCATAATAATAGAACCCACTCAATCAAACCTTCTTGACAAGTCACAAAGAATTAACAATATATACACAAGCATTTTTGGCTAGTATTACAGTTAAAGTAATTATATTTAATTATTAAAGAATAATGTACAATTTTAAAAATAAATAATATAATTTTTCAAAATAATATTATAATTTAATAAAAAAAATAATTACTTTGCCAATATAAATAAACTTTAATTTTACTTGTTCACTATATATTTTTGTGAATTCCATAGATACACTTTGATGAATCTTAGTCAGGAACATTAAAAAAATTTAGGAGACAAGCAAATTAAAGGAAACATTTGTGTTTTTCTCTCTAGATTGTGTCTTTTCACTTTATTCTGCTTTAAAATTGTATATTATTTATTCGTCCTCGCCTCGCCGCACCACGTCTACAATCTCTATATATATATTATTATTATTTTCTATTTTAGTTTTCTACTTTTTTGTTTTTAAATAGGTCAAGTTTCCTCTATACTACAAATTCTACATGAATGAGATTACAATCCACAACTCCCAAGTAAAAAAGCGAGGATCAAAGTCATTTGAACTAAAACTCCCAAAAAAAAAAAATGAGGAAATTAAAGTGATTGAACTTGACTTCATTTTAATCTTGAAAAGTCTTTCGTATCTTAATTATAACTAAGAACAAGGTTAGATTTAAGGTTTGATAACTCCTAAGTGAACTTTTGTTCCGCACCCTTTTTTGTATGTACATGTATGTAAGTGCGGTAGCAAATTTATAGCAAAAAAAAAAATATAATACAACACCTCAATCACATTTAGTAATAGTTAACACTGAAATTAAAAATTCAGAATGAAAACAACTAAAAATCCATGATTTTTGTGCTCCATGTATAGAATATATATACTTTTAAGTTTAAATTGAAAGAGAATTTGGTTCAATAATGACAATGGCAACAACCACAAAAAGCTCAAATCCACTCGCTGCGTGGGCCTGAAAATTATGTAAAGAATGAAGTCTTCTTTTAATATCTTATTAAAATTTGTATAAGTAAATTGGTATCTCTTACTCTTTATGTGGGATTTGTAAGTCAATTAAAAAGTACATATCCATACAGTCTTCCTTCTTTTAATTTTTGGATCAACTAAAAATATCTAAAAATTTGGGGGCCTAAACAACTGCTTGGGTCGCTTATATTCAGGGTCAACTTTGTTACAAGGGTAGAGATTGTTTCTTTAAAATTTTGAATTACAACTTCACTAATGAACTCTATCTCAAATGGTATCATTGCCCACTTTTTGAAAGAGTGAGCAGCGTTTGAATTTTGCCAGCGGCAATTTAATGAAATAGTTGATAATTTCTTAGAGGATGATGATACAGGTATAACAAATACAGAGTAAAATAAATTTTCAACAAATTATTACATGTAATGTATATATGAGTAGTAATATAATGTTATGTATTTAATAACGTACAACTTGATGTTGACACCTCTATGTATATAAATTGGTATGGATTTTAACATTTTGACACCAAAAGTAGAAGCAAACAAAAAATTTGGGTGATATTTTGAGTTGGAGGGCATATGGATTTGATTGCAACTGAGTAGGATCTCACAAGAGACGATTAATGTGCTCACCTAACAGATGGTAGTGCTGTAAAGGTTGTAATAATTAGAAGATCATATTTTAGTTGGATCATTAAATGTAGATTTTTTGTTAGTTACTTCTTTCTTTCATCCACGTCTTTCTAGTTTGTTTCTTCTTAGAGAAAATTTGGTTGTTTGTGTATTCTCCCAAATGTATATATATATATGCACACATGTAAACCAACATATTGTCTTCATTGACCAAATAAAAAGAATTGAGAAAGAGAAATTAAAGTTAATAGATCAAGTGTTTTTCCAAGAAAGAGAGATTGTCAAAATATTATTTGTTTTTGTTTGTAATTCATTTACAACCTTGATCCATCAATATGATTTTTGACACATTCGTTCAATTATTAATTTGGTTAGTTAATTAATTGATACTCATGTATTGCTGTTATTCTTTCGAACAGCTACTCAGCTCAAAAGAAAATAAAATCTTAAAAGCATAATGTAAAGTAGGTTTTAACCAAATACTAGCATTCATTACTTTCTCTTTCCCACACTTATGTGCATAAGTGTAGTTCAAATTTATTTGTATTATAACTTTTGGAACATTTTGTGAATTACAAAAACGTACTCTATATAAAGCAAAAACATCTAAATTACCTCGAGCACAACCTATTTATAGGACTAAACTACGGTGATTTTTTTTTCCTTTATGAGTTTGCTGCATAATTCATGTTCATATGTCTATATTTATGGTGAATTATCTCCTATGTAGTACTTATTCCATTTATATTTGAATAAGAGTTCATATTTGTCTTTTCCGTTTGACTTTAACATTTTAATAAAAATGACAAGTATGATATTATCCTTCTTGAATAAACCATGTCAGCCTTTCCTCTCATTAAAGTAATTATATTTTTCTTGTTTACATTACCATACTTATCAACGGTTGATCAAATTCAATAATTCATTCAATGAAACGATAAGGTGATCTTCAAGAAAGATAATATCAAGAATTTGACCATATGTGCATTCCTTTTATACATCAATGGGAGTGGCTCTCTCAAGAATTTTGTAGATTCAACTTATACCTTATGTCACTTTCAAGAAAAACAAAATTAATATCTAAATCTTGCGTCAAAATAATTAAAAAAATCTTCAATCAAAATTTGTTGAATTGATACAATTTTATGAAAAACAGTCCCTTTGGGCCTTGTTATGCCACCGTTTCATGTTCTCCTAAACTTAAAAAGCTTCCATTTTGTGGATGATTGGCCCAAGTCCCAACCAATGAAAACTTTCAAACCGACAATTAAGTCGCATCCGATCCAGAACTTCCAAAATAATTTTATACTTCTTTCTTTTTCAAATTAATATTTTAGTTGGAATCTAGTATTTTTTTTTTCTTAATTATGGAAAATCTAGTATTCTTTTTAAGTATATTAATTTTAACCTAATCAATATTAAAAAAAAAATACAAATTATTTTTATTATGTGGTTCAATACACTAACTACACGACACACATGACGTGAGTGCACGTTTTCTACATATACACGTGCATCATCTGACTTAAAACCAAAAGAAAAACCTAATAATATAGTTGCTTAGCAGTAAGGTATTTCATTCTCCAACCTTCAAGTCAATGGTTCAAGTTCTCTTAGTTATATTTTTTATTTAAAAATAATACAAACGTAGGGCCAACATTAAAAATACTAAATTTAGTGTTATAACTATCAAGTATCGATTTACATTTAATAGTAACTAGACACTTAAACACATGTGATACACACTCTCTTTCTATGTACGCATATATTCAAGTTAAAATGAAAAACCTTGATTAACCGAAAAAGCAACCAAACGTTTAATATCTTATTTTTAACAAAATAATTGTTGGGGCATCATAGAAAATCCACTAAAATTTAGTGTGATAACCGTTTTCCTTCCAATTCATGTATGGATAGTGTACATCCCAAAAAAGAAATAAGACTATTAATGTGAACAATGTTAATAAAAATATAAAATTGAAACTGATAAAATATTTAATTTAATTTTTATGAACAATATTATAAAATATAATCATTATTTGGGCGCACCAAAGGGTGAAAATTTTAGAATAGACACAAAAATACATCACAAAACGAAATGAAACATTTGTGTCTACAACTAGTAACATGTTGTGTCGTGTCCAAATTTTTGAATGAAATTAGAGTTATGTCATGTTAATTGTGTATAAATGAGATAAAATATTTTGTTTATACTCATGTTAGAACATAAATATTATATTTAAAAAATTGTAATCATGCCCGTCGATTAGATTGTGAGTTTATGCATAAGCTAAAAATAACATTACCTCATATCGTGTTTGCAATTTTAACCACAATATCTTCTATCCCTTTTACATTTTTCTAATTAAAAAAATCTTTGACTCTTATATACGGTATATAAAGCGATATGAATTCTTTTGATAAGACTGGAATTGCTTATATAGGGATTTCAGCTCACGAATTTAAACCTAAAGAACACATGTTATTATAGTTCAACAAAATGCAATATAATATGCTTATTTTATTTTAGAAATAGGAATTTTCAGGTAAAATAACATTGTTGACTTTGGTGATGATTAAACTTGGCAAAGTTAAGACACGACGTGATAACCCGACATATCCGTCATGAAATGATTAGGTAATGAGATGACCCTTATCTGATTTGAGTCACTATTGAATGGACCTAACAAAGCACATTTTATAACAAACCATATTTGGGTTTTGTAGTGGCATCCATTAAGAACAAGACTTGTTAAGAACCCAATTAAAGCACATTTGTATTGTTTTTGAGTTAATCGTATCAAGTTATTGAGTTTACCCAAACTAACCCATTTGTTTAACTGTAGACATCCCAATTTGCGACTCTCACAAGAACCCTTATTTTGTTATTAAATTATTTTATACTTTAAAGCTTAATATTTAACTTGATGGAGTGGCTTTTTTTCAAGCCTTCATGGCTTATTTTTACATATTTTTATTTTTACCCATTTTTTGCCATCCCAATTGGGAGCCAAAAAGTGAGGCATGGGTCTTCTTATAAATAATGGCCTAAGGCTTGTTTTTTAGAGATAGTAAAATGAGAAGGTGAATGATCATGTAAGAGTTTTAAACAATTGAACTAATAGCTCTTATTAGCAAAGACTCTCTTACTCTTTTATTAAATTTGTTAAGAATCATGCTCTAGTTAAATTTTATTGGGTTCTTAAAAATGAGAACCTTTTCAATATAAAATTTACATCTAGAGTGTTTGTCTTTGTGAAGTTGGAGGTTTGTCCACTACACCGAAAGAAGTATCAATGCAGTGTTGGAAGTTTGTCTGCCACACTTTTTCTCTCATATTTATATTATCGTTGAAAAAGTAATTAGCTGACCCTTTCTTTTAATTGAGCCTTTTATCAGCATATTTGTTTTAATTTTAATAAAGTCTATTAATGCATACTTATTCAATTTTAATTGAGTTTATTATCTACATACTTGTTTAATTTTAATTAAAATCTATTTTCTATATTAGTTTCTTATAAAACTTTCATATTCACATCGAGTTCCGAACTCACCAATATATTAGAGTATACTTTAAGGGAGTTTGCAGCACAACAAACAGCCCTATTAGATGAGTTTACTGCACGATAAACCCTCATAGTACTATAAATAGGCCTACACACCCATTGGTTCAAGGGACGATTTTTACACCAAAAATTCTTATTCTTTCTCATATCTTCAAGCCTTTTTTAGAACACATTTGATAATATTTATTTCTGCAATAATCTCAAATTTAATCTTAACACCCAGAGTGCAACTTTTTAGAGTAAAACTGCCTGAAATATTTTAAAGAGGAAAAACAAATACACGTCGGAAGTTTATCAGCCATACTTTATTTATTTCTTATTTATATTATATCGATGGGGAGGTAATCATTTAAATTTTTTTTAATTAAGTTATATTTATGTATACTTGTTTAATCTTAATAGTTTAACTTAAATTATTCATAAATATAGACTTTTTATATATGTTGTTCTATTCACTTTTTAATTTGATAAACTTATTATCAAATTACCAATATTATACCATTTTAACAAAGCTTCTTTTCAAAATACTGATAAAATTATTTGTAAAATCAGAAGAAGTAAAGTCATTATCATTCGAATAAAATTCATTATCATTCAAATAAAATCAAGTTTTCAAAACTTGGATTGATATATTCTTACCTAAGAATTCAACTCGGATATTTTTTTTTCATATAGATTATAATGTATCTGATACGTTATTCTCAAGAGTTCAATTCTATATTAAACCAATTCTGATAATATCTGATCTTTTCTAAAAATAAACCAAATAAGAAATTGATATTGTTTTTTGAAGAAACAATACCAAATCACTCTTTTATGATTTTAAACATATAAGATAAACTTTTATCACTAGTAATTAAATTTTAACAAAACAAAACATTGAATTAAAGAATACAAGATTTCCATCCCTTTATCTCGTTTTTCCCAAAATCAGGTTTTCATGAGATATTTCTAGAAAGTAGTAGAATATCAATAAAAGCATCCAAGTTTTTGAACATAGAATAAATATATAATGACTACTAAAGATGGAAAGGGCAGAGCAAATACTTAACACTTTCCCAATCCGTAATATAGTTTTTGAACCCTATAGAATTTTAATTTCGTAGACAAACGTGTAAGAAAAATACTTATGTGTAGCATTTCCCTTTATACAAGTCTTTTGTCCGTTTTCTCGTAAAATGTACTGATAACTTTGAACGAATCTTTTTGCATGTCAAATGAGATAGAGGGACATAAGGTATAAATTATTATCATATAAAAACAAATGGACCATCGGGACATCCTCTGGCATTAAGCCCCCAAACTTAAGGTAAGGACTGGGGCTTGCATTTGTGGATTCCTACATTAACGGATGAAACGTGTCATATTTTATTTGGGAAATAATAATAAAGGACACTATATAGCCACTTGCTATAATAAAAGACACGCATTTGAAATGACTAGTTTAAAGGACAACTTTTGAATGAAGGACAAATTTTTTTATTTTGATTAATCGTTTTTTACTTTTATTTTTATGGGTTATTTGAAGATTTTATCCCTTATATTTTTTCCCATTTGAATTCAAATTGTAGATTTTCTCTTAGAAAGTTAGTTAGAATTCAAATTGGATGAAATTAAATTCTAAGAGGAGAAGGAATCTAACTCTCCTTCTAGAATTCAAAATCTTTTTTCTTTGCAAGATCAAGATTGATCGTTATGCTTGAGAAGGGTAGCCAAAATGGTCATTCATATCAACCAGGGCTTTTAGAAGGCTTCCATAAACCGCCATTAATAAAGCCCAA
The DNA here is from genome assembly GCA_021464415.1 of Lonicera japonica. Classification (NCBI taxonomy): domain Eukaryota; kingdom Viridiplantae; phylum Streptophyta; class Magnoliopsida; order Dipsacales; family Caprifoliaceae; genus Lonicera; species Lonicera japonica. The sequence goes on from CM038465.1 coordinate 53,304,070, forward strand.
GGGATAATGAGGGGATCAACACCATGGGTCATGACATGCTCAGTTTACACCTCACATTATTCTATAAATTTCAATTGGAAGGACTACACCTCTATGATGTTTAGGTTTATATTTAATCTATTACATTTCTATCTTGTAATGGCCTATGTTTTTCTATCTTCATCTTATTTTTGAAAGTTGGATGATTATAAGATTAAAAATTTATATTTATCTCCTCTTTACTTTACTTTAGCTACATGAGTTCTTTTATCGTTGTTTTATAAAATTGTGATTGTGAAATGTCATTTCTTTGTTCCATTTTTTTTACTAAGACATGTGTTGATCGATTATGTGAAATATCTTATGTTTTAAAATTTGTTCACTTAAGGATGGTTCTTATTATATGTCAACTTTTTACATTATTACGTTGCATATAAGTGTAACTTAATATGTTTACCAAAAAATTGAAAAAAAATGTAACTTAATATATCTGATAGAAAATTAAAAAGATGTAACTTAATATGTCCGTTATAAAATTAATTAGAAGAATGTAACTTAATATGCCTATTTGCTATTATGGAAAATTTGTGATTTAAACATATTTGCATCTTCAGTTTTATGTTATGACTAGTTAGTTTGAGACATTTACTTCCTTTAATTTTTTTGAATAATTCTTTTGTTTATTTTTATGTTTAAATTTATTGTGATATATGTTGAATTGGATTGAATTTATTTTCACTGATTTAATTCCAAACTTAATTGTATATTTATTTTCTTGTATTTATCTTTAAGAATGAAAGTATTAGAATGTAATTTAATTAATTAAAATAATATAATTATTAATATTTTATTCTTAATTAAAAAATTGTCTTTTAAACTAATTAATTAAAATGAGTGTCCTTTAATAAAAATAGAGTATAACGTTTATCCTTTTTAAAAAAACCCTTATTTTATTATTCAATAAAATAACCAATTGTATTCGTATATAACTTTTTAAGTAAAGAGCCCAATTGGCCATTAAACTATCAGTTTTGTATCACTTTGCCCACTAATATTTAAAATGAACCATTTAAGTTATCAAACTTATCAGTAAGTACCATTTAGCCCATTCCGTCCAAATAAAGTGTTAAAAGTGACGGAATGAAGCCATGTGCCTAGCACATGACTCATTTAAGGGCAAAATGGTCATTTTTTCGACTTCACCTTCTTCCTCTTCTTTAAACTTAAACTAAAATCCAAAGTACCAGCCCTCATCCTCACCCCTGCCTCTTCTGCCGATACCCTCCCCTCCGCCTCCGTCACAGTCTGCGCTGACAGTGACAACACCCATCTGCTTCTTGTGTTCGATTTGTATATTCACCATCCTCTCTCTCTATTCCAATTCTTCCTCCTTTCTCTTCTCCTCCATCTTCAACCTCCGCCTCCTCTCCTCGTCGAATTCCCTCTCTAATCTCATTCGATTATTGAATTCCCTCCTTGCCCACACCATTTCGTATATTCTCCTTGTGTAATTCCGCTTCTCTCCTCCTATCTTCTCTCTCCAAAACACCCACTCCTCTCTTTCCGATTTGTATATTTTTTTGCTTCACACCTAAATACTGGTGCCTCATGTTTTGGACCTTGATTGATACATCTCCCCATGACCATTTGAAGGGGAAATTGATTGGGTCTCGGAGGTGGTGAATTTAATTAACATGATCGGCGATGGGTTTGAATTTTTTTCTTGGGTTTTGAGCTTGGCTAGGGTTTCGAAATTAAAGAAGTTGGAGTATTTGGTGAGGAGGGTTTGTTCTTCGAGCTCGGACCATTTCTTGCGCTTCATTGCTCGACTGTGGTGTTTAATTTCAAGGGTTAGGGTTTTGGTTGAGAAAGAGAGGATTGTGAAGAAGGTGAAGTTGAGAAAATGACCATTTTACTCTTAAATGAAGTGATGTGCTAGGCACATGGCTTCATTTTGTCACTTTTAACGCTTCATTTGGACGGAATGAGTTAGATGGTACTCACTGATAAGCTTGATGACTTAAATGGTTCATTTTAAAAATTAATGGACAAAGTGCTACAAAACTAATAGTTTAGTGGCCAATTAAACTGTTTACTCTAACTTTTTTATCCTTCATGTTAACAAATTATCTGCATTTAATAGTTTGTCATCCGAATCCGACCCGACCCGACCCGACCCGACCCGACCCGTTTGGACGTCTAAACTTGTCATGTGTTCCCCTGTGGTTTATGTTAATACGCAATTTTCGAATTAGAGCCGTAATCCTCGTACAGATTCCCAGGTACCACCGTACCACCCACAATCCTCCGATGTTATTCAATTCAACGCATCATCCCTAGTTTTCCTTCTAATCCCTCGAATTTCAATTTCCCTTTGAGATTTCTTTGAAACACTCTTGAATTCATTCTTTGAAACTCCAACATCAAATTCCCCCTTGACGTTTCTTTTGAAACGATATTTGAAATTGATTCTTAGAATAAAAATGGCGTCTTCGTTTCTTCGCCGAAAACTCCAACAACCCTTTGGTGTTTCTCGTATGCTCCTTCTTCATGGTACCTTCAATCAAACCCTCCTTTCTTCTTCTTCTTCTTCAAATTTTTTTTTTTTTTTGTTTAGCATAAAGTTTTGGTTGCCTGTAATTGGTGGGATTGAAAATTTGAAAGTATCTCATTCATTGTATCAAACTTCTTTCTTTTTTACTTTTGTTTTGGTGGGTTCTTAGTTGTTTGAGTTAATTTGTTGATTGAATGGGAGTACGTGCATATTCCAAGAGGGTTTTTCAATCTTTTCTTCTTCAAGTTTATACTTTGTTAACTTATGTGGCACTTTCTAGGTGACTTTTGTTGTAGTGTGTATTGAAATGCCTCCAAATCTCCAATAGATTCTTTAAATATGAATGTCTGTCCTAATATAACACCTACTAGGTCGTAACCGTGCGAAATTCACTATCAACCACTAAAAAAAGTATCTTAAATCTCAGGCACACAATTCTTTATCCCTTATACATATTTAAGATTCAAAAACCATTTCCCCGTATTATATAGATAGATTGAGAATGAAAAGACAACACAATTGCACAATAAAGTGATGTATAGAGGTGGAGTGGCAAGCTCCCATCCACTCTTCAATTCTGTTGAGCAAGGAACACTCCTCAACTTGGTTTTTTCTAAAGTTTGAGGGGTTAGTTGGAGAGGCAAAATCCTAGGTGGCTCTTCATATTATTAGCAACATAGACACGTAATTCTATGGAACCTCCATTAGAGATGGGCTTAATATGATCAAGTTGATCTCATTTGTAGTTCTACAATGTTGGTTTGTATTTGCCATCATGGCACTATTCTCCAATTTTATATATACCAGATGAGTGTTAACTGTCAAATATGTACAGACTTTGTAACTAATGTCACTTCGATTTTTTTTGTTCTTTTCACGTAGATGAATGTCGGCAACTTTTTTGGATAACTCGAGCACTTATGATTCTGAGGATTGGCTCTTACTAAAGTTGCCGCCTACTTTTTTTTTTTTTTTTAAAAAAAGACAATTTTATTGAATATAAGCTGCATCAGTACATCTATTTTTTACACCTTATATTGGGAGTGCCCATCCTCTCACTATTAATACTACCTCTCAAATCTAAAGGCAGATCACCAAAGCTGTCAAACACAATCTTCCTTTCTACAGTACAACCCAAATTAGCCAATATATCAGCAGATTGATTACTCTCTCTATAAGTGCGAAGCAAATTGAAATTTAACAGACCCAAATACCTCATCATGACCCTAACCTCATACACAATACTCCAAGGCACAGCTATTTCCTTCTTTAAAAGTTGTAGCAAAGCCATAGAATCCATTTCTAAATCAACATCAATATAACCCTCTTGAATACACCTTTCCATGCCTTGCATAAGAGGTCTCGCCTCAGCCACCATATTGGACTGAGTGCCAAAACCATCTGCCTGCACCCACACAAGTTTCCCCCAGTCATCTCGCAAAATACTGCCCCCCCACCTTCTGACCTGGATTCCCTCTTGAACAACCATCAGAATTCAACTTAAATCTCCCTCTAGCCGGTCTCTACCATTTTGTTACAATAACCCTCCTACCACATTGAATCCCTTGCAAACCCAACTTCCGAAGCACAATCACATCTCTATTGTCAGTTTTCAGTAGCACACTGGAACCAGAAAAACTACTAACAATAGAATTGTGAATCTTGTTAATAACATAACTAATATTTGGCTTCAAGCCCTCAAATCTGCAACTGTTTCTGAACCTCCACAGTTCCCAACATGTAGAAGTGGGAATAAAGAACAGAACTTCCTTGAAACAAATAGAAATGGCTTTAGAAAGCCGCCAGCTACTGAACTTCAACTGACGAGAATTAACTTTACAATAAATCCCTACAATAGACACAAAATGATCCCATGTTACTCGAGCAACCTGACTAGTAACAAAGACATGATTAAAAGATTATCTACCTGGAAAATACAACAAGATGCTACATGTATACCCAATTTTTGGATGGCATCATCCAGTGGGAGTTTACCAATCAAAGCCCTTCAAGTCAAAATAGAGTGTTTTAGAGGAATAAACCTACTCGAAATCCATTTATTCAACTGCAGAATATCACTCCTCTGCCTTCAACTCTACCAAGCAGAAGATAGAGAAAATTTGCCATTAGTATTACACAATCAGATACATCTATTCTCATCATTGGAAAGATTTCCCTTCATCTCAAGAGCAGCCACAGCTATATGTTGAGGCAAAGGAGACAAGCATGTATTCAATAAACCATCCTCATTGAGGAGCACCTCCCTAACAGATTTATCAGCAGTAACTGAAGGGGGAACAAGTGAACAACCACATCAATAAGCTTCTGTCCATTCAACCATCTGTTCTGCCAGAATTTGACATTCCCTGCACCAATAATCCATCCCATTTGAGCTTCAGCCATGGCACTAACTTGAACCATTCTATTCCAATTAGAAGACCCCAAAGTACCATTAGAACCACCCCCTGCAGCTATATATTTACAATACTTCTGATTCATGAAGGTAGCCCATAAAGAATGATTAGCTTTCAAGCTCCACCAAGCCTTCATAGAATAGGCCTTGATTGTATCCATCACACTCTTCACCTCCAAACCCCCTTCTTCAACTGGTCTACACACAGAGTTCCAGCTCACCCAATGATGCTTCAACCCATATTCACTCTCTTCCCAGAAAAAAATTGCAACTACCGACTCAATTCTTCTAACAATGGCTTTAGGAGGGCAAAACGCAGCTAAGATATGTAAAAGCATACTCTGAAGCACATGTTTTATCAAAATTAATCTACCCCCATATGAGAGAGCAGCTCACGTTTCCAACCACTTTAACTTTTTCTGTAACTTAACCACCATATCACCAAAGCACTCAGCCTTTTTTCCCACCCACAAACAAATTACAACCCAAATACTTCAACAGTATACTTTTCTGAACAAAGCCAGTCACAGTTGCAACTGCCTGAGCTCTCGAAGCAGCCACCTTACTACTAATTACGAAGCAGCTCATATGTTAATTTATTAAATGACGAGGCTCCTCTTCATAAAGAGCCAGAAAAGCCATAAAGTTTGGACAATGAAGCATTAGACCCATTGGTGAAAATAATAATGTCATCAGCAAATGCTAAGTAAGTAATCACTGGGCAATTTCTTGGAACAGAGTAGGCAACAGTTTAATTTGTAGCCAAATGCTTAATTCACCTACTAACCATCTCAACAGAAATAATAAAGAGACTAGGGGAGAGAGGATCTCCTTGCCTCACTCCCCTAGAAGATTTAAAGAAACCCTCAGCATTCTGATATGTTGACTTGTAAATATGAACAGCGAGTGGCATGGGTTCTTACTGCACAACTTGGAGGACGGGAGATCGAATCCTGCTGGGCCATCTCCCATAGTTTGTCTTTGTGCATGTATATTGGACGGTCTGCAGCCTAGGGGACGAGCCAGGTGCTCTAAGTGGCCTGGGGACTCCTCCTTATCAAATATTATATATGTGTAGGTAATAAGGGAGAAAGGTTTTTGAATCCTAAAAATGTATGAGGGATAAAAAATTGGACGGTTGATATTGTAAGATGATTTTTCAATGGTTTATAGCGCATATATATTGTATGAAATGCGCACCTATTTGGATTTATATTTGGTGTTAGCTGAGGCATTCTGTCAAATGGGTGATAAGTTTATTCGCTATCTTATTTGGACTTGTCTATGTTTTTGAGGTGGTAATCTTTGTTTAAGTAATCACACGTGTAGTTAAAAACTTAATTTTTTCCAATTTGTTACATGACTGGTAAAGTAATGTGGCATGTGCGTCACACTTGGTGATATTAAGGGGTTGGTCGCATGAAATTATTTTATAGGTTTTTATATTTTCGTATTTGTTCAACCACAGTTAGTCTAAATCAAAAACATAGATTTTGTTCTTTTCACCCGAAGAATGTTGAGGTTCTGTTGTGACCTGTTTGGAACTCTAGAATGTGAAGCTGTGCTTGCAAATTTTCGTATGTCACTCCAGCTAATTCTGTTGCTTGAAATATTTCTGACGCGTTTTTATTGAGCAGATAATGTGAACCCTTACTGGCTTCAATTTGAAACTTTAGTCTGTACCTGTGGTGGCTTAAGACGGTTCAGCAGTTCCGGCGGTGCAATAAATTTTGATTTTACAGACCTTACGTAAGCACAATGTAGCGTATTGTACTATTGTTGCTGTATATGTAATTGGTTGGCACTCCAAAATTTAAATATTTTATGTGTGGACAGATGAATATTTCGACACATTTTTTCACCTACGAGAAACGTTTAAATACTTTGTAATATCAATAGTGATGCTCCATTGGTTGTGATCTTATTACTCCCTCCGTCTCAAATTGATAGTCCCACTTTAACTCTGGTACTATGAAGGAAACACTAATTTCTGCCTAATCAACTGTCAATAATACAATTTGTTTCCCGTTATGTTGTTTGATACACTGGGTTATGTCCCAAAAAGGAAATGGGACCATCAGTTTGAGAAATCCCGTAAAGTAAAGTGCGACTATCAATTTGGGGCCCTCTTCTTTTGTTTGATTCAAATAGATGTTTTACCTTATGCATTATTTTAGCTATCTTTTGTCCATAGTAATTTGATGCTCAGTCAAAGTTCTAACTCTCTTGTATTTAGTCGCCCTCACACTTGGTACCCGAATGCTCGAAGAAAGAAACGGAGAGTTATTCTTCATGTGGGTCCCACAAACAGCGGAAAAACATATCATGCTCTAAAGCAATTGGAGTCCAGCTCTTCTGGTAAACTGTAAATGCCAATAACACTATGGTTTATTATTTATTCTCTATTTGATCGATTTAATAGAGGATTGATGCATCACCAATATAGGGAGTAACATTAACAAACTTTTTGAAAATTTTGCTATTTTTATGATACGTTACAGGTATTTATTGTGGTCCTTTGAGATTATTGGCATGGGAGGTGGCAAAGAGATTGAACAAGGCAAAAGTCCCGTGCAATCTGATTACTGGGCAAGAAAAAGAAGAAGTTGAAGGTGCAAAGCACAAAGCTGTGACTGTAGAAATGGCTGATGTAACTTCTGACTATGATTGTGCTGTTATTGATGAAATCCAGGCATGCCAATAGTTTATAACTCTTAGATTATACTTGCAAAATTGTTTGGCCATTATTGAAATTGAGATTCTAAGTTCAAAGAGAAAACAGGAAGAGCATTTATTTGCCTCACACATATAGTTAATTTCTGTTTTTATTTTGATTTTTGTTTCTGCTCTAGATTTTGTTTCATACATGATACATTTTAGCAATATTCACTCCCCTCTACATCTGGGATAAATTCTTGAAATCCGTCTTCCTGAAGATTGCCTTGGGAAAGCTAGATTAACTGAGTTATTTATGTCTTATTATATTTTCGACTTTTCGTGGATTAATTTCACTTCCGGAGTGATTTGAATCAGCATAGTGGAGAGTTAGGACATTCCAAGTTTACATTTTTGCCCCTCAGCTAAAATACTGCTTTGTGGTGTCTACTATGCCTTCTATGGTCTTGTAAAAGAAGTTGAAATTTGAGGTTTTGTGGAGAAAGTTAGTAGAATTGTCAAATATGATACCACTATTCTAGTAGTTTTATCTTTGAGCTACTATTTGAGGCTGATGATTTTTTTGTTATTTGACACTTGTTGTAAGTTGTAACCACCCTCATGTTATGGGTTGGCTGCCATATGTGCCAGTCTGATTGCTGGGTGTTCATCTTGCTTGGGTGTGGTAAACTGGTATCTTACTGGGCTGGACTGGGAAGTGACTTGTTACGAGGGACATATTCTTGTATTTCTCATTTTATAGAATCAGTAACTCCGTCGGTTTTTTTCACATATTTTTTTATTTCTTTCATGTAATTTGTTGTTGGTTGTCAGGAAACTTGCACCAACTGGACTTTTTGACACTCTCTTTGCTGCATTGCTGAATAAATTTTTTCCACTGTGCAGATGTTGGGGTGCAGGACTCGTGGTTTTTCATTTACACGTGCTCTATTAGGAATTTCTGCGAACGAGCTTCACCTTTGCGGAGATGCAGCTGCTGTTCGTCTAATTCAGGAAATACTTAAAGTAACTGATGATGATGTCAAGGTATTGATATCTCTTAGTTCGATATAATTTAGAAATTTCTCTACATTCTACAATATCTTTGGTGAAGTTGCACCCTATTTATCTTGTAGTGTTTATCTACTAAGTTAAGTTTGAAACATTTCCACTCATAATAAATTTATTGCAAAGGGCGAGATTCTTTGTGCTTCGAAATATTGGCAAGAATTCTAATACCATCACTCAGAAAATCCTAAATGAGAAGAAGGTTACTGATTTTCTCACCATTTTTTCATGCTTCTGTGTTGTAGATTTTAGCGTACAATATATAGAAGCACGCGGGCCGAAAATTGTGGAGAAATACCATTTAGAATATAGTTTTCCTTAAAATTTTTGCCAAAACCACCTTAATATTTCTGAAGACCTATAGCAAAAACACTAAAGACCACCTATGATTTTTGGGCTTTTTTGAGTTACTCCCTATTCTTAATCCATAATTAGAGTTACCCCCCTATTTCACTAATCCTTTGGCTTAACCCCCCAACTTTTGACGAAATGTTAACTCCATCCAATTTTTTTTGAAAAGGACGAAATTACCCTCAATCCATCATCTTCTTCTAAAAGCTCTTGCCCTAATTTATTACTTTACCTTTCTAAACACAAAAGCCAACGTCTCTCTCTATTTAAAACTCACATAGGTATTCTTCAAAATCACAAGAAGAGAAAGAGGAGCACAACTTCCAATGGCCAAGAAATCATGAAAAATCTAACCGGCTGTCATGCCCATCATCGTCGCCGTACCATACCTAGTCAACGGAGACAACACCGCATGAATCTCGCCGGAATTTGGATCGTTGGCCGATTGGTGCTCTTGTAGTCACCTCCCCTGCTTTTCCACTTAATAAATTTTTCTTCAATCCAAAGAAAATTCTAAATCCTCTTCACTCTCTCTTCCCAAAATTTTGGATTTCTCTTAGTATTTATATATATACGCATGTTTATATGTGTATGGATTTGCAAATTTTAGAGAGAGGGAGAGGGAGAGAGAGAGAGAGAGCGAGGTTTTGGAGTAGCTTATTTGATTTTAGAGAGAGATTGAGTGAGAACTGAACAGAGTGCAAAGAAAATCAAATGGCGGAGAATTTAGTGTGTATATATTATATACGAGTATGTGTATATGTGTATGGGTTGCTGATTTTAGAGAGAAGAATTTTAGAGTGTGAGATTTTGGAGAGAGATTTTGAGTGTGCAGATTTGACTTTAGAGAGAGAAAATTGGAGTAGAAAACAATGATTTTGGGTCTGCAGATTTGAGTTGCAGATTTGATCTTTGTTTGATTTATTTTATGATTTGAGTTTAGGTTCAGTTTACAGAGGGTTTGTGAAAAAGTAAGGCATTAGTGGTGTTCTTTATTTGGATGGTTCAATTTGGTGGGGAAATTGAATTCATGTGTAGGGATGAAGGACATTGTATTGTAGAGAGAGAAAATAATTAGGGTTTACATTAGGATATAAGCATAGGGCTAGTTGGAGATGATAGGGGCAAATTCGTCAAAGATCATATTTTTTTTAACGGATTGCAGACGGTATTAAAATCTGGGGGGTTAAGTCAAAGGATTAGTGAAATAGGATAATTATGGATTAATAATAGGGGCAACTCAAAAAAGCCCATGATTTTTCCAACCCTTGGTATGAAAACTACATTGTATACAGGATGAGTTAGAACGGAATAATCATACTGCCCGAAAATCTCAGTATGCTGTTTCTACTATTGCTCCTTAAATCACTATCATGCAAACTGCCTTTGTTAAGCTGATGTTTAGAGGTTTTTTGGTTTCGGTCTATGACAACGAATAGTTGTCTTCTCTGATACCTTTTGCTTTAAAGATATTTTTTCTTTTTTGTGTTTTAATTTTTGGTATTTAATTTATAAATTCATAGATATAAAATTTTGAAATCATTTCTACCATATCTAGCATTCTACGTTGTATTCTTTACAAATACTCCCTCTGTCCCAATTTAAGAGTCCATTTTCCTTTTCAGAACGTAATCAGTGTACCAAAACTCATAATAGGATATAATTTTTGTTCTGAACCATTGAACACGATGAAATCAGTGCATTCTTAAAATAAATGCGAAAGTCAAACATGGACTTTGAATTAGCTATGGAGGGAGTAATACACAACCCTGACTTGTTGGTTGCTTACTTCATGCTACTTCTGTGAAGTCTTTCTCTTCCTTTCCTTCCCAGTATATAACATTTAAAATTTTCATTGTTCTGTGATATGAATTAGGTGCAACACTATGAGAGGCTTTCACCTCTAGTTCCCTCAAAGGTCCCGCTTGGATGTTTCTCCAACATAAAAAAGGGTGACTGCATTGTCACCTTTTCGCGCCGTGAGATATACAAAATAAAGGTCAGGATTTACTCCTAATGCGTTTTTTTTTTTTTTTTTTAATTATATAATTATATTTTTGATACAATAGCAAGATGTGCATGGTTTAAACATCAAGTTATTAAGATGATGTTGGCCATTTCTATTTGAATTTTGAAAATATTGTTTCACTATAAAATAACTCCACATGTTATCTGTTTGGTTTCACTATTGAATCTTTTATCCCCTTATATATTCATCTCAACCCATAAAAAAACATCTTTCATCTGAGCCCTTGAATCTTCATATACTTATTCAAAGAATTTTATGATGTCAAATGGCTGGTGTCCTTTTAAATTTATGTCACGTTTTTTATTATCTATCGTTACATCCAATATTATATTCATTTACAAAGTTGTGTGTCATAATACTTGTTACCCAGAAAATTTCAATCAGAATTTCCATTTTTTTTGTTATTATTATGAATCCATTTCCTATTGTGATAAAAGTTGGAAATATTGATATGTTTTTGCAATACCAATCATTGAACAACTTCACTGAAAAATTACAAGTTTCTATACAAGTTCAAAGCAAAAAAGCATTTACATAGAACCTAATAATAGATGACTGATTGATAGGACAAATATTGAACATTTTACTAAAAGTAGATATAGGACATAAAAAAGACACTCAATACTGTAGTGTTTATTCTACTAGGACCTCTAACTAAACTTGAATCATTTTTAATATTGTCAGAAAAAAATCGAAAATGGGGGAAAGCATCTTTGTTCTGTAGTTTATGGATCACTGCCACCTGAGACACGGACAAGACAGGTATCAGTTCTCTTTTCACTCATCTCCTCTCTCTCTCTCTATATATACATATATATGTATAAACATGCAGATATATATCGTTCTTGTGAATGCATGCTGTCTTTCCCTCTTTCTTCTCTTTGTGGAATGCCACCCACATCGAATGCCTATGTAATACTCCCTCCATCTCAAATTGACCGTCACACTTTGACTTTGGTACTTTTTAAGGAATTGCTAATTTCAACTTAATCAATTGTCAAGAATATAACTTTGTTTCTATTGTAAGATTTGGTAATTTTACTATATCTGATAAGCAAGGATTAGCTAAGTTAATATGCTAATTAGGATTGCAGGCGACAATGTTCAATGATGCAAGCAGTGAGTTTGATGTTCTTGTAGCAAGTGATGCCATTGGAATGGGTCTCAATCTTAACATTTCTAGAATCATTTTTTCTACCCTACAAAAATTTGATGGTGTTGAAATGCGTGAACTCTCAGTCCCGGAGATCAAACAAATTGCAGGTACATTTTTTTCAAAAACAGCTTCATTCATAATTTGTTAAGTAGAGAGTGGGAGAGGGAGAGGGAGAGGGAGAGGGAGCGAGTTTTATCTTTTTCTTAAAATATATTTACTCTAGGCAAAAATATCTTATGAAACAAAATGTAGAACTTGCATGCACAGGGTATTTTATTTGAATAATTAGTGGTAGAACTCTAGAATCAAAAGTTTAAAATCTTATTAAGTATTAGTTTATAATTATTCATCGTCCATAATGGAATTGCAGTTGGTTCCTCAAGGGTTTTCAATAACTAGAGATGAAGAATATTCTTGATATGAAACTGTAGTTCTTTTAGTTCCTTATATAAGTATGATCCCCTGGTTAATTTTATTAACTCTAAAGAAAGGAAGAAAGGCATTTTTTTTTTCTGTCCAATAGCTATTATGTCCTCTTACTCTTGCCTACCTTTGTTTTCCTTCGAGTAAAAATGTTCTATTATGATACGTTGTTTATTTAATTTTGATGATATAAACAGTTCATTACATATTGTTGTAGGGAGAGCCGGAAGGTATGGATCTAAATTTCCTGTTGGGGAAGTGACTTGTTTAGATGGAGAAGATCTCCCCTTACTTCATTCATCGATAAATGCCCCATCTCCAATTCTAGAGGTGATCGATTTACTTTTGGATGAAGCAACTCATTTATGACTATGCACTTGATTATCCTTTATATATATAAATAAACCATGCTCCAGAAAGGGCTTTCGCTCCTTAGTTAACGTGCAGACTTCGGTTTTTAGGGGGTAAATGGTTGAGTTTTTTCATGAAATTTGGCGGAGATGATCTCCATGATGAGTAGATCAACTCCACCAATTTTCAACATAAAAAAACTCAACTGGGAAGTGGGTGAACTAAAAAAAGTTGATATATATATGCATTGTTGGCCCTTGAAAGTTTAGATGGTCATCTCACCCACTTCCCTGCTTTTATAATCATCTCCACCAAATCTTATCATAAAATTCAATTGTTTACTCCCTCAAAAGGGGAAGTCCGCTCGTTAACTAAAGCCATCTCCTATGGTGATCACTATTTTTTAATTTCTCTCTTATGTGTCAAGGCCTTTTTAGAAAACTTCTATATCTATTTAGCGCAGTTTTTATCTATGCTGTTGCTTTTGTGGTGCTCTAAAATATGGTATGTCTTTTTGATGCAGCGAGCTGGATTACTTCCCACTTTTGACCTCTTGTTTATGTATTCTCGTTTACATCTAAAACATGGTCTCCACCAGATACTGGTAGGTTATTGTTCTAATTCTCTCTACTTTTATGCCTTTTGGAGCATACCTATAGATCCATCTATTCGTGTAGAACCGGTAATTATTTGAAATATAAGACCACCTAACTACAAATATATACATGATTTATTATTAATAATTTGTATGGTCTGACTGCAACTTCTTTGCACTTGTGAACTGGAGATTCAATCTTAAATTTTGATTTGTGCCACTTGCTTTGTCATAAGAGAGAACATATTTTACTTTAAAATATGATTATTGACCTTGATTTCCTTATGTTTCTTTTGTTCTTTCTTTCTGTCGCACCTTTATCCAGGAACATTTTCTAGAGAATTCAAAGTTGTCTGCAAACTATTTCATCTCTGATTGTGAAGAATTATTGGTACGCCATTTTGCTTCTTTTATTTTTTTGCCTATTAGGGTCCGTTTGATAAAAAAGTTGGAAATGATTGAAAACACTTGAAAGTTTAGAGAGAACAATTAATTTTTATTTCATGATGATAAAGAATGAAAACAACGCACCTTATATAGGAAATAAACACAACTCCTAATTAACCTAGAGTCCCTATCAAGGTGGGATTCTACCCACAACTAAAATAACATAAATAAAATAAATAATACTGAATTATCAATACTCCCCCTCAAGTTGGTGCGAAGATATCCGTCATGCCCAACTTGCTCACTTGAAATTCGAACGGTTGCCTTAACAGGCTCTTGGTCAAAATATCTGCAACTTGTTGATTAGACGGAACAAAGGGAGTACATATAATTCCACCTTCTAGTTTCTCTTTGATGAAGTGCCTATCAATCTCAACATGTTTTGTCCTATCATGTAAGACCGGATCGTGGGCAATACTGATAGTAGCCTTGTTATCGCAGTATAGCTTCATCGGGAGACTAATTGGCCTTTTGAGTTCCTCTAAGACCCTTTGTAACCAAAGAACTTCATATACTCCTTGAGCCATTGATCTAAACTCAGCTTCTGCACTGCTTCGAGCGACGACACTTTGCTTCTTGCTTCTCCATGTAACCAAGTTGCCCCAAAGAAACGTACAGTAGCTAGACGTAGACCGTCTATCAGTAACCGAGCCAGCCCAATCAGTATCTGTATACACCTCTATCCCTCTTTTATCGTTCTTCATGAAGAATAGACCTTTCCCTGGAGAGCCTTTGAGGTAACAAAGAATACGATACACAGCCTCTAGATGCTCTTCACATGGTGAGTGCATGAACTGACTAACCATGCTCACAGTGAAAGTAATGTCAGGGCGCGTATGAGACAAGTAGATTAGTTTCCCAACTAACCTTTGGTATATCCCTGTTTCGACTGGAACACCATCTTTAACATCTCCTAACTTGGTACTCAGTTCTATGGGAGTATCCGATGGCTTACACCCACTCATCCCAATTTCTGACAGCAGATCCAAAATATATTTCCGTTGTGATACTACAATACCACTTTTTGAACGGGCCACCTCCATTCCAAGGAAGTATCGTAGGTCACCAAGATCCTTAATCTCAAATTCTCTAGCAAGATTTCGCTTTAGTCAATTTATTTCTTCACATCATCCCCTGTCAAAATCATATCATCCACATAAACAGGGAGAACATAAAATTTGTTTCTTGTGGACGTCTTTGTGAAGAGAGTATGATTAGACTGCCCTTGATTATAACCTTGGCCCTTGAGGAACTTCGTTAATCTTTTGAACCACGCTCTAGGGGATTGTTTAAGGCCATACAAAGACCTCTTTAGGTTGCAGATTTTTGTCCCAAATTCCTCAGTAAAATCAGGTGGAGGTTCCGTATAGACTTCCTCTTCTAGGTTTCCATTGAAGAAGGCATTCTTCACATCTAACTGATTCAGAGGCCAGTCCAAGTTAGCTTCAACTGATAAAAGAACCCGAATTGTATTTAGTTTTGCCACGGGAGAAAATGTTTCGGAGTAGTCAACTCCATACGTTTGCGTGAAGCCTTTAGCCACCAGACGAGCCTTGTACCATTCTACTGACCCATCTGAGTTATACTTCACCGTGAATACCCACTTACAACCAACAACTGTCTTTCCTTATGGAAGTTTTATTTTCTCCCAAGTAGCATTCTTCTCTAATGCTCTCATCTCCTCATACACCGCTTCTCTCCACTCCGGAACATTTAAAGCCTCCTGAACATTGTTAGGAACAACTATATTCGACACACAAGAGATAAACGCAGAATAAGACGGTGAGATATTTTTATATGACACAAAGTTTGAAATGGGATATTTGGGAGATTTCGTACACGCTCTGACTCCTTTTCTAAAAGCAATAGGAAGATCAAGTTGATTAGACTGATTTGACTCGGTATTATTTTGAGAACTACTTTCAGGTATCTCGGAAGAGTCATCGTGAGTATCATGATCCATCTCCAGGTTGGATTCTTGGGGTTGCTGAGGGATGGTTTCTTTCCTTCCTTGTTCTGGAATTTTTCTAGAATAAACAAGACCTTTATACCGTTTTGCACACATCTCTGGTCCATCGGTAGTAATCAAATTCTGGGATGACACTAGCCCTGGTTGTTCACCATTACCATTACCAACACCAGTATCTTTAATATTTAATTCATTTATTATCCCAGATTGTGTTTTAAGGTGCTTGTTCATACAAAACATCAACTACCGAATTATCGAAACCACAATTACCATTTTCACTCATGCTCTCCCCCTGAAGATGGGAGCCATTGTAATATGATTTCCCCTCAAAGAAGGTGACATTCATAGAGATGTACAATTTTTTGGAAATTGGGTCAAAACATTTGTACCCTTTCTGATTTGTAGGATAGCCTACAAAAATACATTTGTGTGCCTTTGGATCAAGTTTAGAATATTTTTAGTCATGATTATGAACAAAGGCAACACTATCAAATATTTTTAAGGGAATATTCCCTAAGAGCCGAGTGTTGGGAAATATGTCAGAAAGCAATTTGATGGGGGCTTTAAAATTCAAAGTTCAAGTTGGAAGCCGGTTAATAAAGTAAGTAGCAGTCAAAATAGCATCTCCCCAAAGGTATTTTGGAACTTTAGTTTGAAAAATTAAAGCTTGAGCAACTTCAAGTAGATGTCTATTTTTTCTTTCGGCAACTCTATTCTGTTGAGGAGTATAAGTGCAAGAACTTTGGTGAATTATCCCATTTGTGACGACAAAATCCCCTAACATCTTATTAAAAAAATTCCTTCCCATTATCACTTCGAAAAATTTTAATTTTGGTTTGAAATTGTGTGTATCATGGTGTAAAAGTTTTGAAACACACTCACAACTTCTGATTTTTCTTGTAAGAGAAAGACCCAACATACTCTAGTGTGGTCATCAATGAAAGTCACAAACCAATGTTTGCCAGACCAAGTGGGCACTTTAGAGGGACCCCAAACATCACTATGAATCAAGGTGAAAGGTTGTGATTTCTTATATGGTTGAGACGGAAAAACCGTACGTTGATGTTTTGCTAATTCACAAAATTCACACGGAAATTTAAGTAATTTTTTATTCATTAATAACTTCGGAAACAAATGCTTTAAATACTGAAAGTTTGGATGTCCTAACCTAGAAACAGAAATAGAATTAAAACAAGTCTGTCGGTCTTGCCTTCCAGAGGTAGACCCATTATTGAAGAAATAGAGACCCCCATCCTGTTTAGCAACCCCAATCGTCTTCCCTGAATTTGAATCTTGAAATTTACAATGAGAAGACCAAAAGTTAACTTGACAATTGATATCAAGAGCTAATTTGCTGACAGATATAAGATTATACGATAAATTAGGGACATGTAAGACATCTTTAAGAGTGAGAGACGGGGAGACAATTATGGTTCCTTTGCCGGCAACCGCAGCGAAAGAACCATCAGCAATTTTAACCTTTTGATTCCCTGCACACGGAGTATATGATGAAAAAAGTTCCGAGATACCGGTCATGTGGTCAGTGGCCCTTGAATCTAATATCTAGTTGCTATGGGATTTGATACAGGTAATTGTAATTGTAAACTTATTACCTGACTGAGCTATGGAACATAAGGAGTCAGAGTTTCCTAAGGAATGAGCTTGAACCATTTTACACAGATGCTCGAATTGTTCCTTTGTGAATGGAAGTGGTTCTGAGGAAGATGGTTGCGCTGAATCTGCATTGCTTGCTTGGAATGCTCGTGTTCCTCCCCTCGCTTTGTTATCACACTTCTTCCAATTTGCTGGTTTACCATGAAGCTTCCAGTAACTATCCCTAGTATGACCTGATCACTTGCAATGATTACACCACATTTTCTGCTTTTCTCCCCGCTTATCACTGTTTACGGCTTTATCAAGGGCTACCAATGCAGAGCCCTCACTATCTGTACGGGGCTCCCGTTCGTCTTTCAACATCACATATTGTCGAGCCTCTTCTCTTCGTACCTTTGAAAACACCTCTCTGATAGTGGGCAAAGGTATTCTGCCTAAAATACGACCCCGAACTTCATCTAGGTCCTTGTTTAGTCCAGCCAAGAAGACAAACACCCGACCTCGCTCAACCTTCTTGTAACGAGCACTATCATTCGGGTTTTTCCACTCTTCAGTTTCAAACAAATCTAACTCTTGCCATATGGCCATTATGTCATCGTAGTAGGCTGTAACCCCACGATCTCCTTGTTGCATCTTCCACAACTGATTATTGAGTTCGAACATTTGAGAATAGTTGTCTAGATCCGAGTACGTTTCCTTAACCGCGTGCCAGATATCTCGAGTGGTCGGCAAGAACATATAGGGTTTACCAAATCCAGCCTCCATGGAATTGATCAACCACGAGGTAACCATCGAATTCTCCTCGCGCCATGACTTAAAGCCCGGGTCGTTAGATGGGGGTGGTACTACCTCACCATTCACATAACCTAATCGTCTTTTTCCGTCAATAAACAACCTCATTGATTGTGACCATTCGAGATAGTTTTTTCCGTTCAACTTGTGACTGATGTTTGCTACCGGGTTTTCATTCACCGAATAAATTGAAGCAAACTGTGATATAGGATTTGCGTTGTTGGGCGTAGAAGACTGACTTGTGGTTGACCCGCTAGACAAATCTGTGAGACCTGGCGTAGTAGTACCCACCATAGCAAGTTTATAGTTCATATGCTAAGAGACTTAAACAAACCAAACCAACAAAGAACTGAACCTGGAAATTTGGACGGAATAGTAGATAAACAAAGGACAGAATCAAACTGACCAACCCCAAATCTGGTCGGAACAGTAACCAGGGCTAGAGTACTGTGCGGAACAGTGAGACGACGAAACCTGGAAATTTTGGTGAAGATCGGAGCAGCCACGCGCTTTCACGCACGGTGAATGATGACGGCGCGTGAGATCCACGCGCGGGAATAGGTGGCGCGTGAGGGCGCGCGTGAAGTCTTTTTCCGGCGCTGATTTCAGGGTTTTGCTCGTCAGAGGATTCCGATCACACCTGTGTAGTTGGGTTCTGGAAGGGTCAAGAATTGCACACGCCGGTGAACAAAGGATGGCTGCGGCGGCTAGGGTTTAGGCGTGGCCATGTGTCACGGGGCGTCCTTTGATGGCACAAAGGAGGCCGCGTGAACGACCGTGCTAACCGATAGCACGGTTGACTGTGATCGAATTTTATTAACAATCAACGAACAACATGCAACAACAGTAATTTGAAAGAGAGCGTGAGCGCAAATTGAGATTACTTCATTGCAAGAAAATGAGATTACATGGAAAGCTATTACAATTCGAAAGAAAGTAAGAGCTTGAAAGCAAGTGCTAAACAACGTGCACTGGTAGGCAACTCGGGTGTGAGGCGGATAGTCTTATCCCCACATATAACCACTTAATGAAAATACCAAAGTTGTAGCAGTGCACGTTGGGTCTTACAAGTTACAAGAAAACTTATACAAAGGAAATGCAATACAATTACAAAGGAAATTCCTAGATTTAATTACATGGAAACAATATTTACATATGAGAAACCTAAACATAATAAAAACTAGATGGCGCTGGATCGCCTGTTGGGCCGTGCTGCGCTCGGGCGCAAGCACGGTGCTGATGAAGTGTCGTCGATGTCGGTCACGAGTGCTGTTGGAAGGCACCCCGTGACATCCTCCCCCACCAAAGCTGTTGACGCCCTCGGCAACTGGTTGAGGTATGCTGTGATCTGGTCCTGGAAGGCCGATAGGTCTGATGCTCTTTCCCAAGTGTTCTCTTCTGGGTCTCTTCCTGCCCATTTAACAAGGAGCTCTTGGTGTTGTTTGCGAGAAGCTGTCACAACTCGATCGGCCAGGATGGCTTCCACTGACTGCTTCCCTTCTGCTCTCTGCTTTAGCCCTGGACGACTAGACTCTCCCCGGGATGGATCGGTTGTGTCAGCAAAGTACGGTTTCAGCATGCTGACATGAAATACTGGGTGAACCTTCAGCCAGCTAGGGGGTTCAATCCGATAAGCCACTTTCCCAATTTTCTTCACAATCCTAAGCGGCCCCTCATATTTTTGCAGAAGGCGTGGGTCTCGACCCCTCAAGAACTTCCTATCTTGTGGAAGGAGCTTCACCATTACGAGATCTCCTACTTGGAACTCTAACGGTCGCCTTTTCTGATCTGCATACTTCTTCATTCGATGGGTGGCTTTCTCCAGGTGCGAACGAGCCAACTCAATATTCTGCTTCCACTCTTCTGAGAAATTACGGGCTCTAGGAGATTTTGAAACTGGCATCGAGTTGGCGGTGTGAGGAAGGATGGGTTGTTGTCCAGTAACGATTTCGAAGGCGCTCTTGCCCGTCCCGGAGTTTTTCTGGGCATTGAAGCACAGTTGAGCCACGTCCAATAACTTGACCCAATTTCGTTGTGTTGCACTAGCAAAATGGCGCAGATATTCCTCAAGCATTGCGTTGTATCTTTCAGTCTGCCCATCGGACTGAGGGTGGTAACTGGAGCTCATACACAGTTTGGAACCGAGAACCTTGAAAAGTTCCTTCCAAAGATTTCCCGTGAATCGTGAGTCCCTATCACTAATAATGCTCCGAGGAATCCCCCAATACTTAACCACATACTTGAAGAATAGTTGTGCAGTCTCCTCTCCTGACGTGTTCTTTGGAACCACAATAAAAGTGGCATACTTCAAAAAACGATCGACAACCACAAGGATAGTCGTCAAGTCCCCCACTTTGGGCAGACCTGATATGAAATCGAGCGAAACGCTTTCCCAAGGTCGCTCTGGGATGGGTAGAGGTTCCAGTAACCCTGCAGGCTGTCTCCGCTCGATTTTGTCTTGTTGGCAGATCAGGCAAGTCCTAACATAGCTCTCCACATCGTCTTCCATTTGAGGCCAGTAGTACCCTTGCTTGAGGAGGGCCAACGTCCTTTCTTGACCAGGGTGTCCTGCCCATAAGGTATCATGGCATTCTCGAATCAAGGTCCGTCTCAACTCCCCTACTCGAGGAACAAACACTCGATTTCCCTTTGTCGAGATGAACCCGTTGTCTAACCAAAACTCACGTGTCTTCCCCTTCTCGATCATTTTCAATAGTTGGGCAGAAACAGGATCTTGCGGTAGCGCATTCTTGATTTTGTTTCGGATTTCGGTAGACACTTGGCTGTCGATTCGAAGAATGGCGTTAAGGAACGCGTTGAACTGTTCGTTGAACTCCACCCTGCGACTCAAAGCATCTGCTACTTTATTGGTCGAACCCGCCTTATACTCCATCCAAAAATTGAATTCAGCTAGTAACTCTTGCCACCTTGCTTGTTTAGAACTCAATTTTGGTTGACTAAGAAAGTGGCTGACCGCAGTGTTATCTGTCTTCACAAGAAATCGAGAACCAAGAAGGTAGTGCCGCCATAACCTCAGACAATGGACAACTGCTAGTAACTCCTTCTCGTGAGCAGAATACCTCCTCTCGGTGTCATTGAGCTTACGACTTTCGTATGCTACCGGGTGGCTCTCCTGCATTAAGACTCCTCCGAGGGCAACATCTGATGCATCGGTGTGCACTTCGAACGGCTTGGTCACATCCGGTAGAGTAAGAACCGGGTCTTCAGACATAGCATTCTTTAAAGCATCGAAGGCGGCTTGGCACCCTGTCGACCAGTCCCAAACTTTTGCCTTCTTTAGTAGTTCCGTCAGGGGCAATGCGATACTGGAGTAGTCTTTCACGAACTTTCTGTAGTAATTCGCCAGTCCCAGAAAAGAACGGAGTTCCGACACATTGGTGGGCGCTTGCCATTCCTGAATAACCCTGACCTTAATCGGATCCATTTGCACTCTCCCTTGTTCAATGATGTGGCCAAGAAATTTGATACGCTTCTGCGCAAAAGAGCACTTCGACAACTTGATATACGACTCATGTTTTCGAAGTCTCTCAAATACCTTCTTCAGGTGCTCTTCATGTTCTTCCATGTTTTCGCTGTACACAACGATATCATCGAGATAAACAACGACAAAATCATCCAGGTAGTCCCTAAGAACCTGATTCATTAAGGTGCTGAAAGTGGCTGGAGCATTGGTTAGCCCAAATGGCATAACAAGGAATTCATAAGCCCCGTATCTGGTGACGCATGTGGTTTTTCCCTCATCTCCTGCTGCAATGCGAACTTGCCAATACCCGGATCTGAGATCGAGCTTAGTGAAAACTTTTGCCCGGCTGAGTTGATCAAAGCAATCAGCCACGAGAGGGATCGGGTAGTTATTCCGAATGGTTACCTTGTTGAGAGCACGGTAGTCGACACACATTCTCAAGGAGCCATCTTGTTTCTTTTGAAAGAGGACTGGGGCCCCGTACGGCGATTTGGCTGGCTGCACTAAACCTGCATCCAATAATTCCTTTAGCTGTTTTCGAAGTTCTTCCAGTTCGGGCTGGGACATCCGATAAGCTGCTCGAACTGGAGGCTTAGCACCCGGCACTAGTTCAATCTGGTGGTCCACTTCTCTACGTGGAGGTAACTTCTTCGGAAGGTTGTCGGGCATTACATCTTCGAACTCGGTTAACACCCGTCGAATGGATTTCGGCAAGGGTCCTGACGTCTCCTGAATTTCATTCCATTTCAGCGCGGCCACAAAAGTAGGATTATCGTGCTTCAGTCCCTTCTTCAGTTGAATTGCAGATAAAAACTTCCCACTACTGGAAGGGGTCATCACCGGGATGACGCAGGGGTTCTTGCCAAGCATCATGAGGCTATTCGTGCTGGGCATGACGCTAGCCTTAGTTTCCCTTAAGAACTCTAACCCCAGGATAACCTTGAAGTCGTCCATTACCACTACTGAGAAGTTGGTTCTCCCTTCATAAGGACCCACCTTGACTAACACAGATTTCGCCATTCCAGCGACAGGTTGAGGGGCCGAATTGATGGCTTTCACACGGCCCACCCCTTTCTCCAAAATAAGGCCTAACCGTTCAACTTCAGTACTTGCCAGATAGTTGTGCGTTGCGCCCGTGTCCACCATGGCCTGAATCGACTTCCCGTTGATTTTGATATCAACATACATTAGACCGTTTCCTTGAGGACTCTTCCCAACACCTGCTCTCCCATTAGGGGTTGGGTCTACCTTCCCTTTCTGTCGATGATCCTCCTCTACTGTCACCGCGTTGCAAGAATGCATGAACTGCCCTTGATAAGCACCAAGTGAAGCTCCTTCACACTCTTCGGTTTCTTCCTCAAACTCTGTGTGGTCATTTGGCTGGATATGGAAGGGTTGTCCAGAACCAGATGGTACTTTTGGGAGCATGCCGCCACCTCTAGCAACAAGAGCACTTAAAAGTTGCTTGTCAGGGCAGTTGGCCATGAAATGAGCACCGTGACACAAGTAGCACGTTCCGGGGCTGACGGGCTTTTTCCCATTATTGCCGGTTTGAGAGTTCCCTGTGAACTTGTTCCCATTTTTGTAATTATTTTGCTGGGTAAATGGCCTGGTGGGTGTGTTGCCTCTCCAATCAGGTCGGGCAGGAGAATTCGGTTTTCTCTCCCCCGCATTCTTCGTCTGCCCACTTCTTGGAACATTTGTTTTAGGACCGGTGGTGTAATCTTGCAGGCTTTCAGCAGCTGATATGGCTTGAGTTAACGTCTTCACTTGCCTACGATTTAACTCCGTTTTGGCCCACGGTTGTAGCCCGATCATGATGAAGAATAGTCTATCAGCATCATTCATATCGTGGATATCTAGCATGATGGTGGTGAACGCATTGACGTACTCCTTGATGCTCCCTGAGTGCTTCGTTTGAAGGAGTTCTTGTCGTGCGTTGTGGGAGGTGTTTTCGGGAAGGAATCGATCACGCAACTCCTTTTTCAGATCCTCCCAAGTGCTAATCTCGCACTCCCCAGCTTGAACCTCGTTGTACTTGTTCCGCCACCATAATTTGGCATCCCCGGACAAGTACATGGACGCAGAGGATATCTTCGTTTCCTCCTCGTCGACCTTTGTTACACGGAAATATTGTTCCATGTCAAAAACAAAATTTTCTAATTCCCTAGCATCACGAACACCAGTGAATGCTTTGGGTTCGGGCACTTTTATCTTCGTACGCTCCCCACCCCCAACTGGTGAGTTAGCGACTGCCATCGACA
Source organism: Lonicera japonica (assembly GCA_021464415.1). Classification (NCBI taxonomy): domain Eukaryota; kingdom Viridiplantae; phylum Streptophyta; class Magnoliopsida; order Dipsacales; family Caprifoliaceae; genus Lonicera; species Lonicera japonica. The sequence continues at coordinate 53,328,214 of CM038465.1, forward strand.
ATATAGTCAATTTCTGGGCAAGTTGATCGATTTCAGTTCTCATCTCATCCATCATCTCCCCAAAGTGACCCCCTGGTGGGATTCCCTGAAGATTTTGGAGGCCTTCCTCCAAATCTTGTATGCGATCGATTAGTGCGGGTGAGCTACCCGATGCATCCCCTGCTGGGATAGTTTGAGTGCGTAACTCCAAACTTTGCACACGATTGACGAGAGAGGGCGTTCCGCCCATTTTCTCCATTAGCGATCCAACATTTCTCTCGAGGGCTTCGATTCTCTGGCTATTGGTTCCCATCGTAACGTAGTAAGATACACCAACTGGGTTTTACAAGGCAGCAACCGAAAACAATCCCTCTGATACCAACTGTCACGGGGCGTCCTTTGATGGCACAAAGGAGGCCGCGTGAACGACCGTGCTAACCGATAGCACGGTTGACTGTGATCGAATTTTATTAACAATCAACGAACAACATGCAACAACAGTAATTTGAAAGAGAGCGTGAGCGCAAATTGAGATTACTTCATTGCAAGAAAATGAGATTACATGGAAAGCTATTACAATTCGAAAGAAAGTAAGAGCTTGAAAGCAAGTGCTAAACAACGTGTACTGGTAGGCAACTCGGGTGTGAGGCAGATAGTCTTATCCCCACATATAACCACTTAATGAAAATACCAAAGTTGTAGCAGTGCACGTTGGGTCTTACAAGTTACAAGAAAACTTATACAAAGGAAATGCAATACAATTACAAAGGAAATTCCTAGATCTAATTACATGGAAACAATATTTACATATGAGAAACCTAAACATAATAAAAACTAGATGGCGCTGGATCGCCTGTTGGGCCGTGCTGCGCTCGGGCGCAAGCACGGTGCTGATGAAGTGTCGTCGATGTCGGTCACGAGTGCTGTTGGAAGGCACCCCGTGACACCATGGCTGGGTATGGAATTTCTAACCTACCTCTGATACCATGAAAGTTTAGAGGGAACAATTAATTTTTATTCCATGATGATAAAGAATGAAAACAACGCACCTTATATAGGAAATAAACACAACTCCTAATTAACCTAACATCCCTATCAAGGTAGGATTCTACCTAGAGTCCCTATCAAGGTGGGATTCTACCCACAACTAAAATAACATAAATAAATAAAATAAATAATACTGAATTATCAATAACACTAATAATATTTACAAGAAGTTGGGAAAAAAAAAAGAAAGAAAGAAAGAAAAAAGGATGACTGATTTTGCAAGTTCTCTGTCTTTTTCTGATTTTCCACCGTTTTTCTTTTAGTCAACACCCTTATCTTGCTTAATGCGTTTTGTATACAACAGAAAGCTGCTGCTGTGATTGATAAGCTACCCCTTGGTTTGCATGATAAGTACCTTTTCTGCATTAGGTAACATCATCAATCCTTTGACTAAGAGGAATCTGTTTCTTAAAAATTAAACCCAACTTTGGCCATGTTGTCATTGTTCTGCTTGGAAAGTAATTTGAAGTTGGTTTTTTTTTTTTTTATTGCACTTTTTTCCCGTGGAAATAGCTCAAGATTTGATATTTTCCGTCTCTGGTGTAGGTTACATAATTTTTGCAAGAATTTCCACAACAGAACTTGTGGAATCCAAAAAACTTCTTCCTTGAGTTTTGTTTTCCATGGACAGTTTCCTATGGAAATCAAACACCCTTAGAGATTCCTTGTGTAGTAACCATTGTGTTGCCCTTAATTCGTAGTGACAACTTATATTATTTCCATTTTGATTTCCGTAACGTGGATCAACTTTGACTCATCAATACTTTTCATATGTAGCCCAGTTGACATGAATGATGACATCTCATCTCAGGGTCTCACCCAGGTATAAGATCTATTTATAGACTTAATAGTCTTGATTATCTGTTGATGCTCGATTTGGATTGGGTAAATTGATTCAATTTAATCTGCTGCGGTGAAATTAGTTTGCACAAAATTACGCAAAAAAGGGCATTGTTCGGCTCCGAGAAATATTTACTCCAGGGACACTTCAGGTCCCACAAACACAAGCTGCACTCAAGGAGCTTGAATCCATTCACAAGGTTAGTATCATTATTGACCATCACAACTCTTATATTCTGTTTATTGCACAGTAGCAATCCATTCATAGACTTTCGAACACTTGAAATATTAGTGATCAATGATTGAATCACAAAAATCTATGATCAAACACACATTTTTACAAACAATGTAAAATGATTAATGCTACAGTAATTATGTATATGATAATGATGCTTGTTACAGTAAGGGTTGTCGCTGTTACAGTAATTGATGTCTGCTACAGGAATGTATTCTAACTGTTACAGCACCTGCCTCTAAATATTTCTCAAAACGTTGGACTAATATCTGAACACTTTTTTACTAGGACCAAAATTTGACAACTTTGTAGAAGAGGTACCTTTTTTGAGATTTCCTACCTGACTTTTGGGTTTATTAATCAATTATCTCCCCTCCCTTTTTTTTTGGTCTATTCTGCCCTCCCTTTCGAGTTTATTAATTATGACCTCCCAGCCATTTGTGAAATTTTCTTCTTATATTTCAACCATAATACATAGAAAAAGTTCTGTTTATGATTGGATAGCCCTTATTCTGCATCCAACTTCAAGAAGTGATAAAAAAAATTGGAATTTAAATTGAATATTCCAAACGTACGGAGGTCACTGTAAATTTCCACAACACGGGAGATGTCGGAGGTAATCCTTTAAGTTTTGTACCTTTTATTGACAAAAGAACTTGTATTAATCATGCTTCCAAATACGGTGATTATACATCAGGCTGTAGTTAATTATCTTTTGGATTTGAATATCATATTCATAACTGAAGTCAGTGAAGGTGAGGGTAATTGTCCCTTAAATCTTGTATCTTTACTCTGATTATAACTTAAGGTGTAGTTAATTCAATAGCAGTTGAATTTTTCTCTAGATGCATGGGCATTTGTAATTGGTTTTGGCTCTAATTTCCAGAACAAACATTACATTATTTAAAATGTCAAAAATTTTTAGAAACAAAAATAGAACTCAGTGATTCAACAATGGATTCGATGCATTGCTGAGACTTCAAATCTTTGAGCCAAACATTCGGCAAGTCATAGCGAGTCTTATTCTGATAAAAATATATATATAGGTATTTGCAACAGTTTTGAACTTGTTGGGTACTGAATCCTAGTCAACTCAGGCCATTTCGGATCGGTTTCGGTTCTTGTCTTTGAACAATGGAAGCTGAAGATAAAGGGTACTCAAAGTACTAGTAGCGTCACACTCCGGTCTAGCCCAGTAAGATTTTGTCTGCTTTGGGCCTAAGGCTTCACGGTTTTGCTTCTCCTAAAAAAAACCCTTGTACTAGGGAGGAGGATTAGTGACCGCATATCTATACATATATATATCACATAAATTTACACACATAGGTGACTGGGGATGAACTTCCAATTGTGTGTAGCTTGTCAGTATCAACTGCAGCCACACAAAGGCATGTACTGCAGCTTGTCCACAATACAGGGGTCGTTACAAGTAGTTTCTTTAAAATTGGTTCGGGGCCTCCATTATTCTCTTTGTTCTGTTTCTAAAAGTTTTTTATTTTGTTTTTTGTTTTTTCTTGGGTTACTCAAGGTTTTGGATCTTTATGTGTGGCTGAGTTTTCGATTAGAAGAGTCATTTCCAGATCGTGAGCTAGCGTCTTCACAGAAGGCCATTTGCAGCATGTGAGCAAACATAGCCTCTTGGGTTCAACGGTTTCATTGTGGCTTTAAATTCACTATTTTATTTTTCTTCTTCTTTTTTTCTTCCTTTTTTTTTATATCAAAAAAGTAAATTTAAAGCCACAACAATACCATTCGAACATGACACTAATAGGATACAAGCTTGCATTACTTTTGCTTTGGACTGCCACAGCTCTTGTGGAATACTAAATTTTAATTGCACGGGGAACTGACGTGCCATTGTTAAATTTCGTGTACTCTGTTATTGCACTTTTAGGTTGATTGAGGAGTTCTTGGAGAGACTAGGGTGGCCGCAGCAACCAATGGCAAGGAGGTTACGGCCTCGTACCATTTCAAATTCTCTATTGTTCCGAGATGTGAGAGAATAAATTCAATGTGCTCGAATCGAAGTTTTTGAATGTGCTCCAATTGATTTGCTGTGTCGATTCGGCTTGGAACTTGTCAAATATTTTCTACTGAACCGGATCGCTTCTAATTATTTGTTCTTCGGGAGAAGAGAGGCCATGCTATTGCCTTTAATTCCGCATACACATGTATATTAACTACCTTTATGCCATGGCAAGGTCGGGCATCATTGTATATTTTGCAGCCGTAGTATTTTTACCGGGAAGTGGATCTGAATGAACTTATTTTAAATTATATATTTGGAGAAAGAAAGAAATTTGATGTTTTGTAGGTAATATAAATCATAGTAAGCCTCTTCGATTATATAGGATGAATGTGCTGAATGTAGTTAAAAGAAATTTCTTCATTTCAGTTTTATAAATAAAGAAATTTGAGACATTGTTTAAGGATACCTGGTAGATATCTGAGGCAGAAGGCAACTTCTCCAATAGATCACTTCAATAGTTCAATGACATCATTTGTTGCAAATTTGGTAAACATTCCTCCCAAATAGCATATATAATACAATAAAACAGTCTAGTGTATTGGGTTAAATTTTGTGCAACTGAATTACATTCTGTGGTAACACACGACATCTCAATAAACGAAACATGGAGAAGCAGCAATTCAGCATTTTCAATGATGGCTATAGATTACAGATTCTCAACAGGGGGCTTGAGATCATGAATAACGTTCCATGTATGAACCAAAGCCCGGTTTCAATCTCAAAAGTGGTGCGCTGCATGCCCTGCTAGCACTTCAATATATGCAGCTTCTCCAAACTGATTCACTTTCTCAGAAACACCTGCTAAGAAGTTCCCCCTATGGCCATGAACTACAATGCCAATGCCACTGCATTCTGATCCAGCTCCTCTAAATGATCATGTGAGCACTTTAGAGGTAACATTAATGAAAGCAAGACCATTAATTTATAATTGAATGGTTCAGATTTTGAATCCACCCCAGAAGAAGTGATCCCTTTGGTGAGGACTCAATTAATATGAGCTAATTTGAACCATTCAATTTAAATTTAACGATTTACAAGCTAATTTGAACCATTCAATTTAAATTTAACGATTTACATAATCTCACATCTAAAATAATTTTCGTCACTTTAGAGGAGCCGCACCACATTGAATTTTTTATTAGCCTTCCCTTGGAGCCTGTTAGTGCTCTAGCTGCAAATCTGACTGACTGAAGATAGGTTTCCAAAACTCATCTAGGCGCCTAACAGCTTGCCTAACCAAAATCAAAGAACGCAGCACTGCCTTCCTGAGTAAACTGGTTCCAGTTCTCCAACAAAACCCAACAAAGCATAGCAACAAAAGTTGGAAAATATTTTTTGTGCGAAGTTGGAAAAAGACATGAGTGATGGGCTCTTGAGACATGATCCATTTTCTCTTTTTTCATGGAATTTTTTTTTACCCTTCCTACAAAGAATTGGATTCCTTGGAATAACAAAACAAGGTAATAGAATGTCTCACCAAATTAGTCATCCCATTTTCTAATAATTTTTTCAATCATTTTCGAATTTTGCAATCAAACACACCCTTACATTCGATTAACAAGATTTTATCAAGAAAGGATAGCAAAAAGTCACTGAACAAGAGAGAAAACTCAATTTTTACTTTCATTTTCAAAGAAGAATAGCAAGCCATCTATAAATTTTATCTATTATATAAGCCAGGAAACGCTTTTGAGGCTCCATCATACTTTTGATTTCCAATTTTACATCTAATCATCTTATTTTTTAGGGTGATTTAGACTTTGGGCGCCATTTGTTCCTGCATATCAGACGTTAGGTGCCAAAGTTTTGCATAATAGGTGTTCGGGTGCCATTTTGGACGGAATTCGTTAGTTAACGTGGTCAACCGTTAGCTCATTTAATTTTTACCCATTTTACCCCTAAGCAAGAGAAATATGTTGTCTTTTTCTAGGGGTAGAATGAGTAAATTGGATCAAAAATTAACAGAGCTAACGGTTGACCACGTTGACTAACGGATTCTATCCAAAATGGCACCAAAACACTTATTATGCAAAACTTCAGCACCAAACGTCTGATAGGCATGAACAAACGGCACCCAAAGTCTAAATCATCCTATTTTTTATAAAAAAAAAGATGATTACGCTCCTAAGAAAGTTGAACACACATCCAATTACTAGATCGTTTATCATTTTCGTTAATTATTCTCTTCAAATTAGATCCATAAGAGACACGACTAAATCTAGTTTCAATACAAGGGGATGATCTATAGCATTACCCAACGGTGGAACTGGGGCGGGCAGAGCAAGTTCCAATTCAGCCCAACAAAAGGAAAAAAAAAAACCCATTAGTCATAGGAAGGAGGATTAGTGACTGTATATCTATACATATATATATCACATAAATTTACACACATAGGTGACTGGAGATGAACTTCCAAGTGTGTGTAGCCTGTCAGTATCAACTGCAGCCAGACAAAGGCACATACTGCAGCTTGTCCACAATAAAAGGGTCATTACAAGTGGTTTCCTTAAAATTGGTTCAGGGCCTCCATTATTCTCTTTGTTCTGTTTCTAAAAGTAATTTTTTTTTGGGTTACTCAAGGTTTTGGATCTTTACGTGTGGCTGAGTTTTCGATTAGAAGAGTCATTTCCAGATCGTGAGCTAGCGTCTTCACAGAAGGCCATTTGCACCATGTGAGTAAGCACAGCCTCTTGGGTTCATACGGTTTCATTGTGGCTTTAAATTTACTATCTTTTAATTCTTTTTTTTTTTTATAGAAAAAGTAAATTTAAAGCCACAACAAAACCATTCAAACTTGACCCTAATACGAAACAAGCTTGCATTACTTTTGCTTTGGACCGCCACAGCTCCCGTGGAATACTAAATTTTAATTGCACGGGGAACTGACGTGCCATTGTTAAATTTCGTTCACTCTGTTATTGCATTTTTAGGTTGGTTGAGGAGTTCTTGGAGAGACTAGGGTGGCCGCAGCAACCAATGGCAAAGGAGGTTACGGCCTCGTACCATTTCAAATTCTCTATTGGTCCGAGATGTCTGAGAATAAATTCGATGTGCTCGAATTCAAGTTTTTGAATGTGCTTCAATCGATTTGCTGCGTTGATTCGGCTTGGAACTTGTCAAATATTTTCTACTGAACCGGATCGTTTCTAATTGTTTTTTCTTCTTCGGGAGAAGAGAGGCCATGCTATTGCCTTTAATTCCGCATACATTTACATGTATATTATCTAACTTTATGTTATGGCAAGGTCGGGTACCATTGTATATTTGTAGCCATAGTATTTTTACTGGGAAGTGGATCTGATCGAATTTATTTTAAATTATATATATGGAGAAAGAAAGAAATTTGATATTTTCTAGGTAATAAATCATAGTAGGCCTCTTCGATTATTTAGGATGGATGTGCTGAATGTAGTAAAAAGAAATTTCTTAATTTTAGTTTTATAAATAAAGAAATTTGGGACATTGTTTTAAGGATACCTGGTAGATATCTGGGGCAGAAATGAAGGCAAGTTCACCAATAGACCACTTCAATAGTTCAAATGCATATCATTTGTTGCAAATTTGGTAAACATTCCTTGCAAATAGCATATATAATATAATAAATCAGTCTATCATTCATTAGAATCAGAATCCAGATACAAATTTCGGTTTTCCCTTGAACCAAGCAACAAAATTATCTACCTGCCTAGCGTACTGAGCTAAAATTATGTGCAACCGGATTACATTCTGTAGTACCAAACTACATCTCGATACATAAAACATAGCGAAGTAGCGATTCAGCCTTCTCAGTGACATCTATAGGTTACTGATTCTAAACAGGGAGATTTGAGAGCACGCATCTATGTACAAACCAAAGCCCGGTTTCTATCTCAAAAGTGGTGCTCCGCGTGCACCGCTAACACTTCAAATATATTCAGCTTCCCCAAACTGATTCACTTTCTCAGAAAGACCGCCATGAACTACAATGCCACTGCATTCTGATTTGACTCCTAATCTAGACCATTAATTTTTAATTGAATAGTTCAGATTTTGAGTTCTCGTCAGAAGTGACCCTTCTGGCAAGGACTCAATTAATATAAGCTAATTTGAACCATTTAATTTAAAATTAACGATTTAGGTAATAACTTCACATCTAAAGTAATTTCCGTCGCTTTAGAGGAGCCGAACCACATTGATTTTTTTAATAGCCTTCCCTTGGAGCCTGTCAGTGTTCTAGCTGCAAATCTAACTGACTGAACTTAGGTTTCCGAAACTCATCTAGGCGCCTAACAGCTTGCCTAACCAAAATCAGAGAATGCAGCACTGCCTTCGTGAATAAAATGGTTCCAGTTCTCCAACAAAACCCAACAAAGCATAACAACATAAGTTGGAAAATGATTTTTGTGTGAAGTTGGAAAAAGATGAGTGATGGGCTGTTGAGACATTATCCATTTCCTCTTTTTTCATGGAATTTTTTTTTTACCCATCCCCAAAAGAATTGAATTCCTTGGAAAAACAGAAAAGGTAACATAACGTCTAACCAAATCAGTCATCTCATTTTCTAATAAATTTTTCAATCACTTTCGAATTTCGCTATCAAACACACCCTTACATTTGATTAACAAGACTTTATCAAGAAAGGATAGCAAAAAGTCAATGAACAAGAAAGAAAACCCAATTTTTACATTCATTTTCAAAGAAGAATAGCAAGCCCAACCTATACATGCTATTATATATAATCCATGAACCGCTTTCAAAGAAGAATAGGAGGTCCATCTATACATGCTATTATTTAACTTTTGAAGTTCCATCATACTTTTGATTTCCAATTTTACATCTAACCATCTTATTTTTAATTAAAAAAAGGATTACAATAGGATTTGAACCCTCACTCCTAAGAAAGTTACACACATCCAATTACTAGGTTGTTTATCATTTTCGTTAATTATTCTATTCAAATTAGATCCATAAGAGATGTGTGTGCAAGGTAATGTAGTCTCAATGCAAGGGGAAGATCTATGGCATTACCCAATGGTGGAACTGGGGCGGGCAGAGCAACTCCAATTCAGCCCAACAAAAGAAAAAAACACCATTAGTTTTAACTGTGAAAGCTAAATTTTTAAGTATCTTAGCCAACTACCAGTTTGGCAACCCAAGAAAGTTAATAATTGTAGAAAAACTGTGAAATTTTCATGAAGCATAGATAACTCGAGTGTTATCCCAAAATCCTACTCCATCCATCAATTTGACCAGAAGATACTAATGAAGAACATAAATAACAAAATTCCAGCATAACATAGAGCAAAACATATTGATTTAAAAGAATCAAATGCTCCATTTCAGTTCAACAAGCTCACTAGGAATTACCAGATCCTTGATGTTTTGCTTGTACCATCAATTCTTCGATCTGTTCTTTCGCTTTTCCCTTTCCTTTCCTGTCTAGTTCTGTCACCAGCAACTTGTACACATTATCCCAAGGAACAAATCCCCTCAACACTATTTCCTCAAAAAACGAGCAAGCATGTTCAAGCTTTCCACTCTTACATAACCCGCGAACCAAAATAGAATACGTTTCAATTCCAACGCCCACATCATTTTTAACCATATGGTTCAACAAAAATGAAATAACCTTCATTCTCTTCATCCTACAACACATCTTTAACAAGGGCACGTACGTATCATTATCAGGCTTGCACAGACTATCTTCCATTTCCTTAAGCAGCTTTAGAGCTTGCTCTTCCTGTGAATGTTGGCAAGCAATAGTGATCATAGTATTGTAAGCCCACACATTCCGTGTAACTCCTTGTTTGGGCATATCATCGAACAAATGGTGGGCATCCTTTAGCCTACCGGCTTTACTTAGAATGTAAATCAAAGAGCTATAAAACGAAGAATCGGGAACAACACCATTGTGTTTCATCTTCTCGTAAAATTCTAATGCTTCATTTATCTGCTTCGCCTTTCCTAAAGCATGCATTATGATAGTATACGTGATAATGCTTGGAGGGCAACCTTTTTCTTGCATTTCTACTAGCATAGCATCGACTTTACGGAAATCTTTTTCGTAGCAATATGCTTCAATAAAAGAGGTGTAAGAAACCACATCGGGACAAAGCCCGTGTTTTCTCATCTCTTCAATGGTCACTTGTGCTTTTTCCAATTGTCTAGCTTTGCACCACCCATGGATTAATATATTGAAAGTATGCAGATTTGGAGAAATATGACTCTTGAATTCTGTATACGCACTTTGAGCTAACTCAGAGCTTTGATCTTTCACCAATGCGTCCATTAGCGTGTTCAATGCCACAACATCCTTGTTCACTCCAAATTGCTCTATTCTTCTAAATGCCTCTATTGCTTCTTCATATCTATGAGCTTTTGCAAGCCTTCTCATGACCTTGGTCATTGTGACCAATGTAACGTACCCCAATTTGTGCATTTCTTCCACTATTTCCCACATAAGAGCAAACTTCCTTGATTTCCCCAAACTATCGACCATCAAGTTATAAGAATCGGGCGAGTGCTTGAAACCCGTTTGCAATTTAACCCATTTGAAAAACCCAAAAGCTGGTATCCATTCTTTGCTAAATCTCTTCAACATTTGAGTAACTAGACTCTCAGATACGATAACACTGCAACCATTTAAAGCTTGAACGACAGGATCAGGTGATTCGAATCGTTTCTTCAGAATCTTACTTATTTTATCAACATCATCATTGGCAGTATCCCCTACTAAGCTTTTAGCACCAGCTTTTTGATCATGAAGATTTTGATTTTCAATCCAGTAAGAGATTGATGGAAGAACAAAATCGTCCTCTTGGTTCTTGATAATCTTGTCCTCTGAAAATTTAACCCAACTCGGAAGATCTGGTGACTCGGGATTGTTGATTGACTCACCAAATTCTGGTAACACGGTCGTGTTGCAGAAAGTATTCAAAAACAAACAATACATTCCATTGATTGAGTGAACATTGCCTTTATACATCTTCAAGGCTGTTCGAGACCCCATATCCCGAATCACAGTGAAACTTTTCAATTTTGAGAGCATTTTTGATGACCTCAAAGGATAAACCCAAATAACGGCTGTTCAAAATATTGAGAGAAAGGGGATACTCATAAAATAGAGCAAATGATTATCTCCGATGAAACCTAAAGTGTTGAGAATTGAGATAGTAAGAAAACAGTAGAATTATTGTGGAAGTTATCCCTGCAAGAAGAAAACGATATACGGAACACATTATACGAGGGAAATAAAATAAAGGAAAAAAACCAATTTGTATCTTCACTATGAGGAATATGTATGTAGCTGCAAATATTTCGAGAGCATCTTTTGGTATATAATTGTGAATAAATGCACGAAATATAATTAAGGAATTTTAAACCAAAATTGTGAACACATTTTAATGCCCAATTGCTGAAAAAATGCTCTATCATTATTTTATGTATACAGAACTAGATTAGGTGTCTTTGGTGGACTCTCCTTAGCTTCAAATTTGGTTTCATTCCAAAACTTAAATCGCTTTCTTTTTTTTTTTCTTTTTCCATTTATTTTTAATTTTTTTAATTGATTTCTCTTGAATCTTAGTAAGCACTTGGTTCATCACATCTAACAATTGTTTAAGGTGGGCACTTTCCCACCATAACTTTTGAGTTGTGCTAATCTCTAGTAAAGAATATGCTTTGGCCCCTCATTTCCACGACATCATCAACAAAGGGTTGGGCTTAATATACGATATTTTGCTGCTTCAGCATTTCAAAACAATGTATACATTTTGTCCACTTTTCCAGGACAGGTGGAATTTTTCACTCCTTCTTTTGAAATTATCTTTTCCATGTTAGAATTATCGCACGTTCGATTCACAAACTCCGTATGTCATTTTTAAAAGTAAAGTTAGATTTTTAGCAGTATTATACTTTCAAAAAAGTAAATAATCAGTTACCTAGACCTAGCCACGCCCAGAAGCTCTAGTGCCTTTTAGAACATTGTGTAACCATACGTCAAAATTAAGTTTTTGGGCCCTCTTACTGTTAAATTTCTGGCTCCGCACTACTAACGAACATGTCTTAATCCTATAAGGCTTCTTTATGTATAAACCCAATATTGTTCAGTTATGGTTACACTGAACTGAAGTGAGAAGTAGGTCATATCCCTTAAATTCAATAATACCCAATAAAATTCAAAATAGAACACATCGCAACAATAATGATGGTGAAAGAAAATATGAATGCAGAATAATCTTGGAATTGACAGTCTACTACTTGGAATTAGAATTTGAAAATGGAACTGAATAGGTGACCAAAATCTAGGTATAAAGGAGAAAGAAGAAGATGATGAAATTACAATAAGAAGAGGGGAAAATTAAGAGTGACTTACACGAAGAAAGAGCTGATGGCAATGGCGGATTAAGCCTTCGTTGATTTTTTGCCGGGTATAGCAGGTCAATTAGGTTTCAAAATTTTGGGTATGAGCAAGGGCATTTTCTGTGGTGTTTATTTCTTCTAAAAATAAGGGATTTTTTTTTTTCGAATAACAGTACTCTTGCCCTCCATGGTTGATCAAACGGGTACATTACTTTTTTCTCTGTAGCTCGCTAAGCATTATTTTGATAATGTTGTGATTTAATCTTGGGAGTTCGATTCGACATTGGGAGTTCTAAGTCAATTTAAGATTATCCTAATAACAACGTTATACCAATAGGCCAAAAAGCTTGGTTTCAGACGGGTATATTATAAACGCAAAACTTTACGCGTGGTAAGATGTAATTTTTAAGGATCGGGGGCACAAATAATGTCTTATCTCTTGCTCCCAACCACGTGGTTGGTTTGGTTTTATCCAAATGGGAATACATTTTTATCAAGTTGTGAAATAACTTAGTTACAATGAGCTTAAGTTAACTCAAATATTCTCATTGCTAAAATTCAAAAAATATAATACCTTTTATATATATGGTCGGGTATCATTATTAATAATCTAAAATAATAATTAAAGACTCTAAAAGATGACATAAGTACATTAAAATTGTCCAGAAATATAAATATAAAATATTGTTATAGATAATTTTAGAATGCTTTTTGTTTGGTCGAAATTTTTAAATGTTTGATTTAAAATTTACTTTTAAATATAGTTTTTTTAAAACTGTTTTTAATTCGATTTGTATGCTGATAACTATTTTTAAACTGAGTGAACCAAATACAATTTTTTTTTAAAAATAAAATCATCCAAAATATTTTGTAAAAGCCTAACCAAACAAATATTCATATGTAGTGCTAATATTTGCCTTACCCTTTATCTATCTAGGTGTTTTTTTTAATATGTGCCCTTAGGCCATTTTAAAAGTCTTCTCTATAAAATCATTTATATCTTCATGTTCTGTTAAAGTGCAATATATCCGGATATTGAAAAATGGAACTTATTTGAAAAAGTTTTCTGCAAAAGAATCAAGGAATAATATTTTTGTAAATTAAGGGCTTATATTTTATTAAACTCCAAAAGGAGTACAAAGTTAACTTTGTAGTAGATTTTTAAATTGTATTTTTTTATGGAACCATGCAAAATTAAGTTTGCACTACATGCTTTTTAACATATTATTATAAATAAGTATTAATTGACAGCGGTTTAGAACTGTTGACTTGAAAGTCACTAATCTTGTTTTGATAATAACAATAAAGTTAATCATGTGTAATTTAACTTAGTTGGTGTTTTAAGTTATAGCCACAACAAATTGATCATATGTGGACTTAACCGAAAAGCCGGATTCAAGGTCATTCATCTACAAAGTATTGCAATCCATGCCACTCACCTCACACAACTTTCATGAGATCTCTTTGAAGTACAATGAAGCCAAGGAAGAAAAGAAACGTAGCAATACAAACAAAGCTCTCAAAGACTCCTTATTGTTTATGTGAGTGAGTGCTTTAGTTTTCCTTGTAAAGGTTTCGATTTGATCATTATAATAAGCTCATAGAATATTCCTTTTCATAAGATTGATCAAAACAAAGGTTGAATTAAAATCCTTTCAAAAACCCTCTCTTAAGGAAAAACCATTTTTGAAATTAATTCATTTTTAATTCTAAAAGATCTTATTGTTGCTCTAACAAAAATAGGTGTCTTAGGAACCTATATTCTACCTTTACCAAGCATTAAAATTGGTTTTAGAGCTTAAATGCAAATATACGAAATTTGGATTTTTGGCCTGATGGACAGAGCCCATCAGTCGACTAAGCAGAGAGGCTCAGTCGACTGAGGCTTGCTCAGTCGACTAAGGAGCACTGCTCAGTCGACTGATGGCCCAAAAACTAGCCGTTGGAGTTCTGATTTTTTACCATTTTTGGCACCAAACTCTTACCAACTTCCTCCAAACGGACATATGTTGTCTTAGACTATATATACACCTTCTAAGACTTATTTAAACACACTTGAATCATTCTTACACTATTCTCTTCATCTACATTCATTCTTAAAGATTCAAGAACAATTCTTTTGATCAATCATTCTTATTTTGAGCTATATTCTATTGATCAAAGTTGACATCTCTTAGTGTGAGCTTAAGTTGTAATCTTCATACACTATAGAGCTATTGTACATTGGTGTTAGTCACCAAATCATTTCTTTCAAACATTAAGAGAGGTTTATCTCTTAAGATAGCAAGAGAGTTTTCTTGTGTGAGTAGTGAGAGAATATCAATACTTGTAAAGAGTGTAGTGAGACAACAACACTTGTAGTGGTTTTATCTTCACCCGGAAGAAGATTAGAATTAATGGAATTTCTCGGGGTACTAACCGAGCACGGAGTAGGGGCTAACAAGCCGAACCGTGTGGACAAAAAGTCTTTGACTTTGATCGGTTCAATCTTTCTATCTCTTTATCTCTTAAATTGTGTTATTTGTTTCTTGTGATTGGATTTATCTTTGTTTATTGGTTGGTTGATTGATATAGACATCAAACATTTTTAAATTAGAAAATTAGTCATATGTCCAATATTTTTTGAACTGATCTACTGAAGGACAAAGAATTTTGAACTATTGTTTGAGATCCAATTTTTTGGAATAAGGACGATTTTTTTCCTAAAAGACATTTTATTTGTTGATATTTTTAATTATGATGATATTATTATTTTCATGTACTTTGTCAATATTACCCTTCTAATATATTATTTAATATTACACATTTTCAACATATAAATATTAACAAGAGAGTTAAGTAATAATGCTAATGCATTGATTGATAATTGCTACTAAATAATTAATATTAATAAATATAGGTAGTGGAAGCAGTAAAGAGACAATCGAAGAAAACACCGTCATTGACTCCCCCATCCCCATAGTTGCCCATTCCCTCATCCCCAGCACAACCTCTATCCCCCACCACTCTCCCACCTTCACCTCACTCATGCCAGCTTTAACACCCATACTGATTGACGGGAAAATCGTCCTCTTGGTAAAATCCAAACAGTATAAGTTGTGCAAGTTTATTATTACTCTGTCGCTTGATCGGATATTTTTAATATAACCTTCATTAGAAGCGGCATGGTCAGCTCATGCAACGCAAACGCCTCCACCGTATGTGTGCATCCACCGTTACAACGGCCATTGCCTTGTGACTATGTTGCTACACCAAGCACAACGTGAAACCATCATTCGATTCCAACCTTTAATGCTCAAGGATAAGCCTGGTAACCATTCTAAAATGTCTGCTTAACCATTCTAATTTTCTAAAAGCAAAATGCTTGGTAACTGTATTATGCCTATACAAAATAATGAAAATGCCTAATATTATAGTTGTAGTTGAAAATGTAATTTTGGGGTACAACTTTGATAATATCAATTAAGTTAGATTTTAAATTTCAAATATATTTTAATTGTTTGACTTGAATCTTTTCATTTTGAATTTAGATTAGGTACCAGACATTTTCCAATTTATAGGCAATTGGATTTATGTTAGGATTAAATGATGATCAGGTTGATTTTTTGAATTTACGTTAATTGGTTGACTTTTATATTTTTTATTTGAATTTAACGTATGTAGCAAATTTGCCCAGATTTTAGGGATTTTCGTTAATGTTAACTTTAGAGTGAGGACTAATATGGGATTTTTTGGATTTTGTTTGTTGTTTTTTTATTTATTAACTTCAATAAACATACCTGGATCCTTTAGCAGCTGGTGCAAATTTATAGAGACCTATTTTGGCTTGTTCATATCCACACGTTTTTTTTTTCCTTCCATTGCATTATTGCATCTTATTAGTAAATTTACGTAATGATTCTGCACAATTCCTAAAATATTTTAACCATTTAGATGATTCATTTGTTACATTTACTCAATTAATAGCAAGGATCTACCAAATGAAATAGCGGTGTATAAAAATCCCCAAGTGTGACACAAATTACTCCTTACATTAAGTGGTTCAACATTGATCATCTTCACATCTCAAATGATTACAGATTTTGTTTTAAAGGTAAATATTCATACTCCATAGCCTATATTGAGTTTTGCATGATGTCGGTAAATTTCTTTGAATGGTTGTGTTCCATTTTTAATTTGGGTTTGTTGATCCTTACATTGCTGCTCTTTTTTATTTGCTTTTGTTGATTTATGCCTAATCTAATAATTTCTAATTATGTTGTACCCAAAAATTGGTTCTATGTTATGAATCCAATGTGCTACTAATATTATGCCTGCTTGTAATCATTCTAAAATGCCTGCTAACATTTTTGTTTCTTTACTTACGTGTTTAACTAGATTTTTGAATTGACATTCAAATGGATTATGATAATAAATTTTGAATTTTTTTGAATATAAGTTTGACTCTTAGATTTATTGTTAGCACGATTTTAAGATCATTCGTTTGATTATAGATTTTTTAAAATTAAGATATTATTTAGTTTTTTTATTTACTAGTAATTTTTTAGGGGTATTATTGGAATTCATGCTATAGGAATCTAATTTTTTATTTTTTATTTCATTTATTATTTAGTTGTCCTTTACACAAAACTTTGTCCTTTAGTCAAAACTTTGGTCTTTAAACAATGTGTTGAAAAGTAGTGTCCTTGAGTAGATAGAGAAAGTAAAATTCGTCCTTTAAACTAATTGCCCCTTTTTAAATTGATTTTAAAAATACCATTAAGTTTTAAAAACCCTATTCACCCTCCCTCTAGGGTATTTTCCGACCTACAAGAACAATTCTAACAAATTACATATTCAAAACCTATTTATTAATAAAATACACATAATAATTTTTTGGGAGTTATACAAAGTTAAGTTTGCACTCCTTATTTTCTAAAACATTATTATGTATTTGTATTTCTTTGACGTTATTTTAAAGTTTTATAAATAAAACTTAAGAATATACTTGTTAAAAAAATATAAACACATCATGCAAAACAAATTTGCATTAGTTGTAAAGTTAAGTTTGTACATAACATAATTTTGTCTGAACTTAAGTTTGCACAGAAAATTTTGTGTGAACTTAAGTTTGCACATAACATAATTTTGTCTAAACTTATTGCACTTGGTTAAAGCCTTATTTTAAAATACAAATGATAAACAAGCCGTTATTTCAGAATAATATGCCCTTTATTTCGGAACGATAATAATATATATGCCCTTATTTGTATGGAATATAATTTTTTTGTTAACATTTGTACATGTAAATATAGTGATATAAATTTTACATGTGATTTACTTGCCATATCACTTGAAAATGCCCATAAGGATATATTCTTTTAAGGCAATAATTTTTATAATGTTGTAAATATATTCTTTTCATGCGATTTTAGAGGAAATTTGAACATTCTCCTAATTTCTACATTGAAAGTGTGTTTTTCCTTTCCTTTCCCTTTTTTTTTGTTTGTGTAAGTTTACAAGATTTTTAAATTTTGTGAAATTTTAAATTCTTGCAAATTGTGATAATTTAAAATCACACAAAGTTGGGTGTGATTTCAAGAATGCTGAGTAGAATAAAAATATTCATATCCAATCAACTCTTTATATTTTTTGATCTTTTCATTAGCTATTTGAGCCTCTTTTAATATTATTTATTTTTAAAAAAATACCAATAGTAGGGGTGTGCACGGTTTGGTTTAACCAAACCGACTTTTCGATTTTACGCCTAACTTCAACTGAACCGAACCATCAAAACAGGTAAAACCAACCAAGATCGGTTCAGTTTTGGTCGGTTCAGGTGGTCGATTTTTGTTGGTTCGGGTCTTGGCCTTGGCCTAAATTATTGTTTTGGGCCATGAGTTTATAATATTTGGAATTTTGATATGTTTTTAAATCTCTCAGACCTTCTTTTCTTATTGAATGTTTGGGCATTTTCTCTACTTAAATATTTATTATTCTTGAGCTTTCTTTTTAATTTTTTAACCTATATTATTTTAAAGAAAATAATTCATTAGTTATATACACCGAACCAATAAAAATATAATAAGTGCACTAGTTGGTTCAGTTTGATTTTTGCCAGTGTTGTAAGCAAAAAAAACCTAAAACTGAACGGCCTACTTTGACTTTTCGATTTCTTAACCGAACCGCAAAGCTTGAAAAACTACTCGGCTCAATTCTTTTCAATTCTTTGCAGACCCCTAAGTCCCTAACCACTAGTACCTAATTCTCTTCCCGACCCTCTCCCTGATTAAAATATATATAAATACATAGTAATCAAATTGCCCCTTCTAATAAAATCTCTAGATCCATTCGTACTTTAATGCATAAATGTTTAAGTAGTTTAGTGATGAATTCGATTTCTTCTAATTTAGGTGTACAAGTTTAAGTCCTAACAAATTATTTATCATTTAAGAAGAACAAATGCACGGGTAAAATTGAACCAATTTATTTATTCTAGATGCACATGCGATACATGTGCCAGCCTTTTTGCTAATTTTCTATGCACGCACAAATCTAAGTTAAAAAGAAAAAAAATATAGCTTAATTAATGATTATAATCATTGATGATAAATGAATAAATTGGCAAACCTGTCGTATATCAAAGTATTTTTTGGATAATGATATTAACACTCCATAAAAGTACTCTAACAATCCAAAATTATCTTTAGTGACAAAAAAGTGTCACGAAAGATCTATATAAGGTGTCACTATTCACTAAAGATGATTTTGGAGTGTTAGAATATTTTTTTGTAGAGTACTAATAGCATTTACCTATATTTTTTCAACATTAAATTGGAATTATTTTCGTCTTTCTAACTTATAGCTCACACCGGCTCATTTGCACGGTAACACTTCATCTCATTAAGTTGGTGTAATAGTGCCGAGTATATGTACATTATCTCAGTGTAATAGGGCCGAACTTTTTTGGAAAAAAAATAAAAAATATTGGCTCAGCCCTAGTGCCGAGTCAATATTAGAGTGTTAGATAGTGTTTTGCTGTGTGTAATTAATGTTGCCCTGTTCAATTCGGTTGAGAAGGTGCTCTTCTAAATCCCAAAATACCCAAATTCAAGTATCATCTTACAAATAATAAAATATCATATGTCACTATTTCAGATATTGTATTCAAGCATACTACATGCTATCTTGGAACAATAATAAATTTAAAGACTCTATTTGATAATAAGATAGAAAATGATAGAAAACCAAACATTGGTATTTGCCTTTATTTGATTTCCTATTTCTACCATCCTTGATATTTGTCCCTATTTTAAATCCCATAAAAGAAACTTGTTTTGAAAATTAATTATAATCAATTCTACTTAATTAGGTGAATCAAATTATAGGTGAATCAAATTATAAGCAGTAGTATGATAATTGTATTTCTTTTCATGCATGGAATTAAAAAACAAGCTGACGTTCCATTTTGTTTCAATCAAATTAAATATTAAGTTCTTCACACACACATTATTATTCTATTTTTATTTTTTGTCTTAGATCTACCAAACAACATATAACGTTTTATTTTATTTTTATTTTTTTGCTCTTAATTTTTTTTATCTTTCTAATTTGTTGAATGTATGAACCTTTTTTTGTTCTAAAAAAAATTGTTTACTGAAAAAGTTTGGTTATGTATGGTAATAACTTGTACGATATATACATCTTGCTTTTTAATTTGAAAATACAAAATAACTTCTTTTTTTTCATTTTTTGGTCTAAAAGAAAATTTTGGATATTGGAATATGTGCTTCTCTAATAAAGTTTTATGCAAAAGAATCATAAAATAATATTTTTTTATATTAAGGGACTATATTTGACAAAATTATGAAAGGAGTGCAACATTAACTTTGTAGTATATTTTTGCATTGTTATTTTTATGATATTGTGCAAAATTATGTTTTTATGGCATGTTTAACATATTGCTATATCTAACTCTTTAATTGACAGTGTTTTAAAATTATTTTAATAAGTTATAAATTTAAACTCATTTATGAATAAAATACACATGTTAGTTTAGGTTTTTTTTTTTTGTTGTTGTTGTTGTTTTTATGTAAAGTTAAGTTTGCACTCCTTATTTTTCATTACGTTACTATATATTATTGTTTATTGACGTTATTTTTAAGTTACTTGAGTAATACATAAAAATATATTTGTTAAAAAAATATAAATATATCATGTAAAATAAATTTGCATTATTTTTTTTAAATTGCAAAGTTAAGTTTGCACAAAATTGTATTTTGTGCAAAGTTAAGTACGTATAAAACACAATTTTGGTAAAACCCCCCAATTTAAAACACAATTGATAAACAAACTTTTTTGTCAAAAAAATAGGCTCTTATTTTAGAAAAACATTATTTCTTCAACTTTTTTTTAAAAAAATTTGTCACACCACATTTTATCCCATTTTCACAAGAAAATTTTGGCCAGGGGAGGATACCCAATCCAACGTTAGAGCATGTTACAAATCGCTCACCAAGATAAATTTTGACCATATTGTAAATTTTTAATGTAATTGGTATGTCAATTTTTTTTTTCCATATCATAACTAATTAGTCATTAAAAGACGAAAGTATGCCACTGAAAAAATATTAAAATTTTATTTACATTCTATTAGTAACTAAATAATATAATAGGAATAATGGAAATTTTTCCTGACCTTTATTTCAATATTATTCCCAATACTAGAATAAAATTAAGATGGAGATATTGGCACCCTCAATATCTTTTGAAAATACTTATACTTTTCATTTGGTTCGTAACAACCGAGTAAAATATATATTCTTCGGTTGTAAAAATCCAAATATAAACTTAATAAAACTTGAAAATGTTTTACTCAGTTGTCAAAAATTGATTATATAAATTTTAATAAGATTTGATAATACTTTACTCAGTTGTTAAAAATTGAGTATATAGGTTTATACTCAATCCTCAAGAATTGAGTAACAAATATTTTATTCGGTTGTAAAAAATTAAATAAAAATAGGGTGGTGATGTTGGCGCCCCCCAAAATCTCTTGAAAACACTCTAACTTTTCATTCAGTCCTTAACAACCGAATATAAACTTGCAAAAATTTGAAAAAACTTGAAAATACTTTACTCGGTTGTCAATAACCGAATATATAGACCTATATTTGGTCCTCAACAATCGAATAATTGACACTTTACTCAGTTGCGAATGACCGAATTAAAATAAGAGTGTTATCATGAATTTTTTAGAGTGCCAACATCACCACCCTAAAAATAAGAGTGTTACTAAATATTTTTATGTACCAATATCCTTCACCCTACAATTATTGAAATCATTCTAAAAATAAATTGAATTCATATTCACATTATTACATTCCGATTAACCAATCGAGACGCGAGTGCGTTAACAGTCAAGCATGCAGAGCACCAGCACCGTGAAAAACCCAAGAGAGAGTGCGAAATAACATTTAGCTAAATATATTATTGTAAATGTTTCAAGGCATTCGAGTCAATTTAACCTTAACAAAAACCCTAAATATAAAAATATCTTCATCTCTTCTCATTCTTCCCTCTCTCAACCTCCCTTCTTCGTTCTCCTTCGTCCTTCTTCGTTCATTTTTTTTGTTTATAAAAAAGGGGGGGTTCAAAACGACGTGGTCTCTCTCAACCTAAGTCACCAAAGTCGGCGACTGAACGATTAATCGCCGATTTACACTGACTTACCTCCGATTTCTTACCCAGGCGAATTTCCCGGCGACTAATCGGGGATTTTTAGAACACTGATTTTCGGAGCTTATTTTGTTAAGACTTTGGGTCTGAATCATTCAAAGGTAAAGTTATCTCTGAACCTGAAAGCTGAACACTTATATTCACTTTTTATTTACCATTTTGCCCAGAACCTAACTCTTGGTCATATCTTAAAAGATAAAAGAGGGGCAAAATGATAAAAACATTATGTTTACTGTCTATTTAGATATTGCATTTAGAATAAAAACAAGCAAAATTTCAAGATTCTCAGTCTTTTAGACTTTAGATTCAGATTCAGACAACGAAACAAATGTAAGAGATGCATGCACTGATGCACATGTCATTGTGGTCTCCAATCTTTTGTCTCTTTATCTATACTCCCTCTTAGTCCCACTTTGATTTCAGTACTTTCTAAGGAGAGACTAATTTCAACCTAATCAATGGTTAAGAATAGGACATTTTTACTATTGTGAGATTAGTACATTGATAACGTCCTAAAACGGAAATAGAAATATTAATTTTGAGACACCCGGAAGGGAAAGTGAGACTATCAATTCAAGAGGGTCATAATAATTAATGTTTTGTGAATTATCTTTGGTTGCATTGTTACCATTTTGCCTTTGATTTTTGATTAAGATGTGTGATTGTATTTTATTTTTTCTTCAATTAATGTTTGCATTTGTTTACTTCATAGTTCTATTTTACATCATTGTCATTTTTGTGATATCATGTGCTTGTGTTGATGCATGTTGGCCATTATGATCTGTTACGGTATTAGATTCAAAAATTGGCTGAAGGTCTTGGATCTGACAAAAGAAGTATAACTTTTTAAGCCAAATTAAAAGTAATACTTTATGACAATAAATTAGGGCCGAAAATGTTTATATTATGTAATGGGAATGTGAGGGGCAAATGACATAAAAATTGCTATATAATTATAAAATTTTC
The DNA here is from genome assembly GCA_021464415.1 of Lonicera japonica. Classification (NCBI taxonomy): domain Eukaryota; kingdom Viridiplantae; phylum Streptophyta; class Magnoliopsida; order Dipsacales; family Caprifoliaceae; genus Lonicera; species Lonicera japonica. The sequence continues at coordinate 53,351,367 of CM038465.1, forward strand.
ATATTAATTATTATAAATCAGTAATGTAAACATACATACATACGTACATTCATTTATTTAGTTTTTGGAATGTCTATATTATAAAACTTAACTTGAGCAAAAGGCATAGGAACCATGACCAAGTGGGTTCAGTTGCAAATTTGTAAATGAAACTACATTTTTAGGTTCTGTCTAATTGACTAGGCCCTCAGAAAAATATCTCATTAAGACTTGGGTATGACTGGATTGGTGGATCTGGGGACAAAAAGGAAATAGAATCAGTATTATGACTTATGAGGGGGCGAAAGATTTAAAAAAAGTCAGGAAAAACTCCAATAGTAATGCAACTCGTTACAATTTACTGTCCAGAAAAGAAAGTAAAAGAAAGCTCACAATAATTCATAAAAAGCATACGTATATTTGAAAGTGACCAAAGAATAACCTGGTGACTGGTGATATCAATGTGCGATTGTGGGTTTTGGTGTACCATGATTGGGTAGCTACAAAAAACCGTGGGATATGCTTTTCTTGACAGTGAATTATTGTTAGAAAGTTGTTGACTGACAATGATGAAAATGTTTAGATAGAGACTTCTGGAGAGAGAGGAGCTTCAAAATTGAAATTGCATAGAGCTATAGTTCCCTGTTGTTGGTTTGTGATGCCTGGATAGAACTTAGTTAGTTAGGTGTGCAATGATAAGTGGTGACAAGGGACTGTGGTTTACACTTTTGTTGATAGTGAGATATCATTGGCAAGTGGTATCCACGATGATTTGAGGGATGATAATGGCTAAAATGATTGATAGTTTGATTTGTTCTTTACGTGTTCTAACTAGACATTGCAATGGATTTTATGGTTATTTTCAAGCTTAAGCTGTGTATTTTTCATTTGTACTATATAATGGACAGTTGGACACCAGTTGTGTATTTTAGTCAGGTTAATGTTTGTTTCAATATGTCTAATGAGTCATCCCCTTGATGACCTGATCACTTGAACACACCTGGGGCTGATTTGATTTGAGTTCTAGGAAAGGAATTGTCATTCTAGATAGTAGGAAAGCTCCTATGCTGACATTTGAGATTCGTTGCCAATTTTTGGTTAATAAGGAAACTATCCTTTCCTTATTTGAGAAGACATGCAAATATATTATTGAATATTATTTTATTATAATGCAAAAGAAAATGATTTACTATCTGTTAAAATTAGCGGTAATTTTTTTCAAAAAAGAAGGGAAAAGATTCCCGGGAATTCTCGTAGTTTTCTTCCCATTGATTATGGAAATGAATGAGGAATTTTAGTATTTTAATTTTCTAGGCATCCTGGATTCCTTTCCAAAACTCTAACCAAACGTTGAAATCTTGAATGAACAGGAATTTAGGATACCAGGAATGATACAAAGAACGAACCATCAGGAACCTAAGGATAAAATATAACCTGTTAATATAATCTCGGGTTAAAGTATCGTGTTAAGAATTGCCACTCTAGTTCTAAGCCTTTAATCACCTAATATCTAATAATCCTTATGAAGCTATATTGGGAAATAGAACACTTTAAGATGTGAATATATTCCTCTGACTTGGTATGTGTGCATGAAGGCACACGTTCCCCATAGTGTGTGTGATGTGTTGCATTCCAATGAGTTGTTTTGTTAATATTTCATACACTCTCTAAAGGTTATTGTTGATCTTAGTATCTAATAATGGCCAATTGTTTCTATCCAGGCTTTTGCATTGTATAGACCATGAAGAGGCCATTGTCATTTGATGAACAGGTGGATATATCATCGGACGAATCTTCTCCATCTGACGCAGATGACGATGGTTCCACAAGCAAGCAGTCCACTAATTACAATGATCCACCTGAAGGTATTTGCATTACCTTGCAGCCTATTTTTCGTTTCATATATTGAACTTTTTTTGCAACCTACCGTTGTCAAATAATAGCAATTCTTCTGCATATATGACACCTGTTTCTATGAATATATTGGTCAACCAAATACCAATATAAAAGTAGATATTAGTGTCATAATTTCAGTAAGAATTCTTCAAGGTATGCCTTTACAATGTATGATAAAATAAAAAAGGGTGTTCGATACACTGATTCCTTGTTCAGTTGATTTTATTCAATGATCGACCAAAATTGATTTTAAAAATACAAATTGCAATAGCCAATTATGGTTGGAGGCTAGCAAAATAGACGAGGACCAGAATGCGTAGATAGTTCTCGTTCTTTGTTTTGTTGAAAAGGAGGAAAAGAAAAGGTCAACTTACCGTCAGGTAGAGTTGTAAAAGAGTATATACATGACTTGTCAAAATAATGAAAAAAACCAAAGAAGCTAATTGTGTAAAAGGGTAGTTTAGTTGGTATGGTCAGTTTGGTGAGCATTAGTATATAGGTGTATTATCTTGAAACTTGCCAACTTTGTGAGCGTACTTTAGCTTCAGCTTAAACTGCAAACTGGTAATGAATCTCAATGCTAATTTGAGACGAATTTGTATCCAATGGGTGACTTCAAATACTCTTTCCATCCCAAACTGAGAGTCTAGTGTTCCTTTCTTGGGATGCCTCAATTTAAGAGTTCCAGTTTCATTTTGGGATGTAATCAGTGTACCAAATCTCATGATAGTAGATAAGTTTTATTCTTAACCAGTGATAGCCTTTGAAAGTAGTGTGTTTCTTAAAATTTGTGAAAGTCAAACACGGACACACTTAATTTGGGATGGAGGGATACCTAATATGATTCTTGTTGTTAAGCAGCACTTGTTTCTTTCTTCCACGTTATTTGGTTCTAGCTATCCAAGGACCCCTCTCTCTCTCTCTCTCTCTCTCTCTCTCTCTCTCTCTCTCTCTCCGTATATATATATATATTACACACGCACATGTCTCCTTTCACTTGTCCGTTGTGCCGCTTACATTCACCTCCATATTTTCAATTCAGTAGCAGTATTCCGAAAGGCAAAAATGTACCAAGATTACATGAAGGAGGTCCTGATCCCGACCCAACGTGGCTCCGTCATTCCGTTTACCTCGTGGACTGGATTAGCCAAATCTTTAAAGCAGTTATACGGTCAACCCCTGCATTACCTGACCAATATTCGGCTAAGGCAGTGGGACCAGCTAAGGGCGGGTGGTGAGGATGAATACAAACGGTTGGATACAATGATTCATCCATACAAAGCTGAGGCATGCATTTGGCTAATGGAAGAAGTTCACCGGCTCACCGCGTCCCGTGAGTATTTAGCTCAACTCTGGCTCGCCGACTCCACCCACCATGCATTTATCGATCCCATTTTCCCCAAATTGCAAAGCCCATCCTAAAAATGGGGAAAAGAAGAATTAGAATTGTTTGGTTTCTTTGACATTTCTGTTTTGGTTGGTTATCAGATGTTTAAAAGTTGTTGGATGCTTGTATGGTTTAGAATGTGGAACTGGGAACTACTCAACTGGCTAGTGGATATCTTTAAGGGCTCTGAATCTTCTTGTTTGTGCATATATGAAGTGAGGGCAGTTGGTTGCCTAAATTGTCTAATTTATGAGTTAGTTCATCATTCGTGTCCTAACTTTAAGAGTCTTCTGAACATTGGTGAAGTGCGAATTTGTCAATTTTTATACGATCTTGAAGGCACTATATAGAAATATAAAGCGCGTCTTGTAGTCAAAGTTTATAACAGAGAGAAGGTAGATTTCTTTTGATACACTGACACTAAAATAACTTATATACATGTCTTAATTGCCGTGGCTGCTATTCACGATCTTCTTGTGCGTCAAATGAGACTGGAAACTGTTCTTAACGGACCAACCGTGCAAAATTAAACAGCTCTCTCTATGGTCTGAGATAAGCACCCAAGCATGGCATGATAAATTTGACAACTTGATTGATTCAAATAGGTCTAGGGTTAGTGGAAGTGACGAAAATGCGTCTATAAAGCACTGCACCAAATTTGGGAGATAGTCACCGAGTAAGGTTAAAAACCACCAACTACATATATGGAATAAATTTTCCATTTTTGTTTGATTTTGCCTTAATTTGGCATTCGTCAGTAGGAATTGTTATTAAGGATAATTTTGATTATCCGTAGATGCTGTTTATTTGCAAAGAAAACGTAAGACACCGAGTTTTACGAGTGTTGTAATTAAGAAGATTGTGGTTTACTACTATGCTATTTCCAGTACACGGGCTGAAATTGTGGACCCTCGTCTAAGGAGGGTCACAGGGATTTCACTCTGTGATTGATTAATATTGCCACGTTATTAAATTTCTTCAGATTTTTAGTAATAGGAATGTTTGACCCTCTTTGAGTGAAAAGTCAACATATTTAGACTCTCAACGTGTATACCAGAAATTAGTACGATTGATTTTCATCATCTATAATATAAACCAAACACACGTAAAAATATCATTTCTATTGCATTAAGTTTTTAGCAAATGCACGTTGGGATTTTTTGGTAGCTCATTAATTAGCAAATTATTCTTCTTAGAAGTTCAATTACCTAACGTGTTTGTGAAGTGCTATATTTTTTGTGTTATCTTATTGGAATAGTCCACTTTGTACACTAAATTTTTTGTGTTAATCTTATTGTAAATGAAAAACATTTACTCCACTTACTTTTAGTGTATGGTTTATTTGTATCATAATGTCAAAATTGTGTAAAAGTAAATTACAATGTTATCATTTAAAATCAACTAAAAATGCTGTTTTACATTTCAGTTTCAAACACAAATCATAATAAATTTACATAAACGCAACCATAATAAATTTACATAAACAAACGCTGGACGTATTCGGCATACATTAGAATCATACCACGCAGTGAAATGTCTATAATTGACAACAAATCATTCGCAAAAAATTTGCCCCCGAAACCAATAAAACAGAAAGAAGCAACAACCGAGGAGACAAAGGGAAACTGCAAGAACCGAAGAATACTCTAGCACTGCGTATGTTCCTGCAGCGAAGGCGACCATCATTGCTAAAAGGGCCAATATAACGAGAGTCTTAGCACGGCATGCAACGTCTATAACTTTATCTTGTGATATGTAATCCACTGCAATGAAATAGAAAACGGTAGCGCTAATAATAGAGAGTAGGATGGTCAGGGTATCGGCTATGATAAATGCCTGAAAAGCTAGTTGTTTGGTAAAAATGGCCATCCCTTGGTATGCGTTGCCACTTTGGATAAAGCCGCCAGGTATGGTGAATCTTGCTATAAAAGATACTGTTGCTATGAGTGTAGCCACTATCATATGCATGCCAGGCATTTTCCCGTATTCCCATTGTCGTATGCCTACATTTTGAGGAGGACTTGCAGGTTTTGGATTCATGGTGGATTCCTTCTTGCTTGTTGCCGTACGTTCCTGTTTTTCCATTTCAGTTTGAAATTGTTTCAATTTGTTATCATATTTTGAAATTCAAATTTTTGTTTTAGTTCATATTTTAGACTTCAGTTCAACATAAAAGATCGATTTTTTTGTTATTCATGTGTTGTTAAAAAAGAAAAAGTTTCATCGTTGAGCCCTCTTCGGCTAGAGTGAAAACAAAGACAAAGGCCTCTGCACTCAAAGCATGAACAGAGGCAGCAAAAATGACAATACAATGGAGAGACTAACAAAAGAGGTAAGGATGCATCTATAAGAAAATGTTGGAAAATAATTGAAAGCACTACTAATTTATACGAGAACGGTGAAAAGAAAGTGATTTGGTGAAATGTTCTATTTCGTTTTCGATTTTCCATGAAATAAATTCTTGAGTGGGGACGGTTAACTTTTTCAAGATGAAAGATGAAGAAAGAGAACATCTCACCAAATCATTCGTACGTATTTTCACTCATTTTCCAACTTTTTGATAACAATTATTTAGAATCTTTTTTCCGAGGTTGTTCACCAAAGCGTGAACAGATGTAGCAAAAATGACAATCCAATGGATAGACTAACAAAAGAGCTGAGGGTGCGTTTATAAGAAAATGTTGGAAAATATATGAAAACACTATTTATTAATACGATAACGGTGAAAATTAAGAGAGTGATTTGGTGAAATGTTCCATTACGTTTTCGATTTTTCATGAAATAAAATTACAGTTAAGGAAATTAACTTTTCCAGGATAAGAGACGAAGATAGAGAACATCTCACCAGATCATTCATTTATATTTTCACTGATTTTCCAACTTTTTAGTAACAATAATATATTAAAAAAAATTGGAGGTTGTTTAGCAAGCTTACCAACTCCAATGTCGTCAAATTTCGGTTGTTTAAGGCTCCCATATAAGCAATAACATGTTCTTCACGCTTAGGTACATCGAATTCTGCAGTAGCTAGTAGATCGATTGCTGCATTCCCCCTGCTGTCTTTCTGAGTTAATAGGCTGCCAATAACTGGACAATTTTCAAGGATGAACTCAACCACCTCTACTTGATTATGCTCGAGTGCAATGTGAAGTGCATTCTTATCATTACCATTAACCACATCCCATAAACTTGGACACCGCGATACGAGTTCTTTTATAACAGATTTATGGCCTAGACTAGCTGCCATGTGAAGAGCTGTATTCTTTTCATATTTGTCTGCAAAGTACGCCGCAGATTCATCGACGCTTAATATCTGGCTTGCCCTGCCTGCGTGACCAAGGCGTGCAGCATAATGGAGTGGTGTCAGATCGGATGTATCCGACTCCTTAATTAATTTTGGCTTCCACTTCAATAGTTCTTCAGTACAATCTGTAATGGTATGAAAAATATAAGGTTCTTTTCGATAACAAAGTGGAAAATAATAGGAAAATCAGTTAATTTGTGTAAAGTTCGAAAATATGTTGAGTGATGTTCTTTTCTTTGTATGCATTTTTCCCTTTTTGCATGAGAAATTAAAAGCCAAAAAATAAAATAAAAATGAATCTCACCACATCATTCAATTTATTTTCCAACTTCTCGTACAAATCAATTGTTTTTTCTACCATTTTTCATCTTGTTATCAAATAGAGTCTAAGAGTATGATTATCCGTACTCTTCAATGGCCGAAATGCGTGGGTGGATGCATGCACACAGATATATATATATATATATATAGATTACAAAATTTTATACCTCTACAATCTTTAGTTACAGCCCCATGTAAAGCTGTTTTGCCGTTCGGGCCGGTGTAGGCTGGTGACTTGAATTTCCTCAGTATCAGACCCACTATTTCGTGACTCCCTCTACTGGAAGCTAAATAAAGCGGAGTCTCTCCCTTGTCGTTAGCAAAATAAGAGTCATCGTCATTTCCGTCGTCATCTTCACCGTTGTCGTCTTTGGAAGAAGAAGAAGAAGGAGAAGGATGAGGAGATGGAGAAGGGGAAGGAGGAAGAAGAAGAAGAAGAAGAAGAAGAAGAAGAAGAAGAAGAAGCAGCAGCAGCAGCAGCAGCAGCAGCAGCAGAAGAATAAGGAGGAGAATAAGGAGAATAAGAAGGAGAATAAGGACAATAAGAAGGAGCAGCAGAAGAAGAAGAAGAAGAAGAAGAAGAAGTAGAAGAAGGAGAAGAATAAGGAGAAGAAGAAGCAGCAGCAGCAACAGAAGGAGGAGGAGGAAGAGAAGGAGGAGGAGGGGGTGGGGGAGGGGGAGAAGATTCTTCTTCTTCTACTAAAATAATCGCCGTTTCCAGGCGACAATATCTCGCGGCCTCGTGTAAGGCCGTGTCACCATAATAATTAGCCCTCCTCAACATTTGATACACCATGCAGTCTCCACTTTTCATTTTTCTCGCGCATTCAATGAGTGATTTTATGATTTCGCAATGCCCTTCCTTTGCGGCTTGGTGTAGCGCAGTTTCGCCTTTTGAATTCGCTTGAGTTAAAAGCGAAGGATGCATAGACAGGATCACCTTCACTGCTTCCAGTTTTCCTAATTGAGAGGAGAGATGGAGGACAGTGTTTTCAGTTGGGGTTTTCTGAACCCCAATTTTGTCCTTGTTTTGTTGAAGGAACTCAAGGTCGCCGCTAATGGCAGCATTGTATACGTTGGAATCCATATACAAGTTTGGATTCATGTGATCAATAATGAATTTAGAGTTATGCTATATAGAAAGTGCAAATTTTGGTTCACAGATGCTTTTATTTGATCTTTTTTCAAGAAGTTCCTTCCCTTATATAATGCTTCCGCTCCTAACTAAGACTCAAAAGAAAGATAGGAATAATAATATTACTTTTGCAAAAGAGAATATCTTTCTTTTCTTGTAGTGTTGGCTAAGATAGTCTCTAATTGAGAATTTGGCATCTTAGTTTTAAAAAGAGTATTTTGCCCTTGATCTAAGTCAAAATTACTTATCACTACTATATTTCATGCGGTGACAATTATAGTTTTGTTAGACATTCTTCCTCTATTCTTTCCTAACGTGATTACGTCATCAACCACCACTGCTATGAGGTGCAAGTTTCATTTTCCCTTCCATTTGATCTTTGATGAAGTTTCTTTATATTCCTTCTGTTCCTAATTAAAAGTCCACGTTTGATTATCATATTTTTTAGTAATACACTGATTTTGTTATAATAGTTGGTTTAGAACGACACTTGTTTTTTATATAAAGAAAAGTGGTCACTTAATTTATAATATAAAGAAGAGTAAATTATCAAAAAATACAATATATTTTACCCGTTTTTACAATTTGGGTAATATAGAATTTTCTCGACATTAGAAACATTGTACTTTATTTATTTTTTCATTTTGGGTAATATTACCCAAAATGAAAAAATAAATAAAGTACAATGTTTCTAATGTCGAGAAAATTCTATATTATCCAAATTGTAAAAACGGATAAAGTACATTGTATTTTTTAGTAATTTACATTATAAAGAATAAAAAATAAGCGTAAATTTAATTACACCCTCTCGTATCGTAAAATATTTTCAAAGTAGAGGATAAAAACAATACTTGCTCTCAAAAAGAAAGGTAGAAATAATACCTGTTTTGAAAAAGAAAACTAGTTTCTGTTGGCACTTACTTAACTAACACCCCATTTTGCAAATGAACGTGAAAAGTTAAACAGGCCAACTTTAGAAATTGGCATAAATGCCCTCCGGAAATCAATTTAGCATTTGAACATGTACTTAACCTCTGAGATTCGGTGAAAAAACGGATACTAATTTTGTTTTGGCGTCTTTTTTTTTTTTTTTACTTGACAGCTTGTTTATAATGTTGTATTTGAGAAAAGCCTTCAAAATAATTTCAATAAAATATAATTACAGAGCTGTCGTCTACATTCCATCCGTTTACGATATTTTCTGATTAAAATACCTCTCCCCTTATTCCATCTTCTTCTTTCCTATCTTCTTCTTCTTCTTCCAAAATAATCATAATTTTCTTCATCTACCTAAAAACCATAATTTCTTCTTATATCTACACTCCGTTACTAGCTACTCAAAACTAATTAAATCAAAATCAATGTCAAAGTCAAAGTCAAAAGTAAAATTAAAATCGAGAGTCAAAATTGGATCCATGCACCCCCTCCTCGTTCGCACTACACTGAGAGTCTGAGACAACCTTTAAATTGACATAATCAATATACCGAATTTATCTCACCGGAAATGGCCAACGTACTTTTTACACTTGGGGCCACTGAAATTTTTTGAGTAAACTAATATAATAGCCCTTAAATTATTGTCCAATTTTATTTTGACCTTAAAATTAAAAAATATTCTACTTAAACGTTTAAACTATTAAGGAGTCTCACTTTGATCCTTCCATCCAATTTTTTCGTTAAGTTGGACAGAATTAAAGACATTTTTGTTATTTTAGCTAATTCTTTTTTAAAAAACAACTTTAATCAAAATATTTATTAAAAAAAAGAGAAAAGAAATTAAGACGGAGAAATCCACAAATTCCTTTTCTCTTGCATACACACACATATATACATACCTCCACACAACCAGCTCCTCCGACCACTGCCATTTAAGGTAGCTCCGACCACTTCCTCCACCACCACAACATCGCCATCTCCATCGCCATCGCCATCGCCATCTTTTTCTCTCACTAAAACCCTCACCTTTCCTCTCTCACATACATACATACATACATACATACATACACCACCACCATCGCCATTTCACCCACTCCACCTCTGGCCATCGAAGAAAATTTACAAACTTTAATTTACTTATCTCTCAAAATAGTTCAGATCTTTAGATCGATTTTAGGAAGCTAAGAATTGGGAACATGGGCTAAGAGATTTGAAAAGTGTGATGAGGAAATTGAGAATGTAATATGAGAGAAAAATGGCATAAGAAATTTTTTTTTGATCGATTTAGATTTTATATTTGAGAAGAGAAAAAAATAACTTAAGAGAGAAAAATTAAGGGGTGGTGGTCATGGTGGCGGTGGGAGCGAAGGGGGTGAGGTAGGAGGGAAAGTGAATTTGGAGATAAGATGAAGGGGTTGGCTGCCATGGTGGTGAAGGGATGATGAAGGTGGTGTGTTGCTGGCAGTGGCGGATCCAGAAAATTTTCTTTCGGGGGTCAACGTATAAAGGTGAAAAAAAAATTATACAAAATATACTCATAAAAATGAAACAATAATATTATAATTCATAATTCATAGAAAAAAAACACATTATTCAAACTAAAATAAAAGTATAACTCTAATTTATTCAACCTAACTAATCAATACCAAAACTCCTAATTTATTCAAACTAAAATAAAAGTATAACTCTAATTTATTCAACCTAACTAACCAAAACCAAAACTCCTAATTTATTCAAACTAAAATAAAAGTATAGTTCTAATTTATTCAAAATAACTAATCAATACCAAAACTCCTAATTTATTTAAACTAAAATAAAAGTATAACTCTAATTTATTCAACCTAACTAACCAAAACCAAAATTCCTAATTTATTCAAACTAAAATAAAAGTATAGTTCTAATTTATTCAAAATAACTAATCAATACCAAAACTCCTAATTTATTTAAACTAAAATAAAAGTATAACTCTAATTTATTCAACCTAACTAACCAAAACCAAAACTCCTAATTTATTCAAACTAAAATAAAAGTATAGTTCTAATTTATTCAAAATAACTAATCAATATCAAAACCCCAAAATACTTGATGCTTAAAGAAATAGGATAACATACAAGAATATTCATTAATTAATTAAAGCACAAAAAAAAAAAAAAAAAACATTTACCTCTTGGCTCTTGCTGCTCACTGCTGCCCGAAGCCCCAAAAAAAAAAAAAAAAAGTGACGACGGATCTTGAAACAAAGAATTGAAGATTTGGAGGTTGGATGGTTTAATTTGTGATTTGGAGTTGGATTATAGATTTCTAGGTCTTTAGACTTTAGGGGTGAGAGTTTTAAATGTTGCAAATTAATGAGGAAAGGCTGGACAGAAATAAGAGAATAACGTGCTCTGTTTTTGTGGGTTTTTTTTTTTTTTACTGTAGCAAAACAACGTCGTTTTGACTGCAGCGAAATAAAAAAAAAAGATGCGCGGGCTGCGCGCGCGGGCTGTGCGCTGCGCAAAACTAAAATGGGCACAAAATTTAGCCCCATTCAGGCATTTCATCGAGCACCTTGCAGGGGTCACCTTGAGCAGCTGTAATGGAGTTTTTTTGAGGTTGCGGGGGTCAATTGACCACCCTTGCTCCTCTATAAATCCGCCCCTGGTTGCTGGCATGGTGAAAGAATGAAGGATGATGGTGGTGATAAGTGGCGGAGCCAGGAATTTTTTTCAGGTGGGGCAATTTTTTTTTTTTCCAGTAATTTTCTAAGCTAATATTGAATCAACCACAATATTCAAAAAATAAATATATTAATCTCAATATTAACTTATCAAATAACAATCTAATAAGCAAATCAACCTCAATAACAAAATTTATTATCAATATTAAACAATATAATAAAAAAATCAACATTAATAAATAATAACTAAAAAAAAAAATATATTAATAAACACTTAAAAGAAAATATCAACATTAATATTAATAATTAACAATCTAAGAAACAAATAAATATTAATAAATAATAACCAACAAATAAATTTATTAACAATTTAAAAAACAATATAAATATTAAAACACTTAAATCTTAATATTAAAAACAAAATAAATAAAATAAATTTTGGGGGAATATGATTAAAATGAATGGCCCCTGGTCCTCAACCATAATCACGCGTGCTGCCCCCAAACTTACACAGAATCTTACACAAAACCCCCTCCTCCCCCACTCACAAGTTTTACTTTTATTACATCGCATGACCCCCAACTTTTCACACTACCTCGAATAAGCCCCTATACTATGCAAAAATTTTAAAACGGTCCATGGCCCCACCTCGCCTCTGCTTGGCTCCGCCTCTGGTGGTGATAATGGAGGTATAAGGGGGGGGGGGGGTGTGTGGTGGTGGTGGTGGTGGTGGAAGGAATGAGATGATGGTGGTAGATATTTGTGTGTTAATTTTTATGTGAAGAGTTATGATTTCAAAGAATAAACTTTTTGATCCATATTAGTTATAAAAAAGCATGAGTAAACTAACCTAATGGCCCTTAAATTATTTGTCTAATGCCATTTTAGCCACTAAATTATAAATTGCTTTACTTTGGTCATTAAACTATTAGCAAGACTCACTTTACCCCTTACATCCAAAATTTATGTTAAAATTTGACAGAATTAAGTCATGTGCGCAACACATGACTTGTTTTAAGGCCAAAAATGTCAATTTTTTAAATTGGTTCAAAAGAAAATCGGTTCAATTTTTTTCAACATTGATTCAGAGCATATTAATAGATACTATAAATCAAAAAGTTTTGTTTTTTCAGATTATAATTCCACGTCAAATTAAACTTATAAACAACCACCAATCAATTTTAACTCTAGTTTAAATTTAGGGTGGTGCTATTACCACCCCCACTATTACTTGGTTCCACTCCCACTCCCAATAACACTCCCTTTAACTTAATTTTACTTATTTTCACTCCCATAAATCTTTACACCACTCCCATCTTCTAATACATATAATTAATAATAATTTTTTTAATTAATTAATTAAGTAAGAGTTACAACACATCAAATTACTTTCACTAAAGATTAAATCCCTAAAATCCACTTCTCATTCATCTCCCTCTCGTGCTCTCCCTCTCCCTCGCTGCCTTGCTCTGCCTCACATCACGCCCAGCTCCTTCTCCTTCCTCTCCTCTCCCTCTCGTGCTCTCCCTCGCCGCCTAACTCTTCGTCGCCGCCTACGCCTCTCTCCTCTCCTACCCGAGCTCACGCATCTCTTACCCGAGCCCACGCCTCTCCTAACTTCGAGCCCACGCCTAACTCCGAGCCCACGCCTCTCCTACCCCAGCTCCGTCGCCGCAGCTCCGTCGCCGCCTCTCCTACCCCAACTACGTCGCCGCAGCTCCGTCGCCGCCTCTCCTACCCTAGCTCCGTCGCCGCCTCTCCGACCAAAGGTAGCTCCACTCTCCTCCCAACTTTTCGATTTCTTGTATTGAAATTTCATTTAAGTCAAGATTATTATTTTCTTCGTAGTAGTAGTAGTATTTATTAGTAGATGTATAAAGAATTGTTTGTTGAATTAGCGCACTACTCTAATGCGCAAGTTATTACTAGCTTTTATTAAGATCAATGTAGTAATTAATTTAAGTGTCTTGTAACTTCTGTTTTATGGGGTTTTTAATTTCGATTCTGCCCAGGAGCAGAAGGGCTAGGCAAATGCCTTTTTATTTCTTTAATTCTTTTTCTTTGCCTCTGGTAAAATGATTTTTAACATGTTAATTATTTGTTACACTAATTTTTCAAGTGAAATAGTTAGATGTATCTTTGTTAAAAGAGCATACATTTTTTTTATATACATACTCAGGTCGTTTTTGTTAAATTTCTTGTATTGAGTTTATGTTTTTTAGTTATATAATTTCTTGTATTGAAATTTCATTTCTTATTTGGGATTTATCTGACCCCATAAAAGCACTTCAATTCAAATAAAATTGGACGATCAAATACCATATATGATTGTTTTGAGTTGAATTAGGGGCTGACTTAGACATTTTCCAGAGCCAACTGGGTATTGCTTCTGAAATGCTAGCATTCGTAAGAAATATGGTATCAAGTTGTGTTTGAGTTTGGAGCCATTTTGGGAATTTGGGACCTAACTTGAAATCATAAATATTTATCGCTTTCAAGCTAAATGGAGGTACCCGGTCGGGGCTCAAATTAAGGACAAAATTTCTGTTCAAGGATGACATTGACAAGAATTTCAATTTCGAAAGGCCTTGGAAGTGATCTTGTGATAGGACCCCTTCCCAATCATTACTGCCAAGGTGCAACTCTTTTAGTTTCGTAAGTCTTCCGAGGCTTTTCGGGATGGAGCCATTCAGGTTATTGTAACCGAGGTTTAAATTCTGTAATTTTGACAACTCTCCAATGGATGTTGGAAGTGGGCCTGATATTGAGTTTGAACTGAGGTCAAGTGTCCTTAAAGAGTTGTTAAGGTGTCCCATGAATTTGGAAGCTGCCCACTAAGAAAAACACCGCGAAAGGCACGTGAGGAACAATGTATCGCAAATGATAAGTTGGTAAGCATTTTAATCATATTTTCAATCGATGTTTAATAAAATTATATAGTATAGGTACTCCAGCTACTAAGTTATAAATGCTAAATTATTATGCAGCAAGTTGAAGTTAAAAAGGTAATATCAATGCTATATGAAGCGTTCCATGGTGACGAGGCAGAGGATATCTCTATTGTTGCACGTAACGCCTACGACGTACTTTTGAATGCAATGAAGGCAACGGCACCAGAGAAAACCCAAGAGACATCGGGAACCACAAGACCTCTACCAAAAGACAAAGGGAACACATATGTGACTAGGAAAAGGAAGAATTAACCTTTTGGATTTGGAGATATTATGAACTTGTATTAGAATTCTGTGAACTTATTTAATTTTTGCTAATTATTAAACTTAAGTATGTAGTTTCTTGGTTGATGGTTATCATCTATTTGCTAATTGTTAGTTTATGTTGATGGATACCATCTTTTTGGTTTGGTTGATGGATATCGGTTGGATATTATGTACTTGTTTTAGTTATATATAGCAAGGAGTTGGATATTATGTACTTGTTTTGGTTATATATCGTAAGGAGTTGGATATTATGTACTTGTTTTGGTTATATATCGTAAGGAGTTGGACCTTACATTAGCCTTTAATTTCTTTAATTTTTGGTAATCGTTAAACTTAACTATGTAATTTTTTGGTTGATGGATATCATCTATTTGCTAATTGTTAGTTTAGGTTGATGGATACCATCTTTTTGGTTTGGTTGATAGATATCAGTTGTGGTTTGGTTGATAGATATCAGTTGGATATTATATACTTATTTTGGTAATATATGACAAGGAGTTGGATATTATGTACTGTTGGATATTCTGGTTCATATTTTAGCACTCACTTAGTAACCTCGGCCTTTAATAACCGAGGTTTATAAATAATTCCGGTTCCTTATAATTGAGGTTTCATAAATTTATCGGTCTCTTTGGACCGAGGTATTATGGTTCATAATTGTTAGCTCTCGGTCACTAACCTCGGCCTTACACAACCGAGATTTATGAATAATGTCGGTTCCTTGTGATCGAGGTTTTTCAAATACCTCGGTCTCCTTGGACCGAGGTATTGTGGTTCATTTTGATAGCTCTCGGTCACTAACCTCGGCCTCACACAACCGAGGTTTATGAATAATTTCGGCTCCTTATGACCGAGGTTGCTCAAATTCCTCGGTCTCCTTGGACCGAGGTAGTCTGGTTCATTTTGATAGCTCTCGGTTACTAACCTCGGCCTTCCACAACCGAGATTTATGAATAATTTCGGTTCCTTAGGACCGAGGTTGCTAAAATTACTCGGTCTCATTGGACCGAGGTAGTCTGATTCATTTTTTTAGCTCTCGGTTGCTTACCTCGGCCTCTAAGAACCGAGGGTTTTGGAAAATTTTAGCTTCCTATGACCGAAATTCATTAATATCCTCGGTATCCTAGGACCGAGGTTGTCTGTAAGTTAATCAAATTACCCAAAAAAATTGAATTTAATCAAATTGCTTAAAGAAATCGAATTTACTCAAACTACTAAAAGTTGTTGTCATTCATATACAAAAAATTACATGTTTACAATTCATGAAAAGCAAAAAATTACACCGTTCAAACCAAGTGAACATCAAATAGCCACATCTAATGACAAACACTTTATATGCGACATATTTTGCATATTCGCATAAAAAAAAAAGCAAAAAAATTATACAATAGACTTACCAATCACTCAATCATCCAAGAGTGATTGGTGCGTCTATTGTTGTTAAATCGTTTTTTGGCTTAATGAGTCTATCAACATAATTTTCCAACCAAGGGATGGCTTCTTTCTTACAAAAAAGTTCCCACCAAGCAGCAAGGGAAGGAAGCGGTGCATCGTCTTTCAACTTAATTCTTACAAAATGATTCCCCCGGACGTGCGCCAAACATACTAGCCGGTGTCTACCATCATCCGGTGGAGGGCTTGAGTGTGGGAAAAATGTCACACTCAATGTCTTTGAAATTGATACAACCACGCAATTGAATGCCGATGCTATAATATAACCCATTACGGGCATCTCCATCCAATTTTTTGGGAGACACGGACTCATGTCAGTATCAATTATTGATAACATATCTTGGTAGAACCAATTACCCCACGAACTATCGTATCGATCTTTGTACTTTAAAAGATCGGCTATCATAGTCCTTCTAATCGTTAACCACCCATTTTCTTCGGGCAATCCCAAATCTGCCGCAACACACCGAAACCCACAATTCCCATCATCTTTAACATCTATTATTTCGGTTATGAACTCATGCATGTCTTTAGGGATATAAGACATAAACCCCGTCAATTCAACCACATTCTTCTTCCTCTTCCTTATATTCGAAACTTGTGACGACTTATCAGGAACGCTTGCGGCTAATTCTCTCTCTTCAATAGTCTTTGCGAATTCATATCCCGACGGATCTCGCTTAGTTGACATCTCATGTTTCATCTCCTTTCGAGATATTTTTTGTTTACTACCACGCGGTCTACCCTTGGGAACAACGGGAGTTGGCTCTTTAAGCGATATCGTTGTTGGAGTAGCAAGATCCTTTAGTTTTCTTAAAAGAGTTTTCTTTTGGTCATCTGTTGAATTTTCATAGAATTTCTTGAATGAAATCATTTCTACCGTACTATCAACATCTTTGTAAGTTTCACTATTTGGCAAAACGGTGAGCTTTCCCCAATGTTGATCAACAGCCTCTAAGGGTATACGCCGATTTTCACGACGATACTCTAACAATTCGTGTGCGCACGGTAACCCATAAACCGCTCGAAACACATGATCACACTTCGATGGATCTAGGCCAACATCCTCAATGGACCTATCACTCTCTGTCCTGATCAAGTCTAAAGCTAAATGGGAAATTCTCCCCATGAGCTCTCGATATGGCATTCCATTGTGAAACAATTTTGTCGATCCAAGATTATTCTCAAAATTAGCTTTAATTTCAGTAAGCTGGTTGTTCAACATATTGTCCATCGCCCCAAATACTATGGGAAAACTACCTTGACTCGAGTCAAGGTGAGCCTTCAGCTTGCCATGTGATCCTTCGGCTCTATTCGTAGTGTTGTTGCCACGGTGCTTTATTCTGTTAGTCCATGCGAGTACGAAATGCTCTCTATGTTGGAACCACTTATTTGCTAAGTATTCAACACACTTCGGAAAACAAGACCAATCCGTTTTAAATTCCTCCCATCCTTTGTAAAACTCTGTTTCTGATGTCGCTCGTGTAAGATTAGTCCACGATTGAATAAACTTATCCCAAATAGAGTTACTTGTAAAATTCGGTTTACAATGTTGTTGCACACATTTTGAAATATGGAATGTGCATAACATTCGGTGAGATTCTGGAAAAATAATACGGATGGCATTAATACAGGCATTTTCTTTATCCGTCACAAATACATTCGGTATGTCATGCGGCGCATATAACATCTTCAATTTTGAAAGAGCCCATTGGTAATTATCCTCCACTTCCTTATGCATAAAACAATGAGCGATAGAAAATGTTTTTCCGGTTGACGTAAGTCCTACCATAGCAAACAATGGCATTTTATATCGGTTGGTCTTGTACGTGCAATCGACAATCACAAGCGAAGGAAAACACTTCGCCAACAAAATGCTCTCGGGATGCGCCCAAAAAAGGTCTAAGATCTCATCCGTTGTTTCGTTACTCCTATGCCAATAAACATAATGCTTTTCAATGAGAACTTTAAATAATTGTTGCATCGCACTTCTTCCTTCCATGGCATGTGTTCTCATATTAGACTTCACATTATAAATCGTCTTCATGATGGACGCATTCTCTTTGTGACGCCGCTTAATTGCATTAAGAATCTCTTTTGGTTTAACTCCGGCAAGACTCATGTCCACAACAATTATCTTCTCTTCTTTGCTTAATCTTCCGGCATATGGATGCCCTACCAAGGTTTTGGGTAACTCATGATTATGAATACCACATTTCACTTCTATCTTCCAATTATCTCCACCAATATTCACACCCCGAAGTTTAAACGGGCAATTGCACTTTCTTGAAGCACATTCTCTTTTGTTCAGATTTTCTTTCTTTTTACGGTGTATCCCGCCTCTTTCACAACCCAATAATAGCCTTGGTCGCCTCCTCGTACCATTTCCTTTGTCGGATTTCAATGTAACAACAATAGTTCGGATGCCTCTTCCTTGACTTTGGCACCAATCAACTAAATTATATCGAGAAGTAAATACCTACAAAACATACATTATACACAATAAATTAACTCAATCCAAATCTCCAAATCATATGACAATATATAACTTCGCTTGTACTTACTTGATCGGTTGTAAATACTGGAGTCACATCAATTTTAATTTCTTTGACATTATTCGTCGTATGACTCGGATTGCTACCCACCGTCGAGAGAGATTGTTCGCAAGGGATATCAAATAAACAATCATCATCAGGTTGAAGCTCATAAGGTTGTTCACAACGGCCATTGGGGTCAAGGCGACTTTCACCATTATCAAGATTACAATCAATGCCATTAAAATATGAATCAAGAGGCACAGCTATAATCGTATCCTCGGAACTTTGGCCATCACCACCAGCAATATTATTTTTGATTGAATTCGGAGGCTCTAACTCGTTAAACGTGTTAACACATTTTGGATTTTGGGATATTCCTGCAATTGAAGTGAAATCAATTGCTTGAATAAATGAACAATCTCTCCATATTGTAGAATCAAGAGAACACACATCCTGCACATAAAAAAAATCTAGTAAATTTTCACATGACTTATATTTGATTTTGATTGACCAAAACCGAGTATATTATCTTAACTCGGTTTGGTGAACAAGTTAATACATAAATGTCAGTTCTTAAAGACTGAGGTATTTGGAGAAGAACATAACTTTTTTTAAAAAAAATTCACTATCTCGGCTCTTAAGAGCCGAGTAATAGGAATATAGTCGACCATTAATGACCGAGAAAAATGATAAATCTCGTTTCTGTATAACCGAAATATCATTCTCCTTCACGTCTTCATATTACACATTCGGTCACCGAAAACCGAACAAGTGCTACAATTTCGGCCCCCCGTAACCGAGGTAACCTGTTCTAATGCTATAATTCGATCTGTTAGTATACATATTTTTTTTCATAATAACTAAACAAAATA
The DNA here is from genome assembly GCA_021464415.1 of Lonicera japonica. NCBI lineage: Eukaryota > Viridiplantae > Streptophyta > Magnoliopsida > Dipsacales > Caprifoliaceae > Lonicera > Lonicera japonica. The sequence goes on from CM038465.1 coordinate 53,371,063, forward strand.
AACATTAAACATTATAAAAACAAACATACCTCTCCTTCAATAGGTTTTTCTACTTTGTCAATCTCCATTTCTCTTTTCTCTAACATTCTCTACAACTTAGGGTTTTTTGTATTGCATCAATGGAGTTTTTGTGGGTTTTTGGTGAAATTTTGGTAACTAATATTGTTTTAACTCAATATGGAAATAAAAAATTAGTTGAAAATGATCAAGAAATTTGGAGGGAAGTGCATTCAATGTGGTGGGGTAAGTTTTTTGAAATGGATTGAATGAGATGAAATGAGTTAATGATGCAAGAGGTAGAGTAGAAATGAGTTAATGGTTAATTATTAACCATTAGGTAAAAACAAATGTTAGTAAAACTAGAGAAAATGGGAGTGGAACTAAGTAATTATATTCTTCTTTTAAGTGGGAGTGGAACCAAGTAATAGTGGGGGTGGTAATAGCACCACCCTAAATTTATGTTTCTTTTATAACAAGAGTTAAAATATGCATTTTATTTAACCGTCACCGGAGATGATGATGATGGTGCGCCCTTTTTCCCAACCAAGTACAAACTACGCTCCACTCTCACAATCACCGGAGATGATGAAGATGGCGCGTGGTAGTGGGAGAGCTCGAAGAAGATGATGATCGGGTTCAACACCTATATATATATATGTATCTATATCAATACATAATTTTTTTAGAGAGAGAAGGGGGTTAAGGTTTGATAATGAATCAAACAATTCTTTCAATTACACATGTAATTAGTATAAATACACAAATATATATAAATATTTTGGTTAATATATAGAAAATAAAACAAAGAAATATATATTAGCAGTACCAAAGCTCCTTTGCTCGAAAACCGCTTCATCATCCTTACACAGACTTGAGATAGATATTTTCTTTTTCTTTTTTGAATCAGCAGGAGGGGGTGGTGGCTGCTGGTGGTAGCGGGACTGGATAACATGAAATGGAGGAGGAATAGGAGAGGATGAAATGGTGAAAGAAAGGTGGAGAAGGTGGTGGCGGGGAGGTTGGATAGGGGTTTCTCCCGCTTTCTCTCTCTCTCTCTCTCTCTCTTATATATATACTAGGGTATACCCGTGCCGATGGCACTAAAAAAAAATATTTTTTTTGTACATTTAAATTTTATTTAACTTGTTTAATAATATTTAGTTGTTTGCTTATGTTTTATTTTATACCGTATTTGACGTGTTGATGTTAATCAACTGTGCATTGAAAATTATCATACATAATTTTTCACTTACCCTCATTACTATTACAGAAGATAAGAAATTGTTGAAAATAAGAAATCATCACAAATAATGTTTCTAAAATAAATGTACATCAACATTAATTCTTACAATGTTATTTCAAAAATTTAAAGTTTACCAAACTATTTATGAGAATTTCTCGATTTAAGGCTCCACTTTTTGTTTTGTGATGTAATCAATTAGAATTTTCGTAATTACACGTTAAACAATAACATGACATAAATCAAGTTAAAGTTTTTACATATTTGTTTTTGTCTACTTAACGGGAACTATTGGGTTGTGTCGTACCCGATAACAAATCAAATCATTTACAAATTTGAAAAAAAATACATCATATACAAATTTGAAAAAAATCACAAAATATTTTATTGAGTCGTGTTCTGGTAAAGGCAAAAATAGCCTGTATTTATTAAGAACTGACATGAGACCAGTCCATTTCTATATCTATAACCAAATCGGCACATGCATACCTTAGTTTACCATATTCTAGAGAGCGAAACAATGTATAAAGTAAAAAAACATGGTGATCGATAGATGTGCCATCATTAAGCACTCTATTGTAGCAATTAACAATGATAATTAATTTTCATTTAACATTATAAGATAGCTCGTGCCATCTGGCATTATTAAAAGAAAGAAAAAAATAGATGATAAAAGATATTGTGTGTAATTAAAAAATAAAATGTATAATGTTTGTTCAAAAAAAAATGTCAAACGTAAAAAGTGGGGTGATCAATTAATGCGCCGTCATTAAGCACTGTATTGTAACACTAATAATTAATTTCATTTTAACATTATGTGGAAAGCAATATTTAAGTTTGATTTTGTGTAATGCAAAGCGACGATTTATCAACTATTAAACCCTTAAATGCCAAAAAAGACACTCAAAATTTTAGGAAACTAAAAAACCAAAATATTAAGGGTCTATTCAACAATAGCAAACCAGAAATTACTTATAAAAGATCACCCAATATCAATATTACTCTGTTATATAGCGACTCAGCAAAATGATCATCCAGTAAGTGTATTGTATAATCCAAGTTAAGAGCCAATATTTAACTTTTGTAATCATAAATATACGATTAAATAGAAAATTGAATTTTGAATTGGAGATGAATTTTTTTTTCTTTAATATACTTTAGGGAAATGATATACTTATTGATTCTATTTACCAGATAACTATGTTGTTTGCACTTGGTTTGACAAATAAAGATTTGGATCTACCATAAAAAGAAATATATATATATATATACTGTGATAAAGTCTGATTGTAGTAAAAAAAATGAGTAGCAAACTGTGACCTACTCGTGTTGAATCATAACATAAAAGTTCACTACATTGCATGTATAATCTCTTTTAGAAAATAGAATTTGTTTTAACATATTAATTAAAAGTTCACTACATTGCATGTATAATCTCTTTCAGAAAATAGAATTTGCCTTAACATATTAGTTAATTGTTGAGTTAGAGTGTTGAGACAGAAGATTATGTGAAAAATATAAATGGAGAATATTAGTTGGAAGAGTCATGTAGGATTCCATCAACAAATTGTTAACGGTGTGAATTGTTATGATTAAAGTGAAATACAAAAAGTGCGATGATTATGGGTAATGATCAAAATGAAATTTAGTGTAAAGTACAATGTTCTAAAGTACACTTAACCCATAATAAATCTAATTTACTTTATATTATTCACTTGACCCATAGCCAAACCTCGGGGCGTCGACATTGTAATACGAATATGATTTTTTGATTTGTGTTAATTTTAAATTAATTATTGTGAATTCTGTTGAGAGGTGATTGTGAATGTAATATATATTATTTGTTGTTCCAAGCTAATTAAATACGTTTTGATTCTTTTTTTTTTGAAATGAAAAAAGTAAGTAAGAAAAAGTTGGAGGTTTCATTTCCCAAGTCCTAAATATTTAAATAGAGATAATACTTGAAGTTTGAAGAGAATAAACAAAAAAAAAGTAAAAATATGTTGGATGAGTGAAAAAAAACAAATTTACTTCACTTGACTCATAGCCAAACCTCTTGGCGTCGACATTGTAATATGAATATGATTTATTGATTGTGTTAATTTTAAATTAATTATTGTGAATTCTGTTGAAAGGTGATTGTTAGTGTAATATACATTATTTTGTTGTTCCAAGCTAATGAATAGGGTTTACTATTAATGGACATTAATATGTTATTTTTTCAAAGTTTTGAATTAAATTCGTTGTCATTCAATTTTTTTTTTTTTGAAATGAAAAAAGTAAGTAAGAAAAAGTCCTAAATATTTAAATAGAGATAATAATTGATGTTTGAAAAGAATGGACAAAAAAAGTAAAAAGATGTTGGATGAGTGAAAAAAAAAAACAAAAACCTTACTTTCCGCATAGGACAATGGTCACATCAATGACCTTGATTTGTATTATAGATATATGTTTTAAAAAAATTCTAATTAAAGTTATCTTTTTTAAAAAAATAATTAAAATGACAAAAGTGTCCCTAATTCCGTCCAACTTAACATAAAAGTTGGAAAGAAAGGCTAAAGTGAGTCTGACTAACAGGTTAAGGGATAAAGTTGAGCGTTTTATAGTTTAGTGGCCAATGCGACATTACACCAATAATTTAAGGGTCATTAGGGTAGTTTACTCAAAAAGCTTTGAACGGGTGTTGAAAAAAACCATATCGGTTTTTTGCTGAACTAACTTAAAAAACATCTAATTAAACTGAATTTTGAATTAAAATGAAAAAATGCCCTTGATTCCATCAAACTTAACGAATAAATTGGACGGAAGGGCCAAAGTGAGATTCATGTATTAATTTAAGTATCTAAGTAGAGCGTTTTTTAATTCAAGGGACAAAGTGAAACTGAGCCAATAATTTAAGAGCCAATAAAGTAGTTTACTCAAAAAAAAATAAAATTACTCTAAAGATATTAGATATTTCCATAGTGATTTTACTCTAAAGATATTTATTACATGGTCACATGTATAAGGTGATTTTACTATATGATCGGTTAATATTTTCACGTTTTTAAATATCTTTAGATTTTTAGTATTAAGAATGTTTACTTACTACTGGATATGTTAACCAATCTCAGAGTAAGGTCCCAGTGACCTTCAGGTGCAGGCCAACATTTTCAGACTCCCAAAGTATACACCAAAAAATAGTACAATTGATTTTCATAATTTATAATACAGACCAACCACACGTAAAAATGTCATTTCTATTGCATTAAGTTTTCGGCAAACACGCGTTAGATAATATTTCCTTCCTTTTTTTTTTGAAATAAAATTCAAATCGATTAATTTATGGCATGCCAATCAATATAATTGACCCTACAAATTTGATAATTGAGAAAAAATAGCCATTGGAGAAGCTCGTATTGTTAACTTTAACAATTTACTAAATGGATAATCAAAAGTCATTTTAATTATTCAATTTTAATTATTCTATTGGAGATGCTCGATCTTAGAATAATTACCTGACTTAGGTTTGTGAAGTGCCATATGTTGGAAGAGTCCACTTTGTATACTAATTTTTTTGTGCGTAACATTATTGTAAATGATAAACATTTACTCCAACTTTTAGGTGTACAGTTGATTTGTTTCATAATGTTGAAATTGTGTAAAAACAAATTACAATGTTATCATTTTCATCAACGAACAATGTTGTTTTTGTTGAAGAGATTTTGTGTATTTGAAAAAATGGGAGAAAAGGAAAGAAAAAAAAAAACTAAAGCAAGCACCAAGTGAGCATTCTTGTGTTTTCCTAAGTCCCACGTAGGAGATAAATAAAACCTTTCATGAGATTTTATAAAGAAGAATTTGCGTACAGGCTTGAGCCCTTTGGGTATTAGGCTTTTGTGCTATTAGGTGAAGACTTAGATGGTGTGGTTCACCGAACTGGGTTCGGGCCAAGTATTACCTTTTTAGACAAAATACTTTTAGAAAATTTTATTAAAAATTAAAATTATTTTCTTATTTTGAATTTCGAAATTAATTTTGTCCAAGTCTTAAACGATCGCTTTGGATATCTCCCACGATCACTTTTCTCTCCCTCAACGTAACAATGCAATGGAAAGAAAATATTATTTATACGAAACAAACTCCTCCATAGCTATCTACGAATTCGAGCTTAAAAAATTCTTTCAAATTTTTTTTGAGATTTCGATTTTCCACTGTGCAAAGGAAATTAAGACAGAAAAATCTGGGCTTGTTGTATCCTGGGGATAGCGGAGCCATTCAGAACTACTAGCACAAACACTGAGCAGAGCCGCGAAACGTCTTAAAGAGAGCGACCTAGTCAACGATTCAACCAGGTGTTTTCCAATTGCTATTTGGTAAATTCCTTCTTGTTTCAATAGTTTTACATTTCAGTTTCAATAAAGTAATATCTTCCGCATCATTCACTTCTAATTAAACACAAATCATAATAAATTTACATAAATGCAACCATAATAAATTTACATAAACAAACACGGGACGTATTTAGTACGCATTAGAATCGTACCACGCAATAAAATGTCTATAATTGACACAAATTATTTGCGAAAAAGTTCCCCCCAAAACCAATAAAACAAAAAGAAGATACAACCGAGTAGACAAAGGGAAACTGCAAGAGCCGAAGAATACTCTAGCACTGCGTATGTTCCTGCAGCGAAGGTGACCATCATTGCTAAAAGGGCCAATATAACGAGAGTCTTAGCACGGCATGCAACGTCTATAACTTTATCTTGTGATATGTAATCCCCTGCAATGAAATAGAAAACGGTAGCACTAATAATAGAGAGTAGGATGGTCAGGGTATCGGCTACAATAAATGCCTGAAAAGCTAGTTGTTTGGTAAAAATGGCCATCCCTTGGTATGCGCTGCAACTCTGGATAAAGCCACCAGTTATGGTGAATCCTGCTATAAAAGATACTGTTGCTATGAGTGCAGCCACGATCATATGCATGCCAGGCATTTTATTGTATTCCCATTGTCGTATGTCTACATTTTGAGAAGGACCTGCAGGTTTTGGATTCATGGCGGATTCCTTCTTGCTTGTCGCCATACATTCCTGTTTTTCCATTTCGGTTTGAAATTGTTTCAATTTGTTATCAATTTTTGAAATTCAAATTTTTGTTTCAGTTCATATTTTAGACTTCAGTTCAACATAAAAGATAGAATTTTTCGTTATAAATATGTTGTAAAAAAAGAAAAAGTTTCATTGTTGAGGGCTCTTCGGCTACAGCGAAAACAAAGACAAAGGCCTAAGCACTCAAAGCATGAACAGAGGCAGCAAAAATGACAATACAATGGAGAGACTAACAAAAGAGGTAAGGGTGCATCTATAAGAAGATGTTAGGAAAATAATTGAAAGCACTACTAATTTATAAGAGAATGGTGAAAAGAAAATGATTCGGTGAAATGTTCTATTATATGTGTTTTTTAATTTTCCATGAAATAAATTCTTGAGTGACAGTTAAGAAAATTAACTTTTCCAAGATAAAAGATGAAGATAGAGAACATCTCACCAAATGATTCGTATATATTTTCACTCGTTTTCCAACTTTTTTATAACAATTATTTAGAATCTTTTTCGGAGGTTGTTTAGCAAGCTTACCAACTCCAATGTCGTCAAATTTTGGTTATTTAAGGCTCCCATATAAGCAATAACATGTTCTTCACACTTAGGTACATCGAGTTCTGCAGTAGCTAGTAGATCGATTGGTGCATTCCCCATGCTGTCTTTCTGAGTTAATAGGCTGCCAATAACTGGACAATTTTCAAGGATGAACTCAATCACCTCTACTTGATTATGCTCGAGTGCAATGTGAAGGGCATTCTTATCATTACTATTAACCATATCCCATAAACATGGACACCGCGATACGAGTTCTTTTATAACGGATTTATGGCCTAGACTAGCTGCCATGTGAAGAGCTGTATTCTTGTCATATTTGTCTGCAAAGTACGCCGCGGATTCATCGACGCTTAATATCTGGCATGCCCTGCCTGTGTGACCAAGGCGTGCAGCATAATGGAGTGGTGTCAGATCAGATGTATCCGTCTCCTTGATTAATTTCGGCTTCCACTTCAATAGTTCTTCAGTACAATCTGAAATGGTATGAAAAATATAAGGTTCTTTTCGATACCAAAGTGGAAAATCAGTTAATTTGTGTATAGTTTGAAAATATGTTGAGTGATGTTCTTTACTTTGCATGAATTTTTTTCCTTTTTGAATGAGAAATTAAAATCCAAAAAAAAATAAAAATGAATCTCACCACATCATTCAATTTATTTTCCAACTTCCCGTACAAATCAATTGTTTTTTGTACTAGTTTTCAGCTTGTTATCAAATGGAGCCACAGAGTATAATTATCCGTACTCTTCATTGGCCGAAATGCGTGGGTGAATGCATGCACACAGATATATATATATATATTACAAAATTATATACCTCTGCAATCTTTAGTTACAGCCCCATGTAAAGCTGTTTTGCCTTTCGGCCCGGTGTAGGCTGGTGACTTGAATTTCCTCAGTATCAGACCACTATTTCGTGACTCCCTCTACTGGAAGCTAAATAAAGCGGAGTCTCTCCCTTGTCATTAGCAAAATAAGAGTCATCGTCCTTTTCGTCGTCATCTTCACTGTTGTTGTCGTTGGAAGAAGAAGAAGAAGAAGGAGAAGGAGGAGAAGGAGGAGGAGGAGGAGATGGAGAATCAGGAGAAGAAGAAGAAGCAGCAGCAGCAGAAGAAGAAGGAGATGGAGAAGAAGGAGAATAAGGAGGAGAAGAAGAAGAAGAAGAAGAAGAAGCAGCAGCAGAAGAAGAAGAAGAATAAGAAGGAGAGTAAGGAGAAGAAGAAGAATAAGAAGAATAAGAAGGAGAGTAAGGAGAAGAAGAAGAAGAATAAGAAGGAGAGTAAGGAGAAGAAGAAGAAGAATAAGGAGGAGAAGAAGAAGAAGCAGCAGCCGAAGAAGAAGAAGAAGAAGAAGAAGAAGAAGAAGAAGAAGAAGAAGAAGAAGGAGAAGGAGTAGGAGAAGAAGGAGAAGAAGAAGGAGAAGAAGAAGAATAAGGAGAAGAAGAAGAAGAAGGAGAAGAAGAAGGAGAAGAAGAAGAAGAAGAAGAAGAAGGAGAATAAGGAGAAGAAGAAGCAGCAGCAGCAGAAGAAGAAGGAGGAGGAGGAGAAGGAGAAGGTTCTTCTTCTTCTTCTGCTAAAATCATCGCAGTTTCCAGGCGACAATATCTCGCGGCCTCATGTAAGGCCGTGTCACCATAATAATTAGCCGCTCTCAACATTTGATATAGCATGCAGTCTCCACTTTTCATTTTTCTCGCGCATTCAATGAGTGATTTTATGATTTCGCAATGCCCTTCCTTTGCGGCTTGGTGTAGCGCGGTTTCGCCTTTTGAATTCGCTTGAGTTAAAAGCGAAGGATGCATAGACAGGATCACCTTCACTGCTTCAAGTTTTCCTACTTGAGAGGAGAGATGGAGGACAGTGTTTTCGGTTGGGGTTTTCTGAACCCCAATTTTGTCCTTGTTTTGTTGAAGGAACTCGAGATTGCCGCTAATGGCAGCATTGTATACGTTGGAATCCATACACAAGTTTGGATTCATGTGATCAATAACGAATTTAGAATAATACTATATAGAAAGTGCAAGTTTTGGCTCACTTTTGCTTTCATGTGATCTTCGTTGAAGAAGTTCCCTTATATATTGCTTCCGCTCCTAACTAAGACTCATAAGAAAGATAGGAATAATAATACTTTTGCAAAAGCGAAGATCTTTCTTTTCTTGCAGTGTTGGCTAGGATAGTCTCTAATTGAGAATTTAGCATCTTAGTTTTAAAAAGAGTATTTTGCCCTAGATCTAAGACAAAATCTAATCATCACTATTATATTTTACGCAGTGACAATTATAGTTTTGTTACACATTCTTTCTCTATTATTTTTTAGTGTGATCGCCTCATCAACCACCACTGCTATGAAGTGCAAGTTTCATTTGATTTTTGTTGAAGTTTCCTTATATTCCTTCCGTTCTTAACTAAGAATCCATGTTTTTATTTTCACATTTTTTAATAATACAATGAAGATTTTGTTATAATTGCTTATTTAAAATGACACTTGTTTTCTATATAAAGAAAAGTGGCCTCTTAATTTACAATGTAGAAAATAACAAATAAGCGTAAATTTAACTACACCCTCTCGTAAAATATTTTCAAAGTAGAAGATAAAAACAATACTTGCTGTCAAAAAGAAAGATAGGAATAATACCTGTTTTCAAAAAGAAGACTACTTTCTGTTGGCACTTAATTAACACACCATTTTTCAAATGAACGTAAAAAGTTAAACATAAACTTTAGAAATTGGCATAAATGCCCTCCGGAAATCAATTTAGCATTTGAACATGTACTCTTGACCTTTGAGTTTTGGTAAAGAACTTACACTGATTTTGTTTTGGCCTTTTTTTTCTTGACAGCTTGTTTATAATGTGGTATTTGAGAAAAGCATTCAAATTAAATAATTTCAATTAAATAATTTCAATTAAATATAATTACCGAGCTGTCGTCTACATTCCGTCCGTTTACGACATTTTCTGATCAAAATACCTCTCCCCTTATTCCATCTTCTTCTTCTTCTTCCAAAGCAATCATAATTTTCTTCATCTACCTTAAAAGTTAAAACCATAATTTCTTCTTATATCTACATTCGGACATTCGGTTGCTAGATACTCAAAACTAAGTAAATCAAAATTAATGTCAGAGTCAAAATTGAAAGCGAAATTGAAACTAAAATTAAAATTGGATCCACGCGCCCCCCTCCTCCGTTCGCACTACACTGAGACGGCCTTTACTCTAAATTGACATAATCAATTTACCCAATTTATCTCACTCGAAATGACCAATGTACTTTACACCTTTTTCCACTTGGGTCATCGAAGTTTTTTTTACTCTAAAGAAATTAAATATTTCCACAGTGATTTTATTCTAAAGATATTTGTTATAAGATGGTCACGTGTATATGGTGATTTTACTCCATGATCAGTTAATATTTTCACGTTATTAAGTATCTTTAGATTTTTAGTACTAAGAATGTTTTCCTGCTACTGGATATGTTCACCAATCTCAGAGTAAGGTCACAATGACCCTCTTTGGGTGATCCTCTTTGGGTGGAGGCCAACATATTCAGACTCCCAATGTAAACACTAGAAAATAGTACAATTGATTTTCATCATCTATAGTACAGACCAAACACACATAAATATATCATTTCTTTTGCATTAAGTTTTCAGCAAGCGCACGTTGGGATTTTTCAGTAGCTAGTTAAACAACAAATTTTTCTTAGAAGTTCAATTACCTGACTTGGGTTTGTGAAGTGCTATATGTTGGAAGAGTCCACTTTGTATACTAATTTTTTGTGTGTTACATAATTGTAAATGATAAACATTTACTCCACCTACGTTTGGGTGTATGGTTGATTTGATTAATAATGTCGAAATTGTGTAAAAGTAAATAGAATGTTATCATTTACAACAACGAACAATATTGTTTTACATTTGAGTTTCAATAAAACAATATCTTCCGCAGCATTCACTTGTACTTCAACACAAATCACAATAAATTTACATCAACGCAACCATAATAAATTACATAAACGAACGTAGGATGTATTCAACATGCATTAAAATCGTACCACACAATGAAATGTCTATAATTGACACAAATCATTTGCAAAAAAGTTTCCCCCCATAACCAATAAAACAGAAAGAAGCAACAACCGAGGAGACAAATGGAAACTACAAGAGCCGAAGAATGCTCTAACACTGTGTATGTTCCTACAGCAAAGGCGACCATCATTGCTAAAAGAGCCAATATAACGAGAGTCTTAGCATGACATGCAACGTCTATAACTTTATCTTGTGATATGTAATCTGCTGCAATCAAATAGAAAAATGTAGCACTAATAATAGAGAGTAGGATGGTCAGGGTATCGATCGGCTATGATAAATGCCTGAAAAGCCGGTTGTTTGGTTAAAATGACCATCCCTTGGTATGCGCTGCCACTTTGGATAAAGTCGCCAGGTATGGTGAATCCTGCAATAAACGATACTGTGGCTATGAGTGCAGCCACTATCATATGCATGCCAGGCATTTTCCTGTAATCCCATTGTTGTATATCTACATTTTGAGAAGGACCTGCAGGTTTTGGATTCATGGTAGATTCTTTCTTGCTTGTCGTCGCTTTAAGTTCCTGTTTTTCCATTCGAGTCTGAAATTGTTTTGATTTGTTTTCATTTTTTGAAATTCAATTTCTTGTTTCAGTTCATATTTTAGACTTCAGTTCAACATAAAAGATCAAGTTGTTCGTTATTAGTCGGTAAAAAAAAAGTTTCATCGCTGAGGCCTCTTACGGGCTAGAGCAAAAACAAAGACACAGTCCTAAGCACTGAAAGCATGAACAGAGGCAGCAAAAATGACAATCCAATGGAGAGACTAACAAAAGAACTAATGCCATTTTCAATAGTCATTTCTATCCGTACAAATTTTTATGATAGAAAAGAAAAATAAAAAAAATATGCTCCAATGGGGTTTTGTATAATCATTTCTTTGTGAGGTGAAAGTTGAGTTACATGGGGAATTTATATCACCATTTCTACGAGTAGAAATTGTGATAGAAATTTTCAATGTGACATGGCACATCCTCATTGGATATAAAAAACCTACTAATTCTCTCTCATTCTTAAATAAATGCCAAGTAAGATAGAAAAGTAAGAAAAAAATGGCACCATTGGAGAAACTTTATTTGAGATTTTTCTATCTATACAATTATATTGCCAAGTAGATATATAAATGTATTAAAAGCACCGTGACACATATGATATAAATGAATTTATAGAAAATATAATTGGAAATGGCCTAAGGGTGTGTTTATATGAAAATGTTTGAAAATAACTGAAAACACTACTAATTTATATGAGAACGGTGAAAAAAGAGTGATTTGGTGAAATGTTCTGTTACGTTTTCAATTTTTCATAAATTAAAATTCTCTAAGCGACGGTTAAGAAAATTAATTTTTCCAAGATAAGAGACGAAGATAGAGAACATCTTACCAGATCATTCACTTGTATTTTTGCTTATTTTTCAACTTTTTAATAACAATTATATACATAAAAAAATCGGTGGTTGTTTAGCAAGCTTACCAAATCCAATGTCGTAAAATTTTGGTTATTTAAGGCTCCCGTATAAGCAATAATATGTTCTTCACGCTTCGGTACATCGAGATCTGTAGTAACAAGTATATGGATTGGGGCATTGTCCCTGTTGACTTTCTGAGTTAATAGGCTGCCAATAGGCAATAGTTGGACAATTTTCAAGGATGAACTCAATCACCTCTACTTGATTATGCTCGAGTGCAATGTGAAGTGCATTCTTATCATTATGGTTAACCATATCCCATAAACTTGGATATCGCGATACGAGTTCTTTTATAACGGATAATTTACTTTTTTTGGTAAAGCAGCAAAATTATATATATACAGAACAAACAAGAGATCCAGGTGCATACCTCCACTTTACACAGTCAACACTTTCTCACTCAAACCCCATTTCTTACAAGTTTCCGAATTACTATAATTCCTTATAGCAAACCACATACAACTATAGTTGTCAAATCGTGAATCGTATCGCGAATCGAAAACCTAGGAATCGCGTATCAAGAATCGTATCGTAAGAATCAGTGCAAAACTTTTAGAAAAGACTTAAATAACTAATTAATGTATATAAAACTCTATTGAGTAAAAATAAAACATAACTAGAAAATAAAACTAAATTTTGGATATGATTGCACATCGTCTAACCGTTTGCCTTCATGTAACTCTTAACTACTTAAGTTCCTATCCCCAAAAGTCAAAACATGTTCATAGTTTATACTAGATATACCAAAAAAAGGCAAAATGGTCTGTTCAAAAGGTTATCAATAATCATTAATCCATATCATCATCATCATCATCATCATCAAGGGTTAATTCCTCGTTCTCATCATCATCATCTAGCAAAGCCAAGTTCTCGTCCTCCTCTTCTTTTTCCTCTTTCATATTCCTCCTCTTCCTCATCATCATCAACTACTTGAATATTTTCCTCAATACATTGACCTTTTCCCTTCTTGTTTTTGATAGCATTCAAGTTTCTTGGGCTTACATGTATAAAGATATAAGTAATTACTTTAGTAAAATAAAATTTAATAATAGCATCGTATTTTAAATTTTAATTATATATGTTTAAGACTTTAAGTTATACCTCTTTTCTTTTTCGAGCTAGTCCCTCCATGTTGGAAACATTCATGGATATCCATCCATGAGTTGTCTTGGGGAAGGCATGGATCTTCTTTCTCGGTGATCCATTCATCATCGGACTCCATATCCGATAAACAAATAGGAACACATGTATCACCCCTTTCTTGTCTTTTTTTTGCCTCATCTCAAGTTGAATATTATACTTCACGTATACAAGGGCATTCAAACGTTGTTGTTCCAAACGATTCCTCTTTTTGGAGTGTACATGATCAAATGTACTCCAATTTCTCTCACATCTGGTGGCACCAAAGTAAGACTATAGAACACGTATGGCTAATGCTTGTAACTCTTTGCATTCTTCACCATAACTCTCCACCACAAAGCTAAATTAAAAATGGAACAAAATAATATTAAGAACTTAAATTATATAATTTAATTGAAACTTGAAACTACAAAGAAACAATATAAAAATAATATTAATAATAAATAGTTTAAATCCCGGTTGTTTCTTGTCTCCTGTCAATTTAGCATGCTAATCCCAAATAATCCTTCGGCCCTACGAAACTTCTCCAATTGTTCATCAACTTTTATTCTTGTTTCGTAATCCGGATACATTCTCTCAATTGTCTTGTACAAACCAATTTTAACTTCCTTATCCGCTTTAAACCCTTCTTGGTATTGGAATCTACATTTTTTTTATAATATTACAAAATGTTTCATAACACTAGAGAATAGAAATATAATATAAAAATTCAATTAAAGAAGAAAAAAACTAAAAATTAAAATTACCTTGGATTAAGATAAAAAGCCGCGGTGTGAAGTGGTTGGTGGAGTTGCATGTCCCACCTAGCATCAATTATTTTCCATATCCTATTGTACCTTGTCTTTTTAAAGTTAAGATTGCTAGCAATTTGCTCTTTTGCACGGTCCATGGCTTCATAAATGTATCCACTTACCGGTTTCAAATCACCATCAACAAGTCTCAATACTTTCGTAAAAGGGATTACACATTTCAAGTAATATTTAATAGCTTTCCAAAAATTTGCATCACTCAAAATTAGATTTTCTACATGCTTGGCATCAAACTTGTTTGCAAAAGGACCCGAAGTCCACTCATTTTATGTAAACATTTGTCTAAGAGGAACTTTATTATCCGCAAAGCTCTTCAAAGTTAAGAAAGCCATAGCAAATCTTGTCACGCCCGCCCTTGTTAGTTATCCTTTTTTTTGTGAATTGCCTAAACAAATCAAGAACCCAACCATGCCGATATATGTAAACAATGATTTCCTTTGTTTTTTTTATCGTATTTTCAAATATTGGCAACTCACATATATCATGAAACATCAAATAGTGCATGGGGACCAAAACAATTTCTTCCTTTTCTCCTCTAACATTCTCCCGGCGGATACATAAGCCGAAGCACTATCCGTCACCACTTGAACAACATTGTCTTCCCCTATCTCCTCTGCAAGTCCATCAAGTATGTCAAATAATTTCACGGCATCTTTTATGTAAGAAGAAGTGTCCAAAGATCTAATGAACACCATGCCACTAGGACTATTAACAAGGAAATTAGTCAGTGATCTCGATCTTCTGTCAGTCCACCCATCCGACATAAGTGTACAACCGGACCTACTCCATTCTTTTTTATACTTTTCCATACTTTCTTCCACACTTTGAACTTCCTTATTTAGAAAAGTTACCTTTGTCTCGTGATAACTAGGGGGTTTTAGCCCCTTTCCATGATCACCAATTAACTTAACCATTTGTTTAAATTACAAACTTTTCACTATATTAAAGGCCAAAGCATGCCCATAAAGAAATGACAAATATCTCTAATTACCGGCTCTCTTTTCTTCATAATTTCATTCATTGTCAATTGCTTTGAAGTTCCACCCTTCCCCTTGCTAACATAGCCATCTAAGGTTTCTTTTCCCTTTTCTACGTGTTGATTCGTTTCTTCTTCCATCTCCAATATTTTAACTATATCATCATCTTATTTTTGTTTGGTTCCCAACAAATTTAGAAAAAAATTCCTAACTTCTTTAGGACATTGCTCACAAACAGAGACATTATCATGCGTGCCGTCAAGGTGATTTTTCATTCTAATAATGCCGCCCCATTTTTCACCTTGACAATAGTTGCACTTCAAGTGCATTCGATTGTCATTAATTTTAGTACAATGTTGCCATGCCGGATCGGGGGTATTTTTCTTTTTCAAAACCATTTTTTTCAAGAGACAGTGTAGAGTGTAGACAATAAAATAAAAACTAACTAGAGGTGGAATCTGGAAGTACATAAATCATGGCATGCATCTCTGTCAATCTGTGACTGGAATCTTAGAATGGTGATTGAATTCTGGACTGGAATGGAATGAAAGATAAGATAGGAAGAAAGGTGAAGAGAAAAGAGGAAGAAGATGAAACTAACCAGAGGAGTAGAGGACCCACTGTGCTATACGGATATTATATACCTGAAGTTCTGATTGTTTGTGGCGTGAAAAGATGAAAAAGCTCTGTCTTTTTTATCATCGACTAGGAGTTTCATCGTCGACTGAAGAGTGGAACGAGGGTTTGGCTTCTTGATCGTCGACTGAGGAGTGAGGAGGGTTTTTGATGATCGGTTTTGGCTTTTGGGAAATCGGTTGGTTTCTAATATAAGCTACGTTAAAAGTTTACGTGGAAAAGTAAAAAAAAAAGGTTTAAAAAGGCTTTATTTGTCAATGGATCCAATATACCCGACCCACAACCTATATTTTGTGAATCGTTTATGAATCTCAATTCTACCGATTCACCGATTCGATTCACCGAACCAACCGATTCATGAGCAATTTCGATTCAGTCCACAATTCTATATCTATTTCATCAAGAATCAAACCGAATCGTACTATTCAAATCGTGAATCGGACGATTCTAACAACTATTCATACAAGCTTTAGAAACAACAAACTTTTCAATCTCCCTAATTAAAACACATTATAATCTATTCTTACTCTGAAAAATTCTAATGTTCCTTTCCATCCACACAAAATACACAGTCATAAAGAAAGCCACTCTACCAAGTCTAACTTGTAACTCCTTCCCTTTAAACCACCTAATGGCTTGATCAACTTCCGCCTCCCAACTAGAACACTGAGAGCAAATATTCAAATTAGCCAAAATGGACTGCCAAACAAATTTTGAGTAACTGCACTGAAAGAATAAATGATCTCTAGTCACTTCTGCATTGCCATATAACACACATTGGCTATTATCAATCACCCCCACCTAAGAAATTTTTCTTTAGTTCTCAATCGATTTTTACACGCAAGCCAGCAAATAAAACTGCACCTGGGAATACTATCTTTATGCCATACCAAATTGTACTAATTAACAACCGAATACCTTCTCCTCATCTTCTCCCAAGCAGATCTAATATTGAACACCCCATCACTAGATACATTCTAAATCACTTCATCTTCTCTATCAGTACTAGGCATATATATAGGCCAGTGATTAATAACTCGGATCAAATCTATAGATATTTCTCGAGGCAACAACCAATTATTATTAACAACAAATTCCTTCATTTTAGCATTAATATTACTGGTTGCATCATACATAATACAATAACCAAATTTCTGATACAAAGGGCCCTCACTATGCCAGTTATCAAACAAACAGCACACAGATTTCCCATTGCCAACTTTGTATGTTATAAAATCCCATACTTCAGATCTCAGCGTCATCAATTTATGCCATGTCCATGATGTTTCGGCAGACCAGGTTCCACCCCATAGGCTTTTGTTTCTCAACTTATAATGATGGCACCACTTCGCCCAAAGGGAGTCTTTTTTCCGAGCTAGGTCCCATATATGCCTAACCATGCTAACTTTGTTCCACAACACATTATCTTTAATGCCTAATCCACCTTTTTTGCAAGTACAACAAACATCTGCCCAAGCTACTTTAGCACCATGCTTACTTAAATCATGACCAGACCATATAAACCTTCTCAAAATATCCTCTACATCATGAAGAATCATTTTAGGCAAAATAAAAATACTACTCCAATATGCTTGAATTCCATGCAAAATAAAAATTACTAACTGGATTCTACCAGCATAGCTTAACTTTTTAGAAGTCCAGCTAGTAACCCTTTTTAATATTCTATTTTTAATGATCTCACAATCATTTGCCTTAAGCTTAGTAGATATGAGAGGAACTCCAAGATATCTCACAGGCAGCTCCTTCAATTCCATAGCCATAATTTGAACTAAAACAGCTTTTATTTCCTCACACACACCACTCATAAAAAGATTTCACTTTTAATAGTTAGGCTTCAGACCTTAAAGTTCCCCAAACACAATCAAAGCCCTCTTCACTAACTGCAAAGAGTTAGAATTGGCTGCACTTAAGATAAAAATACCGTTAGCAAAAATAAGATGGAAAATACCCAACTCACCACAGCCTTTATGAAATTGGAACCCGTCTTGTTGAGTGTAATTGTGCAAAATATAAGAAAACGCTTCCATAAGTAAGATAAACAAATGGGGAGATATGGGATCCCTTTGACGCTGAAAGAAATGTTTTCTATATATTCTTCTCTTTGTAGAGGAAATAATTTATACAATAAACAAGGTACAATCAAAAGGAAATAATCAAGAGAAAATCTTCAATCTTTCCTTAATACATGCCTAGAATCAATAATAAATCAGAGATATGCACAGAATTAATATTGGCACTAATATATCTGTAGCTGGCAGTACTCTAATAATGCAGCTAGCATTAATCCACCAAATCCACAGCTGGCAATATAAGATTATGGAGGTTTAACACTCCCCCTTAAACTCGACTATCGAGGATAGACGAGGTTGGATCGCTGAAGTTGATAACGGTGCTTGTAAAGACTATTGGTAAAAATATCAGCGAGTTGGTCATGTGAAGGAACAAATTAAACTCGATGAGAACCATCACAAATTTGTTCCCGGATGAAGTGATAATTTAACTCAATATGCTTTGTGCGAGCATGAAAAACAGGGTTAGATGCCATATAAGTGGTGCTGAGATTATCACAAAGTAGGGTGATAGGAGTTGATGTAGCGAGATGTAATTCATGAAGGAGATGAGAAACCCATGTTGTTTCGGCACAAACATAAGCAAGGGAACAATATTCGGCCTCAGCACTAGAGCGAGACAAGGTCGATTACTTCTTTGCTGTCCAAAAAATTAAATTGGAACCCAAGAAGACGCAGAATCCATTAGTAGAGCGACGTGAGTCATGGCAACCTGCCCAATCAGCATTGGAGTAGGCCTTGATAGTTAGAGGACTTTGTGAACGTCAAAAGTGAAGACCAAAGTCCAATGATCCTTTAAGGTAGCGAAGTATTCGTTTGGCAACAACTAAATGGAGAGAGCGATGAGCACTTATGAATTGCGCCACATGATGAACAGCATATGCAATGTTTGGATGAGTAAAAGTAAGATATTAGAGAGACCCAACCTATTGACGAAACTCGGTAGCATCATTAAAAAATTGCCACTAAGCAAAGAGAGTTGAGTCTTAGCGCATACAAGAGTATTACAAGGCTTACAGTCAGTCATAGAATTTTGCTTAAGTAAATTGACAGTGTACTTCATTTGTGAAAGATAAGCCATCATTCATGAAGGACGCCTCAAATCCTAAAAAGTATAAAAGTGTCCCTAGATCGGAGAGCTCAAATTCTATCCTAAGAGTGGCAATGAAGGAGGACAACATGGAAGGCATGTTTCCTGTCAATACAATGTCATCAACGTAAAGCAAAAGGATCATAATTTCAGGCGAACGGCGAAAGATGAACATAGACTGATCCGCCCGGTACTAAGTAAACCTATATTGTAATAAGAAACTGCTCAAGCGATGAAACCAAGAACGGGAAGCCTGCTTAAGTCCATAAATGGCTTTCTGTAGATGGCAAGCATGATGAGGACGCATAGGATCAATGAAGCCAGGAGGTTGGCTCATGAAAACAGTCTCGTCCAAAAAACTATGGAGAAATACATTTTTCACATCGAGTTGCCACAAAGACCAACTGTAGGAAACGGCGAGACTTAAGATAGTAGGAATACTGATAGGCTTAATCACATGACTAAATGTTTTATAATAATCAATACCAGGCTGTTAGTGGAATCCTTTAGCAACTAGACGAACCTTGTACCTTTAAATTGAACCATCAGATTTCCATTTAATTTTGAAAACCCACTTGCAACCAATGACGTGTTATTTTGGATTTAAGGGAACAAGTTCCTAAGTTTGGTTTTTCAATAATGCATTGAATTCAGTTGTTATAGCTTGACGCCATTCATCCACACGAACTGCCTAGCTGTAGCATGTTGGTTCCTAAGTGGTAGAAATTTGGGCAATAAGAGCACGAGGAAGATGATATCGAACAGTACCATCATGCCGAAACTAAAGGGCGTTGAGACCCAGCCTGAAGGCGAGTGATCATGTGGTATCGAACAGTTGGAGGTGAAGAGTTTGGTTTAGAGGAAGAACCATCATTTGTCGATGGAAGACCAAGTGCATCAGTATGAAGAGGTACAGAGAACCGAGACGGTCAATGTTGATAATGATATGGCAATGGATTCCTAAGAAAATGAGGAGATGATGGTGCCTCATTTGCCTCCACAACTGGAGAATTAGACAAGGCAGGTTGGTCCGGATGGACTGTGAGAAAGCAAATTGCGGTTGTGTCTCAAGAGCCGAAGATAGCAAAGGGACTAAGGCCCATTATGAGGGAATATTTTGGCTGTGGCTAGGCTCCTTAGTAAAAGGAAAAGTTTGCTCATCAAATCGAACATGCCTGGAAATGTAAACTCTATCAGTTTTGCGATCAAGACATCGGTAACTTTTGTGCTGCAAACTGTAACCTAAAAACAGACACTCAGTTATTTTTGGCAAAAGTTTGTTAATTAGATAATCTCCTAAATAAGGATAACATGCACACCCAAAGACACGTAACTCAGAGTAACGAGGAGATTGGCCATAGAGACGAGAAAATGGGGATGACCATTGAAGGACCGGAGAAGGAAGAAGATTGATGAGATGGACAGCCGTAAATATAGCATCAACTTAATAAGATAAGGGAACGTGACTGGTGATAAGGAGGGTACGAGCCATAGCGGCTATATGCCGATGCTTACGTTCAGCTAGACTATTCTGTTCAGGAGTGTGAGGACAGAAGAGACGGTGATGAATACCAAGGGAAGAACAAAGATCTTTAAAAGGACCATTGTCATACTCTCCACCGCCATCACTTTGAAATTGTTTAAGAACAGCAGAGAACTGAGTTTTAATATAGGCCAAAAAATTCTTAAAATGGTCAATAACCTCATTTTTTTGCATCATAAAATATAACCAAGTAAACCGACTATAATCATAAGTAAATAGTACATAATACTTATAACCGGATACATAAACAACAAGAGATTGCCATACATCAAAGTGAACAAGATTAAATGAAGAGGTATGAATTTTATTAGATATTTGAAATGACAGGTGTGTGGATTTTCTTAAGGCACAACCTTGACAAAGGGACCTTTTAAACTTAAATTATGATGACAATAATTTATTTAACCCTAAGAATGACATAATTGTGTTTGAGGGATGTCCTAGTCTATTATGCCAAATAGATGACGTTTTAGGACACACGAAAAGAGCCTGAAGACGAAGAGGCAGAGCAGGGAGCTGGTAAAGACCATTCTTACATAAGCCCTGGTACAAAAGTAAACCAGTAGCTAGGTCAAAGATGTAGAAGTGATGAGAGTCAAAAGCACACAAAACATGATTATCTTTACATAATTGAGCAATGGATAATAAATTTTTACGCATAGAAGGTATGACATAGACATCATTAAGGTAAAAGGAAGAAGAACCAAGAAGAAGTGCCATGTTACCCTTTATAGCTAATAGGAAGTTTATCACAATTGCCAAGAAAAACGGAGTCAGGGCCCAGGTAAGGGGAGCGTTGTTGAAGAACTGTTGGATTACCAGTCATGTGTATGGTAGCACCAGTATTGGGGTATCAACCATGGTCGTAAGGGGCTGGCTGAGAAGCATGCATATGAGGTGGATGAGCAATTTGAAGACCAGCGAAGCTGGAGTGTGCAGAACTCAGCACAGGTGGTCGGCAAAATGTAGATAGTTGCAGACAATAGCGAGCACTGTGTCCAAAACTAAGACAAAGTTGGCAAGAACCGAAGGTAGAAGATGAGCTCGGGGAAGGAAAAGAGCCAAGAATACTAGCGGTTTCTATGCGTAATTGACCGTGACGATTTGTATTTCGTTTTCGGGAGTTTCGCTTAGTGTTCCGATTACTAGAATTGTGAACTACAAGAGCCGATGTTTGAGAAGCTAGAAATGTTGTAGGAGTAAGTTAAATGGATGTCTGATGACGAGATTCGAAGTTAAGAAGGTGAGCACGTAGAGCTGAGAATTGGGGCAAAGCATCGAAGCTTTCAATAACTGTCACAAGCATGTCAAATTCAGAACCAAGACCACCTAGAACTGGATTAACCAAATCCTTGTTGGAAACAGATTCTCCAATGGCAACTAAGGCATTAGTAATTGCTTTGGCCTCCTGAAGATATTCAGAGATTGGACGCGTACCCCAAGAAAGTCCAGCCAAACGTTTGCAGTAAAGTGAAGAATTTG
Source organism: Lonicera japonica (assembly GCA_021464415.1). Classification (NCBI taxonomy): domain Eukaryota; kingdom Viridiplantae; phylum Streptophyta; class Magnoliopsida; order Dipsacales; family Caprifoliaceae; genus Lonicera; species Lonicera japonica. The sequence continues at coordinate 53,393,266 of CM038465.1, forward strand.
CAACAGACTTTTATGAAAAATGTTGTTGAATTGCAGTCCAGATTTTAGCAGAGGTTTAACAACCAATAATGGAAGCAATGATAGGTTCAGAGAGGGTTGCAGAAATGATACTAACAAGCGTTTTGTCTATCCGAGTCCAGACAATTTGGTTGGGATCCTTGTTAGTAGGGTAAGGATATGTCCCATCGACAAAACGGAGCATATTCTGAGCATATAGAAAGGCCTCCATTTTATGAGACCAAAGAAGAAAATTTTCATCGCTTAGTTTGATGGTAACAAGGTTTGTGATGGTTGGTATTGAGAGAATATCAGGGGCAGCAGATGGGGTGGTTTGGAGAGGAGATTCAATTGAGTTTGAATTCATGATGAGTGCTTATAGGTAGAAAGTGACTCTGAATAATATGTTGCTGAGTTCCGTGCAATACAACAGAAGCAATAAGAAGGAAAAGTTAACTGAAGAGGAGAGGGGAGGAGATAGATCAATGCTCTGATACCATGAAAGAAATGTTTTCTATATATGTGCACATAATTAATATTTACACTAATATATCTGTAGCTGGCAATACTCTAATAATGTAGCTGGCAATCCACCAAATCCATAGCTGGCAATATAAAATTATAGAGGTTTAACAGACGGAACACTTAGCATTCCTGAAATACCCTTAAAGGCATCCATTTAAACTGACATAATAACTAGGAGTCGAAATACCCTTTTATAACGGATTTATGGCCTTGACTAGCTGCAATGCGAAGAGCTGTATTCTCCTCGTATCTATCCGTAAAGTACGCCACAGATTCATGGACTCTTAATATCTAGCTTGCCCTGCCTGTGTGACCAAGGCATGTAGCATAATGGAGTGGTGTCAAATCGGATATATCCGTCTCCTTGATTAATTTCGGCTTCCACTTCAATAATTCTTCGGTACAATCTGAAATGGTGTGAAAAATATAAGGTTTCGTTCGATAACAAAAGTGGAAAATGATAGGAAAATTTGTTGATATGTGTAAAGTTAAAAAATATGTTGAGTGATGTAGTGAAATGTTCTCCATTTTGTATGAATTTTTTTCCTTTTTGCATTGGAAAAGTCAAAAAATTAAGGAAAACAATTCACGACATAATTTATTTAATTTCTAACTTTTCGTACAAATCAATTGCTTTTCTTGCTATTTTTTATCTTGTTATCAAATAAAACTAGAGGCAATTGGGCATAAGGGCTCGTTTTAATAATAACAAAATTATATAGGACACTTACAAATTAGCCATGCAAATTAAGGACATTATACAAAAAATACACTAATACCATTTCTTTATAACTTCTCTTCTTTTTTGTATCACAATGATGTAATGTTAAGGTGAGGGGAATGATATTAAATGCAAAGTAGCTGGCCATTAACCCTTGAGCATTTTTTCAGTTACAACTTATGGCAGTTTTTCAATAAGAACATATCACATACCCCCAGTACCTTTAACACTTACGTACCCTTCATTTTCTTTTACCCAAGGCAAGGCATAATCTCTACTCTTTTTCTCTACTTTCTCTCTACACACTCAATTCCATCTCTTATATATATATATATATATATTTGAAGAAGACTCGTTCAATTTCAACCTTCAACTCTGTTTTTTTCAAATCCACTTTTCTCAAAGTTGAGAAACATAGCTGCTTGTTATAATGAACAAGCAGTTAAAGTATCGGATTCGTACTATTCAGGGCCTTCAAATCAACCATATATTTCTTCAAACACGAAGTAACCTATAATCCAAAATGCAGTTAAATGTATTTACAAACTCAATATCTCGGTAAAATCCCATCTATTCATCAAATTCACATGGTAGACTAAACAATTCTTTACCATCACTATCATCGATGACCCAAAACTCAATTGGCAAATACGAATGATCAAAGGCTCTAAATCTTTTTTGGTGCTAAATCAGTTTTAGTACCAATGGTGCTAAAACATTAGTGCTAAATCCGTTTTAGTACCATTGGTGCTAAAATGGTTTTAGTACCAATGGTGCTAAATCTGTTTTAGCAACAATACAAAACAGAGAACAACAAAATTCATGATTTTAGCACCTCATTCAATTTTACACATTAAGGTGCTAAAATATATTTAACACCATTTTTGTTCAAACTAACTAATCACATGGTGCTAAAACAGTTTTATCACCAATTGTCCAACACCAAAATGGTACTAAAAAGGTTTCAGCACCACAGGTTAACATATATAACTAAATGGAATGTGCTAAACAATTTTAGCACCCTATCCAACTCTACACATCAATGTGCTAAAACATATTTAGCACCATTTTTATCTAAAAGTTACTAATCACATGGTGCTAAAACAGTTTTAGCACCAATTGTCCAACATTAGAATGGTGTTAAAAATATTTTAGCACCACATGTGAACACATATAATTAAACTGAAGGTGCTAAATAGTTTTAGCACCCCCATCAAATTCTACACATCAAGGTGCTAAAATATATTTAGCACAATTTTTGTCCAAAGTAACTAATTATATGGTGCTAAAACAGTTTTAGCCCTAATTCTCCAACACTAGAATTGTGCTAAAAAAAATTTAGCACTACATGTGAACACATATAGCTAAACTGAAGGTGCTAAACAGTTTTAGCACCCCATCCAATTGTAAACATTAAGGTGCTAAAACAGATTTAATATTATTTTTATCCAAAGTAACTAATCACATGCTGCTAAAACAATTTTAGCACCAATTTTCCAACACTAGAATGGTACTAAAAAGGTTTTAGCACCTTAAGTGAACACATATAACTAAATTAAAGGTGCTAAACAATTTTAGCACTATATCCAATTCTACACATCAAGATGCTGAAACATATTTAGCACAATTTTTGTTCAAAGTAATTAATCACACGGTACTAAAATAGTTTTAGCACCAAATTTTCAACATTAGAATGGTGTCATATCTTTGATTTAGGGTTCATAAAAAAATAGTTATGATCAGATTTTTTTTTTCAAATCCTGCTAGGCTGTCAAAATTGGTCAAGTTCGATAGCAAAAAGACCTCTAATCGTCTTGATTCTACGCGTAATTATAGTAACTTTGTCTTCTGAACAACATATCCAAAAATCAGTCCAATCCAACGGTTCAATCAAAACTTACATATCTTTGATTTATGGTTTGTTGAAAAAAAGAGTTATGATCATATTTTTTTTACAAATCCCGCTGGGCTATCGAAATTGGTCTATTTCGATAGTAAAACAACCTCTGATTGTCTTGATGTTTGGCACAATTATAATAACTTTGTCTTCCGAACAACATATCCAAAAATCAACCTAATCAAACAGTTCGATCAAAAGTTATATCTGTTTTACAATTGCACCTGCAGAAAAAAAAAAAGAATGGCGCTCCTCTCGGCAATACGATCGGAGAGTCGGGTGGGGGTGGTGGTGGTGGTGGAAGAGGTGAATCATTGGTGAGGAGGTCGGAGAACGAGGTGGTGGACAAATTTAGCACCAATAGAATTAAAATCAGTATAATACAACTGTTTAGGGGCTGAGAGAGAGTGGTATTATTTAGGGTATTTTTGTCCATCAACATTTATCATTTTTCTTAAAATAAATTAATATTATGAAAAGTGTCCTTATTGTAAAACCAAATTATGAAATTAGTACTACTTTCCTTTATTAAACATGAATCCGTCCTTAGAGTTATAAAACATTACGGAGTGAGTCCTTGTAACCCATTATCTTATAAAACTAAGAGTATGATTATCAGTACTCCTTAATGGCTGAAAATGCGCGCGTGGGTACACGTACACACACACATATATAAATATATATATATATATATATTCAAAAAAAATTACCTCTTAAATCTTTAGTTTCAGCTGCATGTAAAGTTGTTTTGTCATTCGGGCCGATGTAGGCTGGTGATGACTTGAATTTCCTCAGTATCAGACCTAGTATTTCGTGACTCCCTCTATTGGCATTTAAATAAAGCGGAGTCTCTCCCTTTTTTATTAGCAAAATACCTACCTTCCTCCTTTATATCGTATACATCGTCACTGTCGTACTTGCTTCTTTTTCTTCTACTAAAATCGAAGATAGAAGCTTCCCATTCTTCTTCTTTTTTCATTTTCTTCTTTTACTAAAATGATCGTCGTTTCCAGGTGACAATATCGCACGGCCTTGTGTAAGGCTATGTCACCATAATAATTATCCATCCTTAACATTTGATACACCACTTTTCATTTTTCTCTTGCATTCAATGAGTGATTTTATGTCTTTGCAATGCCCTTCCTTTAAGGCTTAGTGTAGCCCGGTTTCGCCTTTTGAATTTGCTTGAGTTGAAAGTGAAGGATGCATAGATAATGTTAGAATATATATATATAAGAATCACCTTCACTGCTTCAAGTTTGCCTAAATTGAGAGGAGAGATAGAGGACAGTGTTTTCGGTTGGGGTTTTCTGAACCCCAATTTTGTCCTTGTTTTGTTAAAGGAACTCGAGATCATTGCTAATGGCAGCATTGTATACGTTGGAATCCATATACAAGTCTGGATTCATGTGATCAATAATGATTTTAGTGTAATGCTGTGTAGAAAGTTCAAGTTTTGGTTCACTTTCACTTTCATTTGATCTTTATTGAAGAAATTCCCTTGTATATATATTTCTTCAACTCCTAACTATTAGATTAAGTCTTCCATCTTTTATTGACTTGTTTTATCTCCATTCCTTGATCTCCTCCATGTTATGGAGATTTGTTTTGACATTTGCTGTTATTTTCCTTAATTTACTCCATACATAACTCTATTTTAATCCCTATATAAAGGGATCATTATCTTTTTGTACAAACACACACACACATATATATATACAAAAAACATTATTTCTCTCTAATTCTTATCATGGTATTAGAGCGGGTTTAATCCTTGTTACCTCACAATCTCGCCCCATCAGGTGCCTGAGCATCTCAAAATAACTAATATTCCAATTCGTTGGCTTCTTGACCTTTATTATCTCCGCGGCATCTTGCTCCTCATCCCCGGCATCACTATCATCACCGCCGTCCTCAGTATATGTGAGAATCCGCAAATGCGACCCCCGGGTCTCGGCCCCTGGTTCTGGGAGTCTGAAACATCGGAAAGGATTCCGTTGTTCCATTTGCTTCTATGTGTTGATAATTCATATCGGGTGTCCCTCTATCCTATTTCTAGATGCAAGAGGGTTCGTTCAGAGTCGCCAGTACGTTTTACGAGAAAACGGACAAAATAGTCGTGTAAGAGGAAAGGCTACAGGTAAGCCTTTCTTTACACGTTTGTCTACGAAACCAGGATTCTATAGGGTTCGGGAACTATATTACGGTTTGGGAAGGTGTTAAGCACCCATTCCGCCCTTTCGGTCTCTAGTGGTTTTATATGTTTACTCTATGTTGGAAAACTTGGATGCTTTTACTGATATTCTACTGCTTTCTGGAAATAACTAATGAAAACCTGATTTTCGAGCGCGTTAGGAATCTACCACAACTATATCGCCACTTCGCTTACTAGGACGGGGATCGACCTGCCCGGTCAGGTCGCGGGGTGCGGGGCAGCGCCCCGTTAGAAAAATCGAGTTTTAAACAAGTCTACAATAAAACTAATATACAAATATCTTATTTAATTACTAGAAGAGACTTTAGTTACCTTCCCGACGATATATATAAGAATAAGAGAGAGAAAATATAATACGGCAGAGAAGACCTCCGGCGAATATTAGCTTTTCCTCTTAGAAATATTTCCAGCGGTCTGACTCTAGAAGGTGGTACACCGGGTGCCAAGATTAGATCCGAGACTCTTGCGGAAATAAATGTTATCGCAGATGCTTCCGGAGAAGGCTTAAAGATTAGAAAATATCAGAGAGAATAAGGAATTTTAGTATAGAAATTGTGGCGAGAAGTTGCCGTCTAGAACCCATGGGGGTGTTGGCCTATTTATAGTGCTCGGGATAGATTGTCGCGCGACATTCCCCAAAAAAGGAGAAGTGTCGCGCGACAAACCTGATCACTGTACCTGTTTGTCGCGCGACATATCTCTTTGTCGCGCGACAAACGGCTGAAGTGATGGATTTTGACACTGTGATGTGTCAGAAAGTGGTTGGTCGGGTGCAGAGGGGTTTGTCGCGCGACAAACGGCTGAAGTGATGGTTCTGACACTGTGATGTGTCAGAAAGTGGTTGGTCGGGTGCAGAGGGGTTTGTCGCGCGACAAACGGCTGAAGTGATGGTTCTGACACTGTGATGTGTCAGAAAGTGGTTGGTCGGGTGCAGAGGGGTTTGTCGCGCGACATATCAGGGATTGTCGCGCGACAATGTGATATGTCGTGCGACAATCTCTCTAAAAAACAGGTTTGTTGGCCAACAAACCCTCCTAGGGTAGTTTCGGGTGCTCGGGTGGGTCCGGACCCCGAAACCAGTAGTTCTCAAAGGTCGTTAGGGTTCTTGGGGGGGTCACGGATCGGGGTGTCTACAGACCCTCTCGACTCAAGCTCCTTGCTTGCAAGGACTTGAGGCGACTGGAAGATACTTCGATTTGTGGCTCCCGCAAGAACCCTAAAAGAGTGTGCGTATGAAAGAAGTGTTTGTGAGTGCCTCCGGAGAGGGCTTGTGCCTGTAGGAAGGACTTACTCTGCCTCTGAAGAGGGCTTTCGTTACCTCGTTGCCTTTTTTTTAGATGGCTTGATTTGCTCTACTTGCCTCAGATGGGAGGACTACCATGCGTGCCTCTCTGGGAGGGCTTAACCTCAGGTGGGAGGACTACCAATGTGTGCCTCTCTGGGAGGGCTTAACCTCAGGTGGGAGGACTACCATTTGCCTCACGGGGAGGGCTTAACCTCAGGTGGGAGGACTACCAATGTGTGCCTCTCTGGGAGGGCTTAACCTCAGGTGGGAGGACTACCATGCGTGCCTCTCTGGGAGGGCTTAACCTCAGGTGGGAGGACTACCATGCGTGCCTCTCTGGGAGGGCTTTTGATCTGAAAAGAGAAAGAAAATTGCCTCTGGGGAGGGCTTTTGTGAGTAATTTTGCCTCTGGCGAGGGCTTGTGTTTTGTGATTTGCCTCTAGAGAGGGCTTGTGCCAGTAGAAAGGACTTGTGAGTGATGTTTTGCCTGTAGAAAGGGCTTATGTGAATGGATTGCATCCGGAAAGGACTTTCACCTAAAAAGGGCTTAGTGATTGGTTTGCCTCCGCAGAGGGCTTATGTGAATGGATTGCCTCCGAAGAGGGCTTGTGCCTGTAGAAAGGACTTGTGAGTGATGTTTTGCCTGTAGAAAGGGCTTATGTGAATGGATGCCTCCGGAAAGGACTTTCGCCTAAAAAGGGCTTAGTGATTGATTTGCCTCCGCAGAGGGCTTATGTGAATGGATTGCCTCCGGAGAGGGCTTGTGCCTGTAGAAAGGACTTGTGAGTGATGTGTTGCCTGTATAAAGGGCTTATGTGAATGGATGCCTCCGGAAAGGACTTTCGCCTAAAAAGGGCTTAGTGATTGGTTTGCCTCCGCAGAGGGCTTATGTGAATGGATTGCCTCCAAAGAGGGCTTGTGCCTGTAGAAAGGACTTGTGAGTGATGTGTTGCCTGTATAAAGGGCTTATGTGAATGGATGCCTCCGGAAAGGACTTTCGCCTAAAAAAGGGCTTAGTGATTGGATTGCCTCCGCAGAGGGCTTATGTGAATGGATTGCCTCCAAAGAGGGCTTGTGCCTGTAGAAAGGACTTGTGAATGATGTTTTGCCTGTAGAAAGGGCTTATGTGAATGGATGCCTCCGGAAAGGACTTTCGCCTAAAAAAGGGCTTAGTGATTGGATTGCCTCCGCAGAGGGCTTATGTGAATGAATTGCCTCCAAAGAGGGCTTGTGCCTGTAGAAAGGACTCGTGAATGATGTTTTGCCTGTAGAAAGGGCTTATGTGAATGGATGCCTCCGGAAAGGACTTTCGATGTGTGGGTGCCTCGAGAAGAGGGCTTCGTGTGCGTAAGTGCCTCGAGAAGAGGGCTTGGTGAATGTAAGTGCCTCGAGAAGAGGGCTTGTGTTTGCGTGGGTGCCTCAAAAAGAGGCTTGGTTCTCTATAGTGGCAACTGATGAGAAGCTAAAGAGAGAGGTCTCTGAGGAAAAAGTGCTCATTTGGGAGTTTTAAAAACCCATTCTAAAAGTTTTGCTTTCTCTGGGAAAAACTGAAAACTTGTTTTGTAAGTTATTTTATTCCAAAAGAGGAGTTTTCACGATGGATTTCTTGATTTTTGTACTTCGTGCGTAGCAATGATTCAACCGTTTGCTTGTTTCTAAGTCGTTTCTGATTTTATCAAGCTGAGAAGGAAATCTGTTTTGAAGGAGTCTCTGATCTCTTTGATATTCATTGGCCATCTTTGAGGCATTTTCACAGGCCCACATCGTTTTCTGTTTTTCGATGTCCTTATTTCTCCCTTGTTCGGGGAAGCTTTTCCTGTCTTTTCTGTTTTTGGCCAGGAGCTTCTTTTCCCGTTTTTGCGTGATCAGGAGCCTTACTCACCCAAGACGAAGCCCTGAGCCGGTTTGGCCTAGCTGTCACTCTTGGTGTGGCTCTCCCTGCCACTCTATACAATTCTGTTTCTCTCGCTCGCTCTGGGCGCTCATGCGGGATTTTTCTCTTTTCTACTCTTTCAATTTTTTCTATTCCCGTCTTATCTGATATTTTCTCATTCTCATTGCTAGATTTCAGCCTTCCAGAGATCAGGGATTTCTTTTGTAGGCTGTTTGCTCTCGCGATTTGAAAAAACGACTTAGAATATGGCATTCGATATTATCGTGCGAGTGTGTGTTTTTTCTGCACAAAAGTCAAGAAAAAACCACCTTGAAGTTCCCTACCGAAAAATGCCAAGTTTGAGATATGATTGGTCATGTGACAGTTCAATGGAGTAGGTTTTTGTCCCACAAGCGGGCTCTTTTCTTCTCATTCTCCTATTCTCTCTCTAGCTTCTCATTTCTCGAGTTTTCCCGTATCTGGATGCTCAGGGTGTTCTTTGATGCAGTTCCCATGCTATTGACAAGGGATGATAGGGTAGATCGTGACCGTGGTGTGATCTACTAGGATGCGGAGTGCGCTAAAAATGTGCATGCTCGTGTTTGGTGATATATTGAAAGATAATGTATGTTATGTATGTACTAGTGAAGTGGTGTTTGAACATGTTCGATAACTTGATATGTAAAAGTATTGCTTGCAGGCTGCGGATAGTTTCCATGCTGTTTTGTTGATCTTGATTCGCAGTTTCCTGCATGTTCAAACAAACATTCATTAATTCTCATAATCATCCCAGCAGTAATATCCGATTTTTAGAACTTACATACTTTTACCTTTCAAACCTTAAGGACTCTCATAATTTACTCTAAAAATCATATAACTCTCATAACTATCCAAAGTACCCTCAGGTTTTGAAAACTACATAATTTTTCTCATAGGCCCACAACTCTCGTAATTACCCTAAAGTACCTTCAGGTTTTTTTAAAAATTACATAATTTTACCCTCTTATTATAACCCTATATCTCTCATAATTACACCAAAGTACCCTCAGGTTTGGAAAATTACATAATTTACCCTTATACCCTATATCTCCCGTAATTACACCAAAGTACCCTCAGGTTTGGAAAATTACATAATTTTACCCTCATAACCCTATATCTCTCGTAATTACACCAAAGTACCCTCAGGTTTAGAAAATTACATAATTTTACCCTTATACCCCTTATCTCTCGTAATTACACCAAAGTACCATCAGGTTTGGAAATTTACACAATTTACCCTTATAACACTATATCTCTCATAATTATACCAAAGTACCCTCAGGTTTGAAAAATTACATAATTTTACCCTTATAACCCTATATCTCTCGTAATTACACCAAAGTACCCTCAGGTTTGAAAAATTACATAATTTTACCCTTATAACCCTATATCTCTCGTAATTACACCAAAGTACCCTCAGGTTTGGAAAATTACATAATTTTACCCTTATAACCCTATATCTCTCGTAATTACACCAAAGTACCCTCAGGTTTGGAAAATTACATAATTTTACCCTTATAACCCTATATCTCTCGTAATTACACCAAAGTACCCTCAGGTTTGGAAAATTACATAATTTTACCCTTATAACCCTATATCTCTCGTAATTACACCAAAGTACCCTCAGGTTTGGAAAATTACATAATTTTACCCTTATAACCCTATATCTCTCGTAATTACACCAAAGTACCCTCAGGTTTCTTACACATATTTATATAAAAGTACCCTCGGGTGCAATATAAAGAAAAACATGCTGGTGTAAAACAGGCTTATAATGACATAATAAGAATGACCACCAGGCCCCTGCAAAAGTGAAAGGAACTAAGTGAGAAGCGAAAAAGTGGTTTCTTTGGCAGCAATGAACCCTGTTTGTTGGAGAAATGTATTTGTAACAAGGTTTGTTACATGACAAACGATGAGTACATGTGTATGATTTCTCCGATAAATACACCTTTCTTCCTTCCTTCATCCCCACACTTACTCTTTTATCTCTGTAGTCCTCTTTACTGTACAAATGCTGACTTTTCTTCTATCAAAGCTCGAGATGCCCTGGTACCCTCGGGACTCAAGTTTATCACTCCTTATACCTCTCTATCTGTGGAGTGTATGTGGCATGGCTGACTCGTTATTTCAACTATGCACGGTTTGGCTTTTCTTAGCCCCTCCGGGCTGACATCATTCGTTCAATCTGGCGATTGGTGGAGGAAGATCTGGTTGTCGTCCCTTATTAAATGCAATGGTTTCAGTTCGTGGGCTTAGAGCCTTCTGAAGCGTGAATGAAGCTCGAGTTGCACTGGTGGCTAAAGATACGACGTGGCTTATTTCCGGGGCTAAAATGGGGTGTTTAGATAGCAAATGAACTGACTGTTTATGAACCACTGCTTATGAAGTTTGAAAGATTGCTTTTTTTTTATAAAACAAAAAAGTTTTTATAATAATTAAACCGGGCCTGAAGTAACTTCTCAGGTTGCCTACGTTCCCCGTGGTATTTCCTCCATAAACAAAAGTGAGTTGGGGCTCAGGTTTACGTAGTTCTGGATTATACATGCTATTGCTTTAATAATAATATTTCTTGAATGTAGCGTCTGACCATCTACATCTGCGGCTATTACAGCTCTCCTTGTGTTGATTTCTTTAACGATGTACGACCCAGTTCTGAACTTTTCTCTCGGATCTCTTATCGGCTTCTCTAACCTTTCTCAAAACTACATTGTTCTCACAAATACCCCGAGTCTTCACTTTTCGATTTTAAAGGCCCCATAATGACGATACACGGCCTTTTACCGTTTCTCATTTAGCGATGCTAACTCACTTTAGCGGGTTGTTGGCCATATTTGGTCCGCCTGGTGCGGGGATTTTTCCTTCTTCGATTAGATCTTGGATGCGGTGTCGGAGGGCTAAACATCTATCTGTGTCATGGCTCACAGATTGGTGGTATAAACAGTTCTCGTTCATCCTCCAAGAAGAAGGGACGGGATTTGGTGGAGGACGAGGGTTGAGTGGGGTAACCAGGCCCGCATTCTGTAGCAATTCAAGACTTTTGGTCAGGGTTGTGGGGAGGTTGCTGAATTTTCTATTTTTATTGGGTTGATATGTATTGGGGGCTTCGGCTTGTATAGGCCACGTTAATTGGGGTTGTTGCTGCTGAAAAGGATTTTGTTGGTACGGATAAGAGCTTAGCTGGTTTACAACGGGGGTGCCCGTGCTCTTCTCAGTATATGAGGCTTTCCTTGTTTGGGTGTCCGCCTTTCTGGCCAACTCTTCTTCTACTTGGGATCCCATGCTTAAAAGTGCTCGAAAATGTGGGAACACGTGCTTTCCCATACAAGTCAATACAGCCGGAGTGAAGTTTTTCTGAATTATCTCTAACTGCTCCTCTTCGTCTGGTCGTTTGGACATCTGGGATGCCAATTCTCTCCAACGGGTAACAAAATCACTGAAGCTCTCTTTCTCACCCTGTTTCGCCATCTCTAAGTGTTTACGGGTGACCTCCAACTCTTCATTGGACCCGTATTTAGCCATGAATTCCTTGACGATATCCCCCAAGTTTTCGTGTGGTGCCTCTCTAAATCAAAAAACCATCTCAGGGCTGCCCCCGTGAGAGTCATATGAAATGCCTGGGCCAACTCAGGTTCTCCACAGCCAGATACTTGCATGGATCGGATATATGATTGCAGATGTGTTTTTGGGGGCGTGGTTCCAGTAAACTTGGTGATAGATGGGAGTTTGAACCCTTGTGGTAGTCTTGCCTCGGGGTAGAGAGAGAAGGCATTCATATCAGTAACCTCGTCTGCTCCTTTCATTAGGGAAACTCCCTTCTGCAGGACCCTCATCTGTTCCTTTAGTTTCTTCATTTCTTCACTCTCTTTAGATACTTCATCGGGCTGTTCCCGAGCTATAGCTGATTCTGCATATACTGTCCGGAGTCGGTTTATATCTGGGTATTCATTGGGAGGGGCTACCAGGGCTGGTGGTAGGACAGGTCGTGCAGGGATTTGTGGCCATTGTGGGTACTGAAGGTCGAGACCTGGTTGGACTTGGGGTTGCGGCCAGATGATGGGTGGTTCTTGTTGCTGATAAGTAGGGCCGGAGTCCGGGGCCCATTGGTTCTGGTTATTGGGGTCAGTTTGAATGGGGCCTGTTGGGATAGGACCTGTTTGCTGTGGGTTGGTGCCTTGGACTGGGGGGAGTACTTGTGATGATTGCCCTTGATTCGGATCTCGATTCGGTGGTAGTCGTTCAAACCCTGGTGGCGCAGTTCGTTCGGCTGATAATTCTTCCATTCGAATTCGGGTGCTCTGTTGCTCTGTAGTGAGGCTTGCAAGATTCTTACTGACGGTTATCAATAGGCGATGCAGTTCTTCTAGGGTAGGCGGAGCCCTCGGTACCTCTGCTAGATTCGGATCAACTGCTCGGATCTCTGAGTCATTCAGATTTGAAGTCGACATAGTCGGAGTGCTCGGTCGAACTAATCTACCGGTGTAATCTCTTCCTGCCCAACCTTCCAGACTGTAGTCGTAGGGCTGTAGATATAGCGGAGATGAAGGAAGACTAAGGTGTGATTCATTTCTGCCAAGAGAAACCACAGAGAAAGAAAAACAACGAAAACCAAGTTTCGGGTGTTCATAAAGACACGTCAACAACAACTTGAGTGAATTCCCGGTGGGAGTTTAGGGTAGGCAGCAAAGTGCTCCTTGGGTTACCCTACTTATCCCGAATTTTAAAAACTCATATTTTGATTTTATGAAAATTGGGAATATCTCTCCTCTTGAGTTGCTTTTCATGGGAGATGTACCGGGGAAAGTCACAACGAGCTGATCTCGTTGTAAATTTCTACGACGGAGGTTGGTCAGCCTCCGGCCGTACTCGCCAATATCTGGGGGAGATATACATGACAAGGCCCTATGTGGTACGAACTCCTCACGGTTGATAAAAATATAAGAGTGTTCTATCTCGACTCTTCCTATATGCAACGCAGGTGTAATGCAAGGTGAAGGCTTCAGGCTCCCTCCTATTTGGCAAGACCTCGCGATATACCCCAGGGGCGGGTACGTGCAAGAATCTTTTGATATACTTCCCGGGTACGTGAGTGTTCTCGTCACTCGATATACCTCGGGGGCGTACTTGGCCAAGGAGAGTGGAAGTAAATGCTTTCGGTTTATGTTGGCCCAAGCAAGCCAACTCCCTACTCACTTATAATACTTCCGGAGGTTTGGGGTAAAAATCACACTCGTAAGAACCATGCATGAATAGCGTGAAAACAAGAGTTTTTGAAAGATTTAATTACAAATATCTTATCTTCGAGGTGTATTTTGAAAATGCCATTTTTATTTTAAAAAGATATTTCTTTACAATTAAATATAACAGAAAGGGGAAATCCTAAACATATGTCTATGTCAATGAATGGACTCTACTGCGCCTCTAGGTCAAGTCAACAATAAAATCCAAGCGCCACGTTAGGGGGAAAGTAGGGAAAGCAGTAAAAGCATGCATATCAACATATTTATAAACAAAAAGTCCACATATAAGAGCCTAGTTCTCTCGGTCCCCAGCAGAGTCGCCACTGTGAGAATCCGCAAATGCGACCCCCGGGTCTCGGCCCCTGGTTCTGGGAGTCTGAAACATCGGAAAGGATTCCGTTGTTCCATTTGCTTCTATGTGTTGATAATTCATATCGGGTGTCCCTCTATCCTATTTCTAGATGCAAGAGGGTTCGTTCAGAGTCGCCAGTACGTTTTACGAGAAAACGGACAAAATAGTCGTGTAAGAGGAAAGGCTACAGGTAAGCCTTTCTTTACACGTTTGTCTACGAAACCAGGATTCTATAGGGTTCGGGAACTATATTACGGTTTGGGAAGGTGTTAAGCACCCATTCCGCCCTTTCGGTCTCTAGTGGTTTTATATGTTTACTCTATGTTGGAAAACTTGGATGCTTTTACTGATATTCTACTGCTTTCTGGAAATAACTAATGAAAACCTGATTTTCGAGCGCGTTAGGAATCTACCACAACTATATCGCCACTTCGCTTACTAGGACGGGGATCGACCTGCCCGGTCAGGTCGCGGGGTGCGGGGCAGCGCCCCGTTAGAAAAATCGAGTTTTAAACAAGTCTACAATAAAACTAATATACAAATATCTTATTTAATTACTAGAAGAGACTTTAGTTACCTTCCCGACGATATATATAAGAATAAGAGAGAGAAAATATAATACGGCAGAGAAGACCTCCGGCGAATATTAGCTTTTCCTCTTAGAAATATTTCCAGCGGTCTGACTCTAGAAGGTGGTACACCGGGTGCCAAGATTAGATCCGAGACTCTTGCGGAAATAAATGTTATCGCAGATGCTTCCGGAGAAGGCTTAAAGATTAGAAAATATCAGAGAGAATAAGGAATTTTAGTATAGAAATTGTGGCGAGAAGTTGCCGTCTAGAACCCATGGGGGTGTTGGCCTATTTATAGTGCTCGGGATAGATTGTCGCGCGACATTCCCCAAAAAAGGAGAAGTGTCGCGCGACAAACCTGATCACTGTACCTGTTTGTCGCGCGACATATCTCTTTGTCGCGCGACAAACGGCTGAAGTGATGGATTTTGACACTGTGATGTGTCAGAAAGTGGTTGGTCGGGTGCAGAGGGGTTTGTCGCGCGACAAACGGCTGAAGTGATGGTTCTGACACTGTGATGTGTCAGAAAGTGGTTGGTCGGGTGCAGAGGGGTTTGTCGCGCGACAAACGGCTGAAGTGATGGTTCTGACACTGTGATGTGTCAGAAAGTGGTTGGTCGGGTGCAGAGGGGTTTGTCGCGCGACATATCAGGGATTGTCGCGCGACAATGTGATATGTCGTGCGACAATCTCTCTAAAAAACAGGTTTGTTGGCCAACAAACCCTCCTAGGGTAGTTTCGGGTGCTCGGGTGGGTCCGGACCCCGAAACCAGTAGTTCTCAAAGGTCGTTAGGGTTCTTGGGGGGGTCACGGATCGGGGTGTCTACAGTATACGCTGTCCAGCTTGTCGGCTTCTTGACCCTCATCACTTCCGGAGGCATCGTGCACCTCCTCACCGGCCTCACCACCACTGCAGAGAGTGAAAGAGATAAGATTTATTGTGAGAGAGAGAAAGAGAATTTAAATTGAGGGAAGAAGAATAATTAGAAAGAGAAAGAGTAAGAGGAGAATCCGAAGAAAAAAAAGAAAGGTCATTCTCACTGGGTTATCGTAATTACAATTTAAAAAATATATATATATAATAAAGCTTTCTGTTATTTCTATTTTGGCCCCATAACTTTCTAATTTTTTTTACTTGCCCCAAAACTTTATGTTATTCCTATATTTACCCCTGAACCTCTGCCATTCACATATTTAGCCTCCAACTTTCTGTTATTTTTTTTTTGGCCCAAAACCTTCTGCCATTAAATTACTATTAAAAAAAATGGTCATTCTCATTTGTCTCCCAAACCCAGATTTTATTCCTTTTTGATTTATTTATTTATGACTACATTTGAAATTCATATTACTGTTAAACTTGATGGAAATAATTATAGTCATTGGTCTATGCTATTTCAAAATTTTTTAAAAGGAAAGGGCCTTTGGAAGTATGTCACGGGTAAAGAATCTTGTCCCGCCGAAATTGATGCCAAATTTGATGAATAGGAAATCAACAACAATAAAATCTTGACCTGGATCGCCAATACCGTCATCCCATCCATCAGTATCCAACTTGGTAGGTGCACCACCGCAAAGAAAGCTTGGGACTTTCTGGCACAATGCTATATTCAAACCAACTTTGCCCAAGAATACAAACTGGAACAGGATATTCGTTCTCTCCAACAACAGCCCGATCAGACAGTCTCTAATTTTTACTCTAGTATATGTTTTATCTGGGATCAACTTGAGCTAATGGAACCATAGTGGGCTGCTGATATGCACCTGTGGAAAACCCTTCGTGAGGAAACACGGCTCTTTCAATTCCTTGTGGCGCTCAAATAAAATTTTTAGCCAATCAGAGCCTCTATGCTTCACCGTAAGCCTCTCCCCTATATTGAGGAAGCCTTAATAGAACTAATCACTGAAGAAACTAGCAAAAGCATTGTTCTAAACATGTCTTCCATTTTCATCGCGGCCCCTCGCTTACAGCAACACTCTTTTAAACCACCCAAGACTCAGTTCAATGCAACTACTGCAAGGAATTTGGGCATATAATAAAGTACTGCCCCTCTCCTACATCTCGGTACATGCGCAGTCTACAAAAATCTGCCAGGTCATCTGCCGCATTCACCTCAACCGACGGACAGACGTTCAGCCATCAGACTGGTATTTCTTTTAACTCACCCAATGCCCAAGAAATTCAGGACATTATCACATCGGATCATCATACAGTTGCATCTGCCTTTTCTCCTACATCAGGTATCTCTTATCCGTGGTTTCTTGATTCTGGGGCATCAAACCACATGACCTTTAACTCAACCCACTTCGAGTCATCTCGACCTATGGGCTTATTTGCATATATTCATACAGCTAATGGCTCCACTATTGATGCTAGTCACGTTGGCTCTACAAAAACTAATAACGGTTATATGTCATGCTGCTGGTTTTGTTGTACAGTACCGCTGGACGACTATATGTGGCAGACAAATTATAGATTCCATTTTCCACTGACTCATCCCTCACCGCACTTACTACTAATCCATCATCCTTCATTTTTTGGCATTCTAGATTATGTCATGTTTGTTTTCCTAGTCTCAAATATATGATAAATAAAGGATTGTTAGGACCAGCTACTTCAGATAAAGATTCCTCTTGTATTGCTTGTAAACTGGCCAAACAAGTAGCTCTTCCTTTTAATAATAGTACAACTGCATCCTGCTCTCAATATTATGTGGTCTTTATCGATAATTATTCTCGATACACTTAGACTTATTTACTTCATTCCCGGTCTGACTTTTTGAAAGTTTACATGGAGTTCGCTACTATGATTAAAACTCAATTTTCGAAAACTATCAAAGTCTTCAGATCCGACTCCAGGGGTGAATAATTATCCAAACACTTCCTTGCGTTCCTAAAATCACAAAGGACTCTTCCCCAACTATCTTGCCCAAACACCCATTAGCAAAATAGGGTTGCAAAATGCAAACACCGACACATTATTGAAACAGCCCATACCATTCTTGTCTCCTCGTCTGTCCCTTCAGTTTTTTAGGGGGAAACCATTCACACGTTTGCCTTTCTTACTAACCGCATCCCCTCTGTAGTTACCAGTGGTTTATCTCCCTTCGAGCGTCTATATGGAACCACTACTGATTACTCTAAACTCTGTGTCTTTGGCTCTACTTGTTTTGTGTTACTCCCAAAACGAGAACGAACAAAACTCATTCCCAAAAATGTCATGTGTGTATTTTTGGGGTATGGAATTCAATAAAAAGGGTATCGCTGTTATGACCCAACTACCAAATGGCTTCGCATTTCCCGCCATGTTACCTTCTGGAAAAATAAACCATACTACACCTTGTCCAAAGATCTACTTCCATATACTATAACCTTTCTTCCCGTCGAACCGTTTTCAAGTCTCCTATAGCCGATACTATGTTCCTACCTCCCACTCCTCCTGTAACAAATCCTATACCTCCACCTGACTCTCCCCCTGACTCTGTGACTATCTGTTCACCTGCCGACAATTCTATGTCCTGTCCTGAGTCTGTATGTCCCACCGACGGCCCTCTGATATGCCCAATCCGTGACAGACATCCACCAGTCTGGCATTCCGATTATGAATGCTATTTATCTGCCCTGCTGTCTCTCCATGAGCCATCATCCTATCGTGAAGCTTTTGCCGATCCTTAATAGCATCAAGTTATGGCTGAGGAACTTGATGCGCGGCAGAAAACAGAAACTTGGGTTCTCACGAATTTACTCACTAAAAAATCAGTTATTGGACGTAGATGGATAAACAAGATTAAAATTAAGGCTGACGGGTCTATTGACAGATACAAATCACGTCTTGTTGCCAAAGGGTACACTTAAGAGTATGGGATTGATTATGAAGAAACTTTTGCCCCGGTCACTCATATGACCACAGTTCACATTCTCATTTCAATTGCCTTTATCCGCAATTGGACTCTTCATTAAATGGATGTCAAGAATGCCTTTTTCATGGTGATCTACATGAAGAAGTCTACATGCAACCTCCCCCTGGGCTTCCTCATTCCCCTGGACAGGTTTGCAAACTTCAATGGGCTCTCTATGGTCTCAAACAATCGCCTCGAGCTTAGTTTGAGAAATTCTCCACAGCTATTCTACAGCATGGTTTTTCGCAAAGCTCTCATGACCCGGCAATGTTTACTTACTTCTTTCCACATGGTATTATTATTCTCCTGCCTTATGTCGACGATATAATTATCACTGAAAATGATCTGAATGGTATATACAAGCTCAAAGCTTATCTCTGTTCATGTTTCGAAATGAGAGATATGGGTGTCCTTCGCTACTTTCTTGGAATTGAGGTTACTCACTCCTCAACAGGTTATTTCCTCTCCCAAGTAAAGTATGCCTTTAATATTTTAGCCCACGTGGGCCTTACAGATAACAAGACTATTGATACTCCCCTCGAGATGAATGCCAAACTCTTCTTTTCTACTGGTACACCTCTACTTAATCCCACATTATACAGGAAACTTGTGGAAAGTCTCAACTACCTCACTATCATTAAACCTGACATCAGTCATGATGTTCATATTGTGAGTCAGTTCATGTCTACTCCCCGTTATATTCATTTTGCTACCGTTCTTTGCATCATTCGCTACATCAAAGGGACCTTACACTAGGGCTTGCATCTTTCTTCTATATCTCATCCCGTGTCACAGGGATACTCTGACTTAGACTGGGCTGGTAATATTACTGATTGACGTTCCACGACTGGGTACTATATTTTCCTTCGCGATTCGCTTATTTCGTGGAAAAGCAAGAAACAGGCTGTCGTTGTCCGCTCTAGTACGGAAGCTGAATATTGTGCTCTTGCATATACCTTCGCTGAAATTGTTTGGCTTTGCTAGCTGCTTCAAGATATGGGCATTAACCTTCCTGACCCAATGCCCTTATTCTGTGATAACAAAAGTGCCATCCAAATAGCCCATAATGATGTTTTTCATGAACGCACTAAGCATATTGAAGTTGATTGTCACTTTGTTCGTCAGCACTTTATACAATGGCATATCCTATTACCGCACATCTCTTCTGAGCTTCAGATGGCCGACTTGTTCACCAAACCTCATGTGGTTGCCTGATTCCAGTTCCTCGTATCCAAGCTCCGGATCCTCTTCAACCCTCCTTAAGCTTGAGGGGGGTGTTAGATTAAGTCTTCCATCTTTTATTGACTTATTTTATCTCCATTCCTTGATCTCCGCCATGTTTTGGAGATTTGGTTTGACATTTGCTGCATTTCTTGATCTCCTCCATGTTATGGAGAATTGTTTTGACATTTGCTATTATTTTCCTTAATTTGCACCGTACATAACTCTCTTTTAATCCCTATATAAAGGGATCATTATCTTTTTGTACAAATACACACATATATATATACAAAAAGCATTATTTTTCTCTAGTTCTTATCACTCTCTAGTTCTTATCACTAACTAAGACTCAAAAGAAAGATAGGAATAATAATACTTTTGCAAAAGACAAGTTCTCTCTTTTCTTGTAGTGTTGGCTAGGATAGTCTCTAATTGACAATTTAGCATCTTAGTTTTAAAAAGAGTATTTTGCCCTAGATCTAAGACAAAATTAGTTATGACTATTATATTTATAGTTTTGTTAAACATTCTTCCTCTATTCTTTCCTGGCGTGATCGCCTCACCAACCACCACTGCTATGAAGTGCAAGTTTCATTTTTCCTTTCATTTGATCTTTGTTGAAGTTTCCTATTCCTTCTATTCTTAACTAAGAGTTCATGTTTGATTTTCACATTTTTTAATAATACACTGATTTTTTTATAATCGTTGGTTTAGAGCAACACTTGTTTTCTATGTAAAGAAAAGCTAACTCTTAATTTACAATTTACATACTAACAAATAAGATAAGCTAAATTTAATGATACCCTCTTGTATCGTAAAATATTTTCAGAGTAGAAGATAAAAATAATACTTGCTCTCAAAAAGAAAGATAAGAATAATACTTGTTTTAAAAAAGAAAACTACTTTCTGTTGGCACTTAATTAACATCCCATTTTGCAAATGAGCGTGAAAAGTTAAACAGAAACTTTAGAAATCGGCATAATGCCCTCCGGAAATCAATTTAGCATTTGAACATGTACTTTTAACCTTTGAGTTTTGGTAAAGAACGTATACTGATTTTGTTTTGGCATTTTTTTTAACTTGACAGCTTATTTATAATATGGTACCGGGGCGTAGCCAGGAATTATAAGTGACCCGGGCAAAGAATTAAACAATGACAACATTAAAATATAACAAACCAAAATGCAAATATAATATATTCAAATGCATACAAAAGATACCAATTTTTTATATATGTTAGAAGGGTAGATATGAAATATTCAAAAATATACAAAAAATATAATAATTTTCCCTTATATCTAGCCATGTACGCCATAAATACAAACAAAAAGACATAATAGCCTATCGTAATTGAACCCTGCGCTCCTTAATCTTTGCCTTTCTCTCTCGTTTCTCTCTCCTTGCGTGAAAACCGAAGACAAATGATTTTAGTTAATGTTATTTAAATGAAGGTTCGGTGGTAAATGAATTGAGAAAATTTTAATAGGTGTAAAGTAATAATATTAAAAAAAAATGAGGTGGGCTATACACATATTTATAAACAAAATTTAAGTCTACTACTAAAAAAAATTAAAAAAAAATTAGACCCGGGCTACAGCCCGTTTACGATATTTTCTGATAAAAAATACCTCTCCTCTTATTCCATCTTCTTCTTCTTCTTCTTCTTCCAAAATAATCATAATTTTCTACATCTACGTACCTTAAAACCATAATTGCTTCTTATATCTACACTCCGTTGCTAGCTACTCAAAACTAATCAAACCAAAATCAATGTCAAAGTCAAAGTCGAAAACGAGATTGAAACTAAAATCAAAATTGGATCCATGCCCGTCAACATATACACTAGAAAATAGTACAATTGATTTTCATCATCTATAATACAGACCAAACACACATAAATATATCATTTCTATTGCATTAAAATTCAGCAAATGCACGTTGGGATTTTTCAGTAGGCAATTAAACAGCAAATTCTTCTTCTTAGAAGTTCAATTACCTGGGTTTGTGAAGTGCTATATGTTGGAAGAGTCCACTTTGTAGACTAGCTTTTTGTGCCTTACTCTACTTACTTTTGGGTGTACAGTTGATTTGATTCATAATGTCAAAATTGTGTAAAAGTAAATTACAATATTATCATTTACAACAACGAACAATGTTGTTTTACATATGAGTTTCAATAAAATAATATCTTCTGCAGCATTCACTTGTAATTAAACACAAATCATAATAAATTTACATCAACGCAACCATAATAAATTACATAAACAAACGTAGGATTTCTTCAGCATGCATTAGAATTGTACCATGCAGTAAATGTCTATAATGGACATAAATCATTCGCGAAAAAGTTCCCCCCAGAACCAATAAAACAGAAATAAGCAACAACCGAGGAGGCCAGTGGAAACTACAAGAGCCAAAGAATGCTCTAAATTAAAACTGCATACGTTCCTGCAGCAAAGGCGACCATCATTGCTAAAAGGGCCAATATAACGAGAATCTTAGCACAACATGCAATGTCTATAACTTTATCTTGTGCTATGTAATCCGCTGCAATCAAATAGAAAATTGTAGCGCTAATAATAGATAGTAGGATGGTCAGGGTATCGGCTACGATAAATGCCTGAAAAGCTGGTTGTTTGGTTAAAACGGCCATCCCTTGGTATGCGTTGCCACTTTGGATAAAGCCGCCAGGTATGGTGAATCCTACTATAAAAGATATTGTCGCTATGAGTGCAGCCAATATCATGTGCGTACCAGGCATTTTCCTGTAATCCCATTGTCGCATGTCTACATTTTGAGAAGGACCTGCAGGTTTTGGATTCATGGCGGATTCATTCTTGTTTACCGTCGCTTTAAGTTCCTGTTTTTCCATTCCAGTTTGAAATTGTTTAGATTTGTTATCATTTTTTGAAATTCAATTTTTGTTTCAGTTCATATTTTAGACTTCAGTTCAACATAAAAGATCAAGTTTTTCGTTATTAATTCGTATAGAAAAAAAATAGTTTCATCGTTGTGGCCTCCTCGCCTCTTTGGGGCTAGAACGAAAACAAAGACAAAGTCCAAAGCACCGAAAGCGTGAACAGATGTAGCAAAAATGACAATCCAATGGATAGACTAACAAAAGAGCTGAGGGTGCGTTTATAAGAAAATGTTGGAAAATATATGAAAACACTATTTATTAATACGATAAATGTGAAAAGAGAGTGATTTGGTAAAATGTTCCATTACGTTTTCGATTTTTCATGAAATAAAATTCACTGAGTGAAAGTTAAGGAAATTAACTTTTCCAAGATAAGAGACGAAGATAGAGAACATCTCACCAGATCATTCATTTATATTTTCACTGATTTTCCAACTTTTTAGTAACAATAATATATTAAAAAAAATTGGAGGTTGTTTAGCAAGCTTACCAACTCCAATGTCGTAAAATTTCGGTTATTTAAGGCTCCCATATAAGCATTAATATGTTCTTTACGCTTCCGTACATCGAGATTTGCAGTAGCTAGTAGATCGATTGGTGTGTACTTCGGATTCATTGGGCCGTGGTCTTTCTGAGTTAATAAGCTGCCAATAACTGGACAATTTTCAAGGATGAACTCAATCACCTCTACTTGATTATTCTCGAGTGCAATGCGAAGCACATTCAGGTCATAACCGTCAACCATATCCCATAAACTTGGACACCGCGATACGAGTTCTTTTATAACGGTTTTATGGCCTTGACTAGCTGCCATGTGAAGAGCTGTTCTCTTCTCATAACCATTGTTTGTAGAGTATGCCACGGATTCATCGACGCTTAATATCTGGCTTGCCCTGTCTGCGTGACCAAGGCGTGCAGCATAATGGAGTGGTGTCATACCGGATCTATCCGTCTCGTTGACTAATTTCGGTTTCCACTTCAATGGTTCTTCAGTACAATCTGAAATGGCATGAACGATTCAATAACAAAGTAGAAAATGACAGAAAAATCAGTTGATTTGTATAAATATAGAAAATATGTTAGAGTGATGTAGATGTTATCTATTTTGTATGAATTTTTTCCTTTTTGCATAGGAAAAGCCGAAAAAATAAAGAAAACAACTCACTTCATTCAATTTATTTTCTAACTTCTCACATAAATCAATTAATTTTTTTATTATTTTTCGTCTTGTTATCAAATAGAGTCCAAGTGTATGACTATTAGCACTCTTCAATGGCCGAAAATGCGCATGCATGAATGAGCGCCAGGGCTGGCCTGCGACCGCCCAGGGCTCAAAAATAAGGAGGGGCACCAAATTTTTTGGATATATATATATAAAATATAATATAATAAGTATATGTTAAAAAAAATATTAAATAAATAAAATATCTTTCCGAAAATCTTTATTTAATAAGGTAACTATTCAATAAAATGACGCAAATTTCAAAAATCGGTATCTTCGCTTTCACCTATTTTCTATTGATCAAAATTAAGAAAAACAGAGCTATGCCTATTCTTTTATTATTATTCAATCTTCAGCTCCTCTTTTTGCAATTACCTATTGCCCTCTTGACGTCATTTTGGAGCATCCAGAAGCTTTTTGGAAGATGAAAATGTACATAAAGGTTGAAAATGTAGCATATAGGTGCTTGAATTCTCGTTATATTGGTTTTGAAGACATGTAAACTTGTACATTTTAAAATAAAATTTGTAAGAGTTTCGAATTTTTAATTGTAATGTATTTTTGGTGGAATACAAAAATTAATTGAATTTTTTAAGATAAAAAATTAATATATTTATTTATAAGAGGGTATCATTTTAAAATTTCGCCCAGGAACTAAAATCGGCCTGAATCTACTCTGATAAGCGTGCACATATATATATATATATATATATGTATGTATATGTATAGATTAAAAAATTATATACCTTTACAATCTTTGGTTACAGCACCATGTAAAGCTGTTTCGCCGTTCGGGCCGGTATAGACCGGTGACTTGAATTTCCTCAGTATCAGACCCAGTATTTCATGATTCCCTCTAGTGGCAACTATATAAAGCGGAGACTCTCCGCATAATTAGGAAAAAACGTGTACTCAGCTTCTTCTTCTTCTACTAAAATGGTCGCCGTTTCAAGGCGACGATATCGCACGGCCTCGTGTAAGGCCGTGTCATGAGACCTATTAGTCATCCTCAACATTTGAAACACCATGCGGTCTTTAATTTCCATTTTTCTCGCGCATTCAATGAGTGATTTTATGACTTCACAATGCCCTTCCTTTGCGGCTTGGTGTAGCGCGGTTTCACCTTTTGAATTCGCTTGAGTTAATAGCGAGGGATGCATAGATAGGATCACTTTCACTGCTTCAAGTTTCCCTAATTGAGAGGAGAGATGGAGGACAGTGTTTTTGGCTGGGGTTTTCTGAACCCCAATTTTGTCCTTGTTTTGTCGAAGGAACTCGAGATCGCCGCTAATGGCAGCATTGTATACGTTGGAATCCATATACAAGTCTGGATTCATGAGTTCTCCGCTGATGGCAGTATGGAGTAAACCGATATTCAAGTTTGGAAATGTGATTAATAATGACTACCGCTATGAAGTGCAAGCTTCACTTTCATTTGATTTCTTTGAAGCTTCCTTATATTCTTCTGTTCTTAGCTAAAGAACATGTTTTATTTTTACAATTTTAAATAATTTACCGATTTTTTAATAATCATTGGATTAGAACAACACTTGATTTCTATTGTGAATCTTAATATAAAGTAAAGTGTATACTTGAGTCCGTTTGATAATAATATAAAAAAAGAAAATAAAATTAATTTATTTTTGTTAAAAGTTGAAATATAAGTTTAAAGATGTAGTGAGATGTCTTTCTTATTTTGTAGTTTTTTTCATGGAAATTTTTTTTTTATTTATTGAGAAAGAAAAAAATTTCACAAAAAATAATGATGGATGAAAGGCATTTACTCAACTTATTTTCTGATTTCTTACCAAAATAAAGAGTTATTATTTTTCGATTCCATAGTATTATCGAACGGAGGCCTTAATTTACAGAGTAGAGAATAACAAATAAGCATAAATTAAACTACACATCTTGTATCGTGTTACGAAAGTAGAAGATAAAAACAATACTTGCTTTCAAAAAGAAAGACTGGATTGTTACTTTTGTTAAAGAAAAAGGTGTCTCTTTTCTAGTGGGCTAGAAAAGTGACTTAAACTTTAGAAATTGGCATAAACCCTCCTGCAGTATCACATTTTGGCACATTATCCCTTAAACTTCTAAAAAGTGACATTGGATCCCCTTAAACTACTTACTGTTGGCACTTGACCCCCATTTTGCATATGAACGTGAAAAGTTAAACATAAACACTAGAAATTGGCATAAATACCAACCGGAAGTTAATTTAGCACTTTAACATGTACTTTTGACCTTTGAGTTTTTGTAGAGAATGTATAATATTTTTATTTTGGCGCTTTTTTACTTGACCATTTATTCATAATGTGGCACTTGAGAAAAGTCTTCAAAATAATTTCAATTAAACATAATCATAGAGAAGTCGTTAACACTTCGTATGTTTATGATATTTTTTGATCAAAATACCTCTTCCCTGATTCCATCTTTTTCTTCCAAAAAATTCCTAATCTTCATCTACCTTAAAACCCTAATTTCTTCTTAGATCAATAGTCTGTTGGTACTCAAAACTAATTAAATCAAAATCAATGTCAAAGTCAAAATTAAAATCAAAATTGAAACTAGAATCAAAACTTGATCCATCGTGGAGCCCCCCTCCCTAAAAAAAAAGAAAGAAAGAAAACACAAACAGACACACGCCCCACACCTTGTGCTACATTAGGTTCGCTCCTGCTCTTGATTGACATAATCAAAATATCAATTATATCTTAAGCTAAATGACCAAAAAGGATAATGTACTTTACACTTTTCTTCACTTTGGTTATCAAACTTTTTTTTGGTCAACCATGAAAATGAACTTTTTAAATGTTGTCAATTAAGTCCAACCATTACGGAAAGATGTAATTATTTACACAAATCATCCCTATTTTTTTAAGTATCTACATAAACCACCCTCAACTTTTTGATTTTACATTCCATGTACTGAGCACCCCTTTTACTAAAACTATTCAATTTCTTCCCATTCAACTTCCTTCATTAAGTTCACTATGTTCTCACTTAAACCCTCTTTTTTCTCATATCTTTGGCCACGGAGTCCTCACAGCCACATCCCCTTGAGTTCCCACCAGAACTTGAACTTTTTCATGATCCACTCTCCGTCCTCGCTGGCAATCACTTCACATAATTAAATAATCTTTGGGTGTGTTTGATTGGCTTTTTTTTCCATGAAAAATACCCATTTTTCACTTGATTTAATAACTTAAAGTGTTTGATTGATTTTTTTTTTCTAAGAAAAATATTTTCCCACTTTTGTTCACACACTTACATTTTCCACCAAAACAAGGAAAACATTCTTTTGGGGGGGGGGAGGAGGGGGGCTTGTATTTATTTTTCAGGCAATTGCACAGTTTTTGAGACAACATTTTACCCATTTTCTACATTAAAAATACTATAACTTAAAATAAAAAATTCAAAATTTAATAAAAAATTAATATTAAAATCTACTAATCAAGATCAATTAAACAAGATCCATCATGACTATAGAATTATGTAAAAAAAATATCAATAATTTTTTCTACATTAAAAATGCCACAATACAACCAATATTTTTCGGGTAGAAAATTAATGTAATCAAACACATTTAAGGGTGTGTTTGATTGGTAACATTTTCCTTGGAAAATGAGCATTTTTCACTTGATTTGACAACTTAAGGTGTTTGATTGCATTTTTTTTCTAGGCAATTCAATTCCCACTTTTGCCTCACACATGTGCATTTTCAAAGCAATTGAGGAAAATGTTTTTTTTGGGGGGAGGTGGTTTTTGTTTTCCATGCTTGGGCGCGGTTCACAAAACAAGATTTTTACCATTTTCTACATTAAAAATGTCATAACTTAAAATATAAAATTTAAAATAATATAAAAATTTAATATTTAAAATCTACTAATCAAGATCAATTAAACAAAATCCGTCATGACTATATAATTATGTAAAAAAAAATACCAATAATTTTTTCTACACTAAAAATGCCATAATACAACAAATATTTTCCGGGTAGAAAACTAAGGCAATCAAACACACTGCACTACATTTTCCATGCAACTCAATTCTAGGCAATTCAATTGCTCGTAACTTATTTTCTTTCCATGCAAGTTCAATGCTTGCAATCAAACGCACCCTTAATTGAATTTTTCATACAACTGAATTATAGGCAATTCAATTGTCTGGAACTTATTTTCTTTCCATGCTTGTAATCAAACGCACCCTTTGTGTTTTTATTCTCTCTCTCTCTAAATTCCCCCATCTTAATCACCACTTTTATGTTCTCCAATTTGTAAATCATCTATCTTTTCTCCAATTCAAAATATTTCTTTATTTTTTGGGCTTTTTGCCTTTTGAGTTAAATTTTATAATAATAATAATAATAATAAAAAAAACAAATTTTTAAAGAATTTATTAAAAAGTTAAGCGAGTCCGGTGAAATGATGGAAGGATATTTCAGGTATCCTTCTCACCAACCACAACCGCTTGTATTTGTTGGTGATGACCAACAATATTTCTTTTTATAAAATGATAGAAGGATATTTTAGGTATCTTTCTCACTTTATTTATTTTAGGTACGAAATTTTAAAGCTTTTTTAAGGTTCCAAATTGGGATATTCATGTGTGAATACAGTGTTACATGAAAAAGTATAAAATACCCACTTATATAATTTAAAAGCCCAAATTCCTTTCCTTTTTTTTTTATTTCTGAAACATTTAAAAAGGCCAAATTCTATCACACAAAAAAGAGTCCACTTTAATATTAAAACCCGCTCTTTTATTAAACCCACTATGATAACCTCTCTTTAGGTGTGGTGTGGTGGACCTATACATGTACACGCACATGAATATAGCAATTTGCAACCCCCCCAACACACACAAAAAAAAGTAGCAATTTACCATGCAGGGTAAAATTTGGTACTTTAGCCTGATGAATTCCATTAATTTGAATATTTTGTGGGCATCATCGGCTTTCCCCTCTATGCAAAGAAAATCTATCAATATATTAAACGATACAACATTGGGTGGAATTCTTTGTTCTATCATTTAATTGAAAATTCTTGTAACTTCAGAGTTGGAGGAGAGAGAACGAGAAACATGGAGAGAGAGAGAGAGGGGGGACGGGAAGGGAAGGGAGGAAAGGATGAAAACACATACGAGTGAATGTCACCGACCCAATTAAAATTTAGCCAATTGCTAAATTTAGGTAAAGCTTGCCATATGAGATGGATCATTACTAAATTTGGTATACCTATAATAGACTTTAAAATTGTTAAATTTAGGTTTTTAGCATATGTATAGTAAGAGTATGTTTCTAATAAAAACTTTCTTACGACTGCTTTTATAAAAACATTGGGGTGTTTTTTATGACACAAAACCATCATAAAAATAACTAATCCACACAAACTGGTCCGCACCTGAAAATTTCTGTGCATAGTAAATGATTTAAAATTGTTCCATAACAAACGAAAATGAAACAAAAAAATTAATGTCCCGGTGCGAGCCGGATTTTTGATATTTTGGTTTCCCTTTCTCTCTTTTGGATTCACTTCCCTCTCTTTTTCTCTCGTTCAGATTTATTTTGAATTTGGCAGTTGCCAGACTCTTGACGTCCGACTACGCATGGGCCGAACACCTACTGCTTGTTTAGTCCATTTTTTTAACATACTAATATTTCACACACAATTGCAAGTAGATTATATTTAACTCAGGGGATTCTTATTGACACACATCAAATTCTTCATATTTACTCAATCCTTAAGAACCGAGTATGCACCGGGCATATACATGTATACTCGGTTCTTAGGGGCTAAGCCAATACGCACATTCTAGGTCCTTAAGTACTCAGTTAATATTAGAGTATTAGAAAATATTTTGGTGTGTGTTGATAGCAGCCCTCTTTAACTTATCATCTCATACCCTATCATTCATAGCTGTTGATTCTCTCATAGTCACCGTTAATTTGTGCAATAAATCATTTTATTAACATTTGACCGCTTAAACATTAAATATTTTTAAACAAAAGTACAAACATTTAACGCAGTTTGATACTTATTTTAAAAATGTTGAGACATACACTAACAAAATTATACCATATGCTTGAGCCCCATAGAAGATTGTCAATAGATTTTGGGCCCTTTTACTAAGGTGCCGTTTGATTGGCCATTTGAATTTTAAGTGATTCAAATTTTAGTTGTGTTATAATCTATTTATTTACTTAAAAAAATCACCATTTCTCTTATTTTTTGCATCTAAATATATGGTTTAGAGGTGAAAATGGGTATGAATATTTAATACGGCTTTGAATGGTTATTAAATACCAATTTTACCCTCTTGTCAGTTACAATTGGATTCCGGTCGCCATCGCTGCCTCCACCACAAGTCCTTAAAATAGGGGAAGAGCATAGTTAAGTTCAACTCAATTTCTTATCATACGCCACACATTGTCGCGTTTGAGAGGGTACCCATAATGAGTGGCTTTTTTGAAGTCTCAAGCCACACATTGGGTATAGGTAAGCTCTAGCCACAATGTGTGGCATGTGGAAGCTCTAGGCGTCCGCCACCTCCAGCACAATGTTGGGCGTGAGTGGAGCTCCAGCCACAATCTTCCTTTCTTCTTAAACCATTATATCTCCACCTAAGTAAATAGGGTAAATATACCCTGCGTGTCATATACTAAATTTCACTATTGTGGATGACCTTAGTTGCTATGTTTTGGGACATTGTGCAAGTGCCCATTGCTGCACATATATAAGAGATGCTCTTGGTCGATTATAAGGGTATGTTTGATTACAAACTGTTTAGTTGACATTGGCTGGAGCTCCACTCACGCCCAACATTGTGCTGGAGGTGGCGGACGCCTAGAGCTTCCACATGCCACACATTGTGGCTGGAGCTTCCCTATACCCAATGTGTGGCTCGAGACTTCAAAAAAGCCACTCATTATGGGGTACCCTCTCAAACGCAATAATGTGTGGCGTTTGAGAGGGTAAATATACCCTGCGTATCATATACTAAATTTTACTATTGTGGATGACCTTAGTTGCTATTTTTTGGGACATTGTGCAGGTGCCCATTGCTGCACATAAATAAGAGATGCTCTTGGTCAATTATAAGGGTATGTTTGATTACAAACTTTTTAGTTGACATTGTAAATTCAAAGAATGATTCATCTTTACACTGTCGTTATTCATATTATTCATATTTTGATGCAAACTAAATACTTATATACCAAAAAATAGTGCAATTTATATTACTTTTTTCTAGTACCAACCATACAGACACTGTTGTTGAATGCCCTCGATCTTGATTTGGAAAGCATAAAATATGTACTGGGCAGAATCACCATAAAAAGAGTAATTAAGCTGGAGGTCGAAACTATAAACTTAGAACCAAAATCCAAAAACACGTGAAACAACTTAAGGATCACATTTTTTTTTATCAATAGTGTTTCCACACTTTCTCCTAGTGGGACTCGAACCCATCCCCTTGAGGATGGGTGGGACCTTACCTACCACTAGGCCATCCCTCGTCCCTAACTTAAAGATCACATTATATACAAGTTTTACTCTTACATAATCAGCCTGAAAATTCCACGAAGACAAAGGCTCGATCCGTTAACAGAAAGCACAGAATTCGTCGGAGATATATATATATATATATAAGCTCAGCCTCCTCTATGGTGCTTTGGTAGAGAGCGACTTAGCAATACCTTTGATAGTGTCGGGGGTAGTTCTGCAGCATCCTCCTATAAGAGACGCCCCGGCTTCAACCCACTTGCTCACGTAAGAAACAAAATCTTCGTTTGCGACTCCGGTTGTTGGCTGCAATAATGAGTATTTGTTTATCAGAGCTGACAATTTGTTGATAGAAATCATTGATGCATGAAAAGTACGCATGCATGCCTACAGAAAAAAAGTACTTCTACTAGGAGATGCGATGGGAACACAGTGACATGTTGCCAATAGATTGGTTGGTGAACTGGGTTCATTGTGAATAGAATCTGCACAAAGTTTACTTTGAATTGATGATTCGACCAAGAATTATTGACAGAGAAAACGTCGGGAAAAAATGGGGTGGGGTTCAGGTCACAAACAGATAACAGGCAATGGACACGGTAAACAAGAATAGGTAAACACAAACACGTTATATGGTCACATGAACCGCTATGCAATACCAAACACGATTGTACAAAAATATAAATGAGTGTCAAATTGCAATGTCGGAAAATGAATGGAAAACAAAGTAATTTTAATGAGAATTTGGAAAATGAGACGATTGATTTGGTGAGATGTTCTAAGGTTGTGTTCTTTCACCAAAATTTTGAAATCACCATAAATCATAAGATTTTAGAATTTGTGAGTTTATGGTGTAGTAATGTAAGTTTGAGTTTGAGTGATATTCTTGTCTATATATATGTGTTTTAATTGTAGATAATGTATTGGTGAGAAATAATGGAGGAAAGATACGATTAGAAAGAGATCGATCAAATTCAAACTCATAATTCAATAAGGGAGTTCTTAAATAAAGCCACATAATCCGTCTTCTCACGCCAGTAAGAGAATACTTTCTTTCACCTCACTTATTTTTTAAAAATACTTTCAATTCACCCCAGTGGTGAGGTGTGTTTACTGAATGCACTATTGGAACGTTAATTTTGTCGTTGCTAAAATTAAAACATGAAAATTTTATATAAATCCATAAAAAAAAATTTTATTAAAAACATTCAACATACCCCATTTTTTTTATACACGCCAACGACATATCACATCGTTTTTATAAGTCAAATAATAAATTTATTTTTTTATTGCACATCCACAAAATTCATTATTGACCTCACAAAATTTCTAATTAGAGATAGAGTCAAGCCCCATAAGTAAAAATTTCAAAGACAGTAAAGTGTAAATTTTTAAAATAAAAATAGTAACAATAATAGTTTTAGACTTTTAGGCGACCAACTGTTTAAAATGAAACACCTAATCAAAGTAAAAATTAATTAGTTAATGCAAGATAGTTACCCCGACCGTTTTCACTATATAATAGTAAAATTTCAATCTTTGTAATATTATTGTATCCTATACGGCTGTATCTAATAAATTGAAAAAATAAAATAGTTTTTATAAAAATAAATCATTTATTAAAATATTTTGGAACTAGAGTTGTAAAATTATTTGTTGGAAAAAATTGACCTTTTTAATTTTAAAAAATTTAAATGGGTGAGAAAATAAATTAGTGGCAATTTTTCCAAGTACAAAAACTGGGGTACGAAGAAAGAATCTTATGCTATTTTTTAGATTAAGATTAGCGTAATATTGACTTTTGGTGGGGTGAGAAGACGGATTATGTGGGTGTATTTAAGAACACCCTTCAATAAGGTATCTTGAAAATGCACCAATTTGTTGAGATTTTGAAATCCCATATTCTGTAGAATTTTAGAATCTCACATGCTTTCGGAATCTTATCCTTTTTCAAAAAAAAGAACATATTAAATTCAAAAATCATGAGATTCTTTAAATCTCATCATTAAAATCCTGTGAAAAGAACACACCGTCATACTTTTTCGATTTTACGTGGAATCCAATTCTTTGGGGGCATTAGGTAAGAAAACTTTTCCGTGAAAAATACAGTAAAGATTGAGAATTTATCCCCCAAACACTCTATTTAATTGCTTTTCTATTTTCCAGCTGGGCAATCAAACGGACCCTAAAATTTCAACAGATAAAAGAGAAAAATAAACAAAACTCACCACCCACTCCTTTTTGTCAGCATCATAAGTCTCACCACTGTTGGGATATAATAGTATGGGTTTAGTTGTCACCTGCAGGATTAATGAGACATAAGTTATGAAACGGAAGTTTCCATTATTTGTAAGTTCATTCCAAAAAATAAACGTGACAAAAGCGAAATAATTTTTGGGAATTTATTCCTTGTTAAATGGAAACGGTCTAACTGTCCATACCGTCTGAATCGATTGAATGAGTCCATGAATAAACCTAGGAGGTGTACAATTGATTCCAACAGCAACAACTTGGTTACATGAATCGGCTAATGAAGCACACTCGGATATAGAATCTCCACTAACCACATTGGTTCCATCCTTAGAATTGAAAGAAAACCAGGCCGGAATCTTCAAGTCTTCTTCTTCAAGAAGCTCAGTGTAGGCCTGGATTAACAAAAAATAAAAAAATAAAAATAGAATAGTCTACTTCTTCAGGAAATTGAAATTTTCTTTGTGGGTGTAAAAGTAGTAACAGAAAAAGGTACAAATACAAAGAAGGTAAACAACTATCTAAGAACAATAAGAAGTATAGGAGATACCTTCGCTTCCAATTTATTTGGGATTGTCTCAAATGCAATTAGGTCAGCGCCTGATTCAGCTAGAACTTGAACCCTTCTCCTGTGAAAGTCTTTCAGAGTTTCCAAAGTGACGGCATCACCGTATATCCCACTGCAAAAAGATCGAACTGACATTACTTACAGTAATCAATAATCAACAAAATGTCTCCCAAGATCATGATAAGAATTTCAAAGTTTCCAATGATACCCAATAAATCATATTCTAATTGGTCCATTAGGTTTGGTGTAAAGCCTAGTGTTGTAGGCTGGCTGTTGTATGTACTCCAGTAGTCCAGTGTGCTTAGATGAGGCGAACTGATGTCCCATATATATATGTGTGGTCATTAGTCCTTCCTAGCAAAAGGCCTTTAAAGGAAAAGCAAAACCGTGCGGATCTGACTCAAAGCAAACACTATCTTACTAGGCTAGACCGGGATGTGACATTTGAATCATCATATCCTGCTGTTGTACTGTGAATTATGAGGGAAATACTACTGCCAAATGTACACTCAAATATCATGACAGTAAATTGTTTTGGCCAAAAAAACAGAGCTACCTAGAAAATAAAAATAATGCCATATCTATAGAAACTCTGATGCATATTTTCCTCAATCTACCCTGTGATCTTGGTCTTTCTAGTAATTAGGTGTGATTTTAGATAACATGATAAATGAACACTTTCATCCATTTATCACAAGAATGGTGAGTTGGTGGCACATTCAACTTTCTAAAAAGCGCTAGGCAGAAGTCAGGGGCCTAGTGCCAAGGCGGCTAGGCTATACAGTTGATTGTATTGTTTATTGATATTTTAAAAATGTAATAAAGAAAAGATATAACTTTATTTCTGAAAAAGACGATAAGAGTTCATTAAACAAATATTTCTCATAATTTAAACAACAGGAAAAAATAATTTTCCAACATAGATCAAGGAGTGAAAAAACTCCACCAGTCCTACCAAATTCTGATCCTGCCAGACCAGGAGGCCGCCTAGGCCTAGCTAGGCTAAGCAGCAGGCCACAGCCTAGCACTGAGGTGGGGCCTAATCGGCTCTAGGTGGGGATTCTGAGAACATTGGACATGTTTCCCAATATTTCTATAGTTTGCAATAATGAAGGTCCCCTGGCTAAACTATAGCCATGAAAATGTGGCTTTAAATTGTCATTCACTTCCTCCTCCATATTCATTTGCAAATTATACCTAATTGACAATGAATAACCACTGAAATGTCTACAAGTAAAAGGTAAAATTCCCAAATTACAATAATTGCTCTCAAAAAGAGAAAACCTTTGTCGTAGACCTTGATGCATGACAATCTTTTGCCTAATTGACAGATAAAATAATTGATAAATATCTAGATATTAAAAACTAGACATAAAGAAATTTCATACCAATGAAACAATAAATTAACTCACCTATACTCGGAACCATCGGCAAGGTAAGCTCCATAGCTTCCCACAGAAGCTGCGACTAAGACTGGACGTTTTTCAGTAATGTTTTCATTTCCCGTGGCATCCCAAGAACCTTTGGTGGCTCTGTCGTAATATATATCCCGTGCCTCACATGCTATTTCCACACTTCTTCTTAGTAGAGTTTCACCTTCTTCTCTAGACATGCCCTTAGCCTCGAAGCCTTGTAGGGTAGCCTGTCTTGTCCACAAATCAACGTAAGATTTTTCTTAAATATAAAGAAGGGTTATTAGTTTAATGCATAGAGAACTGGCGTTGGCATAACAATTACCTGATAAGAAGCAGATATTATGATATTGGCGC
Organism: Lonicera japonica; assembly: GCA_021464415.1. Lineage (NCBI taxonomy): Eukaryota > Viridiplantae > Streptophyta > Magnoliopsida > Dipsacales > Caprifoliaceae > Lonicera > Lonicera japonica. Next base: position 53,429,333 of record CM038465.1, read on the forward strand.
CGGCTTCAAGATAATCCAGGTGTACCTGTCATATTAAACTAGGCTGATAAACATGGTATGCAGAATAACAAGTATACTACCAATGGGTAATTAATATTTGAAGGTTGCATTGGACTTTTGGAAGAACTTTAAATGGAGAGTTCAATGCCTCCGATGGCCTATTTAGAGGACTGACTATTTCTTTGACTTCTTACAATGTCGATGGAAACTGTTAAACTCTAGTGTGAGTCTGTCTTATACGCAAGACCATTGCAGTCTATTTTTCGCCTGCATTTTCAAGAATGGGTGTAGGACATGTTGCTTGTCGCACATCTGTGTTCTTCTTATCCCTATAAATTACTCACACATGCACCCGTTGTATGAATTAGACGTTAACCTAGCAAGAACTCCATGCTCAACATGAATTTTCTGAGTATAAAGATTTTCAAGCTCATCTTGTAACTCTGGATTATTATAATAAATTGTCTCTTTGGACAATGAAGACGTAGGTTCGCTACTACTTAATTTAGTAAAAACAATATTCTCAAAAGAAACAACCTCCCACCTCATATTCATGATTTAACCAACATATATACACCAAGAAATTCAGCTTCTTGCCAAAAGTGGCAACGAAATTTCCCCTTTACCTTGCGCCAAGGCATTTTACTTCTTATATTGAAGATCTTACTGCTATAAGAGTTTTAATGGATCCTCCCAAACTAAGAGTACATAGTTAAAATCATTATAACATATCTCATCACATTTAAGTAAATTCTATTTTTGATTACTTATTACATTAAAATGAACGGCTTTCAAGAGAATAATAATCTTACTTTCCGCAGAGGATGTATAAAATAAAATTCTTACCCCTATATGATAACTATAATATAATATAAAATTAATTCTTGGGAACCAAATAAAGGGGACAATACATTCAACCCCCCTATGGTTTGTCAAGATAACGAATCGCCCCCCTTAAACTATTTTACCTGACACTAACCCCCCCCCTCCGAAATACTATTGTTGTCTTTCACTTTACCCCGACCCAGTTAAAAACCATCAAATTTTCAAACAGAATGATCCAAGTGACATTATTAATTAATAATAAAATCACAATTACGCAATTGTTTAGGATATTGCAATGAATTAATATATTTATTTTTAAAAAAAAACGCAATATTATTAATAATAAAATCAAAATATTCTAACGATTAAGAGTATGTCAAAGACCTTATAACACAATATAACATATTGAAAACATAGAAACATTATATTAGTAGTATTTCTTGGGAGAGAATAAAGCAATAAACTACTTTTATTTTTAACAGGCTTTAACTATGTTCAGAAAGTTTAAATGAAGCTATTAAATTGGGGAGCATTTCTGGTACAGATTACTATTCATGGACCACTCATACGGATTGTCCCATTTGGCATGTTTTCTGATGGAATTTTTTGATGAAATTTGGTGGGGATGTTCTTCATCGTGTGTAGAACATCTCCACCAAATTTCATCAAAAAACTAAACCGGGAAGTTGGTTAATTATATGATTGAAAAATATTAGATTTTATATATCTATTTCTGGACCAATATTTTTCAATCATGTAGTTAACTCACTTTCCTGGTTGAATTTTTTGATGAAATTTGGTGGAGATGTTCTACACACGATGAAGAACATCCCCACCAAATTTCATCAAAAAAATCGATCGGAAAGCATGCCAAATGGGCCAATCCGTACGGATGGTCCGTAAACAGTAATCCGCATGTGAAATTTGCCCATTAAATTGAGACATGTTGAAATATAATTGTAAAAATTTATTTGAAATAGATGAACTAAAACTTAAATTTAGAGTATCACTAAATGACTCTTTTTTAATATTCCATATAAATATGCAATGACACTTCCACCTTGTGATAACTTTGATTATTGCTCCATCTTTGGCAAAAAAAATAAAATAATTAAAAGATATCGAGTAGCCTAATATTAATGTATTTTCTGTTTTAAGTTCATTTTATTTAACAAAAAAATATAAGGACAAATTAAAAAAACATGTAAAAAAAAATTAATGGGTAAAAATGAAAAAAAAATATATATTGAACTCTTTTTAAAATGAAAAGCAATAATAATAAAAGAGAGTTTAGTATTGGGTAAATAGTTTAACCAACCTTGTTACATGGGCCATGGAGAACCCACCTGTCATCACGAGTTAACACTCGCCGGTTGCCACCTCAACATTAAAATGTTATCTTCCCAGTTGCCAGCTCAACACTAAAACATTTTCTTTACGATTACGTATTTTTGTGCGTTTTATTTTATTTTATTTTTTTTGTATAAACAGGTGTAATACTATTTCAATAAAAGAAAGGCGTAATATACATTAAATAAATAAATATGCGACTCCAATAGGCCATTTCAGCATTCAGTTATGCTAAAAAGTTTGTACTAACAATTGCCACCTTTTTTAATACAAAATGGGCAAAGTAGAAACGGATTGGTATCATTTCAACTTGCAAAAAGTATTTGTACAAAGAATTTGTACACAACAAAGTAATAGTAACATTTTCCTTACAAAACTCAACGAAGAGAGCAATTAAGAAGAAACAATTATATGGGTAACTAATTAACAACAAACAAGATGAAACCCACAGCTCAATTTTTAACAATTAGTAACAATTTTTTGCCATTAAAAAAGTCAATAAAAACAGAGACTATGATTAATGAAATTACCCTTCTGACGAGATGAGGAGAAGTGAGGAGGCATTTAGCGCTCCACAAAGGATCATTGAGGTCGGCGCCGTGCCGTTCGAGCTCCGTCGCAAGTCCGCCGTCGATGACGGCGTAGCCACCGCACTGGCTGAGGAAATCCGACAGAAGCCTCGACTGTTCGACTGATTTTAAACCCATTTCACAATTAACTTGAAATTGTTTTTGATATTTGGGAATTGTTTTTAAGCAATCAACAATTTGTAGAGTGTAGAGAATTCTTGAAAATATAAAACCGAAGTTATTAGCTATATGCTTATATAAGCACAAATTCTCCATTTGAGCTATTTATAGGAGGCAGAGCATCTCAAAATTACAAAACTACCCTTGAATATTATATCATCATATATTCTTTGATAATTTTCCTTTTTTAAGGGGGTTGCGTCCGGTGACTAAACAAAAATATGGATTCTTCAATCATACAAAAACTATTTTAAATGTCAATTAAAAAATACTTTAACCTTTATATATTTTTAAAATTAAAAAATATATTATCCTTATAATGCATTGTTCTGATAGTAATCAAGGTTTACACATTTCACTTGATCTGGTAAATTGATGAGAGGGAATGGAGAGGAAACAGAAGGAATGTCAATTATCTATATTTTTTTATTTTGTTTCCTTCTAATATCTAGAGGATTGAGAGAGAAAGGAAATATTTTTTAATGAATTATTCACGTTATTTCAAATTTAACTATAATTTATTTACAATATATTAAACCACATTCATTTATTTTCTTTTCTTTTTTCTATCCAAAAAAAATATATATTTTCATTCCATCATTTTTCATTCTTAGCTATCAAAACAATATTAAAATTAAACTCATTACCTGCTGAAGTCTTTTTTTCTTTTCCTCTTCGATTCATCAAACTTGCTATTATCACCTCTTCTTTCTTTGATAGCACCATAAATGGCCATGTTATCGTACTCCACTGTAAAATATTCATTGACCATTGAAAGTAACTCATTAAAGGTGTATAGTGGAATTCTTGTGAGAGATTTGTATATTCCATTTGTGTCTTTCAGCAAGCCATATTTGAAGATATTGAGGGCGAATCGGAGGTCGCATTCATCTATATCTCCTAATAGTCCTCCCAATATCTGGAAGAGTACTCACACAACATCTCACCCTTCTTCTTCTTCAGGTTTGTGAGGGCTTCTAGACCCTTGATTACTAGGCTATTAGTTATAAATCTAGTCATAAATTGCTTGGCCAACGCCTTGAAGTTGTAAATCTATCTAGCCAGCAGTCGAGTAAACAATCTTATAGCTATGTCACCTAAACTAGCAGGAAACAATATGCACATAACAGTATCATCTAAAAACCAGTAAGCCATTACTTGCTGATAATACTTTACATGGTCAGCCATATTTGTTTGGCCATTATACATGTTAAACTTTAGCATGAAAAATTTCTTGAGTGGGGGAGTCTCAACAATTCTCTTGGTGATGGGGAGCCATTCTGCTCACTCAAGGACTTTCTGGCTAAATCCCTCGACGTATAGGCTATGACATTTCCAGCAACTGTGGAATCAATTAATTTCCTCAAATCATGCTATGCCCAAGGCTTAAGGCAAGCATCTTTATCTGAGAACCTTTTAAAAATGCTCCTCCGATGTTGAAATATGAACGACCTTACCCTTCTCTGCTACTCGGTCTTTAGCATAGTTTTGTGCCTGGATAGGGACACTGGATTGGGCCAGTTATGTTGTTTTTAGTTTTGTGGGTACCACTCACCATATAGAATAAACTTTTGTATCATCGTCATCATTCAGAAAAGCATTTTTCTTCAGGTGCTCCTTCATCAACAATTAAATGGCCTAGTTCTCTAACCTCAACTTGGTAAGTTCACTATGGGAGTCATCAGCAACAACACTTGCATCATTGTAATTGTTGTCTAAAGCCCCTCTTTTTGGAGCAGTGGGTGGAATAGGGTTGTCTCCCCTTAGTAAGACTGGTAGAATGTCATCACCACCTTGCTGGTGAGACTGGGATGTTTGGACACCATCAATTGTTCTTCATGTTTAAACCATGATTGTTGATTACCAAAAAATTGGATGAGATAACTGTTTAAACGAAAATTGACGAAAATTAAAATGCTAAGAACTAAAAGAATAAACTGTGAACTCCTACAGACGGCGCCAATTATGGGTGCCAAAATTTTTGGGTCTACTTATAAGGTAAGTTCAGAGCAAACTCAATTGTATGGTGCGTGAAACAAAAATGATGGAGACAATGGTTTTTTATTATAAAGTAAGTTATTCTAGTTGCTTTGATGCTAATCCGATAGTATTTCCTCCTTTTGTATGCGTGTGTGTATATTAGTTCAAATGCAATCAACAAAGAGAATATTACAAGAATACTATAAGCTTTCTTTTTAGCTCTTTAAATTATCTATAATTTTTGACCATTGTAATGAGTTTTCCCTATTTCTATTTATAAATATAGAATTAGGGTTACAATGTACTATTAGGGTAAACAGTAAAATTACTATAAATGGCAAAGCTTGGCATCTACTCCAGCACTTTACAGGTTTCATTTTTCTCACTCGTAAAAACAAGCATCTCGGTATTGATATCAACATCATAACCATACCAGCATTCAACAATGCTATCACAATCATCTCGACCAAAAAAGGATACTCAGCGTTCATAATTTATTCGGCTATGAGCCCAAGCTCACTTTAGGATACTCACCTGGGCCTAAAGGCCCAATTAATCAAGTTGGCTCAAATCATAATTATTATTTTTTGGGCTTCCTCAATTTCTGTAAAAAAAATCCATTAAAAATTTGCAAAGAAGAAGAAAAAAATTTATGTCAAAATATAAAAATTCACTAAGGGTCCGTTTGGTTGTTCTTCAAATTGTGAATTAGATAATTTACAATTAAGTAATTTACAAAAATTTCATTTATTGGTATTTGGTTGTGTAAATTAAAGAATTGTAAATATGATAATTCAAGTTGATTCACAAAAACTCAAATTAAGTCATTTTAAGTAAAACTTGAAATTGCCTAATTTAAGAATTAGATAATTCATTATAACTCTATTTTTCGAGAAGATCTAGTTTCTACCCGTGATGTTGATGCATTTAGACAAAATTTTAAATAACATAAAACAATAGAGAACATGTTTTTATTCTAAAAATCGGAATTTCTCGTTTAAGTTTTCCAAACACTACTTGAATTAGAATTGAATTATTCATAAATGAGCAAATTCACAATTTTTCAATCAAAAATTAACTAATTCTAAAATTAGGTAATTTACGTGACCAAACGGACCCTAAAAGTTCTCAAAAAATATTACAAGTTAATTTACAAGTTAAATGATAAAAGTATGAATTTTAGTGAAATTTACGAGTTTAACCGCAAAAATATGAATATACGAAAAATATTGGAATCAATTATTTGCTAATTTGCATTTCTATTTATCTTTATTGTAAATTTATAAATTTACAGGTACCGTAAAAATATTTATTTGTAGAATTCTAAGTAACTTTTTTTTTGTTTTATTTAAAAGAATCGATTAATGAATATTACCTTATTGGATTTTATAATTTATAAATAATGCAAACATGCGCATTTTTAGTCTATCGAGTTTATAAGAAATGAGTCTTTGAATTAAAATTTTTGTATCACATCTTTATCGCAATATATTGTAATAGATTAGTGATCCGCTATCATGTTCTTCCTATAAAACATCTATGAATTTGAGGCCCCTCAACATATAAAAAAACAAAAAGAAAAACTATGAATTCGAGAGCTTCTTATTTGATAAAATTACAATTGTTTCCTTGAATTAAAATTAAGACCGTATCAAATCAAAATATGATATCAGAAAACAAAAACAAAAACAAATCAAAAGAAAGAAAGAAAGAAATCAATTCTTTATATATAATTCATACAATAAGCAATGAACTTGTGTTTTGGTAGGTAATCTTTTTATCCTGGTAATAAAGAAATTACATATTTGATCCACATGAACTTAATATTGCATCCTTTGTTATGTGCACCTGGTGCGGTGTTTAGGGGCAGAGGGAAGAAGAGACTAGGAGGGCCATGGCCCCACCTGGATTTTAAAGAAAAAAAATTATGTGTTTATGTTTTTTTTTTTGTAGTGTAGAAAGTCAAGGGAAATAGTGTAATTAAAAAACCTTAGTGATTAAGGGCCTTTTTGTAACGCGCTTTAAGAGTTTAGGAGTGTAGTTTTGTAATTATAATTTAAGTTAGATATTTTTTGTACATGCAATTCAACTCTAGCCCCGTTTTCTTTTATTCTTGCCGCTCTTTCCGGTTTTCATTCTTCTTCATTGTTTCACTGTTTCCCTCCTCCCCTGCGTAGCACTATCTCTTTCTTGTCCATTTTTATTATTACATAGCTCCGCACTACGCTTCCTACTTCTTCTTCAGCAGCTCTTAGGTCAGATTTTTTTCTTATACTAATTTTTTTATTATTATTTTGAATATTAAGATTTAGGTGTTTTCTTGATAATATATTATTTTGAATATTAAGATTAATATAGTTGTTTGTTAGTTATTGGTTATTGACTTATTTAGGTTTATTTGTTTATTAATATATATGTTTGTTGGTTATTATTTATTAATGTTGATTTGTTTATTAGATTGTTAAATATTGATATTAAACTTTGTTATTGAGATTGATTTGCTTATTAGATTGTTATTTGATAAGTTAATATTAAGATTAATATATTTTTTTGTTGGTTATTGAAGTTGATTCAATATTGGCTTGGAAAATTCCTCAACAAAAATTTTCTTTTTTGACCCCACCTGAACAAAATTCCTAACTCCGCCTCTGGTGGTGGTTGTTAGTCCTTTGTTTGTGATGATTGTGTGTCCATCCTCTATTGTGTTGACTATAATAAAACAACCATATAGCCATACTGTATATAGTTATAAACTATATTTAGTCATAAAAAAGGCCGGCCCCAATTTGAACTAGTTATATATAGTAATAATTTTCAATAATACAAACTAGAAATTAGGTAGAAGGTCTTATTATACATTGATTTTTACCAAAAATCCAATGAATAATATTTTTTTTGAATGAAAGGCCTATTTTTAATTGGTAATTAGTGTAAGAGGCCTATTTTGTTTTATATTTTAAATGAATGTATTTGAATAAATTTAAATATCATTTAATTAATAAAAACATGTTATATATTACCTAAACTACCCCTCTTTATGAATTTGCACAAAAAATATAGACTGCAAAATTTATATTGCAGTAAAATATGAACTACAAAGTTCATATTGCAGTGAAATATGAACTGCAATATGAACTTTGCACTAGAAATATGGACTGCAAAGTTCATATTGTAGTAAAATATGGACTGCAATATGAACTTTGCACCAAAAATATGGACTGCAAAGTTCACATTGCAGTAAAATATGGACTGCAATATGAACTTTGCACCAAAAATATGGACTGCAAAGTTCATATTGCAGTGAAATATATACTGCAAAATTCATGTTGCAATCCATATTTTAATGTATATTGGTATTTTTTAGTTTATTTTAAGGGTTGGGATGTCATTTTACAATGAAAAAAAAAGATGTAGGTCGGAAAATACCCTAGAGGGGGGGTGAATAGGGTTTTTAAATCTTAATGGGATTTTTAAAATCAATTTAAAAATGTTTGATATCTATATCAATCAACCAACCAATAAACAAAGATAAATCCAATCACAAGAAACAAATAACACAATATAAGAGATAAAGACATAGAAAGATTGAACCGATCAAAGTCAAAGACTTTTTGTCCACACGGTTCGGCTTGTTAGCCCCTACTCCGCGCTCGGTTAGTTCCCCGAGAATATCCAATAATATCAATCTTCTTCCGGGTGAAGATCAAACCTCTACAAGTGTATTCTTCTCACACACTCTTACAAGTATTGAATTGCACTCAATACTCACACAAGAATTCACTCTTGCTATTCTATGAGAAACACCTCTCACAAATATGAATAGAATAAGTTTAGGTGGCTAACACCAATGTACAATAGCTCTTAAGTGTTTGAGAAATTACAAATGAAGCTCACACTAAGAGATATCAAGATTGATCAAGAAATAAGCTCAAATATGAAGAGTGTGATCAATGCAATAGCTTGTATACTTGAATAATGAAGATATGTGTAAAATGAGTTTGTGTGATCATTCAAGTGTGTAAAAACAAGTCTAAGACCTCATATATATATAGCTTGAAAAAGGATATGGCCGTTTGAAGTGGTTACAAGAAGTTGTGGGGCAAAACAAGACATTTACCAACTCTCCAACGGCTATATTTTGGCTAGGTAGTCGACTCCCCTAAGGACCATGTAGTCGACTACATGGTGTAGTCGACTCACCAATTAAATGTGTAGTCGACTACATGCTTCTGGAATTTTTGCAAAAGCCAAACCTCAAATCAACCAAACTCTTGGGGAATGTTCTAGAGGTTATTCTAAGCATGTTGGAGTTGGTTTTGATCATAAAAACAACCGGATAAATTAAATATGATTTTTACAAGAAAACCGGTTTAAGAGAAAAAGTTTTGTAAATGATGTTCAATTCAAACTTTTGCTATGAAAGAGATGAATGCTATAGAATGATATAAAATCATGGTTGAGCTTAATTTGAGATCAATATCAATATCTTTACAAAAGACTAATCACTCACATACTAAATGAAGTACTCTAGCCTTCAAGGAGCTTGTTAGAATTTATTTGAACTTCTTCTTGAATGCACCATATATTTTCATCTTGATGCATAATAGCTTGAATTCTTGTGAGAGTGGATTGGATCTCTAGAAGAGTTGAGAGTCTTGATATTGGATATGGTTTTGGTCTTTTGAGATGCTTTTAGAAACCATTGGAGTTCGTTAAAAAACAGTTTTATGCTAAATACAAACAAGACACAAGTTAAATACACATGATTAATCTTTTGTCATTATCAAAATTAGATTTAGACCATGTAAGGTCAACAATCTCCCCCTTTTTGATGATGACAATAAATTAATGTGTGTTAACGACAAAGGATAATGATTTGAAAAGGCAATTTTTAAAAGATAAATATGCTCCCCCTCAAAGTATGCATATATGTAGAAAATTGAGAATAATAGGAATTATAAGCATAATCAAGTACCAACGATAATAACTTAATATAATATCAAAACATTAGCGTTAAAACTTAAATTAAAGCATCTAATTCAAACAAAACGTTACAACGAGATAAAGATAGTTTGAACTTAAAAATAGAAATACTAGCATAGATAAGTAGTCAAAGTCCTAAGAGTGTGTACCATTATCACTCTTAAACTTGGCCTAGGACTCACACACACATTACTTCTCCCCCTTTGAAATCATCAAAAAGAAGTAATCACTCTTGAGGTGGTGGTGGAGGCGGATCCCATGGTTGCCATCCCGGAAAGATATAGTCCGGATGATAATGTTGAAAGGCCGTCTCAATTCGATTGAAGCGTTGATGCATCTCTTGACGTGTGTTGGCCATTTGAATGGATAAATTGTTAATGGCATCCATTAGTTGATCTTGTCGAGGACGACCCCTTTGATGTCGTGGAGAAGGAGGGGCTTGTTCGTATGCTTGTTCTTGTTCATCCCCTTCTTCTTCATCACTAGCCTCGACGTCATTTGGATCATTGGAAATCCATCGTCCATTGTCTAAGTGGTAGTGCATTTGATGAAATGTCCTCTCGGTGTATAGCTCATGTTCGGTTGGTTCCCTTGAATCGGTCTCGTCATCAATTGGAATATCATAGAATTTAAATAGGTGTGTAAGAGCCATACCATAACCGAGGCCTCGAGCCGAATGAGACATAATATCTATGAATTTGTCAAAGATTAAGCTAGCATAATCAAGCTTGTAGTTGCTAACAATGGCCCAAGTGAGGAAAATGTCGTAGTTTGTGACATTTGAGTAGCTACCACTACGAGGGGTAATGCAATGAGTGATGATATGATGGATTAGTCTAGCATGCAAAGTGAGCATGGAGCAAGAAATTCTATCATAAGAATTATTTCTTCTATTTTGATGGCGCCCCTTCAAAAGTGGTTTTAGTGCGTCGTAATGGGTGTAACCAAACAAGGTGTCATAATTGCTAGAAACAATAGTAGTGTCATGACGATTAATCCCAAAAAATTGTGCAAGAATGTCCTTGGAAAAGGTGATGAATCTACCTTTTAGATACGTTCTTAAAAGAGAGGTATCGGCTACCCCGTCGTCATTTAGAGGATGATGCAAGTTAGCATAGAAAAGACGAACCAAACGTGGATAAATGTTTTCTTTGATATCCAAGAAATCCACAATTCTTTGTTGGTGAAAAACATTTGTGATACGCAAGCCATTCTCCGAAAATAGAGTTCGATTGAATTGTTTACCTTCTACAATATCTCGGTAGATGAAATCCGAGTTGAAACGAGCTTCTAGCGAGGCATTGATAAAGAGGGGTGGTCTTTGTTGTGGTGGAGAGTTTGATTCTCGAACGCGTCGTCTTGTTGATCTTCTAGAGTGTGAAGCCATGGATTTGATGAGAGAGAAAACTTAGGTTTATGGTGGGTTTATGGATTTTTGGTGTAAAACTTGAAATTGGTAAGTTTTGTGAGAGAAATAAGTAGTGTAAAGTGTTTTATAGTGATGTAGTAGAGTGATTTTGAGATAAAATAGAGAGATTTTGAGTTAAAAAGATGGAAGTTTGAAATTGGGGTTAGGGTTTGAAAAGAGAGAGAAAGTGTTGAAATGGGTTGATTTTGGGTAGATTTGTAGAGATTTGATGTGTATAGAGGATGGATAAATGATGTAGATTGGCTATGTATCAATGACTTGGGGTAATCTTTGAATTTTCGAAGCTTGAAGGTGTGAGAATGGAGTATTTTCGTGGGTTTGGGTGTGAGGAAGATGAAGAAAATAAGTGAAAATTGGTATAAATCCCGTGGGTTTATTATGCAGCATATCAGTGAGTTGACTCACCCATGTAGTCGACTACATGGGACTTGGTGTAGTCGACTACACTGCCCAAATTTCTGCATTTTTGTGTATTTTGCTCTCAATGCTTGTCCAATGTTATTTCTTCACTATATAACTTTCCAAGGCTGCAAAACATTTGTTAATACTCATAGTAATATATAAATTAAAATGAACAAAATTTATATAAAATAAAGATTAAAATTAAATTAAGCATAATTAAATAATGTATGCTAAATATTAAGCAATGTTTAATCTCTTTTGTGAACTTTTTGGAATAAGCTAGATGTCACAAGCTCTAGTCATACCAAGTTCACGTCGAATAGTGCAAAAACGATCATCGGGAAGTGGTTTAGTGAAAATATCCGTAAATTGCGATTCGGTGCCAACGAATTCAATATCAACATCACCTTTTTGCACATGATCACGAATAAAATGATATCTTATCTCAATGTGCTTAGTACGTGAGTGTTGTTTGGGGTTCTTGGTCAAGCTAATAGCACTTGTGTTGTCACATTTTATGGGAACGTGGCTAAGACTAATTCCAAAGTCCTCTAGTTGTTGTTTAATGTACAAAGTTTGAGCACAACAACTTCCGGCCGCCACATATTCGGCTTCGGCCGTTGAAAGGGCCACCGAGTTTTGTTTCTTACTTGACCAAGATACTAGTGCGTGTCCTAGGAAATGACAAGTGCCACTAGTGCTTTTCCTATCGATTTTGCAACCGGCAAAATCCGCATCGGAATAACTAATCAAGTCAAATGAATTCTCTCTTGGGTACCACAAACCCAAGGAACTAGTACCGGAGAGATAACGGAAAATCCGTTTTACGGCAAGTAAATGTGACTCTTTAGGATCCGCTTGGAATCGTGCACAAAGACATACACTAAACATAATATCCGGCCTAGAGGCCGTCAAATATAATAAGCTACCGATCATACCTCGATATTTCTTGATGTCTACACTTTTACCAATCTCGTCTTTGTCGAGCTTCAATGTTGAACTCATAGGCGTGCTCATGGATTTTGCGCCTTCCATGTCGAACTTCTTCAAGAGTTCTTTCACGTATTTCTCTTGATTGATGAAAATTCCTTCTTGGCATTGTTTCACTTGTAATCCAAGGAAGTAATTCATCTCGCCCATCATGCTCATTTCGAATTCATTTTGCATACATGTGGAAAAATCCTTGCAAAGACTCTCGTTAGTAGAACCGAAAATAATGTCATCAACATAGATTTGTACAAGTAGCATGTCATTATCATGATTTTTGATAAATAAGGTAGTATCAATTTTTCCTCTAACAAAACCATTGTTAATCAAAAATGAACTAAGTCTATCATACCATGCTCTAGGTGCTTGTTTTAAGCCATACAAAGCTTTGGATAGCTTAAACACATAATCCGGATAAACATGATTTTCAAAACCGGGAGGTTGTTTTACATAAACTTCCTCTTCAATAAAACCATTCAAGAAAGCACTTTTCACATCCATTTGATATAATTTAAAATTCTTAAAACATGAGTAAGCAAGTAGCATGCGAATGGCTTCTAAACGTGCAACGGGTGCATATGTTTCTTCATAATCAATGCCCTCCTCTTGATTGTATCCTTGGGCAACAAGTCTAGCTTTATTTCTAACAATCACACCACTTTCATCCTTTTTGTTACGAAATACCCATTTAGTACCTATAATGGTTTGATCACTAGGTTTGGGAACAAGTGTCCACACTTTGTTTCTCTCAAATTGATTGAGCTCTTCTTGCATAGCCATCATCCAAGATTCATCTTGTTCGGCTTCAATAATATTTTTAGGCTCATATTGAGAAACAAATGCCACGTTATTGCATACATTTCTTAAGGAAGATCTAGTCATAACTTTACTAGATGGCTCTCCAAGAATTTGATTAATAGGATGGTTGGACACAAATTTCCAACTCCTAGACAAATCATTCGAGTCATGCTCGGTTTTGTTTTCTAACTCCTTTGGAGGAGCTTGAGCACTCGATGGTTCTTCCTTAGATGTATCATTAATTTGAATATCCGAAATTTTTTGGATAATTTCAACATCGTCATCAGAATGTACTTTGGGTGAGAAAGGAGTTGACTCATCAAATACAACATGCATAGATTCTTGGACTACCAAACTTTTCTTGTTATAAACTCTATATGCTTTACTATTAGTGGCATACCCAAGAAAAATTCCTTCATCGGATTTAGCATCAAATTTACCCAAGTGATCACGATCATTCAAAATAAAACATTTGCAACCAAAAACTTTAAAATATGCAATATTTGGTTTCTTGTCATTCCATAACTCATAAGGTGTTTTATCTAACTTTTTACGAATGATAGTACGATTAATCACATAGCATGCGGTGTTAACGGCTTCCGTCCACAAATATTCCGGTAAAGAATGTTCATTTAGCATAGTCCTAGACATCTCTTGAAGAGATCTATTTTTTCTCTCAACAACACCATTTTGTTGAGGAGTTCTAGGTGCCGAGAAATTATGATCAATACCATGCTCATCACAAAAGTTCTCAATATCAACATTGTCAAATTCTCTACCTCTATCACTACGAACATGCACAATAGAGACGCCTTTTTCATTTTGAACTTTTCTACAAAATTTAGCAAAGACATGTGGAGTTTCACTTTTGTGGGTGAGAAAGAACACCCAAGTGAGTCTAGTGTAATCATCAACAATAACAAGAGTGTACAATTTGCCACCTAGACTAGCAACCGAAATAGGACCAAATAAATCAAGATGCAACATATCAAGTGGTCTAGATGTAGTAATATCCCTTTTTGACTTGAAAGAGGATTTGTGTTGTTTACCAAGTTGACATGCATCACAAATTTTATCTTTAACAAATTTGGTTTTAGGCAATCCTTTAACGAGCTCTTTCTTAGACAAAGCATGAATTAAATCCATATTAGCATGTCCTAGTCTCCTATGCCATAACCAAGATACATCATTTATAGTGGATAAGCATTTAACATCTTGTTGAGATAAATCATCAAGCTCAAGAGTATACACATTATTAGTTCTATATGCAACAAGTAGAATGGAATCATTACTAACATTCTTAACAATGCAACGATCGGATTTAAAAATAACTTCATAGCCCTTATCACATAATTGACTAATGCTAAGTAAATTATGCTTCAAACCATCAACTAATAGAACATTATCAATGCAAGTAGAATGCTTACCAACCTTACCTATACCGATGATTTTGCCCTTGGCGTTGTCCCCGAAAGTCACATTCCCTCCTCGCTTGAGAATTAGACTTAAGAAGTTGTTCTTGTCTCCCGTCATGTGTTTTGAGCAACCACTATCCAAGAACCACTTGGTTTTGCTACCCTTGGCTTTCAAGCATACCTACACCATGACTTTAAGTAACTTCTCCTTTGGTACCCAAAATGTGTTGGGTCCCTTTGGGTTAGCAAACATAATGGTTCCTTTTGGAATCCAAGCAAGCTTCCTCTTAGGGAAACCTTCATTTCGATAGAAACAATGATCCACATAATGAGTATTTCTACCACAAAATGAGCAAAGATGAGTGGGATCATGAGGTGTATATGTTTTAAAAAAGTTTTTGTAATCCTTTTGGTTGTCAATTTGGTTGTAACCCAAACCGGCTTTGTCAAATACACACCTTTGCATTCCTAATAGTTTATCCAAATTATCCCTACCATTGGTGAATTTGGCTAAGCTATTGGTTAGATCATCCACTTTATCCTTTAATTTGACATTTTCTACTATAAGTGTGTTTGGAATTTCCTTTTCCTTTCCTTTCTTTAAAGTATTGATTTCATTTTTCAAAACCATGTTTTCTTTTTCAAAAATTTCACACTTGTTAGAGATTGTCAAATTCTCCTTCTTGAGGCTTGCAAACTTCTTAGAAAGATTTTCAAATTTGCTATGCAATTCCTCAAACATTTCATATAACTCATCATAGTCATTTTCATCATGTGCATCATCATTAATAGAAACATTATCATCACTAAATGAATCATAAATAGAGTCTACCTCATCTTCTCTTGCCATAAGGCAAAGATTTGCCGTCTCCTCGTCGCTAGAGTCGGCATCGGATTCACCTTCTTCGGAATCACTCCAAGTTCCCTTGAGGGCATGCCTTACTTGTTTGAATGCTTTATCTCTTTTATCTCTTCTTTCCTTTTTTCTAATCGGGAAATTGGTTTTGAAGTGACCCGGTTCATGGCAATGGAAACATTTCTTGACTTCTTCGTTTTCAACTCTTGGTTGAATTGATCGATCATTGTTCCTCTTTGATGAAGAACCAAAGTTGTTTCCTTTTCCTTGAAACTTCTTCTTCTTTGCTAGAAATTTCATGAAGTTTCTAGAGAGAAGAGCCATGTCATCGTCACCGCCCATTGATTCTTCATCATCCTCTCCTTGACTTGCCTTGAGAGCAAGAGTCTTCTTGGCTTTTGAATCAACTTCTTCTTCTCTCTCCAACTCCTTCTCATGTGTTTTAAGTGATCCCAATAGTTCATCCATGCTTAACTTTTTGAGATTCTTGGCTTCTTGAATAGCTGTTACTTTGGGTCTCCACTTCTTGGGAAGAGTCCTAAGAATCTTTCGAATCTTGTCTTCATTGGAATAAACCTTTCCAAGGAGATCTAGAGCATTAGTAATAATGGAGAACCTACTATACATAGAAGCAAGTGATTCATTAGGTTCCATTTTGAAGAGCTCATAATCATGAACAAGCATATCAATGTTGTCATCCTTGACTTGTGAGGTTCCTTCATGAGCAACCTCTAATTTGTCCCATATTTCTTTAGCGGTTTTACAACTAGAAATTTTGTTGTATTCATCCATAGTTAAAGCACAATGTAGAGAATTTAAGGCTTTAGCATTAAATTGGATTTTCTTAATGTCATTCTCATCATAATCGGAAATTGATTTAGGAGTGACATTACCCCTTTCATCGGTTTTGGTAATCTCATAGGGTCCAATGAGTGTAACCCTCCATTGTTCAAAATCACTAGCTTGAAGAAAAGTACACATGCGATTTTTCCAATAGCTATAATTTTTGCCATCAAATAGAGGTGGCCTAGTGGTTGAAGAACCTTCGTTAAGTCCGGTTCCTTGATAGATAGACATGATCGTAAACTCTAAGATTGTAAAATCAAAACAAGAGTACAACATCTGATACCAATTGTAGGTCAGAAAATACCCTAGAGGGGGGGTGAATAGGGTTTTTAAATCTTAATGGGATTTTTAAAATCAATTTAAAAATGTTTGATATCTATATCAATCAACCAACCAATAAACAAAGATAAATCCAATCACAAGAAACAAATAACACAATATAAGAGATAAAGAGATAGAAAGATTGAACCGATCAAAGTCAAAGACTTTTTGTCCACACGGTTCGGCTTGTTAGCCCCTACTCCGCGCTCGGTTAGTTCCCCGAGAATATCCAATAATATCAATCTTCTTCTGGGTGAAGATCAAACCTCTACAAGTGTATTCTTCTCACACACTCTTACAAGTATTGAATTGCACTCAATACTCACACAAGAATTCACTCTTGCTATTCTATGAGAAACACCTCTCACAAATATGAATAGAATAAGTTTAGGTGGCTAACACCAATGTACAATAGCTCTTAAGTGTTTGAGAAATTACAAATGAAGCTCACACTAAGAGATATCAAGATTGATCAAGAAATAAGCTCAAATATGAAGAGTGTGATCAATGCAATAGCTTGTATACTTGAATAATGAAGATATGTGTAAAATGAGTTTGTGTGATCATTCAAGTGTGTAAAAACAAGTCTAAGACCTCATATATATAGCTTGAAAAAGGATATGGCCGTTTGAAGTGGTTACAAGAAGTTGTGGGGCAAAACAAGACATTTACCAACTCTCCAACGGCTATATTTTGGCTAGGTAGTCGACTCCCCTAAGGACCATGTAGTCGACTACATGGTGTAGTCGACTACATGGTGTAGTCGACTCACCAATTAAATGTGTAGTCGACTACATGCTTCTGGAATTTTTGCAAAAGCCAAACCTCAAATCAACCAAACTCTTGGGGAATGTTCTAGAGGTTATTCTAAGCATGTTGGAGTTGGTTTTGATCATAAAAACAACCGGATAAATTAAATATGATTTTTACAAGAAAACCGGTTTAAGAGAAAAAGTTTTGTAAATGATGTTCAATTCAAACTTTTGCTATGAAAGAGATGAATGCTATAGAATGATATAAAATCATGGTTGAGCTTAATTTGAGATCAATATCAATATCTTTACAAAAGACTAATCACTCACATACTAAATGAAGTACTCTAGCCTTCAAGGAGCTTGTTAGAATTTCTTTGAACTTCTTCTTGAATGCACCATATATTTTCATCTTGATGCATAATAGCTTGAATTCTTGTGAGAGTGGATTGGATCTCTAGAAGAGTTGAGAGTCTTGATATTGGATATGGTTTTGGTCTTTTGAGATGCTTTTAGAAACCATTGGAGTTCGTTAAAAAACAGTTTTATGCTAAATACAAACAAGACACAAGTTAAATACACATGATTAATCTTTTGTCATTATCAAAATTAGATTTAGACCATGTAAGGTCAACAAAAGACACATGTTATATTATCAATAAAATAAAAAATAGGCCCTTTATTTATAAAAAAATTATTCATTGGCTTTAGTGTGAAAATCTTTCTCTAATAAGACCTTTTTTTTAATTGTCCCTAATACAAAACATATTTGATGTCATAATAGGGCCTTTAAGTGGTGTGGAAGGAAAGTTACTTGAATTGGTTGAAGACTGCAATTGTATGTATTTATAGTATCTAATTAAAGGTTAAAACATTAAATAGAGCAATAAAAAATATTAAATTCGAAGATGATTATTTAAAGTGTATCTTTTTTCGATATTTACATTTTGAAAATATGGCAATCAAGTACTATTTATGCATATGTATGGTATACATAGAAATTCATTGAAAATAATTAAATAATTTAACTAGAACTATGTTAAATTATAACCTCGATCCCCATATAATAGTAAAATTGCTTTGATCCGACATTATTAACGCAAACATATTATATATCTTAGAAAGTTTGGTTAACTATGCGTTCCTCTTTACAAAAATGGGTCATTAATTATGAACCAAGTAATTTGAAAATTTTGTAATTTGTGTAGTTTGAATTAACTCAGAATTTATCTGGTAGTAAAAAGTATCACTTATTTTTTTTGTTCAAGGGTTACCCCACAAGATATCTGAACCAACTTTTACGCATCTCGACTAATTTTTACTGACAGTGCATAATTGCCACTGACCAATCATTATTTCTTTTTCGAGTAAAAAAGTCATTCACTTAGAAACAGATTTTGCAATCCTAACAAATGTGAAAGGATGTACCTGGCAAGGATGAAGGCTACATTCTTTTGCACTACATACACACAAATTTTGTAGTTATCTTCTTGCTTTAATTGAATATGACCTTCATTATGCCCTCGCTGCTTCAATTATTTAGCACCCATTATTAAATTAATTGAATTATCTATTATAATGTATTATCTGTATATATTTTTTTAATTTGATTAGTGTTATAACTTTTTGTAAAATAATTTAATAAAAGTTTGCAAGAACTTGTTGAAGGAGACGAGTGCAAACTTAGGACTTAACCATGGGGCCGGATCGACCACGTGTATAAATGTGCATTGTGCCATTGTTATATGGTCATGTTAATGTGTATTTTAAAGGCACGTATATATTAAAATTTAAGTTAAAAAAAATGAACTAAGTCTCCAACAAATAGTAAATACGGTACAAACTTAATGCAAACTTTTGTAGTGTCTAGAAACTTTGTATTTAACCTGTGTCCTTAAATTTAAAAAAGGTTATATTAATGTGTGTTCTAAAAACACATATTAACAATCTATTTATAAAAAGAATAAAGCATTAATGCACATTATAAAACATAGATTCTCACACATAATATTATGGTTTTCTAGCTATTTATAGTACGGGCATGTGTCTTTTAAGGTACAAATTAAGATTTCAAATTATAAATAAATTCTAAAATTAGAAAGTTTAAGTTCTCAAAACTCAAAGCATGCTAAATGTGTATAATAAAAGGTATTTATATTGTCAAAATAATTATATATTTATTAAAACATAGTACCATTTTGAAAAATTATAATATGCAGCACAATATTAAATATGCACCACTCGCTAAACAATTAATTACAATTAACTAATTTTAACATAGTCTTGGTGTAAGTTTGCATGTGTAATTGAAGATGAATATACCACTTCAATACATTAAAAAACACACACACACACACATTAAATAAATGTGCGAATCGAGGTTGATTAATTAACTCCCTTTTGCAACAAAATTCTCATGAACTGGGATTCGATTTCGTGTTAAAGCAAGTTTTTATATAATTATTGGAGGGTGACGGTGTTAATCTAATTAAGTTGAAGCACCACGTTCTATCCGTTTCAAATTGATATTTTGTGGGTTTTTTCCCTATTCACAATTAATAAATTTTTTTAAACATAATTAATGTACAAAATTTCATAATTAAAAATAAGTTGTAATTATAAATTAGTATTTTATTTATAAAATACTAAAATTAAAATAAAACTATTAATTTTAAATGAATAGAATAAATGGTATACGGTGAAAGCTATTTAAACCTCTTTTTTGAAAAACCAAAAAGAAAAAGGAGAAAAGAACAACACTATTATATGTCAAATGTTGTCATGCAAGTATATCACTTACATCCTACGTTAGTTAGTGGAAAGAAATATGCGTGTAAAACTCTTTCATAACAATAAGGGATAAGCACCCAGCTTGTCCAAACTAAGATTTTCTAAACTTATATATTGTCTAACATAAAAATTTATATTTTGCTATGATAATCATGTCCCGAATAAAATTTGATAAGGATGAACTTATGTGATATGGATATCGTATTTTAATCTGAATATTAATTTTTTATGTCAGATTTATATAAATATATATATATATATATATATATCTTTTTATAATTATTATAACTAATATTGTGCATACTTGGATTATGTGTCTGTATTTAACACCAACAATAATATATATGACACTTGCTCAAATATAAATTTATATATTTTCCGGCATAAAAATAAAAGCATTTAATATCGTACCAATGTCATATATTTATTTGTGCGGCATATGGTCGAGTGGTACTATTAATGTAGAATTTTACTTTTTTCCTAAGTTAGGTGAGAGACATAACAATAATAAAGTTAAGCAAATTCCAATTCTAGGAATGAAATTGTGAATTTAGAAAAATTAGAAGATGTAGTATGGATTTTAACACGCCGGGGGGGGGGGGTTGTCTTTGTGTCTTCCCAAAGATATTTAGGTACAAAAGCATTTCATGATGGTGGTTGTGTGAAATCCCCAAAATGCCCCTGGCGAGAGTAATTTGACCACGACCATCAAAGATGGAGACGGAATATGGGCGCCTCGGTATTCCACTTTTTGAATATTTTAAGGATTGTCAATTTATATATATATTTATATTAAATATTGTTTTCAACTATTGGTCATTTAATAGAAAATAAATATAATATATCAAGGGCTAATTATTATAATAAGTTTAATATTTTTTCACTAAAAAAATATTTAAATTAGTATTTCCTTTGGCATGTATTTCATTTCTAAAAAAAAGAGATAAAAAATTCCAAATGAAATCATAAGTACAAAGGGTAACATATCGATTTGTAGTAGATTTGGTCAAACTCGAAGTTAATCTGTCTAACTATAGGCCTAACCCAAACTTGACATGACCGAAGACACTAAATTCGACCCGACCCAATATAATTATGCGTATTAAGGAAAAAAAAACAAAATATTCAAAGTGGGTTGGTTCCAATGAGTTTACTTTACCCAAACTCGAAACCGACAAAACCCAATGCAAATTTTACTTTTAAAAATTTGAACATTACTCAGTTAAAAAAATTTCAACCAAAATCCTACCCATTTGGGTTGAAACAAATTAAAAATCTATCAAACCAGACTATTTTACCATTTCTAATCATGTAAATTAGAGAGTAAAATTTTTTGGCATGTTTGAAATGAAAATTTCAGTTTTCCTTTTTAATATATTCTGTCTCGTAAATTCTAAGCTAATTTATTTGTAATAAATGTTGAAATTAATATTTTTTTAATTTTTGTAGGGATATAAAAATTAACTTTAATTTGTTGAGAGGTAAATGACTTAAATGATGAGAAGGCAAGTGATAAAAAGAAAAGGAAAAGGAAAAGCACACACAAAAACAAGACAAACAGATGATTAGACGTATCTGAGATGGAGATGGAATAAAATAATATACAGTGGACACTTTACTTGTACCTTTTCCTAAACAGATGGCAGCAAGCAAACCAACATTGTGGGTTGCCACTCAGCCCTTATCCTAGTCGTACCTACATGCGAATTTATTTATAGAAAAGGTACAAGTATACACTGGTATAGTTGCGTTTAATAATAGAGATAATAAGCTAAAAAATAATTAATTAATTTTTATGAGAATATAGAAAGAGTTATTAAACTGGTGCGAAACTCATTTTCTTTTTAACTTTTTTCATAAAAAATAAAAAATATCTACTTATAAAAATAAAAATAATGGAGACACCATGAGAACCGGCCCACCAGCTCCACCTAGGCACAAGCCTAGGGCCCACTAAGCAAAAGTGCCCCCGTTTTCTATATTTACATGTATAGCTACATTAAGATAATTGTTAAACTAGACTAGGAATGAGGTAAATAGAGATAAAGTGGGGCTACTAATTTCTAAAATTGATGAATTGGATCTAACAAAATTATAGATATGTAAGCATGTATAAAGATACAATTCTTAACGTGACAATAAAAACCTTGTCTATTGTCAATTTAAAAAAAAAATATTTTTAATGGTGTTGTCAATAAAATTGCAAAATTTTTTAATAAAAAATAATAGAGAATGTTTGCATTGGAGATGAGTTTTTTAATTAATTGCCACATCACATTCATGGTCATTCTTTATGTTTGCATTAGAGATGGGTTTTTTTAACTAATTGTTCATTTATCTTATGTGGCATTCCATTGCATTACAAATGCTATAAGAGCATCACCAATACAAAAATTGATTGAATACCTCTTGATCATGGACATGTAAGCATGTCTGATGTCTTTCTTATGTGGCATAAAAAAAATCTCTTAATGGATAAGACTTACAAAAACCATTTCTAATGGGATTGCTCAAGAGATTGTTTATTAATAAATTCATAAAAAATAAATTAATAATTTTATATATAAAAAGAGTCTTGTTTGATAGGTCTTGATTCATACCTTTTTAATGTGTAATTTTTATTAATTAATAAATTATAAAATTACAGTACAAATATTTAAAAGTTTAAAAAAAGATAAGTATGTAAGCAAAAATAATGATGTGGCATTATGACATCCTTTAAAAGCAGAGGATCATCGTCACAATGTCTATTTTCATTTTTGCCACATCATCTTTATGGTTATTATGGATGCTTGCATTGGAGAGCATTTTATTAGCTACTTGTCCCTCAATCCTATGTGGCACCTCATTTTCACCCAATTCATAGTTGCATTGGAGATGCTCTAAGTCATCAATTAAAGGGACAATTTTCAGCAAGCAACTATATTTTTTTTCACAAGTCCATTCCATCTTGCTCTCCAATTTAATACATAAATTATAATCCGACTAAAGTTAAAATAAAAAACAAAAATCCTCCTCCATTCAATTGTTGTCATAGGCTAGAACATCTTTAGGTAAATTGTTAAATTTTTATTCTATATTTTTTGTCCACTTGTATCAAAATTCTGTATTTTCTTCTAATTTCTATATTTGCCCAAATGATAATATATTTTCACATGAACATTCTATAAAATTTGTAGATAAATAGAGAGGTGAAATGTTTTAAAATTTCTATTAATTTTTTTAAAAAAAAATTATATGTTTATATATAGTAAAATATATAGTATATTTAAAAATAATAAACGGACATTCAAGTATTAGTACCATTAGCAAGATAATTAACATTTAGGAGGCCATTCGCCATGGTTTGCATAGGGCCCCAAATGGTCTTGGGCTGCCTTTGAAGACTATCTCACCACATTTATTTTATAATTTCTCACAAAAATCAATTAATTTTTCTATTATTTTCCATTTTGTTATCAAATAAAATTTTTAATTTTTTTTTTTTTTGGGTCCATTGAAGCACTAATGGGGTAATGCAGATAAAAATCCGACTACAATTAATTAGCATAGTTAGAACTTTGAACCCTCATAAGATACCAAAGTTTGAATTGTAGAATGCACATATAACATTAGAAGCTATTGACCGATGAGATTTAGTGGGTTTTATGTATTAACAAAGTTTTCCTTATAGTATAGATAAAATGCGTATATTAATAGGTCTCTATCAATTTGAAAAAATGTTTAAAAATGTTTGACGAAATTTGATTCAAATAATTACGTTCGTCCATTTTCCTTTAAAAAAAATTAAAAAATTCAATGTAGAACCTTTTATTGTCAAAGTATAATAATTGAAAAAAAAAGTTAGAATATTTTGTGGATAAAATCTCCATTATTTGTGAGGGCAATTAACAGACGGAATCCACTAGAACTCAAATGGGCGACAAACAGAATAGGCATCACTCTCATCATCCTTTAATATCAAACCATATCCCACCAAATGCCCTAAAGATGGAACAAGTATAAGGATGTATGTCCATTTGGATGTGCACTTAAAATTGGCATTTTTCCAAAAAGACATTTTACTGCATATCCTCATTAAATATTTCTTTTCATTAAATTAAAAGTGGCTAAGCCTCTGTTTAATTAAATGTTAAAAAATGGTAATTAAGGTAATTGATTTTTGCGAAAAGTTCAAAAATTAGTTGTGTGATATTGTGAGATTTTCTCCATCTCGTGCTTATTTTTAGGAGTAGATGTTCTTCATCTTCTTTTATTTTTTTTTGGAGAATTTTTCTCCCTTACAACATAAAGAAATTTTTTTTTTCATGGAAAAAGCCAGAATGCATGAGAATATATCGCCATATCCCTCAACTTATTTTTTAATTTCTAAAAAAAATGATTTTTTTTAGCATTTTCTATCCTGTTGTGAAATGGAGCTTTAAATTGTGAAAATGATTAGAAAAAAAATTAATTTTAGTAATAAGCAAAAAATAAATAAATAAATAAATAAGGTGAGTGATTTAATGTAGTGTTCGTTTTTTCATGTAATCCAATTATTTTGTTAAGTGATTTAATGTATTGTTCGCTTTTTCATGTAATTCAATTTTTTTGTTAAAAAAAATATATATAATCACCAAATTATTCTTATCCTTTTTTTTAAAACTTTCATAAGATCAATTACCTTTTAGTTTTACAATCAAAATTGACACGGGAAATGAAAAAGGTTCGAATTGTTAAAGGGTGGCCCGGCCCAGTGGAGAAAAATGAAAACCATTGTTAAACAACCTATTCTTTTCTTTGATTTATAAAAAGTAAGGGAGCTGCTAGTTCCCGAAAATTTAATATTATAAAGTTTTGTTTTCGTTGGTAAAAAAAAAAAAAAAAGTAAATTCATGCAAATAATTCTGCATGTTTGGTTAGTATTAAAAAGGATGAAAATCAAAAATAATACCATCTGACATGCAGTTGGTTTATCAAAAAGTAAAATACGGCCAAATTACAATCGTTTCATTTACAACACCAACCAAATTTATATTTTCTTCGCAAATCAAATTCTCCTGCAACATTTTCGTATCATCAAATACGGCCTTTAAACAACTTTTTAAGAACAAAATTTATCCAAGTAAGTTTCACATGAAACTAAGAACATTATTCTTTTACCAATGTGTACATGTAGCATCAAATAAGATAAAAGATCTTACGCAACAACTAGCAAACACAATCACAATTGAAAAGAAAAAGATCAAATATAAATCCTTACACCCTTCACCCATTATCCTTCACATGTTTGCCCACAATTCAAAATTAAAAATGACAAAGCAATCCAATGAACAGAGAGAATCTAGACAAAATAAATTTTGTGTCGACAAATACAAAAGAATGAAATTTATATTCAATCACGGACCACGAGTCGGAGCAAAACAAAAACAGCCGCCAGCTTGGTCCTCGGGGATCATTCCTCCTCCCTTGCTCGTATCAATTGCTTCCAACAACTTCACTACCTCGTCCATGTCTGGGCGTTTGTCCGGGTTTGTGTCCCAGCATTTCCTCATTATGTTTGCAAATGAATTCGGACAACATCTCGGTATATCTGGCCTTAAATTCTGAAAAACATAGCCAAACGTGTAAAAAGTTCGACTCAAATTACACGCAAATCATAAATATATGTTTGAGTGTGTAATATTAAATTCTTGAAGACGGGTCATAGACAAAAGGAAACCCATACATAAGCTGTGAAAATAGATTATCCTGAATTTGAGGAATCCAAATAGGCCTAATATTTATGTCATTTTCAAAGTAGTTCAAAGGTTAGTTCCATTTAATGTAACTGGTTAAACCTCTATGGTAGTTATACAAATTTGTTAATTCTTTTGCCACTCAATGTGATGTTTAGCAGCGAGTGTTTGTTCTAGTAGTAAAGGACCCCCACCCGAACCTAGAGATCACAGGTTCTAGTATCCAACTGCAAGTGCAGCATTAATTCCCCTTTCTCAATGTCAAGGCCGGTCTTGAGTGTGTGCAGGGTGGGCGACTACAAAGCCCTTCTTGTACAATTAAAGATTTTATAGGATAAACAAGAACCCAATATTTTAAGAACAGCAGTAGAATATTAGCACAAGAGTGTTGTATATGGGAAAAGGGTCTTCAGTTTCACTTTTGCCACAGGGCTATATATACCTCGGGCCCGGCCTTGACCGACACCATTATATGTTTAAATTCATAGCACTTAGGTACTTGGCGATTAAAATCCCTTCTAAATTAGAATTGAACAGATCAAGACCGATTGGATTCGTCACCAAAAACAATAATAAGGATACACCGAACAGAAATAACAAGAATTTCCAAATGAACTGACCTGTCGAACAACTGAATATGAAACTTCAGCAAAGCTGAGATTGGTGTAAGGAAGATCACAGCAATAAATTTCCCATAAGCATATGCCGAAGCTGTAGACGTCACACTTTCTGTTATAAGGCTTGCCATCAAGAACCTATACAAAATACCTCATTAAAATCATCTCTTATTTCGAACAGGAAAAACACAGGTATATTACAAAACTATGTTTCGGATTTATATAGATTAAAAGGTCTGATACATATAAACCATTTCATAAAAAGTATACTAGATTATCCTGCACACACGATGCTTGTGTGACTCGTATACAACAGTTAACAAAATTTAAATATGGGCTCGGTGTTTAGATATACATTTAATTTACTCAGTAGCAAGGGTTCAAATCCTATTGCAAGCACATTTCTTATGAAAAAGAAGATTGCAGGGGGTGAAATTGGAAATCAAAAGTATGACAGAATCTCAAAAGTGGGTGAAAGAAAGATGACGAAAGCACAAATACCTCAGGGGCCATATATCCAAGGGTTCCAGTTTCACCAGTCATGTCTCTAGGATTCTGAGCTTCCACACGAGCAACGCCAAAATCCGCGATTTTTAAATTTCTCTGATTGTCTAACAACATATTCTCAGCCTTGACATCACGATGTACAATCTTTTGTGAATGTAGATAGCTCAATCTGCAAAGATCATAACCAAGAGTAAGGCCCGATTTGATTTGGTTACCTAGACTGTCTACTAGAATTAGTTCATTCTAGTTTGATTGAATTGTAAACTTGTCCATTTCAATATTAGTTTTCATAGTGCTTCTTTATACCATAAGATCCTACAGAGCAGTCTAATCTGTGTATGGTAGATAGTATAAAGAGATGTCCGGATAATGGTTGAGCGTCAAAAAGGACATCTCTTGTCTAATTGAATTGAAACAGACAACAGATGTCCTTATAATGTGTTCCAAACGGAAACTTGTTCATTTGGGACTCAAACAATTGATCAGTTGTCCGTTTGGAACCTAACAGACATTAGTTGTTCGTATAATAAGGAACTTAGCCAGCTTAAGTTTATCCTTCGCCTAATATACAGCACAGTATTATTGGACAAATTTATCCTACAGATCTGAACTGCTATGGATGCTCTAATTCTATTGTGAGATTTCATGTGTTTTCAGATATTGTGGTACATAAATTCTTAACTAAAATCCTTTACGTTTTTATATTCATTTTTGGAACCAAGCTACAATAATAATTAATTCAAGAATCAAATCATTTTAAATGACCAGGTTTGTAGATTGAGTGACAACCAATAAGATCCCCAATATTCTCCACAAATAGAAACAGTATTTAACATGGTATCAAAGATATGAAAACTCACCCTCTAGAGAGATCCAAAGCAAGTTGAACGACAATTTTGTATGCAAGTTTCTTTTTCCTATTTTTGTATAAGAAGTTTTTCAGGGTCCCTCCTGGAAGGAATTCCACAACCACACAACATGCTCTCGATGGAAGGTTTGTTTCACTTGAAGGGTCTTTGGACGGAATCTTAAGGTTTGAAGTCCCCATTGAAGCACCTACAAACTGCAAACAAATACATGTAAATTTCTCTTCATCTGCAATACTTAATGAGAAAATGTAAATAGCAATAATACACAAAAGAAAAGAAAGCGGGGAATGGAAATTGCAACTATTTACAGCTACTGCACAACACTAGGGCCAGGAATATTTGATTCTTTAACATCTACAAAGCGCTGATGTGGGCACAGCCGCACAGGTGTCCTACCCAGTTTGTCAAGGACACAGGCACACGGCAAATCTTAAAAACTTATACACGGGTATAACAGGGGACACATTAATAATAAATGTTTTTGATATAGAATTGTATACCGTGCACTTAAAAATCACGGAAATAAGTCAAAATATAGATAAAGGCAGTTGGCACAAATAAATTGTGTGGAGGGAAGTGAAACCCTGGCCTTCTGATTTTGGCCGATTACCTTGTTTGAATGGGAATTGGGAACTGATTGTATATACACAGGTTCTTTAATTTTATCTTTTATTCTTTTTCATAAAAAAACAACCCATATTTTTTAAAATTTACAAAAATTTACAAAATGATCGACTTTTAACTCTTTCTTTCCACACCAGTGTCCAAGTGTCCATGGCATGTCCTAGCCATGTCCACAACATCACTAAAACTAAACATGTCCGCCACACCACATACCCAAGGCATGTCCTGCCTGTACAGTGTCCGAAACAGGTATTTCACCCAAACAGAAGTGTCATTGTTTCCTAGTTTTAACTTTTAACATAGGAAAGGATTGAATTCCTTAAAAATGATTTAGATAGAAAAAATTTACATGGAAAACAAAAACTTAAGAGGGGAAAATTTGGACTCCATGATGAGGGCAAATATTTGTCATAAATTGTACAATGGAAATTGAATCCATTAAAATTTGATGTAATCAAACACCACAAATGATAGGAAGCTAGAAAATCTTGGGCATTTTCCATGAGAAAGAAGTGCAATCAAAGACACATTAGTGCATTATGGGTCCATTTGACAAAAAAAAAAAGTGGAAATGCGTGAGAAAAATATTAGGTTTTCATGAGAAGTTGGAAAATGAGGTTGGTGAGACGTTTTTCCATAGAAACTTTTCTTGCCGATATCCGAAAGAATAGAATACCATGGAAAAACTGAAACACTAAGGCTCCGTTTGATAGTAACATGGAAAATGAAAATAAAAACAACTAATTTAGGTGAGAAGATGGAAAATAAGTTGAGGCATATGGTGAGATACTCTCATCTCATACTTATTTTTTTGAGTATATGTCCTCCATCCTCCTTTAATATTTTGTGGAAAAATTTTCTCCATCATCACCCAAAGAAAATTTTGTCATGGAAAAAAGCAAAAGGTAAGAGTTAATCTCACCATATCCCTCAACTTATTTTCCATCTTCTCACTTAAATTAGTTCTATTTCTTTTCATTTTCCATGTCGCTATCAAACGGAGACTAATAGAACATATTACCAAATCACTATCTCTTTTTCCAACTTCTCATGAAAATTAGTAGTGTCTCAATCATTTTCCAACTTTTTTTTATCAAACAAACCCTAGGAGTCTACTAAAATTAATCAAAGAAATTGAAGAATACTTTTGTAACATTAGGATGGTCAAGCTTGTGCCAAACAGCAACTTCTTGCCGAAATGATGCCCTCAAGGCAGCAGTTTCAGCATTAGTCGCCATCCCTTCCTCTCCCCAATCCAGCAGCTTCACTATAATGATACCATGAATAGAAAGAAAATTATTTTGCAATAACAAGTCGTTCCAAATAAAAGACAAGTTGCATTCATATCTTAATTTCTCAAAATAACAGCCACCACTTACACATTGAAATCCAAATTGAATATATTAGGCAGACAACTACCCTTCAATTACTCAACTTCTATATATTGCACAACAGCATAACCATGAAATCAAAATTTGAAAGATAACTAAAACAGAACAATATCTAGGGTTTTGTTAAGTTAATGTTCCAAAAGGCAAAGATATGCGGGATAAGAAAAGGAAGAAGATCTCGTTTTTACCTAGAAAACTTACCTTGAGTAGAAAACTAATATCTACAAGTTAGAAAATGCAACTAAAACATCATCAATATCTTCATTTTCGCAGAAACTGCTAACAGAGAAGTGGTTGAATGGAGTCAAATGGATAATCATAAATATTATCATCTATAAGTTGCTATGCTATCACCTGGTCCAATGGCAATGTTCTCCTCCGCTAGGTGTGGTGTAGGGTTGACCGGTTGAGGATTCAGAATTAGCTTCCTAAATTATGGGGTAAGACTGACTAACATATTACATCTCCGAGTTCACATAATACTCGTCACTAACCAAGAATTCTAGGACACGTAATAAGTAGACCTTTTAGTAGTGATGAGCAACAGAAAGAAAAAAAGAGACACAGGCAAGGGGAAATATTCACGTTCCGTAACAAAAGAAAATAGAACTATTTCTTATCCCTATCCCTTTATTAGAATGCTATCAACATTATCCAGGTTGATTTTCTAACATCATTTTTTTCCCTTTTCTCCTGATAAGAAGTTGGCCATCTTACTTCTACATTTCCACCTGATAATTCTTGCAGAGCTTGGCTTAAAAACATGCCTCACATTGACTGAGTATAGGTTCCACAATGAATACATATGATGATTGTGTAGACTTAATAGCATTGAGGCCTTCCAAGATAAACTCCATATGTACCCAGACAGGTGATCAAGTTAAGGATATCATCATACATTTTAGAACCTTGTGCCCACAAATGGTATCAAAGTAACAAAGTAGATGAAAAGGATTGTGCAATAATCATGGACAATGACCCACAATCGGATTTGATTCAATGTATAGAAGAATTCAACTCAGATACAATTGTTGTCCATACGTAGAAGCTCAAGCGCTCAACATTGGTTATATGTGATGAGTTAGATCCAATTTATAGCACCAAAACCTTTTAAGTAAAATATCTAACCCCTTGGGTCCAAGTGTCCAACCAAGAATATAGGTAGGAATACTATGCATTATGGATCCATGTGCGAAAAATATTCAATACTTGTAGTTTCGGAGGCGCTATGTTGATGGGATGCATATTGGGCCAGTATGATGATACTTCCTTAGAATAAAGGTCAGCCTTAAAGAGAGGGGTTTTTTCTAAGACTCTCCCTTTACCACTTAAAACATAAGGGACTATGACTCAAATTGCATGTGGATTTTTAAGAGAATAAATGATATCAATTTTCTCTTATATTTAATAGAACCGAATTAATAAGCTAGCAAAATAATAAAGAGATCCCCTTTATATTTAGTGGATGTTTACTAGATTTGAAAAGCAGTAAGGAGTGAAGTTATAATGCTGATGCAGATCAAGCCATGATTTAATCTAGTGGGAGATTGCAGTTTCTTTAAAGAAAAGTTTCAAACCAATAGGCTAGAGGATAACTATATTTATTAATTTTTTTCAGAAAATTTATCCATCTCCACATCTGTGAGGTAAGAGTGAATCGCTCTGTGTATATATCAAACTTAAACTTTGTCAAGTAACTCAAAACTATCTAGATGGCAAAAACACCTTCTGAAAATGTCATCCATTGATGTACAATAAGTATGTCCTCTCTAACAGTCTAAACCTTTTTCATCCTTTCCCCACGTCAATTTTATTCCCGATTTTAAATTTACACCCTATTAAATAGCAAAATGAATTATGAGAAAAACTAGTGCATTTGATGTTAACAGCTTTATAACTACAGCTGACCCCTAAAAAATGCTACAGCCCTTAGAAGCTCAAACATTAGAGAACATTAAATTGTAAATCCCCGAAGAAGCTGACAACAGTTCTAGCCATTATATTGGATGCTTATCCCATTACACATTCATATTGAGGTAGCTTTAGAACGGTACTTTAACACTTACGAAGGTAGAAAGTGCACAAAGAACTATTTGTTCAATGAAATTGCAGTTTTGAATGCTCAAAGTCATTTCCATAAGTAGCATTTGTGAAAAAAAAGGCATATGTTTAACTTCACAAGTACTTCCAACCAAAGCAATAATAAATGCTAGTCAAATTAAAGTAAAGTCTTTTGGACAAGAATATACTGAAGATACTTAGCAAGAGTAAAGGTAAATTAGAATGATCCGTATTAAAGTGGTCGTTAATTTGGGATTACATCAAATCCGAAGAGATCCTATAGAGCTATAAATGTAGGTTCAGGAGTGAATATGACAAGAATAATTAGTTAAACAATTATCACCACATAACGTAGAAAAATCATCAAAGAATCATCAAAGTGACAACCTAATGTCTAACGATCACCGCATAAATTGTTAACCAAATCTACATACATGATGTGCAGTACAAATTTATAGTTAGCTCACAAATTTAAAGCAATAATTCAATTTTCTTCCCAATTCATCAATCATTTTTTGATAGAAACAAAGCATTCGACTCAGACAAACAAATATCAGCCAGAAAAAGGATATAAATGAATATACCTGCAACATCTTGGTTATCGTAAGTACCCCTATAAACAGTACCATAGGTGCCCCTTGCAATAAGGTATCTTATATCCAATTTAGCTGGATCAATCTCCCACAATTCCGTAGCTTTAGGCTGGGACTCTACATTCCTTGACCAAACCCTGCTCAAGTGCTTCTCCAATTGAACATCTAGGCTTTTGAGATCAATTTTATCTGCCCTAAAAAACATATCTTTGCTACTAAACCTCCCTGAAGGTTTTCCCAATAAATCTTTTTGGTCCACCATACTTACACTTCCCTTACCCTTCGCGTTCGAGCCCGTTCCCCCCTCCTCTTGGTTTTCTTGTTTCTCATTTTTTGGGACCTCTCCAATTTCCTCACTTGGTTTCAAATCCATTTTCAAGAACCAAAAACAGAAAAATCAATTGCACAATAAACAAAGAATAACTTGGACTAAAAAGTTGATGAACACCAAACAATTTAATCAAATGAATTCAACCCATATACAATTTTAATCTGTTTTTGTAGTTCTAGGGGATTTGAACAAGTTTTGATTCAAAAAGGGTTTTCTCGTCGCCAAATTTGAAATAAGCCCAAGAAAAGCAGATAGTTTAAATACTTGAAATTTAGAATAACAGTCTCAAATTAAGCTTCATCAGGTCAAACCTCAATCAAATTATGACAATTAAATAATCACAATAATAGAAGAGGAAAAAAATTAAATATTAGAACCTAAATGCAACAAATTTTTTTTAAAGAAAAAGTCAAATCCTTCCAAAATTGACTTCACAATCCAATAATCAATAATCAAAAATTCAATAGGTGTGAAGCTCCAAATATATTTTTTTGAATAAGAAAATGGACTTTTAGCCTAAAATTTATCTCCACCAACCAACACAAAATAGAAAATGTTTTTGTTCTTTAAAGTAAACGCTAAGAAAACGACCCAATTCCCAAAAAGACAATGTCGAACCACCCACAATTAAATTTTATAAACCAAACCCTAAAATTAAAGCAGGGGTAAGTTAATTAAAAAAAAGAAGAAGAAGAATCTTGATTGCAGATATAAACAGAATTCCCCAAATTAAATGGAAAAATAAAATTTAAAGAAACAGAGGAGATAGAGAAAATTGATAAATCGAACCAAACCCAGATTGGATTTTCCAGAAAGAATCAATTTTTAATGGTTCGATATTCAAATTGGGGGTAGCAACGAGAGCTAAAACATGGAGAGGGGGTGGGGTGGGGGTAAAGGGTGAAGCTAGGGTTTGTATACAGAAGAAGAAGCAAGCGAAAACAAATTTTAGAGAGAGAGAGAGAGAATGAAGAGAGAGAGTACTATAAATGGATGTAAATTGAAGGGAAAAGAAGAAAAAGAGGGGCGAAAGATATGGATTGTATGTGCATATAGAAACAGATAGATATAGAGAGAGAAAAGGGCGGGGTGGTTTTTTTTATTTTTTTTTTTTTTTTTTTTTTTAAATATTTGGTGATTTTTTTCTTTTTGCATTATATCTCCGGATAGACATTGTATCTATTACTCCATTATATAGTCAAAGGTTAGGTTATTGAAACCGTTTCAAATTTTTTATTTTTAATTTTTAATTTATTTTTTGAATTTTTAATTTTTAAATATCTTTTATATTTAGCATAAAGTAACAAAATTTTAATTTTATTACAACTCTCAATAGTATAATGATATTTATTATTTTTTTTTAATTATATATATTTGAATAACACATATCACTTGTATATGAAAACTCAATTTTATATAAATTATGTAACTATATTACTAGAAGGTAGAGTTTTTTTATTGTAATATTATTATTTTATTCTACGCATGTTTTTTGTGTAAAATTTTGATATATTAATTAAAAGGTAGAATTTGCATAAAATTTATTGTAATCAAAATTTATCATAAAAAATAAATAATTATTGGGTTCATATTTTATTTTTTAAAATTAAATAAATAATCAAATTTATCATATTAAACAAATAATTACTATAGTTATATTTTATTTTTTAAAAATTAAATAAATATGTTTGCGTAAAATAATTTACAACATGAGGGATAAAATATGAGGGGTTGGGTTTAGTGAGAGAGAGTGATAGATATAGAGAGAGAAAAGGGTTGG
Organism: Lonicera japonica; assembly: GCA_021464415.1. Lineage (NCBI taxonomy): Eukaryota > Viridiplantae > Streptophyta > Magnoliopsida > Dipsacales > Caprifoliaceae > Lonicera > Lonicera japonica. The sequence goes on from CM038465.1 coordinate 53,464,306, forward strand.
GTGGATTTTCTTTGCCCTACTTTTCTGATGGTCCCTGGAAATGAGGACTTTTTGTATTGACAGCTTCCTATGATCCAAAAGAGAGGAGGAAAGGAGAGAAAAAGTACTATTCCGTGCATTTGTGTCCTTCTAATGAATTTAGAATTTTTTACTTTTCTTTTGTGTACTTTTGTTGTGTGGCTCTAACAATATTCCTTTGAATAATTGTCCATGGTACAAGTAGTTGTTCAATCATTTAACCAAGGTCGGCCCTTTTTGTCAAGAAATTTATTTAATTGGTGGATCTATGATTCTATGACCATAACTTATTTTTCTTCTAGGAGGAATTGTATTTTTCATACCCAAACAACGTAATAAGACGGGTTTGATAGATGGTCAAGTTTGAATACAACTTACTTAAAAATTTTGATGTATATATTATAATTATATGATATTATGAAAAATATTTATTAAAAAGCATATTATTTTTAGGTCAAATTAGGCACGCATGCTAAATTTATAAGAATTAAATCGCAATTTGTAAATTAAAACTTATACCACCTTAACTCCAAAAAACCTGCTCTTAAAATTTCATTGGATTAGACCTTTGTATTGTCTTTATATATACACGTGATTATAATTTTATATAAAGATTGTTAATCTATACTATATAGTATTACAGAGGAAGTAGATATGTTAATTACTCATTAATTATATTTTTATATTTTTAATTGTAGTAACATTAATTACTTTTTTATATTCTTAATGCATAGTAAAATAATAATTATTATAATATTGGAAATAGTATCATTTATTATATTATTTTTAAAAAATATGTTAAAATTAATAGTCTTATTTTCAATTTGCCATATTAAATGAGTTGTATTCTCAACCATTAATTATATTGAAAATAACAAAGTAAAAGTTGCAAAATTAATTTTAAACAGATGCCAATATATATTTTATTCTCCATACGTAACATATTTAAGCTAATTATTTAATAAAACTATTAAAATAAATACTACTGAATTGCATATTTACTAAACACCCGTGCATCACACGGGTTGTTAGCTAGTGCTTAATTAATTTAAAGGTGCATGATAAAAATGGTTAATGCTGGCATTTATTATGGTCGGTGAACATGAATAGGATATGACCCTTCCTATGTAGTGTATCATTGCAAACATATTGTAATATTTGTATAGGGCTGGCAAAATTTGACACGACACGCTAACCCGACACGAACTCGATACGGAGTTAGCGGGTTTGGGTCAAGCATAAACGGATTCGGGTCAATTTCGGGTCAGACACGCTTAATCCGCAAACTAAACGGGTCGTGTTCGGGTTAACCCGCTAACTCGAAATTAACCCGCAATTAACACGATTATTCTTTTCTTTTCTTTTTTTGCAGCTATACATATATATATATATATTATTTTGCCATCTTGCTTGAACAATTATATTCTTATTTTGAGTATTGGTAGTAGATGATAGTTATTATGTTTTTTTGATGGATAAACTACTAATTTTTTATGTTTATACTTTGGTGATGGAATGTTATATATTTTGACTCTAGATTATTAATATTAAATTTTGGTATTGGGTGATACTTACTATTACTTATTAAAAATTTAAAATTATTATAAAACAAGTTAATTTTTTTCACATGAGATTTAATTGTCATTATAATCTTAAAAGATTAATCGTGTCATGTTGAGTTGTAGGTTTAACATGACCTATTTATTAAACGGGTTAGTCGGGTCATGTCGTGTAACCTATAAAATAAACAGGTCGTATTCGAGTTAATATAAATGACACGATTAGTTAAACGGGTCGTGTTCGGGTTGACACTAATACTGTAATATTTGTGTGTTGACACGACCCAAAAACGACACGCGAACCTGAATTGCCAGTCTTATATTTGTATCCCATAAACGTTTCTTCAAGTACATAGAAGAACTAAACTTATAAAAGATATTTATTTTATTCAATAATTTATTATTTATAAAGGCAAATTGCATTTCGTTAACTATTAAAATTATTATGGTATATTTGTGCCATTCGGCACGGCAGCGCAGTATAATATTTATATTATAGCGTAAGTAACAAAATTTAAATTCTTACTACCAGTGAGAATAACATGATTTTTAACCACTGCATTACTTCTTAAATTATTTATATTAACTTGAATAGCACACATATCACTTGCGCACAAAAAATTTAATAGTAATTAAAAGGGAAAAAAATGGTCAAATTTATATAGATTATAACGATATAAATATCTATAAATATTATTTTAAATCTCCCTTTTTATTTGGTGGCTCACAACACAATAATATCTCTTAAATGGGAAGTCCAAATTGCCCCACATAACAGGAAAAAAAAATCTCAACAAAATTTAAATATAATTTAGGGAAAAAAAACAAAAAATAAATGCGATGTCTCGTATATCAATTGCTTTTAAAATAAGGTATAAAAAATATACATATAGTAGTTATTTCTCTCCACCAAACTAAACCAAACCCCCACCCCCCGTTTCTCTTAATTTTTAAAAATAAAAAATTTGTAGTACTAATTTTAAATCTCGAACTGCACCCCTTATGTCTGGTTCAGCCCCTATTCTTACCTCTCAGGATTCACATGCCAAACACCTTACCACGTCTTTAATTTTCATTATATTTAAGATTTTATTTTCATTATTTTATTTTCTTCAAATCATAAAAAATGTTACCAAGTCTAAAAAAATATTTTGAAATGTTAAGATATTAGGTTATTCCACCCCCGCATAATAAAAATGTTGAGTGTTTATGCAATTTTTTTAGAAGTATTTAATTTCATGTTTCTAAATTATATTTTAAATTTGATAGCTCTAATGTTAGTGCTCATTTGTGTCGGGGGGCGGGAGGAGAGCTCCAATTTTATTTTTTCCTTTAAATGATCTACCAAAGAAGAAATTATTTCCAATATGTAAAGAAAAAAAATTAGAGAGGTGTGGACGTGTGGTAAATAGAGAGGTGAGGCAGAGTGATGTTGAGAGAGAAAATTAGTGTGGTAAAATAAATGAGAATGAGATAGAATAATATAAAAAGTACGTTAAAAAACACTATATTAACTAATATTATTCGAACAATGATATTAGCACTCCATGAAAAATATTTTTGCAATTTTAAATCATCTTATGTGACGTTATATATGGATCTTTTGGGACATTTTTCATGTCAGTAAAGACAATTTTGGAGTGTGAGAATACTTTTGTAGAGGGCTATTATCATTATTCATATTTAATACTTTCCCAAATTTAAAATCTTCCCGGGCATCAAAATTTTTATAATAATTTTTAGTGAAAATAAAGTCACATTGATTATACCACATTATTTCAAAAAAAAGGGACCTAAAATACAATTGGATAATTGTTATTAATTTTTTTTGAGATAAATATGTGAAAAAGATAGTTTAAAAATAAATTGGAAACTAAGTTCAAAAATAAGAAGATATATACACTATTCTAGAAAGTTAAGAGGCCCTCCTATAAATATTAAAGGTAATTATAACATAAAATCAATAATTTTTCAATTTTATCCCTATTATGATTATTTTTATTAAAAATGTATGTCCCAAGGTTTGAAGTTTGAACTCTAAAACAACCACAACCACAATCTTTATTTTTATTTTATTTTTTTCATTTTAGAATAGATGATGTGCGTGTAAAGAAAATAAGCATACACATGCATCACGTGTACTTCGGTGTTTAGTTGAGAGAGAATTGGCATAAATAAAAAGGAATAAATTTTTAAATAAAGTGAGAGAAAGGGGTGTGGGGCCAATTTTATCCTTAATATAATTATTTTTATTAAAAATGTAAGTCCCAAGGTTTAAACTATAAAACAATTACAATATATTTTTTTTCAATTTAAAATAGATGATGCACATGTAAAGAAAATAAACATACACACGCATTGTGTGTACTTCGATGTCTAGTTAACAGAGATTGACATAAATAAAAAGGAGTACATTTTTAAATAAGGTGAGAGAAAGAGGTGTGATGCTTATTGCATTTTTAGATACAAATACTTATATTAACTCTTGATCACTCTACACCCTTGAATTTATTAAATGCATTGTAGACCATTAGATTATCTCTTTAGAATAGTAGTCAAATTAACTATCTTGATTTGTATTATAGATGTTAAGTTTTTATTTTATTTTATTTTAATTTTATTTATGCGAGATTTTATTTCCCAAAAAATCTTGCATAGCGTAAACAATGAAATTCAAAATCTCTTTAGCAAAGAGAATAATGTGACTTTCAATTAATACACCACTTACTATTTTTATAACAATTTCTCTTTATATCATATATGACCAAATTGCATATGTATAACGTGTGGACAAAAATCTAATCTAATTAAAACTACTCTAGTCAAATTATAATTAGGGGGTCGTTTGCAAAAGAAAGGTTAGTTTTAAACTAACATATTTAAATTTTGATTAATGAAAAGAAAAGAATCATTAATTACTAATTAAAGTTTTGAACTAACATGTGTTTTATGTTAATTTTCATGCTTTTATTTCTTTTGGTTTTTAGGCTTCATTTTAGGATTTTCTTGTTTGGTTGTTTTGTTTGGGCCCAAGCCCCTTTCTTTATTCAAAAAGAAAATTAAACTCATTTTGTTGACAATGAGTGGATATGCCCGAGTATAAAAGCATGTACCTACCTCTTAACATTTATCTCCATTTCTAGATTAAAAAATAATTTCATTCCATCTATATTCTATTGGCATATTAGAATGACTTTTAATTTAAAAATAATTAAATAATTAGTCACGCAAGGAGCGGATGTTAAAGGAAAGAAGGGGGGCCCTTGACCCCTCCTACGAATTTGGACACATTTTTATTACTATTAAAATTATATATTTTTATAAAATAGTGGAATAGTAGATATTCTCTATTATAAATTATAATAGGTACTTTTTAAAATTAACACTTAATTATGTTTTGAACGGTTGATTTAATATTTTAGTTATATTTACATGATATTAAAAAGACCAACGGTTCAATTTGAGAATTTTTTTAAAACTCAAACTATTTATTTTGATTTTTTTAAGTAATGTAAAGTATGCATTATGTCGTATATATGCATATCATAATAAGTTATACCACACTATTATTTACTACAAATAGCAAGAACATCAAGTGATTACTATATTAATCATCGTATATATAGTTACCATAACAACATTTGACGGATTCTCTCTCCAAAATATATAAAAAATATACAAAATTTAGAAATGTATCTACTATTTTTATATTATATATGTTAATAATGCTCCTGTTAATAAATTTTACAGGTAAGAGTATAACTATTTTTGGGTTATTGTAAGAAAATATAGGCTATTTTTTTTTTTTTTTTAGCTCCTCATAAAATCATAAAAAAAATATTACTTATAGTTTATGGCGCTCTCAATCTTAAAATCTAAATTCGCCAATGCATGCATGAAGATAATGATAATTTTCTTTTCGGTTTAATTCTGGCAAAGGCATACAAGTTAATTTTAGTTGAAATTTTTTTAATTATAGTCGTAAAATGAGACTAACCCGGTGTGAAACACTATAATTGTTGACGAATAGTGTGATTTCACACTCATATCAACAAAAAAAACAGAATGAATATACACAAAAAGTTATGTAAAAAGGAAGTGTTATTTTATCATCGGATGAAGAGTGTAAATGAATTCACGTCTTCCAATAATTATGAAAAACCTGTTGTTGCCTCATTTTATATATATATATATATATGATGCGATGGTAGATCTAGGTGGTTCTTTGGGGAAGGAATATAGGAGGGGGATTGAATGTGGGTATACATAGTAGATACTCCACTTTATAACCACTAGGCCACCCATGGGCGTGGCCACCTTCATATTGTGGGGATAATGAACCTATTATGCATATAGTATATTTTGGATATATTTGGGTTGATGTGCATAATTAACACCACTTAAATTTAGAAAATATAATTAATAGTATGGTCAAATAATAATAATAATAATAAAAATAAAAAAAAAACATATTTTCTAATAAGAAAAACTATTCAGCCCAAAATATATCCCCAATGCATTTTGCGTGATAGAGATAGTTTTTCATTAGTTATTGTTTTGTGTTTTTAAGACCGAGTAGCATTACTCATTTAAAAAAGAAATTCCATTGATAATTTAGTTAATGCAATTAATTTGGGATTTAAAACATATTATTGAATGACTCCAATGCTTGAATTTTCTGACTAAGCCACTAGAATCACCTCCCAAATCTCCTATTGCCACCTCATTTAAAAAATTAGTTATTGGCCCATTTTTCAGGACCTTCTTACTATAATTTTACCTATTTTCATTATTTATTCACTACAAGCGATTAAGGATAGATTCCGCCCATCCATTTTTTGCATATTTTGTAGAGTAAATTTTACCCTCTTTGTATTATTACAATAGGTCATAGCTAGATAAATCCAGTAGCTGGGTTCAATGCAGCGAGGGAAAAAAAATCCAAATCCTGATACCTTCTGTGTATTCGAGTTTCTTCTTCTCCTGCATAAAACGCACCGGATCTATCCATAATTACTTGTACTTAAGAAAAAACACACACACACACACACACAATAATTAGACTACTCCAGAAAATGACAATGGTCTAGTCTAACTTAGGCCTAGTCTACTTGAATGATTTAGCGTCACAACTGCTGAGCCCAGGCCCAGAAAGTTACCTGCTCGGGCAGACATGTCCCATAAATATTTTAGAATTATCTTTCGTGGGGTAAGGTTAGTTGATTTGCAGGAACAACTTTTTGTTATTCACGATGGTAACATCTTTTTATTCTCGTAATAACAATGTCATGAGGTCAATCTGTATATATGTAATATCAATATTTTTATTGTGTTTATTTTTTTGTAGTAGTTGTAATCCATTCATTCATAATAGATGAGTTGGTATTTATTTAATGAAAAGAAAAACTTGTTATTAGGGTACACTTAATTTAAAAACGTAGAAGAAAAAAGTTTTAAACACTACTAATTTTTATTAAAACAAAATAGATGATTGATTGATAAGAGCCTAAGGGGTTCTATTACTTGTAGAGTTTAAAATTTTCTAATTGTGAGTAAGAGAAAAATATTTCATAAAAAAAAATAAAAAATTAGATAGCATCTCGTCAAATCATTCCCATGATCTTTTTTTTAACTTCTCATGAAAAATAATTGAAAACATTTAATTTATTAAAAGTTGGAAGATGATGAATAATGTTATTTCTCTTTTTTCTTGGGGAAAAAAAAAATCTTATCATGATCCAGCATCGAAAGGATTGAATTCCATGGAATCTGAAAATTTAATAAACCACCTCAATATCTCACTAAATTACTAATCTCTTATTCTAACTTCTCATGAACGTAGTAATGCTTTCGATTATTTTTTAAATCATTTTATCAATTTCACCCTTAACAAAATTAAAATATGAATCGCACGAAAAATAAGACAATGTATATGAAGCTTTCACTTAAGCACTTGCATTATTGGGAACCTTTCCCGCGTAAATAATCCACTCGCTCGTAAATCATCGTTACATTATTAGGCTAGCATAAAATGGTTTATTTAAGTCTATTTAGATTAAATTATTCGTGAACAAAATAAAAAATATATATAATTATTAATATTCTAAGTGAACTTTTTTTATTTTTACTCGAACTTGAACCTGGAATGTGAAAACTCACTTATTTTTCAAATATGCAAACACTCCGTATATATTCTAAGTGAATATTTTATCACTCTAAAAAGTATATTTAATACATCAAAAATACCTTAAAAAAATAAATGCTTTTAGGTCCACCTGACCAAAAATTTCCGATTGATAATTCTCGTTTGTTGGTATTTATAAAAGGCTTTTTAATCTCTCAAGAAGGTAGCTAGACATTGTACTTTTTTCTTTTTACAAAAGTTAGGTAAAATACTTTAATAATTAATATTTGATTAACCAAAATGGACAGAAGGAACAATTTTGGGTCAAATGAATTCGAGGGATTTAGTAAATCTTGGAGTCTAGCTAGTTGTTAATTTAAAAAAATTAGCCCAATTTCCTATGCCCCATAAAAATTAAAACATCAGACAACATGTCCATTTTCCAGCAAACAAATTACGCTGAGAGTATCACTCCAATTCTTACTATTTTTTGAAAAATGTGAATAAACCAAATTAAAGATGCATTATTAATCCCCGTTTGTAAATTTGAGCATGCCACCGGTCACAATAGTTTTATACATGTCAGAGTTTGAAGTTGGGATTTTCCTTAACCATTCGCCCCAGCATGGTACCCAGTGGTGGATAACTCATTGAACCACCTCTTGTGATTAAATGAGAAGTAATTATACAAGAGACATACGCTAGATACACAGTGACGTGTTGCAAATACATTAGTTAGTAAACTAAATCAATCATGAAGAAAATTTATGCAAAAATTGTTAGTGCATTGTGCACGAATGAAACAACATTTTGTTCTCGAAGCGTGTCTTCAAATTGTGTCTTTTAAAGATTATTACAAGAATGAGTGGTACAAAACCACTTAAGTATAGATGGGGGCAATTAGTAATCCCTAACTCTAGTCCACTGATTCATATAGTTGGTCCATTGTGCAACAAACACGTGGCATCTTACATGTGAGTTTGGGAGTTTGGCACGTGGCAACGGTCAAAGTCAATAGGACGAAGAAGACCTTTTGACCATCTAGCCCGCGGAGCTGTTCGTAGAGCTACTTCACTACCAGCTAGAGGAATAACAAGTCAACTTTAACAAAGTTGCTAACCTTTTAGCTCTATCTTATCGACCTAGACCTTGACACATCTAGTATTGTAGCAAGTAGCGACATCGAGATTAAAGGCTCCCAGACATATTTAGTGAGCAAACTATGATGCTTGCATTTCATGCTCGAATAAAGGGGAGCAAGTTTAGAATGTCCATTTTTATCTTTGTTGCTTCATGATGAAAGAGTTGCTAAGAACCAACTACATCAATCAGCAAACCTAACCTCCTCCCAATAATAAATATGAAGCAATTACTACATTCAAGTGGGATAGGCTAGACATGCAAAGATATGCTAAAACAAGTAATATTAAGTGAAAAAGCAAAGCAACATCAAGCCTTAAATCAGTTAGCGAGGTTCAAGAGATAAACACTTAGAGCATTTATTACTACCTAAAGGCTTGTTAACTACACTAGATAACATAAGTCCCTTGCGAGAGTAAGACTAGCTGAGAGTTGTAATAATTTGTAATTCGAGCTCTACTCATTATTCTTATTTATAAAGGTTCTTCGAGATCTGAGCTTATTCACATAGGTGGAGTAGGCTTGATACCTAAGGCTGAACATCCTCTATAAATCTTTTGTGTTATATTCCATTTGGCAACCCTATTGACATGTTTGTCATATATAGTTGAATATCTATTAAACCTTATCAAACATCCAAACCACCATTAATTACTCATTAATTGGTTACTAATTATATTCACAGATTTTGGCACCATTAACTATGTCTAATGCTCCCAAGGTTGACCCATGGTCACGTACAGCGGTGGAGCCTGGAATTCAATCACGGGATCAAAATTTAAAGTACACAAAAAAATATAAAATTAATATTATAAAATTTTAACACAAATATAATAGTATTAGTATTACAAATTACAATAACATTATATGATATTTCATATTTTGAAAGTATTGCTAGACGTCATCCTTCTCAATGTTATTGAAATATCTTGTTTAATATTATTGAGCAAGCACTAGCAATTATTTAACTAATCTAACATAGACCTAATATTATGCAGTCAGTCAAGAATATAACTAATATTATATAATTAATCAAAAATATACCTAATATTAATCAAGAAATAGACCTAATATTAATAAAAAAAATACACATAATACTAAGAAAGATCAAGAAATATAATCACATATGGTATGTTGTGGATGGCAGCTGGAGCCGGTAAAAGCAGAGGTGGGAGGTAGAGGTGCAAAGCAATTAAATAAAGTGAAGAGCAAAATAAAAAAGGATAAAAAAAGAAAACAAAAGATAAGAGGAAATATATCTAAGGAATGAACATGTGTGGTATGTGAGTGAATTTAAGTGAAATCTAAAGTTTTAAATGCATGATCCATGAAGTTTAAACTCTTACACTTAGATATCCTGCAAAATTCTGCACATAGGTCCTCATCATATATTTTTTTTTTCCCAAAAAGTACCCAATGTGTAATAAAAAAAATAAAAAATTAAAGACAGTCAATTGCCCCTTACTAACATCACCCCTGGTTACATATCTCCCTTTATAGGGCTAGCCAGAAAACTCTCTCACACAAATTACTTCGACATTTATTTTGTGTTCTAATTCGGATAATTTTAATTCCATTAAACGAAAAATAGCCAAAGATTCTTCTTATTCGGCAGGTCTCAGAAATGGAAAAAAGGAAAATTAGAAGCACCGGTGCCACAATATGATCCGTTAGTGGCACTCCCACATGTTAATGCAGCTAGAATATCACAGGAAAGCATGAAAGTACATGTTAATTATAAAACATTTGATTAATTAGTTTCTAATATTTATTGTGCCATAACTAGTTTTAGGTGTCAAAATTTATTATATTATAAGTTTGCACCCAAAGTTAAATATGGTATAATTAATAAAGGCCAAAGTCCAAATAACTTACACCTATTTCCCAATGTAAGTTGGTGTCTAATTAACTAATTTGGATATTAGGGTACTCTGATAAATCATGAGTAGTCATATTTGAATATGGTTGGCACCATAAGAGTATTTGCAATGAAAATTTTATTTAAATAGTAAGTAGGGTATGTACTCTACTTACTTGTGTGTTAGAATAGCGGTGTGATATGGTAGTACGGTAAAAGACAGAGAGAGAAAAACTCTCCCACGCATTTTTATAATACATTTCACTCCTGAACGCATTTCTATAATGTGTATGACTCCCAAATGTATTTTTTTAGTACGTACCACTCTATATGCAAATCACAAATGCGTATAGTAAAGAATTTAGCCAAACTTAAATCTACCATATAGCTATCCTACATAATAGACATACTACCATACCAATCGTCACTGATGTGTATATGTGTAGAGTAAATTTATCTAGCTTATCTACCTACTTGAATCACCGGAATGCTCTAACAATTAATTTTGTTGGTTCCATTTGTACGTGGTCATTTGTCCCACAATATATTAATAATTAGTTGTACGAACCTTATAAAAATAGTAAATGCAATTTAACATAATATTCTCTCGCCTTTAATTTTCTACCTAAAAATATTAAGTCACCTTGCCCTAAATTACCTAGAAAACTTAATATAGGTTAACTATTCTATCAGGAGAGGGACACCAATAAATGAAGGAAAATTCCAACAAGATCTTGTGCTGATTCAACGCTTATCATTAGACACCAAAAATAAATAAATAAGATTAGAATATGTTCTATGAAGCATCATACATAGAACAATAATAGAGTTTAAAGTTTTTAATTGAATCCTTTTTAAGTATAGGGACACCTTATTTTCTTAAACTAGTCCATGTAACATTAGTGTTTTTTTTTTATCCTTAACGGTTACATTATTTGTCTCAAATTAATAGTGCCTTTCTCTTTTTTAAAATGCAATTAATAGTCAAGTTTTTCTAGGATATAATGAATATAGACATAAGATGAACCTCCTTCTTCTTCTTCTTCTTCTTCTTTTTTTCAACTATTAATTGGAAACAAAACAACTATTATTTTCTTGAGTACTTTTAGTGGGACAATGGCATTTTGCCAATACATTGATCAATGAACTGGGCAGCACGAGTAATTTTTTCACAAGTTATATTGTTAATCAATACATAAGTGACACATCATTGTGTCATTGAATGATATTTCATTTGTGTGACCCCATAACTATTAATCAATATATATTTTTTACTATTGTTTTCCTATTCTTATAAATTATTATTTGCAGAATCTTTCACTTAAACCTATAGCATTTATAATTTGGATTCATTTTTTTTATTAATTAGAAATGTTATGACACTATTAAGTTAATTATTTCTCATACAACAAATTGATTACACCATATATTGCTACTTAATTTCAATAATTAAATTAGTAATAAGAATATCCATGATCTAGTCAATAATTAAGTTATTGGCTCTATATTTTACCGTTATAGATTATACGAGATGACCATTTAGTGGCTATGTTTTGTTACGTACTTAATATCCTTCCTTAATTCACGACTTTTATTTTAAATGACATTTAACTTATTCGTTTAATTAAACTTAATAATATGGTACAACAATTTTTAAAAATAAGTTACATATGAGAATCTATCAAATATCATATTTCATGCGTATTAAACATGTCGCATGCATGTTCTAGTATAAAATATTATATTGGTAAGTTTTTTACTGACCAAATGATGATGGTCGTTTATATTAGGTGCAAGTTGAGTATAAATCTATTCCAGAAAACTAACATTATTTAGGCAACAAAGTTTAGTTTGGTAAATTAAGTGGCCATTGAAATAGTCAAATGTTGTACTCCATTCCTTCAGATTCGTATCAAACCATGATTATCATTTTGCACATCCATAATCTACATGGTTTTATGGATAAGGCTGCTAATATTTGACAAAATCTGATGTTAGCGAAATAAGTTTAAGTTGAATTTGGGTCAAATATGATTAATCCGTTTAATAAATAAGTTATGTTCGGGTTACTACACCTAACATGACTAACTTGGATCGACACGTTCTGATTTAAACAAATCATATGAATCTTATTTACCACTAATTGTATTGTGTTGAAGTTAGAACCATAATTGCTATAGTTGACGTAAATAGCGTGTAGACGTAAATAGCAGGGGAACTGGATAAGAATACATGATAAGGGCACCATTTTGAACCATAACATAAAATCAATCAATCCAGTATCAACCGAGTCAACCCATTGACCAACATCTACATAATTTGAAATGCTGAAATATTTAGATGCGATCCGTTTGATAATAATATGGAAAATAATAACAAAAAGGTTGATTTTTGTGAGAAGTTGAAAAATAAATTGAGGTATGTGGTTATATATTTTCTTACTTTTGGACTTGTTTCGTGAAATTTTATTTGGGGTTAGAAGAATAACTTTTTTCCTAAAAATAATGAAGAATTAAGGATATCTACTTATAAAACTAACAATAAAAGAGAGAGCATCCTATCACATGTCTCAACTTATTTTTTTATTTCTCACACAAATTAAGTATTTTTTTTTTTCATTTGTTCATATTGTTCCAAATGATTTGAGATGCATGCTTGAAAACTATAATTTCCTCACTTCTAGAGTCCTACTGAATAGTGATATACATTGAAATCAAAAGTCAAAACTACACAAACTAATTCGGTTATTTCTCAAGTAAAGTTGACTTGGTCAATTCTCAGGGGAGAAAAAAAAAAGGAAAGAAAGAAAGAAAGAAAGAAGCAGCTATATATGATTTGTATACAAAAGTATTATATGGTAGTGTTTTTATTGGGGAAGATGCTATTATGTGTTTTTAAAACAAATGTTAAAATTTTTATAAATAAAAAAATAAATTTATGTATGAGAATTTGTTCTGTAAGAAGTTTACTTTTTTTAAATATAAGTATTTAATATGTGCATTTCGGACGTACATTAACATGACCATTTTATTAAAGGTATAAATATTTAATACACTTTGGTTCACATTCTTCATAGAAGTGTTGGTGCAAATATATTTTTTAAAAGTAAAATGATAAACTTATTTAATTTATGTACAATTTTTTTATACAAATTGATTTGTTACCACTCGAATGAATTGTTGAGCACTGTAATTAATGTGTTATCTTCCTTTCTTTTTATTTATATAATTGTTTCTACAACCAATTGTATAAAATGTTGGTACATTTTGTTAGTAATTTTTTTACCTTTTGATACAAAGGAAGAGTACACTTTCTAATTATTAATGAATACTCACGTCTTAAGAAAGGAATGATGACTTGGTCAAGAGGGGGTGAGAATGCAAATAGCGTAAACATGAAGGGCCAAATTTTTAATAAAAAGTTTACCGCTTAAATGGGGAGATTCCTCTTTTAAGTTTACGTTACCATTTCTCCCCTCATTTTCTTTTTGTATATTTTGGCTTCTGTGTTTGGAGTGACTGGGGGTGGGGTGGGGTTGGGTTATTTTTTATATTTCTTGACTTTTTCTATCTAAACTCTCTCTTTCCCGCTTCTTATTGAATCTCAATCACTGTCTTTTTCTCGTGAGAGAGTTTCTGGAGCCGAGAAAAAAAGTGGGAAATATTGTGTATGCCAAGATGGGAGAAGAGAGAGATAATTTAGACAAAGAAAGTGTTGCAATGGACACTCCGAAGCGGAACAAGATCACTTCTCCGGTCTCGAAATTCGAGGTGATTGATTTTGGTCCACAAAAGTTTCGATTTTTTTCTCGAATGGACTTTGTGATAGTGGTTTGGGGGGTCGTTAGTGTGTTAATTGAGTTTGATCCGTTGGGTTTGGTGCTTGGAGATTTTTTAGTGATTTTTTTGATTAATTTGTTGGGTTTTTGGTGTTGAATTTTGGTTTTTTTTGGGGTGAATTAGGGTTTTGATTTTTGAAGTTTAGGGTTATCTGGGTCAATTTTTGTGTTTAGAAAGTGACAGTGTTTTGGGAGTACAGTGTGTTAATTCAGTTTGATCTGTAGTGGTTGGTGGTGGAGTTGTTTTTAGTGTTGGTTTCTGGTTAATTTAGTTAATTTGGGGAAATTGTTGATTTTTTTGTTGTGAATTTTGCCTTTTCCGGGGAATTAGGGTTTTGATTTTGGAGATTTAGGGTTTCTGACTAATTGCATGAGGGAAATGCATGTTCTTTGTTCGGATTCTGTGTGATTGGATCTGTTTGTTCAGACTTCAGTGTAATTAGGTTTTGTTTTTTTGATTCTGCTCTTTTCAGTTTCCGTTTGTTAAAAGTGGATGATGTAGCAGATTGTTTCTGGTTCTGTTGTGAGATAGAGAAGGGTTTTTGCGAGTCATTTGAAAGGATAATTGAACTATATTTTATACATATTTTATGGGTTTCAACAAATTTATTTTGATTCATTTCAGAACATTTCGATTTCTTACTTTATCTATTGAATTTCAGTTTGTGAATATTATTACTTCACTTTAGAAAAATGTTTTCCAGATACAAATTTCCAGATACAAATTTGATCTGCTTTCTCTTCAAGTTTTACTTCAGGGAGTAGTAATTTTGTTTGGCAGTCCATATTCATGTCAAATTGAAGTACCAAGAGTGTGATTTTAATGCAGGATATCAATTTTCAGTTTCCACATTTGTTCTCTGGTACATTTGAATTTCTCTATCTTGTTCACAAACACACGCCTTTATACAATATTTAGTGACTGGTACAATCAGATATGTGTTTAAGCATGTGTATGCAAAA
Organism: Lonicera japonica; assembly: GCA_021464415.1. NCBI lineage: Eukaryota > Viridiplantae > Streptophyta > Magnoliopsida > Dipsacales > Caprifoliaceae > Lonicera > Lonicera japonica. The sequence goes on from CM038465.1 coordinate 53,479,806, forward strand.
CAAAAGCATTCTCTGGGTGTTTGCTTTCAAATTCTCATTATTCTTTTCTGGATCTGGTTATGGTAATAACTTGTCCTGTCCTTTGCATTGTAACAGTTTGAGCTTTTCCTAAATATCTCTTATTTGTAAATTTGGATGGGGTGTATTGTCATGATTTCAAGCAGATACTCTGCATCAAAAGTTTATGTGTTTCAGTTTTGTTATAGCAGATATGCATGCATTGTGAACACTATATATATATATATGTATATTGGCCCTGCTCTAAAGATGATGGTTCTCTCTTTAATTAAGAAATTTGATGGAGATGATCCTATGATTACTAGAACATCTTTACCAAACTTCATCTAAAAATTCAATCTTTAAGTGGGTGAGATGACAACCAAAATTTTTAACGGCCGAAAGCGCACGTATATATCAGTTTTTCATTATAATCCCTTCTAGATTGAATTCCCTGATGAAATTTTGTAGAGATAATCGATTTGCTGTAGGGATAATCTCCACTGACTTTTGTCAAAAAATTCATGCATTTACTTACCCCTCCAAATGGTTCCTTCTTTTCTTGAGGAGACTACCATCCTCTTTTCTAAGTGTTATATGTTATATATACAATACAATATTTAACATTTAACATATGATATGAAGTTCTCTTTACTTGAGTTATTTTGAACTCAATTGTTTTTGTCAGGCATATTGTTCTTCCATTCCTTGACTCACTTATTGTTGATGGAATTCCCTTATCCCCTTATGCAGGACTCCCCCGTATTTAACTATATCAACAATCTTTCTCCTATCCAACCGGTTAAGTCTGTGCACGTTACTCATACATTCAACTCCCTTAGCTTTGGATCCCTCCCATCTGTTTTCACTTCACCCCATGTCAGTTCCCTCAAGGAATCTCGGTTCTTAAGAAGGTAATAAAACTATCCTTTAAATGACTTCACCATTTTTATTTTTATCTCATTATAAGTTTATAACTAACATAGTCTCTTTTCAGACAGCAATCCGATCCATCAAAATCTGAGTGCTCTTCAGAGATTGAGAACAAAGTTCATACAAAAGATGGGATTTTAGACAATGCTCATAAGTCCATTGACCAACAAGAAAATTTTGATCCGGGGAGTTCTGTTGGTGAAGCGTTTGTTGAACAATCTATGGATTGTTCAAAACTTTCGGTTGAGGCTGACACATCGGCACCACTCGTCCAAGAATTCTCTGAAAAAGCTTCGTTTGGAAGTGAAGCGCATATAGACGCGATACATCAAATCAATCAAAACATTGAAGGTGAAGGATGTGATTGGGAGAATTTGATTTTTGATGCTGCTGATGTGTTGGATTTTGATTCACCCATTGGTACAGAGCCCTTGAAGGGGGCTAATGAAGAATCGGTGGGACCCAGTCTGAGATTTTGTACTTCTCTTGCTAATGATTTTCTGGAAACTCAACCTGTTGGGGCAGTTGGTTCAAGTGAAATACACGAGACGGAAAATCTTTCCACCCAACCTGGATTGGCCAGTGATCTACAGGAATCAGTTGAGAACCAAGGCATTTTTGCTTGTATTTCGTTGGAAAATTGTATGGCAGGGGAGCCAAGTGAGAAAACAGATGATGAGGTGAGAACTTGTAGTCCATTTAGGCATTTACTTGTGGGGTAAAAGTTGCTACTTTCTTTGTTTTTTCCTCTGTTTACACATGTCCGTGCATTTGGCCATGCATGAATAATCTTCTTCTTAAATACATTCTCGTTTTTGTACATTTGATTGTGGTAGGGTGTTCAAAAAATTGAAAAATCAAACTGAGCCAAACCGGTTACTGGTTGGTTTTTAAGCTTCATGGTTCGGTTGGGAAATATGAAAACCTAGAGGATCAGTTCGGTTTTGAGGTGTGGAAAACTGACAATGACTGAAGTTCTGAACATAGATGCACGTGTCACATTTTTATAGGTTGGGGAATGTAATTGATCTTTCACAAGAATAAAATAAAACAAAATAGGCCCATAAATTAAATAGGTTAATTTTAAAAAGGCAGTTTATGTGGCTGTGTGGGTAGGCCACTGGGGCGTCTCCCGATCGAGCAAACTGAACGGATGAAACTGAACAGTTTGGGTTTAGCCTAGCCGTTAGTTCGGTTGATGTGTTAGGAAAAACCGACATGGCTCGGTCGGTTCAGACGTGTGTTCAAAACTGAACCAACCGAAGAACCCACCGAAATTGTGGTGTGAAGTTTTTTGGGGCACAATGTTGTTTCTTGTTGTTGAGTAACTTACGTCTGGTGCTTGACTGGTTATATATATGCATGCCTATAGAAGACTTGGTTTGGGCCTTTTCTAAGTTTGTTATTACTCCCTCTGCCTTATATTAAGAGGCGCTATGACTTTCACGCAGTTTAGGACAACATTAATTTCAATACATTTAGTGGTAAAGAAGAGAACTTATCCAGCTCCAGCTCTTGCGAGATTTGTTAATTGAGAAATACAAAAAACTCTTAATTTACAACTTCCATAAAAGAAAGTGCAACTCTTAATTGGGGACAGATCTATTCTGTTTTCTTACTATGAAGGCAATACCTCTCTTCTTCTAATTTCATACAAGTGAACTCGGGTCTCGTAACCTCATATTTTGTTGAAGGAATAAGCATGAAAATATTAATGCAAATTTTCTCCCCTGATATTTAACGTACTCATTTGTATAGGAATATGTGACAAAAATATTTAATACTTCAATCTCTGTATAGGTTGCTTCTAGTTTAGACCGAGGTAAAAGAAGACGCTGTTTGGTTTTTGAGATGGTGGGGGCCCGCAGGAAGCACTTCAGTGATGGTTCCAGTTCTAATACTGTTTCAAATGATAAGCATATAGTTCCTTTAAAGCCCGCAAATGATCCTTCACGTCGGATTTTACCTGGAATTGGCTTGCATTTAAATTCTCTTGCAACTTCAATGGACCAAAAAGTTGTCAAGCATGAAACTTCATCTTCAGGAGGACTAAGAATAAGTGTGCCTCGCTCCACTGCCTCTTTTCATTCTTTAAGTATTGGTCAAGAACCCTCAAACCAACTTATGGTTCCAAGTTCTTTAGAGAAAGAAATGGGATCTGCTGAAAATCAAGTTATGGTTGTAGAAGATTCTTCTCAAGCATCTGGATTTGTGGTCAATGAAGAGTTGAATCAAAGCAGTCCAAGAAAGAAGAGGCATGTTTGGATTAGAAAAAAATTATGACTTATTATTTTCCTTTACGCTGTTTTTTTTTTTCATTCTTTTTAACGGATTGAATTCGAATTTCAGGCGTCGGTCGGACCAAGGTGGAGAAAGTGATGCCTGTAAGCGTTGTAACTGTAAGAAGTCGAAGTGCTTGAAGCTGTAAGTTCTTACTTTTCAGATTTATATGGATATATATATACATTCTTCATATCAAAATCTGAACATACATTTGGAATGAAATGTGCCAAATAGGATTTAACCTGCATGTATACTAGTCATAATGCATGTGCATTACAAGTGATTATGATGAATAACATAAATTGAAACATTTGTGGTAATATTAATACTTCTAAAAGATAAAGCTAAAAAATACTTATCAGGGTCTTATTTCCAGTCTTTGATGTATTTAATTTTAATTTCCCCCCAAAATAGTTATCATGCTAAGAATATGCATAGTCTATTAAAAAGAAATTTATATAGTCTTCTGAGTTTTCAATGGCAATAATAGCGTATGTCCTGGTATAAAGTTTATATAATAAATCAAGATTTAGTGATTCCAAAATAGCCTAACTAATGGTGTAAAATGTAATATAAACACATCCCTTGATTGCATTAGAAGCCCGTATTTCCAGAACCTTTAAAAGTAAATACATAAAAAAACTATACTTCACAAAGAAACAAAAAAAAACGAATCTTTCAGCTTATTCCTTTACTTAGAGATCAACAGGTATGAATTATATATACACCAAAAATACCAACCATGAATACGAAAATAATATAATTATGTAAACCCTATTGTGTAGACAGAAATTATCCCTAAATTTTTGGAGGACTTTTTCTGCAGTTTTATAACATTTTCAAATTCTCTCAACCCACCACCAACCAAAAAAATAAATAAATTAAGAAAAAGAAAAACCCACTTAAAATATTTATTTAATAAAAATCAATACTTTTTAAAATCTATATAGGTTGTTTGTAGATACAAAGTTGAGTAGTACCATAAGAATGCAACTATTCAAGAAAAAAAAGAAAAACTGTTTATGATTTGTAGAAAATGAGTAAAAAGTTTGGTATCTAGAAATTGATAATATCTACAATTTAGATGAAAATAATTTTAAAAAAAAATCAGGGCCCCCCTTTTTTTTGGCCTTTTGCATATAATGGAAATAATGCACACGTTAAGAATTTAGGATGCTACTGATCATGGGATTATTGCTATGTTAATGAACAAAAATAAGTGTATTGTCCTCTAAACTGCATGAAGAAGGAAAATTAAAGATAGAAAGCTAAAGCATGTTACCAGAAAAAGTCGATAGATGGTGATTCCATCTTGTAAATGTGGAGTTCATGCTTGTGTTGATAGTGGAAGGATAATTAATAGATTGTGAGATGAACAGAACGATAGAGAAGAAAGAAAGGCGTTTAAGATTAAAAAATGAAGTAGATATTTATTGAGCAGTAGAGTCATGCTCAGATAGAACTAACGAAGTTTATAGATAATAATCTAATAATCTAAACTATAAAATGCACCCATCCTTATCTTAATCCATTATAAGTTATAACCAATGAGTAATCCTAGATAATACGTCTATGCAGAAGTTCTCATAAATCAAACTACTTAAATTGATTTGAAATGAAAAACGAATCTCAAAATGTAAAACATTTTAGTGTAATAATAATAATAATAATACTAATAATATAATAATAATAATTTAAAAATTAGTAAATAATAAATACTCGGTCTGTCTCAAATATATATTTGTTATATATTCACACAGCCAGACAGACACGTCATCTAACACAATCTATACATACCTTCCCGTTGTGTCTCAAAGGAAAATGCTTTTTACTTTTATGTGAAGTTATACATATTTGTTACTTGTCCATGTTATCTATATGATTGACTCATATCAACGGACTTCATTTTTTAAGATAAAGGCTGAAAATTGATAATTTCATAGCAAGTTCAACTCGAGATTGATTGATGTGTGTAATTTTATTCTCTTTTTTTTTCTTCAACTAATAAATCTGAATGGAAATTATGAACAAGAAAAAAAAAAGAGTTGAAATTAAGGGTGCGTTTTTAATTGGTTTATTTGGGACAATAATTCAATTCCTCGAAAAATTATTGCATTCATGCACAGGTGGAGTTGGAAATATAGAATCTTGGGCACCAGGGAATGGAAATGAATTTGTACCTATATATGAAACTCAATTGTGTCCATGATTGACTTGTTTAACTTCCTCAATGCAGTTACTGCGAATGCTTTGCTGCTGGTGTCTACTGTGTGGAGCCATGTTCTTGTCAAGATTGCTTTAACAAGCCTATTCACGAAGATACCGTCCTAGCTACTCGCAAGCAGATTGAATCTCGGAACCCCCTTGCATTTGCTCCAAAAGTTATTAGAACTTCGGATTCTATCCTCGAAGTAGGGGTATAATAAAATACTTTAAAAAATAAATTAGAAATTTACTTGGTGATTTGGAAAGTATAAGCGTTCTTGACTTTTTGCAGGATGAATCCATCAAGAATACGCCCGCTTCTGCTCGACATAAAAGAGGATGCAACTGCAAGAAATCGGGTTGTCTAAAGAAATACTGTGAATGCTATCAGGTTCATTCCTCTCTCTCTCTCTGCCCCCTCCCTCCCTCTCTCCCTCTCTATGTGTCTCTCCTCTTTGTGCTTGTAGTGTTGTTTGTCGGCTAATTTAGATGTATTGGTAATTTTATTTTTAAAGGGTGGCGTTGGATGCTCGATCAACTGCAGATGTGAAGGGTGCAAGAATGCTTTTGGTAGAAAGGATGGTGAGTCATGAGTGTGTCTTTTAGCATAAAGCGTAGTTGGTATATACTTTCTCCATCCCCAAATAAAGAGTTGCATTTCTAAAATTAATGTACCAAAATTTCAAGATAGCTATATAGAATTTTTTCTTGACAATTTATGTTGAAATCAACGCCTTCTTAAAAAGTGCAAAAGTTAAACAGTGATCAATGTGGGGATGGAGGGAGTATAGACGTTTCATAATTCATCTCAAGAGATGATTTACGAGAATCCAATTTCTTTGTTCAAACTCGGATTTATATGTGAAATCACCATTTTCTGATTCCTGGGGAACACTAAAACTTCAACAAACTAGCACAGATGTTATTGGATTTTACTACTTGATGGGGTCCGGTTTCTCTAGAGTCCTTTCAGTCACTCTGTTTTCATAATCCTTTGACAGTACCCTTACATGCTGGGTTATCTCGAAGAATTAAGTCAAAAATTGCAAAAACGCGTGCCTACTTTTACGTAATTCTATGAGATGCTTGCACACACAATGGACAAAGCCCAAGGATCATCTTGAGTCGTTCCATTATGCATACTGTTAGTGTTTAAATCTACATTGGTGGCTTTTGTGTCTATAATAGGTTCAACTGAAGTTGATTTGGAAGAAGAAGGAATAGCTGAATATGAAAGGGCTGTGGTTGACAGGGCTTTACAGAAAAACATAATAAACGAAACAGAGCACAATACAGACTTTACTATTCCCGCAACACCTCTACAGTTTCGCAGGTATAATTCAAGCACTATCCGTTGCTATTAGTTTTTTAACATTGGTTCAAAGACATTATTTCGACCCAAAGACTAGGCCATCTAATTTTTCACTCAGTATATCGGCATTGGTTTCCTTCATATTTGTCTTTTTGGATGTCTGGAAAGAAGCAAGGATACAATTGTCTTTTTGTTTGGTATGTGACGAGGAAAGAAAATGAGAAATATCTATAAAATACGTGTTTGCCAAAAAAAAATTTCTTATTAAAAGACATAAAATATTATTGCAACTGGAAATTTACAAAAGAGGGGACAAGAGGTCCCCAGACTATACAACAGCAGATAGATATTCTAAATCAAAACCATAACAGACGCTAAAAACTGCCAGCTGATCAACTACCATCTATGAGGAGATTAAACAATGTTGCCACAATAATCATAAATCCTAGGACATACAAGACAGACTAGAAAAAATATCATAGCCATATCTCTGCTCAATTACGCATGATGCAATCAACACCAACGCCTGAGAATTCCTTTGAGAGAGATGCACACAGTGACGAAAGAATAGTGCACCCTAACTGATATCCCTTTTCTTTTTCCTTAAATTCAAAAATTATTTTGTTTCTTTTTTACCAAATACACCAGGTTACAGCCATGAAAATGCATCTCCATAACACTTTAAGCCTCCTTTTATTGCCAGATTGGAACCACTGAATTTTTGAAAAATCCTTCCAACTTCTAGGCACTGTGCCTTGAAGTTGAAGTAAAGGAACAATGTAAAAACAGATGAGCAATTTCCTCTCCTGCTGATTTACAGAGAACACACCGATGAGGAGAAAAACACCTTGAGGGCCTTATTTTTTGAAGTAAATCACTAGTGTTTAGCTTCCTTTTAAAAGCTACCCAAACCAAGAATTTGACTTTTGATGGAGTACTAGCCTTCCAAATAAATTCCCAACCATCATCCACAGCATTATGCGTCAATTCCGGAATGAAGTTAAAGAATGATTGGCAAGAGAAACAACCCGAAGATTCCTTTGCCCAGACCCTATAGCCACTCCCCTCCCCTTGCAACGTGTTACCAATTTACCCCTATAGAGAATATTTCATTTATTTACCCTTTTATTAAAGGATAAAAGAGTTATGAAGCCATATCATAGCCCACTTGTGTTTTTTCGGCCCACTTTCGAGAGGGTAGAATTTGATGGCCAATAATTCTTCGGAAACACAGTTTGGGGACGTATTTAGGGAGCACACTGATGTGCTGCCTGTACAATGGTTAGTAGTAGACTATGTAGAATCACTATGTCAGCAATTTGTGTTCCCGTAGTAGTACTCTTTGATGGCTAGGAAAAATGATCTTTCTTTCCCTCCAATTTTACTTCCTGCCAAAGAGGGGACTGGGATTATGCCATTCCAACCAAAAATTCGGCAAGTCACATAGAGGTGTTGTTTGTTTTGTTAATGCATGCTGAAACCGAGTTGATTCGGCCATTTCAGCTCTTTCTTTAACAATGATTCTGAATTACATTTTTGTGGGCCCCAGACCATCCATTCCGCTGCCGTTCTCCTCAAAAAGCAAGCCCCCGCGTTCTTCTTGTCTTGCCACCGGCTCATCATCCTCTTCCGGTTTATATGGTAGCCGCATTTTTGGAAAGCAGAGTCTTGTTCAACCTCAACCCAAGTTTGATAAGCCATTACAGACTGTCCAATCAGATGAACTGCCAGAGATTCTCCAAGGGAAGGAATCTCCGGTCACTGGAGTCAAGTCGTCTTCTCCTAATAGCAAGCGAGTCTCTCCTCCTCACTGTGGAAATGATTCGTCTTCCCCTGGTCAGAGAAGCAGCCGGAAGTTGATTCTGCAGTCTATTCCTTCATTTCCTTCACTCACGGATCCCAAGCACTGAAGGAGAATCAGTTATTTCTGAGGTGAAAATCTTTAATGGAAATTATTTCAATCTTTAATGTAGTTATTTTTAGTTTATCTTGTTTAGTTTGTATGCCATTTGTGCTTTTGCCTTATGTGCTTCTTGTATTATAGTAATGTTTTTAATTTTCTTATGATGATCACTCCTATCTATATAAATGTCAATTATACAACTTGTCGCATGGATTGATTTAGTAAAATTGTTGGTAATTATGTTGTATGCTTAAAATTGAGAATGCAAGTGATTATTTTCACTTAACTGGCCTTATCACCGAATGCTTTGTGACGCATTTTTTTATAACTCTTGACCTATGGTTCGAGTTTCTGCTTTAGTAGTAATCCTAAATCGGTAAATTCACATACATAACATAACTATCAAGTATCATACTTGATGTAGAGAGCTAGAATCCTGATACTCTGAATATGCCTCAAACCTCATATAAATGAATACCATTTCTGATTGGAAGAGGCCAATTTTAAATGTGCCAATTTAATGATGTACTTGCCCACATTTTAAAAACTTGAAATTTACCTTAATATGTACACAATTGTGGTCTTTCTCTCATTATTCAGTTTAATAATTTAACGGGCGCATGTAAAATGTACGAGACTAGGTACTTAAAATTTTAGAAAGTGACTCGAATGATATAATATTTTTTAATTGATTAGTGGTTGAAGTTAACTATCTTATTATTCCATCCACTAATCAACCTACCGAGTAAGTGGTAAGTAGGACAAGTGGGAGTTGAAGTTGGTCCATGGATGGTAGCATATTTCCAAAATCTGTGAAATCTAATCTGAACAAATGAATACAAAATTGGTATTACTGTAGCTTCACATGGGAGTGAACGTATACATTCATGGAGACCCATCACTTCTTCCTTTTTGTCCTTTTTTAAGTACTGCTGCAGTGCTGCTTTCTTTCTTTTATTGGCACTTAAAGAGCTGCTCATTTCTTTCTATTAGCTTGCTTCCACAAAAGCCCAACAAAATAATAAATAAATGAGTATTTATGTATGGTCCATCAACTTTCTTTAGAATCATTGAGGGATATCCCAACTTTGCTATAAAACAAAAGTATAATTTGATATATATTCTATTTGTGTGACCCCCCCCCCCCCTCCCCTCCCTCTCCCTCTCCATATAGATTAGGTTTTTTAGGTTGTATTTAGTTAGTGCTTATAATGTGGCCGGTGATAATGTAAGATTGATTTTAAGAAGGGGGTGGGTTAGTTGGGGAGGGGAGGGGCCATGACCTCCTTTTGAAACATATTATATAGTTTTGACTTTTGTAATTTTTGTTATATGCTATATATGGCCCCCCTCCCTCAAAATTCAATTTGCATAATTGCATATGTACTTACTTTAATACCTATTTAATTAATTATTGTCAATCTCAAATTTAGTGTACTTTTGCGTTTTGAGCTAATTTTTTGAAAGGAAAATTTTAATTTGAGGCATTTTAAAAAGTGAAATAAATTTGTGTGTAAACGCTTCAAAAGTACATAGGATAGATTGGCTTTAATATTGTTAAAAAAAAATAATCTATTTTTTTTTTGACTTCCTCGAAGATTCATTTCTGGTTTTACTCCTTGGCGGTAGGCTTGTTGGGCTATATGAGTTGGACTTAAAGTTGCTTTCGCTCGGTCCGAATTATTTTGAACATGTTTAAGATTGTGCTCGATTCAAAGTAAAATTCACATTCTATACTCAAACTCAACTCATAATTATATACAACATCTAAATTCTAAAATATCATTGCCTAAAATTCCTCCAAGAAACTAATACACTATTAAATGACTAAGTAAAAGTTGTGTAATGCCCATGTGGGATTTAAACCCAAACAAGAGTAGATATGTATAATATATTACACGCTAACATAAGTTAGTATAAGTGTGGTGGGTCTAATTTGAGTTGAGCACTTAAAGTTCACACTCGTCCCGATTCAAATTCAATGAAAACTCAACCCACAATTTAAGCAGATTAAATGGACAAATTTCAAGTTTACTTGTTCCAATTGACAGACTAAGTAGTGTGTATGGTGGCGGTGGTGGAGTGGGGATTAAGTGTGCGTGTGAGAGAGGTGTAGATAATCCATCAAGGGCAGGTGAACTGGTGAAGTGCAGCTAGAATTTAAGCATACAAAATGGTAAAGAGTAACATCATTATATATTACTTTTACAAATATATCAATAAAGATGAATAGAGTCTTTGTGTTAAAGTAATTGTTTGTTGATGTGATCCACAAAAAGAGAGAATGCCCACTTCTCATTTTTTTTTATTCAGTTAAATCGGTGAGCAAACACCATTTCACCTGTAGGATAAAGAAATATGACATAATACAATAATTTTATCACACGTTTACTGTTGATTAAAATTGAACATTAAAGTAAATTATTTATCTTCCAATGACTTCTTATTCCACAAGAAGGGATTAAACAATTCATATAAAAAGTGAAATCATTTTATTCAGTCTAAATCAGATTAAATAAAATTATCTGATCTCTATCTCGTCAAATGCATGACTATTGGCCAGCCCATTTCTAAACTTAGCATTTGGGTTATTGTTATATATTGAAATTATTGTTAATCAAATTAACAGAATAAACAAGTAATTATTTTGTGGGTTGAGACGATAAGAAGCAATATCCTTAAAGTTTTATTTTTTTGACAAGGTAGGCCGCAAAAGCAGGCAAATTTCAATGCTGTTATTTTTATTTTTTTATTACTTCCAATTTTTTTTATTTTTTTCGCACATAGTGAAAATATGACATTTAAAAAGTGACATATACAATAGTGGTTATAGATCGTAAATGGGAAGGTCCATTTATGCCTTAAATTGCTATTAGTCATACAATCATCATGACATAAAGCAAAGTAATTTTTACAACAATAAGTCAATAATGGTTTAAATCCTCTCTTTTTACTTTCCGTCTCAATTCAATTTGACAATTATTTTACTCTCTTTATGGGTAGGTAGGAGACTGAACTCAATAATTCTATAGGGATGCGTTTTTTCGCATAATTTTGAGATATAATTGGATAAAACACACGATTTACGTTATTTAAAAATGTCATTTTAGGATAAATCTTAATAATTTAAAATTTCATCAAGGGTTGAAATTTTGTAAATTACTTGATTTCATAATCCATTCAAAATGTTACGATTTTGGGAGTCTGGTTTTGAATTACAAAATTTGACTTTATTACATTTCTTTTTAATCATATCTCAAGTAAATGGATACGAATTTTACTCAAACTCAACTTATATTAATACAACTTGATAATATTATAAAATACTTATGAAAATTTTTAATTTTTTTTAAAAGAATACTTAAATTCAAAATCATGAAATTTTAAAACTACAAATTTCAAAATCTTATACTTTATTAATTCACGTGATTTCAAAATTTTGTAAAACAAACACAACCTAGAGGCATATATATATATATATATATATTTGATATAGAGGAGGGTTCAATTTACACTTGGTGTAAAATAAAAAAGTTTTACACCCACCAGTTAATTATAATATCTTAAAAATACGTGCAAAAAATTAAAGTAATCAAAAATGAACAAGTTGCTCATCATAATCATATTATATATTGAATTATGATTGAACCTTATAAAAATTAAGTAAAAGTAAGTATAGTAACTATATGGTTATAAATATTGGATTAATTTAAAACTTTGCATGTCTGATAAACACAATAAAAATAATTTATATAACGGTAGAATTGATAAATTATGAATATATAAAAAAATTTATAATTAAGTGTAAAACTTATTAATATAAAAAATCGAAATATCTAATCAAATTATATGTATTGATGTCAATATAGAGTCATATAAAACTCATCCTTTATTACAATAAAATATTGTACGGCCGAAAAATATTATTTATTGTATACGATAAATAAACGCATGTGGTTCAGGTTGTTAAGATTCTTATATTAGAGTATATTATATATAGTATTTAATGTTAGGACAAAAAAAAAAGTATATGGTGTACCCATAACATATATATTTCCATTTTTGACAATCATTAGAACTTGTCATCTTGTTTTAATAAGTTGTAAATAATTTTTTTGTCGGTCCAATAAATTAAAGATGCAGCTTCAACTATAATTTTAAACAAATTATTCTAGCATCAACTATAATTATTTATTATGTAGGTACTTAGCTTTTGACTTTTGTCACCATGAGCAACTACAAATGAGGAAGAAATTATTGTGGTATAGTTTTTCAAAAGTTGAATATTGATTATAGGAGAAGTAATATATTTGCATAAAATTGTGAAAAAGGAAGTAAATAAATAAATTATATGAACATTTAAAATAAAAAAGTTAAATTGTCCAATCACCTTCAAAATAAGCCCTCAAAAATCAAAATCATTCCAATTGAATTCACTTTCAATTAGATCTTTCTATTTAAATCAATCAATTAGGTGTTTGTTTTAAAGATTAACCAACTTACCAAAATCGTATATTTTTTATTATATTTTTAAGAATAGGAAATAGCACATGTATTCAACGTGAAAAATGTTATTCTTTACTATTGTTATTGATGATTTTGAAATAATGAGACTATTAATATGAAACTAGAGAAAGTATAGTAATTATATATAAAAACCATTCATATCAGAGAATTTGAGAAATTATTCTTGTGAAATCTAGAAATTGGATTCGAATTAAAGAGACATAAATTATTAAATGTTGTCCAAACGATAGGTGAAATTAGACTATTGATGACCGATTGTGTAAATCAATCAAATTGAATTACATATAAAGATATTAGGTTGTAACCTGCACCGAATGCAAAATTACCTTTAATCACAGGTGTATAATTCTTTATACCATTATACATTTTCAAGATTCAAAAACCATAAGTACATTTTTTTTAAACAAATGATACATTAGATAATTATTGGATTGGGGGAGGGGACGGAATCAAAACTCCGACCATTCCGGTGGAATCATAACAAGCGTTCTACCAATAGGCTATGCCTTCACAAAACTATATAGATTTGTATCTCAATCTAGTTAATTTGAATTAATATTACAATAATAAAACTAACTAATCTAAAATCTAATTAGGAAATTCAATGAAAGGAACTGGCTACCAAGTGAAAGCAACTCTCTTAATATGATTCAAACGCGATTGTCATTAAAAGGTAGGACTTATGAATCTGGATTTGCATATTCGAATTTAATCAAGGACAATTTCAAATTTCTTTGAAAACAATTGGCAGGGGAAGGACAATTTCAAATTTCTTTGAAAACAATTGACAGGGGAGGATCTCCTTATGTATCTATTATAAAATCTTAATTAATTAATTTTTATTTTTTGCCATGTGCTGAGTTATCCGCACTTTCGGTCCGATTAAGGTATTAAATGTCGGCCCGTTCTCCATGAGTGATGGTTGACCCCAAAGAGTTGCACGAGGGAGAACTCGAACTTGAGACGTGCCGTACATCCCAAATTCACCCCTCCACTAAGCCACCCCTTGGGGTTAAATCTTAATTAATTCAAATATTTTTTTATATCGTGTTATATTAATTTGAATTAATATTAGAATAATAAAGGTAATATAAATCAAAAATCTAATTAGTAAATTTAAAGGAAGTGGTTAGGAGTGAAAGCAACTCTTTAGAGATGACTCAAGCGCAACTATTATCCAGGAGTAGGGCTTCCAGATGGGGATATACATTTTCAAACTTAATCAAAGACAATTTAAAATCTTTTTAAAAATAGTTAACATAAAATATTGTCTTGTGCATAACTCAATTCACTTCGATTAGAGTTTAAAAATAAAAAAATTAAAGGAAAATTTTATTAATTTCAATTTGAAATTAATTAAAGGTTAGTTTTAAAATAAGTAATTTAATATAATTAAACCACATTAATTTATTTTCAAAAAATAATAAATTTCGAATTAAAGTAGTCCAAACATGAAAGCATCGAATTACTTCTACCCTAACGACACGCAATACAAATGTGGCGCCACCAATTTTCATATGTTGAGATTGGAACAAAAGAATTATTACTATTTCCAGATCTCAAGCAAGGGGTAAATTAGTCATTCCACTAATTAGTTCCTAAACTCCCATCAACAACATTAATTTCAGTATTCATTACACAAAATTGAAGTATAGACAAAAAAGACAGCAAAAATCTAATACATATTTCCGTTTTCGCCTAAACCCTAATTAAATAAATAGTTAATTAACAAATAAATAAATAGTAACTGCAATTTAATATTATTTTTTGATTGCTCTTCATTACCTTTCTCGAATTCCCCATTTTTTCTTCTTTTCTGGGTTAGCTTCTAATCTGTATAATTATAAAGTTATAAACTTGCCAAGTTTTTCACTGTACTAATCAAAGAAGAATAAATTGCGTTAGAGAGAGAAAATGGATTGAAAGAAAAAAAAAAGCAGCTGGGGCTTTACAATCACAGCTGCTGATCAGAGCCCAATTTGCAGTTTTCATTATTTCTGGTATGTTATTGATCTTACTTAATTCTTCATAATAATCTTTTTTTTTTGAGACCCATTGCATAAAAAAATAATGTTTGTGTATTCCTTGGTAGCTATGTTTGAAATGAAAAATCACCAATACACAATGTATTAGGAGAGTTGGATTAATTTTCTGTTGATTTTCTATGTGGGTTTTGCTGCTATGGTAATTTTTAATGATGTATTTTCTGGGTTTTGAAAAGGTCAAATTATGCATGCCAAGTGTTTGTCTGATTGTTACTGCATATTAACTAATGTCATTCTTCAAGTGATAGTGTAGATTTTTGAAATATTCATATTTTGTCGGTTAAAATTTACATTTTGTCGGTTATAAATTTGAAAGGTTGTATGATCTGATTTCCAGTTCCTTTCATTCTCATTTTGGTCAGGGTTTCTCTGATTTGCTGGTTTGAAGGGCATTGATTAAAGTTTTTGCATTTGCTACATGCACAATTTCCATCTTGTGCTCAGTTTAGCAGGTAATTTGCGGTTTCTGTATGAGCTTTACAATCTTCTAATCATAGTTAAGAAGCTGATGTAAACTGTAGGGAACAATGCTGCATAACCCAAAATAAATCCCAAAAGCAGGTGTAAATGCAACTCAACCATTCATCACTTTCTCTCTCCCGGATTCCATTGCAGTGCAGATATGCATTTCAAATTCATCTAGGCTATAACATTTGGGACAATTTTTGGGCTATATAGCATTTCTCAAACTGTGTACTCAAAAAAAAAAAAAAAGATTTTGTCTTATGATTGCATTTTTGTTTCTTGATAATCTTGATAGGTGGGTGTAAGAACCAAGGAATTAGATCTTCTACAGCAAAGTCTCATTTAATTAGTTTTGGGCGGTGGACAAATTATTGAATTTGATACTGTGCTTGATCAATACCCGGATTTTGTTCTCAATTAATTCATGGCGAACTTGGAGCAATCTGAGTCGAGACGCTTATATTCTTGGTGGTGGGACAGTCATATCCCAAAGAATTCAAAATGGCTCCAAGAAAATCTTACAGGTGTTTTTTTATCTCCTATTTTTTTTTAAGGATTATAGCTTTTGATTACGTCTATTGTCTGCATTTTTTGTTGATTCATGATTTCATCGTAATTTATCTGGTAGTTATGAGAATCACAAAATTAAGTGTCATGAAAGCAGATAAAACTCCAAGTCATTTATACAAAAGCAAATTCTAGGTTTCCATCGAGATAGATGAATTTGAAGTAGAGGGATTTGATCTTCAAATTGAAATATATAAAGAACCCCAATGGGGAAGCCATCACAATCAGGATTCAGGAGATCTAATGTTCTAATCCTCTTGTGACCACCTCCCTAGTGTGTCTAGATGATTGGGGATTTGAGGACTCTTAAGGTTCTGTTTGACTAAAAAAACAATTAAGTTTTGTTAAGAAGTTGGAAAAAGAAATGACTGATTTGGTGAGAAGTTCTCCATCTTTTCCTCTTTTTTCATGGAAATTTGTTCTTCCCTGTCCCACGAAGAATCGGTTTCCATGAAAAAAGAAGAAAAAGTAATAGAAAATTTCACCAAATCACTCATCTATTTTTCCAACTACTCATAAAAAATTAGTAGTTGCGCTATTATAAATCATTATTCAATTATTGACTAGTAAGCCTTATCTAGAAATCCAAAATACCTAACAGCAATCTACTTCTAAACTAACCAGGGATCATTACTGAAATCCATTTCCATGAAAACTTGAATTTCCAAAAACTAGCTTACTCTAGAACACAGACAAAATCAAACTAATAGCAAATCAACTAAAAGTAATTCTAATACAAGACTCCATAGGACTCAAAGCTAATTACGCGTGCTTCTTTGAATTTATTTAGACACTTCTGTGGACTCCATGATCAACTATCAAACTGCTGACTTTGACAAAACTAGACCTCAAGTGAAACAAAAATCGTTATGAACTGTGATCCTCTAAGCAATTGATAAATTGTAGAAATTCATTACAAGCATGTTTACAATAAACTGTTTTTATATGCGATTCAATAATTTTGCTTTAATTGTAGTAATGATGAAAAATCATTTTGCTTCCGTTACAAGCTGAACTCAATCTGAGTGACCGTGTGCAAACTCTTGCATAGTTTTCTTATTACACTGATCCTCTAATTTGGATCTACCAAAAACATCATATCCCTTTTGTTGTTAGACGCAAATGACATTGTATCCTATATATATTCAATGTATATATATGGAGCAATGAGACATAAAAAGCTCCTTACATTTCCATTTCAAATAGTCACTCATATTCTTTTACCTAAAGTACCTTCCATCGTCTTACTTTTTATGTTTTTCAAAATACATTTAACTACCGTTGGCCACTGCAGACCACCAGTGCCCACTGCCTGAGGTCTGTTGTTGGTGGCCTGTGGCGGAGTGTGGCTGTGTTAGACAGTTGTTGTTGGTGGTGGTGTTGGACAGCTGTTGTTCTTGAGGCCTAGTGACCACAATGGGTGAGAAGGAAAGAAAAATGTTTAACAAGGGTATAATTGACCATAAGGAGATGTTTAACAAGAGTCCTTATGATGCACATACGCTGTAAATTCGACTAAAACTAATTGATAAGGAAGTGCCCATGTGTTACGTAGAAGTTAGGTGTAAGATGTCCAATGGTGCGCCCCCCCGCCCCACACACACAAACACACTCTTCATTCTTGTGAGAGTAAATAACTTATCTCTTAGTTAGTTGCGCATTAGTGAGGTTAATCTATAACTATATATTAAGTGCGAACAGCACTTGCCCATTATGCTTTGGTATGTACTTGAAATTACCCTTAATTTAGAAAACAAACAATTGTTATTATAGGATTTGAACCCGTGACCATTACTCTAAAAGACCTGCAACTCAACTGCTTGATCAAACACTATCACATTGCCTCAAAATGTTTTAAAAACAAAGAATCAAGAATTATCAGGTATAATATTGCATGTGCATCGAGTATCCCATCTTCTAGTATTGTAACTAAATGTAAACTTTTTATTTATTTCTTTCAACAGATATGGATGCCAAAATTAAAGCAATGATCAAGCTCATCGAAGAAGATGCAGATTCCTTTGCAAGAAGGGCCGAAATGTACTACAAGAAACGCCCTGAACTCATGAAGTTGGTTGAGGAGTTCTACCGAGCGTACCGTGCATTAGCTGAAAGGTACGATTACGCGACTGGTGAACTCCGCCATGCACATCGAACAATGGCAGAGGCATTTCCCAACCACAAAGTACCATTTTCAATGGCCGAAGATTCACCTTCGGTCCATGGGACTGGGCCCCACACACCCGAAATGCCTCACCCAAGTCCTGCTTTGCTCGACCCCGATGACTTGCATAAGGACGCGTTGGGGCTTTCAGCATCTGATGCAGAAATTAGCAAAAAGACTCTTGAAAAGCTACACGAGCTGTTTGGGGCGGCGAAAAGTTTAAACCTTACCGAGAAAGGGGTGAGGAAATTGCTGAACCGGGAAAATCAGGAGAGAGAAGGAGCTTTAAATGATGAAGTAACTAAAGCAGAAAGTGAAGTGAAGAAGTTAAAGAAGGCCCTCGATGATGTGCAATCTGAAAAGGAAGCTGTTCTTTTTCAATATCAGGAGAGTCTTGAGAAGATGAATAGTCTGGAGGAAGAACTTCATTGTGCAAAAAACGATTGCTGTAGGCTCAATGTACAAGCCAACGGAGCTGAAACAGAAGTGAAGAAACTTGAAGAAAGTCTCAATAAATTGAAGGAAGAGAAAGAAGTTGCAGCTTTGCACTATGAGCATTGTTTGGAGAAAATATCTAAGCTGGAGAAAGAACTATTTTCTGCTCGAGAGGAATTGAAACGCCTTAATGGCGAGATTCTAATGGGGGCTACAAAATTAAAGAGTGCTGAAGAAAAATGTGTTGTGTTGGAGACTTCAAATCAGTCTTTGCAGTTAGAGGCGGATAATCTTATTAAGAAAATTGCTTTGAAAGATCAAGAACTTGCTGATAAACACGGCGAGTTGGAGAAACTTCAGATTCGCGTACAAGAAGAGTTGGAAAAAATTCAAGCTTTGGAGAATTCGCATAGCCGATCTCAAGAGGAGCAGAGACTTTTGACGGCGGAGATTAAAAATGGGCTTCAAATGTTGAAGGAGATGGAAATATGCAAACATGGTTTGGAGGAAGAACTAAGGAGGGTTAAGGATGAAAATTGGAGCTTGAATGAATTGAATTCATCTTCTAATATTTCAATCAGGAATCTGCAAACTGAAATCCTTGGCCTGAGGAAAATGAAGGAGAGACTTACAGAGGAAGTTGCGCTACAATTGGCTCAAAGTAATTCCCTCCAGCAAGAAATTTTCCGTCTGAAGGAGGAAATCAAATCCCTCAACAGGAGCTACCAGGATTTGATGGAGCAAGTGAAGTTTTTAGGCTTGGAACCAGATTCCTTTGGATCGTCAGTGAAGGATTTGCAGGACGAGAACTCGAGGCTTCAACAAATCTGGGAAAATGAAAGAGAGGAAAAAGAAGCTCTTTTGAAGAAGCTTGAAGAAATGGAGGAGCTTATAGAGAAGAATGCTGCTCTACAGAGTTCTCTGTCAGAGGAAAATGGAGAGAAATCTGCCCTAGTTGCTCAGAAAGCGATTCTTTTGTCCCAATTGCAAATTATTACCAAGAGTATGCAGCATCTCCTCGAGAGAAACAGTTTCCTTGAGGATTCTCTTTCCGGTGCAAACGTTGAACTTGCGGGTTTGAGAGCAAAGTCAAAGAGCTTAGAAGAGATCAGCCAGCTTCTTAATATTGAGAAGTCAAATCTTGTTACGGAAAGAAGCACGCTCGTACTTCAGTTGGAAAACGTTGAACAGAGACTTGGAAACCTGGAAACAAGATTTACGGAATTTGAAGGAAAATATATTGGGCTAGAGAAGGAGAAAGAATCCACTCACTCTCAAGTTGAAAAACTGAAGGTTTGTTTGGGAGCCGAGAAACATGAGCGGGAAAGTTTAATGCTGTGGAGTGAGACTCGTTTGGCTAGTCTCGAAAACCATATCAATTTCTTGGAAGAAGAAAATAGGTGGAGGAAGAAAGAATTTCAAGAAGAACTTGATAAAGCTGTGATAGCCCAGTTTGAGATCTTCATCTTGCAGAAATTTATTCAAGATATGGAGGAAAAGAATTCTTTGATGTTGATCGAGTTTCAAAAACAAGTTGAGGGATCGAAATTCTCAGAGAAAATTATTGCAGAGCTAGAGAGTGAAAATCTTGAGCAACAGGTGGAGGCGGAGTTCTTGTTAGTTGAAATTGAAAAGCTGAGGTTGGGGATTTATCAAGTGTTTAAGGCTCTTGAAAGTTGTGCCAGTACTGGGTCCGAAGAAAAGATTGAAAACGAGCAAATATTTGTGGATAGTATTTTAGGGAATATTGATAAAACGAAGGAGTCTCTCTCGAAATATGAGGAAGATAAGCAGAAGCTCTTGGTTGAGAACTCGGTTATACTAACTCTAATTGAGATGGTGCAAAATGAGAAGAAAGAACTTGTTGAGATGAATGGATGGCTGAGATCAGAGATGATCAAGGGAGATCAACGAGCAAATGCGCTTATGGCTGAAGTGGAGAGTCTTCATGTGAAGAACAGTGATGTTCAAAAAGCTTACGTTGAATTACAGGAAGAACATTCTAACAGAGTTAGAAAAAATAGATCATTGTTGAGGAAATTCGCACACCTGAAGGAGGAGAAATGCTTAGTGGAAAAGGAAAATGAGGCTATTTTCCTGGAAATGTTTTCCCTTGGTAGCCTTTCTACATTTTTCAAGAGCTTTGCGACTGAGAATGCTGCGGAATTGAAGTTACTTTCTGAAAATCTACACAATCTTCATGGGGTTAACAATGAGCTTGAAGAGGAGGTTATGAATTTGCGAGAGAAGCTAGAATTGAATGAAACAGAGAATTTGCTTCTCCAAGATTCTAACAAAAAATTGAAGCAGGAAATTTCAAGTGGAAAGTATTTGCTGAGGGAGAAGGAAAAGGAGCTTTCAGAAGCAGAAAAAAGGCTTAAAGAAACAGAAAACTCAAACTCAGAAATGTGCAAAACTGTGGAAAGGCTCAAGAGGGAATCCAAAGAATCAAAACTCCTGCAAGAAAATTCAGAAGTACAACTTGTCAAGCTATCTGAAGATAACATCAATCAGAGGAAAGAAATCCAATTCCTTCACAAAGTGAATGGAAGCCTAGAATCTGAACTGGGTAATTTACATGAAGAAATCGAGGAACGAAGAATCAGAGAAGAGAAATTGAGCTTGGAACTGCGAGAGAGAAGCAATGAATTTAAACTCTGGGAGGCTGAGGCAGAAATATTTTACTTTGATCTACAACACTTGGCTGTTCATGAAGTTGTGTTTGGAGATAAGGTTAAAGAGCTAGGTGGAGTGTGTGAGAGGCTTGAAGATGAAAGTGCTTCGAAAACTCGGGAGATTGAAGAGGTGAACGAAAGAGTTAGGTTAAAGGAGAGTGAAATTGGGGGGCTAAAATCCCAATTACTTGCATATGCAGCTCATGTCGTTTCTCTAAGAGAGAACTTAGCATCTCTTGAAAGCAATACTCTTTCACTGGCAAAGCTTATTGTAGCCAACAATCACAAACCCAAGGTAAATTCTCTTTATTCTATATGATTGATTTAATCACTTCAGCCCTGAATGGTTTCCATATAGTGTAAACTTGTCCCACAAGTTGTTAGAGTTTCTAAATTCCATTTGATAAAAAAATTGGAAAATGATTGAAAACACTACTAAGTTCTAGGAAAATTGGGAAAACCTAGATACGAGTTAAGTGATTTGGGATATCTTCTCCTTATTTTCCTTGTTTCCCATTGAAAATTTCTCTTACCCACCTCCCAAATCACTTATCTATTTTTCCAACCTCTCAATATAAAATTGCAGCAACCCTACTTGCCATATTTTTTTTACTTTTAAAAAAGGGAGGTCTAAGTCTCTCCTTTAAACTACAACAACGAACTCCCCCTCAACCCCCCTGGTGTGCCTCTCCCAACTAAGCTAGCCCACTTGCTCTATTTGCCATCTTTATATCCAGTTTACTTGTTTTACTTGGTACGCCTTAGATACCGCTTTTGGGGAACCTTCTCAAAGTTTTTTCAGCCATTTTCCAACTTTTTGTCAAACACACCCCTAGAGTTCACTCTTCTCTATACTTTGCTAAAGACATCTTCTGTGAAGTGTTTCAGTAAGTTATCCTCGTAATAACCACTATATTTTGTTAATAAGGCTCCAGTTAAATGAAGAAGTTGCTCTTTCAGTTGCTTAGGTAGATTCAAATAAAATCATTGCATTTCGCATATTTTTCCATGTACCCATTTAAAGTTGACTAAAGATTTATCAGAAAAATAAATAAATAAATAAATTTTCCTGGAATCTTTTCAGTTTTCTTTTTAAAGTAAAATATATCCAAACTCATGCTAATTGCATGCAAATGTTACCAGGATAAGGAATTGGCGGTCCATCTCCTTGAGAAAAACCATCAAGAACTGATGGAAGATCAAAATTCCCCTCTTCCAAATGGAATTTCAGATTTGAAGAGCTTACAGAATAGGATCAAAGAAGTCGAAAAAGTAGTGGTGGAACAAAAAAACAGTCTTGCAATGAGAGAGATTGAAGAGATGAAATCTAACTGCAGCCCGGTTCGAGTAAAGGGCAACGAAAACCAAGAAACAGGACTACGAGGCAAGCATTTCGATGGTCTCAAGTTGCGGAAAATTAAATCCAAAAAATTCAAACCCCAAAACAGCATTTTGATGAAAGATATTCCACTTGACCAAATATGTACAAGAACCGGTGGGGCAGATTATCAGACACGTGGATCTACAGAGACTGATATCATGTACCATCATTTTGAAAACGAGGAGGATCAATCTTCGGAGTTACAAATAGAGAAGGAGTTGGGGGTTGATAAATTGGAAGTGCCAGAAAGTAGTAACAACGGAAAGATCTTGCAGAGACTCGGGTCCAATTCTCGAAGGTTGTCTAGTCTTCAAACAAACGTGCAAGAACTCAAAAGGAAACTAGAGATAAACAAGAATGGTAAAAAGGGTAAGGGAATCAATTTCGATACAGTGAAGGTACAATTACAAGAAGTTGAAGAAAGTGTAGCACAAATGGTGGATTTTCATGGTTTATTGAAGAGAAATATCGAAGAAAGTCCCTCGTGTTCAAATGGTAATTCCTCGACAAAAGAGGTGGTGAATAATTTAAATGCGCAAAAAGGGTTTGAAAGGATTGTATGGTTGCAATTGGAAGTTGAGAAGATCCGATGTATGATGATGAAGATGGAGGAGGATGAGAAGAAAAGCAAAGGGAGGAAGAGTAGGTTATTGAGGATGAAGAGTCGGACGAAAATTGTGCTGAGGAGTTTAATCTTTTACAATGGGAGTAGATCAAGCAGGGGGAGGAGGAGGAGGAAGGGTTGTTTTTCTGGGTGTTTTAGACCATCATCAAGTAATGGAGAAGGTAATAACCATATGTAATATGCATGTTTTTTCTTTCTTTCTTTCTTTTTTTTTTTTAAAGTTGGGTACAAGTTTGAATATTTCCTAGAAATGTTTTTTTCTGTGTTTCCATTATGTTGAAGAGTCATTTGTTGGAGTAGCTAGTTAGATGAACTTGCCAAGAGAAAATGTAAGAGTGAGCTTGTATACTGATGTAATTTAAATAAAATGGCTCAATGGGACCCGAGTTTGTAATACTCCTCTCTCTTGTTGTAAGAAAATGAAGGGAAAAATAAGGTCTATTAATTGAAATAATTTATATACTAAAATTGTGACACACTAGATGTGTGTGAAATATTAAACGCATACAAATTAATAGTAATGTTTCCCGGTATTAAGTAAGATTCTTGGGTTTCTCTTAAAACGTTGTAGATTCAAATTCTTACCCACTCGTTTCTCGCAAATTTTTTTTTGTTAAGCGTGATCTAAACTTTTTAAGTGCATACCGCAAACTTTATCTCTCTCGCACTTAATAACTGGTATTTAATAATGATTCTTGAAAGGTTTGGTTACAAGTCTAGGATTTTTTTCATTTAAGAGTACTTCATAGAGACGGTGGGCAAGGAATTTGGTCCATCAAGAGTAAACTTTAAATAAAGCTCTAGTGATCAATGCATTGGGGAAATATTACGGTATCCTTAAATCATGTTCCCGATTTGTGTCACCTGATTTTATTTTTCTTTAAGTTAAAAGCTCTTAAACCTTTATCCGCCAATTTTTTTTCCAACATAAATGATACCAATAGACAACATAAAAGACTAAGAACTAAATTGAAACAAAATGCTAAATTGATATTCAAAATCATCAAATAACATAAGGAAATAATTTGCATTGACGGTGAACAAGTAAATACGACTCATCTTCAGTGGCATACAAATTATTTGGTCCGTTTTCATCAATTGACCAATACAAATGAATCTAGTTTCATCCTCTAAAGAATCCAATTCCCTTAAATACGAGGAATCCTTAGTTATAGATGAAACCAAATCATTTTTTTCTGATTATTGATTATTCATACAATATTGTTATCCTCTGCTTCGACTACCTTGTGGTTGTTCTTGCACGCATGAAGCATGAAATTGCATGCATTTACAGCTTCTCCAATTGTCAAATAAATCCATTCTTCACCAATATTAGCATCAAATTTAGATTTATGGAGCTTCCTCATCACCTCACTTCCAGGATTTGCTAATACAAGCTGTATTATTAATACAACAAATTCGAGTCAGTATTTGAACATGTTTATTTTTATACATAAAAACGAGTACGTGTTAGTTTTTGTAATTAGTATCTGAATGTTGGAAAAATGATGCATATCTTGAATCCTTATTGTTGAATAGCATCTTTAAAAATCGAAATGTATTTGTATTTTGTCTGAATAGATAGACCTCTGAATTAGTAAATATTGTTTGTTTGAAATCGAGAAATATGAAAATCATTCATCTTTATGGTGCTATTTGTATTTATGAGGAGTATGCTTACCTTGAGACCTCTTCTATCCATATTTTTCTTGACTTCTTCAAGCATGCTTATTCCACTTGTATCAATGCTACCAACAGCTGTTATAAATTTGATCAATTTTCTCATTAGTAACACATTATGTATATTTTGTTCTAATTAATACCATAAATCTGTTTATCGAATTAATACTTACCGCTCATATCTAATATAACATACTGCAAACTAATTTCTCCATGTGATTTTAACTTGTCTTCCTCGTCGTCAATCCACCTCGAGATCCTAACAATAATTATAATTGATCACCACGATTAGCATCTCATCGATTTTTTTTTGTCAAAATAGAGACGATTTGTTAGCAAAAGGGAGGTTTATGAACATTTTCGCATAATTCAAGAATTGTGAGTCGCATTGTACAAAACACAGGGCGTCTATTAATAAATAAATACGTAAATAAATAACATAGAAATAGATGTACCTTTCTCGTAAGTAGCTTGCATTGGTGAAGTAGATGGGAGCATCAATATGAAGTATGAGAATTCCAGGAACATTTTGAGCCACTGAGTACTGGTCCATGTTTCTATAGGTCATGGAATTTGGAATTTGCCCTAGCAAAAATGTCTTTGGCCTTGCTACAAATAACAGCACTCTAAGCAGAGATATTCCAACCTATAATCACACACATAAATTTATTTAAGTTTAGCTACTTATTAAAATTCATCCCAAACCCCACCCGTTTCCATCCCCTCCCCTCCCCCACCCACCAACCAATATTTTATGAGGTAAAATGCACATATTTTTGCGCGGTAGTGCAAAAGACAAGGTAAAATGCATTTTACAAGCGACGATCACATACCGCAATAACTATGCCAATTTCGACGTTGCCAAAAACCACACCAACATATGCACTTATGCACACAACGAAGTCGAATTTGTCAACCTTCCACAGGTGGAAGGCGGCTTCATAGTCAATGAGGCCAAGCATGGCGGCGATTATTATTGAGGAGAGCACCACAAGAGGAGTGTAATGGAACAACGGTGTTAAGAACAACAATGTTATCATCACAGCTGTTGCCATCACAATATTAGAAACCGCAGTCTTACAGCCCGCGTTGAAATTCACGGCCGTGCGCGAAAATGGACCTGTGTCACAATTTATTTGTAGTCAATGATTATATATATATCAAATTTTTATTTTTATTTTTAAATCGCAAGTGTTACTTATATAAATTAGTCAAATGAAAATAGATCAATATATATAATATTGTTATAGATATACACCTGTGGTTAAGTAGCAAGAAGTGCAAGAGCCAGCAATATTCATCAGTCCAAAAGCAATCATCTCTTTGTTCCCATCAATGTGATAGTTCTTATACATTGCAAAGCTTCTTCCCACTGCTATTCCTTCCTGAATATATATATATATATATATATAATTCAATATTATGATCAATCTTACTACTACTTAAGTAGCTTGGGAAAATTAAAATTTTAACATAGAAAAAGAAAATAAAAAAAAGGCCAAAAAACAAACTTTTGGGTAAATACAGTGTCACTCATACAATGTCCCAACCCACCATCTAAAAAAGTGGGTTTAGCCCACTTCAAATAGCAGTGGTGAAACTAGCTAGGATTTAATAGTCTAATACAAAAAATTAAATATGACATACAACTACATAATTCTCCTTTCTTTTTTCTTTTTCTGTTTATTTTAATAATAAGATCGGGCAAAATATGACATACAACTCACATTTTTTTTTATTTGCAGAAATATTAGTAAAATAACGATATTTTAAAAGTTAAAGTGAATGTGTGCCCACCTTAAATTCCATCTAGCCTGGCCCCATAGGGACAGTTGACAGAAGAGAGCTACTCGATCCTAGTTACATAACTCATTACATTTTATAATAAATTCTACTTAAACTCTTAACAAGAATTTCAAAGAAGAAAGGAAAAAAAAAGGGGGATTCGATCATAACAATTAAAGGATTGTTGTTATATGCTTACAGCGAGAGCAATGATGCCAGTGATGATTCCAGTTTTAATAGCTACTGTCAGGTATGGTGACACAAATGTCAATTCAGATATTGATGGCGGATTCAGCCCTTTTTTCAAGTGCCCAATCTGCAAAAACATTAAAGAATACCAAAAGAAAAAAAAAATTAAAAATTACATCTCACGCATTTATGTTTGTTCTCAAATTAAAGTCAAAACACTAACTTAAAAATTCATTTGTAGAAAATAAAATAATTTTTTTTAATAATTTTAAGATTTCTACATTTGAAGACAACGATGCATCGCTCATCCATTGGATTGAGCTTATACATAGAAATATAGAATCTAATTGTAATAAACTCAATTATTTAATTAATGTATTGATAATATGTTACTGTATGTGTTATGCAAGTGTGTCCTCATCATGTGGCCTTTTAGAAATATGGAACAAAAAATAGATGTATTGTATATATATATATAGAGAGAGAGGGGACTAACCACTTGAACTCCATGTTTTTCAGCATGGGTGAGATATACAAGAACACTTCCAAGGATAACAGAAGTTAGAGGAGCCATTGCATTAATCCAGAAAAAGGCTGGCTTTCGCTTGCTCTACTCATCAAACATGAAACATTAATAAATTATAAGAAAAATAAATGAAAATGAATGTAATAAATTCTTTTTAATTGTGTAAATTTTAACATTATCAATAGTAAATGGTACAACTTATTTATTATTGCAAATAAGACTATTAATTTAAAATATTTTGATTAAAAAAAAGTGAGATCGGACGTCAATTTAAAATGGATGAATTAATTATTAACCAGAATAATAAGTGTGTTTGGAAACTTACAAAGTATCTAGTGAGGATGAGGAAGCAAAGAAAACAGCAGCCCAAGATTCCACTTTCCCACCTCCACTGCATCAACCACCACCGGCCACCAAATATTAATTTAATTTAATTTGTCAAATAAGAAAAAGGTGACGACACACAATAATATATAATTTGACATATCCAGTGAAAAAGAAATACTTTGAGAATTAATTATGCTAAAATTATAATTTGTATATACAATTTCGTCTCTGTTTAGGACTGTCGTCGGCTCGACTTGAGTTTTAGCGACAGATTTTTATATATTACCATTGCCATATTTTTTATAGACAAAAAACTATTGTTAAAATTAAGTATAGTCTGAGTATGGACGTATATGTATATTAACATTGTATAATAATGTTAAGTCATGCACCGTTAGAGCATTTCTAATTCGATTATGAATCTAGGATACATATACACGATGACACAGATTATATGAATTATTGATGAGTTATTACTAATAATGTTCTCGAATGCAATCATTAACTATATTGTTGAGAGTCATTCATGTATTATCTTGTTTACGGCATCGTCAATTTTATTTTTTTTGAAATTTGACTCTTATTTTACAATTATATTTTAGTAATTTAAGTTTCTAGATCTAATTGGCGAGATCTATCAAAGAACAATCACTTTCAATATAAAATTTGATCAATTAGATGGAGGATACTCAATAATTAACATAATACCCATCAAAATGTTTTATTGTGAACATTATCTAATGTGAAGATTTATTTATTTATTTATTTTTGTGGCTTTTATCACACTTGACATATGATGATTTGACGGACAATTCATATTTGTATTGGAAATGCTTTTAGTATACAAGCTATGGAACCCAGATAATTTCATACTTAATTAAGATAATGTTGACGCAATATAAAAAATAAAGATCTATATATATATATATGTTTACAAACCGTCTCTATTACAGACCGCATCCTTATATAGACGTGGATTTTAAAGACTATAATCTGTTGCAACACATGCATTTGATGATTTCTCTAGCGGCAAAAAACCATCACTACAAGTATAGTATGCGTACAGATTGATTGTGCAAGAGACTGGCCGTATATGTGTATGTATAGAGCGTTTCACATACGGACCGGTCCGTACGGACCGAAACCTTTAGCGGCGGTTTTCCGTCGTGAATACATTGGGGGTATGTTTTTAGCGACGGAAAACCGCCGCTAAAGGTCCCGATCCGTACGGACCGGTCTGCATGTGAAAATTTCCGTGTGTATGTATAATTAAAGATGGGTCATATATATATAGATATGTATGTGAGATTAGAAAAATTACCTGATGTGTTTGAGTAAATATGGATCTGAGGACAGATACAAGATCAGTGGCATGAGTGAAATGAACAAGCCCTAGAATCCCCTTCAACTGTTGGAGGCATACAACAGTGGCTGCTCCACTCATAAACCCCACTATTGTTGCATGAGATAGAAAGTCCACAATAAATCCAAGCCTGCAGTTAATTAAAGACATATATATGTATATAATTATCACATCTATCACCATTAAATATAATTAATTAACTAATTTTAAAATACTTTAATGTATATATATATATGTGATTAATTAATTAAGCTGCTTAGATCGTGCAGTAATGTCGAAGATATTTGGGCTGATCGAGCTGCTGAGGGCAATTTGTTTTGACTTAAGTGTTGATAAGAGTGTCTCAGTACAAATACATCATTCTATATAAAAAGATTTAAGATGCTAAGTTGATAATGAGTTCTTTTTTCGCTTATTCCTAAAAATATTAAATTCTAATATATAATTTAGCTTTATGATAGATTTTGTATCTAAAAGAATTAACACATAAGACCCACCCACACATTTTTCAATATATTTAATATTTGACCAATTTCATAACTTAAACATTATTTTTTGAAACAATTTTTCATGTACCTTTGCTTGTTAGTATTACCTAGCGTTAACACTATGTTTTTGTATTAAATTTTGATTATATATATATGAGGCTAGCTCCATATATATATATATACATATATACAACAAGTATAGATAGTTGATGAGTTAATTAAAATTAAGAAAGAAAGAAAAAGAGAAGAAAAGAGAAAACAGTACGTGCGCACCTTAAAAAGCCTAAAGCAGCTTGAAAAAGACCAGCGAAGAAAGTAGAAGTAAGGGCTAATTGAAGATAAAGCTTAGGGTTTTCATGGGGATTAACTTCCTTGCTCAACATTGAAGCTATGAGCAGTGATGCTACTGCAACTGTTCCCACTGCCACATCCCTTGAACTTCCTAACATTGCATATATCAATGGTGGCACAAAGCTTGAATCTGCATTTTTTAATATAAAAATCTTTCAAATCTCTTTTATAACAAAATAACTTCCCGGTGACAAAAAAATGCATTTCATCACAAAATGTTTTGGTCACTAAAGTTTCTTACGTTATTAAAATTTTGACCTACGTTAGGGAAATACCCTTTACTGACAAAGTTTTGAATTTTATCACCAATTTCTTGGCTATTGTAACTTTTTGACGAATTATAAATATCGTCACTAAAGGAATACATTAGGTGACAAAATACAAATTTTTGTTAGTAAATAAATACATTACGTGATGAAAATGTGTTTCTTCAAAATATTTTGTCACTGTACATTTTGTCACAAAAACACATTTTCACCACAAAAGTTTCGTCATTGAATGAAAATTTTGTTGTACTATATAATAAGTGATAGTTTACTGAAGCAATAATTCTAGATATGTACTTAGGATTGAGACCCAAAGAAGTGAATCAAATAATCGATGTGGCATATGTGACAAATGCTACATCATTTGGGTTGGTCACTTCTTTGAATCCTAAACATTAAGTCGGTCTAGAGTCACTCTTAAAGAAGATGACTAACGAACTACCTTCAATTATATATATATATGTAACTTGTTTACATTTGTATTTTATCACTCCAAAATCATTTTGATTGACAAAAAAGTGCCATAAAAGATTCATACAAAGTGTCACTAAAGATGATTTTAGAGTGATAAAATACTTTTGTGAAGTGTTAATATCATTAACCTTTCTTATATTCATATTCGAATTTCACTCGAGCGACTTAATTACTAGAATTCAAGTTCTAGCTAAGTGCAGAAAATTAATTATGTAATTAAGTACTGATGAGAAAATTTTGTTATAGCGGTTGTTGTAGTCTATCTCTCTCATCATGTGATGAAGAAAATAAATAGCATATGATTAGAGAGATAGACACATGTTGTAGCTAACTGCCAGAACAAGTGCTTTTAGTAATTAATAAAAAAAATTACTAGTTCGGCTAACTAGATTTCATGGTTGTAGCCAAGTGGACAAATTAACTTATCCAAATAATGACGAGATAATTTTTGTTGTAAATGTTGTAGTACGTCTACGTCTCCAATCATGTGATGGAAGAGGAATAATTACGTAATGACAGAAATAAACACATGTTATAGCTATAACTTTTACCACGAATATCTTTAGTAATTAACTGAGACAATTTTTTAAAAAGTATGAGTTACCCTCCTTTAAAAAGTAATCAAAAAATTCTATCAAACGACGAATAATTAGAGCAACTCACAAAGCCCGACAACCGCCGGCAAGTTAGCTAAGCCGGCGTAGCTAATCCCCTGAGGAACAGCAAGACTGGCGATAGTAATTCCGGCCAACAAGTCAGCCTTGAAGAAGTCGAATGTATAGCGTGGAGCCCACTCGAGAATGGGCATGAAGTATTGTAACCCTAGCACCAACTTCCGAGAAGCTGGCTGGTTCTTGAACTGCCGGAAAGGGTCGTCAGAGAATAATGTCTCTTTAACTGACTGTTTTAGCGACGTAAATAATGGTTTTGGTGGCGGAATCTCTACTCTGTAACGGTATTCGTACTCGCCGGTTCCCATTTTTTACACTATAACTACAAGTATATCCGGAGAGAGAGAGAGAGAGAGATTGTGTAATGAAGGTGTGTTTGTTTTGGCAAGTTTTTGTGGTTACAAGTGGAAGCGATGACTTGTGTGTGTAATGTGTATATAGATGTTTGTGTAAGTATCTTTATATAGGTGTATCTATGTCGAGAGAGAGTTCTAGAGAGAGGGGGAGGGGGAGGGGGGTATGTGTGTTAAGTGTTGTCGGAGGAGAAGTGTGATGTGAAGAAGACAATGGGGGAGGGGTTACATATATAATGGTAGGGAGGGGAGGTGGGCGGTGGACCTGTTTTCACAAGTGCTTAGTAGGACCCAATCGTGGACTGGCACGTGGCTTGTAGTCAACGTACCAAAATGGGTATGTGTCACCCATCTTAATTTGTGGGCACACCCACACTGGTCAAATTTTGTTCTAAATTAAGAACAACGATGGTGATCACTAAGCCAACCACATGAATTAATTAAAATTTATATATACTCGTAGCAAGTATAAAATATATTATATATATATTTGATTATGTTCTCACTAAAAATACAATATTTGATGCAACTGACATTCATTTTATATACAAGTGTTAGTGCATGTATTGAAGTCCATCCCGGCCAATTCATGATAAAATTTGAAAATCAAAAAAAAAAAATGATATTCTTAAAGTATGTAACAAATGGTTACTGAGACCGGACTAAGAATGTCTACCTATTCTAAAGATAGCTAGTGCGTGTTCAAAATCTAATAATAATTTTTTTATGAATTACATCGGTAAGATTCAAACTCTTGACAATTTCCAACTCTTTTATAGATGCCAACCATCATTTATCACAATATTACAAAACCATATGACATCAAAACTTAATAGTTGAGCACCAATTAGACAAAAGTAATATATGATCTTTATATACACTTTTCTACCCCATAATTTCTATGAAAAGTTTCATGAAATACAACCTTATTTGATTTGAGTTTTTGTCCATTTTTTCAAAATTGTAAATTCACACGTTGAGTTACTTATTATAATTCATGTTAAGAGATTGAATCATAATTAAGTTAATGAGGCTCAAATTTTCTATATGAAATTACCATTTTAGTTTTTAGGGACAAAAAAAACTCAAAATAAACAAGCACTAATTGTCCTCCTTGACCACTTTTTTTGTGACTAAAACTCATTAAGATTTCATTAAACTTCACTAATTGCCCTGACCTGAGATAGTGGATGGCAAGGAAATTTAGTCAGTTGGTCATTCAATAATGTATTACAAATTTCACACCGACTATATAATGACTAAATTATCGGTTGGAGAAATGATGAATGAACAATGTTACCCTGTCCAAAAATGCACAATTTGAATAGCACGTTTAAATACATCTGTATCATTTAAAATGCATTTGGGAAACAATTTTTGAACATTTTTAAGACACGTTTTAGGTTTCTCATAAAAAATTATTACCTATTTTTTTTTTCTAAATTTATTAAGTGGTGTCAATTAAGGTGGGCACGTGTCCAGCTATTTTTGAGGAAACTTTTTTAAATAAGTGATGATATAGAACTTTTTTTTCTTAATACAACAACACATAATTTGAACTCAAGATTTCACACAAGTCGGAAGTGAGTTCTAGCCACTAGATTAATCCTAGAGGTTGATGATACAGAACTTTGTGCACCTTATTTTATCGGAGAAAAATGCTTTTTGCCCACCTTATGTAAAGATCGTGCATCAACTTTTGTCATTTGTCCCTTATATATTAACCACAATGAGAAGTTTGATATATATAGAAAATTATTAAATTACTTCTCTCACGCTAAAAAATATTATAAAATAATATCACAAGGAGGATTAGAATTCACGAGGTTCAATCAACAAGGTCACACCTGCCAGTGCTAAATGAAATGTCATTATATCACAACATATGTCTTAATAAAAAAAAATATTATACATTACATTGTACACATATAAAATATAGCCATATGCTAAATAAACTATATTTCTAGGTATATATTTAATAACTCCCACAACAGTGCAAGTGGCACATACAAGTCTAGGAGCGATGTCCAGCTGCTAGCGTGGCAGGTTGGAGTACGTGGTATAATCTTATTGGGTACTCATTGTTCGACAGTACACGTGGGTGGAGCATGGTCCAGCCCAATAACTTTTGGAGGATTTTTGGGGAAGATACGCCACGTTATTTTGTTAGGCACTTTTTTACTTTCTTTTAATAATATCTTATTAAATTAATGTTTTTAAAGGGCATTCGATCCTACTTATTTCCACTCAAAAACATTATTTCAGAAGAGAAAAAGAATCTTAAATGAATTCTTCTTTTCTACCGAATAGCGCCTGTAATTTGCTGATATTTTTGGATGGTTGATCCATGATAGAATCTATTCTACCACTAACAAAATTATTTGAGTATATATGTATATCTATATATATATTGAATTGTTTATGGCCTGAATATGACACAAAAAATTAATAAGTCTACGGTGTATTTATTACAGAAAAGGAAAATAATTCAAAAAATAATTTGGTTTAATCAAAAGTTGAAAAAGATAGAGATATTTTTAAGTTCTGGTTCTTAAAATTAAAATTTTGAAAGTTTTGAGTCCTTGAAATGTCTTCTAGTATCATCTTTTACAAGTAATTACAACATTTATCTCACATTAGCTATATCTGTCTTAAATTATATCAAAAGTATGCCTTCAGGAATTATGAATTTTAGATTGGACAAACGTGAATTCTATTAAAAAACATCCGAAGTCAGGACGAATCTTAATTTTCTGTAAAATATGAGAGAAACAATCATTGAGATGAATCTACTACTTGCTTTCAACATGGAGAAGTGAAAAGATGATCATATCTAGTCTAGATGAGACAGAGATCCAAGATTAAGAAAGAATTAACTCCTCAACAAGGTCCTATTTTTTTTTCTTTTTCTCAAAAAGAGGTGTGTTTGAAAATTAGAGGATTATTAATTTTGTGCCAGAAGATCGAATCAAATTAAAGATTCTTGATTTTGTATCTTCTTTTTTCTATTGATTGAATCACCATCAAGTGTTAGGGTAAATTATAAACTATGTAAAGGATATTGTTCTTACAAATTTTATATTTCTAACTTCTTTTTTTCTCAAAAACTACAAGGATTAGAGCTCGTAGTTCTTATTAAGAAATTATAATGGCTTGGCTACATAAATGGGAGTAGCCCCCCAATCGGACGGTCCCTTAAAGAGATTTTTTGAAAACTGCCCCTAATGTAGTTTGAGCTTGCTTCACGGCAACCCTCGTGCTCTCCTTCGAAGGTTTGCTTGCTTTTGCCTTCGTTTTCGTTTTTATTTCAATACATCTCCATCATCATCCTTCCGTTCTTGAACTCTTTGTCAAAAACTTGCTTTCGCTTTTGTCAATTTTTATTTCAACTTAAATTGCTTGAATCGTTACCTTTCAAGGTTATATATTTATACTATATTGTAAAGGCAGGACAAATTTAACTTAAACTGTTGTGCCATACTTTTGTTTTCCTTATTGCCCTGCAATCATTCTATTTTTTTTTTCATAAAAATTATGCTTACAAGTTTTGAATCCTGGTTATTAAGAAAGTATGTTAACACGTAAATAAAAAAGTAAAAAATTAAAACTAAAGTACAATAGATATGGTTACGAAGATAATTATTCGTCAAAATTCACCAAACTCGAACTCCTTTCCGAAGAAAAACACAATAAAAAACAGCAGAAACAAAATTAATAATATAAAGTAAGGAAAGGAAACAAAATTACACATCATGAAAAATAAATAGAAACTAGACACAAACATACATAATTTAATTGTATATGAATGAATGAAAACATAGAATAAAGCTAATAAACAATTTAGTTTTAGAATATTACTATCATTGGAAATAAATAGCGCCTTTTTGTTTTTAGTTCAAAAAATTTAAATTATTTTTCTTTTAACCCACTTTTTTGAGAAATTAATAATTGGCCCAAATTAATTTTTAGTTACTAAATATATATTTTATATATGTTCTTAATATTTTTTTTTCTTTCCATTTTACACTTTTTTGACTTTTCAGATCTAAATTTCTTATCATTCAGTATTCACCTAAAATTTAGTTGTTGCTAGAATGTAAAGATATCTTTTAGGGATTTTTATGATTTTAAATTTTGCCAATAACCTTGTAACCTATTGACACTCTCTCTAATCTTGTATTAAAGAAGTTACAGGTTCGAAACCTAATGGTGATATGTCTGTGTGGTTGATGACGCAGTGACTCCAAATGAGAAGACGTGTTAATAGTAAATAAAACGAACTAAGAACGAACACATATAAAGATCTTTGAAGTTGCTAATTGACATTGTAAAGATGTATTTTTTAACTGCTATATTCTTCTTTATAATGGAGTATTCTTTATCTAAAACAGGATCTATTAAACTCCTTATATAGTTGCAATGGCTTATACATTATCTCAAACACATATAAATGCAATATGAGTGACACTTGCCTCATTAGAAGTCAAAGATATGGAGGAAGATTCAAGAATTATGAATAATAGAGAAATCTATGTGTAGGTTTTACACAATAAGAGATTTCATTTGTATAAAATTAGGAAACGTATGTTACCTTAATTAGATGGACTATTTTTTATTTTTTTGAAAAATAATTCAAACAAACATAACCACCTATTTGATTAAATTAAACTTAACAAATAAACATGTCAATTTTCCATAAACAAGACCACATATTATTTTTTCCTTAAAGACGGGAGAGAAAAGAGAAAAATATATTTTTTTCCTTCTTGTTTTAAATATATATTCCTAAGTTGGGAATGATTCATTGTTATCCCTTTCTCTTTTTTTATTGGTAGAGTTGATAAATATCTATAATTAAATATAGAATAAATCCAATCATCTATTAAATGCAATTATGTCATTTAGACATATAATAACTACATTAAGGTAGAATAAATTTATTTTTCACCCCTGGGCTACAGCAAAATAAAGGGTAAAATTTTAGGTTGTTCGATCACTAATTTAACACATGTGATGGGTCTGAATAAAGATACCTTAATATATGGGCGACGCTATTTATACCTCCTATATTTATCACTAATACCCTTCTTGTCACAAACACCCCTTAAAGTAAATTTATCATCACAACCCTTAAAACTCGCCTAATGAGAAGTGAGTACAATCACATACACTTCACCCACTTTGGTAGAGTTTGTTAGTAAGAACTCGCCTAACATTAAAAAAAAATGGAGTGCAGAGTGTTTTCCAAATAAAACCTACCTAATGAGAGGTGAGTGCACTCATATAAACCTGACTTAAATGAGGAGAGTGTGTTGCTAAACACTCGTCTAACATCATGCAATGGAGGGAGGTGTTTGTGATAAATAAAGGGGGTGTTAAAATGTGTTTTTAATTTGCTAAACGGGATATTGAAAAATATGCTTTTTTGAAAAAGTTTTTTTGCAATAGAATCGAGGAATACTATTTTTGTAAATTAAGGGTCTATATTTGACTAAACTCCAAAAGGAATGTAAAGTTAACTTTGTAGTAGATTTTTAAATTGTATTTTTTATAAACCATGCAAAATTAAGTTTGCACTGTATGTTTTTTAGTATATTATTATTATAAATAAGTGTTTAATTGACAGTTCTTTAAAATAATTTTAAAAAATTACATATTCAAAACCTATTAATTAATAAAATGCACATAATAATTTTTTCGAAATTATGCAAAGTTAAGTTTGCACTCCTTATTTTCTAAAACATTACTGTGTATTTGTGTTTATTTGACATTATTTTAAATTTTATGAATAAAATATAAGAATATACTTGTTAAAAAATATAAACGCATCATGCAAAATAAATTTGTATTTGTTTTTATTGCAAAGTTATATTTGCACAAAACATAATTTTGTGTAAAGTTAAGTTTACACTCAGTTAAACCCTATTTTAAAACACAATTGGTAGCCCTTATTTCAGAAAGATAATAATATCTAGATTCTTATTTCTAAAAATTTTATTCATTATTTTTTTAAAAAAAAAACATTATTATACAAGATTTTTTAGTCATTTATTTTAACTAATCACCTCCCGTAGTATATACACGTAGACCAAAAACGAGCCCCTTTGAATTGGGCGGGGCCTAAGCACAACCCTAAGCCGCCTGTGCATCGAGAAAAACTTTCCTGGCACAGGTATGCCAAGTCATTTCGCTGACATGGTAACACCACCCAACGACAACAATCCATGTGGAATCCACTAGCTTCATTTTTCTCTCCTCATATTTTATCTCTCCATCTACTTTCAATTTCTCTCTCCTCCCTAATTTTTTAAGAACATTTTCTCTTTCCTTTGTGATTTTAATGCCTCCATTCTCTCTTCTCTCTTCTTGTTAATGTTTTGTTAATTTATTTTTTTAATTATTTCGTGTTACCACATTTAATAATTATTTCTGTTTTCAGTTTACACTTTCTAATTTGTTCAGTTTATAGAAATAATTATTTATGTTTCAATTGACTATATATATTGTTATGAGCACTCTAATAATAGTGTTATCTAACACTTTAAATTAATATTTTTTAAAAAAAAATTATATTTTTTCGGACAGAAATTTAAAACGCTAATAACAATACTCAAATTTTATTATCTATTTTTGTTTTTTTCTAATACTCTATCATTTCCGAGCTAAAATGATAAAAAGAAAGTGTTGAATGTGTCTACGCATTATTTTCTATAGGAAAATGAAAAGAAAGAAATTTTAAAAAAATTATATTTTCTAAAACCCAAGGAAAAAAATCCAAAAAAGAAAACAGTAAGTTTTTAATTTTTTAAAATTTCTTTCTTTTCATTTTCCTATAGAAAATAATGCGTGGACACATTCAACACTTTCTTTTTATCCTTTTAGCTCGGAAATGATAGAGTATTAGAAAAAAATAAAAATAGATAATAAAATTTGAGTATTGTTATTAGCGTTTTATGTTTTTGTCCGAAAAATATAATTTTTTGTTAAATTATTAATTTAAAGTGTTAGATGATATACTATTATTAAAGTGCTAATAACAATATATATAGTCAATTGAAACATAAATAATTATTTCTATAAACTGAACAAATTAGAAAGTGGAAACTGAAAACATAAATAATTATTAATTGTGGTAACAATAAATAAATAAAAAAATAAATGAACAAAACATTAACAGAAGAGAGGTGAGACGGGGCATTAAAATCACAAAGAAAAGAGAAAATATTTTTAAAAAATTACAGAGGAGAGAAAAATTGCAGTGGAGAGAGAAAATGTGAGGAGAGAATAATGAAGCTAGTGGATTCTACGTGGATTGTTGTGTCATTGGGTGGTGTTACAAGTTTTTTTTATAACTATTCTTATTTTAAAACTTATTTAGCAAAATAGGAGATTTTTGAATTTATTTATGAACATATGGTTGTTTTAAAATCGCTAGTTAATGTCGCATTTTTTGGAAAAAAATTGCTAGTCAAGGTAGCGGTTTTTGGAAAGAAAAAAAAATTCGCGTTAAAAACACTACTCAAGAGTGCCTTTTTTGGTCAAAAATCGATACTCAAGGTTGCGGTTTTTAGGCAAAAATCGATACCTATACTGGTGGTTTTAAGCTGACAAAAATTTCCACTTTGAAACCTAGCTTCTTTATTATTTTGTACAGTTGCTTCTTTATTCTTCTTCTGCCGCCGCTTCTTCTTCTTCTGTTGCTTCTTCTTCTTCTTCTTCACAGTTTAAAATTGAAAAAAAAAACCTGAGAAGTTTTACCACCACTCGTTCATAATAATTTTTCTCTATTTCAAAAAAAGAAGGTATGTCCATTTATGCTATTTTGATTATTTGTAGATCTATATTTTTTGTTTATTTATAGAACTATATATTTTGATTATTTGTAGATGTTTGCATAATAATTATATGAATGAAATAAATAGGATATTATTATAGAGGAAGAGGAGAGACGGAGCAGCGAATGGAAGGAAGAGGATGGATGATGATACTTCACTGTGGAGATTTTAAAAAAGTGTAAAAACGCTGAAAGTGAAGTTGATTTTATCCTTAAAATCAAGACTACTAACATCGATTTTATCCATAAAATCAATACCTGCTTTCTTAGTTTTAATGTGTGAAATTTTTTTATCTTAAAACTGTAACTTTGAGTAGCGTTTTTTCATCAAAAATAACTATATTGAGTAACAATTTTAAAACAACCTTATTTTCACAAATAAATTTAAAAGATTCCTATTTTATTAAATAAGTTTTAAAATAAACATAATTATAAAAAAAATTCGTGGTGTTATCATGTCAGCAAATTGACCTGGCATACCCGTGCCAGGAAAGTTTTTCTCGCATGCATCAGGGGTCAGGGCTGCCTCTGATTAATTCAACATCTACGTACGTAAGAGTATCTTTAATGCGGCAGTCAAAACTTTCGTTCTCAACACTGCTTCAAATTTTGTTTATTCACTTAGTAGATTAGTAAGTTAATTAACAATTATTGTTAGGCATTATAATAATTTTAATTCTGTGATAAGAACTGTCGAACCTGCTATTTTAATGGCTGACAGCCGTTTTATTGAAAATATCGTATATAAAGGAGAGAGAATGTTAAAACATATGCACTTATATTTTTGCTATATTTAAAGTAGTGGGATACACCATTGATTATGGCAAAAACGTTGTTATCTCATTACTGCATAAACTAATACAAATATTGAACAAATGATTGCCAAATTTCAATAGAGAATGTCTACGAGAACATCCAGAATAGAGCTCTTAAAGTTTGAATATTTTTATATTTTTGTTTATAAAATTTATTTTGCATAACATCCGCACTTAAAGTTCGCTTCAATTTTTACTTTAATCCAAAACTCAACCCGCCATTAGGATTTTGGACAAAAAACGTCACGTATCACTTTGATCTTCAAGCCCCATTAGCTACATATGGCATTTTTTGTCCAAGAAAAAACACCACGTTTGATTTTGGACTAAATTGAAAACGAGAACAAACTTTATGTATGGCCATGATACAAAACAAGTTTCATGAAAGAAAGTGCAAAAGCAGTCAAACTTAAGAGAGGTAAAATATAAATAACTCATCCACAATATAGCAAACTAATTAGTTGTATGGCCGGTAATCAAATGGAGTATATATATCTTATTTGTTTAGATGTTAAAATAGTAGCATGGTAAAATGGGGATGATAGTAATATCGTAAAAGAGAGAGATAATAATTATTATGCGGACGTGATTAAAAAATATAACAAAAGCGCATGAGATTGAGATTTGAGAGCTAGGGAGAGAAATTCTTTCACGCATTACACAAATTAGTTTAAAATTCTCCAAATTTTCCTTTCCTTCCATCGCATTTTGTGTTACGTATTTTCCTTCCAAACTTATCTACATATGCGCATAAATTGTCTCAGATGATATATGCATTAATTACATAAATGCATAAGGTAAGAAACTTAGCAAATTATACATCTATCGTATACATGACCCCGCAAAATAGTATTTTATTCTACTTGTAAATATTACTGTGTACGCACATAAATATTAGTTGTTACCTTTGATGTTTTCATAAAATTCTTTCACGGACTATGACTTAAATAATTGCTGTTGGATTCTAGTTAAAGTAGCTATCCTCTTTAATTTAAGAAAGTAGAGATAGTTGATCTTCTATTAGAAAGGTCACAGGTTCGAAATTTATGGACGTGATATTCGAATTTAATAAAGTACTTTGTCCACCCTTTGTGGGTGGTTAGTGATATGTCCACCTCTTATGTGGGTGGTTATTGGTATTGTTTGTGGTTGTTCGTGTTTGTGTGATTGGTGACGCAGAACGAAGTTGATGCTGCTCTCTCGGCTGGGTTGGGAGACTCTTATGACGGTGACGCGAAACAAAGCTTGCTTATTCATCTCTTTGGTCAGTGAATTATGTAGTTCATAGTATAGTTAGGGCAACAAAATTTTATGTTTGACTCCATGTAATTATTTTTGATATGAATGATTAATCAAAAAAAAAAGTAGAGAGAGAGAGCGCACTACTGCTTGTATAGTATGGTCTTAAATAATTTATCGTATAGATTTTTAAAATAAAATAACTACATTAAATTTGTTGAAGAATAGTAAGATCGAACATCGTAAAATATAAGAGAAAAACATGTAGCTAAATAATAAGTGGTTCACCTTTAACATTACCGAAGCCTTTTGAGTTAAAAACCCCTTACCTAGTGATAGGTGGTTAAGTCAGGAACAGTATCGGTGATGGTAGTGGACCTTGTCAAGCTCAATTTCTACATGGTATCAAAAGAATGTTCTATTTCGATTCACGTCCTTAACCTGGTTGGGCTATGAATACTGGGCCTTCGAAAAGGATAGCGTTGGCTCTAAGTTAGTGCCGTTGGCTCCCGAATCAAATTTACCAGTTTCTGATGTGGGAATTGGGTTACCCGTGCGATCCGATATGTGGGTCGCACGTGAGGGAGAGTGTTGAAGAATAGCAAGATCGTAAAATATAAGAAAAAAACATGTAACTAAATAGTAAGTGATTCACCTTTAACATTACCGAGGCCTTTTGAGTTAAAAACCCAGCACTTAGTGATAGGTGGTTAAGTCGGGGACAGTATCGGTGATAGTAGTGGACCATATCAAGCTCAATTTCTACAAAATAATATTTGGTGAAAGGAAAATAATATTTTATATATAACATAGATTAATAGTTTAATTTATTTTTTGGAATATAATTAATATATCAAATCTTGATATAAAAAGAAAGTATATTATTAACTATTAATAATTATAAATGTTAAAATTTATTCATTTTAAAAACAATAAATCTAAAATAAGACTTTTTAATTAAAAACGGATGAAGCAATAAATAATAGCAAGAGAGTATATAAAATTAGCACATCCACCTTTATACGTAAGGAAAAGCTCAGTGACAGCTTGAAGCTCAAGTTGGAAGGATTTTTTAAGTGAAGTGCTAAAAGTTTGTGGCTTGATTTGTTTCATGTGAGTATATCTCTTTGAATTTCTCTCTTTTTGCATAAAACAATTAAGGTGGGTATGATTTCAGTATTTTTTTGACTTTACAAGAAAAGCGAAGTATCTATATAGATCTTCAATTTTTTTATGTAACGAATAATAATATAATTTTAGCGAGATATTTAAATTTTACAATATTAAACATTGACAAGATACGTAATATGACTAGACACCACATATAATACATGTATAAACATTCTTTTTATGCACATAAATATCTAATCGGGATATTAAAAAACTGAAACTTGTATGAAAAAGTTTTTTACAAAAGAACCGGGAAGTAATATTTTTTTAAAATTAAGGACCTATATTTGACCAAATTTCAAAAGGATTGCAAAGTTAACTTTAAAGTAAATTTTTAAATTGTATTTTTTTATGGAATCATACAAAATCAAGTTTGCACTATATGTTTTTTAGCATATTATTATAAATAAGTGTTTAATTGACAATGCTTTAGAATAATTTTAACAAATTAAATATTCCCCATTTAATAATAAAATGCACATCTTTGACGTTGTTTTAAAGTTTTATTAATGAAATATAAAAATATACTTGCCAAAAAAATATAAGCACATCATGCAAAACAAATTTGCACTAATTTTTTTTTATTGCAAAGTTAAGTTTGCACAAAACATAATTTTGTACAAAGTTAAATTTGTCCTCAACATAATTTAGTGCAAAGTAAAGTTCGCATTCGGTCAAATCCCTTATTTTAAAATACAATTGATAAACAAGCCATTATCTCATAATGATAATGATATATAGGCCCTTATTTATAAAAAATATTATTTGTTGTTTTTTTGTGAAAAATATTATCATGCAAGCCCTTTTACCTTATTTTCAGTATCTTTTAAATTAAATTAGAAAATATTTATAAATAAGAAAGTAGTTAAAATAAGGGGAAAAATTGAAAAACATCAAATTTGGTTTTATAACCATATAGAGTGCCTTCTATTTTACAATAGCATGGATTACTATGTATCAATTAAAACAATGGATTTATTTGAAATTTAATCTTACCATAATAGAATTAAGTTAAATAACCACTACAGTAGACTAACTATTTTATGTAAGATAAATCCAAAATAAATAAATAATAATAATAATAATAATAAAACCTTGAAGAATTAATTAAGTTGAATGATGGTGATATATATGTCCATTTTTCATTTTCCTAAGTGGAGGGAAATTCTTGAATATATGATACTTGGCCATGGTAGGCTATGCACGTAC
This sequence comes from Lonicera japonica, assembly GCA_021464415.1. NCBI lineage: Eukaryota > Viridiplantae > Streptophyta > Magnoliopsida > Dipsacales > Caprifoliaceae > Lonicera > Lonicera japonica. The sequence goes on from CM038465.1 coordinate 53,524,063, forward strand.
TAAGGTATAAGTAGGATTTGTTTGTTTGTTTTCCAAAATAGAGATATAAGTTTTTGCTTTTAACTATAAATAAAAAAAAATTCTCACTCCAATTTTTTTTTTGATAAGACTCGAAGTTCGGATCTCTGTTATTAGATATGTTTGTATCTTTTAATTCCTACTTTTCAAAGCAACATCCAACATGCGTCTTTTATAAATCAAAAAGAAAATCTTTACTTTCTTTTAATTTTATCTTTTAATTCCTACTTGCCAAAGCAACATCCAACATGCATCTTTTATAAATAAAAAAGAAATACTTCCCTTTCTTTTAATTTTGTTTTTAAAATGTTACTAGCACGCCCAAGTATATTATTTTTAAAACTTCTCAAAAAAAAGAGTATATTATTTTAAAGGGAAAATCTCTTGGCCGAAGAAGCCCTAGAGTTAGATATTTTCGATTTTGTTTTCGATAATATATTAAAAAAAATAATAAAAATAAACGGTTGGTCTTCATTATTGCCATGTTAGTCCCGGGAGCGGAGCCGGAAGCCCGGAAGTTTAATTAAGGGGAGACAATTATACCATTAAAAACAAATTAATAAAAGGGGGGAAAATTAATATTACTAGTATTTTTTTTTTTCAAAATCGGGAGGGGGGATAGTAAATATATATATATATATATATTATAAATCAATTTAAGAGGAATTTATTACTAAAAATACCAAATTTTAAAAATTAACAAGAAGGGGGCGGGGGTTGCAATTCCCCCCCTTGCTTTCCACTTCCCTCAGCCCATCTTTAGTCCTACTCTTCCCTTATATTTTCTTTTTTCAAATAAAGCGATAATTTTATCTCGTAACTTTTTTTTATAAAGTACAACATTTTTTCTTACAAATTATATATCTATAACCATAACAATATATAAGGATGAATATACAAAGGGTTCAACAACCACATTCATGTGGATCGAACTTGTGACTTCCATGTTATGAGGATAGAGAGAATGTCAATGATCCATAAGGACGTTAGCAATCTTACTCTTCTTTTTCTTTTGCAAATAAAATGATTGTCGGTATATATGATACTGAAAATATAAGAAACTCCATTTGTCACACTATATATGCATAAACATTTTCAATTTATTTTTGAAAAAAGAAGACTGCAATATCAAAGAAAACTCCCTGATTCCACCCCGACTCGAACTTGAGATTTCTTGAATCTAAATGAATGTTTTTACTATTAGGCTAACTCATTCACATGCAATTTTTATTTTTCAACCAAGACTCTGGATGTACAGAAAGCGTCATAAAAAAAATTAGTGACAATCAAAAACTTTTATACTCCATAGTCACTTAACTAACATCTTGTATTCCACTATTAAAGTTCTTATTGTCACAATCATTTGCAGTGATTAAGGTTGGTTGTGGCAAAAAATTATGACTGGTGCTATATCTCCTCTCAGGAGCCATATTTTTTTTTTTAGATTTAAGGTTGAACTTGCTGAAGATTCTTGCTCACTTTTTGTTTTTTTTTCTTTTTTCACTTTTGTAAATTTAAGCCCTAGTTGCCTTCTCGTGGGTCCAGTTAATAGGGTGTCATCTGAATCCTGTTCGAATGTGGAATTCTTTGATACCTTAAAATCGCTAGCCATAGCCACATATACAATATGCACATTACGGCTTAACAATTAAGTTTTCATAATTGCCCAATTTTACCCTACAATTATATTGTTAACATTTTAACCCACACAAAAATTGTAATTTTTCACTTCAAAAAATATTTTAAGTAACTACTTCTTATTCATTCATTTATCAATTGAATTAATTATGTTTTAAAAAATTGATTGCTGTATTTTTATTTTATTTTTGTGACTGTCCCAAATTAAGAATTTAGTATTTTTCTTGGATGTCCCAAATTAAAAGTATTTCATTTTTCTATTTTTTTTGATGTAATCAAGATATTAACTTTATAATAAAAATAAAATAAAATACTTCCAACAATTTATTAAGTCTAATTTAGTGTATATATAACATTAAGAATGAGTGAACATTCACTTTTTATTGGCCTAGTGGTTAAGAGGAAATGTTGTATCCTCAGGGATCAGGGTTTCCCCACCATTATCGAATGTAGATGTACCTCAAAAGAAACATAAAGAATGAGAGTAAGTCAATATTTTAAACATTAATAGTACAAGCAAAAAAGAATCATTCTAAATCCTAACTAACAAACTATTGTAGAAAATCGAATTGCCCTTGCGTGGGAGAGCCAAAGGCACATTCTCTCTCTTTCCCCGGTCCTCAATTACCATTTAGAGATAACTAATTTATCAGATGTTCTTTTGTGCAAGTTTAAAATTAGATTCTCAATTAAAAAATTATCTTGCATAAATCAACGTGATAATACAGCATGAAACGAAATTGATTAGATAATTTGCGTCGTGTTTGAATATTTAACACGATGTCGTGTTGTGATTGTATCTAAAGTATGAAATAAAATTGGATGTATATCACATCAACTGTGTCATGTTTATTAGGATTTGATCATTGCAATCACATATCTCATGTCGTGTGCTGCTTTGATGTGTCGTGTTTCATAAAAATAAAACGATTTCGTGTTGTATCGTGTTTGTATCTTATTTTTTCTATCCTAAATAGGATCAAAAAACTCGAATCCGACTCCCTTTGGAAAGGCTTTAAAGTCTCATTTGGAGAGGCATTTGTAAATTGTACTTTCTTTGTCCCAAATAAAAAAATACGGTTTCATTTCACTCATTCTTAATGTTTTATATACACTAATCTCAACTTCGTAAATTGTTGAAAGCAATAATTGTTTCATTATAAATTTTAGTGTGTTGTTTATACCCAAAAAAGAAGGTTAAATCCTTTTAATTTGGGACGTCTAAAACAAATACTTAATTTGGGATGTCTTAAAAGTATACTCATAAATATGCTATGTTCATTCAGTTTTTTCATATAAGTAATTAATTTAACTAATAAATGAAAGAATACGAAATAATTAAGTAAAATTTTATAAAATAAAAATTAGTATTTTTGCATGGGTTAAAATGTTAGTAATATAACAATGAGGTGAAATTTGGCAATTATATAAAAATATAACCTGTCGACAGAGTGTATGGTCAGAATTGTCAAGTTTTATTAAACTTACGGATAGGATGGCAGAGTCCTTACAATTATGAGCTATATCATTGCATTAAAACGGTATTTTAAAAGACGGGTTAATTAGGTGGTATCCGAGCACTTTGATTAGTGTCTAGACGTAGAGATGAATTAGGTAGATTTAGGCGGGCGTCTAATCGGGTTGGGTGGGACTAGGCTAAATGGATAAATTGAGTTTTCTTCTTCTTTTTTTCCCTCATTTTTTTAGGATCAGCTTCTTCCTTTTTTTTGTTAAAATATTATCATTTAAGAAAACAAATACAACCTATCAACCATCCTAAGCAAATTCATCTTCTATTCCTCCGATTAAAACCAAACCCTAATCAACAACCACTAAAAGATGTAGAAGAACAATTCGTTTTGCCTACTTATAAACTCACAATTCTACATTTTTTCCTCAATCCTATCTTGAACTTTCTTCTTATTTTTCTTTATTATTGTCTTTTCTTTTCACTAGTTTTTTTGTTATTGTTGCTTGAAATAAATTTGATAGATTCACATGTATGTGTACCTGTGTTCAATTTTATTTTGTGCAGTAAATCTAACGACTATATAGTTTCATTTTTTTTTGTGGTATACAAGTATTATATATATTTATATTTAAAAATATTAAAAAAAAACCTCTTGGCGCCTACTGCTTAGGCACTCTGGGCGTTAAACACTTTATGGCCGCACTAGATTTGCATAGCGCCTTTTAAAACATTGCATTAAAATCACTAAAAGCAGTTGTATATATTTTAAAGAGGTCAACCATCCAGAGTAGCTCATTGATCGTGATACAGGGTTCAATTATGTCCATTTTATCCTTGCTATTTTCTCTTGCATAAAAAAATTGCTTGCAATAAGAATGAAACCCTGACCACTAAACAAACTACCCTCATAGTTAAACCTTAATTAAGCCGTCTTTCACTTTTATTAATTTTTTCCCCTAAAATTGTATACATGTAAATAGTACACACATCTGTCTTTTACTTTCATTAAACTTTTATCTAAAATTATATACACATGAATAGCACACATATTAAAGGGTAGAGCCACCAGAGGCAAGGTGGGAATTTGCCCACCTTATTTTTTGAGATATGCTTAATCACTTTAAATAATAATTTTATAAAATAAATGTAGTAAGTAATAATTTGAACCGTGCCTACCTTATTTTACGAGAAAAATTTACACTTTTTCCCACCTTAAATTACATAATCATAACCTACTGGTAAAGGACACTCTATTTCAATGCTTAGCATTTCAAATTGACGTATTGTAATAGTCAAATTAGGATTTTTTTTAACCTTGTTTTGAGATTCTATAATATCAAAAGAGAATGTATATAGCTGTGCATCAAAGTTAACATTTACCAAAACCCCAACCCCCCCAGTAACCCCCCACCCACCCACCCACCCACCCACCGTGGTTCCTCCTTTAGCGTCAGTGGTATGTGTAAGAATTCAAGTCAAGGGAGGCGAGCTTTAGAGATTTTCGAAAAATTTAAAGTAGTAAAATGATAACAAAACCAAAATGTTATATATATATACAGATATATACTGGATGATGTCTTACATGCATATAGAGAACAAAATTCAAAATCACAAAATATTAATTACAACAATTATTATTTTCAAGTATTAAAATTTGGAATACGCTAGCTATAGAGGACAACGAGATGGCGGCAGTAGTGTTAAGCTAGGTTATAGATCGAAGAAAGATTTATTCAGATCATCACGTTAATCCCATTAATACCGTAATCTATTGTTTGTGATCATATAGAAGAAAGGGTTTAAGCGACAAGCTTTTTCCTTTAACGGGTAAAAATACAAAAGAGGGTTATTTAAGAAAAGTGTACTTCAATTTACTCTCACTTATTTAAAGGAAGTTTAAAAACTATATGAACAGCCCCTCTAATTATTAAAGTTTACAGAAAGACCCCTAATACTATGAAAATCTTCAAAACCCCAAGTGGCATCCACCCCCCTCGCCCTAAGCTGTGTACGCCCCTATTTAGCATCAAATTATAGCTCTATCACTACATGCATTGCGTCTACAGAAGATCTTGTAACTATAAAATCTATTTGTGTGGCCACAACTCTCCATATCTCTCACGCACAGTTGCTATTGCACCAATTTCTAGATGCATGGGCCTAGGAATCATTAATCTTCTAGAGTATATATCCTTCTCTTTATTCCATAGAACACTTAGTTCGATCTATCTCCCTCCTAAAAGTAACAAACAGTAGCACTAGCTAGCTATTTGCAGCCATTCAAACGCCAATTTCAGCAGCCACACAATTAACTATGTGGTCATTATATATATATATATCAACTCATCAATCACTCGATCACCTGGCTATCTTTCACTCAAAAAAGCACATCAAACTTTAGTTTGTACTACACCAACAGCAACAACTACTATCTATAGATTCAAAGTTCCCAAATACTACGTACCCCAATGGGGAGGCCCTTTTGTATATGTATATATATATATATAACCCACCTTCACAATATTCGAATAATTAAGAAAACATCTCTCACTCAAAGGTGATCCACATATATAACAGTACTCCCCACACATTTTGGGTGGAATGTTTCTTTCAAATTCATTATTCATGCCCTACCAACTCATGAATTATTTTTTGGCTTTTTTATTATTATTATTATTTTATACTCCCACTATATTTCGTCTCAAATTATTGGTTACATTTTGGCATTTTGATTTTGATACCTTTTAAGAGAACTAAATTTCAATTTTATCATTATCTAAGAATTAAAATTATTATTATTTTTGTCAAAAAAAGAAAAGAATTAAACATATTGTTACGGCAGCTTTGATATATTCATTATGTTGCGGAAAAAAAAAATTCTTAATTAACTCGGAAGATATAAAAAATTGAAACATTTAATTGGAGGAAAGATTTTTTTCCAAGACCGTACCCAGAAGCAACCATTAATGGTTTTAGATTTATAGTGGTAGATACCCTACACTATCCCCAACTATATAGCTAGTGCAGAGGTATTTTTGTAATTTGCCCCTACTCACCACATGGAGAATAATATAATATATAATTTTAAAATTAGTTAAGGTATGTATATATGGAATCTTTAGATGGATTATCATAACAAATTAGAGAAAAGTAATTATATGATTATGAAATTATTGGATATATAGTTGTGGTATTAGTTATTAAAAACATTGCATATTTCTAAAACTTTTAAATGGAGTCCACAAATATCTACTCCAAAAGGACAAATGATTAATCACATGAAGTTTCAAGTATCGGAAAATAAATTTAAAGTTTTCGGTGCACTAATACAAGCACATTTAATCCTTTTAATAGTATCGTAAGTATTTATGTATTAAATTATACTTCACAATATCTAGGTTAACAATCATTTTCATGAAGGGTCAAAGTGGATGTTGGTTAATAGTTTGAGGGGTAAAACGGAGGTATTTAAAGTTGAGAGGTTTAAGTAGAACTTAACCTATATATAGTTTAGGGTCCATTTGTGTAGTTTACTATGTCTTTTAATAACTATTACAACTTTAACCCCAAGATTTCAAAACATTACCAACCCAACCTGATACTTTCAAGGTTGACACAAAGGTCCTAATGGAAAAAACATACTTAAATGGAAAAATCCTAGTGGGGCCTTAAAGCCCCATAGTGCCTACTCCCCTGATTGTTTCAGATCCAGGTTAGCGTTTGAAAGTGTGACCACCACTACACCAACTCAATAAAATAGCCACATAAAAATTCGCAGAGGATATCCTGATTTGATTTCTATCCTTACCTTGCGATCTAGAACCATTTGAATCTATCTATTAATTTTATAAACGAAAGTTCTGCTTTCTTTAAAATACTAAACTTAATATTGAAAGTGTTTTTGTTTTGATTACAATGAAATTAATATTGACAAAGGACTTAATGAAATAAGACATTGTTAGTATATAGCATTACAAATTAAGTCTTCTAGCAATTCAAAAAACTAAAATCTTTCATAAATATAAATAAAGTGTCAACACTTGAGCGGAAGAAATTGGATTGGTCAAATTAAAAAGACAAGCTATATATGCGAGAGGAATCATTAGAAAAGACGAGCAAAAGGGATAAGAAGGTAGAGAAAATGACAAGACATGTAATGCAATTGAAGGGCGGTGTAAATGTAATCGAGAGGAAATGGAATTCAGAAGAAAACTGTCATTTTAAACCCCAACGTGTATTCTTTCCTTTCCCTTGGATTTTTGTTAAAAGTAACTCAGAGAATGTAAAACCACTTAATGATAATTTCATATATTTGGGAAATGGGAATCCCTATTTTAGTTGACCCATGAACATGGAAAAACAAAAAACAAACATTGTACAAGTTGACTTTGTGAAAGTATTGGGCAGCAATATAATGGGTCATCATTTTTTCCAAAAATTATGGTTGAAGTTTTGTGTATAGTCGGTTCATCTTTCTAAGAAAAAAGGACAATAGGAATTTTATGTCATCATATATTCTTCAATTATTGCAAGTTGTATGTCTCCATAGAGCTTGATTAATTTGCAACTATTCATGCATGGAATTGATGGGATTGATTACACTTGAGAATTTATTTGTGACCACAACTCCGATCTTGCAAATCTATAATCTTGGACTACATTCCTTGGTTCTTGATATGGAACACACTCCACATGTTATTAATATTTTTAATGATTTATGATGAGGAGTTTGACAACGATTAAATCATAATTGATTATTATAGCTAAGAATTAACAATTATATGTCTGGAACATTCTTTTTTCTCTTATCTTCTTATTATATGATCGGTCGTTAGGCTCACCAATCACCTGCCACCTACCACTGGCCATGGCCATTGAACCTCCAACTACATCACCTGAGTTCCGACAATGTTAGCGGAGGTGGTCAAATGTAATTTCTAGTAAAATGACGGAAGTTTATTTTAATTTTTTGAAAGAAAATGAGAGAACACGCAACACAATATAATTTAACAGGTAAAAATAGGCCGTTACTTTAAAATAATTATATTCCTTGTAGCTAGAATACGGTGCCTTTTTTAACATTCATTTACATTCTCTGTATTATCAATATATATATATATGAGAGAATGTAGATGAAGTTTAAAAAAAAAAACCAATTTCTATTTAATGTAATATTTATTTTTCTAAGTTAAGGATGGATAATTTTGTAATTTCATGTTAGTTCCTGGTCTAGTACAATAAGATATTAGAGAAAAAAAAAATTCTCAAAAGATCTATTAATAAGAGCAAAAACTCCGCGCACATAACACATTAGTTCACCTCAGATGATGCGGGGGGTGTGGACTTTCGTACTAATGTAATAAATGGGCAGCTATTGCAATTGTGCTTGGATATAGGCAGTCTGCCCACAGCATTATGTTCGTTTCATTTGAGCTTACACAACAAGAAGGTAACTAGTAAGTCCTCTTTACATTTCATAAACCGTTTGATTTTTTTTAAAAGGTAAGTATGAAGTCAATTAAAAAAGAATTATATTTGGATTAGAAATCTTAATTAAAATGGAATCTAAATTTATATAATTTAAATTTAAATTTTATTGGTGGATATACTACCTTATCAATTTTAAAAAGAGTAATATTATAAAACTTTGTTTAAAATTTTCATGATCTAAATGTGGATTAATTGCAAGATATTTGGTAGATAAAAACAAAATCAGCCATATGTACTTATATTTCACAATCCCTTTAGTTTTTTTTTTCTTTTTAAGTATTCACTTTCTTTTAAATTAAGAGTATACTCTATTTTTTTATGTACTAAATTGAAGAAAATTATTAATGGATATATATATATATATATATGAGACATAAAGCCCTAAACTAAGTCATTTATGCTACATATTAAGTACAAGGATTATTTCTAGAGACCTTTTTTGTGTGTGTTATTTTAAGAGTAATCGCAATATCATAAATTAAAGGGTGGCATTATTGTTAAAGTAATGTAAAACTTTAAAAGTATACATTACAACTTCTCAAAGCAGTATTATGTTCTGATAAAGAGAATATTGCTTTGACAATATGACTACCCAAATTAAATAATTAACGTTAGTCACCCTATAACCAATAATTAAATATACCTCCTCTATAATCAGAATTAACATTTATCAATAATTGAAATGGTTGACTCACTAACTTAACTGAACAAGAGAAAAGATAAGTTAATCTTCTCAAATCTTACTCTCTGTCTATATTGAGGGAATTGGAAAGGTGGTGTCAAATAGGCCGCTTAGCCTTGAAGTTCTTAGAACTACAATGAGAGCGGCATGGAAGCCATCATGCAAAGGGAGTGGAGGTGAAGAAGGTGAAGGAAAATCTGTTTGTGTTTTGGTTCTTTAGCGCAATAGACGTGAAAAAAGGAGTTGGGTGGAAGACCATGGAAGTTTGACAAGCATCTTCTAATCGAACAGATGGAGGGGAATAAGGCGGGGTCGCAGATAGAATTCAAAATGTCCATTTTGGATCGGAGTCTATAACCTCCCATTATATCGGATGGATAAGGAAAATGCGATTATGATTAGAAGTGGGCTGGGACGGGTTCGGTTCCTAGACAATTTTCGAAAAACCGTTAACCGAACCATTAAATCATAACGGTTCGGTTCTAAGTATAAAAAAGTGAAGAACTGTTTAAGAACCGAACCGGTTCTAACGGTTCGGTTCCTCCGGTTTATTAGTTAACTGTTAACAAAAGAAAAACCAAAATATTAACAGTTATTCGGTTCTTCTGGTTTATTGGTTAACCGTTAACAAGAGAAAAACCGAAATATTAACGATTATTGAAAAGAAATAACGGTTATTGGAAAGAAATAACGGTTCTAACAGTTCTAATGGTTCTAACGGTTCGGTTCTTAAGCATTGGAATAGAGCTTATAAGGAAAAGTTCAATAACGGTTATTGAAAAGAAATTATATTAAGAACCGTTAACCAAACCATTAACAAATGACAAGAACCGAACCGTTAAAAATAATTAGCAAATTTTGAAGAACCAAACCGAACCAGTTTTTATCAGTTCGGTCCGAACCGGTTCTCCGATTTCCGGTTCTATTTTTCCAGCCCTAATCAGAACCAAAGTGGGCGAATTTTTAGAAGTTGATTTTAACAGATGTTACGGGAAGGACCGGTCCGGAAGTTTTGGGGGCCCAAAGTAAACTTTGAAAATGGGGGCCTCCATAATATTACAAATGTAAAATTAAATTTTTTTAAAAGTACATTTAAAAATAAATTTCAATAATTTATTATTTCAAGTATTTAAAACGTTAGTATCTGTTAGTTTTCGTTACTCAAATTAGCCTCTCTTTTTTTAGTAAATATTGAATATTTATAATGTATAAGTGTGCTTTTATACTTCTACATAATTCAATATATATACATGGAGACGAAAATGTAAAGGCCCCTAAAAGATTCAAAATTTTGGAAGACTAAGGAGACCGCCTTCTTCGCTATACTCTCATACTAACCATGAGTACGGATTGGGGTCAATTCCTTCACATAATAGTGAAATTGGATGATTCTAAACCTTTGATGAGAGGCCTTCCAATTAAAGGGTTAGAGAACAATGGAGGTATAGAGAACAATGGAGGGATGGGCTTCATTCGCTATGAAAAACTTTCAATCTTTTGCTATTTGTGGTCACAATAGCCATGTTGAGAAAGAGTGTAAGGTAAATGTAATGACCATAGCGTTATGGACAGATTGTTATATGTGTTTGAATATATTATAGTAGGTGCTGATAGGTTACACATTATAGGTATTTGTTCCACATCGCATAAGTGAGATAAATAGATGTGATATATATATATATATATGGTCACTAGTACAGTCCTTTCTAACAAGAGGGCTTTTGAGAGGAAAAAAAACAAAACCATACGAGAATAAGCTCAAAGCGAACAATATCTTACTAAGTCGATAGTAAGGGGGGATGGATGTAACGATCCTAGTGTTGTGGGTAGACTATTGTATATGTCTGACTGCAGTAGGTACTATTAGATTACACACTATTAAGATTACACACTATCAGTGGGAGCCTCATCCTTCCTAGCAAGAGACATTTTGAAGAAAAAAAAAATAGGATGGACCGATATATGCAACAAAGCTCCTCACGAGAGGAAGACAAGAGTAGTTGGCAATTTGGAGAATGGCTTAACGTGCCAAATAAGAGGAAGGGAAAAGTAAAAAGTTCAAAAAGATATATTCTACTCAAATTGGTTTAGATTCATTTGAGTTATTAGATTAATATTCGAAATCTTACATTAGTTTTCACTTTCCTCTATTATATCAACTTTTAGACAAACTTTAAGATATTATGGTGATGTTTGGTGGCTGTTTTGAGTTGAGTTTTTAAGTTGAATTTTTAAAATATGGTGTTTGGTAGAATTTGAAAGTATGTTGAAAAGTGAATTTGGTTTTGTTTGAGATTTTTTCAACCAACTAAAAAATCTCATCAAAAAATTACAAAAAATAGTCACAATAAATCTTATTTTATAGATCTCGACGAATATGTTTTAAATATATATTTTATTATTTAATTTTGATTTTTTAATTTAAAGTTATAGTGTTTTAAAAGTTTTTTTAGAGAGAGAAAGTAAAGTGAAATAAATTTTGGAAAGTGTGAAAATATAGTTGATTTTGAATTGAGTTTTTTTAAATTTGGGAAAAAAACACATATAACTTTATATGCACAAGTTAAAATTTATAAAAATTATATATATAAAATCAACTCATCAATATCTATAAAATCACCCTCCATTCTTCTATCTTTTAAAAATTACCCGAACCTATTATCGCTTATATCAAAAAAAAAATCAATTGTGTGAGCAAAATTCCGTGTAAAAATTAGAAACTATTTGGATATAATATAAATTAAATCATTTTATACGTGACTAGTAGTGCAAAATAAACAAACGCAATCAAACTTTTATAAGTAATTATTTAAATCAACTCAAGTTAGCTCTAATTTATTCTCTAAACCGTAAAATAATATTTGGGGTAAAATATACTAAACCCCCTTAAACTATCATAATTTGACACTTTACCCTTTAACTTATAAAAATCGACACTATACCCCCTTAAATTATTAGATGTTATCACTTAACCCCTAAAATTATATAAATACCCTTGTACAAAGTTTGAGGAAAAGAAAAATAAAATAAACCAACCCCCCCTCTCTCTCTCTCTCTCTCTCTTATTATCCTCTATTATTGGAGGAGAAGAGCTCTACATTTATCACCACACATTATCATCATCATCATCACCTATTTACACCACCACCATTAACTTAACTTTGGCAATGGAACTTTGATAACCCATTCTCTCTTAGAAATATATATATATATATATATGTATATAATAATGTGTTATGATTTTTCAACTCTAAAAATGTATAAGAGGATAAAGAATTATGTGGCTGAAACTTATTACTTTTTGAATGGTTGATAGTGCCTTTGGTACGAGTTATGACTTAGTGTATATATATGTCGAACTATGTGATACCCAAATTTTATCTCTAAAAATATGCATATTATGCTTATGTACGTATACATATAATTTATAAATACCTTAATATAATTCGTACGTATGTTAATATTACATATAAGAGTTATTGGTTAAAGATGATAAAAAATAAATAAATTGAAGTTATAAAATTTAATAGATGAAAAGATTAAACGAAATACATATATATGTGTGTGTGTGTGTGTGTGTGTCTGTAAAGAGAGAGAGAGAGATTGATCAATTTTTTTGTTTTATTTTTATATTTTGAACATTTGTATAAGGGCAAATATATTTTTTGGGGGGTGAAGTGACAACAAATAATAGTTTATAGGTGTTTAGTGTCGACTTTTATAAATTATGGGGTAAAGTGTCAAAGTATGATAATTTAGGGGGATTTACTGTATTTTACCCTATTTTCTTTTCCTTTTTTTTTTCAAACTTTGTACAATGGCATTTATATAATTTTAAGGGTTAAGTGATGACATTTAATAGTTTGAGGGGGTTTAGTGTCGATTTTTATAAATTATGGGGTAAAGTGTCAAAATGTTATATTTAAGAGGGTTTAGTGTATTTTACCATAATATTTGCTGATAGTTATGGCATGTTTGGTCCATGTTTTTTTTTTCTCCAAATCATGGTTTAAAGTATCGGCCGAAACCGATCCGAGATCGTCGATACCGAGTTAGAATAGGGGGTGCCGAACTGCTATTTTGATCCGATATGATTAAAATCGCGATATTTCAAAATATCATCGATATTTGACCGAAATCACACCAAGTAGCTGATATTTCGCTCTGTACTGAATAATTGAATAAAGTAACTAAAGTTAAAAAAAAAAGAAAAAAAAAGCTACACCATGTTGGACTTTAAAGACTTGAATTGTAAATTGGTATTTATTGAAAAAAAAATGTTGATTTGTTCCAAAATAATTTGTTAATCTTTGTTTAATTAAATTAGCAACTATTAAAAAAAATATTGATTTGTTCAGTTGTTCCAAAGTAATTTATTAATCTTTGCTTAATTAAATTGGTTTAATCCTGAAAAAGAGAAGATTAGAAGAAGGAAGAAAAGAAAGAAGAAAAAGAAACGAAAAATAAGCAAAAAAAAATAAAATAAAGCAAAATAAGCGGAGGCATCTAGTAGATCTAACTAGGTTCCTTAGTTATGATGAATATTCTAGTGCCTATGATCCTTATTCACAAAGCTATCGGCGCATTGATGATCAATTGCAGAGTTTAAACTTAGGCCAACACTATTACGGTGGACATGAATACAATTATGATTATGATAGTCGTAGACATAGCATTTCTGGAGGCAGAATATCTAGTTATGATTTTGGCACTGGTTGTGGAGGTTCTGCACAAAATTATGCTAGTAGTGGGGAATCAAATAATAGTATTGCTACTCGTGGTGGTTATTATGGAAGTAGTTGTAGAACGTATCATGATGGATCTTCAAGTAACAGTGATTATCGAGGATTTAGATACTATCATCACTATGGCCAACTAAATTTTTCTAATTATGGGTCATCTAGTCATTCCTCTCATCCTTACCCCACAAGTGCCAATTCCCAACCTCCTTTATATCATTATTCCTCATTACTAGAGTTCTTGAGTAATGATGATAATTATAATCTATATCATTATTCTATGCCTAATTGAACTTATATTTAAGATATTTGTACTTTATAAGATTGTATTGTTATATATTTATTGAATTATGATGTAATATTTTATTACCAAGTGCGACAGATGATGTTATTTTGATGTAGAATATGTAATTTGTACTAGATAATGTTATCATGCTTATCTAATTGATCCATCTTATTAATCTCATACTTTAGAATTTTTTCATATTTTTTTGTAATTTTTTGGGCTTTTTAAATAATAAATCAGTCCATATCGCCGAAACTGAAACCGATACCGATATCTGACTTGAAAATTGAGTGCCCGGGTTAACCTCCGAAACCGCGACTTTAAACCATGGCTCCAGCCTCCAAATCATGGTTCAAAGTATCGGCCTTTATAAGATTATATTGTTATATATTTATTGAATTATGATGAAACCAATCTGAGATGGCCGATACCGAATTTTTTCATAGTAATTTTTTCTTTTTAGAATATGAGGTGATATCCGAACCGCTATTATGATCGGATATGATTAAAATCGCGATATTTCGAAATATCATCGATATTTTACTAAAATCACACTAAGTCGCCGATATTTCACTGATATTTCACTCCTTGCTGAATAATTTAATAAAGTGACTAAAGTTTTAAAAAAAAAAGTTACCCCATGTTGGACTTTAAAGACTTGAAGTGTAAATTAGTATTTATTAAAAAAAATGTTGATTTGTTTTAAAATAATTTGTTAATCTTTGTTTAATTAAATTAGCAACTATTAAAAAAAATATTGATTTGTTCAATTGTTCCAAAGTAATTTATTAATCTTTGCTTAATTAAATTAGCTTAATCCTAAAAAAAAGAAGATTGGAAGAAGGAAGAAAAGAAATAAGAAAAATAGACGGAAAAAAAAAGCAAGAAAAAAAATAAAGCAAAAGAAGCGTAAGCATATAGCAGATCTAAATAGGTTCCCTAGTTATGATGAGTATTCTAGTAGTTATGATCCTCGTCCACAAAACTATCAGCGCATTGATGATCAACTACAAAGCTTAAACTTGGGTCAATACTATTACGATGGACATGGATACGACTATGATTATGATAGTTGTAGACATAGCATCTCCGGAGGTGGAATATCTAATTATGGTTTTGTCACTAGTTATGGAGGTTTTGCACAAGATTATGCTAGTAGTGAGGGATCAAATAATAGTATTGCTGCTCGTTGTAATTATTATGGAAGTGGTCGTGGAACATATCATAATAGATCTTCAAGTAGTAGCGATTATCGGAAATTTGGGTACTATCATCACCATGGCCAACCAAATTTTCCTGATCATGGGTTATCTAGTCATTCCTCTTATCCTTACCCCACAAGTGCTAATTCTCAACCTCCATTATATCCTTATTGAGTAATGATGATAATCATAATATATATTATTATTCTAGGTTTAATTGAACTTATATTTAAGATATTTATATTTTATAAGATTGTATTGTTACATATTTATTAAATTATGATATTATATTTTATTATCAAGTGCGGTAGATTATGGTATTTTGATGTAGGATATGTAATTTGTATTAGATAATGTTATTATGCTTATCTAATTGATTCATCTTATTAATCTCACACTTTATAATTTTTTCATTTTTTTTTTTTAATTTTTTGGGACTTTTAAATAATAAATCAGTCCATATCGCCGAAACCGATATCCGAGTTGAAAATTGAATGCCCGAGTTAGCTTCCGAAACTGCGATTTTGAACCATGCTCCAAAATTTAAAAACTCAACTCTACTTTTACACTTCTCAAAATTTATTTCACTTTACTTTCTCTCTTTAAAAAAAATTTTTTTTTTAAAACACCATAACTTTAAATTCAAAAATCAAAATTAAATAAAAAATATATATTTAAAACATACTCGTTGAGATTTATAAACTAAGATCCATTGTCACTATTTTTTTAAATTTTTTTATGAGATTTTTAGTTGATTGAAAAAAACTCAAAAAAAAATTAAATTCATTTTTTAACATAATTCTAAATTTTACGGAACACCATATTTTAAAAATTCAATTTAAAAACTCAATTCCAAAGATGAACCAAAAGAGGCCCTTAAATTTATAAATAATTATATAAAATCTTTAGTAGGGCTCAAGTGATTAAGAACTTATGGTTGATTCTCGTCCCTCCCCATTTCATGTGCCTTTTCCCGGTGTATTTGAATGTTGGACTCTATTTTCTGATATATATATATATATATATACTTCCCTATTTGATCTTCATAATGTAGGTGATTATAGTATTCTGTATTCATCGCTTATATGAATGGTATGTGATTTCTCAACTATTAACTCTCTTTTTTTCCTGGTACAAGCTGATTAATTTAGTATGCTACAAGGTAGAATGTTTCAATCTGTTACTCTATTACTGTAAATTCTCATAATATCTACTCAAATCTTAGGCACCACATTTGCAAATTGATCTGATTTTGCAATTGATCATCAGATGCTCTCAATTTCTACTAATTTTGGAGTTTGGGAAAATTAGGGATTGACTGAACTTATTATTTAGGGTTTTTAAAATCCTTTCTGAATGGAACTTTTGAGAGTGAAGAGTCATCTTACGTAAAGGTTTTTTTTTTTTTTTTTTTTGAAATGAGGTCTAAGTCTCCCTTTAACTGCAAATAAAGAAAACCCCGCTAAACCCCCTTGATGAGGCTTGAACTCGGAATCTCTTGTCCGAGTGGGCACCCCGCTAAACTTGCCCCTTAAGTAAAGTTTCTCCACATGATGGGCGAGCTGTGCTTGGGCTACCCCGGGCTGAGCCCACCTAATTTTTTTATTTTTTTTTAGTAGTAGACTTAAATTTTATTTATAAATATATGTGTATATAAATGTGTATAGCCCACCTCATTTTTTCTAATATTAATCTCTATTAAAATTTTATTGCATTTACCACCCATTTTGATTCTGTGGGCATCTTTCCAACTAGGCTAGATATAAGGGGAAATTATTATATTTTTTGTATATTTTTGAATATTTAACCCACTTGCATATATAAAAAGTTGGTATCTTTTGAATGCATTTGAATATATTATATCATTTTGGTTTGTTATATTTTACGTTGTCAGTAATTCTTAGCCCGGGTCACTTATAATTCCTGGCTACGCCCCCACATAAGTTTCACTAAATTGTTGTTAAAATGGTACAACCTTGGTGCTAGTGGCGCCTAACATTATTAAACAATCACTAAATGCTAATATATTATAATGCTGTTTAATTATTTGTTAAATAGGGATAGCTTTGTAAAAATTAGTGAATTATAGAGGGAATCCTCTTAGCTTTCCCCCATTTGACGTGGGAATAAAAATCATGATTTTGGGGGAATTCTCATTTCCTAGAAATCTTGCCTTACCTTGCAAAACTCCACCAAATGTTGCTAAAAAAAGACCTAAACAGACCCTAAAAGTTGTTGAATTTAGCATAAGTTATAATCCTTGGGGAGGAATGTGGCCTATAGCTTCATCACATCAAGCATTGCATTAAATTAATGATGAAAGTAATTGCTGCGGTTCCTTGTTCTTTAATTTGATCTGAGAGTCATGTTAGAGCATCTCCAATGCAACCATGAATTGGAGAAAAATGGAGTGCCACATAGGATATATAGACAATGAGTCAAAAAACCCATCTCCAATGCAACCATGTATAATGACCATGAAGGTGATGTGTCAAAAAGATGGGAAGACATTGTGAGGGTGACCCTCTACATCTAGAGGGTCTTCTAGACGATGTCTAGATGCCACGTCATCATTTTTACATTAATAATTTATTTTTAAAATTTTAAATTATTTTAACTTTTAATTTACAATTCTATATTCAATAAAATTTATATTGTTAAAAAATATTCTTCAAGATCTATCAAACAAAATCCATATACTTTATATTTTTTTATTAAAAAATTTGACGAATTATGTCAATAGCAATTTTATAGACAACACCATTGGAGATGATTTTTTTAGAGCTTGACCATCAACAATATTTTTAGTTCCACATAGGAACCATGTTTTTAAATATGCTTACATGTCCATATTTTTAGTACATCCAATCCATGTTAGCATTGGAGATGCTCTTAATCTTCACTTGAGTGGAGTCCAAATTTATTAATTCTCTCACTTCATTGGCTAATGCATTAAATAAACGAGGACCGACAGTAATTACTCCATTATTAATGTAATATACTAACCAACGAGGTGTGAGCGTCATGTTAACCTTCACATTTGGAGAGTCAATAGATCTGGATCACGTGAGTCATGAGTGAGAGTCAGTAATTTTGGACTCGCATAATTGATCAGCTGAGGGTAGACACAAGCTGCTATAAAGGTTGTAGTAGTTGAAGTAGTTGGTGATACTAAATAATAAGCTGAACTAGCTATGACCATTTGATATCTTACAAGAAATCTCTTAATAAAAAGTTTGATTGTAAGGAATGGTTTCATAATACTTTCGGATAGGGATTCTTTGCTTCAAGGAATTCGGGTGCATATAACCAGAGGACATGTGCAAAACAAGAGCTTGTGTGTATAAAAAGATGGTTTAGAATTTTCGAATCTGTTGATTCTGTACAGAGAATAGCAACCACGAATGCCAATAACTTGTTGAGTAATAAGAAAACCAAAAAAATTGGGACGAAGGAGAAAACTCAATGTTTATTTATCATTAGCTTCAAAGTAACTCGTTCAGTGCATCTTGTCATTCCTGTTCTAGAATGGTATTGTAAGGCTGAATCTGTCACCCAGAAATTTATCAAACTTGCACAAAAGCCCTATTATAAGATTGCACTTGTCAGATGTGTGCTAGGTTTGCTTCATCTTTGAGGGTGTGTTTAATTAAATTCTCCAAATATGATATTTTCCCTCTTCAGGGTGCCTGCTTGTATAGTTTCCCATGGAATCAATTTTCGTGGTACAACTTGGTTTAGCTCAATTTTCTCATTCTGCTAAGTTTGAAAACCGGATCCGACCTATGTTTTTTGTTTACTATGGAAAAGTTTTCCATGCAAATAATTTCCTGGGATTCAATTATTTTCCATATGGACCGATAAAACAATTCTTATAGCTAGTGATTGTATGACATTTTCCAGGAGTAGGTAGTCGAAAAAATGAGGGACTGAAAAACCATCTCATGAAGGAAACAATATTCTGGGGATAAAAAATTTCACACTTGGATAAATGTCTATAAACAGATTGTAACGTGTACATGCAGTTGATTTGCCTTGTCATTTTGCCTCATTAACCACATCTAAGTTTCAGCTGCTGAGTTATTTAAACACAATAAACACAAATGTTAAAACTCTACATATGTTGACCCCGAAATCAAGAAGAAAATTTGTCTGAAATATTTGACAGCTTCTACACTTAACATCAATGCATTCAAATACTCCCATTGAAGCCTCAATCAGTGTTTCCGCTACACTTTTTGGTACACGCAATTAGTACCTATGCCCTTTTTCCTGCATTAACACAAGTAGATATATTAGTACCAAAAACATTCCTACTTTTATTCATTAAATTGTATTCAATAATTTCTTAACCTACTTTACTCACATCAAATGCAACGAGTGATCTGCAGTAGTTGGTATTTGTCAGCATCGTACTGTTGGATCCACATTCACTATCCATAAGTGAAACCACTGACCTATCAAGCTTGATGGACCACGGATACTGATAATTCTGAGCCGTTGAACCAACGTGTGAAGATGACCGCTGCATGCGCACCGCCCTTGGCACATTCCTTCCCTCTATCGACGGTCTACGTTTGCTAGATTGCCTCTCAAATGTCTCCACAGGACGCTGCTTGGGTGCACTGTGTGATCTAACTTTTGCCCTTGAAGATTCTGTATTGGCCATATAGTTTGGGAAAAAGGGGTACTCGTAGGACATGGACTCGGCATACTCTGGCCGAGGATAATCAAAAGGGATTCTTGTTGGGTCGGGTTTGGATATGGCAGAGTAGTATTGAGGGCTGCTTTGAGCTGTGCCGAATGAGTATTCCTCGAAATGGCCACTAGAGGCTCGTGGGCTCAGTTCGGTTAGGACTGATGGTACTGGTGAGATCTGTTGAGGGTCTTGTTTTGGGCAAGAGCGATGAGTGTAGAATCTGTGCTCTGTTTGCGCGTTGTTTGAGTAGCTAGTCCTGCTTTTTGTACTTCCCTTTGATTCGCCGAGATCCATTTCCACTATCTTGATGTTCTCTTCCATTAGTTCCTAAATCCAGATTCACAAGATTTTAGATTATTGGTGCTGCTGTTTCCCCTCCTGCCCGGGGGTTTGTAGGGTAGGAATGTAGGATGGAGAAGAAAAGAAATTATCTTCCCCATTTAGGTATTATCAAATCAAGAAGAGATGCAGATATGCAGGTATTGCTAATATGCTACAAGACCCTGATAAGAGAATGCACAACAATCTGATTTGTATATGGTAAGTAGTGATAGAAGAAAAACGAGAAGAGATGTCTGGATATTGGTTAAGCATAAAAACTAATCTCTCTCGTCCGGTTGAATTGAAATGGACGAGTTCCAAATGGACAACAGGCATCCGTTTGAGACTCCAAACAGATATCAGTTGTGCTTTTGAGTCCCAAACGGATATCCTTTGTAAATTTTGAACCTAATGGACATCAATTGTCCATATAGTAAGGAAATTTTGTCAAACTTAAGTTTATCCTTCGCCTAATATACTGTACAGTATTAAACGTATCCCACAAATTTGGACTGTTGTGGATGCACTAATAAATTTTGTTTGATGACTACCTTCGATTTTATTAGTGGGACTTACATGATGTGTGTTTCTGTATCTTTTTTCTGGTGTGGTGCTTCTAGGAGTGAATTGCCTCTGATTATATGGATCGTCCACCATTCGGATCCTTTGGGCCCGTGCTCTAGCCTGAACTGTCACTAATGCCTGCATGCACCGGAGTGTCGCCGTAGCCTGTTTTCTCACCAGGTGACCCCTGACCAATGCTTGCAACTTCACCAGCCCTTTTAATGCAGATAAAGCTTTTCTTGCCTGTGACCAAATAATTCATATTGAAATATTTCACATATATTGTTTACATATGGACTAGTTTAATTGTAGTGAAACCACTCTTGTCTAGATTTTTAGCCTGTAAAAAAGATTCCAATATATATAAACAGCCGATGGGACAGAACGGACCAGCTTTTAGCGATCAAATCTTCTTGCTAAATATTTTGTACTTTATAAGTGTATATATATAGATTTATACATGGACAATGTGTAACTTGAGTTCTACCTAGACCAAAATGTTCATATAGAAAGAAAATGATTGGCAAGAAACTCAAGAATTGCATACCAAGTAAGACCGAAAAACAGACTGAATCTTAGTTGCCGCAGTCTCTTCAACTGCACTAGGCGGCACAGTGTCAGTACCGCCCTGGCGGATCACAGCGGCAGCAGCTTGTGCTGCCGCCACAGCTGCATCAGCGGCGGCTGCTGTGGCCACCGCAACAGCCACAGCGTGCTTCTTCTGCTCATTCTCCGCCTCCACCACTGCCACCACCGCATTCACTGGCGGCGGCGTGACAGCGATGCCTTCCGAGTCCTTTTGGCCCGTCGGGGCGGTGGCTGACGACCGCCGGAAACTCCATCTCCTCTTTTCCTTAGGAGTTGTCGGCGGGATCAAGATGGGTGTTGCTTGATTTTCAGTGGTAACTGATGTATAATGATTATTGCTTGAATTTGAATTCTTGTCTTTGTCTTTCTTTCCTGTCAACAAGTTTCTAATCCACTTGCTAGTTTTCCCCATATCTGTCACTAGTAGTTGCTATTCTCCCAAATGTATTATCATAAGACCTGAGGAAGAAAGAAAGCAACAAGTAACATGTAGATCTCACTGTATCTGTACATGTCTCTATATTTATGTTTGATGAATAGCTTTCAACACCATTATTGCCTTTACTATTGAAGCAGATAAATTCATTGCTCTACTTATTTACTGTTTCATTGCCACTTATATGCTGTAACTACCAATGAGTACCCAAATACCTATTTTACCCTTTCATCATATATATATATATATATATATTTACTGCTCCTACTCCAAATTAAGAACTTATTTACTTTGGACGTAATTAAGAGTTTAGTTTTCTTTCCAGACATAATTGATGCACCAAAACTCACAACAACAAACAAGTTTATCCATAATCATCAATTATAATGGACTTAGTTTAATTCTTATAAATGTGCTACGGTTAGTTAAATCTACTGTTTAATTTGAGACGCAGAGAGGAATTACTTATCTAGGCAATACATCACCCAAGAGATGTGTGACTGTAAGATTAAAAAGAGGATATGGAGACTAGAATTTGTGACTAATACCATACATGACCAGTTCTTAACCACTCTGGAGTACCCTCCAGTTTGATTATACCATGAAGTGAATGAGGGGTATTTTGGTAATTCGTCATAGTGCCTATTATTTGATGGGGAAGGATCAAATGCCTTGTGAGATTGAGAAAAGAACATGCTGAATCCGTGTAAAAGACTCAATACTCTTGGGGGAGGAAGGGGGTTTATCTATTTTGGTGAACGGGGTTGATTACTTGGGATTTGTGACCCTTCCTTGGTGGGGTAGTGGGGCCCATAAGATGGGCATCAACCTATAAGAATGGTCTCCTATTTAGGGTCAGCACGTGGTCGTCTTATCCCAGCTGTAGGACTCTTTAGTCTTTACTGTCCTTAAAGCCAATCAATAATCAATCTTTCATGATCCAAGGTCATCTTACCCTTGATTCCAAGACTCTTTGGGAAGTCATCCCACATCTTTTTCTAGTTTTTTACTTTTTGTATTTAAATATATATACATATATATTATCGGTCCGACTCTAGAAAGAATTCTATTATTTTAAATAAAAATGGATATTCTTTGTTTAGAAACTATAAATGATTAAATTTTTTGGTAATACTCAGTAGAAATGATATCTATAATAAGTTGATTAACTCCACTATTTTTTATTAAAAATTCAAACAAAAAAATAGGTGAACTAAGAAACTAAACTTGTCGACCACCTGGAAAATGTACAAATATATATCAATTTTTAGTTAACCTACTTTTTTGTTGAATATTTTGATTAAATTTAATGGAGTTGAGATACTTATTATAGAGATTATCACCATCATTTTTTACCAAAAAATTCAATTATCTCTCAAAAAAAGAAAATCGTTTTTTTAGTTAGAAGAATGAATTGCTTTCGCTGTATATATCATATATGTGTAATTGTGTATAATATTGTTATTGATGAGTCCCACAAGCTTTTATAACCAATGTGCAGGAGACAATAGTTGTGATGAATAGTATTAGAGTGCAGTTGGTGGACGGACAGATTAGTTAATGTGATGCCCTACTCTCTCTTTTACTCTTTGTTTTTTGACTTTTTGTTGAGGTAATTTTGCTTAAGACCATTATGATCATAGTAGGCAGTACAAATATAAATACAAAGCAAGAAGTACAAATTAAGTTAGGGTGCAGATCTTGGAGTTTATTAACACTTTTGTATCATTCACGTCTCACTTGTGTCTCCAATATTTCAATTTGCTTACATAAAATCGCAGTGTTTAGATATTGTTTCAATTTAATCCAATTATAGATGTCCAGTTATAATTGATGGGGGGAAATCACATATGTATGTCATGCGTCTGTTTCTCAAGGCAAAAAGAGTATTCAATTCTCTTAGGCCTCGTTTGATTCAGGTATTAGGATCAGTGGGATTAATAATACCAGTATTAATAGTACTGGACTATTAATCATGGTATTAATTTAATACCAATACCCTGTTTGATTCATGTAGTATTAATACTGGGATATCTCATGCTAATATTAATATCATGTTTGGTTCTGTAACTTGTATACGGAATTATATTTTGGACTAACAATTTTTTTAAAAAAAAAAAAATTCAAAAAAATTTTTTTTTAAAAAATTTGTAAAAAAAAAAAGTTTTAAAATCTTTTTTTTTTAAAAAAAAAGTTTTAAAAAAAATTAATTTTTTTTTTAAAATAATAATAATATAGTAGTAGTAGTGGCATTTTTGAAAATATATGGTTCATTTTTATTAATCCTGGATAAACAATACCACCTACCCCCTGGTATTAAATTATAGCACAAAGAGTGGTATTAAGTTAGTACCGGTATTAGTAATCCCAGCACATTTGTGCGAATCAAACAAGGTATTATAAAAAAAGTGTTATTAATAATCCCATCCCACTTTTTAATACCCGAATCAAACGAGGCCTTAACGTATAGCTTACTCTCTCCAATCGGTATCTTTGTTCCCAATTTTTATTGTCTATATATTAGGGAAAAATCAACTGATTACCAGAAAATTTAGAGAGTCAATTAAATACTTATTGCGCCCTTGGGATATAAGCATGTCACACGTATGTGTGATTTCTGTCATCAATTTTTATAGGATGTCTATAATTGGACTAAATTGGAATAATGTTTAAATAATTGGAGTTTTATGTGAGCAATATCAAAACATTGGGAAAAAGTGATATGCAAGTCATACTTTAGGGAACAAAAGTGTTAGTAACTCCAAGTAAGGAAGGAAGGTAATTTTGGTCTAGACAATTATGATTACAATGGTTTAGTACGTATTATAAATATAACTATAAGGTAAGTTAGGATGGAACTGGTATAAGGCGATTTGTACGAAGATAAATTTTTTAGCAATAGATTTTTATCGCCAAAATAATAGATATTTTTAGCGAGAAAATTTTATTGATTAAGGGCATTTCCATATCATATCCTTCCTAATTAAAGTTATACTATTTCTGATATTTAGGTTGCAATGAATAGCGGCTTTGGGATGGATAACATAAAGTTATACTATTTGGTTTTTTAATATTGTAGATGGTTTGTACATATCCGCGGAAATATATCAACCCATGAGATGATTAGTTGAGATAAATTAATATATTGTATTGAAGAAGTTATTTCAACAATATTGAAACTCAAAGGTATAATTTTTTTAAGGGAAAAATGAAAGTTAAACTTAATTGTGGATATTTACAATTGCCACTACAAATGTGTCATGAAAGATATATCAAAATGAAAAATTCCTCAAAAAAAGTGTGGCCCACCTTTGTATTATTGAAAGTTACATAGGGATAAAATAGATATGGTAGTATGGTAAATGAGAAAACCTTGTATGGTAAAATGGAAATTAAGGAAATGTTAATTAATACAGCAAGATGCTAGTTGAGGTAGTTGGTATTTGAAGAAAGGGGTTAATGAGGTTTAATGGCATCTTGACCAATAGATAGATGCATAATTGCTTCCCCATTATTGTTATTTAGCATTTGATTGATTGATGATTCAAAATAACTATTATTAGTTGGCAATCACATGGTCTGTTTATGTGCCTCCCTTTGACAAGTTGTTTGGTTAAGTAATATTTCACGTACCTATTCAGTACAGTAAAATACCATTTATTTTTAATTTAAAGTTTTATAATGGGAATAAATAGGTAAAAAAATATAAGAGTAATTTAAAAAAAAAATACAAGACTGAGAGTCAAAGAGTTGACATATGATATACAAAATATGCCATTAATACGTTGATTAGTAAATGGGTTAATAAGAATACTAGAAATTAGGTAGAAGGGCTTATTATACATTGATTTTTACCAAAAATCCAATGAATAATATTTTTTTGAATGAAGGGCCTATTTTTAATTGGTAATTTGAATGAAGGGCCTATTTTTAATTGGTAATTAGTGTAAGAGGCCTATTTTGTTTTATATTTTAAATGAATGTATTTGAATAAATTTAAATATCATTTAATTAATAAAAACATGTTATGTATTACCTAAATTACGCCTTTTTATGAAATTTTCACAAAAAATATGGACTGCAAAGTTCATATTGCAATAAAATATGAAATGCAAAGTTCATATTGCAGTGACATATGTACTGCAATATGAACTTTGCACTAAAAATATGGATTGCAAAGTTCGCATTGCAATAAAATATGGACTGCAATATAAACTTTGCACTAAAAATATCGACTGCAAAGTTCACATTGCAGTGAAATATAGACTGCAAAGTTCATATTGCAGTCCATATTTTAATGCATATTGATATTTTTTTTAGTTTATTTTAAGGGTTGGGATGTCATTTTATAATGAAAAAAAAAGACACATGTCATATTATCAATAAAATAAAAAATAGGCCCTTTATTTAAAAAAAAATTATTCCTTGGCCTTATTGTGAAAATCTTTCTCTAATAAGCCCTTTTTTTTAATTGCCCCATAAGAATATAAACTTCACTTACCAATTAATACTACATTATTTATTTTAATTCATTGAGTCCTCTAATATTAAATCCTTCTTGAATTACTCAAAATACAATTGAAAGTAAAGAAAAAATAGTTGTCAATTGTGATTATTTATTCCAAAAGATCTCTAAGGTGGGACCAAGATATCACTATTACCCAACTTGAGAGTCGGATCATGTGGAAACCAGTCCACTTCTCTTCAGAAACATTCTGTATTCGGATAACACTTTCATTAACCAATTTTTAATCTCTCATACCAGCATATAATTAACTGACTAGTGTATTAAAAATTGCATAAATTATTTGAGATGGTTGCAAAGTCTACAAAATATGCTAACCATAAATAATTGAAGTATTTATATCTGCATGTGCATGTTGATGCATGTTCATATATATATATATATATATATATATATGTTTAGATGCGAATACAATTTGTATATATAAATATAATTTGAAGTTGCCTAAAATATATATATATATATATATATATATATATGTTTAGATGCAAAAGTCCCTCATTGTAATTATATTGAATTTTGAATATTACAAAAATTAAATAAAAATAAGTATAGTTATTATTATATGGTTATAAATATTAAATTGATTTAAAATTTTGCACGATAAACATAATAAAAATAATTTATTTAACACTAAAATTGATAAATTATAAATCTGATAAAAAATTATAGATGAGTATAAAAAATTTTAATTTTATATTGATATAACTTGAACATTTCTATATATATATAAATTATATTGTATGGTGGGAGATGAGTCCTTGTCGTCTCTTTGTTCTTATATGGAACCGTGATATCTCATTCGTAAAAAGTAATGCACGGTGCTGAAAAACAAGAACATTAAGTACACGGGTTTGTTTTTCTTGGATTGGAATAATGGAATTGTTTTTAATTTGTCTGCCTTTGTTGTACACTTGTACTCATCTCATGTGCAGTGTTTTTCAAAAGGTTCTTCTTTTATTTGACCCAGTTGGTTTGGGCTAGTTTCATTGCCATGGTATTTTTGTCTTTCGACCTAATTATTGTATAATTCGTTAAATATTATATCTATTAGCGGGAAGAGAAAAAAGGAAAAAAAAATATATTTAGGGGCACTTTCATAATCTTTTGTAATGTTCTAGTATTCCTAAAAGTAATTTTGGAGTCAGATAGAATTTTTATGGTGTCAATAATTACACCCTAAACTTATGTTGATATCCGTTAAAATGTAATCAAGTTTGATGCAATAGTACTAGCATAAATAGCACATGCGATACGTGTGCAGTAGTGTACCCGATGTTGTATAGACTTTTTAAAACTCTTTAATTACATATGAATGTATTTGTCAAATAGTAAAGTGATACTCTTATTATGTATAAGGACGTGTTTGACTCTCGCAATAGGATTTTCTTTATTTTTTTAACATATGGAGGTGTTTTGGTAATTTAATAGACACTAGAAATCTTCTTCATGCTTAATTAAAAATATAGATAGAGAAAGGAGAGTTTTTCTGTTAATCAAATATGGTGCGCGAAAGTTTTTCTATTTATCAAGTTATACAACCCTTTTGCATTGCTTTTCATTACAATACACTAGTTTTATGTCACATTCTACGCGTATGTAATATAATAGTTAGTAACTACTCACATTAAATACATAAAATAACATTTAATCAAGTGGTAAGTATATGCACCTCTCAAACTTGATGTCATGGGTTTAATTCTTAACTTATGCATTATTTTTTAGAAATTTCCGATGCAATAAGGGTATTTTTGTATTGATAAAAAAATTAGGAGTATTTTTGTAATTTTACACGTACCCATATTTCTTAGCTCACGCTTAATATATACTACATATTAAGCAGGCCCACATTAATTTGATTAGGCCCATAACGAATTTCGAGATAAATAAAAGTGCAACTAGGGTTGTAAAATAAATCAGCATTTCTTTCAAAAATATCAAATAAACGGACATTAATTATTTGAGCTCACTTAGTGAAGTTGAAGATTTTTTCTCCGAGAGGTGTTCGCGCTAACTTTCGCGTACC
This sequence comes from Lonicera japonica, assembly GCA_021464415.1. Lineage (NCBI taxonomy): Eukaryota > Viridiplantae > Streptophyta > Magnoliopsida > Dipsacales > Caprifoliaceae > Lonicera > Lonicera japonica. The sequence goes on from CM038465.1 coordinate 53,552,748, forward strand.
AGAACTATCTCTCTCTTATCACAATTGTTTTTCTCATGGGATTCAAACTCGGGTGGGGAGCAAACCAACCTTCGTTCGACCCAAGTTCTAACGCAAAATGGTCAAGCCATTGCGCTATTGCTTGTGGTTTCAAGTTAAAATTCTTTCAATATCAATTAATAACACAAATTATTAACCACAACACACTTTAAAAGTTTTTATTATTTTGGATCAACAAATTCATGAATATTTCAAATTTTATGTAAAAGATATTTTAAACTACTCAACAGCTTTAATATTTAAAACTTGAAAAACTCGTAGCTCAGCTATATTAATTCCAAAATTTATGTATACTTGCTGATTTAGAGACCAAGACTTCCCTGATATCGAGTTTGTGAATAGTAATAAGAATTACATTCCTTCCTAATTATCAATTACGCAATTCTTCTTCAGCTATATTTAATTCTTTTATTTTTAAAACCATCAACACTTGGGGAACATATATATATATATATATGTATATGTTTCTAGTGTCTATTTGAAACTAAAATAATTAAAACTTAAGAAGTCTCTAGAAATAAGAAATATTGACTTAGAAAAAATGGATTATTCAAATTGAAACATAAGTTTACATAATATAATTTCGATAAAAATATTTTGTCTTTTATGGAAATGTTCTCATCTTATTCAACATCTCTTAACCCCCCCCCCCCTCTTCCCTCTCTCTTTGTATAGTAGGTCCGCATTGAATTGCTTCAAAATTTCAATGACTCAACGATGTGACATAAATGTATTAGTTAGAAGTTAGATTCACATACGATAAGATTCCGTTTGATAACATGGAAAAGAAAAATAAAAATACTTGATTTGGTAAGAAGATGAAAAATAAGTTGAGGCATATGATAAGATAATCTCCATTTTATGAGTAGTTGTCTTTCATCGTTCATAATTTTTTTGTGAAAAATTTTTTCTTCATCAACCACTAAAAAAAAATTCTTCATGGAAAAAGTCACAAAGTAAGAAGACATTTCACCACATGCCTCAACTTATTTTTCAACTTCTCACAAAAATCAATTGTTTTTATTTTTCTTTTCCATGTTGTTATCAAACAGATCCTAAGATCTCAAAATAATCATATCTTATCTAGGTTTATTGGAAAAAAGTATAGGACGTCCAAGTGAATATTTCAAATCTTTCTCTCTCATGTCAATCGGGTTATATGAGTCTGAATTGATTGTTCACGCTCAGCTGTCCAAATTATTTTAAACATGATCAAACTCAAGTTAGGTCTAAACTAAAACTCGCATTGTATGCTCAAATTCAGCTCATAATTTATCACGGGATTCGAGCCTTAGTTTGGGCCAACCCATAAGCATAGTCTAAAAATTTGCAAAGCATCTATAAACCACATTATAGTCTCAAAAGACTAAAACACTTAAAATAATGTCCAAATTATAAATACCATTGCGTAAAGTTCCTCCAACAAACTAATACATTGCTTAAATGCTTCTTAATTAAAACCATCCAACTTCAAATATAAATATATATATATATATATTATTCGTCCTCGTCCTTGAAAATTGAAACAGTTTTAAGCCAAAAGAGTCCAATTTGTCATTAGGAGAAGCATTCTCTTCGACTATTAGAAACACTACCATGCTTACACTTTTCAGAAAGTGTTATAATATAAATTTTAAGAAGTATTAATACGTACATCTTGCTACAATAAATAGAAGAATAACCATAAGTGGGTCGAACTTATTCAGACCGAGCATTTGAAGTTTAAAATCAGACCAAAATTTGATTTGAGTTCAAAATTTTGCTCACTCAGCCCGAACTCAAATTCAATTAAGACTCAATCATTTAGTGGAATAAAAAAAAATGAATTTCAGGTCCAATTGGTTCAATTGACGGGCCTACTCCTGCCCTCTCTTCTTCTCTCATCTCTTCTCCTCTCCCCTTCTCCTTCCATAAAGGTTCTTAACCTAACTGAATTCTCTTAAAAACTTTATACCAAATACAATAATACATCTATATCATGATGTCTTTGAAACTATTTTTTTTAAATCTGTGAGGTTTTTGATCGTCACTCTTTTTTGAGAGTTTTTGTTTTCCTATTGAAAATGGAGGTGAGTCTCAAACACCACAGATTGGAGCAGATTTAAATTGATATGATATACTCTTTCAGGTGGAGATCTAACTCGAGATTATGAAGATTTGTACTTGCTTATTTGAGTATTTATTTCATTATGTAGGTTTTTTTTTTTTCAATTGGTTTTTTAAGCATTGATCAAAACTCCTTTTTGGCCGGAAAGGCTTCTTTTGGTAGTGTTTTAATGTTTTAGAATCTGTCTTATGAATATTTATCTTTGATGCCTCATATTATTTAAAGATTTTTCCTTGTGTTGTAATTTATATAATTAAGACCATTGATGTAGTTTACGTACGCATTTATGACCATTATAAACTCTTTGAAACATTTAATCCTCTAGATAGAAAGCAAACTCGCATGTGAACTGCCATTGCACTACGACTTTTTTCTCATAAATTATATGCATGCAACAAAATTCAAACTCTTCTTGCTCAATAGGGTGAATTTTGTGCTTAAATGTTGGGTCCCTCGTCAAGTTTATTTAATCTTTTCCTCTTTTCCTTCGTCACATGTATATATATATATATATATTTTAGTCGCACACATATCATATGTATAGAATAAACTAGTAGCTGCTATAGAACTTGGTGTGTGCTTGATAACTTTAAGGAAAAATAATTTAATTATGTGAAAAAAAAACTTAATGAAATATTCTCTATGGAAAACAAGAATTTAAATAAAGGTACGGGTTTTTTGACTTACATGAAAATGAATAAATTAAACTAATCAAAGTTGTATCATGAAAATAAATTTTACGAAAAACTATTCAAACACCGCTAAATATGAAAAATATAAAATCCTAAGCATTTTCTATGAAAAAATGTTTTATCAAATACACTGACTTCTTATACTTCTACTACATAAAGTGGCATACATGGCGTACGCATCAACACTGAGACATTTTCAAACATAGTTAGATTACACTTTTAAAACTCGCTTTTTTTTGCTTATTTTTCTGTGCTAACAATGGTACTAGCTCGACGAACCAGTACTCAATATGAAGTTAGATTTTAACTTGTATAGTCGCAGGTATTTGGACCTCCACTTTAATTTTTTCTTTTTCCCCACTACAAAAGAAGATAAACGAAATGAACATATCTTTTGCTCCTTCCTTTACTTTTGTGAGACGACAAGCTAATAAGGCAGCGCACTCTCTTGTTGCCTTCTCTAGTTAGGTTTCACAATCATAATTTGAGTAATTCTTAATCTTCCTACAAGTTCACTTTTCTAACAAGATGAAAAAAGGGGTCTAAATTCTCAAATTAAAATTTTTTATTATTTTTTTGGAATATTTTAAATTAAGGGTATATTTTTCCATCTAGAACATAATAAATGTACCGACACTCTTGATAGAGCGGTAAACTGTTAACTAATCGGGATAATATTAATACATTCTTTAAAATTACAAAAATCGAACATTTACTCTTAATCAAGGTAAAAAAAATAGTGTTTAAATAATAGAAGGAGAAATAAGATAATAGGAGAAATCTTCTTATTCAACTGATATATAATATTTGTAAGGAACAACTCTATTTATATTAAAAATTAATATCCCTACTTTTATACATAATCAATATGCGATAAGTTACACTATATATATATTATATGAGATAATCTCCTCATTTATACCACATTACCGACATTCACCCTTAGATGTCCATTATGCCAAAATTCATTTACAGTTAGTTGTCTTATAAAAACATTCCTAAGAAAAAACTCAGTGAAAAAAAACCAAAGTGAAAGAAAAATAATACAATATTCTTTTGGATCATTGAACTGGCATCAAATGCACAATCTACTGCCTCGTTAAAACTTTTACTAGAAAAATTCAAAAGGACAAAACTTAGTTAAAAGAAAAAGAGTACAGCGTGCAAATATTATGCATACTTCAGATGTCCCCTTGATTATTTACTCCCACTCACGACAACAATTACATTTAATTTTATAATAAAATCAAATCATACTAATTTCGTAAACTGGTTTTTAAAATATCAATTTCGACAATTATCTCATGAACAAACTTTACTAAGTCAATAAAGTGAATTTACTCGACTGAAATCTTTATATTCTTTTTACCATGTTTCTAGAAGATGAAAAATAATTCACCCCAAACTCCCTTATTATTTAAACTTGAATTATCAATCCGTTAATCTAGCCAACATTGATATGAAGTGTTGGGTTTAATTTGCTTTAAAAATCAATGATATTAACTTCATCAAATTAAAGCCCATTACTTTCAGCAGCCATTTGTTGACATTTTAATGTCATTAATTTTGAGCTCCCACCGAAAGTTTTGTACCACGCTAAATAGTAATGTTGCGAAAATTTTATGCTTATTTAATTTTTACATAAATTATGATATTATCTAAATAAATTGATGAAGCGATAAATATATTTAAAAGGTTTTTTTTTTGGGTGCATGTTCAATTCTAAATGCATATTTAGGCCGGCTTAAGGCATAGGTCAGTGTAATATTTTTTTTAAAATACTGTCAATATAACAATAGATATAGTGTAATACTCTTAAGAATTCTTTTGATTAATATTAAAAGACTTCAACCTTTTAATTAGTTAATTATCTTCCTACTTTTTACGATAATTATGACACTATTCCTCTTTTGTTCCGTTCTTTTATACAATTATTTCTTAAACTTCTCAATAAACCTTCTGTTGTTTAATTTTTATTTTTATTTTAAAAAATATAGTCGATGTACGTACTTTGTATCTACCCTGCATAGCTAATGCAATTTTATCGAATAAGTTTCAAATATTATGTTGTCGGAAAACAAATTTAACATACTTTTACCATTTTTTAAACATTATTAACAATGTACCTTATTTAACAGAGACATACAAATGCTAAATTTAACAATTTAGCGTATTATTACAGTTGGTGCCATAAATGATTTTAAATAATAATAATAATAATAATAATAATAATAAAGGTGATGTTGATGATGATGACATGAAGAGTAATAAATTTTACAGTTATGTATCTCAAAACGTATGAACTCACGAATCTTTATGAATCATGCTAGTGCGTTATAAATCACACTTACCAAATGTTAAAAACATGCATCAAACAACCAACTAAATTTTCTAAGATATTACTCCTTGTTTCTCAAACTTTGGGTTCCACTTTCACATATTTTTACAGATAAATTTTAAGTATAATTACCATGTAAGAATAAAGTTTGTTTTCCATAATTATATTTGGTATATTTAGTATGTTAAGAGCATTTGACAATTATTATAATTTGTCTACAGTAATTATAGTTTATTTATCCTACTTTTTTTTTGGGAAATAGTGATAGAGTATAAAAAAATTTAAAGATAGAATGGATAGAGAGTAAGCGTTGAGTGCAAAACACCAAATTATTTTTTTGTCGAATAAGAAAAGACAAATGGAATAATAGAAAATGGAGTTTGTTTGAGAAAGTTTTTTACAAAAAGAATCAGGAAATAATATTTTTATAAATTAAGAGCATATATTTAATCAGATTTTAAAAGAATGCAACATTAATTTTACAGTAAAATTTTGGAGTCTAATTTTTTATGATATTATGCAAAATTGAGGTTGCACTGTATATTTTTTTAACATATTATAATTTATAAATGTTTAATTGATAATATTTTTGAGTTATTTCAACAAATTACAAGTTTATAAATGTATAATTTGTTAATTTATAATAAAATAATTATAAATGCAATAAATTAAAGTTAAACTAAATTGAATGACCTCCAAAGTGGGCTAATGTAACAAATTGAATGACCTCCAAGGTGGCTAATGTAACAAATTAAATGAGATCTTTAATGAAGTATAAATTCCTAATGTTGGACACTTGGACCCTGAAAACCTAACCTATGCATATACATAAAGTTTTCAACGTCCATCTATTTCCCTATTCAAACTTCCATTTGAAAACCTCCAACTTCATATAGAGTTGTTAAGATACTCTCCCACCTTTAAACCATTTCTCTCTCTCTCTCTCTCTCTAAATAATTGTTTCTCTCTGTTTAAAATGGCTTCAGCTAATGCCATTTCTCATCTTGCTTTTCTCATTTTCCTTCTAAAACCTTGGTCTGCTACTTGCAATTTCTTCACTCCCATTTTGCCCCCTATATTTGGTTTGTCATCCCATCTTCTATTTCACTCGTTTTCTTCATTTTTGACTGATACTCTGTTTTGATTTTGGGTTATTATGAGTGTGTACCGAATTTGAAATTTCTTTGTGGGTTTTGTGTTTAATGACTTTTTATCAACTGGGTAGTTCTTGATTTTCGATAACGTGTGGTTCTTGAAGGGGCTTTGATTAATTGAACTTTGTTGTTTGATAAAATGTGGGGCAGATGATGTGTGCAAAGAAGTGGAATGTGGGAAGGGGAGTTGCAAGCCTGCACTTAATAGCACTTTCTTCTTTGTATGTGAATGTGAGTCTGGTTGGAAGCAAGCTCGTCCTGATGATGATGATTATTTCAAGTTCCTACCTTGCCTGATCCCCGATTGTGAGTCTCTCTCTCTCTCTCTCTCTCTCTCTCTCTCTCTCTCATATTTATAGTACTGTAAATAACTAACTAAGAGAAGTAAGACTTTTAATTTGAAAAGTTCTTACGAGAGAAGTGAGACTTTTAATTTGGGACGAAGAGTGTGAAACATTATAGTCATACCTAATGTAATGAAAATTGTTTCTAGTATGAAGAGTTTCCCTGAAAAAAATAAAAAATAAAAATTGTTTTGTTATGGTCAGTATAATAACAACATAATAAAGAAAAATAAAAATAATTAATTTTTGTGAGAAGTTAAAAAATAAGTTAAAGACGTATAGTGAGATTCTTACTTCGTGATTTTTTCAATGAAAAAATCTTCTTTGGTAGTTAAGGAACAAAATTTTTTCACAAAAAATTATGAAAAATAAAAGACATCTACTTATTAAATGAGTATGAGATAGAGTGTATCTCATTACATGATTTAACTTATTTTTCAAATTCTTACCTAAATCAAATATATTTATTTCCTTTTTTCGTGTTGTTATCAAACGGAGCCTTACGTTTGGTTAATTTTGGTGTAAAAGTAAATCACAGACTTTTCATTTACAACACTAACCCGACACATCATTTGACGTTTTCCTTACAAACTAATCTCTCTTGCAGAAATAACACGTAGTTGAGCACAGTCAGTGCAAAACAGCTATTACGATGATAAGCACAAATAACTAACTATTACCTTGGTCTTAAAGTGCTTAAAGTGACAAGTATGTAGGTTATTTTAGTCGAACATAATGAGTATTTCAGAGAGAGAGAAAGAAAGAGAGAGGGAGAATTGTATATTGGATGATATTTTTTTAATTAAAGAACCCTTTATATAAGGTTTGAATGAAACATAAGAAAGGAAACTAATTAACCATCTCCTACTAGGAAACTAGTACAATAAGAAAAGAAAATAATAATAAAACACAATATATTTTAACAATTTTGGGAATAGTTGATCAAGTTTATGATGTACTTCAATGATCCGATTCTCTTTTACAGCTAGAATGAACCGAGTTACTTGAGTTCAACTGTGAACAATTCAATCCGAGGTTCATTTGAAATTGGTTCATGGAGAAATGAAATGCGCTCAAACATAATGTGATCAAAACTCGCAAATTTATCATTAAGCACTAATACAATGTTTTTCTTTCGATTTTTCCTTAATCTTGTTTATCTTCTTTTTTCTTTCGGGTTTTCAGGTAATCTCAATTATGCTTGCGCAAAAGTCCCCTCCCCTCTTCAGGAGAAAGAGGAGCACGCTAACGAATCATTCTTTGATCGTAAATACCATTACAATTATAATTTTTGCATAATCAATTGATCAAATCTTGGCATACATATGTTATATCTTTTTTGTGATCTTTTTAGCCTGCCATTGGACTGAGTGTGGAGGAGGGACATGCAAGAAGATATCACCATTAACACACAAATGTGAATGTAAAGAGGGTTACAATAATCTTCTCAACATTACTGCTTTCCCTTGCTTTAAGGAATGTAAGCATACAAACCAATTAAGTAATAAACTGTAAACTTCTGTTTGTTTTGGTCATTCAAAAATTGATTTAAATTTTGTAATCAATTTTGATCAAAATTAGTTAGCTATTTTTGAAAAATGGAGAAATTTTTATTTTTTTCCGAATAGAAATCATGACACAAGTTTTTTCTTATTTTTCATAAAAGGTGCACTTGGACCGGACTGTTCGAGGCTCGGGATTTCAGAGAGGACATTTTCCCCCCAAAATTCCAGTTTGAGAACTGATAATGTGTCAAACCAAGGTGAGATTAAAATTACACAGACATATTTGATTCGGGGTGAAATATATATATTTTTTTCCGTATGAATGAAATTAATGTAATTTTCAAATTGTCAGATAAAAACAATATTTCAATTTCACCCAAAAGAAAAAGTATATTTCAAAGAAAGAATAGATGAAATTCATTAAATCTTTTAATTTTAGTTTTTTTATTCTTGTCATATTTTATTAAGTTGGGATCACATGATGAACATGTGTTCATTCACAATGCTCACATCCATGCTTTCTTTTGGTTAGTGATATTGGCAAAGTAAATCAGTTCAACAATTCGATACAATAATTATTTTGACAAAAGCCACACAAAAATTCGATATAGTAATTATTTTGACAGAAGTTATTCCAACTTTGACAATAGTATTTTCTTGTTTTATTCTCTCTATCTTTAATTATTTGCTCTTAATGTTTTCAGTTACTACAGTCAACTCATCATATCTGAAAGAAGGCATAAACTGGTGGATTATTACTATTATATCATTGGCTCTGGTTTTGAGCAAATAGGCTGTGAATGAAGATGCTTGATCGATCTAATAAATAAGTCAATGTTGATAGAAATAATTTGTAGGCATGGTAAATTTAATCTTGATGGAACCTTTATGTTAGTGAAAAGTCTGGGTTTATTTATGTAATTATTATGTTATATCAACACATATTAACAGGCATAATGTATGCATGGAGTTTATATGTGAAATATAAACATTATGTCTGTTAAAATGTTATGCATGGTTTATAGTTTACACTGTTAATTTGGTATTAGTTTATGCATTGTTCTGAGTTTACATGCGAAATACTACCTTCATCTTTAATTAAAAGTCTATATTTAACTTTTCACATTTTTTAAATATTATACTAATTTCATCACAGTCAATCATTCAATCGTTTGTAGTTGTTATCGATTATTTCATATATATTAGTATTTTTAAGGTGTGCCAAAAAACTTGAGTAGTATCGTGCAATACTATTGTCATGAGTACGTAATTTACGTCAAATGGAGATAACTAACAATTATTATGAGTATTACTGTATTCACAAATACCGTTAAAGATTTAAGTAACTCGTTTTAAAAAATAAAATTAATTAACATGATAAATATTACTATATGTCTTAAATTTATAGTCACGTTTTCGTTTTCGAAATATCTCAAATTGATAATCTTATTTTCTTTTTCGAACATAATTAATGCACCAAACTTCATACAGTAAGTAGTCAAGCTATATTTTTTAACATATGATTAATTTATTTATCTATACCTATACCTATACCTGTACTATATAAAAAAATACAAATAACTTAAGTGATTTTCCCTTTTTTTTGTGAAGACAGATATGTCTCTTAATTTTAAGCACAAGATTTTAAGATTTACATTAAATAATAAAAAAGTATAATTCCATATATTTTTTAATAGTATAAGTATCTAAGATAAATTTAAACTCTACTTTATTTGGTTAAAATAACTAAACAAATATTTTAAAATTATAACTCCATATTTTTTTATATTAGTAGTAATTCAGATAAATTTAAACTTTACTTCATTTGGTTAAAATAATAAACAAATATTTTAAGTTTTACATTAAATAAAACAGTATAAATCTATATAATTTTGTATTAGTATTCAAGATAAATTCAAATTCTACTTTATTTGGCTAAAATAATTGAACAAATTAGAGTTTTTGTTGAATTAGATGTATTGTATAAGACTTATATATAACTTGATAACATACTTTCATAGAATGAAACTATTTAATAGATCATATTAAAATGATAAATTTCCAAAGTAAACCACAAAGATATGTATATTAAATTTTACTTTACTTGATTACTTTTAACATTATAAATTAAATTTATATTAATTGATATATTCTAAAACTTATTTTTTTATTTATAGTTATGTTTAATGTTTAAGAATAAACATTTACTAAAAGAATTCAACGCGACAAATTTTTATAATGTATTTACAATATTTTTCTATAGTCACCGATTCTATGATTTTCTTATAATTATTAATATATTTTTATTTATTTGTTATTATTTTTATTTTCTACTTCATACTAACTATTTAATTATTATTATGTACTTATTCAATAATAAATTTAATGACTTTTGATAAGTACTAAAATTATGTGCAACGCATGTCCATAAAAATTAGTCCGGTAAAAAGTAGTAAAATCAAAGGAAAAAAATAGCAAAATGGTAATATAAAACATGGGTAAGTTTCTTAAGAATAGGTGGCCTTGGGAGCCCATTTGTTAGGGCCCAACAAGTAAGAAAATGCATATGCTGTGAGCCCAAGTCTTGTTTATCTCAATCAACTTAACAAAACATCTCTAGCCTCAGCTTTCTTCTTCAGGTAAATCCAGCATAATTCCCAGTAGTTAATAATATTTAAGGGTCCAAAATTATGTATATTAAATAAAACGTCACTGGAATAGTTTTGGAACGTTAAGAGCATCCACAATAATTGAAGTTCATAATATAAATAGGGTAAATTTATCTTACTAGATGATGCAAAATTTGGAAGCCTCACGTTACAATGCTGACTTTTTGGTGTTCCTCTCTTCTACATATGTTTTATATCTTTTTTTACGTATGACTTTTTTAACAGTCAAATAAATATGATAAAACACTTACTTTCAGTGCTACAAAGTTAAAAATTGTGGATGCTCTAATAGTCTTATCCTAAAACAATGGGTAAGACTATTTCATTGCAAATATATACTCATTAACACTTGAAAAGTATCTTTAGTAATACTTTTCTGCGCTTTTCAAACACTTGTAATACATCGAAAACATCTTTTAACATGATAAATATTATTTATTTGTAGCATAATGGTCATACCTTAATAAAAGTAAAACAAGGCTGTTCTAATAGTCTACCCAAAAAATACCAAAAACATAATACAAAAGCAACTTTCAATCAATTCCTAACATTCATGGTTTTCTCACTCTTTAAGACTCTTAAAAGTTATAATTCAAATAAAAATTGAATGACATATTTACATTATAGTCACAGAGAGAGAGAGAGAGAGAGAGAGAGAGAGAGAGAGAGAGAGAGAGAAGTAATTGCTTAACAGTTATCTTTAGATCATATCGTTCTGCCTTTTATTTCTTGTTTCTTTTTAACAAACTCCAGTCAACAAACAGAACGAATTTATTTTTTTAAGAAATTATAATAACTTTCAATTGCACTTTAAATTTTATTTTTATTTTTATTTTTGAAAACTTACTTTTAATCTGTGTTTGTTATAATTGTATCACTATTCTTTTAAAGACTTACTTCTATTTTAAATTTGTTGTACATGTATTATCATCTTCTTAAAAATTATTAGTCGGCAAATTAACAAAATTTGATTCATTTTTTTATTTTAGATTTTTTGGATGCATAAGAGTTTAGGTGAAGAAAGGCTTTTCTCCGGTCTAAGGTCAGGAGATGTCACCAAACTCAATGAATGTTCATAATGATTTTTACAGATCACTCTCTAAAAAGCGGGATTCAAACTTAAACTTTTTAAGTGAAGTATTTAAAGTCTTATCAATTTAATCAACTCTCCTTAAGCACAAAATTCAATTCATACTCACACGTATAAAGAGTAAAAAGTGATTCTACGTAAGTTAGAATTCGTAAGTAACAAAATTTGCCTACGTACTGCATTACTCCTAAAAAAGGTACTTATGTTAATATAATAATATTCCTTTTATAAAAGTATAATACAAATTTAAAAAATTATATTATATATTTCTAAAACAATGCATTTCGTTCCTTAGAATTTTGACACGTAAGCATGTGAGATTTATTTATTTTAATCTTATTTTGTAGGTTAGGCTTTAACCCACGACAGCCTAAGCTGTCATGTCTTAGAAGAACCCCGAGATCAGAGCCACCACAGTACGGTCCCATCCACCTCCTATCGGCGGCGTACGGCGGTGCATGATCAATTCGAGAGCCTACTGCCTACATCAACCTTTTGTATTATTTTAAAAAAATAAATACTAACCTCGTATATTTTTTAGGGTGGGTGTCACTTTTTGTATATTTAGGCTACTGTTTATCCATTTTCTTCTTCTTTTTTTTCTATTTTTAGTTTTGTGCTTAAATTGTTTGGTATTTAAATTTTTTGAAAATTATCTTCATTAACTCTTTATATTCACATATTTGGACATCTATATATTATGGAGCAATGATTTCAAAATCATATCCTAAAAATGTAAATATTGTGTATTAAAAATTATAAAATGCATTTTTAATAATTAAAAGGCCTTTGCGCATGTTAAAATGCTAACAAGCATATCAATTTCTTCTCTTTATTGCACTTTTTTATTTATTAATTTTCTTTTCTTTTTCATAAATGGGATATATGGCCTACTCTAACCAGTGTTATAAACTACTAATAAGAGAGGTCGTTCTCCTCATTAAATACAAAATGATGTGTCACTGTTTAGATTAATTGAGCGTTAAATTATTTTAACTATTTTTGGTAAACTTATTTGTTGACGAATTAAATATATTTTATGCACCAATATTAATACATTATTTATGTATCTATTATTACAAAAGTCAATATTGGCAATTGAATCTGTACAATCTGTTTCTTTTTTATTTATGTGTTGAGAGTAAGTGAGAGATTTTTAGGTCGTAGGGTAGCTAGTGAAGTAATGGGATGATACATTGAGTTGTATAATAATTAATGAAAAATATTTGGTTTATTTGGTGTATAATACATAGGTTATTCACATATATGGAAGCATCTACGTTGACCTTTTTCGTAGATAAGACCATACACAGGACTTGAAATGCTGACCACCAGGAAGATTGCCCCAGCAATTATACCAACTTGCCACCCATCAAGTTACCTTCTTTTTCTTTCCCTTCTTTAAATTTTCTCCATGCCCTAATGTAGAAGTATAAGTTAAAACATTAAAATTTAACTTATCACTAAGGAAAAAGTTACGCGTATACCTCATAAAAGATAAATGATCTCAAACAAAGTAATGAGTATTGTCATATTCCGGGTATGACATTTTTTATATTTTCTCAGCTTTCGCTTTAAAAAATAATTCAAAAAAAGTAGTTTAAGACAATAACCAGTATATCGTTCTAGAAATAGACATCATATTGTATCACTAAATTTAGTTCAAGCTCGGCAATATTTACTACTTTTTTTACACCTTTTGGACTTATGGGGAGCATGTTTCAAGCCAAATTTAACTTTGTAACTTTAACACTAGAGATGGTCTAAATTAATAGAGTCAAAAGTACAACAATTTTTGATATTTTCTTTGATTTCCTTAATTTTCAATGTGAAGTTTCATAAAACTAGAAAGCAGTAAAATATTAATTTTGTTATAACATTAACAAAAAATTATATTATATTATTTGGCTCATAGATAAAATGCTGGATCCACAATTCAAAAAAAAATGTTAATGAAAGATCCCGAGTCCATGGATCTAAGAAAAACATTGGGGGGGGGGGGGGGGGGGGGGGGGGGGGGGGGGGCGCGAAGCATGTCTTTGAGAAAGA